>RXID01014398.1:432906-1691315 GCA_005019695.1 Trichopus zeylanicus subsp. travancoricus | reverse complement strand
CCCCCCCCCCCCCCACCGCGCCGCCCAAATAATTTGAAATTGTTGAGGTTATTTCAAGGACAACTTACATATATAAGGAGATTCATTTCAGACCCCTCCAAAAAATGCAAGCCCTTGTCCAAACTGATGAGAAGGATGCTCCATTCAATTAGGATCAAGAATTCCAACAAGCCTTTGAAGAGATTAAGCAATATCTAGTAAATCCACCAGTCTTAGCAATACATGTACTCAATAAACCTTTAACATTCTACATGGCCGCAATGGAAGGATCCCTGGGGGCATCCTTGCCCAAAATAATAATGAGGGAAAAGAAAACACATTCTACTATTTGAGTAGAATGCTAGTAGGGGCATAGAGTAACTACTCTCCGATTGAAAAGTATTGTCTATTGCTCATATTCACAATCAAAAAGTTCAAACATTATTTATTTTCTCATCATGTCATTTTGATATCAAGGATTGATCATATAAAATACTTGATGATTAGACTTGTACTCACTAGAATATTAGCAAAATAGGCCTTAGTCATCATGGAATATGATATCAAGTTTACTCCCTATTAATGGACAAGCCCTTGCCAATTTTCTTCTAACTTACCCAATGCTAGACAACTCTCCATTGAGTTGTGAATTCCCTGATGAAGAAATTCTCCTTGTTGAAGAAGGGGAATCCTACTAGAAGTTGTATTTTGATGGGGGCATCATCCATCAAACCAAGGATTAGGCCAATGCTTTTGCAAAGTGATACAAACATCAAAATCATATTTGTCACTCAAAATGAGGGCATTTATAATATTCCTACTCCCTCTCAAAACCATGCACAAACAATAAGGTTGAATATGATGCCCTAATTTTAGGACTAGAAATTGTTCTCAACATGAAAGTATCATGCCTACATATTTTCGGTGACTTATAATTAGTCATCAATCAGGTGGGAGGTGAATATAAAATTCACAAATTTGAGCTACTAAAATACCATGAAAAGGCTTGAGAACTCATGAGGTAAATCTCACATGTTCAAGTAAATAAAGTCCCCTCATCCATCAATGTGAAAGCTAATTCCTTAGCCAAGTTAGCCAAAATGCTAGCTAACCCTAACCAAGAGGAAATCCTAATCACAGTCTTTAGCAAACAAGTGATAAACTTGGTCTTTAGCATCAAACACGAGAAGATTGAATCTAAAGTAATAGAGAAAGTAATGGATCAGAGAATGCCATTCACTTATTACCTCAAAAATGGAGAGCTCCTAGAGAATAAATCAACATGAATGTAACTCAATAAAAGGGTTGCACACTTTTTTCTCATCAATGACACCCTTTACAAGAGGTCTTTTGGTCAACTACTTCAGGTTTTCTCTCAAACAAAGAGACAAAAAAAGTCATGTATAACACATATTCTAGGGTTTATGGAGCCCATCAATCAAATCCAAAATGATAATGAAAACAAAGAGTGTGGGTTATTATTGGCCCACGATGGTGACATATTGCATCAAATACATGAGAAAATATCACCTATGCTAAACTCACGGTGACTTCATTCATCAATATTCAAATCCTCTATATCCAACGGTATGCTCATGGCCATTTGAAGCATGGGGTATAGACATAATCAATCTAATTGAGTCATCTTCTTCTAGAGATCACTTCATATTAGTAGGAACTAATTATTTCTCTCGCTGGGCAGAGGCAATCCCACTAAAAGAAGTAAAAGTGGATACCATCATCCACTTCTTTTGGGAAAATATCTGATACTGATTTGGTGCTCCTCAAAGAATTATATTTGAATACAAACTATCCTTTAGAAGCTTTAAGGTGGGATGATTTGTACATCATCATAAGATAGATTGGAGATATTCATCCATCTACAATACCAGAAATAAAAGGCATTGGCACCAAAAACTTTCTAAGGCATTTGTGCTTATCACACCACATATCAGACCCCTCCTTAATCAAAACCTTACGCATTGGTGTTTGGGACCAAGGCAATCCTACCATTGGAGTTCAAATTCCCTCTTTAAGGATTGCTTTGCAAAAGAAAATTACAAAAGAAGACAATGTTCATCTTTGTCTTGAAGAGCTAGAATCCTTGGATGAAATAAGGTTCTCAACTCAACAAAATTTGGAATTGTATCGAGCACAAATGTTCAAGGCTTACAACAAGATGGCCTAATTCAGATATTTCCATAAGGGAGAAATGAGATTGGTCTTAAGAATACCCATAACCTCAAACCAAAGTAAAAAGGACAAATTCAAGCCTAATTGGAAAGACCACCCTTATATTGTCAAGAGGATATTTGAAGGGCAATCCTACCAACTAATTGATGAAAAAAAGGAGAGACCTATGCCACCAATTTATGCTTGAATGTTGAAGAGGTATTATGCATTAGCCTCTAGAGGCAACAATAATAAAATAAAAGTATCTATGTTTAGTCTATAATAGAACATCTAACTTTTTCAAGAATATCCAGTCAAACATACAATCCATATTTCTTGAAGTAAAATATGGATACAAAACCCCAATCATATCGTGTGACAATCTAGTTCATCTTCATATGACAAATTAAATCCACCTTCATGTGGTAAACTAAGTTCACTTTTACATAACTAAAGTCCACTCCATGTGGAAAACTAACTCTACTCTCACGTGGCAAAATTAAGTCCACTTCTACTGGCAATTCAAGTTAAAACCAAACTAACTTGCTTTTATTTGAAAAGGGGGTAAATCCATTTCCACTCACCAAAGGACACTTCAAAATCAAAGAACAAGGGGTACAATCTAGCATAAATGAGAGAAAAAGGGGATCCTAGATAGAAAAGATAATGATAATTCTAAACTACATAAAGCCTAGAGGTGCCTCCCAAATAGGTGTAGCAACTGAGCAGTCACCCACTCATTCTCTTCTAGTATTATCTAGGTGGATAAGTGCTATATTAGTAAAAGGGATTGTGAATAAATAAAATCTTCAAGAAGAAAGGAAGGTGGTGAATCATTAGTTGATAACAATGAAGGTGGACGAATACCCATAAATGCAAAAATACCTTGACTAAAACATGACCCAGAAACCACTTCTGCAGCAAAAGCTTAGAATTAGCATCCATACAATACAAGACCTAGCAAAGTTCAAATATCCCTCATCGTTTGAATCTAAAATATTTTCAAGAGGGTCCCAAAAATCTTTGTCTGGTTTACCTAAAAGAAGGCAAAATTTTCAAAAAAAAAGGTGAAAGAAAACAAACATAGGATGAAAAATTACCAATACCTATATCTAACGGATGGCCAGCTGATGTGGGCAATGGTAAGGCCAATTTAACCCCTTTACTCAAATCCATATCAAAATACTAGCAAACTAATGTTAGTGAAGGGTCACCTCTAGCCCTACATTTATGTCAATTGGCTAGTAGGTAGGCATGGGGAATGAAGAAATCAGATCTCAAGATAATGTAGGTAAGGAAAGGAATGTGTTAATCATGATCATGCACCACCCGTGGATGCCATTGAGTGCTCTGAAGCATTAAGAATGAGAGGGTCACATGCAGACCAATGTGCCTCCTGCTTTGAACTCAATCTAGGACATGCATTGTCTTGAAAATAGCCATCATCAATGTTATAAAGAGGAATGATACTCTCTTTATCTAGTTCAGGGTGAGCAAGTTTATGAGCCAAAGTCTTCCACAAACCTTGGGTCCTCTGCCACTTCGACCCTTTACTACTAATTGCTTGATTTCCTTGTTGCACGAGTTTAGTTTATATCTAAACAAATGTTCTAGATTAATGTGGAAAAATCCCCCAATGCTATTAAAACATGATGTGACATATAGTTAAAGAATCTTGGGTTTCTACTTGATATCAGGAATATAATACTCTAAATTGTCTTGTAGATAAGTAAGGTGTAACCAATAGCCACCTAACTAGCTCATACATGAGTGCAGTAGAGGAGTGGGAATGTTCTCAGGAAAGCCTTGGTCATACCCCAATTGTTGGTAAAACCGATGTGGATTATAAGATTCTATAGCTAAGTATTCCCTTGAGTGAAGTGGGAGTACTTCATATCTTAAAGAGATAATATACTCATAAGCTTCTAAAGATAATGGAAGATGAACTACATCTACTAGCATGCTAGAATCAGGAAGAGTATAAGGGTATGCTCACCACACAAAATTCTAAGCATCTCACACATGCATCCTAGACTCTCTAGGAGAATAAGGAAAAACAACTATATTCATAGTCTAAATTATCTTAGGCATAGAGACCAACATGAATGACATAGCTTCTTGATTTCATAACTAAGCTGCATTTTAGTATATGTCCTCCGAAAGTAGGTATAGATCGAAGCATAGAGGAAATGGATGGGAACTAAGTCGAAGAATCACCTGGCCCTGTAGGGCTATATGCCATCACTCTAAGACCTGGATATATTGTGCCTAGCAATGTAGGAGCCAAAGCAACCTTTTATTTATGCACCATCTTACAAGCCATCACAAATGTCTCTAAATGAATGCCCTACCCATGGTGTATCATAATGAAGTAGCAAAGCCACAAACAAATGATAGCATCAAAATAAGTATTGGGGTCAAATTCTAGAAGGACATGCATAACCTAGTCAAATCTAGTTGGGTTGTTTGTTAGGGTTCTCTCATAGATAAGTTCAGTCTATTGGTCAAAGTACACTCATTTATGATTACTTGAAAATTGTGCCACCATCCAATCATAAACTCAAAGGAGTTCACGCAAAGTGTAACTAAAATCAAGGCTTATATGGTAGTTAGAAGGAATATATTCATCATAGAAATCCCCTATGATGGGAATCCCAACTAGTTATCTTATGTCCCACAAAGAAATACCAACTTCACCATATGGAGTGTGGAAGGTCTTCGAAGTATGATTCCACATCTTAATCACGCTGCACAAAATGACTAAGTCTTGTGCATACTATCCCTTGGATGCTATGGCTCCTCCTAAAATATCAAGACCTGCAAGTTGGGCTAAAACTGAGATACCACACTATCAACCTACTCCAAATGATTTGATAAAACTGTTACTACTCTAGCAAGTGGAAAGGATCATCCCCAAGTAGGCAAACTGCCATTCAGGAAATGAAATCTTAAGGTTTCTGAAGGCTCTCATTGCCAGAAGTGTGCAACTAACTCCAATCAAAAGAACTCTCTAGCCCTATTAGTACATAGCTTTCTCTCTTGGAAAATTAGGCAAAGGGGTGACAATTATCAAATCTCACTCATTTTTTATGCTTTTGAGGTTGACATGCAATAATTGCCTCAACATTAGTTCCCCTAATAGGAAGAAAATAGGGTAAAACTAAATTGTCTTTTATCTCATTGTGAATTCCTTCAATCACAAAAGGTCCCTAGTACCTTCAAAAGAAAAGAGAGACGAACAAGTAAAAGACGGAAAAGGAAGGCATTGCAACAATGCAATATCACATAAAAGGGAAATAAAGAACCCCACATGCTGAACACTTGCAAAATAATGACATGAGATCAAATATTCACTATTGTTCACATCCATTCCTCTTGCCAAGAAAACTCGTGCAGTGAATGTGAAGGGGCAATTTGTTTGAGTGGATTTTGTAACCTAACTCTGACTTTGAGTTTGACAAGAATTAGAATTAGATTTTGAGCCTAATTTGGGCTGAAATTTCAGACCCAAACACAAAATCGGGGTATACCAGTAGAGCGATTCTAATAAGCCACAAACAACGTACTGTGCCAGTCAATCAGTTCCTAAATCAGTCATCCAGTTTGGGCCAGGATTTGTAGAATAGGAAATAAATCTTCTCTGAATTCATCAAGAATTAATAGAACTTTTAACTAAGAGATTGCAATCTCAGAACATATTAATCAAAAGGCAAGAACGTATCCATCAAATATCAAATTCGAATCAATCAAGGATTTGATTTGAAGATCCTCTCAGCCCTATAAAAACATTCAAAGGATTTTTGGACGAATTTTGGATGAATTGTTAGAAAGAATATTGGCATGAATCAGCATGAGAAGGAGCACAAAAGTAGCATGAATCAAGGAGCAGGGAGATTGAGAGAATATCATCGAGAAAGAGAAGTTTGTATAACTCTCTAACTTTTCTCTTTACTTCTCTTTTGCCTTTCTCTTCTCTTTTTGATTCCTTTTGACAGCCCTACAATCTCTTGTGCTCCTGCTGCCCTATCACCACATTGGCCACCCATGGCCCTCCCGCTCTCTTCTAGCCCCATCACCACCATGGCCATTCTCGGCCCTCCCATACTCCTACAGACTCTTCACTATTGCAACTACTCATAACCCTCCAGTCTTCATCACAATGTTATAGAAATCTCCGAAGGGAAGAAGAGGAAAAAATAATAAGAGGGAGAATCTACTCAAACTAACAATAGAACAATAATAAAATAAGTAACAACCAAAATACATCTTACTACATTGAACATGCTTCCATCAACTAACCTAGGGTTAGCCTGTGGGCTTGCTTGAAAGTCAACTAGTTTAGGACTAGCCTCGAAACTCTCCTAAAGCCATTCGACCTAGGGCCAACATAGGGCTCACCCAAAAGTTACCAATGATCTAAGACCAGCCTATGGGCTCATTTGAAAGTCATTCTGACCATAGGACTAGCTTGTGAGCTAGCCTAAATGTTAATTCAGCTAAAGACCAGTTTGTGGGCTCATCAAAGGCCTATTCAGACTAAAGGTTAGCCTACAAGGTCACCTAAAAGTCAATCAGTTTAGAGTCAACTTATGATCTTGCCCAAAAGCCACCTCCGGCCGAGGGCTCTCAAAACAAAATAAATCGATAAACATGAATCAATCGAATTAAGATGTCTCAATCACATTGAAGCTGAAGCTAACTAATTTAAAATAAACAAACAGAATCAAATGACTCAAAGCAAACCACCAAATGGACCCAATACAAGTGATCAACACTAGTCCAAATGAACAGAAAAGGGCTCTGCTAGTCAATCGGTACTCAAGTCGGTCGATCAGTTCTATCAAACCAAGAAATATTCCCCCTCAGGTAGATGAACATTACCTAAACTGATTGTTCAGTTCTGTTAAACCAAGAACAACACCTACTTAGTCAGTCAACTGGTCGCCCAACTGGTCACCCAACTGGTCGTCTATTTTAATTGAAAAATGATGAACTGGGCCTAGATTCAACTATAATCGGGTCAAGCTTTAGATAATCAAAACTTGGATTAATATAGATTTAAATCAAGTAAATCTAGGATCAAAAGAAGTTTGAATTGAACTATAATCAATTCAAAACAACATTCAAATGAAATCAAGACAAATTCAAATTGAACTATAATTGAGTTGAATCAAAACAAATTTGGACTGAAATCTGATTGAGTTAAATAATATTTGGACTAAGCCACAACAAGTTTGAATTAAACTCTAATTGAGTAAAACAATGGTTGAACTAAATCAAGACAAGTTCAAACTAAACTCCAAGCTACACTTGAATCAAGTCAAAATGAATTCAAATTGATCTTAAATCAAAACCCAACCAGGTCAAACCAAGTTTGAACCAAGTCCCAACTGGGTCAAGCTAAGTTCAAACCAAACCTCAATCAGGTCAAATCAAACTCAAGTTCAAGTTCAAACCAAGTTTGAACCAAATCCAATTGTGTCAAACCATGTTCAAACAGAACTCAAAGAGGGTCAAGGGAAACTCAAACTTGAACCAAAAACAGGTCAAAACTTGAGCCAGAATAGTTCAAACCTGAACCAAAATATGTTAAACCCTAAACCAGAAACAGACTAAAAGCTAAACCAAAATAGGTCAAAATTTGAACCATAAACAGGTTAAAATCTGAACTAGAAATAAACCAAAACCTTAATCAAAATAGGTCAAAATCTGAACCATAAATAAGACAAAACCTGAACCACAACTAGATCATATGTGAACCAAAATTAGAGCAAACCTGAACCAAATAAGGTCAAAACAAAATCAAAACCAAGTTGAATCAAATAAACTTGAACTTAAGTTCAAGTCCAATTACGATTCAAACTAGAACCTAACAAGGGTTCAATACAGGCCAAACCCAAACTCATCAATGGGTTGAACAAGAAACTAATAAGGGTTGGACCCAAAATCAAGTTAAGGCTAGTCAACAATAAGCCCAAAGACATCAACGATACCTCAAGCTTAATCGATAATACTCCAACAAGGACATCGATTAGCTATCAAATTAAAAAAAGTTAATCACCAATGCTCAAAGCTATTGGTGATACTTCAAGAGTAAACCCAACCCCATTGGTAATGCTATGAAATCCACGAAGGTAATTGCCAATGCTCAAAGTGATCAGCAACACTTCAAGGCTAGAACCAACCCCATTGGTAATGGCACCAAATCAAAGAAGTTAATTGCTAATGCTGATAGCTATCGACAACACATCAAAGCTCAACTCAACCCCATTGGTAATGCCATCAAATCAAAGAAGTTAATCACCAATGATCAAAGCTATCAGCAACACTTTAAGGTTAAACCCAACTTTGTTGGTAACACCATCAAATCAAAGAAGTTAATCGCCAATGCTCCAAGGTATCAACAACACTTCAAGGCTAAACCCAATACTATTGGTAATGCCATCAAATCAAAGAGTTAATCACCAATATTCAAAGCTATTGGCAATATTTTAAGGCTAAATCTAGGACCGTTGGTAAAGTTATCAAATTAAAGAAGTTAATCACCAATGCTTAAAACTATCAAAAATACTTCAAAGCTAAACCTAACCCCATTGGTAATGTCATTAAATTAAGAAAGTTAATTGACAATACTCAAAACTATCGATAACACTTTAAGGCTAAATCCAACCCCATTGATAACACTATCAAATCAAAGAAGTTAATTGCCAATGCTCAAAGCTATCAGCAATACTTCAAAGCTAAACCTAACTTCGTTGGTAAAGCTATCAAATCAAAGAAGTTCATTACTAATGCTTAAAACTATCAATAATACTTCAAGACTAAACCCAACCTCATTGGTAATGCTACTAAAGTAGAGAAGTTAATTGCTAATGCTCAAAGCTATTAAAAATACTTCAAGGCTAAACCCAACCATGTTGGTAATGCTATCAAATCAAAGAAGTTAATTGTCAATGTCCAAAGCTATTGGCACTACTTCAATGCTAAACTCAACCCCATTGGTGACACCATCAAATCAAAAAAGTTAGTCGCCATGTCTACAATAATTCAAGGATAAACCGAATCTAGTTGGTACTATCATCAAATCACATAAGTTAATTATCAATCTTCCAAGCTATCAGTAATACTTCAGGGCTAAACCTAACCCCATTGATAATGCCATCAAATTAAAGAAGTTAATTATCAATGCTCAAAACTATTAGCAACACTTCAAGGCTAAACCCAACTCCATTTGTAAAGCTATTAAATAAAGGAAGTTAATCATCATTGCTCAAAGCTATCAGTCATACTTCAAGCTAAACAAAATAAACCATTGGTAATGTTATCAAAAAAGATTAATCGCCAGTGCTCAAAACTATCGGTCACACTTCAACCTAAACCCAATAAGCTGTTGGTAATGCTATTGAAAGAAGTTAATCGCTAATGCTCAAATCTATTGGCCACACTTCAAGCTGAACCCAATAAGCCATTCATAATGCTGTCGAAAGAATTTAATCATGTATGGCCTAAGAGTAAATACCTGGATGAAGAGTCAAGGCACTTGGTTTGGTGCTTAGACCCAGAGCTAGGTCTTGTGTCATTAAAGAGACAATACTTGGCTGAAGAGCCAACACTCCTGGTTGGGTACTTGGATCCAGAGCTAGGTCTTGTGTCTTTCATCTAAACTAATTTTGGGCCTTATTATCCACAAACTTTCATATAGATAAAAGAATCATAACTTTATTTAAGTATAAAACCTTTTGAGATTATCAATATGTCAAGCCCTTGGAAGTATTTTGTCATCTAGGTACTCGAAGTTGAATGATCCTAGTCCCATGATCGAGAAAACCTTGTATGGGCGTACCCAATTTAGATATAACTTTCCTAAAACTTGATCGAGGAGATCAGCTCAACAAAGTACCCAATTGCTCGGTTGCAGCTCTCAACTTTGAACTCAAGAGTTATAATACCAAGAAACTCATCACTAGTACTCGGTGATCTTTATATGAGCTTTCTCCTAAATTTTCAAGACAAGGTCCTTTTTGACTCGGATATTTGCCTCATTCACCTCAAGGTCATGGGCTTTGGCATAGGGTGAAGTGAGCTCGATTTCTATGGGTATGACTGCTTTAACTACATAAGTAAGCATAAAGGGAGACCTGCCACTTGTCATCTGTGGAGTGGTCAGTAAGACCCTAGGACATGTGGCAATTCTTCAATCCAAGTATCCTTTGCTTTCTTAAGATGCTTCTTTATTCCTAAGAGTATAGTTTGATTTATTATTCGGCCAAATCATTAGACTATGAGTATGATACTGAAATCTCTATTCATGTGGTGGTTCACTACAGCATAATAGCTTAATGAGGGCACTACACAACTAGCACCAGCTGAAGTGTTGGTTCTAAAGGAAGCATTGGCAATGTTAAAAAATGAGCACCGCCAATTAGCACCTATTAGCACCCATTAGCACCCATTAGCGGTGCTAAAATAGTAGCGCGGCTAAAAGTACTATAATAGCAGTGCTAATATTTTAGCACCGCTAGTAGCTGACTTTTAGCGGTGCTAAATTTCTTAGCACCGCTAATATGGTAATAATTCAGTGCTAATTTCTCAGCGCCAATATTATTTTATGTAAGAACCAATTTCTGTTCTAGCTTTGATCCTGTCTTCGAGCTGGAGTCCTGTTCCCCTCCACCGCATCTACAACAAATGGCCCCCCTCGGCCACATCCAGTGCAGATCGGATAAGCAAGAACCCGCTGATGCCTCGCTCTTGCCGGGGTCCAAGCTTTACACCATTATTTGTCTATAATACAAACCCACTTGAATTAGGGTAGACTGACTTTGGTGTTGCTTTAATTTGAGTTAGGAGCTACAACAGTCGCTTTAATGATTATCCAGCACTTGCGCGCATAGAATAGTCTGTTTCATTGTTATCCCGCACTTGCATATGTCGAATAAGAATTATTTTTTTATTTTCAGAATATGATTGCCCCTTTACATCTGATGAATGTCTGAAGTGAGGATAAAATGCAACAAATCAATATGGAATTACAGCTTGACAAGTCGATTGGCAAGCAGCAACAATAAATCACTGCAGATGGATCGGTTGATAAGATAATTAATGAACTATTCCACAAATATCTATATTGAGTTACTGGAGAATAAACTTATTTTTGTACGACACTGAAATCACTGCAAGTTCCTGAAGCCACTATTTTAGGATCTGATCAGGTCATTGCATGCTTTAAGACATGTAAAAGATCTAATTTTACAGATTAGGACTTATCTATAATTCTTGTTTTCTTAATTCTGTCCATTTTCAATCTGCTATAGACTATGTTTTATGGTCACAAGATAGCAATGTGGGGCTTGTTCTTTGTTTTAGAAAAAAGAGCCTGCAAAAGACTGATTGGAGGGTGCAATCTAAATGGCTAAGGGTGCGATTTTTCCTCAATCGTACTATTTGTGATTCAGGTTGCACATAGGTTTTGGTTTTGGTTGTTCGTTGTTCTGCCTGCAGACCTCTTGATTGGGGTTTTAGAGACTATGAATTATATATAATTTGTGTTTTGTCAATTCTATCTTTTTCTAATGTGCTGTAGGCTATGATTTTTGGTCACAAAGTGACAATGTGGGAGCTTGTGCTTTGGTTTGGACTGATTGTAATGAAAGGGTATGGGTTTTTTTTACAAGTGAATTTCCACACTTGTAAGGGAAATACACTAAAATGAGATGAGGGAAAAATTAATTATTCATCGTATTCCTCCTACGTGTGCAAGAAATAGTTGGAAGATCGACTAAATGATGAGAAAAAAAATAATTATTCATCATCTCCTTGTCAGTAGAAGAAGTTGGAAGTTGGTGAATATTTACAATAAATGCATATAATGTTGGTGTTGGTGTTGAACCTTTGGTGTTGGTATTGGTGTTGGTGCTTGTATGATTCCTAACAAGTTGGAGTCCATTAGAAAGATGTGAAGAGAGGGATAAGCTTTGAGCCGTCAAAGCTAATAAAGAGTGAAAAGCTAGAAAGTGGTGTACGGCATGGATTGATTTGAGCAAGAGATAAAATCCATCCGCTACAGCATAATGGTTTAATGGCAACGCTACATAACCTGAAGTGTTATTATTCTAATTAAAATTTTTCATAATTATAATCATATTGAGTTTAAAATATTCTAAATTTTAACTGTAAAAGTATAGAATAATTCTCAACAAAAAATGATACAAATAACCCATAATACTAAATTTTTTATCTGTTAATCTCATTAGAGGAAAGAATGCATAGTAATATCACATTATGTACTAATAAATTCTTTCATATATTAGGTTGGGAAAAAAATTCTTCACTAATATTCTTGTTGTTTTACTCATTCTTAAACAAGCATTCTGAAAAATCATTAAATTGAGGATTATACATATTTCTAAAACAAGGACAAAAGTTGGATCATGATTAAAAAAACTAACTAGATGCTAGATATGTTAATAAAGTAAATACATTTTTGGATTATGCCTATAGGAGCAAAAGACCAAATCAAAAAATACGATGTTCATGTATTAACTGTATGAAAATGCATAATCAGACAAGACAAGAAGTGTATGAACATGTGATGTGAGATAATGAAGTGTGTATTACACTAATTAGATCTTTCATAGTAAAGAGTCATGACATTTAAATAGTCTAAATCTAACAAATCTGCAGTTAATATGACAATAGTTGATAATGAGGGGGATGATATTGAAAGATTGATATGTGATACCTTTGGAAACTCTACATTTTCTCATGATAGCCTTCTTTATGCAATCGATATGCAAGTGAGCGGTGTCATCGAGATGGTCAAAAATTTTACAAAATGCTTAATGAATTTAACATTAAATTGTATCCAAGATGTCAGAATTTTATGTTTTTATCGTTCATCATATGATTATTAGTTCTAAAGTTCTAGTGTCGATAGGGCAACCACTTATTCAATATATTATTGGAGATATTAAAAGGGATAATTTTTTTTAGCATTCTTTATTTTTCTATTTGTATGGGGAGGCTAGAAATATTGTGAAAGATATAGGTCTGGGATACATAAAGATTTATGTATATTCAAATAATTGTATGCTTTATAGAAATAAAAGTAAATCAAATACTTTACAAACCTTGTAAAACACCTCAATATTAGCACTTCATAACCCAGAATGATGATGATAATTAGAAGGTTCAAAGAATTCATGCTAAAGTTGTATAATATTTTTCTCTCAAATCGAGATTGTAGTGGCTATTCATGTCAACAATGACAACATCACATATGAGATAATACATTGAAGGCCATGTACGTAATGGGATAGTTAGGCATCTAACAAATAGTGTTGAGTAGAAAGAGTTTGGCTTGCAATACCTGGACTTTGCTACTGATATCCACGACATCGGTTTGGGCTTAGCTTCTGATGGGATCAATCCCATTCAGAAATGAACTACTTGTATAGCACGTGGCCTATGATTTTGATTTTGTATAACTTACCTTCTTGGTTGTGTATAAAATAATTATCATTCATATTGTCTATGATCATTGATGAAGTAAAGAGACCAAAAAATGATAGAGACATATACATACAATTGTTAATTGATGAGCTAAAGGAATTATGAGAACTAGGAGTTCCAATATTTGATGTAATTAAGAAATAAATATTTTATTTAGGTGCAGTACTGATGTAGATAATCAATGATTTTTCAGTATACATATATCCTTCAGAATATAGCACAAGAGGGGAGTATGTGTGTCCTGTTTGTGAAAAGAACATGTAGTTCAAGTGATTAAAATATTACTAAAAGTTATGTTACATATGTCACAAATAATGTCTACCTATTGATTATAAATTCTAACATGATAGAGTTACATTCAATGAGTATGCCATCTTGCCCCCTCCCCAACGCCCGCATCCCCCCCCCCCCCCCCCCCCCCACACCCCCACCGACACCCCCCCACCCCCCCCCCCCCCCCCCCCCCCACCCCCCACCCCCCCCACCACCCCCAAAACACACCACAAAACAAACCCCTAGACTATCTAGATCTAAGGCCCGAAGTGAAGTAGAGGATAGTCAAAATCATGTAAAGGGGTATGGTTGTGGTCCTGTCTCTAAGAGGATAAAGACTTCACAAATGTATATCAAAGGCTGCTCAAATATAAAGTCCAATTGAAAGAAAATAACTATCTTTTTCGATTTTTCATACCGACGCTCATTGTATATTCAACATAATCTCAATATAATGCATATTAAAAATAATTTCTTAAAAATTTATTGTGGACATTGTTTGGCACTTCAGACAAGTCAAAGGAAAATTTAAATACACAGCTAGATATGAAAGTCATTGGCATATGAAGGGCACTTCACCTATAGGATAGAAGTAACAGAACATGTTTGCTGCTAACTCCATTCACCATGAGCAAATAAGAGAAAAAAATTTTCTTAAGTATATTAAAAAAAATATGAAAGTTCCAGATGGTTACCCATCGAGCATTTCAAATGTGTGAATATGAAATATTAGAGTATCACTAATTTGAAGAGTCATGATTGTCACATACTGATATAATAATTACTATCAATCATAGTGTGGAGATATTTATTTAAGCATGTAGCCAAACCTCTAATCGAAATGAGTAGCATATTTTGACATTTGTATGTGAGAAGTAATCACCCATCTAACTTTGAAGTATTGTAGTCTAGGATCGCCCTAACTCTTTGCCACATTGAAAGGATTTTTCAACCTTCATTTTTTAATATCAAGGAGCACTTGCCTATTCACCAAGAGGAGGAAGAAATATATGTACGGCCAGTTAAGTACCATCATATGTATCCCGCTAAGAATAAAATTTGATTATTATTTTTTACTTATGTTTATTGATTCCATTCATGATAACGAATGATCACATTTTCATTCAAATATCTTTTCAAATAAAATAATAATATGCAAAATCAAGCTCATCCAAAAGATACTATAGCAGAAGGCTATTTCACAGTGGAATGCATGACCTTCTACACAATGTAACTAAATAACTTTCAGTTAAATTTCGTTCAACCTTTTTGAAATCAAGATCATTATTTTCATGATTGAGAGGGGTGCCAATTGGGGCTTAACAAGGACTTTATTATATAGGCGAGACTCAATGGGCACAAGTACACCATGTAATATTTAATATGGACATCGTGACAACCTTTTGCAAGTGTGTGTAATGGTTTGATTGATTCTAATAAATTCTAACGTTACTTACTTGCCTTCTAAAAAAATTAATATTCATTTTGTAGGAAACACTTGAAGTCAATAAATAGACGATGTTGAGGTGGAGAGCTTGAATAGGAGAAATTTATAGTGACACCTTTGCTAAGTGATTCATATTCCTGAGACTTTTTACACATTATGTAAGCATTTATGTATCTAATTCCTAACATGTAGCCTATTTTAGATTGCTAAATTAGAAAGAAGTAGTAAGGCGTCTAAGATTCTAAGAGAGATATTACTTTTGACAGTCGGTCCTGACAAATGGATGAGGCAATATTCAAAATATATTATAAATGGTTTCTAGTTTCACATGAAGATGTAGGAGATAAGCCATCATACAAAAATAGTGCCATGAATTTGAAAGCAGCTACAAGAAGTTTTGTAAGTACAAAAGATAAAAACTGGCATATCAGGAGTTGTACAACTTTTTGATGTTTTAATGGATATTATTGAGATACGGTACAACAATAAACTTAAGATATGTTGTTCAAGTATGACTGGATTAACAATAATACCAAAGTGGTAGTCGATGAGTTTGAATTTACAATAGTGAACTTCAATCATTTAATATTCAAACACAACCTACGTAGAAATGAGCCATATATTCTTGTATGTTAAGCACATTAGGTGTTTTACGTGGTAGATCCTTTAAAATTTGAAGGCACATAGTTTTGGAGATGACTTTGAGGGAATATGTTGATGCCTTTGATTATATAGTACCTAATGAAAATTATAGAGAGCCTATTACAAAGTCTTGTACCACACAATAACTAGATGATTTTGACTATGAATTCAAATGCAAAAAACATTGAAGGAGTAATGGTAGATGCCCATGTTATCCACATGCAGAAGAAGAATAGAACATAACATCATGACTAGTGAATCCAATACCAAAGAGAAAATCCTTTTAGAAAATGACAAATTTGATAGTAAGGATGACAATAACAATTTTATGCCTAAAGAAAATGATGGGTAAATGTTATATCATGTTACATTGAAATTTGTTATTTTGATTAATTATTATTTACTATTATTTGTTGCTATATTATTTGTTACATTATTTATTTGACTGATGTTATCTCTAATTTCATTATATTCTATGTGATCTAATTGGTGTACTATTCGATGCACCCAAACATGATTTAGCCCCTTCATATTTTTAAGTATCTTTTAGAAATTTATCTTCTGTTTGTGATATACTTATATTGTGATATTATTTTATTATTCAAAAAATATATTCTCTATTTTGTAGGTCATCATAAATTGCAAAGAAAAATCGTGATATGTGGGAGACATGGTAGCCAGATTATAGGATGTTGTTATAATGGATCTGGAGTTCGAGATGAATGGAGCTTCCAATGAAGATTCTACTTGCAAAAGTATGGACTCCATGCCTCCAGAGTATGTAGACCAAGATATATATCCTAATAGTGATGAAGGTATGTAACTCATTGCTAAATTTATTATATCCATATTCAACTTGATGTAATATTTCTAACATTATGATTTAATCTTTCATTTTATGTAATTTACAGGTCCTTTTATAGTTTCTATGAGTAGGACCCATCATGACCTCAATAAATCTATAATAGTTTGGGGTACTAACAGATTTTGATTACTGTTTAGTGTCAATTACCACTGCGGGATCAAAATCAATGGCTTGGGATAGTAGAGACCCTAAGGATTGATCTCAATGCACAAATCAAAGTATATTAATTTAAGTATGCAATTAGGTATTGTGAGAATATTGACTTTCAATAAGCGTAAGCCTTTGTTGTTAATTACCCCTGGTAATTGTTGGGAAGAACCTCCTAAAATGAAAAAACTAACTAATAAAATAAAGACAAAAAAAAGAAAGTACCATTTGATTGGTATGAGAAATAGTACATGACTTAAGGAAGGGCTTACCCTTATTTTATAATAAATTTTAGTATAAAATCATAGAAAATATGACAATAAAAAAAAGTGGGAAAGAAGCTCTGATGTGTATTGTTGCCCCTCTCCCATGCCATGGACCTTGTGATGTTTGATTCAGATGCATCTTGACTTAATTCTTGGCAGATGTTAATGGCATCATTCAACAGGATGTAGATGGAGATGAGAGAAGTTTGAAGTATTTTTAATAGCTTTGAGTATTGGTGATAACTTCATTGGATAGCATTGCCGATGACTTGTCAAGATTAGCATGAAGTGTTTCTATTAGCTTGAACATTAGCGATGACTTCTTTTTGTTTAAAGTGTTTCTATTAACCAAGTGGCATTGGCGATCACTTCCTTGGTCGAAATGTTGCTATTAGTTAGGTGGCATTGACAATAATTTTATTTGGTTTAAAGTATTTTCATCAACCAATAAGGTATTGGTGATAACTTCACTTGGTTTTGAAATGTTTCCACTAGAAGATGAGATGCTGGCAATAACTTCATTTGGTTTGAAGTATTTTTTTTTTAGCCAATAAGGCATTAGTGATAATTTTTCTTGGTTGAAGTGTTTCTATTAGGCTGGTGGCATTGGCAATAACTTCTTTGCATTGAAGTATTTTCATTATCCAATGAGGCATTAGCAATAACTTTGATTAGTTTGAATTATTTTCATTAACCAATAAGGCATTGGAGACAACTTTATTTAGTTTGAAGTATTTCATTAGCTAATAAGGCATTAATGATAACTTTGTTTGATTTGAAGTATTTCTATCAGTTAATGAGGTGTTGGTAATAACTTTATTTGGTCTGAAGTATTTTCGTTAGCTAATAAGGCATCATTGGTGATAACTTTATTTAGTTTAAAATTTTTTTATTAGCCAATGAGATATCAGTAATAACTTCATTTAATTTGAAGTATGTTCATTAGCTATGAGGTATTGACAATAACTTTATTTACTTTGAAGTGTTTCTATTAGCCATGTTACTCCCAAACTATAAACTTTGGAAGTGGGCATGTGACAACACCGTATGCTTATGAGGTCAATGCCCTATACAAGAAAATAATATATCACAATTAAAATCAATAATTTCTAAAAATATATGAGAGCAAAACTCAAATTTCAAACTTCAAGTTTACATAAGTTAAATCGATTTCACTAATATAAAACACCTCTAATTAACTAGTAAAACTTAGTTAACTAGATCCCTTGATGCTAATTAAATTTTATTCTATAAGCAAATGAGCCATCCATATTAAAATATATTTATAAGTTAAATTCTAAAACTAAATTACATACATACTTCAGAACCACATAATCATAAATCATAACATAATCAAGTATAATATATTGGAACAAATAATAAATTTATCTTACAAATATATTTTGGTCTCTAGTATCAACTACGGTCACATACTTAACCCAGTAACACATGTCATACACATAATACTTGAAATCAGGTCATATCACAAAGTACCACACTTAACCTCTGTGACTAGATCACATCACAGAATTGAAACTGATCCCTCATAAATACATATACATATCAACATGGTCAAAAAAATTTCTCACTGATAGGGCCTCATCACACAATAGAGCATAGATGTACTAAGAGACATTTAGCAAAAACTTTCTCTAATCCTCATATAATTTTATAACAAAATAAATAACTATATCTTAGTTTGATAAGTTTTTAGAAATAAAGATTTAGTTTTGATTTCAAAATGCATATAATATAGATCTAGTATTCAACGAATTATTTGTCATATATTACAATAATATCAAAAATTATAAATATCCAAAATAATTTATATATACTAACATACAATGAAGTGACCCATTTACTTACCTCAATCATGATAGATGTAAATTATAACCTTTATTGACTTTCCAAATAATTTTTTTCACCTTCATTTTCCTTAAAAATATTTTGAAATCTCTCAAATTCTCTCTCTCTCTCTCTCTCTCTCTCTCTCTCTCTCTCTCTCTCTCTCTCTCTCTCTCTCAAAAGCTTTTGCTTTTTCTTCAAAACCCTAGCCACCAAAAATTAGTACAAAATCATATACAATATATATACACCTTATTTTATATATAACCCCCAAACCTAAATATAATTTTACCATCTTTCCTTTTGTTCTAATCAAAACCCATAACACTCACAACTCTTTTTTTATTTGCATATCAAATTATGAATTTTGCATAAAAGCCCTTGAATATATCATAATTGCATCTTACTCCTTTTGTACCAAGTCAACTATTTATTCAATATCCAAATTAGGTTGAATCAAAAGGGTCGAGTATCACAAGCCAATGTGGCATAGCGATAAATTCATTTGGTTTGAAGTATTTCTATTAGCCAATGACGTGTTGAAGATAACTTCATTTGATTTGAAGTATTTTTGTTAGCCAATAAGAAATTGGCAATAACTTTATTTAGTTTAAAGTTTTTTCATATTGGCAATAACTTCATTTGGTTTGAAGTATTCCCATTAGCTAATAAGGCATTGGCAATCACTTCATTTGGTTTGAAGTATTTTTGTTATCCAATAAGGTATTGGCATTAACTTTATTTGGTTTGAAGTGTTTCTATTAACCAATGAGACATTGGTGATGACTTCATTTAGTTTGAAGGTAGCATTACCCATTGCTTATGGAGTTAGGCATAGCTCCTGAATGCTACTAAAGGCTTTTATAGAACACACAATGGACTTATTTTGATCAAGTTTAGTTCTATTCAACTTGCTTTGGTTCGAGTCAGGCTAGTAGCATAACCTACTATTTATAGGGTTACGTATAGCCTTGGAGTGTTGTGAAAGACTTAATTGCCCAGTTGACTTAGTTTTGTTTAGATTTGATTTGTTTCTAGTTTGGGTCAGGTTTCACATATCTTTGGGCTCAGGTTGACCAATTTTGGTTCAAGTTTAACCAATTTTGATTCAGGTTTGACCTGTTTTGGCTTAGGTTTGGTCTTTTTTGGGTTCAGATTTAAGTTTGGCTTAATCTGACTTGGATTCAACTTAAACTCGATTCAGACCAGATTAGGGTTTGGTTCAAACTTGGCTTGATCTGATAGGGTATAGTTTGAATTTAACTCAACCAACTTGGCTTTTGGTTTGGACTTGTCTTGACCTGATTGGCTTGGTCCAAACTTGACTTTGCCTGGTTAGGACTTGGTTCGATCTGATTGGCTTTAGGATTGAATTGGCTTGGCCTAGCTGGGACATAGTTTGAATTTTATTCGAATCCATGTGACTTACCTCAATTAGAGTTCAAATGTGATTCAATTCAATTGAGGTTCAATTCAAATATGTCTTGAATTGAGTCAAATATAGTTTCAATTTGAATTTTTTTAATTTAATTCAGATGGTGTTTGACTCGATTAGAATCCAACTCAAATCTTGTTTTCATCTCAAGTTAACTTGATCAAGTTATGAATTGACCCAAGTTTGGATTGATCAAGACTCAACTAAATTTGGACTGAATCTAAACCCAAGTTGTCAATTTTCTAAGTGAAACAAATGATCAATTGCTGTATTGATCAACCAACTATGAGCAAGTATTGTTTCTAGTACATAGAATCGAACGACTGGTTCAGATATTGACCATCCAACATAGCGATTTTTTGCATGTCTAGGTTGGCTTCAATCCATCATGTTTTGGTTCGTTTGAGTTCATTTAATGCTTTGTTCAAGTCAATTTGCTCTCATTCACTTGATTTTGGCCAGATTGTCTTGAGTTCAACATGATTAAGGCATTAAATTGATTTTATATTCATCAATCTTGGTCCAAGAGTCCTCAAACTATCATGATGACATTACAGTAACCCACAAGCTGGTCTTATAGTTTTAATAGTTTTTCGGCTAGCCCGAAGGCTGGGCTTGATTTGAATAGATGTTTGGCAGGATCAAAAGTTAGCCTTAGACTAAATAGATGATCAACAAGCTTGTAAGCTAGTCTTAGTCCAAATAAATAATTGGCAAGTCCACAGGCTGACCATAGTCCAAATAGACAATCAGCAATACTATAGGCTAGCCTTAGTTTGAATAGATGATCGGTGAGCCTATAGGCTAGCCTTTGTTTGAATAGAAGATTGGTGAGCTGCAAACTAACCTTAGTCAAAACTTGCAAGCCAACAGGATAGCTTTATAGGTTTTCAAACGAGCCCACAAACTAGTCCTAGACTAATTGTGAGTTTTAGTTGTTTTAGTTCTCTTTGTTCTTGTTCAAGTTTAAGTGAGTCCTTGTCAATTGGTGGGATTCAAGGTTTGAGTTCTTTAATAGAGGGCATCGTGGCAAAGATAGGGTCACGGGTGGCCATGGTAGTGATGAAGGCTTGCTGATGTATGAGACTATGGGTGGTCGCGGTGATGATGGAGATTCCATCAATGCACAAGGCCGCAGGTGGCACTGTAGCAATGAAAGTCCATTATTGCACGAGGGACCATGGGTAGCCATGGTAGTGATGAAAGTCCATTGATGCACGAGGCCATAGGTGACTGCAGTATTGGTGGAGGTCCATTGATGCATCGGGTTGTAGCTGACCGTAATATCAGTAGAGTGAGAGAGGCATTTGCGATGGGGATTCAAGCATCCAATCCCCCTCAAGTTTAGTCATCTGCATTTGAATAGTAGCATATTCTATGGGGTAGCAGAGCACAAGTGCCACAAGAGCTTGGGATGGCTAGAGCTCAGGGTGGTAGGAGTAGGAACAACAATGGTAACAAAATTTTTTTGGAGACAAGGGGAAAAAGGAGAATAAATTCAAAAGAAAACAAGGGGGGTATTTTGGGATTTGAGAGATATTTTCTTGCCATAATTTTCATATTTGGATCTCTAATTGATAGATTTTGATATTGTAATCTATTTGATTAAAAATCCTGAGGATTCTTAATGGACTCAAAGAAATCTATTTTTCATTTCTGCAAATCACAACCCAAATTGGTTCACCAGTTGGGAATTGATCGATTGACTGCGAATAGTGATGTGCCAGACTTATCAAAATTGGCCGATCGATATGGCTTGGTTCAATGTTTGGGCTTAAATTTTTAGTCTTTTTTCTATTTCAAATTAGGTCCTATTCATCACAAATTAGACTTAAAATCTAACTTTAATTCTTGTTACACTCAAAGTTAGAGTTGGATCAGGATCAACATTACTGCATACACCATCTCGAGATTTGATTTCTTTGTTTCCCATGGTCAACATAAATGCAAGACCAGAGGTAACCCTTCCTTCACCCACACTAGTGCATCAATCTTCTAATATGGATTTGAGTAGAGTGGTTAGACCAGCTTCTCTGTTGCCTACATTGGCTTGCCATTCATTAGATATGAGTACCCACTAACAACTTTCTTTCCTTTTCTCCCCTTTTTATCTAAGAATCTATTTCTTTTTAGATGAACAAGGATTTTTGAGGCCTTCCCAATGATATTTCAGATTTTGATGACGAGAGACAACTAGATTTTGCCACATTTTACATTGCATGTATAATAATTTTCCTTCTACTACAAATGTGGTTCCTAGGTCATGCTTCAGCTGAAGAATGCTTGCATTCATGGGTATTCATCTACCATCTCCATCATCATATAATGATTTGCTATCTTTTTTTTTCCTATCTTGTTGCCTTTTGTTGATATTTTGCTTACTTGCTAAGATGACAATCAAGGAGCATAAGTGAATGATTGCTAAGCTATCATAGCCATTGGGAGGCATTGCTAAGCTTTATATATCTTAGGATTATTTTATCCTATTTATCTAGTTGCTTTTGTTCTTTTTATTTAGGAATATTATCATTGTTTCATAAGATTCCTTTGCTTTGCATCAGATTTCATTTGCAACCTTGTGTTCCTCGCATTTTATTCTCGACAATAGGTTTTGGTTTCCCACTTGACAATAGACTTGACTTGACATACAACAATGGACTTAACCTGCCACATGAGAGTGGACTTGAGTCATCACATATAATGGGCTTGATTTAACACAAGGAGTGGACTTGAGTTGACACATGGAGTGGACTTGAGTTGCCACATGGAGTGAACTTGAGTCTCCATAAGAAGTAGGTTTAATTCACCATAGGGAGTGGGCGTGGTTTGCCACGTGGAATGGGCTTGATTCACCATAGGGAGTAGACCTGATTTGCCATGTGGAGTGGACTTGATTTGCTATAAGGAGTGGACTTGATCATCACACAAAGTGGATGGGGTTTTGTATCTATGTTTTGCCTCGAGAAGCATGGAATCCATGTTTGACCAAACATTACTTTTTGAGAAATTTATACATTCTATCATAGATAAAAAATATACATTCTTCATTGTTGGCTTCCTCAGAGGTTTAAGCATAGTACCTTTTGAGAAATTAAACATCGATTGGTGACATAGATCTTTCTCTTTTGCCATCAATTAATTGATAGAATCCCCCTTCAAATACTCTTTCAATGATATAAGGGTCTTCCCAATTAGGTGCAAATTTACCTTTCTTGTTTCAATTTGGGATTATTCATCGTAAAACCAAGACCATTTCTCCCTTTTGGAAGGATCTAAGCTAGACCATCTTATTGTAAGCCCCAAATATTTGCACTCAATACATCTCCAAGTTTTGTTAAACTACGAGTCTCATCTCACCTAAGGAATCTAGCTCATCTAAGTGAAGACGAATATTGTCTTCTCTCGTGATTTTCTCTTGCAAGGCAATCTTGAGAAAGGAAATTTATACGTCTAAAGGTAGGACCACATCTATTCCAAACACCAATGCATATGGTGTTGATTGAGTGGGGGTTCAATATGTGGTGCAATAAGCTGATAGTGCTACAGAAAGCTTGTGGTGCCAATATTTTCTATTTCTGGTGATGACTTTGTTCAATATTTTGGAGATGATCTTACTGAATGTCTTAGTGATGCCATTTGTCCATGCATTATAGATAGATGAATATTGCCAATTTATCTTGTGATGATGCGCAAATTATCCTACCTTGAAACTTCTGAATGATGGTCCATTTTCAGAAATGATCCTTCGAGGAATGCCCAATCAATATAAGATGTTTTCACAAAAGAAATGGATGATAGTTTCCCCCTTTACTTCCTTAAGGGGGATTGTCTCTGCTCATCAAGAGAAATAATTGATCACCGCTAATATGAGGTGATAACCTCTTGAAGAAGATGACTCAAGTGGGTCGATTATGTCCATACTCCACACCATAAACGACCACAAAGATACTATTGGATGTAGAGAATTTAGATGTTAATGAATAACGTCACCCTGAATTTGGCATAGATGATATTTTTTTGTGTATTTGATGCAACCTCTCACCATCATGGGTCAATAGTAACCCATATACTTGATTTTTATTATCATTTTCGGGCCTAATTGATGGGCTCCACAAACCCCAAAGTGTATTTTGTACATGACTTCTTTAGCCTCTTCATCTAAAAGATAATGTAGAAGAAGATGATCAAAAGACCTCCTATAAACAATGTCATTGATGAGCAAAAAGTGCATGGCCCTCTTCCTGAGTTGCATTTGGACCAACTTATTTTTTTGGGAGTTCTCCATTTTTTAGGTAGTCAGTAAATGGTATTCTCTAATATGTTATTCTTCTATGACTATAGATTCAGTCTTTTTGTGTTTGATGTTGAAGGTCAAGTTTATCAATTATCTACTATGGACTATGATTAGGATTTTTCATTGGTCGAGATCAGCTAATGCCTTGGCTAACTTGGCTAAGGAATCAACTTCCACATTGATAGGTCGAGAAACTTTAGTTATTTGAACATGTGGGATCTGCCTTACGAATTCTTGAGCTTTTTCATGGTACTTTAGTAATTCGGATTTATGGACTTCATATTTGCCTTTCACTTGACTAATAATCAATTATGAATCACCAAAAATATGTAGGTGTATATTCCCATGTTGAGAGTCATTTTTAGTTTTGTGATGAGGACCTCATATTTAGCCTCATTATTTGTGCATGACTTTGAAAGGGAGTAAGAGTATCATAAGATATCCCCATTTGGAGTTACAAACTGCTTTAATTTGAGAAAGCTTCAGCCTAATTCCTAATCTAATAGATGATGTCCCATTAAAGTATAGTTTCTAGTAGGGTTCTCCTTCTTTGACCAAAAGGATTTCTTCATCAGGGAGTTCATAACTCAGTGGAGAGTTGTCTAGCTTTGGGTAAGCTATGAAAAAATCAAAAAGGGCTTGCCCTTTGACTACCTTTTGGCGAGTGAACTTGGCATCGTATTCCATGAAAATTAAGGCCCATTCTATTAACCTTTCAGTAAGTAAGGGCCTAGTCATCAGGTATTTTATGGAGTCGACCTTTGATATCAAAATGACTCGATGAGAAAAAAAATATTATCTAAGCTTCTTGACCATGAATATAAGTGCTAGACAATGCTTTTCAATGTGAGAATAGTTTCTCTCTACCCTCACTAGCATTCTACTCAAATAATAAAATGCATTTTCTTTCCCTTCTTCATTATTCTAGGTGAGAAATACCCCCAGGGACCCTTCCATTATGGCTATGTAGAAGATTAAAGGTCTAGCAAGAACAGGTGCTACCAAGACTAGTGGCTTTAAGAGGTTTTTTTTTTAATTCCTTCAAAGGCTTATTGGCATTCTTGATCCCATATGAATGGAGCATCCTTTTTCATTAATTAGGAAAAGAACTTGCATTTTTTGGAGAGATTTGGAATGAATCCCCTTATATATGCCAGTCATCCTTGAAATGACGTCAACTACTTCAAGTTACTGGGTAATGGCATATCAAAGAAGGCTTTTATCTTAAACAAATTGATTTCAATCCCTCAGTGTTTGACAACAAATCCATAGAATTTTCTTAATAATACCCCAAAAGCACATTTCATAAGGTTCATCGTTAGGTTGTATTTTCTAATATGGTCGAAAACCACTTGTTCTTGATTGGCATAATGATTGCTACCTAATATGGATACTTTTCTTCCCTAATGAAACCTACTTCAATCAATTTCTTTGTCTCTTCTATCACCTTCTGCTCTAGGTCAAGTTTTATCTTTTTGAGTGCTTGTTTGATGGGCGAAAGTTTGGGATTGGTAGATAGTTTTTGGACTACAACTTTAGGATCTAGTTCAAACATTTTCTTATAGCTCCATACAAAGCAGTCAATGTATTCTTTGAGTACTGCTTTGAGTTGAACTTGGCTTTCATCTAAGAGTTGTCTACTGATAAAAGTTGGCTTGGGATCTTCCTCTGAACCAAGGTTGATTTTTATTAGTTCATTAATTATAGCTTGCATGCATGCTCTCCCGATGTCTTTGAGTTCTAGTGGAGCTTCTTTTGGTTTGAGGATCATGTCTTTAGTAAGTGGTTTGTCACATTAAGTGGGACTAGACAAAGATTCCTCTTTGGCTTTGAGGGCATTTTTGCTGCATCATGCCCCTTTCTTTAGGCTATAATAAAGCTTTGCTAAGGATCGATGATGTTTAATCAACCTCATATTCAACAAGAGATCCAATGATGACCATGAGGCATATATGTACACCTATAATGATGTAGTCCAGTCCTTAGGGATGTAAGCATGCCCTTGAAGTGATTCCCATAGATTCTTAAATAAATAACTTTCTTCTTTTGTTTGTTGAAGTCTATGGACAAATTTTTTTAGTCATTTGATGAAAATGATCCAAGAAGTATGTATTTAGGTATAACCACTGGCTGAAAGTCACAATCATCTTTCAGCTCCTCAATTTTCAAGATTTCATGCATGCTTGGGATGTAGAAGATTGCCTTGTAACATAGTATCTCATTTTCTCCATTATGTCATGGAGGAACGTAGAGGTTGTTAATTTTTTCACAACATTGATGCTTACCTCATTTAATGGCTTAAGTAAGCCTTCTAAAACTTTAGCAATAAAAAGAGTACTTTCTACTTAACCTTCATTGTTATCTTCATTAAAAGAATAGCAGCCCAAATGGAATTGTAGAGTTTCTTCATCTAAAGAGTTTGTGTCACTTCCTAGATAAGGACAGGTGAAGATCAAGCTAGCAATCTTCTCTTTTACTTGACTGATGGAAGGAAACCTTTTGTCGGCATGAAATCTTTGATAATATTTTGCAGCATCATAATGCACCTCATGAATATCAAAAGGGTGTATATTTCCATCAATTTGGCATCCTTCACTATCCTCAAGTACTTGAGATATTGATGTAGGGTTGAGGGGACTACTTTATTTTCATGTAACTATGGCCTTCCTAATAATGCTTTGTACGATGCATTGGTGTTGATCACATAGAACTTAGCATCTGTCATTAGTTTCCCTACCTTCAGAGTTATGGTGATGGCTCCAAAAGCTCTCTGGTTATTTTGATTAAAGACTTGGAAGGTTACAATTTCGGACAAAAGGTAACATACATCCAAAATTAGAGCTCTTAAAGTACGAAGTATCATCAAATTGATTGAGGAGCCTAGGTCAATCAAGATGTGATTGATTTTGGATCCCATCACTATTCTCTATGACATATAACTACATATTATGGTTTGTCATTCTTGGTAGTAGGTCATCATTTGTGAAGGTGATGACAAGCATTTATCATGCATACAAAGACTTCTTCATCTTTTCTTCAGCAGAGTATGCTTGATAGTCTACTAGGTTTTGCAAAATGTACACTAGTGTATCTCTAAGCTCTTACGACATCATGAGGGCATCAAACACACTTAGCATGGATAGGATTTTCTTAAGATAAGCTATTATGTTGTATTCTATCTTTTTGGATGCAAGTTTAGCTTGCAAAGGCGCAATGTCCTCATTTATCATAATTTTATTTTCTTTGTCTTTGTCCTTAGAGATGTTCTTGTATTTTGGCATTGGAGCTTGTCTCAGAGGTAATATCTTTTCACCTCTGAGTTGTACCTAGTTTGCATTCCTTAGTCAAATTCTAGTATCATGAGATCAATAAGGCTCATCTTCAAAGTCATTTCCAAGACTGATAATGTAACATGAGGCAGTGGATCCTTGCCCTCAATTGGTAGTTCTCTGGATGTATTTGGAGGATGTCACTAGTTGATAATCTTTCCATTCAACATTGAAGTTAGGAACGTGAGGCTTTCTTGTTGAGAAATATTCAAAGACTCTTTGGATGAACCATTTTATTTCATCAGTTGTCATGGCCTTTTTTAATGCTTTGTATTTGGGATCTTTCTTTTGTGGATATTTGGATTGATCTGATTTAGAAGTTGAATGAGCTCTAATATTAGCTTGTTTAATCATTTCCTAAAATACCTACTTCTTCTTCTGGTGCTTACTGGTGTAGAGCCTCCTAAAGCAGTCATTGGGTCAGACATAGAGTCATGTTTATCGTACATGTCCTATATGCATAACTCCTCCAAGGTTGGTACAGGGAACCCTTCCATAGGCTCCAGGACAAGAACTTCACGAAACCTAATAGATTGATCATTTGGCATTAGATTATTTGCTGGTGATTGGGATGCCTGCTCATTAGCTTGGCTGCTCATTAGCATCCACCTCGACTGTGTGAATTACCATGTGACAAGAAACAATGGATTTAGATTATTGTCTTTAAGAGTGTTTCTTCTCTTTGATCCATTTTTGGGGTAGGTGGCACGCATGATCATTCTGGTCCTAATGAGGATTGGTAGGCAATTCCCTGCTGCTCCTATAGGATCTTTTGTGTGCCTTTGCCTATTCTATTATCATCTTTTTCACGCTCTCAATTTCTTCACAAAGCATGGTAGTCATACTTGACATGTTTTCCATATGAGTAGCCATAGCTTGCATGCTTTCATTTAGTACTTGTACTTGCCCTTGACAAATCTCATATTAGTTATGGTTAACTCTTTTACAGTGTCTAGCTATAATTTAAGCATGTTATAATCACATTCACGGGTGAACCATTCTTTAATGAAGTCATCTTGGTGATAGTCCTCTAGGAGGCTCATAGGAACTTTTATTTCATCAATGATATGTTCCATGAATTCATCTATTTCCTCCCGCCTTATGCCTTGGACTTCGTCATCTATAGAGTGATGGGAATGTTTTGATGATTAGCCCGATTATGTGCTTCCCATGGTGAAAATGGTAACACGTGTTTCTGCTAGAAGTTCTTCTTCCCCATTCTCAGTGTCAATGCCTTCAAGCAGTGCTTTGAGTTTACCAGAGAGAAATTACTTGAGTTACTTGGATTCTTTCACCTTAGGCATATTCTTCCATGCATCGATGTATTCTTGAATGGTTGATTTCTTGATCGTGCATTTGTCTAGTTGAACTAGTTTCTTTTTCTTATTCCTATTCTTTTCTTTTTGATGTTTCAAGAAGGTGGGGAAGTTTGTTTTGAAGAGGCTTTCCTTATCACCATTCTAGGATTTTTAGAGTTCTTAGCCATCTTCCTTATTAGTTTCTTCAACCTTTAAGAGATATAGATCTGCCACAAGTGTTCTTGTTTGAGCGTATGTTGTGCTTCTTCCCTGAAAAGGAGCTCAACAAGTGGCTTATATATCTCGAATACATTAATATGATTGATGCATTTAGTGGGTGTTTCAAGTAAGGCTAACTTCAAGAGAGTTAACATGTCTTCTTCGTATTGCTTTTCAACACAACCTTTGAATATAAAATAGTCTTCAATAGTAAGACCCAAGATTTTGTTATAAGAATAGTAATTTGGGTGATCATTGTTGTTGGCTTCATTCACCCTAAACTTTATATTCTGGTAGTTGAAGGCCTAATTTCAAATCATTTTGGAAGATTTTTTTTACCTTCTTTCTTTTGAAAGTACATTTCTTTCTGAGTCTCTGTTAGAGATTGTTGGATGATTCTATCTCCCCAACTCCTCCAAGAGTTGGCAATTTCTAAGGGTTACCTCTATTCATGGTAGGGTTAGGAGGCTTCTTTTGATCCATTATTGTGAATGCTGCCCTCATATTTTTAGAACGCTCTCCGCATTTTGTCTTAACTTTCTCTAGTTTGAAATTCTATGAACTAGCTAAGGCTAGGAGTCAATCCTTTCTAAATTTTTGACTTACATAATGAGGTTTTGGAAAGTGTGAATGGAAGAAGTGCTTAACTAAGGTGTCATCAATCCCTTCTTATATTTTTGAGGACTAGATTTACAATCTCAAATTGGCTCAAAGGTTGTTCACACTTGATACTAAAATTTCTCCATTGCGTGATGTAGTCTAAGTCTAATTCATTATCATACTTTAGTGTTGAGATAAGGTCTGCAATGATCACCTTATTACTAACTCTTCTAAATCTAATTTGAAAAACCTCTTTCATTTGTGACAAAGTTTATATGGATTTTGGTTGTAGACTGGGGTACCATTCAAATACTACCCTATTAAACTTGATGAAAATTAGTAGAGCAACAATGAGCAATTATTACTTCAATCTCCATATAAATCACAAAGTGAGGTATATGTTATTCAAGGTTACCCATGCCATTAAACTATTTAAAGCTAGCCACTATATAGCCCCTAGGATATGGCACTTATTCGTGATGACTAGGGTATAGTTTGTTGGCATTATTTATCCTACTCAGGTCACCTCCTTGTCTCAATTGTGTAGCCACCATTTGTTATACCTATTCTTGTATGCATGGTGACTATTTCATGGTATCAGGAATTCTTAAAATTGGCATTAGGGATCCCTCACTAGTAGAGGAAATGTTTGTGAAGGGCCTATATTTTCATGGATCTGATCTATACGAGATGATCTCCTGCTATCTCTGCAACTTGAGATGACTATCAAGATTGTTCCAACATATTAATCTTTTGACTCATTTGTAACATCATTTTTATCAACCCATGACCTTCTTTTGAGCTTCAGCTTTTTCTTTCCCTTGTTGTCTTAGCTATTCTCGCAGCACTTCCATGGTCACTCCCTAATTAGAGCTTCAAGTTATGACCAAGACTTCTGTTAGGACATGATGGTTCACATCTTGAGGATCAATTTTGCGTTCAATGTTTCTTGGATTGAGGCCGACTTCTCCCATCAGTCAGATTACCTCATTCAAAAGCCTACTTATGGAGCAGGTTGCTACACCTTCTCTTTGACATGGCGACAAGGATTGGTTCACAAAGGTCCTTTCCTCCTAAATCTCTTCATATGTAAGCCTTATTCATTCAACCTTCTTTTGGTGTTTAGCCGATTGAGGTATGAACTTGCAGTCCCTCGTAGAATCACGATGAGAAATAACTTTAACGATGTGGATGGTCTCCCTCTATTGGTTCTCATGCTAAGTTGTAGTCTTATTGTGGCTTTTATTGTTTTATTTGGTTATCTGCCCCATTTGCTACAATTTTGAGGTAATACTATGCCCCCCCCCCCCCCCCCCCCCCCCCCCTTGGACTTACTTTTACTTTTCTCTAAGCCATCTAATGGAATGAAAGCGTTAGAGTTGGGAATGGTCATAATCGTCTCTATTCGAGGGGTAGGCTTCCTAAGTTGACTAAAACTTTTAGCATTCTTTCCTTTGTTTGTGATGGTCAGGATGAGTTCTTCTTCATCTATGCATTTTGGCTGCTCCTTATTGGGAGTGGGGCGAAGATGATTGAAGACTAAGCTTCGCTTTGGGCCTAACCTCTCATAGACTAATACCCTTACTAGTTGAGGCATAACTTCTGGCTATTTATCAAATTAACTTTTCTCATTGGGAATGATAACATTAGGCCTCTTCCCTCTTGATGGAAGGCAAGAAGTGGATTTATCTTGTTCAGCAGCAACACTAGTTAGTGAACTACAAGTGCTCTCTTGAACTAAATGACCTCAAAGATGATTCTAAACCCCATTTGAGCTTCAACTACTATTGTGATGATCATTAACTGAGATAAACATATAGTCAATCCTTCCCTAAGATGATGGTGTATCTTGGGGTAGAGATTCTCTTCATTGATACCATTTGATGCTTTCTTATCTACAAAGAAACACACAATTTATTAGATTTCAATTGTGATTTTATCTCATCAATGTCTCTATCCTATTAGATAGGTTTTTAAGCTTGGAAGAGAAGTCAAGTCACATTGCATGTTCCAAAATTTGTGAGATTAAAATCAGTGGCCTAGGATAGTAGAGATCTCGAGGAGCAACCTTGATGCACAAATCAAAGTATATTAATTTAAGTACATAATCAAGTATTATGGGAATTTTAACAAGTGTAAGATTTTGTTGTTAATTACCCTTGACAATTATTGGGAATCTTCTAAAGTAAGAAACTTAGCTAATAAAATAGAGACACAAAATGAAAAGAAGAATGCATCATTTAATTAGTATGAGAAATAGCACATGGCTTAAAGAAGGACATACCATCACTTTACAATAAATTTCAGCATGGAATCATAGAAAATATGACAATGAAAAAAAGGAGTGGGAAAGATGCTCTGATGTGTACTACTATGCCTCTCTGGTGCAATGGACCATGTGACGTCTAACTTGGATGCGTCTTGATTTGATCCTTGATAAATATTGATGGCATTATCTGGTATGACATGGAAGGAGATGAGAGAAGTTTGAAGTATTTTCAATAGCTTTGAGTATTAGCAATAACTTTATTGGATGGTGTTGCTGATGGCTTATCGAAATTAGCCTAAGTATTTTTGTTAGCCTGAGCATTAACGATAACTTTTTTTGATTTGAAGTATTTCTATTAGCCAATTAGTATTGGCAATAACTTCCTTTGTTAAAGTATTTCCACTAGCCAATGATGTTGGCAATTTGTTTGAACTATTTTCATTAATTAATGAGGTATTGGAGATAACATCACTTGGTTTCGAAGTATTTCCATTAGCTGAAGAGGCATAGGCAATAACTTCATTTGATTTGAAGTATTTTTATTAGCCATAAGGTGTTGGCTATAACTTCATTTGGTTCGAAGTGTTTCAATTAGCCAATAATGCATTGGCGATAACTTCTCTTGGTTGGAGTATTTCTGTTAGCCTAGTGGCATGAGCCATAACTTCTTGGGATTAAAATATTTTTGTTAGCCAATGAGATGTTGATGATAACTTCATTTAGTTTGAAGTATTTCCATTAGCCAATAAGGTGTCGTTGATAACTTTATTTAGTTTGAAGTTTTCTATTAGCCAATGAGGCATTGGTGATAATTTCATTTGGTTTGATGTGTTTCCATTAGCTAGTTAGGTATTGGCAATAACTTCATTTGGTTTGAAGTATTTTCATTAGCCAATGAGACATCGGCGATAACTTCATTTCGTTTGAAATGTTTTCATTAGTCAATAAGGCATTGGTGATAAGTTCATTTGGTTTAAAGTATTTCCATCAGCCAAAAAATGCATTGATGATAACTTCTTTTGGTTGAAGTGTTTCCATTGCCAATGAGGTATTGACGATGACTTTGTTTGGTTTGAAGTATTTTGCTTAGCCAATAAGGCATTGATGATAACTTGATTTGGTTTGAAGTGTTTCCATTAGATAATGAGTCATTGGCAATAACTTCATTTGGTTTGAAGCATTTTTATTAGCCAAGGAGGCATTGGTGATTACTTTATTTGGTTTGAAAGTAACATTATCCACTCCTTATGGAGTTGGGCATAGCCTTGGAGTACTACCAAAGGCTTTTGTAGCACATCCTATAGGACTCAATTTAACCTAGTTTAGTTCTATTCAAATATGCTTGGGTTTGGGATTAGGTTAGTAGCAAGGCCTACTTCTTATGGGGTTAGATATAGTCTTGGAGTGTTGCTAAAGGCTTAACAGGCCCAGTGGGACTCAATTTGGTTCAAATTTGATTTATTTCTAGTTTAGGTCAAGTTTGACCTATCTTTTGGCTTAGGCTGACCTATTTTGGTTTAGATTTGTCCTATTTTTTATTCAGGTTTGATATGTTTTGGCTCAGATTTTGCTTGTTTTAGATTTAGATTTGAGTTTGGCTTAATCTGACTTGGACTCAACTTGAACTCGACCTAAACCGATTGGGGTTTAGTTAGAATTGGCTTGATCTAATAGGGTTTAGTTTGAATTTAACTCGACCCTATTGGGTTTTACTTTGGACTTGTCTTGACCCGATTGGCTTGGTCTGAACTTGACTTAGCCCAGTTGGGACTTATTTTGATACGATTGGCTTTAGGTTCGAAGTGGGTTGGCCTAGCTAGGACTTAGTTCAAATTTTATTTAGATTCATGTAGCTTAACTCAATTAGAGTTCAATTCGAATTTATCTTGAGTTGAGTTGAATATAGTTTCAATTTAAATTTGTTTTGGTTTAATTCAGATGGTGTTTGACTCTATTAGAATCCAACTCGAACTTTGTTTTCATTTTGGGCTAACTTGATTTGGTTCTGAATTGTCCCAAGTTTGGATTGATCAAGACTCGACTTAATTTAGACTAAATATGGACCCAAGTTGTTAATTTTCTCACTGAAATAGATGACTAGTTGGGTTATCTGCCAATTGATTATAAGCAAGTGTTATTTCTGGTTTAATAGAATCAAATAACCAATTCAGATACCAATTATCCGACATAGTGGTTTTCTACCTACCTAGGTTGGAATCAGTCCATCTTGTTTTGGTTCATTTGAGTTCAATTAATGCTTTGTTCAAGTCAATTTGCTCTCATTCATTTGTTTTTGACCACATTGGCTTGAGTTGAACATGATTAAGGCATTAAATTGATTTTATATTCATCGATCTTGGTCTAAGAGTCTTCAAACTATCATGATGGCATTACAGTGAACATGCAAGCTGACCTTATAGTCTAAATAGACATTTGGTATCTAGCCTTGGTCTAAATAAATTTTTCGTAAGCCCACAGGCTAGAATTAGTCTGAATAAATGATCAGTGAGCCCATTAACTAGCCTTAGTTTGAATAAATGATTAGCGAGTCCACTGGTTGGTCTTAGTCTAAATAGATGGTTGGCAAGCCCGCTAACTAGTTTTTGTCTAGATAAATGGTCAGCAAGCTTACAAGCTGACCTTAGTTTGAATAGATGATCAACAAACCCATAGATTGACTTTAGTCCGAATAGATGATCAGCAAGCCCGTAGGTTGGCTTTAGTCCTAATTTGTGAGCCGCAAGCATGCTTTCTAGGTTTTTGGGTGAGCCCATAGGCTGCCCAAGACCGATTGTGAGTTTTGATTATTTTAGTTCTCTTTGTTCTTATTCAAGTTCAAGTGAGTCCTTGTTAATTGGTGGGTTTCAAAGTTTGAGTTCTTTAGCAGAGGGCATCTTGGTAAAGAGAGGGCCACCTATGGCCATGGTAGTGATGAAGGCTTGCTGATGTATGAGACTATGGGTGGTCACAATGACAATGAAGATATCACCAATGCACAAGGCCACAGGTGGCCATGGTAGCGATGGAGGTATATTGATGCACAAGGGACCGCGAGTGGCCGCAATAGTGATGGAAGTCTATTAATGCATGAGGCTGCAAGTGACCATGATATTAGTGGGGATCCATTGATGTGTGGGGCTGCAAGTAACCATAGTATTAGTGGAGTGACAGAGACATTCACAATGGGCTTTCGAGCATCTAATCCCCTCAAGTTTGGTCATCCAACCTAAGATAGCAACACATTATAACGGGTAGTGGGAGCATAGATGCCGCAAAAGCTCAGGGTGGTGAGAGCTCAAAGTGGTAGAAGTAGGGATAGCAATGGCGACAGAATTGTCGTGGAGACAAGGGAAAAGGAAGGAGAATAAATTCAAAAGGAAACAAAAGAGAGGAGGAGGAGGAGGAGGAGGAGGCAGAGGAGGGGGGCAGGGTGTTGAGCATTACATCTCTTTTCCTTCTTGACAATGCCCTCTCTGTTCCCTTCTTGATGACAAGCTCTCCTTCTTCTTTGATTCATTTTGAGTTGTTTCTCCAAGTTGTGCAAAATTTCAGCTAAAAATCAACTATAATTGTTGTTAAATTCGTGTGTTCTACTCCTAGTTTTATAGGGTTAAGAGAATCTCCAATTTTGGTGATTGATTAATCTGATTTTGAGATTAGAAGGATATTTTCTTGCCATTATTTTCATATTTAGATCTCTGATTAATAAATTTTGAGATTATAATATCCTTGATTGAGAATCCTGTTGATTTTTGGTGGATTCAAAGAAATCTATTTTTTGTTTCTACTAATCATGGCCTGAACTAGTTGACCAATTAGAAATTGGTCAACTAACTATGAATAGTAACATGCCAGACTTATCAAAATTGTGCATCAACATACCTCCATCACAAATTAGACTCAAAAGTCCTTTTCTATTTCAAATCGAGCCCTATTCATCACAAATTAGACTCAAAAGTCCAACTCTAATTCTTGTTACATTTGAAGTTGGAGTTGGGTTGAAAAAACTATTTAAATAACCACAACCAAGTCATTGGCGAGAATTTAGCACAACTCTCAATCCAATTGGGAATTTTTGTAAAGGATGGCAACAAGTTTATGATGATCTACACCGACTAGTGAGCTATGCCCCAAAAAATGAAGAAACAGAATTGGGTAGATATAAAGGTCATTTCTATTTCTATTATGTTCTCTCATATGGTTATATTCATTATATTCTATATGTTTATGATTTTTCTAATGTCTTTGTGTGCAAGCTAATACGAATCTAGAGAAAAATACAAAGAAAGATATCATACAGACCCTTGGCAAGAATTAACAAGACTGGAAGGTGGATGTGAAGAACAAACACTTCATGCCATATAAAAATGATCCAGAGAGACTTGCCACCTATCCAGATTTAAGGATAGAGAAAGACTAGTGGCATGTCCTAGTCAAGCATTAGCAGACAAGAGAAGCTCGAGTATTGCTCTAACCCCTTGGTTGTCTTCTTTCAAGAATTGAGTCAGATAAACAAAAGGCATCAAAGGCGTCAAATGATGGGCCACTCTCTCGAATGCAAGGAGTAAACCAAATTGAGGACTGAGGTATATTCTTCAATTTATAATCAAAAGTTAGGTTATTTTATTAAGTATATTCTATTTATTGTGAACTATATTACTTGTAGCTTGAGGCATCTACTAGATCTAAGCCTTCTGAACTGGATGTCTTCCTTGCGTCGCATACAAAGAAGCATATACAATCAGTCGACACAACATTTATAGCCACCATAGTCAGTATTTAATTTTATTTTTAATAATATTTATATTAATAAAATAACACTAATATTTTTAGTGCTCATATTGCAGAAGAAGATCGCTCAGTTGAGACAACCTCAGCTAGAGCAGCTAGAGGACTCTCTCTAAGATACAGCCATCTAGAGCATGATCCATGAATAGGTGTTTAGGCTAAATAAATATGGCCAAGTGCAAACATTTAGTATAGGACCAACTCCCAAGACTATCTCTGGATCCTCCTCTAGATTCTCGCAAGGTGATCAACCTCGGTATACCCATAGTCAAGTACAGGAGATTGTCTAGATAGAGATTGCTTCAATATTAGAGAGGTTTAGGAAGGAGATATTCAACCAATTTCCTCATACCATGTCTTGGTTTACCCCACAGCCTAAGATATGAACCAAAATTTGCTCCTTTATAGTATGCATCAGATTTTTATTTGAAATGCTAATACATGATTTTTGTGAGAAATTAAAGAGGTTCTAGGTATAGCATCCCAGCATCAAGGCAATATTGATACTAGCCCGGCTAGTTCAAGGGAGATTTCTTCCACTTCCCAGGTTGCTCGTGTAAATTGTGCATTAATTCTATTAGTACAAATGTAGTTTCATATATTTTATTGCTTATATAAATTTTTAATTTCTAATTATATTTATTTAGACCTATACGAAGAGACAATCTAGGAACTAGTAATGGGAGCAGGATGGGCAAACATGGTCACATAGTGATTTTCTCTTTTTTTATATGGTTTGTGTTATATAATAATTTTATATTATATAATAACTATAACAACTTGTAATTTGATATGTATGAATTGTGGTCTTTTTTGTAGATTGTATATGTATCAATAAATTTATATTTATGCATCAATTGTATTTTTTGTAAATACAAATGTATTAGAATACTATAAAAATAAGGTTCAAATATGATATTAGACTAATTGCAATACTTTTGAAAGCCATTAGTGGTGCTAATGTCTGAGCGCCGCAAATGTCTTATGTCGTTCATGACGTTATTGTTGAGCACTGCTAATGGCTTGCCATTAGTAGTACTAACCAAAACCAATAGTGATGCAAGTTATTAGTACCACTAATAGTTTTTAGGAGCACTAATTTAGCATCACAAATATTTACGATGCTATTTAATGTAGCACTTAATTAGCATTATAAATTAGCACTAGTAAAAGTTTAGCGGCATTAATTTTACTTCTGATGATGCTATATTAGCGTCAAAAATAACACAAAATGCTATAGTGGTTGTTGCATACTCCTTGAACTTTGAGCCATCAAAGGGCTTCCTATTGTTTGTGACCAACATCTATGGTAGTCAGAATTAACATATGACACTTTACTAGAGAAACTCCTAGATTTTCTTCTTTAAGATTATAGGAAGATATTTACCTTCTACCCACTTGATGAAATAGCCAATTACAACCACCAAGAACTTTCTTTGTCTTGCGGCTAACAAAAATAGACCCAGAATATCCATCCCCTACTGGTCAAAAAGTCAAACAATTTGTATTTGTTGAAGTCGAACTACTGGATTGTGATATACTTAGACATATCACTGGCATTGTTAGCATTTTAAAATAAATTCAATCACCTTGGAGGCCATGTTGATCTAGTAGTATCCTTGTCTGAGATGCTTATATGCCAAAGCTTGTCTACCCCCATGGCTCCCACAGATTCCTTTACAGACTTCACAAAGTGCATATTTGGCTTCACCAAGCCTCAAGTAGTAGAGGAGTGGTTGAGTAAATAAGCTTTTGTGTAAAAATTCATCTACCGAGGTGAAGTTCGGCCCTAGCTTCTTAATTCTCTGAACCTCTTTTGAATCCTTAGGGAGCTATCCTTCTTTGAGGTAGTTGATTATAAGGTCCAACTAGTATTGTTCTACTTCTATACTATTTACCTTAGAATATTCAAAGTAGCTCAGCTGCTGGAGAGTTTCTATGAAGACCTACCTTGGTTCTAGATTTAAAAAGTTGAGACTAACTGTGTGAAGGCATCTACTTCTATGTTGTTCTTCTAGAGTACTCAACAAATCTCCACTCAATCCATCTTTTCCATAATCCTTTATGCTTCAACTAGATACTAGATCATTGTTATGTCCTTCGTCTTGTATACTCTTATTGACTTGCAATTACACTAGCTGGAAATTGCTAAATACCTTTAGTTGTTTAGCCCTAGTTGCTAACACCACCCACAAAACAAGGAGGAAACCTTTGTATTTTGTGACATTGTTGGATTCATTAAACTCCAGCCGAGTTAAGTATTCAACTACTCTCCTATTCGGGCTTAGAAGTACAGTGCTAGTCCCACTCCCCGACTCACAAGATGAGTCATCCACTTAAACTTTCCATCGTTTGGATTCTGGTCTATAGCATATAAGGTGGTTTCCACTAAGAAATCCACCAAGGCTTGGGTCTTGATGGTCTTTCAAGGCTCGAAAGCGACATTAAAATGACTTAACTCGATAGACTATTTGAGCAATCTTCCCAAGTTCTTAGATTTCTACAACATTTCCTGAAGGGGAAGGTTGGTAAGTACTATGACTATGTATGTCTATAAGGATGGCCAGAGCTTTCAAGTCGCCAATGTCACCACATAGGCTATGACGCATTTCATCCCTTACTATTATGTGCTAGTATACTTCTTCTCATATCCAATTGTGCAACATTCAAATAATCAACACAAGGACACTTTATCCTCAAATCTGGCCTCTTGTTCTTATATATATACTCAAGAAAGGTATTAACTCCTTCTATGGATCTTTGTCCAACTAATTCTTTATCTTGATCTAGCTATTTCCATCAGGCTAGACACCAAGGATGTGTACTCTCTAAAATTACATTAACCTAATAGTTTAGATGCCCAATTAATCCATGGATAATCTACACATATATTTTTGTATACTTTATTTGCTTGTAAAGTATAAATTATGAAATTAAAATTTTCTAAAGTATTTTTATAATATTATACACTGTCTCTTAACACGGCAATCTTTTGATTTGGTGATTATAATAACGAGACCTCAATAATTATTACTTGCTTCGAAATTCAAATCATCTCATATTCTCCGTATCCTTCCCATGTCCTAGCTATATTATACTTGTGTCTCGTGTTTTCTCTGTATTATCCTGTGTTCTTCCCATTCTCTCTCATGTTCTCCAATGTCCTCCATATATTCTATCTATATTCTCCTATGTCCTCCCTATATCCTGCCCATGTTTGCCTTGAATCATTCTCATATTTCCCCATAATCTCCTATATTATCCCTATGTCTTATCCAAGGTCTACTTGTGTTCTCTCCGTGTTCTCCTGTATTCTCACCATATCCTCCCCGTGTTCTCCGTGTTCTCTCCCTGTATCCTACTCATATTTTTCAAGTGTCATCCTCATGTTCTCCCTGTATTCTCTCGTGTTCTCCAAATATCCTAACCATATTCTATCTGTGCTCTCCCTAAGTCATTCCTATGCCCAGAATCTACTTATATTCTCCCTATGTTCTCTCTTATTCTCTCTATATCCTATCCATGTTATCCCAGGGACATCCCCATGTCTTATTCATGTTCTTTTCGTATCATCTCATATTATTATGTATTCTTCCCATGTTCTTTCTTGTTCTCCCATGTTTTTATTGTCCTATTTGTATCCTACTCATGTTCTCCCTATATCCTTTTCATGTTTTTCCTGTATTCTCTTTTATTTTCGTTATATCCTATTCATATTCTCCCAATATCATCTTTTCATCCTATCCATACATATTTTTCTCGTGTCACTTCCGTGTCTTACCTGAGTTCTCCCTTGTCCTTCTCATATACTTCCCTACACTCATAAAATATTTACAATTTTTCTAATTGAGCAAATAAACCTAGTCCACCATTGACTCATGCTACTTCTAAAATATAGCTGCCAATAAATTAATTGATAATACACTTCAAAATAAAATTAAAAAAAAAACTAAATAGAAACTTTGATACTTAAAAATCGCATTATGGAGTTGGAGGAGAACACCATTAGAGCAGAAGGAGGAGGAGGACCTGCTGGAGAAGGAGTAGTCGGAGGAGGAGGAGCTACCGGCGCAGGAGAAGGGGCCGACAAAGGAAGAGGCACATGCGTTGTGGAGGAGGAAGATATTGGCCATCACTTAGAGGGTAACTTAGAGGGTAGCATGGATGCAATTCTGGTGAAACGGCGGTGAACCGGTGCCAAAGAAGGTGGTTGAAGGCTGGGATGGGTTGAGGGGGGCGATGGAGTTCGAATTCGCAACGAGAAGACCAAGGTCGGATCAAGCTGGGAAATTAAAAGCAAAGTATTAGCGGCATTTGTAACTAATAAAGGTCAGTAATACCCGATGTTTATGTATAAACGATAGTTATATTACTATCGTTTCTGACAAATGTCAATAATACCCAGCGTTTATTCAAAATACATTGTTTATTATCAGCATTTAGTTAAAAATATTGATAATAACCAGTGCACATCCATTACATAATTGCCGATAATAATCAGTGTACATCCTTTAATGCCAAGAAATCCCCACATTATAGAAACGTTGGACAAATTTCTGTCGGGAAAGACCAAAAACGTCGTAGTGGTGATTACAGGCACAAAAACTCCCGAGTATTGCAGATACACAGCCCAAGGAAAAACTGCTACAAAATGTTAGCCTGAAAGAAGTAACCCAAGGATTTCTTTACATTTAATACAAGAATGAAGGTGATTGTCTCATTAGGTACAAACCCAAAAAAGACTCTGATTAGCAACCCTTGCGTGAGGAGATCATTCAATCTTAAACGAATTATTGATGGACAGCACTAACCACACCATGTTGGATATATGAATAAATTCTATCCATTTCTCGTAACTTGCAATACTGAGATCATTCTACTAATGTTTTCCCGGTCTTCACTCAACAACATTAGGAACCACATTATGTTTAGTTTCATCAATCGCCATTATCAGATTAGGTGGTTATATACTGTTGTCCACAGAAACAAAACATATATTAATGATGTATTAAATAAGGTTTTACGTTCGGCCAAAACCCAGCCGTTTCGGTCCAAACGATTCCGTTTCGGCCTGACCTAAACCGAAACCTTAATTTTGATTTCGGTTAGGGTCTACTATTCATCTTCACTAACGCCAGAGCTCGAGCACGGGGGGGAGCTCGCCGGGCTCACACCGACCGGTGGGGGGGGGGGGGTGGGGGGTGGAAGCTCGCACCGGCTTCATGTCCGAGTCCAAGGGCCCTGCGTGCTCACTAACTTGCCGCCGCTCCCTCACCTATCTCGCTCCCTCACCGACCTGACCCGTACTCCCGCAAACTGAGGCCTGCCTTACACTAGGGCCAGCGCTATCGCCAATTTGATTTTGACATCCTTACCGATTTTTGTCGGATACTATTCACGTACGTAATATTATTCACATAATTGTTCATTATTTTTTAAAATTTTTAAACATATTATAATTTTTTTAATTTAAAGTTAAAAAATAATTGAAATAAAGTTATATTTTAGTCAAAATATATTTAATAAAAAAAAGTTTTTTGTTGAAACTGAAATGAAAATGATTTTGATCGAAACACATTGATTTTTTTTGTTTATGTACAAGCGTGCATGATCGTTCCACCGAAAGTAAAACAAAAAAAAATTTACGTCGGTCTTACCCCTATGTGAATCGCTGTCACGAGATTGCACAGAACTAGTTGTTCTCGTATGTCTATAAATGTTCATCTGGATCATTCAGATACTGAATTCATAATTCCACATCCAGATGTTTTAAACTCAACTGATAATGATGATGATTAGTTGTATTACATTATATTTAATAAATTATGTATGTATCAATTATATTTTAATAATAAATTAAATTTACTTATGTTAATTTTTAATTTTTTAATGATATTGATATTATTTCTCATATATTTTTTTTATATAGTAATATATAAAAACAGTGGTTAACTATCAAAATTAATTTTAATTAATTAAAATAATATTTAATATTGTGGTAAAATTAATTATAAATTCTTTCATAATCTTTAAATTTTTATAAAAAAAATTTCAAATTTTATTGTATTTTAATTTAAAGTCAAAATACAGTCAAAATATAGTCAAACTGTGGTCAACACATAATTAATAACTAAAAAAAATCTTTCGGCCGAAACTGAAATCGAAACAGCCGAAACATATCGATTTCACTAGGTACCGAAATTAAAACCGAAACCGATACTGAAAACCTTGGTATTAAATGCAATTTTTCTGATTAGTGTGTAGCCAAGCAGCACTTATTCTGAAGGTTGTTGATATATTTGATTGCCATTCATATTCAATTAAAATATATTATATGCTTGTTAATGAAAATTAAAGGTGCCTAATGTTTTCTAGCAAGTATAATACCAATCTTGCATCCCACGTGCTGAATTCCCAAAAGAAAAATAAAAAACGCAGAAGAAATATAACTGACCAGCAACCCCTACTATAGTCATTTTATGAACAATTTGACAGAAGTCGATTCGAGCAGTTTTCTTGAAATATCAGTCATAGATCCTAAGCAAAAGTTTGGCAAATGGCATTCTTGCTTGTTGATCATCATTGAGGTTTGTTTTCAAACTTTTTATTCTCATAGATACCCAAATTGTACCATAGTATTTGACTTCCCAAAGAATTATAGGGGAATGGTAACTAAGATTTCCAACAGATTTTCCTAATTTGGGTTCTTAGTTTGGAATGTGATTGGTGTTAAACTTCGAGAATCTACTAGCATTATAATAAGTAGCCAACCTAAAACAATACTATCATATATATAATTACAAGCTGTTGGGATTTACAGCTGAAGATTCACGAATCACTTTATTCTCAAACAACATAAGAAACGAGAAGTAATGCAAGATAAAAGAAAATAACAAAATAAAAAAGTGAGGGATCCACTATCAAAAGAATGTTTTACAAGAGTTTACATGAAAAATTGTACTCTTTCTTACTCAACTAAATTTTTTACCAAGTTTCGGCAATGTCTCCACTTTCAAATAGAATCTTCAAAAGAACACCACGAGGAACTAACATGAGAGACCACCGAGAGGCACTAGAAAGACCCACACACGAGAGCCAACACTCTCTCTCTTTCTTTTCTCTCTATTTTTTCTATTTTTCTCTCTATATTTCTCTCTAGTTCATTCTCAATACTATGGCACAACTTAGCTCTATGTATTATAGTATATTTATAGACCCTTATTGAGTCTGAATTTTACTCTAATTACAACTCATAATATTACAAATCAATCATAAGTCTAAATCCAACTTTGGATTCTTACTTTATCTTAAACTCTAATCCAAGTTCAAGACATTCAAAACTCAACAATCTCTACCTTGACTTGAACTCGGGCGTGCCACCATCATGAAGCTTCAGCCATCATTTTTTATCCAGCCCCTGCCCCTGGGTTGTTAGCTTATTCAGCTAATCGCAAAATGTGAACTCGAGTTAACCTCGAATTCGCTCTTCATGCCTACAGTCTTGTATTTTTGGAAGCTTTTCAGATGTCTTGTGTCTACTGGTATAGCAAAAGTAAGTCGAGAAGAACGTTTATCTCTAATCAAATTACTCTAAGTATCATACTTCCTCTTTACTACTGTAGCCATCAAAACTCCACTTGCAATGGTGTTCCCTACTAATCAATAAACACTGCCACACTTCTCTCCTTTCATCAGAATTCAAATATCGCGTGTCACCTTCATAACTCCATCTCTTACTTAATAATTACACCCTTTTGAATCCAGTACACCAAGTGAAATTAGATTCTTTCGCACCTTGGGGATATGTCTCACCCCTTGGGGATATGTCTCACCCTAGTAAGAGTACAAATTGCTCCATCAAACATATGGATTTGGACTATTCCCACACCAACAATCTCAGAGGTTGAATTATCACCTAACTAAACAGTACCTTTCTTCTTATTCTCCTAATAAGAAGTAAACCAATCCTTTCTAGAGCAAATATGATAAGAACTACCAAAATTTAAAATCCACTCACCATAAATGTCAATTTCTGTGGATACTGAAAGAATATTTCCATCTGCACTATTCTCAGCAGTATCATCCGCTATTATCGTCGTCATATTGGAAGACTCTATCTTCCCACGTTCAGGGTAATGTCATCTAATGTAGCCATACTTTTTACATAAATAACATTGTACTTTTGCATTTAATTTTGATTTGGACTATTGGTTACTTTCTCCACGTTCTCTTAATCTTTCTCTTTCGTGAGTCACCAATATTTCACCAAACTCCATATTAATATTGAAATTTCTCCTTTTCTCATTAGAAATAAGACTAGATATCACATCTTCCATCTTCAGAGTTTTTTAATCATAAAAAATTGTGGTCACAATATAATCGTACGAAGTAGAAAGAGACATTAGGAAAATCAGCGCCTTATCGTCCTCTTTAAACTTCATATTAACTTTCAACAAATCATTGATAATCTTATTGAAGGCATTCAGGTGATATAATATAGTTGTACCTTCACTTATATGCAGTCTGTACAACTATTATTTCAGGTAGAACTTGTTCATGAGGCTTTTTAACATGTACAATTTCTCAAGTTTTGTCTAGATATCCATCATCATCTCTTTATGAATAACATTATATAATATCTCATCAATCAAGGTTAGAATAATTAAATTCAATACATTCTGATCTATCTCCTCCCAGTCTTCATCATTTATCTTGGTTAGCCTCTTTTCTTTTCCATCTAACTTCTTTTGCAGATCTTGACAAGTAAGAACCGCATTCATCTTCTTCTATCATAAAGTAAAATTTATCTTGCCGTCAAACTTCTCCACCTCGAGTAAAGATTTTACCATCTTAGTTGTTTGCTCCTAAGCTCTGATACCAATTGTTGGGATTCCCAACGGAAAGTTCACGAATCACCTTATTCTCAAACAATATAAGAAACAAAAAGTAATGCAAAATAAAAAAAAATATTAAGATAATACAGCGAAGAATACACTATCAAAGGCTTTACAAAAATTTACAAAAAAGACTGTACTCTTTCCTACTCAACTAAACTATTTACCAAGACTCGGCAACGCCTTCACCTTCAGAAAGAATCTTTAGGAAAACACCATAAGAAACCACCACGAGAGGTCACCAAGAGGCACTAGAAAGACCCATACATGAAAGACAACACTCTCTCTCTTTTTCTTCTTTCTATTCTCTCTATTCCTCTTTCTCTATTTCTCTCTATTTCAACCTCAATACTACACCACATATAAACTCTATGTATTATAGTATATATTTAGACCCTTATTAAATCTGAGTTTTACTATAATTATAACTCCTAATATTACAAATCATTATAAGTTTGTATCCAACTTTGGATTCTCAAACTCTAATTCGAATTCGAAACATCCAAAACTCAACAACGAGCAACCAACAAATATGAGAATTACAGGTTTGGATTATCATTTACCTTCAATAAATAGCACACTGAATAATTCTGGTTAGTCGTCTGCATATGCAACCGCATTCCCAAATGTATTATTTGCATCTTCTGAATATGTTGAGAGAGGAGAGAAAAATAGAGATGGAAAGTTCTACCAAAAAGTGAAGAAACGCCACCAGAAAAGACTAAGCATTTCAAAAAATTTTCCTTTATTTTTTCAGATTCAGGCATTCTACAAAAGCACTTGAAAATAAGTATACCCTACATAAACCAACCGCTACAGTACCCAATTTGACAAAATTAAGCAATAGAAAGATTAGTCATTAGTTATAATGCATCTATTCAGGTCCATTAAGATGTATATTGATCAACTATCCGCTCGAGTATAGCTGGTTTGTGAACTCAGTACAATAAGGACATGCATTAGATTCATTAGAGTCAGCCATTATCCTTGCAGAATGGGGTTAGAAGACAATGGCATAACCGTTAGACGAACATGTTTATAGTTTCAAACCACAGGTAAAAACCTGTCCATTTATTGAAACATGAAAACCACATGACAGGAGATATGAATAGTTAAGCTAACCTAAAGATCAAAATTGTGCAATTCAATTGCAAAGCGTGTCAGTCACAAAAGGCATATCCATCTCTGAAAACAAACCTAGTTCACCTTGTCAATGAGCCTCCAAAGATAAGTTAGGACTGCACCCAAGTCATACATACCAAAACAGCTACCGAAAGGTCCTATCAATTACAATTTACATAGAGCCTCTTCTTCTCCTTCCCAAATTTTTGCGCAGGAGTTTCTAGGCATCCGAGAAGCTTCCCACTCCCAACGTGGCTAAGGCGCATGTTGTCTTAGCAGAGCGAACCTTGGCATTGGTGACAAGACAATCTCAACGACTGGAGCAAATTTTACAATGGGTAAAGAGGATAAAAGACAAGTCCCGGATTCGGATGGTGAATCACCATACATCCTCAATTTAGATGAGACAAAGGAAGTCACATTAGAAAGAGAATAGTTTGAGCCGCTACGGCGAGGTAGGAACACTGGTAAGAGTGTTCAGCTTGGGAGATCCCTTTGTTCCCTAAAAGTAAGTAAAAAAATTTAAAAAGACGGTGTAGAATCCTCTAATAAATCTTAAGTCTTTATTATTTATGAATTTTATGAGCTAGAATTGTAGGGGTTTCATCAAACCTGGAGCATAGCAGCATCTACGAGCTATTATTGCAAGTCATGATCCCCAATTTATTTTTCTCCAAGAATCTCACTTGCACTTTGAGAATGTAAACAGGTTCATTAAAAGATTTGGCTGGGATTGGAATTATTGGTGCAACCAATCCAAAGGTAAGTTAAATGGGCCATCCAAAGGTAGGTCAACAAGGATATTGGTGTTATAGAGAGTTAGGTATGATATTGCTCATTGTTTTCATTCTTCTAGATAAGTTATTCAATGTATTTTTACTCTCAATTTTCATAAGCATTTAGATATTTCCTCAATTTATACTAATAACAATTATGTACATCGTAGAAGATTATGGTCTAAGTTTATTTGAATGTATAAATTAGGACTTCCTTGTATTGCTCTTGGAGATTTTAATAATATTCTTAATTCAAATGATAAATCGGGATTTTCTCCTTTTATTGAAAATATTGGTACTAGAAAACTTTAATAAGATTGTTAATGATGTTAGATTTGTCTCTTTGAATGCTAGCAGTCCAAATTTCACTTGGGTAAACTACCAGTGAGATGGGAATGAGATTTTTGAAAGGATTGTAAAACCTTTGTTAATGAGAGTTGATTTAGTATATTCGCTAAGCATCTTTCTAGAATTGTCTTTAATCGTTATGCTATTCTTGTCTCTTTTAATGGGGGAGGAAACTAGAGTCTCCATCCTTTTCAGTTTCAAAATTTTTTGTTACAAAGAAAGGATGACCATAATCAAATTTCTAAATTTTGGAATGTTGTTTTAGTACATACAAAAATTTTACTCAATATCTTAAAGAAATTCAAAGACCTCTTGATAATTAGAATAAAATATCGGTGGGAAACCTCCACAAAATGCACTCCAAACTCTCACAGGGCGTTGCAATCCTACAACAAATGGGACATCAGAGGTGCCCTAACTTACAAGCTATCTTTTGTGTTAAAGTTCCTCTAACCCAAAATCCAACCGAGTTTTAGATATCTAAACTTGACAATCTCCATATTGAATTCAGATGCGCCATCATCACGAAACTTCAGCTATCATCTCTCATTCAGCCCCTCCCCCTAAACTACTAACTTGTTCAACTAATTGCAAAACATAAACTCAAGTCAATCTCAAATCCACTCGAATAGGGACTTTGCTATCTTGATTACTTACTCTTATGCTCTTATACTAATTATTGGAGAGTCAAAGAGTATCAAACTAGATCAACATAATAGTTGGATACCAAATTATTTTAAAAACTTAAGTTGATGAGATATGAGTCTTCTCACTATATATACCATATCTTATTTGTCCAATTATTCGTATGGTATGGATTACACGTGAGACCATAATAATCTCTCCATTCAGATGTGATCCAACCAAATTAGTTTTAGCACTATTGATCAACAATGTTCTACTAAATGTTAGTCAACAATCTCCCCTAGGGGCTACAATATTCAAAAATTTACTTCTAACCACATGATCCCTACTTAACTTAATTTTTGAGTCCAACACTAGCATTTAATTAACTACACTCAATATGATGTTGATCAAGCCCCCAAACCTCTTGTGAAAGGATTTTGTTTTTGCTCCAATCTGAGCCCTAGACCAACATATGACTCGACCACATCATCGACTATCAAACTAGAGTACATTACCATATAACTTACCCATGCATCGTCTACAAGTGGGCATTATTTCAATCTCCAGCTCTAAAAGAGACTATCATATAATTTAACTCAGTTGCATTATCACCATGATAATTTTGATCTTAGAAAATTTACACAGGTTTAAATCTGAAGCTCTAATATCGCTTTATTATGGGACTCCAAAATATCAAACTAGGTCAATATAGTGAATCAAACACCAAATTATCCTAAAAAATTAACTTAATGGATATGGGTCTTCTCACTATATATACCTAACCTTACTTGTCCAACTATCTAATGTGGGTCTAATTCATCATAGCTAACATCAAATGCTCCTCAAGCAATATGAAGAAGTCCTCTTATAATAAGAGAGCATATGGCGACAAAATCTAGAGAAAGATGGATCAAGGGAGTGACTTGAATATCATGTTCTATCATTTAACCACCATAATTCACAAAAGCAAAAACCAAATTAGAACATTTCAATTTGACCATGGTTTAGAAGTTCATAAATTGAATGATATCTAAAGGGAATTCAAGAATTACTATCAAGGTTTATGGAACATGGTGGAGGTAAATTATACCCTTTCTCTAATGGGGTCAGGTAATATTATTTCAGTTGATGATAAATTTTTTCTTATTAAAATCCCTTATGATAATGAGATTTATTCTTCTATAAGGCATTGGGTCTTAACAAAGCCCCTAGACTTAATGGTTTCCCACAATTTTTTTATAGGAGGTTTTGGAACCAACTTAGACATATGTTAATCCCTAAGATTAGAAGCCTTTTACTCAGTTATCTCAACCCTTCATGGAATCAAATCTTTATTGCTTTGATTTCAAAAAAAGATCGTGCTACAAAAATTCCTAATTTTCATCCTATTAGGTTGTGTAACTTGTATTACAAAATTATTTTCAAAATCATTGCTAGTAGGCTTAGGCCGATCGTGTGGAAGATCATTACAAATAAATCATTTGCTTTTGTTAAAGGTAGACAAATTAAATACAATGCTATCATTGCCCAAGAATTGCTCCACACTCTTCATGTGGTCCCCCTGGTAAACCCTTGATGACTATCAAACTTGATATATCTAAACCCTATGATAGGGTGTCTTGGGATATCATTAAATCCTATATGAGCCACTTGGGTTTTCGCCATGTTTTTGTGGATTGAATTTATACTTGAATATGTCTTTGGTTTCTTATGCTATGCTTATTAATGATTTGGTTTCTGATTGGTTTATTCCTTCTCGAGGCATTAGGTAAAGAGGATCCAATATCCCCTTATCCTTTTTTGTTACATTCTCAACTTCTTTCTAATATTATTTGTAAAGGTATAGACCAAAATCTCTTAAGTGGTATATCTCCTAATCATATTAAACTTGCTCATGTAGCTTATTTTGATGATATTCTATTTTTTATATCTCTAGTTATTGAGAATGCTATTGAAATTTCTTATATTCTTGACCGGTTTTCCCTCATGACTGGTATAATTTGTTAGACAATTTTGAAATGATCATCTCTCTGAAAGCTTCAACTCACCTAGAGGAAATAGTTGACTTTGATGTTCCAATTTAAGACAAATTATTACTAAATAAACACTTCTCCTTTCTTATTGATAAGACACATAACAGATTAATAGGTTGGGCAGCTCAAACTCTCTCTCAAGCAAGTAAGGTTACTTTACTTACAATGGTCATTAATGTTATTCCCAATTATCACCTTGGTTGCACTAAAATTCTCATCACAATCATCAAGAAAATTGATAGTATAATGCAAAGTTCTCTTTGGAGTAAAGAGAAAGGTAAGAACAGTTTCCATCTCATGGCTTGGGATGAGATTATTCAACCTAAAGAATTTGGCAGCCCAGGCATTTGACAACTTTCCATTTCGCAAGATAGTTGGATGATACAAGAACTTCTGTAATTTTTTTAAAAGAGGAACCTCCTTTGTGGTCCATTTATATGCTTGCTAAATACACTTATAATTTAAATTTGTGGCAGCAAGGTATCAGAAAAAAAATTTTCTGGTTTTATAAAGCTATACTTGGTAGAAGTGAGATTATGATAAATTCTATCTCCACTAATCCATCTTTTTACTCTGTTAAACAAGAAGCTCTTCATGCCTTTTTGTTATAAAAATAGGTGCTCACACCATTGTCATATTCAATAATGAAAGTTTGGAAGGTGATAGTCATCCCTAGGGTCAAGGCTTTCACTAATGCATTCCTTCATTTACTTTTTTAAAGTCAAGGGGCATGACAATTTATTTTATATGTTATTTTTGTGACTACCACTTAGAGAATATGATTCACTTAGAGGACATGATTCGCATTCTTTTTTCATGTCCTTTTGTGATGAGAGTCTTGGAGGAATTTAAAGCTATTTTTTGGTGTTACTTGGCAAGCCATAGAAATTTTGAATCTTGTTATTTTAGAAAATTCATTCTAAAATCACCAATTATATTCAAGAACAATTTAGATCTATGGTTGTTTATACAATGTGGCATATTTAAAAGGCTAAATATAATAGAATTTTCGATGGCCCTATAAATTCCACTAAATATAGTGGTAAAAGCTATGGCTATGGAAAAGGAAGTCATCTCCATTCTGAGACCATTAGGCAATGGGGTAAAAGTTTTAGTTATTATATTTTTATTGATAGAAGCTTTTTGGATACTTAAAGTTATTTGGCATAGGTTGAATTGCCACATATTCTAATATCCAAATCCTTAAAGCTGGGCAATAGCCAGTCAAAATCAAAGATATTATGGAGGTCAAAATATTGGCCATTGTGGTAGGCTTCAAGGAGAGAGCAAATCTTCCAAGAGAATCATATTGACATCATTACTGATTCCAAATCTATTCAGAAGAAAATTATCAACATTATGAGAACTATGAACCTTTGAACCTGATAAGTTTTGATGCTGCTGGAGTTGAAACTCGTGACAGCATTCCCAGAGCCACTGCACTTGCTGTGAACTTTCTTGCCGAAATGGCCTCTTGTAATGGCTTGCATAATATTCGGGACTCTTTCCCAAAGAAGTCCAAGACATTGTGTTGCAATCGTTTTTTTTTTAAAATTTATTGTGCTTCACTCCTTTGACCCAAAAAGAAATTACAATTTACATAAAATGATGAAGATTGAGCTGATTTCAGAAACTCAAAAGAAGAAATGAAAGTTAAAACAGATAACAAAAGAAAATGATACATCAGAAGCTCCAACTTCATTATTTCATTTGTGTTGCAATAAGTAAACATGCAGCAAGACATTAGATAATACACACATTAAGGCATAGAGATCCATTCATTACATGGGTAACATAGAAGATAACTCGATACACATAGAAGCGATCAGATGATAATCCACTTCCATAGGTTGTCCTTGTACATGCTGAGATGCCATAATTTATCAATAATCTGATCACAGATTGGATACATCACAGCGCCAGTTAGCAGAAGTGGTCAATAATGGCTTCCCTTAGCTCACTGCTGGTGTATCAGAAGTACTGGGGCAACTCATTCAATATTAATTGTCCACATCGCCATTCAGAGGCGGAAATGAAGGAATTGACTTCAGTATTAACTTCCTGCTACCTTTGCGATTTGGAGACAGCCTACTACCAATATGCGGAGGCGAAACTCTCTTCCGGTTAGGAGATGCAGTCTTCACACCACTAGTTGGTGACACATCACCTCTTAAAATTGAAGGAGTGTCATCCTCCCAAACAACATTGTCATTCTCTCCAAATCTGTATTTTGAAAATGGAACTTCACATTTTCTTAGGGTTTTAGATGATGCCAACTTAGAACTATCTCGCATTGCAAATGCAGAAGAACGTGGAGGCTTGCCAGTTGGAACATGCAGTATGCTGGCGGATGATCTGAGTAATGAAACTTGTAAATTTCGATCACAATAAAATAATAGGAAAAAAATTTTGTGGAAGCAAAAAATCTGCTGAACCTGAGAGATTGAAAAAGTGTTAACTGTGAAATGCTTTTGAAGATCTGCAGTTCATTTTTCTGAACATCAGCTGTTTCTTGTCCTTCCTCCAGGTTACTGTTGTCATTCTTTAAAGGATCCATTTCTTCCACTTTACAATCAACTTGTTCACTTTCCATTACTAGAGTACCTGCCAAGAAAACAATATCAGCAACTCAACATTACACATCACTGATGATTTCTAATATGCTAATGCATATCAAAGAAGCCCTTGAAGTTACATCAATTTTTTTATTTGTAATCCCTGAAGTTACACAAAAATTTGGTGGATATCCCCTTCTCACTGGAAAAACTATATCAGATTAATTCCGTAAAAGGCTATGCAGGCATATTAAGTTGGGAAGATGCTTCAAAGAAGAATCATGAATTAAGAGAACATATCATCCTTGGCTGACCCATATTTGATTTGCATGTAATCAGACTAAGGACTATGAATTAGCCTAGCAGGAACATCCAAAATATCCATTAAGAGTTCTATCATGGCTATACTGTTGTGTCGTGAAACTAACAGTTAAAGTTCTGTTCGGAAGTTTCAATACTTTGCCCAGGGGCCTTGTAATTGAGAGTCCAAGCTCTGATCAAAGCTAAACCACATAATACCAGGTTTGGGGGACTCCATTGCACCAAGAACCAGAAATCAGGAGTGCAGACTGCATAAATGGCATTCTTGAGACTTCAAGAACCAACAGAAAAGTTCAGTATGCCAAAAAGGAAAATGAAAACAAGATTGTCATGTGGGATCAAAACTTGAACAAGGTTGATAGTACCCCAAACTGAGTAGGATGATGCAGGACATATTCACATTATGATTGCTAATAGGTTGACACATCATACTATTGACAACCAAATTCAATGCTTACCATCTTTCCTTCCAAATGCATTCTTGCACCCCTCACATCTGCAATTAATTGAGCATCCAACGCCACCCTTTGAAGAGAAATAAGTGAAATCAATATCCGGCAAACGCAACAAAAACAGTCCAGTTTGGAAGAGTGCAGATGCAAAACCTGGTAGCATTCACAGTATTTCTTAAGGCAACTTGACTTTTTACAATTGCATCCTCTTTTATGTCGGGCTGAAGCTGGAGTCTTGTTATCTTCTTCCTAAATGTAAACTTTTTAATAAATAGACAAAATAGATAAATAACAAGTTACCATTTACTAGCCATCTAAGAGTTGAGGTTGAGTTTGTACCCCAGCATCATATGGAGATTCAGATGCTCTTATCACTTTTGGAGCAAATGCGAGTGGGTTGCGAGATTCTATCTGCTTGCGAGTAGAAAGGACAGTCTCTTCATGACTGGGCTTGTTGAGACATCCATGACAAGAACACGGCTCAATACAGTAGACTCCAGCAGCAAAGCACTCACAATAGCTGCTTGACAAGGCAACATGCAAAATATATTACCCAAAGCAAAAAAAGTGTACACCAAGCTCCAGTTAGTTTGTAGAATAAGGCATATGATTTCAGAGGGAACTTAGAAATTGAAAAAGTCCTAACTGAAGCTTACAGAAAAATCATGCCATATGTAGAAAGGGCTTAAGGGTACCAAGTTACAGCACAATTATATTTTATTCTCTCATTCTAATTTAAATAAAAAATAAACCATACCAAGTTACTCCAAATATATTCAAATGCTCGCTTACAGGATTAGCAGGTAAATATCTGTCATGCATACAAGGTCATGTGAATTCAGTTTGTAAATGATACTCACAGTTTTAAGCATTTTGATTTCTTACAGTTGCAACGCTTACAAGAATCGTCCTCTGTTCCAACTTCTGCCTTGCGCCTGTATATAAAAGCATGTGAGTTATTACCACCATTTATTTGCTGGACAGAGACAGGATAGCAGCTATCTGGACAAACTTGAAGGCAGAAGGAGCAAACCTTTTCTTTTTGGGGCTATTTTGGCCCAAATCTTTACCATTAGCAAAAGCAGGTGCATGCAAAACATCAGTCTGCATGGTCTTAAGGTCCTGTATTTCACTAACCTCTGGATCCTTTTCAGCAGACAAGGATTTACCAAAAGGTTTCTCCCGAGAATGGGAACTAATTGAGCTTGGCATACTGATTAATCCTCTTCCAGATAACAGTGTTTCTCGAGCAAGCATTCTATCCTTTGAGGTTTTTGCAAGAGAATTCAAATGTAAGCCAATGCTAGGCAAAATGCATGGTGAAGGGTTACCAACCTTCGAAGGAACCATCTGCTGATCACCAGAAGAATACAATGTGGTAATCGGAAATGAGATAGAAGGATTGGGATTTGGGTCATCTTGCAAGCTCATTTTAGGAACACCAGGAACCTCAAAATTTAGACAACGCCTTCGTGTTCCACGTTGTTGCTGAAATTCAACACAGTCAAAAGATGACTCCACTTTCTGAAGCATATCTCAAACAGTGCACAGAATCATGCATGCTTAGAACGAGAAGCAGCAAATGATTAAAACAAAAACCAGAATTGAGTATCAAGAGGATAATCTTAAAACACAAGTTTTTCTTTTGTGATTCTTGAGAACATAATCCATGATCCCCATGATCAATATGTTAAAATTAACTGTCATAATTTCAATAATGTCAAGTAATAAAATGCATATATTTTTTGGAGTCAGTGATACCTTTCTAGCCAACATATTTTCTGAATAATTTTTTAAAATCTAAAATTTGAATATATTTATGTTGAACTATAGTTGTTTACCGTAATTCTACAAACTTCTTACTTGCAAGATATTTTGTTCTATAAATTTTTTTACTGTTGGAATTCACAGCAGAAGATTCACAAATCATCTTATTCTCAAACAACACAAGAAATGAAAAGTAATGCAAGATAAAAGAAAATAACAAAATAAGATAGCGAAAGATCCACTATCGAATAAAGGCTTTACAAGAATTTACAAGAAAGACTATACTCTTTCCTACTCAACTAAACTTTTTACCAAGATTTGGTAATGCCTCCACCTTCAGAGAGAATCTTCAAAAAGACACCACGAGAAACCATCATGAGAGACCACTGAGAAACATTAGAAAAATCTACACACGAGAGCTAACACTCTCTCTTTCTCTTCTCTCTATTCTCTCTATTTTGATCTAATTTAACCTTAATACTATACCACACATAAATTCTATGTATTATAATATATATATATATAGACTCTTATTGAATTTGAGCTTTATTATAATTATAATTCCTAATATTACAAATCATCATAAGTTTATATCCAACTTTGAATTCCTACTTTAATTCAAACTCTCATACAAGTTTGAAACACCCAATACTCAACATTTTACTTTTCTTACAAGTAACTTAGTTTGTAGAAAAAACTTCTAAATAAGGTTTCTAAAAAAATCTTCGACATAAAAATATCAAAATATTTTGTAATGGATATCTATATAAATAGCCCTTTGTTGCAAAAACTGAATCTAATAGACTTAGGCTTTTCTCTTTAATTTTAAGCTCTTCACTTTCTCTCATTTTTTCCTATAACTTTTCAGTTGTACTTACTTCACTTTTCACCTTCTTTTCATCAATTGGTATCAAAGATTTATATGATTTTGAGAGACTCGTGCTTTTGAGAGAAAATCAATAAATATTTCTTACATTACTTTATTTCATAGCATCACATAACATCCCTCTGCACCAATTAATTTTTTTGGTGAAAATTACCAAATTTGGACCATCAAAATGAAAGTTTATTTGAAAATTTTTAGATTGTGATAAGTCGTGGAGACTAGTAAAGATCCTCTTTCATTGTCAAATAATCCAACTGTTATTCAAATCAAGAATCATAATAAAAAATTTTAAAGGCTTATAAAATCTTAACTTCTATTCAGTTTACAAGTTCTGATGTTATTTTCACAAAACTTATGACTTGTAAAACAACTAAGGAAACTTGGGATAAACTTAAAGAAGAATTCTACAAAAGAACAAGGCAAATGCAAGTGATCAATAAGAAGAGCGAGCTTGCTATTTTGAAAATGAAAGACTCCGAAATCATAAAAGAGTTTATTGACAAACTTACATCTATCGTAAATTATATCAGATTATTTGGTATAGAGCTGTTTGGTAGTAGCATTGTTGAAAAAGTTTTTCTCAATCTTCTTTAGAGGTTTGAATTCAAAATTCACTCTTGAAAATTCAAAAAATATTACTAAGATAGTTATCATTTGAGCTTGTTCATGTCTTGTAAGTTCAAGAAAATAAAAAAACTGCAAGATAGGAGTATATTGAAAATACTTTATTATCAAAGCAGGAGCAATCTCAGTCAAGTAATGACAATAAAAAAAATTTATTGATAAGAAACACAAAAGTAGAAAAGTTAGTGAAAGCAACACTAATAAGAAAAAAAACTTTCCCCCTTATCCTCACTATAAGAAGACATTTCATATTGAAAAATACTATTGGTCCAAACCTAATATTCATTGTAAGACTTGCAATCAGTAAATCATGTTGAAAAAGTATGTAAAAGTCAAAAAAATCAATAAGGACAACATGCTCAATTTGGTAAAAATCAGTAAGAGATAGAACATTTATTTGTGGCAAGTTGTTATACAACCAGTGGTAATAACAAAACTTGACTGATTGATAACGAATACACCTAGCACATGACCTCAAATGTTGAGATTTTTGAAGTTTTGAATAACTCATATATATCAAAAGTCAAAATTGACATTAAAGAACTCATTGATGTCAAAAAAAAGGGAGTTGTTACAATCGATACATCATCTAATATCAAATTTATTCCTAATGTGCTTTATGTTCCTAAAATTATCAAAATATTTTGAGTACGGGTCAATTGTTAGAAAAAAATTACTCTTTAGTTTTTAAAGATAATGCTTGTACAATACTTGATCCTACTGATAATAAGCTAATTTCAGTTAGCATGAAAGATAAAAGTTTTTCTATTAACTTGAGACAAACTTATTTGTATATTTATTTTTGCATTGCTAATACCTCATCTTTTTGACATAAAAACATGAAGCATGTCAATTATTTTTCTTTAAAAAATTTGTTTGAAAAGAAACTTGTTCTCAATATGCCCACTGTTCAAGTTTGTTTTAACGTTTGTAAAATTTATCAACTTAGGAAACAAAACATATTACCATTTTCAATTAATCAAGCATAGAGAGCTACTGAAAAGTTGTAGTCGATTCACATTGATGCATGTAGACTAATGAAAACTATCTTTAAATAACAACAAATATTTTATTATCTTTATTGATAATCTAAAGAGGATATATTGGGTTTATTTTCTTAAATAAAAATATGATGTTGGAATTGGTTTTCACAAGTTCAAGACTTAAATTGAAAATCAAAGTGATTACACTATTAAAATACTTAAGTTTGATAATGGAACTAAATATACTTCAGACAAATTTGATAAGTTTTATAAAAATACTAAAATTAAGCATCAATTTATAGTTAGCTACACTACTTAGCAAAATATAGTTAATAAAAAAAAAGAATAAAACTGTTACGCAAATGTTAAGATATTTGCTATAAAGAAGAAACTTTTTAAGGAGTTCTAAGGGCATATTTGTTTCGATTCCCAAAATCCGAAATCGGGAGAATGGAGGGAATTGAGGGCCAATTCCCTCCATTCCCGTGTTTGTTTTGATTCTCAGAAATCGGAATCTTGAGAATCCCCCGATTCCAGTTTCTCTCAATTCCTTTTTTTTCCCGGCCAAAACTAGCAAAAAACGCCATTTCCCGGGGGAATCGGCTGTGGTTTTCTCTGTTTTCCCTGTGATTTCTCTGCCTTTTCCCACGATTCCGGAGCTCGTAAGTTCTCTGTCTTCCAGCCGGCCAAGTTCAAAGCTTGTGATTTCAGAGCTCGTGAGCTGCTCCATCGTCCCGACTGCTGCCTCGACTAGCGCCCTAACCGCGCCCGGGATCTGGTCAGTTTCTTGTGGTGCTTTCCTCCCTTCAATTCCTCCAAAGATTTTCAATTGAACGTCTTCTTCTTCTCCCAGAGTTGGTAGGTGAGTTAACCTACTTTTTTCCCTTCTTCTTGTTCTTCAGATTAATCTGATTTGTGATGACTTTTTAGCCTTGTGAGAAGCTTTTAATTGTTGGGTATGGTTGATGCTGATTTTTCGGGATCATGCCTTGGAGATATAGCCTTTATCGCTTTGTTTCTGTTTTGATTCTTGGGGAAATGACTGAGCTTTGTAATTATTTTGGTAGAGACTCGTGAATTTGTCTTCCTTTGATATCATTTTCATATCAGTCAATGTTGGATTTCAAAATGGTGGAAATGGGTCAATTGATGCATTAAGTTTCATGATTTTGCTAAAAAAAAAAGGGTTACTAGTATTTGAATGGATTCTCAACCATCTTCAGGTACTTGATCATCGTGTTGAGACAAATAGGAAAGACTTGGATATCATACTACCTTGGTTATTCCTTAAGTATTTGCATGGTTTTGACAATTGTTCAATTTCTTCATTCAGGAGAAGGAACCAGCTGAAGCAATCGAGTTGTTTATGCCAGTCATTTATATTGTTGTAGAGAATATTGCACTCTGACAGACTTATGCACGCATATTTATTGACATCCTGGTTCGATCTATAAATGCTCTATCTTCTGGTGGTTTGGTTTTAGCAAATAAGGTGCAGAAGCGCTCCCTTGTTTCTTCTCTAATCGAGATGCTGCGGTGGTACATTCTTGCCATTCCCGAGACTTTTGTTGGCTTAGATTGTTTTCCTCTACCAGCCTGTGTTGCTCCTGATTTATTTGGTAGAAGCAACTCCCTTAAGGCACTTGAGGGTATAGAAAGTATTGACTTCGATAATTAGGATACTTATAACCGGTTTTTTTCTTTTGGAGACGTTTCCTCAATTCAGAAACGTTCTACAAATCTGGCAAAAATTTGCAATCCTAGCCTGCAAGGTAATGGTATGGCTAAAGTGTTACTGGCCTTGGATAAGGCTTTCATAGATGGTGATATGAAGGTTGCTTATAGTTCCCTCTTTTCCAATTTTTCCGATGTTGAAGAAGCATGGATTTTTGAAACCAGTCCATGTTTGCGATCTTCTTTAAAGTGAATTGGAACAGTGAGCTTGTCACTAATATGCTTTGTTTTCTTCCTGTATGAGTAGGTAACATGTGATTATAGGAATTGTCGTACTTCGTTACCGCCAAATCTGAAGTTCATTGGCGGAAAAGATTTTTGTCATGTGTACTTTGCAGTGTTGCTTTTAAAATTTAAATTGTGATACATGCAGAGCTCCACCTGTTTAAAGAATGATTCTCAAGTTAATGTAAGTAATAATAGAAGATCTGCTCTCAATGAGAAATTTTCTGGCAAAACAACAGTGGAAAATGTTACTGTTTTTGGACTCAAAGAACTTAGATGATAGAAAGAACAAAGTGGATCTATTCGAGAGCCCAGGTGCATTGCATGACATCATTGTGTGTTGGCTAGATCAACATGAGGACATGTACATATGAGTCAATGAATTCCGCGTTTGATGGGTTTATAGTTTTGGTCTAATGTTTCTTAAGCTTGATATGAGCTCACAGTTCTAATTTAATTTTGCAGGAGAATTCAGAATTAGTTTCATGAGAGAACTTTTTGGTTTAAGAGAGGTTGAAACTGTTTTAACAAGATCAATCAGCTTTGACAAGAAAGAGATCGATATGACTTTGAGATCATTGAGTTTCAAGAGAAGCAATTCAGGAAAGAAGTTGGCATGCAATGATCCTCGCAAAGCAATTCTCGAGAAGTCACTAAGCTTCAAGAACTGGGAGCCCAAAAAAATCAAGCTTGAACCTATTGGTCCGTTCCATGGCAAAGTCTCGAATGATTTCAAGCTAGAGCCCCTTTTGTTCAAGATTTCAGGGAATGGCATGGTCCCTGAAATCAAATCCCCAAACTACCTTCCTGAATTTTCATCTCTATGAAAATAATAATATTATATTAAATAATAATAATTAGTTAATATATATTTCTATAATAACAAATTTTTAAATTAAGTTTATTATATTTCTGTATTAATTTATATATAAATTAATATTTTGTATAATATACTAATTCTCAATTCCCTACTCAACCAAACACAAGAATTTAACAACTTATGGAATTGATCAATTCCATTTGTCAATCAAACAACGGAATTTAGAATTTAGGAATTGACCAATTCTCAATTTCCTACAGTAAATACTCATCCAAATACTGTAATTATCTAATTCCTTCAATTCCTTCAATTCCCCGGAATCATTTAATTCCCACGATTTCACGATTCTTGAATTCGGAATCAAACCAAACAGGCCCTAAGTTAAAACTATAAACACTTATATTTATCTTTTCAACATGCCTTCAATAAAAGTTTTAAATGATAAAACTCCTTATGAAACTTAAAATGAAGTTTAAGCCATCTGTTGATTATTTCAAAATCCTTGGATGTATCTGCTATACTTATGTTTCAAAAATCAAAAAGATAAGCTGAATCATAGAACTGACCATAGTATTTTCTTGGATTATAGTTCAAATATCAAAAGCTATAGAGTTTATAATATGAACACTTATATTTATCTTTTCAGCAGAAATGTCAAATTTGATAAATTGACAATATGGAATTGAGGGCCCTCTGAGCTTCAAGCTACTAATCAACAGTCTACTCAAAATGACAAACTACTTGAAATTTTTATTAATGAAGATTCCTAAAATGATTATCCTGTTAGAGGTATAAAGTCACTTGCAATCTATCACAGAAGTAATATTGTAATCCTTGAATCTACCATATACAAGTATGCAATTTCTATGTCTGGTTGGAAAGAAACTATACAGGAGGAACTCAACATAATTAACAAAAATCAAACTTGGATTCTTATTAATAGGCCTTCCCACAAAAATATTTTTGACATGAGATAGATTTATTTAACCAAGTTAAATACAGATGATTTTATAAATAAGTTAAAAGCTTGATTTATTATTAAAGGCTATTCACAACAATATGATGTGGATTTCTCTAAAACCTTTGCACTAGTTGTAAAGTATAATACTATCGTATTGTTATTGGCCTTAGTAGCTCAAAAATTTTGGAATATTTATTAGCTTAACTTGAAATTAGCTTTTCTTAATAATTTTATTAAAAATATATATATATTGAATAACATGAAGATTTTTCAGTGTAAGATTCTGACGTAGCAACAAGCGTGGTAGACAAGGAAAATACCGTTGCCTCTTTTAAGAACTCCTTGAATCCACAAGAAAGAGAGAAAATTCACTAAGGTAAAACTTTATTAAGAATAAAAGTTGTTCCCCCGTCCATAAGACTGAAGGCCTATTTATACAAATAACAGAAATCCAATTTGAGTAAGTTTCTACTTTCTCAAGTCCTAAACTGAATACAACTCACTTTGAACCCATTAATTGGGTTGGTAGAAGTTCTAAATAAGTTAACCTACGAAAATAAAATCCTAAATAAGGATTTATCCTTCCCAAGTCCTAAACTGAATAGAATTCAGCCCAAAATTAGACTTGGGTTGGTAGAATCCAAAAATAAGAACTAAGACATCATAATGAAGAGAATTTAAATATAGAAAGATACTAAATAAGGAAAATCTTAAATTTAAATAAAAAAGTGAATCAAATCATTTGTCATGGCCCCTTGACTTCTGAATTAGCTTCTTTTGATATTTCTGAACTTCCTTTGAGTGTCCTACATCAGTGTCCTACATCAGTGTCCCTTTCTTGTAAAGAACTCGTTCTCGAATTATTTTGTCGTAACTTGCAATTCTCAAGTGCATGATAATCAAACAAATCTTGAATATTAAAAGTGTTTGAAATTCCTAAATCCTTCGAGGAGTCGATGACATAGGCATTATTGTTTATCTTTCTTAGTATCTTCAGTGGCCCAATTTTCTTCTGTTTCAGTTTGTTGTAAGTTCCAACTGGAAACCGTTCCTTCCTCAAGTGCACCATCACCAGATCTCCTTCTTGAAACTCTTTTGGACGCTTATGAATGTCCGCTTTAATTTTGTATTTGGCATTAGATTCTTCTAATTTTTTCTTTACCTCAATATGCACTTCAATAATTCTCTCTACCATATTGTCTGCAGCTATTCTTGTTCCTGGCAATTTGGGCAACACCACCAAATCCAGCGGGTGCTTTGGTATTCTTCCATTGATAATGTCAAATGACGATTTTCCCGTGGACCTATTCTTCACGTTATTGAAAGCGAATTCAGCTTGTGCGAGTGCATAGTCTCACTGTTTTGGTTTGTCTCTTGCAAGACAACGAATGATATTTACAAGTGTTCGATTCACCACTTCAGTTTGTCCATCTGTTTGTGGATGATAAGCACTACTAAATTATAGATACGTATCAAATCGCTTCACAATGTCTTCCAAAAGTGACTTAGAAATTTTGTGTCACGATCAAAAGTGATAGTCTTTGGCACTTTATATAGACTTACAATCTCCTGAAAGAATAGATTAGCCACCCTTATTGCATCTGTTATCTTCTTATACGAAATGAAGTATGTCATCTTGGAAAATCTGTCGACAACAACAAATACTGAATTTAAGACTCGTTGAGTCCTGGGGAGGCCCAAAACAAAATCCATTAATAGATCCTCCCATGGGGCATTTGGTACAGGCAATGGGGTATAAAGACCAGTGTTTTGAGAACTTCCTTTGATTGTTTGGCATACATAGCACCTTTGTACAAATCAACCAACATCCCTCTCAAGTTGTGGCCAGTAGTAGCACTGTTCAACTAGTGCAATACTCTTGTCATGCCCAAGATGTCCTGCTAAGTCACTGCAATTATAAGTAGTAGCGCTCTTCACCTATTTATTGTCTTTTTATATGTCGATGATCTGTTGGTAATTATAAGTAATTCTAAGCTTGTGCAATAATTTAAAAGTAAAATGTGCCAAGTCTTTGATATGGTAGATTTTGATGAAATGTCATATTTTCTTGGCATGAAAATTTCTCAAATCTCAATAATGAATTTTTATCAATCAAAGAAAATATATGTGTGAAATTTTGAAGGAATTCAAAATGTTTGATTGCAAGGTTCTTTGCACACCTTTGACGTTATGAAAAATTTAGTAAAGATGATGACTGCAAAAAAGTGGATAAGACTCTTTATATAAGATTGATTGATTATTTGCTTTACTTAACAACAACACAACTAAACATCATGTATCTAGTCAGTCTTTTATCCAAATTTATGCATACTCCAAGTGAGATGCACTTGAGAGTAGCTAAACGTGTTTTAAAATATGTCAAAAATACGAATACTTGGCGTTATATTCAAAAAGATAGTTCAATTGAAACTTTATGAATATATTGATTGTAATTGGGAAGGCTCATCAACTGATATAAAAATACTTCAAGATACTTATTTTCTCTTGATTCTAGAGTTTTCAATTGAAACTCCATGTAGCACGAAATTGTGGCTCAATCCATTATAAAAGTTGAGGATATTGCAACCTCTAGTGTAATTAATCAAGCCATTAGGCTCAAAAAATTGTTGATTGATGTCAAGAAAGATCAGAAGCAAGCTACCAAAATGAAGTGCGATAATCAATTTGCTATTGTCACTTCTAAAAATCATGTCTTTCATGAGAGGATAAAGCATTTTATGATCCAATTTCATTTTATACAAGAAGCACAATAGAATAATGAAGCCTCTTTTGTCCACTGTAATTCAAATATGCAACTTGCAAATCTTCTGACCAAGGCCTTACCTAAAATAAGATTTGAGATGCAAGGAGGCAATTGGAGTTTGCAACAAAACAACTAAGGAGGAGTGTTGAGCTATAGTTGTTTACTACAATTCTATAAACTTCGTTTTTTACTTGTAATATGTTTTGTTCCACAAACTTTCTTACTTTTCTTACAAATGACTTAATTTCCAAAAAGATCTTCTAGATAAATTTCGTAGAAAAATCTTTTAAATAAGAATGTCAAGATATTTTATAATAAGCATGTATATAAATAGTCCTTTGTTGTAAAAAATAAATCTAAGAGACTTAGGCCTTTCTTTTCAATTTCAAACTTTTCACTTTCTCTCACTTTTTTCTTTAATTTTCAGCTATGTTTATTTCACCTTTTAGTTTCTTTTCATCAATTTACCTCCACTAATATGCTTGTATCCAAATTTGAATTATCTACAACCGTTTAAACAATGGACAAGCCAAAATCATAAAGTCATTATTTACTTTATTGTCTAAATGATCTGAATTCCACAATAAAATTTCATAGAAATGTTGGATAGTCTATGCGCTTTTATGCACCAGAAAATCCATTAGTAGCATCCATGGCAAAAGAGATTGTCAAGGAAACACTAAAGTGGTAGGTACCCAACCTAAAGAATGGGCAAAAAATCAAGAGTTAGCCATCAACATTTCTGACTATATTTAGAAGGAAATCAAGATATCTTCAAACATTCAGAGGGTGCAAGTGAAAACATTAGGCCTAAAACTCCAAACTAACGTAAATTTACTTGGATTTGAAAATTTAACAAGATAGATTAATAGGTAGGGCTTGGATTTCGGTTTTGAACCTAATGATTTATTTGGTTGTCGGGTTTGAAGTCAAGCATATCAATAACCAATAACCAATACCCAAAATGCTTGAGCAGATAATTGTGTGAATACATGCATATAACATTTTTAGCTACAGACATCATGATTGCATGGAACCAATTGCGTGTTTTTTGATCCCTGTCCTTATATTGTTGTATTACTTCCTAAAATATAGAGTATATGCATACATAGAATAAATAGCAACTTCTCTTTCTCCTTCTACAAATAGCTAAATCATCCATCCACAAAGTTAAAGGAGCTAGGTCTTTACTAGTAGTGTAAACAAGGCAGCAAATGGCATGATATTGTTGGGAGAACACATCATGTATGTTTTTGGATTTTTAGAATCATTTTCTATTTAGGAGTTGCTGTGGACACTAATAGTGCATCTTTTGACACGTTGTTGAGGAAACCTGTAGCAAGGCATCCCTTTTTTGGCTGACAACTTCACTAAAATTGTTTAATAGAGAAACATAAAAATATAGCATAAACTGATAAAATCATGTTTGAAAGTAATACATAAAACATCTGATAATAACCAAAACACAAACCAGGAGCCAAGTGAAAATTGTATTGTTAATGTATGGATCTTATCTACCAAGCAGGTTTTGGTTTGCATGTAGACAGTTGCAAACTCTAGAGGGTTTGTGTATGAATTCAGCCTGAATATAACCCACTTTTCAGCCCTAACTACATTTATGATGTAGTATAAAACAAAGAAAAAATATCCAGTTTCTCAGATAGAAATGTTCCAGAGTCCATGAAGAATTAACAATGTATTTCACAATGCTGCAGATTATGTCCTCATTTTCAAGTTCTTCAGCAGCAAATCAGAAAATCAGAAGAACACATAGGGCATATCACAGTTGTGATAGAAGCATTACAAGAAAAGTAAGACCTTCGAGTCATTTGCCCATCTCTAGATGATATAGCAGCAGGATGGGTATCTAAAATCATGATACTTAGATGATGCAAATTACACCAAGAAATTATTTTCTAGTCTATGCATTACTCAAAAAGATAGTTACCTTGCAGGCTTTTGAAATGCCAGAAGTTGATCCATGGATTATTTCATGATTTCTCTCACTTGCCACAAGTTGACTCTGACAATTTCCTGAAAGGATTTGAGGTGTGCAATCTGCTTCATGCTGCTCTTCTACCTCTTCATTATGTTTTAGGGAACTGTCATCTATTTTCTTGCAGCAAGGGAGAAAAGATGCAATGGAGTGTTTTTTCCTTGACTCATCAATACCATCCCTTTGGATGTGTGACGGAACAGAGATGAAGGGTTTAACATCATGACCCCACGAGATCTCATATGAACCTCCATGTGCTTCTGAATCGGCAGAGGGCTCAAATATCAACAGATTGTCTTCATCACCAAAAATCAAATTTCCCCACTCAGAGCCAGCAACCTCTTCCACACTTGGCTCAAGGGAATGTTTAGCCTGAAGTTCAACTTCAGTGACAAGAAAACTTTTTCTTTTCTGTGAACCATGAACGTATTGAACCACTTCTGCAGGTGTATGACCCATATCCAACTTGAAATTGGATTTGATAACATAGCAGGGTGTAGTGTTGTGATTGGGACTGCTGCAATCATAAGACACTGGCTTTAGTAAATCACTAGGCACATCTGAACATTCGTCAGGAGGGTTGTTAGCTGCTTCATTGAGAGAACATTTTACAGTACAAGTGCCACCAGATGGCTTAACATCTTTAGCTTCTTCAGTGCATACATTATATGCATCCCCATTATCAGTAGGGAGTCCATCTTTCAGCAATTCTGAAGAACACTGCCTGAGAAAATAGAGAGAAATGTTATATCTGGAGCTCTAAAGTAGTGGAGTTTTACCAAGCACAACTGTTCAATAGCTACCTTATGGAAAATCTAGGCTCCTTCTGTATATTGACATGCGGCGAAGTAAAGACTGAACTAATAGATGCAAAGCTCAAAGATTGAAATGTTTGCACTGTATGAACTGATTTAACTGGCTGGATAGGAGACAAACTATTCAAGAAGCTGAATACTGGAGAATCCTGCATTCAGAGCAAATCATGAGACATGAAGAACCAGAAGCCATCACATACAAATGAACTCTCCAACTCAAAATAACAGTTCATGTTTCTTAGTTGTGTAATTAATGACAATTAGGACAAAGCTAAAAAGAAAGCATGAGGTAGTTCCATAAGAAATAGATACTTCTCATTTGGTCCTCCAACACCAAGTGGCTCAACCACCAAGTAATACCAAACATCTTAACACTCATTCATTTCATGAACCTAGAAACAAGAGTAGACCTTCATGTGCGAAATTAAGCACTTCAGATCTCAATTCAAAGCACATAAAGAAAAAAGAGTTGACCTTCATGTGCAAAATTAACAACTTCAGACTTTTATGTGCCTATTTGAACATGAAGACTTAACAGGCAGAAACAATAGACAGAATGCTAGAATCCATTGAAGTCAATAGAAATTCATCACTACAACTCATTTCTCTGGCAATAGCAAAAATTTGAACAACTATGTGAAACCTAAAAAACATGAGCTAGGAAGTAAAACAGATGATAAAGAAATAAAAAAGAGAACCTTGAAGCAAACATTACTAATTTCTGTAGTCAAATGGTTATTGTCATCCTCAAACCAGGAAACATAGATCTATCACTAAAACCAAGAAGAGGACTACCAAGAAGAAGTACAGTTTCACCTGCAAAAACCCATCTCACGCCCAAATCTAAGAAAAAAAACCCAGAACCTTCTCCGCAACCTATTCTTGAATCTCACGCCCAAATCTAAGGAAAAACGCAGAACTTTCTAACCAACCCATGCTTGAACCAACAACCCAAACTGAAAAAATAAGCAAAGATCCAACGCGAACACCACCAGGAACACTCATTTCCACCCCAAACCATACCCTCTCAAACACCCCATGAAAGCCCTAGGTTCCTTTCCTTAACCTACTCCCATTTCCATCTAATTGTAGCAAAACCCAATCTTCCACCCAAAACAACACCCGAAACCCTCCAAATTGAGAAACAAACAGAGATCCTGAACGAACGCCACCAGACACACCCATCTTCATCGGAAATCTACCCTCCCAAACACCCCATCAGAACCCTAGCGCCGCGGCCACAACCATACCACAAACAAGGACTCACATTCCCCTCAAATTGCGTCAAAATCCAATCTTTCAGCCAAAATAGAAAGCCCCAAGTTCAGATCTCAAAACCACACTCGCAATCGCCACCCAGATCCCCCAAATCCGCCCATTTCTCAAAAATCCACCCAAAACCACCTGATCTGGCAAATCCAACACCAACGCTCCAACCAAACCCCAAATCCTCGAAAAAAAAACACCAAAAAATCGCCAAAAAACCTCAAAAATCCACCAAGAAGAAGCAGGAGAAACCACCTCGAACTTAGAGATCGGTGTCCCGGCCTTGCTCCGCTCCGGCGTGTCCATCTCCAGATCGCCGAAACCCTTCCCACATCCTTTCCTCCGCCTCCGCTCCTGTCCTTTTCTCCACCCACTGCCACTGCATTTCAAGCAGAACCAAGGGCGGGAAAAGAGAGAAAATTCTACTTTTCCTATTTTTGGCCTTTTTGTTTCTTTTTTATTTCTCGGGAATTATCGAAATATTTAATGTATCGGGGAAAAAAAAAACTAGAGCCGGTGAGCGTTTTTGTCTTTGTTTTATCGGTCGACGCTGCGGTCCCCGCACTCGAGGAGTGGGGCGGTACGTTCACTAGGTGGTTATTTTATACTGTAGGAGAGTGGTGACATGGAAAGTGAGTGGACAAACCAGATATGTGAGCTGGGTTACCAAAAAAATAAACTATCTTTCAAAATTTTGATATTTTACCTATATTTTTTAAAAATTTATAATTATTTTAATATTTTTTCAAAAAATTCACTAATGTCTCTCGGATTAGTTTCTGTGTGTTAGAATAATTGAGTGGTGTGAAATAATCAAATTATGTTTTTATATAAGTAAATATGAGGAGAGGTTAGAGTTATCAGAGAAGAAGACGATGATAGTGTTGAAGCCAAAGTTAATGGAGATAGAGACGGCACCAGTGATAATGAAGGTGGAGATGTCGGTTGTGAAATAGAGTATTATAATGTCATATGTAATAAATTAGTCTCACATCAGATATTGAATAAATAGAGCCTAATATATATAATGAAAAATGTCCATATCTCATAACTTTAAATTTTTTGAATAATTTGATATCCGTCCCACTATATTATTTTGATTTGATATTATTTCGACTCCCCCAACAAATGATATCAAATTTTTAGGTTCAAAGTTGTACAAAATCTTAAAATCGAAATTACCGTGATAATACGACTAAATTAAATCACATGAGTCTCTCTTAAAAATGAGATAAAAACTTATTAGCATGGATTATACAGTAGAATTAGTTAAGTAAAAAAATTATTGATTAAGAGTGTTAAAATTAATGTGGTTAAATTACATCTGAAAAGGGATATTGTTATAATGTCAAGTATAATGAATTAATCTCACATCGGATATTGGATAAATAAAATTCAATATATATAATAAAAAAAGCTCATATTATATGAGTTTAAGTTTTTGGGATGATTTGATATTCAACCACTACCAGAGTCACCCCTCGCCATCACCACACACCAGCGTTCTTCGTATCCCAATCGAAGCACTTGACTCTTCCATTGCTGAGTTTGTGGGGAGGGAGCGGTGAAGGGCAAAGTTGCAATTCACGAGGGCAGGAAAGGAAATGTTAGTGTAATTATAAATTTTTAAGAGATATGTATAATATAATATTAGACTTTTGAGGGATATATATATATATAAAAATTTCAAAAACAAATCCATATATTTTATGGGACTTTTGCGTTTTCACCACTGTAAGGTTAGGAGTTTCTAAGGGGCGTAAATGTAAAAAAAATTCTCTATAATTACTATGCCTCTTGAACTTCAAATTCATTTAGTTTAACCAAAGGAGGCTGAATTTTAAGTTAAATTTTTTAAAATATTGCATTTATACTACCATTTTAAATGACAAAATTCTGGAGATAAGACCTCCTTCAGTTTTCCATTATTAGACAATAAGCAACATTAAATTATGACCAAATGTACAAGATGTAGTTGCACATGGACATTTAAATCCAGTAGAGCAAAGCTAAGTATATTTATGACCCAGTTAAGAGATCTTAATATTAAAAAAAATCTATTTTTTAAGATTTGTAACGGCAGTAACAAATTAATGCACATATTTGCAAAAATACCTCTCTGCAATCTTTTTGATTCGTGGAATTTGGATGCGCAAGTGAAGAGCGGGGCTAGAGAAATTAATTAGAACACGTAGAATATTATTATCTCATTTGGATATCAAATAGGAGTAGGACAGCCACGTATGCGTCCGCAGCGGTCTCGGCGGGTATCGGGAACGGGGAGACCGGGCCTTCAAAGCGTTTCTGACGTTTTAATCGCGAAACCAGCGGGTGAGAATCACGAGGCAAACAAGGCAACAACATTCCTCTATTTTGGATGGATAGGCCGCAGCAGCTCTGAGCCTCTTCTGATGAGTCTTGAGTCTCTCTGAGCATCTACGGTATTCATTCCGCCTATGTCCTCTGTCTTCTACCTCCTCATTTATTTGCTGCTCATCTGGCCGTTAGGGGTGACTAGCGAATCCTTACCTTACCTCGCCCCCACCTGCTTTTCAGTTGCTGTTTTCATAAATAGCCCGCTCAAAATTTGCATAATATAGTTAAATCAAGACAGGGAATTCTATGCAAATATATGTTTTGACGTCATTAATGAATGAATAGGACCAACATTCTAAGTCGGGTCGGGTCGGTCGAACCATCAAACCGGGTAAATGAGTCTTGGCGGGCAATTGGGCTTGGTTCCCGCTCAAAAAAAAAAAAAAAAATAGTGACAATAAATGAGCTAGACAAAACGAAAAGGGTGGTCCCGAGGAGACACGTAGGGCCCTTGCCAGCTTTCTCAACCAAACCCTTTGAAACCGATTCCACGGCAGCAGCAGTAGCATCTTTTCAGTTCCATTCTGGAGCGGTGGGGGAACACAGACACCGGAATTATACTCAGTGGCCCATGCGCGCCTCCTTTCTTTCACGTGCAGCCGGTGATTCGATTCACTGCTCTTATAAATGTTGCTTTCAGTTTGTTAATTTTTTTCTTTTGTACTGCTGCAATATTTACCTGATGTATGGCATGGTATTCGGTCTATATAGCTGCCAAAGAAAATAAAAAAACAAAAAAACAAAACCAAAAGAAACAAAAAAATTATTCGAATTGTACCTTCAAGAGGGTATTTGGATGTAACTTAATTTTCAAAAATGGTGGAAATAAGACTAATTTTATCGCTTTCATTATTTGAAAGTTATCCACTAAGTGATTGAAGTGTCATTTTTTAATAGATTTAGAATTGAATTAAAAGCGACTTTTACGACTTCCTCTCGGGTGAGAGAGAAAGTCATTCCGCAGTGGGAGAAGCGAGTAAGACCCATTTCCTTTACTTCACAAGTTCAACTATGAGAAGTGGTGGTTCCATCACTTTTTCATGTTACACCCGAGAATTCTATTGAGGAAGCCACTCCTGCATTCGCCTATTGCCAGTCCAACAACATCGTCCTCGTCGCTCCTGCCCCCACACTCATCGAAACCGAACCCACAATGGCCTAGCCACCTTGCTGACTTTGATCTCGCCCCTAACCTGATGTTAGACAATTACATTATTTTTCACAGTAAAATTAAACATCCAGTTCAAGTTGAATTCCAACTCCAATTAGGATCCATCAAGATTCGTACATTTACAGTACGAAAGTCATATCTCCTAAGATATTGATTCAAATTCAGCAAGTAACTATCCGTTGAAAAGCTGAGATCAATTCCTACAAGTCTCTTATTTACTATTTTTAATAATTCGGACTTTGTATTGATCAAAATTAGGGTTTATTTATCAGTTCGGGTCAATAATAGTCCAGCACAATAAGAAATAGGATTTATATATCTTTATTTAAGATATGTTAAGTAGAATCCTTTGTCGAGTCTAAGTCTTATTTTTAGTCTATACCAAGTAGGACTCTAAGTTTATTAGAGAGCTATATATACAGCCCAAGGTTGTTTAAAAAAAAATTTCTATCAATAATATTCTCTTATTTTGGATTTGTTCCCTTTCTATCTTCCTTGTGGATTCAAGGATCTATTATTGTGAGAAGACGGTAATCTTCTCTCTATCTCTCGTGTCCTTCCCCGCTGCATCAAGTGGATCTATCGTAATAAGAAGATGACGATCCTTTTCCTATCCCTCGTGCCCTCTTCCGCTACATCAAGAGGATCTATCATTGTGAGAAGACGGTTATCTCTTCCTCTCCCCCTCTCTCGTTGCATCAAGTGAATCTATCATTGTGAGAAGACGGTGATCTTCTCCCTATCTCTCATGCTCTCTCCTGCTGCATCAAGTGGTATCAGAGCGACGTTGTTCCTGAACTTAACTCCATTGATCGTAATTGGATGCGACAACTCCATGGACGGTGATATAGGAGATTATCAAATTCGAGATTTGATCAAACAAAGTTTTTTTGCTTTTATCATTAGAAAGTATGAAGCTTTGAAGTAAATAAAAACTAATAACTAAGTTCATCAATTGATCATTGAAGAGGCTCGCGATCCGATGTCTTGGAGATTAATATATGAAGCTACTCAGGAAACCAAAACTTTGGTCAAGTGAATATTCCATACTTTCATGGTTATGAGAATTTGTTTATTTGAATCAATAAAGTTGAGAAATTCTTTAAGCTTATGGAGATTCCTGAAGAGAAGAAGATGAAAATTGTTGAATACAAGCTTGATGGTTATGCTTCATCTTGGTCGGAGCAAATTCAACTCCAAAGAACACGTGAAGGCAAACCAAAAATCCTCTCATAGCCGAAGATACTTAAACTATTCAACATAAAGTTCTCACAAGGGGATCAAAATCAAGGAAGACAGATCTCTGATCCAAGGGTTTCTGAAATTGAAATCAATGGAGACAACCATGATGTATTAATTTCACATTTTAATAACTTTCCTCTGGTATTGAATTATCAAATTGAAGAAAAGGTTGCGAATCACATGGAAGATAAACAAACTAATGAAGATTTTGTTGAGATTGCCAAAGATTCTTTCTTTGATGAGTTAGAAAATCATACAAAAGTGGCTTTGGATATTACAAAAAATTTTTAAGAGACTATCGATGAGAATTCATATAAATCAGTTGATAATCTTGAAGGCTGTAAGGAAGAGTTTTCTACTTGTGAAAATATTCACTGTGCTACTCAAGATTATTCTTTGAATTCATCAAAAGCCAACTCTCTTGAACAACTAGAGAAAATTTCTACAGGAATTATCACTATGCAAGATTCAAAATTTGTAATGATATATTCATATTATTATAGTAATTATCAGTAAACTTATAAAGAATATTTTTATTATATAACAACAAATCATAAGTTGGTGCGTACAAAAATTTTATTTCAAATAAGGTCGAAAGGAACCCTACAAAAGTTTAAGGGGTTATGCCAAAGGAAAATAGAAGATCAAAGTGTTGAAGATATTACTCAAAGAAATTTTATTGGTTTACATCATTAAGTTTTATGTTGGAAAGAGTTTAAGAGGAGCACAATTGCACCAACAGATACTCCAATCTTTAACTTGAGGACAAGTCTTTTACAAGTGAAGAGGTCTGATGTAGGACAACTACATCCTTTTTCACAATAAAATTAGAGATCCAGTCCAAGTTGAATTTCAACTCCAATTAGGATCCATTAAGATTCATACAGTTACAGTCTGAAGGCCATATCTCCTAAGATATTGATCCAAATCTAGCAAATAACTATCCATTGGAAAGCTGAGATTGATTCCTACAAGTCTCTTATTTACTATTTTGGATAATTCGGATTTTGTATTGATCAAAATTAGAGTTTATTTATCAGTCCGAGTCAATAATAGTCATAGCCCAATAAGGAATAGAATTTATATATCTTTATTTAAGATATGTTAAGTAGAATTTTTAGTTGAGTGTAAGTCTTATTTTTAGTCTACACCAAGTAGAACTCTAAGTTTATTAGAGACCTATATATACAGCCCAAGGTTGTAACAAAAAAAAACTTTTTTATCAATAATATTCTCTTATTTTGGGTTTGTTCCATTTCCATCTTCCTTATGGATTCAAGGATCTATCATTATGAGAAGACAGTGATTTTCTCTCTATCTCTCGTGTCCTCCCCTACTGCATCGAGACTACTACATCATAACCTTGCCTAAGCCAAATTTGCTCTCGCATTGGCTTGCTTTGATCTCACCCCCACATTAGCCGAATTTGCTCCTATGCAGACCGCATATGTTCTATCACCCTCACTAGCCTCCTCAGTCTGGCAAAGCTTTAGCTCGAAGCCATCCTGACCGTTGTCATCCCTATGCTTGCTTAAGCTGCTCTTGCCCTCCCTAACCTTGCACCAAAATTTTCTTGTTATGTGTTGAAGACGTGAATTAAATAAATATTTTTGTAGAACTTAATTGCTCTAGTTTATATAGTGCCAATGTTGTTTAGGTTATTGTAGGGGATGTAAGTTTGAGATTTCTTTCTCCTGCTTCCAATTAAATAACTTATATTAGACCATCACTTATATTATCCTAATTATCCTAATTATTGTGATTATAGTTAATTAGATAAATATTACTTTTATTATTCTTATTATTAAAAGTATTATAATTAAATATTATCCTAATTATAATTATATTAGTTTTTATTTATTAATAAATATTATATTTCTAACTAACATAACTACTAAATTACTTTTTCACTTTCACGTATTATCCTATCTAAATGACCGAAGTCACACTTTTCAATTCAAATCTCATTATCCAAATGACCAAAGCTATGGAACTCATGTAACTGCTGCCACTTGACTTCCATATCAAAATTTACCAAACAATTGAAGTTATATTTCTGTCACTTTTACCACTTCTCACTTTCATCACTTCTACCATTTTTACCACTTTTGAAAGCCATACCTTATCCAAACACCAAGTTTGAACCTCTAGCTATTCATTCAAACTTCTTTATGCAAAGAAGAAAACTATAAATATAAAGAGATAACTTAAAAGATGTAACTATAAAATATACTAGTTCAAGGGGATTAGTTTTCTAGATATCTAACCACCCAAACCCTCTTTCCTTCTCTTGTTTCTCTTCCTTATTTTCTAGTGAAGATGTAAGAATAGGAGCATGTTTGTTCTTCTATTTCTTCTTCTTCTTCTTCTCTTTTTTTGAAGCACTCTCCTTTTTGAATTCTATTGTCGTAAGCTTGAGGTTTCTAACTTCATTTTCCTTTTCTTTTGGCAATAAGAATAGAAGCAAGAGCAAGATCAGTAGTAAGAATAGGAGAAAGAGCATGAGCAGATTGAGAATTGCTATTCTTTGCTATTGGGTTTAGTGTCTAAAAGGTGATCCCTTTTCTACCTCTTTTTCTCCATCTTCCTTAAGGTTTTATCAAATGAAGCTTTTGAATTTGTTTTGGAGGCATAGAAGATGTTTTGAAATTTAGAAATCTTTAGGTTTTAATTTTTATTTTGTAATATGTTTTGAAAGCTTAAGGAATGTTCAGTTCTGGTTATGTTTAGTTTGAATCAATTCGAAAGCTTAGAAATGGTCATATTTAGTTTAGTTTTGAACCTATTTTGGAAGTTCATAAATGTTCAAGGTAAATATTCAAATTTAGTTCAGTTTTGAACCTATTTTGGAAGTTCATAAATGTTCAAGGTAAATATTCAAATTTAGTTCAGTTTTTAACCTATTTTGGAAATTCAGAAATGTTCAAGTTAAATATTTAGATTTAGTTTAGTTTTGAACCTATTTTGGGAGTTTAAAAGTATTTTAGTTTTAGCTCTAGTTTTTATTTGTTTTAGAGATTTAGCAAATGTTTAGATTTTAGTTTTGAAATTCAAAAATGTTCAACTTTGTAATATATTTTTATATCGATTTTTGAAGTTTAGAAGTGTTTATAAATTTGTTCTGTGTTGTGTTCTATTTATTTTTGGATTCTTGATCAGGTTTAGCCTTGCTACTTGTAATTTATTTTGGGTTCTAAACAAGTTAGCTTTGTCACTTGGAATCTATTTTGGTTCTTTATCAAGCTTTAGCTTTGCTATTTAGAATCTATTTTGATCTAAATACGTTATTTTGTGATGTTTCCCATTCATTCTACTTTTGTGCCATTTTCAATTCATTCTGGTTCATGAGTGGGTTTGTCATTCCAAATCTTTATAATTAGAGTTGAGAGATGGTGTTGGATCAAGGAAAGATATTATACTTGGGTTTTAAAATACTATAGTTTCAACTCTTATGTTTGATTGGAAAAGCCAATTGGATTAGATGTCATACTTTTCTTTCTGATTACTAATGGATGGACATACTTGACGTTAGGATGCTCTAATACTTTGGATTGTTTAAAAGTCTTTAATTGTGAATCACAGTGCAACTCCTTTCTGTGGTTTTTAAGCCCAATGTTCTAAAATTCTATTTTTAGGGCTAATATCTTAAGTAAAAAAAGCTTATAGTGCTAGAAATAGTTTCATATTATGAAATTTGATTATTTTGTTTTGTAGATCTGGACAAGGAGACTCAGACTGATCCTTTTTATCACATTTGATTTCTAGATTAGGTAAGTAAATAGGTGATTTCCGATAATATTAAGAAGTAAATACTATATCTTTTGACAAATAAGATTTTTTCTCTTATCACATTTATTATGAAATTTTGACATGCGATAATATATATATTCACATACATTTGTATTGTATTTGGGAAGCCATGTGTGTATTCTTGATAAGGATTTTTTTTCTTGGAAAAACATTGTGAACTCTGTAATTTATTAATTTTGATTATGTTGTCTCCCTCCTAATTTCTATTCTATCCCAGCCATTGAGATTAACAATCGCTATGTCGACATATAGCATGTATTTTGTAGAAACTATTTTCACTACTATCCACGAGTATCAAGGTAGAAGCGTGGTCCTCCATGGGGTATGCTTTGTGATTCAACTTTTAATTCAAGCACGATCTTTGTGTGTGTCTCATTTTATGTAAGCAACACTAATCATATTGCTTTATGCTATGTTGCAATATTGAGAAAAATATTATTTTTTCAAATTTCTAAGGATTTACTATTGATTTTATACATGAGTTATCTGGTGCACATATTTGATTATTTTGGGCTAGGTCCTACCTTCTGATATTTAAGTCTTGCAAAACTTTATCTTATATGTATTGCATATATAAAAATGCTAGTTTAGTATAAGATCACTCATTCTCTTGCAAGTTCTAATATTAAGGATTTGCTCAGGATCGGGATGTGTGATGCATTGTTGGATTTTCTTAGATCCCTTCCCAAGGTTAGAGTTTGATGTATCTTTTTAGAATGTTATATTGTTTATTCATGTCTTTTGTTTGGAATGTAATCTCAACTCTAGGTTTTGAGCATACTTTTGTGTTTAAATGTTAGAGATTTGACTTTGAAATGATTGTTAGAAAATCCTATATATATATATATATATATATATATATATATATATATATATATATATATATATATATATATATATATATATATAGAGTAATGTAGAAACTTTTTCACAATTTGTGGATCTTGGTAAAAGAGTGAATGTAAATGAGATAGTTTGTACTTGTTCAGGTATGTATATCTTGCATATATGTTATGTAGATAGATATACAACCCCTGCCATGTCTTCGTTAGGGGTGTGACACTCTTGGATTTGAATCTAAAGGATTTGGATTGTTGGATTGGAATGGGTTCTTCCCTATGGTCACAATTGTAGAAATCAATATTGGTCTCTTTCTTATAATCCTATTTGATTATGGAATTTTTCATGTTTTTTTGGTAAAAGTTGACTCATAGTCAAGATAATGAAAGATATGGACAATCTAATCAAATGAAGGTGATTAACAAAATTTCTTAATTATCTTGAATTAAAGTTATTCTTATTCTTCATTTCATTTAGTTAGATATTAATCAAATTTAATTTGTTAATTCCTCCAAACCATAGTAGGGAGGAAATTGGTAGATTAAATAGTAGAAGGATCTTTTAGGATAAGAGATATAGAATATTGTAGTATTTTGGTAAATATTTGAAGATGCGGCATGGGAGGAATTAATAGATTATATATAATCAATATATAATTATATCAAATAAAAAATAAAAGTGACTTTTTAGAAATATATGTAATCTTAGTTTGAGATGATTAAAAAATTTCTTTATATATCTATTTCTAGAGAGATATATGTAAATAATTAAAAAATATGAGGAGAAATATGTAATTTTAAAAAATTCATAGAGGTATATGTAATTAGGAAAGATTTAAGTAAGGTAAACACAAAATTTTTTTTATAAATTTTAATTTATAAATGGGTTAATTAAATATACCTTACCAAAGAACTTGCAATTAACTCCTCATAATACCAAAACTTGTATATAACTACTCATATTCATACCAAAATCTCCTTGAGTCCTTTGATTAAAGCCAACCTTAATCAAGTAGAATATTCATGAAATATTTTGTCTAATGCCATTAGTTTACATGTAAAATGATTCTTTTGCCTACATTTGATTTACCAACTTAGAACTTGTTTTAAATTCTAATTTTATTTGATCAGGGTTATAGGTCTCCTTAGTTAGTTGTAATTCAATTTTGATTTTGAGTTGTGTAATGAGTTAATTCTTGAGTTTGGTTTGATTTAAATTTTTTCCATGCCTCCAGTCACGGGTAATTAGCAATAACCAGTTCTTAAGTATGACTATCATATGGAGATGAGTGAGGAGGACCATACAAATCAGTAAACCACTAGTGGGGAATCTTCTGTATTTTCATCAAGTGGTGGCCCTGCTAATTCAATGCCTATAAATGAATTGTCCAATAGGCTGTCTATGCCATTTGAGTTAATCGAGGAGTGGGTGTGTCAACTTCTCATGAATCTTTTGGCACAAAATTTTTTATACATTATTGCTTTGATAGTAACTAACATTTGATTCTCCATTGTAAACTTTTGTGTTTTTTAAGGTGTCAAAATTTCATCTATATGATGGGATGAATGACCCAAATTATCACATTGTTGGGTTTTTTTTTTTAATGTATAGGCATATCAAACTAATAAACTACTGATGATTCACTTATTTCAAAAGTTGTTGAACCTGACAGCCCTTAGCTGGCTTGTCAGTCTCCCTTAGGATAAGCTACAGTTTTTGGAGATGATTTTTTTAATATATTTTGATAATACTATGCACAACAAGTGGCCCACACTCCAAACATCATTGAGCTAACATCTAAAAAGATCTAAGCTAGTGAAACCTTCATCGACTACACCAACCATTGAAGAGGAAAAGCCATGAGAGCTTAAACCACTCTCACAGAGAAGTAAGAAATTAGTCCATTAATTGAAAATACATTACCTACTATTAAAACTATTATTGTCATATGCTATTTATTCTTTTGATACCTTGTGCCAATGTGTATGTATGGAAAATATTTCTATGAGATCACGGTACACAAGTTGTAAGAGATTCTTCAAAAAGGGTGACACAAGGGGCAGCCGAGGAAACTATTCATGGAGGAATCAAGTCCTCAGTTAATCAAGTCTTGATCCCAAGTATGATCTTGGGTATACAACGGCATAACCTCAAACTTCTTACCAACCTTTATCTCCAGCTTCTTACCAACCTCCAGCTCCATATCAATCTCCACCTCCTCCAGTGGCATATCAACCTCTACCACTACTCCTTATAAACCTCCAACCCAACCTCCACCGCCATGAAATCCAATCCCCCATTAGACTTTACAACCACAGCCTCCATTAGCTCAAAATCTAGAACAATCGAAATGTGCCTCCACCTAATAACTATGCCCCTCATGGTTCACCTCCTAACACTCAATTCCGTTATGAGCCACAATGATAGATCTATCCGTCACTACTTAAATCCATCCCTAACACATTTACAAGCCTCTTAGTTAATAATTTTATCCAGCTCCCTGAACCAAGACCCATATCCCTAGGTATAGACTTCTTCCAATATTGTCCATTTCACAAGATACCAGAGCACACCCTTGAGTAATGTCATACTGTAAAAGATGTGATCTATTACTTGAATGACCAAAATGTAATAGATTGGGAGCTAATTCAAAATTATATAAATAGGAAAGGATACGAGATATGATTATTGTAACTAATTCATTTCTAGCTTATCTTAATAATAAAAGAAATTATAAAAAAGATAATGTCTATCTTCGCCTAGTGAGCTAGACTCCTTGGATGAAATAAGGCTAAAGGCTTAGCAAAACTTAAAAATATATTAAGCACATATGTTTGAGGCCTACAACAAGATGGCCTAACTTAGATCTTTCCAAAAGAGAGAGATAATATTAGTGTTAAAAAACTTATAATCCTAAATCAAAGCAAGAAAGATAATTTTAAGCCTAACTGTAAAGACTCTTATATCATCAAAAGGGTATTTGAAGAAAGATCTTATTAGTTGATTGATGATAAAGGAAAAAAACCTATGCTGCCAATCAATGCTCGTTTCCTAAAGAAGTATTATGCATAAGCGTTTAGGGGGCAATAAAAAGAAAGAAAAAGTGTGTTTTATTTATGATAGAGCATCTTTCTTAAATAATGGCTAATTAAGTATGCGCTCTACGCTTCTTGAAGTAAAACATAGACACAAAATCCTATGTGGCAAACTAAGCCCTTTTTCATGTGGCCAATTAAATTTACTCGCACATGATAGTTTACTTATATGTGACAAATCAAGTCCACTCTCATATAGTAAGTTATGTTTACTTTTATATAACAAATTAAGTCTATTTTCATATAATAGATCAAGTTTGCTCTCACAATGCAAATTAAGTCTACTCTCATATGGCAAATATAGTTAACTCTCAGAGTGTTGACACAAGGGCTAGATACTTGAAAATTATTAACACTCTCTTCTCTTGTCAGAAACTTGAGAAGAGTATGCGATGAGAGCACTTTATTTGCTTAGTTTTTGTCAAAATCAGATTTGATAGGAATTTGACTTGAATTGAAAATCAGATGCCACTATATTATGACTCAAATATGATTCTCAATTGGATCTGAATCACAATTAAATTTGATTGAAAATTAAGCTCAATCGAACTTAAACTATTGTGAAATTCAGGCTCAAACTGATTTAGTCCAAATGGGATGAGTGGGACAAGAATTTGGACCAAAATTAAACCCAATACTCATTAAAATCTAAGACAAAATGAAAAAAAAATGAAACTTTTACAAATAAGTCTCTAGATCAAATAAATCTTAGCAGTTAAGTCCCTGACCAAGTTTTTATTACAATTTGGTCCTTGAGATGAAAATTTTTACGAAAAAATAATGAATCTCTTTAAATTGCAAAATTGATCTATATAAAATATAGGATTTGTAAAAAAATTCCTCAAAAATTTATATTTATAGATAGGCTCCTAGAGATTTTTTAAATTTACAAATAAACCCTTAATAAGATGAAAAATTACAAAATTCAATATTTTGTAGATTTATAAATAAATCCCTCAAAAATTTTAATTATCAAATTAGTCCAAAATTTATTAATTGGTAAATAAAATTTTACAAAAAGAGATTTTTGAAATTTTCATAATTATAAATCAGACCTTAAAATAAAAATTTTGGAAAATAACTCCCATTATTTTATGATTATGCAAAATCCTATAATTTTGAAATCACTATAACTTCATCCAAACATAACTCATCTATATCCAAATCAAAATTAGATGACATCTATCCGCACAAAGTGTTCAAAATTTAAAGCAAAAAATCGTCATCTACGTCCATGATTTGAATTTTCTAATTAACATTGATTGGATCTCTTCCCTATAAAACCTTACTAAGATTAGAAGGGAAAAGAGGAGGAGATCAGGAATGAGAATAATAGAAAATTAGAAAAAAAAATCAAGAAGGAAAAGGAAAAAGGTATAAATAAGGTGATCTCTTAGCCTAATGTTTTCAATTCTTCTCTTTCCTTTCATTCTCTACTATTCTTCGCCGCCCAATTCCTTATTGTGTCACCTTCTAATCCGCTCTACACCTGACCGTGCCAAGTTCAACCCAAAGGTCAGTGGTCTTCCCTTGATAGGATTCGTGATCATGTCACACAAGGGAAGCAATTTGGTGGCTTGTAGCTGAAGCCCCTATCATGCTGATGCCTCTGGTTGGAGCGAGTGTAGGTGCAAGCGCAGTGGTAGATGTAGCCCATCGACAAAATTTGGGATGGGTACGGTAGCTCACAGGGATTGGTTCTCTGCTCTCCTGATTGCAGTTGGCCAGACCTCCAATGGTCTCATCCACATTTGCCACCTCGCCTCGTTGATGGTGATTCCAATTACCACTCACATTTCACCAGTTAAACTAAAGCAAGGTAGGCCTTGCTGTGCACCACATCCCAGCTACCTCGCCTCGAGCCTACATCTTCACCTTGAGCCGCAAGTGGGGGTGACTTCATTGTGCCAGTCGCCGCATCTATACTGTGCCTATGCAGAGTTGCTCACACAAAACTCCCACTCGCCGCTCCTGCCCTGTCTTGCCACTCCCACTTGAGTCACCATTTGCCTCACCGTATTACTCTGATTTCACCTCACCATGCTATCTCGTGCCAGCACCTAAGTCACCGCCCATTGCCTGCCATCGAAGGAGGCCAGATCTAGCCATGAATTTGAAGAAAAGGATACGGGGGAGTCTTAGCTGACCATTGATGTAGGTGAAAGGGAAAAAGAAGAGGAGTTCGGAGAAGAAGAAAAAAAAGAAGAAGAGAGTAGCAAAATTTTTAAAAATTGAGAGTACAGTTGCTTATAAAAAAAAGAAAAGAAAAATTACTGAAAAAAGAAAAAAAAGTGAAAAAATATTTTTGTTATCTTGATTTATTTGCTTTTGGCTTTTAATCTGGGTCAGCTTGTGAGTTTATTCAAAAATTAATTTGATCTAGGGCTTACTTATAGATTTGTCTGAAAATCAATTCAACTTAGAGCTAATTTGTGGGCTCACCATAAAGTTAATTTAATGTAGGACCAGCACGCAGGTTCACTCTAAAGTCAATTTGATCTAAAGCTGGTTCGTAAACTCATTTAAAAGTTAAATCAACTCAATACTAGCTCACAAGCTTATCTAAAAATCAAATTGACTCAAAACTAGCTTGTGAGTTTGTCTAAAGGTCAAATTAACTCAAGATTAGCCTTCAAGTTCACTTGAAAGACAAATCAACTGAAGGCCAACATGTGGGCTCCTTTGAAAGACAAAGTGACTCAAGGCCAACCCATGATCTCACCTAAAAGTTAAATCAACTTAAGACTAGTTTGTGAGCTTACTTGAAAGTCAAATCAACTGAAGGCTAGGTCGCGGGCTTGTTTGAAAATCAAATTGACTCAATGCTAGCTTACGGATTTGCTTGAAAGTCAAATCTACTCAAGGCCAGCCCATAGGCTCGCCTGAAAGTTAATTTAATTTAAGACTAGCCTGTGGGCTTATTTGAATATCAAAGCGACTCAAGGCCAGTTTGAAGGCTCCCTTGAAAGTCAAATTGACTTAAGGCTAGTTTGCAGGCTTGTTTGAAAGTCAAATAGACTTAAATTAGTTTGCTAGCTCGTATGAAAGTCAAATTGACTTGAGATTAACCTACAAACTTGTTTGAAAGTTAAAGCAACTCAAGACTAGTCCTGCAAGCTTGCTTGAAAGTCAAATTAATCTAAGACTAGCTCATGAGCTGGTCCAAAAGTCATTTAATCAATGGACAACCTAAGGGCTCTCAAATCATTTAAATCAAATTTATTAAAGTAATTTAATTAAAATAATTAACTTAATCAAATTAAAAATAAGCTGATTTGTCCAAAGTAAGTAAATTGATTAAGCTAAATTGACTTGATTCAAACGGATCACCAAATGGATCTAAATTGATCAAATAAATTAATTCAATAATCAAATTGAAATGGACTCAAATCCAAATTGGGTCAACTTAAATTATATCGGGTCCAATTTATTCAGATTGAACCCCAATCTGGTTTTTAATCATGTCAACCTAAATCAAATTAACTTAAACTAAATCTGAATCGGGTTAAACTAAGTTTGAACCAAACTTTAATCAGGTCAAACCTAGTTTGAACCAAATCCTAGTTGGGTCAAATTGAGGTCAAACCAATCCCAATTGGGTTAAACTAAGTTTGTACTAAACCCTAACCATGTTAAACTAAGTTTGAACCAAATCCTAATTGGGTTAAACTAAGTTTAATCTAAATCCTAATAGGGTTCAACCAAGTTTGAATAAAGCCTTAATCGAGTCAAATCAAATTCAAACTAACCCCAATCGAGTTAAATCAAGTTCAAAATAACCCCAATCATTTTAAATCAAGTTTAAACTAAACCCTAATTGGGTTAAACAAAGTTCGAACCAAACTCTAATTGGGTCAAATTAAGTTTAAACTAATTCCAATCATGTTAAACTAAGTTCAAACCAAGTTCAAACAAAATTTTAATTGAGTCAAACCAAGTTTGAATTAAACCAAATTAAGTTCAAACCTAAACTAAAAGTAAATTAGGACCAAACTTGAACCAAAACAAAATTAGGTTTGAACTTGAACCAAAATCAAATCATGTCCAAGCCTGAACCCAAACTAGGATTAGGTCAAACCCAAATCATGAACTAAAATCAGGTCTAAGATCTATTAAGGATCCAATATGAATTCAATAAAGGTTAGATCCGAGATCAATTAAGATTAGATAAGAGTTGAATCCAAAATCCATTAAGGATCCAATGAAGATCCAATAAGGATGCAATATAGGGTTGGGCCCAACCCTAGTTGAATCAAATTAGATTTGAACCTAAATCAAGTATGAACATCAAATTGAACCAAATTTAGACTTGAAGCAAAACCAAGTTTGAACATTGAATTGAATCAAATCAGACGTGAATCAAACAAAGGCTAAACATTGAATTGAATCAAATCGAACTCCAACCAAAATCAAGTTTAAATTGAATCAAACTCAAATAAAAGAGGTAGTCAACAATTAGTCAAAAAGGATGTCAATTATCAAATTGTGAATGATTAGCATAAGTTAGAGATGCTAATCATTGTCTCAAATCAAATCAAATCAAATCAAACTAGGGTAGGCTTTAACTCGGTTAGTCAGTCGGCCAAATTTCGTTTTTGAAGAAAGTTCACTAACACAAGTATGAAGCCATTAGTGATATTTTAAACTTGATCAACAAAAGCATAAAGCTGTCGGTGATGTTTCAAACGTAATCGATAACAAGCCAAAAAAGACCATCGATTATCAAATCAAGAATGATTGGTATAAGTAAATGCCATTAATTATTCTTTCAAATCAAATAGAACGAAGGCATGCTTGAACTAGCTTAGTTAGTTAGCCAAATGCCATGTCCAAAAGAAACTAAACAACGTAAACATAAAGCTATTAGTGACACTGCAAGGCTAATCGACAACAAGCCAAAAGGCCATAGATTATCAAATTGAGAATAATTACATAAGCCAAAATTGCTAATTATTCTCTCAAATTAAATTAAACTAAGATAGGCTTGGACTTTCTTAGTCAATTAGCCAAACATTGTGTTCAAAAAAACTTCATTGACACAAGTATAAAGCCATTAGTGATGCTTTGAATTTAATCGACACAAGACAAAAAGGTTATCGATTATCAAATTGAGAATAATTAGTATAAGCCAAACTGCTAATCATTTTCTCAAATCAACCTAAACTAAGATAGGCTTGAACTCACTTAGTTAGTTAGTCAAATATCGTGATCGAAAGAAGTTAACTGAAATAAGCATACAACTATTGACAACACTTCAAAGTTCAAGGACATAGGCATAAAGCCATTGATGACACTTCAAACCTAACTGACAACAAGCTATAAAGTCATCAATTATCAAATCAAGAATGATTAGTACAAGTTAAGGCCACTAACTATTCTCTTAAGTCAAAGATCAAAAGAAGTCAACCGACAACAAGTAGAAAGCCATTGGTGATATGTCAAATCCTAATGGTGTTAATTGACATAAGTTAAGACAATTAATCACACTGTGAAATCAAGCACAAGTTATTAGCATCTGTAAAGGATAAAACCAAGCACCCATCCATGTCAAGTTCTAGGGAATCCATCTATCATGTTGTACTCAATCAAACACACAGTAAAGGGTAGTAGGTGAGCATTAAATTGTCTCCTTTATGTTATGAATTTAAATCGTTTAAATTGTAAAGTAAGGGTGTATTCTTTCTTTAGCTATGTAACCCTTTCTTTATTTAATCAAATTATACTTTTTTGATATCTTTATTTTATTAGTCAGGTTTTTTAGTTTAGAAGATTCCTAATATTTGTCAAGATAATTAATAATAGAGACTTGCACCTGTTGTTGGAAGTCATATTTTTATAATTCTTGATTGCGCACTCTAATCCACTCAAAATTTATTTATTACTTTGAGATTACTTCTTAGGATCCTTTAGCTATTCTAAGTGGTCGATTGCTACTTCACAATACTAAAGCATGTCACCCATTAAAAGACAAAGAAATGCAAAAACCCAATTGGGAGGGGCCATATATGATCACAAGAGTCTATCCTGGTAATTCTTATCAATTGACTAGCTCCTAGGAGAAATATCTTTGAAAGAAAGGTGATGATTGGAGTGAAAATAAAGTCGGTGATTTTGTGAAGTTGCTTTCGAAGCCTTGAACCTATTTTTCACACTCAAATTCTAAGTTGACCTCAAAAATGTAAGCTTAAGATTAAGATGGTCAATATTAGAGTAACTAGGGGTTCATCAGTGGAGTCATCCCTTGAACGAAGTGCAAAAGCTAAAGGGATAACCCCTTTGGTAAGTCCATCTTAGACACAAAAGATCATGCACACCCCCCCACCACAAATAAATAATGAAAAACATAGTCCTGAAGGGATAAATCTCATATGGAAGACCAAGTCAAGAGAGGCAAGCTTAAAGAATAAGAACTAGTTAGATTCACAACCTCCCAAATCTTTGATCCTCAAAAGAGGAATGAGACTCCTAAGTCAAAAAAAGAAAAAGAAAAAAAGGGAACAAAAAAAGAAAAAAAAGGAGAAAATAGGATTGCATGCTATAATTAGATAGATTTTCCAACCTCATCTCCGTACCTTACCAACTAAAAAAGACTACCTAAGGAGTAAGTACCAGATGACATTTGTGGGTATGCAAATTTTGGAGATTGAGGTCAACGGGCATCCCAAAAGCCAAAGCTTATTTAGGAAGGGTCCAATCACAAGAGGATGATGAAAATAGATCAACCATTTAAAATGAGTTCCTAAATAAAACATCACACTAGAGTAAGAGATGGAAGAAAGTATAGTTGGTCAACCACCCATAGTCTGAGACAAAAAAATCCAATGCTCAGGATAACCTAATCAAGTAGAGGATTGCATTCATGGAGAATGGAGGAATTTGTCTATGTCTAAAAAGAAAAGGCAAGAACCATTTTCTTCTTTTGTAAATAAAAGTCCTAATTAGACATTTCTTATTTAAAAGTACACAATACAAATATAAGTACATTAAATAGAAAATAAAAGTACATCAAATAGATGAGGGTCCTCATTCCTAACAATTGAAGGAGGATCCAGCCTCAGAACCTGCATAGGAGTGGTGATGAGTCTAGGGAGAAGATGAAGAATTAGAACTTGAATGGCTCACTCTAAGAAGGCTAAAAAGTTCTTGATGTCATTCAAGTATCACACATTGAACATCCAACTCGCATTCAGATGTTGCTAGTTAAGACCTCAGATCTACAACCTCAGCTTTGAATTGCCCCAAAAAGGATTATCAGAAGCCCCAAAAAAAAAGAAAGAGAAAAAGGGGAGAATATATTATAGCAACGCGACCATCCTGGTCCATTTGGCTCTCATTAGGATCAAGATTGTGAGAATAAGAACCTTGTAAGATGGTGCACTCCTTATGTTGGAAAAGAAAACAAAGAATGGTGATAATAATAATAATAATAAGAAAAAGAGAAAAGAAAATATGAGGAGAAAACCTACCATTCACTCTAAATTAGCTATCAATTTGGCTCTCTACTATTCTAGGCTCTCCACAACCAATTCAAGATTTATCACTTCTATACCTCAAAGTTCTAAATGGCACATCGATTGAGCAAGGGCAGTTAGAGTCTAAAGAATATAGAACATTTGGTATAAAAAAAAAAGAAAAGAAAATGATACCTCAGTAGGAGTCGAGTAGCTTCCAATGTATACATTTCAGATACTAGGGAAGGGTGAGGGGTGCAACTACAACTTGCTCCCAAAAGTTGATTAATACTATCTCCTATACACAATAGTTTGCTCAACACCCACCTCTAGAACCTTTGTGCCTTCCCTCACCCACATCTCATAAGCCTGACAAATGTAAGTGGGTCCTTACTCAGAGGAGGCAAAGCACTTTGGTGAGTTAGGAGGCATAAGGAGACGCAACTCGAGCTGGCAAGCTATGTGGCTTACAGGATGTGGTGCAACCAAAAAAGAACATATGATTACCACATCTCAATAGAAAAGGGTATGACTATGCACCACCAAAGGATCGTCCCACTTAGAATATGGACACTACTTGATCTAATACTCCCAAAGGCTCTTAAAGAAGCCATGACTAAGGTGCCTATCACCTTGAATCATTGAATAACTAAATTGCCCCTGGTCCAACTAACCCCCCAAAACAAAATGGTGTTATTGAGAGGAAGAATAGGTATCTTCAAAAAATGGCTAGGGTCATACTTAACGAATACTCTTTACACAAATATTTTTGGGTGGAGGCTATTAACACGATGCTATATCTAGAGTTCCTATTCATCCAATTCTTGACAAGAATCCATTTGAATTGTAGAATAGCAAGAAGCAATATATTGCATATTTTCATATTTTTGGTTGCAAATGTGTTATTCTAAATACAAAATATCATTTATCCAAATTAGATTCAAAAACTTTTGAAGGCATTTTTCTTGATTACTCTACTACCTCCAAGGCAAATAGAGTCATATTTGATGAAGCTAACCCTCTATTGGAGAAAAAGTTTATTTATGATGATATAGATCTTTCCAAGAAATTAGATGAGATGCAACTCAAGGAAAAAGAAGAGAGTGGACCAAGCTAAGGTTCAAAGGATAAGGATAATGAGGATGGAGAGGAAGGAGAGAAAAATGTAGATAAAGAGCTCCCTAAAGCATGGAATTCAAAAAGAATCACCTAAAGGATCAAATCATTGGTAATGTTGATCAAGGGGTAAATACTAGATATGCTATTAAATACAATCTCCATAATATTGCTTTTCTTTCTCCAGTTGAACCCAAAAAGCTTGATGAAGTTAAAAAGATGAAAGTTAGATTCTTGTTATGCAAAAAGTATTAAATTAATTTGAGTGGAATTTAGTTTGGAAGCTTATTTCAAGACCAAATTATTGCCCAATTATTGGTACCACATGGATGAAAATTGTGTTATGGTTCGAAATAAAGCTAGATTAGTGGCCAAGGATTTCAACTAAGGTGAGGGTATTGATTTTGAAGAAACTTTTGCACCCGTAGCTCGTTTGGAATCCATTTGTATTTTAATTACCTTCATATGTTTTAAAAATTTCAAACTATTTCAAATTTATGTTAAAAGTGCTTCCTTGAACAATGCTTTATCCAAATAAGTCTATGTTGATCTACTCCTGGATTTAAGGATTTAAAATTTTTAAACCATATTTTAAAATTAAGAAAGGTACTATATGGTCTTAAGCAAGCTTCAAGTGCTTGGTATGAGAGACTAAGCTTCTTCTTGATTGCACATGGTTTTACAAAGGTTTGTGTAAATACCACCCTATTTCTCTTGAAAATGAATAATGACTTATTAGTAGTACAAATTTATGTTGATAATATTTTATTTAGTGCTACTAATGAAAATTTATGTGAGATGTTTGCAAGCACTATGAAGGAGGAGTTTGAGATGAACATGATGGGAGAATTAAACTCCTTCCTTGAACTCCAAGTGCAATAATGGAAAGATGGGATCTTCATTCACCAAGCAAAATACACTAAAAAACTACTCAAGAAGTTCAACATGAATGAAGCTAAGGCAATATGAACTCTAATTAGTCCTTCAACTAAGTTGGACAAAAATGAAAATGGCGAAAAGGTCGATGAAAAGTGGTATAGAAGTATGATTAGTAGTTGATTATATCTTATCTCTAGTAGACTCGATATAATATTTAGTATTTACTTATGTGTTAGATTTCAAGCATCTCCTAGGAAATCTCATCTAGTTGTCATGATATGCATACTTAGATATCTTAAGGGCATACTAGATTTAGGATTGTGGTATTCAAAAGATGATTGCTTTAATTTAACTAGATTTTGTGATATGGACTATGCCGGATGTCATGTGGATAGAAAGAGTACTAGTGATACACACCAATTCCTTGAAAAATCTCTAGTCTCATTGAGTTTTAAGAGACAAAGTTTAGTGGATCTTTCTATCGTCGAGGCTGAATCTATAGCCACAGGGTGTTGTTGCTTACAAATCCTTTGGATGAGGCAAACGCTTCAAGATTTTAATTGTGAATTTTCAAATGTACTAATTTTTTTGTGACAATTCTAGCTTTATTAATTTGTCCAAAAATCTAGTACTAATTTTTGTTCAAAATACATTAATATTTGACATCATTTTATTTGGGATCATATTTTAAAAAAGGATATTTCATTGATTTTTGTTGAAATTGATCGTCAACTTGTGAATATTTTCACAAAATCATTGGATGACACATGGTTTTGTTTGATTCAAAATGAAATTGGTATTTTATAACTTGATTTGATTGAGTATGCTTTTTAATAGATAATTTATTTGTTGGCTAAAATCCTTTTCTCTGCTTGTTTAGTTCGGACATCTAAAACTAGATATTTTGGACACCCAAGCTCTAAACTATTTTTCTACTCTCTTCTATTAGGTTCAAATCCCCAAATGGGATTGTTTGAATGTCTGAATGTGACATTTTGAGTTTAAAACCCTAGCCAGCTATTCAAAGCTTTTCATTTTCTCTCATGCAATTTCTCTCCTCCAGGCCTCCTCGACCACACGTGACTCCTCCAATGCTCCAGAGCCTCTCCTGTGGTGATCCTTCCTTTCCTCTTCCTCCTTCCCTCATTCTTCTCTACTTTTGCCATGTCTCCTCACACCAAAACCCCCATATCCAAAAGGAAGCTATTCGTGGTTTCTATCTCCGGTGAGGAACCTCAATTTCCTCCCCAATTTTATTCTACAAATAGCTTTACTCATTTTAAGGACCAATTTGCTAGTGTAGAGTCATTCTTTCATGTATTATCGATTTCATTGACCTAGACTTTCTAAAACTCTCTACCCTTTTTGTTATTCAGGGTGGCTAGACATAGTATCTTCCTATGAAACCTACAATGAGGACGACATGCAGATTTTCTACTCCAATGTTTCTTTTGATTATAGCCACATGACCCTCACATCCTTTTACAGGGGATACCGAGATTTCTCTTGACTCTAATACTTTAGGATTGATATTAGGACTTTCCACTAAGGGGGAAAAGGTCACTTTTGCTTAGCTTAGCAATGGTGTAGTGCAAACCTTCTCCTTGAATTTTTTGAGGTTGTTCAAAGAGTTTTTGAGGAGAATCATGAATAGGCCTTGCGTATGATGAAGGCATTGACCTCTAACCACCTCTCTCTTTGATCCTATATCATCCATTAAACTCTTGCCTACACCCTCCTTCTGAAGGGTGGGCATCATGACGAGAGCTTATATCTCAAGCTATTCTTGATTTTCTATCTTTTGATCGGACGACTAATCAACGTTCCATACATCATCCTACATCACATGGCCCAGTACATCCTTCATTCCACCACTATTCTTGTCTACCATAGTATCATCACTCGTATCTTTTGCCATTTCGGGATGGTCTCCACCTCCCAGGGTCCACTCCATTGCTATACCCCTCCACAGACCTTTACTTGAGCTTGTCTCCACTGCATGAGATTCAGCCCACAAGAGGAGGATGACACCATCTGGACACGATAATAGGCACCCACCATAGGCCGAGTTTGAGAGGTCTCTCCTACTGCTGTTGGTACTTGTGGATCAATGAATGTTGAGGTTGGAACTACTCTTGAGGCTGTGGATGTTGGATCTTCTCAATGATTGGTTGGTCAATGGCTAGATAAGTTGACTAAGTGGCCATATCATCTCGAGGGGATAATAACCATGGGGTATCAGCAGACCTTGGATCATCTTACTATAGGATCCCAACATACCATGGAGCATCTGGATCACCTCGAGGGAATTTTGACCTCCTTCATGGACTGCTTTAGGCAGGGGTTGAGTACTTAGAGATTGTTTTTATCTTATTTTATGCCCTTGAATGGTTTTATGGTTAGGACTTATGTTTTGATGATCACTTTGTGGATGATTGGTGGATGGTGATGTGTTTATATTTTTGGCCTTTTATTTATGTGTATGGATGGTTTTATCACTTATGGATTGTATTCTCTTGGGTTTATATGGATATTGGATCTTTATATTATTTTGTGGAACCTTCTTCAATATGATATCTTTTAGTTTCACTTGTGGCATTATTGTGTTTGTGATCACATTACTCCTCTCCTTGTGTATCTCTTTTGTGGTTGTCTCTTACCCATTTTGTTGATATCAAAAGGGGGAGATAATATAGTAAGGAGGGAGTAACATAGTAAGGAGAATAGCGGGAGTTGTTTAAAAATCGTTAAAATTCATGTACAGTATATGAAGTCTTACTTTATTACATTCATGCTTAAATTGATTAAAATATAATGACTTTTATTTATTATCCATGTTATGCATGATTCTAGTTATTACATTACCTTAAATTCAAAATTTTCGTAACAAACTAGATAATGCATATTATACTTGTGAGAGTTTGTCATCATAAAAAAGGGAGACGTTGTTGCTCTTTATAGTTATAATGATGAACAAATTTTGTATTTGATCCCATCTTGACCATGTGTATCTTGTAGCCAAACCGAGCTCAAAATAAAGATCAAACCCATTCAAAAATCTCAAGTGTGGGATACATATGAAGATGATATTGAAGATAAGGTATGATAGAAGATCAACAGACAAAACTTGAAAAATTAAAAAATGCTTGAAGAAGGCTTAAGAGATCAAGATGGTTCATTAAGTTTAGACTTTTTATTTATTTTGAGTCAAAAATTTATAATTTGAATTCTTAGTTTAGAGTTTCGGCTAGCACTCGAACTCATCTTGGAATGCCTTTTCTAGTCCATCATTTATCCAAGGTCAGTCTTGACAAGAAGTCGAATTGGGAACTAAAGTTACAATAAGCAAATAGATTTTTCTATCAACTTTGAATGCTTGAATTTTTGAGTTTAGATGCTCGAGTCTAGCACAAATAACTCCAAAATTACTAATATCTTAAGACATCCAAATCTACTTCTAGATTATCCATGTTCAAAGTTTGGATGCCTGAAGTCTAGTTTAAACTAAGGTTTTAAATCTCGGTTTCGGTTACGGTTTCGACACCCAGTGAAACTGATACGTTTCGGCCATTTCGGCCTTTTTTGTTTCAGTTTTAGCCATTTTGGTTTCGGTTGAAAGATTTTTTTTTAAGTTATTAATTGTGTGTTGACCAGAGTTTAACCATATTTTGACTATACTTTGACTTTAAATTAAAAATATGATACAATTTTGAAAAATATTTTAAAAAAATTTAAAAATTAGGAAAAAATATATAATTAATTTTACCATAATATTAAATATTATTTTAATTAATTAAAATTAATTTTGATAGTGAATCACTAATATAGTCTATTTTTAATATATATTATTGTATAAAAAAATAAAATATACGAGAAATAATATGAATATGATTAAAAGTTAAAAATTAATATAACCAAATTTAACTTATTATTAAAAAGTACTTGACACATACATAATATATTAATTATAACGTAATACAACTAATCATCATCATCATCATCAATTGAGTTTGAAATATCTGGGTGTGAAATTACAAATTCAGTACTTGAACGATTCGGACGAGTATTTGTAGGCATACAATACAGAACAACTAGCTTTGCGCAATTTCGTGGTAGTGGTTCTGAAGTATAATCATACATCGAAGATTCAAAATGAAAATGATAAGCATATATTCATTGATAATACATAATAAAAGTGGTTTAATAACTCATGAGAAAATAAATATCACACTGTATGCAGTATTCAGGAAAAATTGTGGCTACAGGGGTAGGACCGACATTTTGCTTCGGTGGAACAGCCATGCGTTCCACTATACACGCATGTATGCGAATAGTAAAGTGGTCATGCACGCATGCACGTGAACAATATTGCGGTTCAATTGTTCACTCGGCTACCAGGAGAGTGCACTGGCGCACGGCCGGTGAGGCGTGGCCCCTGTGAGGGCACGGGCCCTGGCGCAATGCCGACAAGGGCGCGAGCAAGGCCAGCTCAGGAGCAGGTGAGGGCACGAACACAGGGGCGTGAGGCCGGTGAGGGGGGGCACGGGCCCATGATAGCAGGGTTTTTTTTTTTTTTGGGGGGGGGGGGGGGGGGTGGCGGGTGCGTGGCACTCGCGACTCACCCGCACCCTAGCCGGTGAGTCTGCACCGCGCCTGCACCCACATCCATGCCCTCACGCTGACAAGCTCGAGCTTGCACCCTCACGGGCATGGAGCTCATGCCCTTGCGTCGGGCTCTGGCACCCGCAAGTGCACGGGCGACCGCCAGAGGCTGGCGCGAGGGCATGAACGCAAGGTCGACGACGGCTGCGCGATCTCCATGCGCGAGCTCTCTACGCGCTTTGCCCATGCGAGCTCACTGCGTGTTATCCCCGCGTCAGCTCATTGCATGCTCTGCCCGCATGAGCTCACTATGTGCTGTCCCCACGTGAGTCACTGTGCGCTGTGCCTACGCGAGCTCACCACACGCTCTGCCCATGCGTTGCGCACTCTGACCCTGCGAGCTCGCTGTGCATTGTCCCCGCCCGAGCTTGCTGCGTGCTTTGCCCCCGCGAGCTCGTTGTGCGCTATCCCCGCCCGAGCTCACCATGCGCTGTCCCCGTGCGAGCTCGCTACGTGCTCTGCCCACGTGAGCTCATTGTGCGCTCTCCCGATGCAAGCCCCACTCTCCGCGCTGTCCCCTCGTGATCCCCACTCTCCACACTCACTCTGCGCTCGCTGCGATCAAAAATCCTAAAACAGAAACAAATTTGGCCGATACATTTCGGCACCGGCCGAAACAGTTCGGTTTCGGCCGAGATTTAAAACCTTGGTTTAAACACCTAAATCTTTAATTGTTGGGTGCCGGAGGCTTTGATTGTCAAGTGCTCGGACCTAATTAGCGGATGTCCGAACTAGTAACATTAGTTATAATGACTGGTTAAATTTGACCATTGGGATATGTCAGATGCTCAAACCTTATGGTCTAGATGCCCAAACTCTTAAAGCATAGCTGGTAACAACTAGCTCTCCCCCGAATAGGCATTTAAGGGCTTGGGGCTTGTTCATTAAAAAACTTTTGCACATTCTTGAGCAATCTAAATTTGAGAAAATAAGCTCTCAATGGCCCACTAGCCTCCAAGACCTCTAGGCTTTGTTTTTTAATTTTCAAATCTTCAAAACCCTTAAGCTCCTTTTTGAGAGATCTTGTAGTGAAGCAAAAGTATTAATCTTCATCCTTCTCATCAAGTGTAAATACTCCAAGATTATTTGGAGTAATTGAGAGACTCAAGCTCTAGATTGGAGTTCATCTTGCTAGTTAGAGCAAGAGCAAGTTTAAAGGGTTGGCTTTACCAATGAAACGATGCTCTAGTGGAAAGTTGAAGTTCTCAAGAGTAAGGCAAAAGCCATGGAATAGGAATAGTTGGTCTCTAAACCATGTTATATCAAGGTGCACACTTTTTTACTTGATTTACATTACACTTATGGATTGAATTGTTTTTTGTTTATATTAGAAATTGTTATTTGCACTCATAGAACCCAATTCACCCCACCCCCCTCCTCCCTTTGAGGTGGTTTTTAGGCTTACATAGTTTCTAAAGAGGGAAAAACCAAGACATATTTGATGAGCCACTATGCACCTGGGCCATGTGATGGTGGAGATGACATAATGTATCTGAACCCCGGGGAGTATGACCCAATTGTCTTAGGGTTCCACTAAGGGAGGAAGAGGTGCATACTCACATTTGCATTCATGGTGGAAAATGGCACCCCACCATAATTACAATAGAAATGCAATCAGTTGGTGATTTACCTCTAGGCCAAGATTACTAGCAACAATCATCTCCTGAGTATAACTATTGTATGGAGATGAGTGGGGAGGACCATATGTATTACAAACCCATTCTCACAAGAACATATGGGTGGTCCCCCAAGATGTCATCCCCAAAGATACTAGCAAAAATCTTTGCACCAAAGACCTTGAGTTGAGACATAATAGGAAGGCCCATGATTGGTAATATAATCAAACACATCAAATTCTAAAGGTGATTGACACCTCTCTCCATCTCAAGATAAAGGTACAACATGAAGAATTAAATATCTCAGTTAGACTTACCATCAAGCTAGGGAGGAGCTCCATGGACCCTATACACAGAAAGCACCCAAAGTTAGTCTGATCAATCTACTTTTACTAAAACAAGAAAAAGGAATTAAAACATTTGATTGCATAAGGCCACTAGGAGTGAAATTGAGCATACATTGCTTCCTAAAAGGAGAAAGAAGAAAAGTTAGAAAGAGGGGCCAACCGGTTCCTTAAAAAAATTTCAAATTTTGCCCCCCAAAAAAATCTATGAATCAGAAGCCTGGTGCCTAAAATTCAAAAAAAGGCATGCCATTATTTTGGTGCCGAAAAAAAAAAAGAAATAGGCATGTTCTCTCTTAAAGAAAAACATGAGTGAAGTGCAAAATCAAGAACAAAGTGCCTATGATTCAATTTCTAAAAAAGTTATGATTTATTAACTAATTAACTTATTGATATACTAATTATTTTACCAATCTTTAATAGCAAAGACTTAGCTCTCCACGTGCAGTTGGTGAAAAAGGTGAACTAATGCTCATCATTTTCTAGTGAGGACTTTTATCACTATTGCCATTGCCTCCATCTCTTGTCCAAACCACCTCTTCATCTTCTAGACCAAATCAAACATTTTCATCCATAAAGAATGATTAGGAAGAAGAAAAAATTTTCTAGAGGAGGTAGTCAAAGCTAAAGAAGAAGAAGTGAAGAAGAAGAAGGGACCTCGGTCATGGATGAGGAAATAGAGGGATTTAAGAAAAGGAAAGGCACAAAAAATGGAAAAAAAATCTCTTGATTGCATGGGGAAGGAGCCTCTTTCCAATTTGCATCCCTATCACTCACATGATTCCACAAAAATAAAATTAGAAAATCTGAGTGCTAGGGACCTAGCACTCGGAATGAAATTTGTGCTCTAGGTCCTCGACAAGCAAAAAAAAGGGTACTAGGTTTAAAATGCGCTCCAACTTTCTGGCACGCACAAAAAAAGAAAACAATTTGAAAAATTCCTAGCAACTAAAATTTAAAATGCACTCTAGCTCTTTGGTGCACAAAAAAAAGGAAAAAAATTGAAAAAAAAATCTTTTTCATGGGATCTTCAACCATGTCCCATTGTGTGCAACCTCATCAGTTAGAAAGCGGCCTTGACTTAGGCCAATTTTTTTAAAAATCTCTACTTGGGAAAGTTGAATGTAGTCTACAACTCCCTCTTCATGATAAGGCTTGACCTGACTAGTGGTTGACAATCTTTTATTTTTTACATCCAAAATTTTACATTCTCCAGAGCATCATTGCATTTGCAATATCCCAACATACATGTATTCTCTCCATTATCCCCTTGATGCTTCAGTAAAACACTATGTCAAAATCTTTAAATTGCAATATCTTCTCAAACTTTGACTTGCTTGATAACTTCTAAATTTGATACCCCTTATACTCAAACTTTGACTAGCTTGATAACTTCTAAATTTGATACCCCTTATAGGAATAGTGGTAGTTCCTTGGACTACAAGAAAGCATCGCACTCTTAACATGTCCCCATTAACCCCTACTTCTTCTCCTTTTGTGAGCGACTATTGCAGGTAAACTTATGACCTTTGGATTAGTCCAAAACCCCAAATATATTTAATCAATCTCTTAACCCTTTTCAAAGTCAACAAGTTAGTAAACTAATCGATCAGTTCATCCTCAAAGATAGCCATCAATTTACCCTTGATTCATGCTTTACTTTAGCATCTTGCGAAGGGAGGGGCATCTGTAGATACCCACCTTTTCTATTCTTAAAGTCTAGCCTCAAACTAAGCTGATTAACCAAATTCTATGCAATTCTATGCTTTTTGATGACTTTATTTATAAAGGTACCATGCCCCAATTGGCCTTCTTGTATTTTTAGAAGTCTTAAATTTGCACTTTCAAGAAAAGTAGTGCTTTAATCTTTAAAATTGGGATTAAGCATATTTTTTCAAAAGTTTAGGGAGTTATTTATAAAATTACATATTTGAAGGGTTTATATGCAAAAATCTATATTTCTTACTGTAAAATATTTTGAATATGATGTTTTAAAGTAATTTTCTGCAAAGTTACATTAAAATATAGTTATTTATAAAAATTTAATTTTCAAAGGTTTATTTACAATATTGCAGTGCATTTAAAAAAATGAACTTTTGTGCAAAATGTATACCAAGGTATATGGGCTACAAATTTAGGGGAAAATAGGCTAAAAATAGATTGAAAATGGGTTGGATGTGGATTGAAATTTCAAATTTCAAAATTTCAAATTTTAGGTAAAGTGAGATTGGAGCAAGAGAATTGAGTCTTGGATTTGGACATGAAGGAGAAGTTGTTTCTTATAGAGCTTGAGGTGACAAGAGCACAAAGATTATTTTCTAAGGTTGTAGCTAAGGGTGAGCAAAAAAAAATCAAAAAATTATTATATCGAACTGTACCAGTTGAGAACTGTATCGAAAACTGGTTATTCAAGCAAATTGGTATAGTTCTGATTCTTAATTTTGATAGAATCAAAAAATTGGTTCTAGTTCTAGTTTTATATTTTGTGAAAATTTGGTATACCAAAACCATACCGGTTATTAAAAAAAATATAAATATAATATATATAATATAAATTGTAAAATATATGTTATTTATGTTATATGTATATTAATATATTTAAAATTATATCTTTATAGGATTATAATGAATAAAATAAAATTGTTAAATAATTTGTGTATTAGTGTATTTAAAATTAAATTTTTATAGGGTTTTAATGTAAAATAAAATATTTTAAAATAAATAATTAAAAAATTAGTATACTGGTTTTAGAACCGGTTAAAAATCGGTTCAGAACCAGAATCGAAAAACTAGTTCTTAACTCAAACTAGTATGGTTTCAATTCTCAATTTTTTAAGAATTGGAATCCGATTTCGGTTCTAAAACATGCAAAATCGGTATGGTAAACTAATTTTGCTTACCCCTAGTTGCAGCAAGAGTTTCGTGAAGATTGGATGGAGCTCATATTTAGCTTAAATGAAAGGAGGCTTGTTGGGAGTTGGCAAAAGGACTTGTAGTGGGCTCTATTGTCTAAACCATGAGATTGGGTATCTTGCAGATCACTTGACAATCCTTCTCTTGAGCTATTGGGTCACCATGGATCTTGATTATGGTGCTCTTGTGAGGAAATTTGAGGCTTCAATGATGGGTTGACAAAACTGCTCCCATGTCTTTGAGTAAATGCCTTCCCAAAATGAGATTATAGTATGAGAGGATGTCAAGAATATGGAACTCTATCTCAATCATCTTTGGACCACATGTGACTTTTAGATGAATCCTCCCTTAACACTTTCTCTTCAAGTTATCATACGCTATTATCTTAATGTCAAACCCCACTATTTCATCCTTTGGAATATTCATTGCTTTTAGGATGGATAGTGCACAAATTTTTAGCAATGCCCGTAAGCATTGTGTTGACTGTTGCAATGCAAATCTAAACAATTATGTGAAGTGGCTGATCTCTTAGTTCCTCTCAAGTAGGTCTTGGTTAGAAAAGGTTATAGAAAGGTTAGAAAAAATACCTTTACAAATGGTTGCTAACCTTTTTGGGGGTATGCCACCATTGGGCCTTACCTCACTTAAAGTTTTGGACAAAACCTCTCTATGTTTGGAAAAATTAGTTACAAATTTAGCTAAGGTTTTAGCTAATTGTTCTAAAATATTATACTTTATCCCAATCTCAAACCCCTATCTATAGGTTCAGGTTTTTAGCTAGTTATTGAGATTATCCTATTAGTTGATTTGTGTTGGTTCCCAATAGGTGTAACATGATTGCTGTCATTAACTTGTTGCCCTTTCAAATAGTTCTCATACAATGACAAATTATTTTTTATGTATTTTAAGGGGTTGTAATCATTATCCTCCGAACTATATCCATTATATTGTAGGTATAGAAAGTCCTTATGTGGCCATCAATCTCAGGTTTGGATTTGAAATTTTGGGTTTATTTTGAAAGGTCCTTGTGAAGAAAAAATCCTTTCTAAAAATCCTCCACTAGGATCCCAGGTGAGTTATTTAGGAGGTGATTTAGTTAGTTTAGGAATATTTCACTCACAAATCAACTTTTTATTTAACTTGAGAGGATCCTAGTGAAGGAGAAAGCCTTTCCAAGGATTCTCTACTTTTTAGTTATCATACTTCTTATTTGATTTAGAAATAACTTGCATATATTTCACATTATTATATTTTTCCTTATGGCATGAACTAGAATCATTCTGGAATAGAAATTCTAGATCAATGTGAAAATATCTCTTATTATGTTGCACCATACTTGGCATAGGAATGAAGAACCTTAACTTCTCACTTGATGTTAGGAATATAATAATCTAAATCATCTTGGACATGAGTGAGATGTAGCCAATAGTCTACTAATTGGCGGAGACATAATGGTGGCAAAGGAATAGGGGCGTTCTAGGAAAAACATTGATCATACTCAAACTACTAGTAGAACTGATGTGAATTATAAGATTGTGCAACTAAATATTCCCCAAAATGAAGCAAAAGTATTCCATGCAACAAAAAGATAATATAATCATAAGCCTCTAAAGATAATGAAAGATGAGCCACATCCATTAATATGTTGGAATCATGAAGAGCGAAAGGAAAAACTTGCCACTCAAAATTCTAGGAATTTTGCACATGCATCCTAGCTTCTCTAGGAAAGAAAGTAGAAGCAATCGTATTCATGATCTGAATCATCTCAGAAATAGAGACTGAATATGAATGACATAGCCTTTGGATTTAGGTTCTAACTCAGTATACATCCTCTTAAGGTGAGCATAAATCCAAGCATAAAGAAAATGAATGGGGAACCAAACCAAATAATCACCTGGTCTTGTAGGGCTATCCACTATTGCTTTGAGACGGGCATATATCAAACTTAGTACCACAAAAGCCAAACAACTCTTTATCTATGTACCATCTTATAAGCCATCGCAAATGCCTCTGGGTGAATGTATTACCCATCATGCGACATCACAAAATGGCAAAGCCATAAACTGATAAAGGTAGAAAGTAAGTTTTAGGGCCAAATTTTAGGAGGATGGTTCCTATATCATACATAATCTAGTTAAATCTACTTGGCTCACTTATCAGATTTCTCCCATAAAAAAGTTCAATCCAGTGGTTGAAATATACCCACCTCTGATTATTTGGAAAGTGTGCCACCAGCTAATCATAAATTCTGAGAAGTTCATGTAGAGTATAGCTAAAATCAAGGCTTACATGATGGTCAGTGGGGATGTATTCATCATAAAAATTTTCAAGGATAGGAATCCCACTCAACTACCTTATATCCCATAAGGAGGTATTAACCACACCATATGGAGTGTGGAAGGTATTCGTAGCATGATTCCATATTTTGATCATGCTGTACAGAATCCCTAAGCCCCTTGCATGCTGTCCCTTGGATGCTACGACTCTCAAGATACCAAGGCTTGCAAGTTGGGCTAAGAATAAAGACACCACATCTTCAACCCACTCTGAGTAATTCGGTAAGACTAGCATTGCTCTGATAAGCAAGAAGGATCATCCCCAAGCAGATAAATAGTCATTCAAGATACAAAACCCAAAGTTTCCAAAGACTCTCATTACCTAAAGCATCCGGTGGATTCCAACATGAAGATCACCCACTCTGTTAGTACATAGCATCCCTTCTTTGGAAAAATACGTAAAAGGGTAGTAATTGTCAAACTACACTCATTTATGATGCTCCTGAGGTTGGTACATGATGATTGTTTTGACAATAATTCCCTAGATGGGAAGAAAGCATCTAAAGTCAAGCTATCTTCTTTCCCATTTTAAATTTTCTCAAACACAAAAAGTTATATAATGCCTTTAAAGGGAAAGAAAAGCAAACAAGTGAAAGAAGAGAGAAGAAGAAGTGATCACAAAGCAACAAGAAAAGAAGTAAAAAACCTCACCTACACTTGTAGAAGCAATAATGAGAAATAAAATGCTCACTTTTTTTTCCACATCCATTCCCTTCATCAAAAAAACTCATGAAGTTGATGCAAAGGGGCACTTTGTTTAAGTAAATTTTGTTGCCTAACTTTGACTTTGAGCTTCATTAGAGGTTGACTCATAATGAGCTAAATTTAGATATGGAACTTTAAAGTTAGATTGGGCCCAAGTTCCAATTAGGAATGAAAATAAGATTTTTGACTAAATCAAAATTTTCAAACTTAAATATGGGACCTTGAATTTTGAGGTTTTATAGATAAAATGCTAACATATAAAAATTTATATATTAGCCCCTGAGATTCCAATTTTACAAATAAGTTCTGTTTGCTAATTTTTGCATGAAAAAACCTCTAATTCATTAGATATTATAGTTGGGTCCCTAAACTAAATAAATTTTACAAATAAGGCCCTATCTGATATCTTTTTACAAAAAGGGCTCTGGAAGTTTCAAATTTTCATAAATAGGTTTTTTTACAAAAGGCTCCTAGAACTTACAAATTTATATTTTGGTACAAATTTTTTGAAAAATTTGTAAATATCCCCCTAAAAATTTAATATTCAAACATGGTACAAATCTTGAACCTCTTCATCAAAAAAATAAATCTCAATCAATGGGATTATATGTTAATTAGAAAATATGAAAATATAATCTCATCACCAATCACAATCTAATAATATTTCAAAATCAGAACAATCAAAGATATGATTTTGAGTCTCTTCGAGGTCTATAAAATTGATGACAACCCTACAAAGAAGAGAAGATAGAGGATCATGAAGCCATATTGGAAAAAGGAGATCAGGAGCAAAACAAGAATAGAATAAAAAGAAGGTACCTTCTTATCTTTCTCTTTCCTTTATAACCCTGCTCTTCTTCTCTGGCCTATCCCCCTACAAGGTCCCCCTCCACATCTGTTGCTGTAGTCACTCACTCTGAGCTCCCCTGCATTGATCTTGGCCTCGCATGGTTGCGCCACCGGGCATCATTGGCCATCACTCTCAAGGGAAGCATCCTGGTGGCTTGTAGCTGTATCCTCCAACGTGCTAATGCTTCTGGCCAAAGTGAGCGTGGATGTATCTGTAGTGGCATGTATGGCTCGCCAACAAAACTGGGAATGGGTGTTGTAGCCCATGGTGCGCAGTTCTCTACTTGCTTGAATGCAACTTGCTAGACTTCTGGGGGTCTTACCCTCATCTGCTATTGCACTGTGTCATCTCCCATGCAATTGGCCGAACCTCATCAACTCGAGTTGGTACCCTTTGCCAGATCTCTGGCAGCCTCACCCGAGCGCGACACTTAACCCCAGCATGTGCTGCACTCTAGCTGCCAAGCCTGAAGCTCGAGCCCCTTTGCACCACCCTAGCTATCGATCGACACTTCATCTTGAACTCACTAGAAGTTCCTCGCCAAAGAAGAGGCTATGACAGCCTCATTGTTGCTCCATCCAACCCGAACCAACCTGCGCCACTGCTTGCCTCATGGTTGCGCCGCAATGAGCCTCTCACCCTAAAATCCCATGGTGCCTTAAATGGTCGGAAGACCCCACCGGAGGCTGCTCATGTAGAAGGTGGCCAGGCCTCCTCCACTTCTCCTCCGCCTTACCGGCCTATGTTGTGAGCTATGCACCTTAGTCTTACGCTGCATTGGTGGCCACCACTATCATTTACCACCAAAGAAGGCTAGATTTGGCCAAGCCTAGCCAGATTTGTCCCCGAGTCCAAAGAGGGAGTGGATGGGCACTGATCGGCCATGGTGCTTTGCTAGGGTTTTAGGTGAAAGAGGGCATTGATGGGGAAGACAGAGGAAATGATTTTGAAGAAAAAAAAGGGGCCTTTTCTTTTGGCCAAAAAAAAGGAAGACTCGGCCTCAATTTCTATGCTACGTGCATTGCCACTTTGCCAGCTTTTGGACTCGCCATCATGTTAGCCTTCAAGCTTGCCTTTATACCAACCTATGGGCATGCAAGTTTGCCAGCCTTCAACTTGCCATCATGTTAGCCTTCAAGCTCATCATTATGCTAACCTTCAGGCTCACAGCTATACTAGTCTTTGGGCTCCCAACTTTTCCAGCCTCCAGACTCACACTCAAGCTAGCACTCGGGCTCACAAGTAAGCCAACCTTCAAACTTGCATTCAAGTTAGCCTTCGGGTTTACCAATTTACTAGCCTTTGAGCTCATCAGTAAGCTAGCCTTTAGGTTCGTTCCTATGTCGATTTTAGGACTCATCATCATGCTAGCCTTCGAGCTCATCTTTATACTAGCCTTTGGACTCTCATCCATGTTAACCTTCAGGCTCGCACTCAAGCTAGCCCTCGGGCTCACAACTAAATGTGCCTTTGGGCTCATATTCAAATTAGCATTTGGGCTTACTACTATGATAGCCTTCGAGCTTGCCACTTTGCCAACCTTTGGGCTTGTACTTAAGCCAACTCTCAAGCTTACAACTAAGTCAACATTTAGGCTTATATTTAAGTCAGCCTTCAGGCTAGCACTTAAATCAGTTTTTGGGCTAGCACTTAAGCCAGCATTCGAGCTCACACATCTAAGCCAGATCTCAAGCTCACTTATCTAAAACTTAAACTAAACTAAACCCAAAATCCAAATTGAGTTAGTCCAAACCAAATCAGCAAGACCCAACCCTTGTCAGGTTAAAATTGAGTTAATTTGAAATTAAGTCAAGTTCAAATTAAACCCTATTGGGTCGAACTAAGCTTGAATCAAACCCTAATTGGGTCGAACTAAGCTTCAATCAAACCTTAATTGGGTCAAACTAAGCTCAAATTAAATCCTAATTGAATTAAATCAAGTTCAAATTGAAAGCTAATCAAGTCAAATCAAACTCAAAGTCAGACCATAACTAGGCCGAGCTTGAACTTAAATCAAGCTAAACCTAAATCAACTTGAACTTGAACTAAAATCTATTAAGATGCAAACCCAAACTCAGTATGAGTCCAATATGAGTCAAACCCAAATCCATCAACAGATTGACACAGGATCCAATAAGAACTCATCAAAGGATAGATCTAATATCTACTGAGGATCTAATAAGAACTCATTAAGAGTCAGACTCAAGATCCATTAAAAATTCAATAAAAACTCGCCACGGGTTTGGATCTAAGATCCATTAAGCATCTATTAAAAAATCGATAAGGGTCCAACACAAGGTTGAATTTGACTCGAATAAAATAAAAATAGACTCAAGTCAACATTAAGTTATGAATATTAAACTGAATCAAATTAGACTCGGATCGAAATTAGTATTCCTTCAACTAGAGTCAATGATTAGTATTTGACAAATATTCTTGTGAAAATCAATGTGAAGTTTGACAGATTGAATTCATTATCACAATTTGAACATTCACCACTGCTCCACTTGTTTTTGAAAGTCCCATTAGTTATTTTGGAAATGAATGTTTCACATATTTCTCCTGGTCAATATGATGTTCCCTCCATAATTATGTTAATCAGTTTATGGTAGTGGCTTCTGATTTCACGCTATAGAGCATTAGTATAAACCTAATCACTAAGGTCGAGATGATTGATTCACTATTTAAGCTAGTGAAGAAGAATAATATGGGTATAGGTTCAGAGTTGTCAATAATGCCCTAAGTCCTAATTGATAACAAGCCAAGAAAGGTCATCGATCATCATGTTAAAGATGATTAGCACAAGCTAAGGCTGCTAATCATTCCTTCAAATCAAATCGATTTAAGGTAGGTTTGAATTCACTTATTCTATTAATTAAGATGCCTCATTCTAACACTCAAAGTTAATGAAGTTATTGCCTACGCCTTATTAGCTATAAAAATACTTCAAAGTCAAAGAAGTCACCTGTTATACCTTATTGATTATGAAAACTATACCTCGTTGGTTATGCAAATACTTTAGACTCATAGGATTATCTCTAATATCTTATTGGCTAACAAAAATACTCCAATCCAATGAAGTTATCTCCAATGCTTTATTAGCTAACGAAAATACTCTAACTTAATGAAGTCATCGCTAATGCTTTATTGACTAACTGAAATACTTCAAAGTGAAAAAAGTTATCATCTATGCTTTATTGGCTATGACAATACTTTAAGTTCATAGAATTATTACCTACGTCTTATTGGCTAACAAAAATACTCTAAATCATGAAGTTATCTCCAATGCCTTATTGGCTAATGAAAATATTTTGACAAAAGAAGTTATCGTCTATGCTTCATTGGCTGTAGAAGCACTTTAAATTCATGGAGTTATTGCTAACACTTTATTGGCTAATAAAAATATTCTAACTCAATGAAGCTATCACCTATGCCTCATTGGCTATGAAAATACTTTAACCAATGAAGTTATTATCGATGCCATAGGGCCAACAAAAATACTTCAACTAAAGAAAGTTATCACCAAAGCTGTAGGGCTAAGGAAATACTTCAAACAATAGAAGTTTATCGCCAAAGCTCAAAGCTATTTAAAACACTCCAAATCCCACTCATTTCCTTCCATGTCCCACCGAACGATGCCACCAAACCAAATCATCAACAACCACCAACGATTAAGTCAAGACTCATTCGTGACGGACTCCATACAATCTAATACATGGGAGCAAGGCAGTAGATATATCAGAGCTTCTTTTTCATTTCTTTCTCTTTCTTTTATTTTATTTCCATAATCTTCTTGTTGTAAAGTGAGGGTATACCTTTGCTTAAGACAAATCATATCTTAAAATCAAGTGAATGGTTTCTTCTTTTCTTTTTTTGTGTCTCTATTTTATTAGTTAGATTTCTTACTTCAAGAGATTTCTGATAATTATTGGAGTAATTAATAATAGGGGCTTGCTCCTGTTAGAAGTTAATATTCTTATAACACCTAATAGTGCACTTAAATTAAACACACTTGGATTTGTGTATCAAGATCGCTCCTCGAAGTCTTCGCCATCCCATGCTACTAAAATTGATCCCATAAACGGTAATGAGAGCTAAGGTGCTAAAGATATTCAATGATTCCCAACTTGTGTGTTTGCAAGTTAACAGGGTGTATGAGGCAAAAGATGCAAAAATGATTTAATATCTAATGGAGGCAAAAAGGCTCATAGGAAAGATGGGTCATGTGGAAAATTTTCAAGTGCTTTGAGATAGCAACATAGAGGCAAATGCCCTCTCTCACTTGGCCTTAGCTTCATCCAACCTGGAACCAAGGCAAGTCTTTGTAAAGACTCTCCAATCTCCAAGCTACTCTAATTCCTTTGAAGTAAGCATTATCAAAAAGGAGTCATGCTAGGTAGATCCTATCATCGATTACCTTAAAGATAGGTGCCTCTTAGAAGATTCAAAAGAGTAAAGAGGATAAGGAAGTTGGTGCCAAGCTTCATCCTAGTCAGTGAAATTGTATACAAAAGATCATTCATTTGATCGCTTCTCTATTGCCTGAGGCTTAGCAAAGCAAAGTATGCACTCTATAAAGTGCATGAAGGGATATGTAGAAGCCACAAAGGTTGATAATTCATGGTACATAAACTCCTTAAACAAGGTACTACTAGGTTAACATGACCTCAGAGGTGGCTGAGTTTATACCTAAATATGAACAATGCCAGAGGCATGCCTTAGTGTGCCACAGTTTGATAGTCTGACTCAATAAGCACAAGCCACTTGGCCTTTTGACCAATAGGGAATAAATAACCTAGGTCCATTTCCATTGGCCTCAGGGTAGAGGAAATTCCTAGTGTTATAATAAACTACTTCATCAAATGGGTGAAGCTAAACCTCTTGATATAATCACAGAGAATAAAATTTGGGAGTTTCTTTGGCAAATATCATCTGTCAATTTGGATTATCTCAAACACTAGTCATGTATAATGGTAAGCAATTTGATGGTTCAAAGTTTAAGGACTACTGCTGTATCCTCAACATTAAGCAAAAGTTTACCTCAATAGTGCACCCCTAGTCTAATGTTTTGGCTGAGATAACTAACCAAACTCTATTTCTAGGAATAAAGAAACATCTTGAGAAAGATAAGAGTGCCTAAGTTGAAGATCTACCACACGTCTTGTAGCCATACCAAACCAATTTGTGAATAGCCACCAACGAGTCGATGGTTCATGCTTGCCTATGGAGTTGAAGCAGTCATACCCATGGAAATCAGTCTCACTTCATCCTAAGTTAAAAGCTATGATGTCATGTCAAATGAAGAAAACATCTAACCATAGAAAGATCTAGCCTTGGAGATTTGGGATAAAGCTCAAACAAGGATTGCTGAGTATCAAAGACGTGTGGCTTGGTACTATAATAATAGGGTACATAGTTGAGAGCTATGACTAAGCGACTGGGTATTTTATTAGGCTAACATCAGCAACCATGATTCAAGAAAGCTATCACTGAACTAGGAAGGCCTGTACAAAATTACTTAGCTCATGGGACCATGAGCCTATAAGCTTGAACTTTTAGATAGCAAAAGTGCTCCCAAGAATGTGACATATTGACAATCTCAAAAGGTTTTACATTTAAGCTTTATATTTAAATAAAGTTATAACTTTATTTTATCTATTTAAAAGTTTGTCAATGATGGGGTCAAAAACTAGTTCAAAATAAAACTTGGCTCTCTGGTCTAAGTATTCAACTAGGTACTTTACCTCTTCAGCCAGGTATTGGCTCTTCAACTACCCACAAATTTGGCTCTATAGTCTAAATATCCAATTAGGTGTCTTAGCTCTTCAACCAAGTATTAGTTCTTTAGCCACTCAAAAATCTATCTCTATGGTCTAAGTATCCAACTAAGTGCATCGGCTCTTCAACCAGTATTAGCTCTTCAGTGACGCAAAAACCTAGCTCTATGATTCAAGTATCAAATCAAGTACCTTACCTCTTTAGCCACCCAAAAACTTAACTTTGTAGTCCAAGTATCCAACTAAGTGTCTCAGCTCTTTAGCCAAGTTTTGGTTCTTTGACCACCCAAAAACCTATCTCTATGGTTTAAGTATCTAACCATGTGTCTCAACTCTTCAGCCAAATATTGGCTCTCAACCACCCAAAAATCTAGCTCTATGATCTACGTATCCAACCATGTGTCTTGGCTCTATTGACTTAGTTGTGTCTCGAATCTAGATTTTGTGGAGAGTCTTAATTAAATTAGAATTTATATTAGGAAGTAATTTAGTGTGCTTAATCCTTCTCTGAATTTATCTTCTACTAGAAGACTTGGATTAGTAAAGGTCTTATTTGAGTCAATCCTCTACTTTGACTCAAACTCAGTTAGACCACATTTATAAATATCCTATTCATCTAAGGGTTTCAATATAGTGAAATAGAGAGATATAAATCAAGACTTTCAAAATGTCTTATGACGGCTAAGCTACTTAATCTCATGTGAGAGTTAGTAATATTGGAGTTTTGCCTTCATCATTATAATCTCCTCTTTCTTTCTCATCAATATAATATCCTCTGGATCACCTTCGCCAATGGAGTAGGTTATAGACCAAATCACATAAATCTCTTGTGTGCTTTTTTTTTCTTTTTTGTTCTTCTTCTATATCGTGAATTGTGATGGACATCGATATTTAGCACAACAAATTGGTATCAGAACTTAGTTCAATATGTCTACTATGAAGTTTGATGTAGATAAATTCAATAAAAAGTAAGGATTTCCTATTTGGTAAGTAAGAGTTGATGCAATTCTTACTTAACAAGGGTTGAGAAACACATTAGAGGATGTCAAGTCTAAAGATGTCACCGAAAGTGTCTGTAAAAATCAGAAGGCTAGTGCACATAGCACAATCATCCTCAGTCTCACCGATGAGATACTCTATCATTTCTTGATAAAATATCACCTTCAGAGCTATGAAAAAAGTTAGAAAAATAATATATAAGTAAGTCTATCTCAAATTGAGTTTACTTAAAGTAGAAGCTTTTCAATTTTTGAATGTGAAAAAGTACGAATATAGTTGATCATCTTAATGCTTTCAATAAACTAGTCTTTTAATTGTTAAGTATTAATGTTGAAATTGAAGATGAAAATAAGATGATTATTTTATTATCGTCTCTACATCCTTTTCTTGAGAATTTGAAGACTACACTCATGTATAACAAGGATTTGAAATTTGATAATATTTCTTCTACCTTTTTATCTAAAAAATATTTAAAAAGATTGAAGGGGATGTATCGTACTCAGAAGCATTGATTGTCAGAGGTCATACCAAAGAAAGATCAAAGACAGGTTGTTCTATATCCAAATCCAAAGAAATAAATTATAAGTATTGCAAGAAGATGAGACATGTAATTAAAGAGTATTGGAAGCTCAAAGTAAAGAAAGAGAAAGAATCTCTATTTAAAGAGTAAACCAAAGAATAAGTGTCAGTTGCTGAAGGGAGTTCTGATAATTATCATGGTAATGTTTTCTCTATTAGTTCTAATTTTGATCATTACCATGATACTTGGATTTTTTATTCTAGTTGTTCTTACCATTTGTATTCCAATAAAGATTGGTTTGAAGACTATTAGAATTGGGACAATTAAAATTAAGATGTTTGATAATACTATTAGAACATTTACTGATGTTAGACATATTCATGATTTGAAAAAGAATTTGATCTCTTTGGGTGCTTTGGATTTTGCTGGTTATAAGTATTCTACTGAAGGTGGAGTTCTTAAGATTGCTAAAGGTCATTGATAGTGATGAAGGGCCTAAAGCATGGAAATATGTATGAGTTAGTAGGAAAAATCATTAAAAGTGGAGCAGCAATTTCTTAGGTTTTTTCTGATATTACCCACTTATAGTATACGCCTCTCAGTTATATGAGTGAGCAAAGTTTAACTCTGCTCAACAAAAAAAAATTAATGAAAGGCCTCAACTCATGCAAATTGAATTTCTGCGAACATTGTCTTTATGGTAAATGGTCCAAAGTAAAGTTTAAGACTAGTACTCATTGCAGTAAAGGCTTAATTAATTATATTTATTCTGATATGTGGTGTTCTCCTATTCCATCAAAATCTGGTGCTCATTATTTTGCTAGTTTTATCGATGATTTTTCTAGAAAAGTGTGGATTTATTTTTTACATCACAAAGCCGAGGTGTTTTCTGTTTTCAAATAGTAAAAAACTTCAGTTGAAAAAAAGATTGGTAGAAAAATCAAATACCTCAGAAGTGATAATAGCAGAGGGTATAGATCAATATAGTTTCTCAAATTCTTTGAAAATGAAGGCATCGAATGTCACTTTATCATCCCAGGAAAATCTCAAAAAAATGGTGTGGCTAAAAGGATGAACAAAACTTTATTGGAGAAAGCATGTAGTATACTCAGTACAGCTAATCTTGACAAGGATTTTTGGGTAGAAGTAGTTAATACAACATGTTTCATTATGAATCGCTCTCCTCAGATAGTCATTAATTACAAAACTCTTGAAGAGGTATGGACTGATGAACCTGCAAATTATTCTTTTTTAAAGATTTTTTGTTGCCCTGCTTATGTGCATGTTGTCAAAGATAAGTTAGATACACATTCCAAAAAGTATATTTTCCTGGGTTATGCCAAAAGTGTTAAGGGTTATCGTTTGTAAAATCTACTATTTCTAATGTAATTATCGAGAGAGATGTAGTATTTAATGAAAGTATTATGTTAAAATCTCTCAAGAAAGATCCCAGAAATATAATGCAAGTGGAGGTAGAGCATGTAGTTCCTTCAGAAGAAGATATTCAGAGTGTGTCTAACTCTCAAGAAAATTCTAAGAATAAAATTTCTGAGAAGACTCCACTTCGAAGATCTCAAAGAAACATAAAGTCATCTGAAACGTATGATTTTGAAGATATGGTAGCTTTTACTTTAGTTACTAACAATGGTGATTCTTTTTCCTATAAAAAAAGTAGTGCAAGATAAGAATTCTTTTTAGCAGTAAACTACTATAAATGAAGATATGGATTCTGTTCAAAAGAACTATACTTGGGACTTGGTAAAATTACCAGAAGTTCAAGAGGCGAAAATTATTGGCTACATCGATTCAGACTATGATGGAGACCTTGATCAACGACAATCCCTCATAGAGTCTGAGTGTATGACAGCTACAAAAGTAGTCAAAGAAGCTCTATGGCTAAAAGGATTGGCAAGTAAAGTTGGTTTTTCTCAATATATTCTTTCTATTTTTTGCGACAGTCAGAGCGCCATCCACCTTACGAAGAACCAAATGTACCATGCCGGATCAAAGTACATAGATGTTCTATTTCACTTTATTCGGGATATTATTAAAGACGGTGAGATTTCTTTACAAAAGATTTATACATTAAAAAATCCTATAAATATATTGATGAAGGTGATTCTGATTGATAAGTTCAAACTCTATTTGGACTTGATCAATATTCAAGATCATTGATCTTGCCCTATGAAGCAAGGCAAAGGCATTTGTTGAAGATTCAAATTCAAAGAATAAGAAAATTCAAGCTAATGTGGAGATTGTTGACTTAGTTGTGTCTCGAATTCATATTTTCCATAGAGTCTTAATTAAATTATAATTTATATTAGGAAGTAATTTAGTGGGCCTAATCCTTCTCTGAATTTATCTTTTACTAGAAGACTTGGATTAGTAGAAGTTTTATCTGAGTTAGTCTTCTACTTTGACTCAAACTCAGTTAGACCATATCTATAAATACCTTATTTATTTAAGGGTTTCAATAGAGTGAAATAGAGATATAAATCAAGACCCTCAAAACGTCTTATGACGGCTAAGCTACTTAGTCTCATGTGAGAGTTGGTGATATTGTATTTTTGCCTCCATCATTGTAATCTCCTCTTTCTTTCTCATTAATACAATATCCTTCGGATCGCCTTCGCCAGTGGAGTAGGTTATAGACCAAACCATATAAATATCTTATGTGCTATTTTTCTTCTTTTTTGTTCTTCTTCTACATCGTGAATTGCGGTGGACATTGATATTTAGTGCAACATGGCTCTTCAACCACTCAAAGAACCTAGCTCTATGGTCTAAGTATTCAACTAGGTTCCTTGACTCTTCAGCCAAGTATTGGCTTCTCAACTCCATAAGCCCTAGCTTTATGTTAGGAAACCCAACTAGACACTTTGGATTTTTAGCCAAACATAAACTCATCAACTATATTTAGCTCAAACTTAGGATTATTCAATTAATTGAGGTGTTTGAGTTAGTGGGTAATGTTCAAAACTTTTGGAAGAATGACTAAAGCAAATTAAGGCCTAATCCAAAAATGCTAGTATGCATTAAGCTATTTGCTTATACTTAATTAACACTTCAAGAGCTTTTAAACTCAAATCCTAGCTTGAAGAAGTATCCATTTTGAATAACTAGAGTTGGGTTGTTCATCATTCAAAGGTGCGATTCAAGTAGAATTAGTTTTCTTTTTTAGGGTAAAACTTGAGTGAATCGTTATGGATTAAAGTGTTGGGCGAAGGTTCATCAAATTCCAAATCAAGCCATTAATTCACACTTTGAACTAGAACTTGTACAAAAAGCAAGAGAGAAATAATTTTTCATTAATAAAGGAAGAATTACATTCAAGCTAAAACTCAATTATAAAAATATTTCATTGCAAAAGGAAATGAAAAATAAAGTACAAAACTTATTTGGAGGGCACTTAGGGCTTGACTGACTCTGCTAATGCAGTAGGTTCCTAGGGTTTGGCCTCAGCTCCTTCAAACTCCTTAGCTTCTATTTCCCTCTGGAGAATCTCCTCTTACTCCCATTTAAGGTAGGGGATCCTTAAATCATCATAGAGTTTGACTTAGAGGTCATCAGGTTCCAAAATTGGGTTCACGATGAGTCTTCTTCACTATGCCACTATAACAAAGGTAGCCTTCAATGAAGGAATTGGTAAACAGTTATCCTTGTTCTTGGAGGTATTCATCACTAACCTTAAACTCAAGGATATCTTGCATCCTACATAGCTTCAAAGCCTTTGAGTACTCCAAGCTTTAGCAGAACATGGCTACCACTTTGTCCTTCGCCCTATCCAACTCAACTTTCTGCTAACCCTTTAGGTCCTTTAGCCTCATCAAGACCAAATCACATTTGCCCTGTAGGAGGTTCTTCTCCTCCGTCTTCTTCTTTGTCTCCTTCATGTTGAGTGGGAGGGACTCAAACTAAGAGTGAAGGAGGTTTAGATCTTCCTTGGCCTTGACGACTTTATTCTTCTTGGCCACCACTTGCTTCTGAGTCTCGAAAAATTATCGGCTTGCATAATGAAAAAATTATAGTTCCTACAATTGAGCCAAAAGTTAGGAGATTAATATGAAAAACTAAAAGAAGGCAAAGAGTTTGGGTGGCTTACATTGGTGCAAGTTCCAGCTCCCTTCATAGAAAGCTAGTTATTGAGGAGCTAGTCTATTGTGGGGTTCTTGCTATCCCTGAAGTCCATGACTCCTCAACATTAAGATCCTCCTCTAAGGAACCTTGGTGTCCAAAAGAGGGCTGGCCCCGCACTTTAGCATGAGCTGATGGAGGAGCATAAGTAGAAGTGCCAATCACCTTGTTCCCGTGATCAATAGTCTTCATAGCGTGGGAGCTTGGAGGCTAGATAGGGTCCTCAATAGCTTCAACTCGAGATGGAGAGTTAGAAGGGTGAGGAATCACCTACCTCTTCCTCTTCTCCCCCTTGCTTGCTCCTCAGCTCCTCCTCTTCTCTCCTTCTCTTCCTATGGCCTTGAGTAGTTGCTCAAAGAGGAATGGGGACCTTTACTTCAAAGAATCTCTTCTGTGCAAGTTGAGTTGGAGACACCTGAGGAGTATCTGCCTACTGCTTTAGATACTCATTCATAAATGAGATCTAGGTTAATCTTGCACGAGTCATAACCAATAGTTAAATAAAAAAAAACTTATCAAAAAATCAGAATACGAGGTCCAAGTGTGTACCAATTGTCTGAGCCATGAATAAACTGTGCTCTAGTAAACATGCCTTATCAGACCATGTAGGGGTGGCCTTAACACTCTCAACCTTATCTACCTAGGAGATAAGAAGTTGGTGGGCTTCAGGATGGATCTTCGGGTTAATCTAGCATGAAGAAGGATCACCCCACCCACAAAAAAGGCATTGATCTATTCTTGTAAAAACTCTAATGGAGTGGTCTTTCCAAGAGTGAATGAAGCTAGGGTTTGAGGCAAATAACCTACATCACTTCTTGGGAGCAAAATATCACCTATCTCCAATATTTGAGCCCTAACCACCCTTGAAGGTGTCCCTAAATATTTCTACTATTAAGGCAAAACCTTTGGATTTTGCTGAGGTTCAAAAGGTAGTGATGAACTTCATGGCATTAGGCACTAGTTGGTCTAGGACAAGATCCTAGTCTTCTAAAACCCCCCGGATAAAGCTTTTTATGGGATACCAAAAGCCACTCTTGAACATCACTTAGTTAGTGCTAAAATCAAATCCAAACTCCTCTCTTAGGTTGCTATCCTCCTGTGACCTCTATGGGTCCAACTCAATCCTATCTAGAAGTCAAACACATTGACCAGGCTCTCAAATTTTTTCTCTCAATAGGCGGATTCTAAGAGTGCAAAATCACCTTATAAAAGTGCAAAATCAAGTTTTATTCTAGAATTAGGTATTATCATATGGTCAGGTTCACCAAACTAAGTTTAGCAACCTTCAAACCACTACAAGATTTTTCAAGTTATTTGTGTATGACTTGAGGTAAGGCTGAAGTCTTCCTATGGTCATTATGCTTCCTATCTTAAAGTTCACATGGTAGTTTGTCTAATTCACAATAAGATGTTTATGTGATTGGCATTGCCATGATTAAAAAGAGTAGATGTATGACTCACTTGAAGCTAAGGCTGCTGTGGAACCTAGAGCCATCAAAGTAAGGGCTACAATAAGCCTCAAACCTATTAATATGGAGGATAACATGACGGTAGACCTGGGGGTGGCCATCCCCTTGGTAGTCATTGGCGTAGGCATGGAGCTCACTTACCAACACCTTAGGCCCTGACGGTAGGTGCCACTTGCCTTGGAGTGATGATTGGAGCTGCAACCACCTTGGTGGTTGGAACAGTAGCCTCTTTTGGTGCAAATGATCCCTTTCTAGAGAAGGAAGGAGCAAATGAGGACACCATTTGGAGCAAGCTTGACAAATTAAAAGCAAAGACTTACTGGAGTGGAAAAGCCACATATATGCAAGATGGCCAAAAATAGAAGAAAAAGGATGAAGGGTCCTCTATATAACCTACACCAAATCATCAGATTCTAGCCATGTGATCTAATCCAAGCCAAAGAAGTTCGAGGGATAAGAGTTTGAATTCACTACCTGAATCCTAGAAAACACGTGTTACATATCTGAAAAAGGCCACCTAAAGTAGTTAGAGGAGAGGGTCATGAGGTACACATATTAACATTACTATGCACCTCAGTACCTAAAAGGATAGCTCAAGATTGTTACCTCAAAAGGGAGCAAACTCTAATGATTTTGCATGATCTTATGAGGTGGCAGCTCAAATTTCAAAGGGTCCAAAGGTTGGCAACTCACACCATGCATGGTTTAATGAAGTAATGGCTCATTTGTTGAGGGGTCATGGTGGCTGGCAACTGACATCACCCATGATTTGATAGAGTGACAACTCAAAATTTAAAGGGCCATGGCAGTTGACAGCTCGATCTAGGTTATTGAAATTGAGTTGGTCTCATTCATCGAGTTAACTCTACTTCCTGAGTTGAGGAATCAATGTCTAGTGTTGGAGGGCATTGATGATACACTGAGCTAAAAAAACAACTAGACTAGTGAATCAAAAATAAATTAAAACTCGGCTCACAAATTGATTACTGAGTAAGGCTATTGACCAAGGTCCAAGCAACGAGATTAGACCCAAGGTAACATCACCAAGGTCACACAAGCTCGTGCCCATGACAGTTATTTATCTAGTGGATACTCATCCTAAGGTGATTAAGGAAATGCAACTACCTCAGTTCTTGTATGGAAGTGACCATATATTTGTGAAAACTAGCAAATAACAATCTCTAAAGATCATTCTTAGGAAATTTGGGATTCATGACAATCCATTATGAAGAGTCCAACAAGATTGGGACCGGGATCATGGAGTCCCAGATTCACCCAACTACCTCTTCAACTTATAAAATATTATCATAAGCATAAAGGTAGGAGACTAATACCTAATTACTTTCCTCTACTATATTTGTGAGATTTATACTAACTTAAGTATCAGAGCAGCTATCGTCGAAGAGTTCCTAGCAATCTTCCTAATGATGTCCTCTTCTTGCTAGTTCATGAGACATGCCATCTAGTGGATCATGATCTCAAGAAGCCTCTTGGATAAAAGTCAATAGTGAATTGGGCTCTGTCAATACATTCAATTATAATTTACACAAATTTTAATTTTTTATCATAAGATGAATATAGTATGTATAATAAAGTGGAAAAAATCAGAAATATGAGAGATGAGAGAAAGATAGAAAGTAAGAAGAGAAGAGAAAATCACTAGAATATTTCATGCAAAGATGATAGATTCTATGAGAATAATTATTTCTTGAATCATATTTTATTTGTAAATTTTCTATATCATGCAATTTATTTAGGCCCATATTCTCTAGCAAAACAACAAAAGAAGAGAAACATAGTTAGGAGAAAATGAAAAAGACTAGGAGAATAGAATAGGAAAGAAGTAAAGAAGAAGAGCAAGAGGAGATGGCAAAAAAAAAAGAAGAATTATAGGGAAAACAAGGGAGGAAAAAACAAAGTAGGAGGAGGAGGAGGAGGAGAAGAAGAAGAAGAAGAAGAAGAAGAAGAAGAAGAAATAAGAATTCTTGAAATATATTTCCTTCTTAAAAAATTCTATATCATGCAATTTACTTATGCCTATATGAACATGAAAGGAGGAAAGGAGGAGAGAAAGAGGAGATAGCAACAAAAAAGAATTGTTGAAAGAAAAAGGAGGAAAGAATAGAGTAGGAGAATAACAAGAATAAGAAGAATTCTTGAAATATATTTCATATGTAAATTATTATATATCATGCAATTTACTTAGGCACATATGAACAGGAAATAAGGAAAAGAGAAGAGCAAGAGGAGATAGCAACAAAAAAATAATTGCAAGAAGAAAAAGGAGGAAAGAACATAGTAGGAGTACATCAACAATAAGAAGAGGAATTTTTGAAATATATTTTATTTGTAAATAATTCTATATCATGCAATTTACCTAGTCCCATATGAACAAGAAATAAGGAAAGGAGAAGAGCAAGAGGGAGATAGCAAGAAAAGAAGAATGGCAAGAAGAAAAAGATGGAAAGAACAAAGTAGAAGAACAATAAGGGAAAAAAAGAAAAAAGAAGAAGAAGAAGATAATGATGATAAAGAACAACAAATTCTTAAAATATATTTTTGTTGTATCCACCTGGTTCTGGTAGAAAAGAAAAGTCCTTTTGCTCCCCTCCATGCGATCTAGACTTGTACCAAAGATAAGAGAAATTGCCCCCCAGTGTTCGCTAGGGGATGATACTTTAACACTCAAGTAAATGCTCAAGCTTTTGTTACCCCAAGTGATTTTAATGATGACTAAATTATATTTAATAGTTTATTGAGTTATATTGTTTGTAGCTTAACCAAGGTTGAAATGAACTAGAAGGCCATTTAGAAGCTTCAAATTAAAGATGAATATAAATATGAACATATTAATTGAAGTATGATGGTGAATCAATGAAGGTGACTTGATGACTTGTTGATGGCTTGTGACAAGAAATCAATTTGATTCTATAGGTTTCGACTTTCATTATTTTTAGTTTAGTCAAAGATTTAATTTATGAAATTTGTGTTTCTAGAATTCTTGCTTGACACCTTATTTTAATTTCAAATACCTTCATTGGGTTACTCCTTATGCCAGTTATGTTTGAGTTTGTATCAAAAGGTTAAATCTACATATGAATCTTTTGTAGGTTTTTTACCAACTTCAATCATTTGGACCTTAGGGTTCAAAGGCCCAAATCATACAAAAAAACCTCACAAGATTTTACTGATAACTTTGGTAACCCAAACCTTGTAGTCCAGACTCTCTAAGTTAACAAATAAAAGTTTTTGTCTTTTGAAATTTACAATCTTCAGTTGTCCATCATCAACTTCCAAATGAATGAAGTCAAGGATTCGGACACCCGAACATCTATTCTGGGCACTAGAACATGTTACATAATCATGTAATAACCAATTTTCTTTAACCGTTGGAGTTGTTCAGATGATTGAACATTAGTTCCAAGCACCCGAGTCAGCAAAAAATAGCTTGGATAATTCCATAATGGCTAGTTTTCTCTCCAACTGGTATTTGAGAGCTTGAATCTAGTTTCTATTAAAACTTTTACATTCTTGATCATCTTTGAGAGAGATAACAATATTCTTCAAACCCTCTAGCCTTAAGAACTCTATATCTAGATTTCACTTTCAAATCTTCACGCCTGTATACCCAAACTTGAGAAACTCTTATAGTGAGGCAAATTTATAAACCTTACTTCTTCATTTTTAGTTTGTAAATACTCTTAGATTGCTAAGAGTTGTATGAGGGACCAAGCTCTAGCATTGGAGTATCTCTTGCTCGATTGGAGTAAAGTGTGTACATGGTTGGCTTCAATGATGAAGCAACATCACCTAGTGGAGTGATTCAAATTTGTAAGAGTGAGATAAGAACTATGGAGTAGCTGTGGTTAGCCATTAGATCACATAAATGATAGTACACTCTTCTCCTTACTTATTTTCAATTTTGCATTTGTGGTGATTGATGCTTGTGAATGTGAACTTGTGAGATTTTGATTTGTGGATCAAATTGGGTTTGGATTTGGCAAAATTGTGTATCATTCTTGAAAAGCCTAATCCTCCTCTTAGGTTATTTTTGGAACTTCAATTGGTATTAGAGGTTTGATTCTTATGATTTTTAGTTTAACAATCTTGAGTTTTCTATTTCCTTCTCATGGCAAATTTCAGCGCTTCATCTTCTCTCCAAGAGAAGCAATCCTCTACTTGACCTTCACTTTTTAATAGTACTTATTTTAAGTATTGGAGATCTCATATTTGTATTTTTGAGTATGGTGTTTAATGGAAGAGGAATATACTTCACCCATAAAGTTAATTGATAGTGTGAGAATTTCCAAACCAAAAGATGAGTAGAATGCAATTGATAAGAAAAATAATTCTTTAAATACCGAAGCTATGAACATTTTATATTGTGTTTTTGATCCAAATAAATCCAATCATATTAGTGCTTGTGAAATGACTCAAAAAATTTGGCATTTTCTTGGGGTTTCCCATGTGGGAACTGAGCAAGTGAGAGTCTAAAGTGAACATATTTAGTCAATGTGAACTCTTTAGGATGAAGCTTCTAAAAAGGAAAATCATTCCACTAAGAATAATTTTGATTTGTTGAGATCTTCTGAAAGCTCTTGTAATTTCAAAAAGGATATTGAAGTTCTTCAAAAGGAAAATATTGCTTTGAAATCTTACAAAATCTCTTGTGATTATAAAAAGTATCTTGACATGCTTAAAAAAAATTGTGAATTTGAAAAAAGACTAGAAATTATTTTTGTGGCAATAATACTTTGAATATGATTTTGAAAAGCCAAAAATATGTTTTGAGCAAATCTAGACTTAGTTTCATATTTTCTTTAAAATCTAAAGGTACCAAGTCTAGCTTTGTGAAAGCTTCAAATACCACATTTTTAAAATTAAAATGTAATTATTATTGTCATCATGAACACATTCACACTAGTTGTCCAATTGAGAGAAACTATTCTCTAAAATAAATTTAGGTACTTAAAGTGATGATTCCTAATGCCAAGTAATCCAAACTTATTTGGCTTCTTAAAGCTTCTCTAACTTGAGTAGCTAGGGATAGCTGGAAGTGAACCATAAACTTTAACTTGCTACATATTTATGGTCACTAAAGTAAGTTTTCCTTTTCAAATATTCTTTATTACCTTGAAAATTATATTTTAATTTTTGATTTAATATCTTGCTACACTCTTGTTATTCTTTAGCCAAGACCTATAACTAAGATGGGTATCAATCCAATATTCTTGATGTTTTAGTAATGTTTCCACTCCAAAGATCAAAGTAAGAAATGATTCTTCGATGGTGGGGGCCCACAACACATAATGGAAAATCTACCTATGTTCATGTAGTTAAGAGTTAAGGATAGAGAACATATAATATTTGATGATAACAGTAAAAGTAAAATTATTGGTATTGATAATATATTAATATGTTCTTCTTTAATTAAGAATGTCCTCTTAGTGGAAGGTCTCAAATACAATTTACTCATAGTCAACTATGTGATAAAGGATTTCATGTTCTATTTAAATCAATTTTTTCATAATTAGACATGCTAATAATAATATTGTAGTTTTTATTGGTCATTGAGATGAAAATATATATACTATTGATCAAAATGACATCAAAAATAAAAAGTATTCTATAACTCAAAATAGCAATGAATGACTTTGACATAGAAGGCTTGGACATATAAGTATGGGCACTATTACTAAAGTCAACCAAAAGGAGTTAATGAGAGGTCTATCTAAAAATGAATTTACTAAAGATCAAGTATGCAATATATGATAAATGGGGAAGCAAGTGAAAATCTCACACAAATCAAAGAATATAATAATATCAGGAAGTCCACTATAGCTTTTTCACCTAAACTTATTTGGACGAATTGAAACTACAAGTGTGAGAGATAAAATTTATGCCTTCGTCATAATTGATGATTATTCTCGATTTAAATTTTTATTTCTTCTACATAAAAATGATTCTTTTGATGCTTTTGTTGGATTTTGCAGTCGTGTTCAAAATGAAAAAAGATATATAATTTCTAAAATTATTAGTGATCATAATAAAAAATTAAAAATTATGGCATTGAAAATGAATTTGAGCACAACCTTTCGACTCTTTGTACAACACAATAAAATAGTGTTATTGAGAGGAAAAATAGGTCTTTTCAAGAGATGGCTAAGGTCCTATTTAATAAGTACTTCTTAACCAAATATTTTTGGACAGAGATCGTTAATACGATATACTATGCCTTAAATGCCTTGAATAGAGTTTATATTCATCCAATTCTTGATAAGACTCTATTTGAATTATGGAATAGCAAGAAGCCAAATATTACATATTTTTATATATTTTTACTAAAGATTATTTATCAAATTTTGATTTTAAAATTTTTGAATGAATTTTTCTTAGTTACTCTTTAATCTCAAAATATTTTAGAGTTTTCAAAAAATCATCTATGGTTGTCGAGAAATATATTAACATTGTATTTAATGAAACTAACTCTTGCTTGGAAAAAAGTTATTGATGATGATATAAAAATCTCTAAGAAGATGGATAAACTACAAATTATGAAACAAAAAGATGGTGAATCAAGAAATGAATCCAAAGAAAAGAATAAAGATAAAGTGCATAAACAAAAGGAACAAGATGGAGACAGAGCTACACAAGACATGAAACTTCAAGAAGAATTACCTAAAGGACCAAATTTTAGGTAACATTGAACAAGAAGTAAAGACATGCCATTCTACTAAATACATTCTTCATCATATTACCTTTCTTTCATAAGTTGACCCCAAGAACTTTGTGAAACTCAAAAAAAATATAAGTTAGATTCTTACTATGCAAGAAGAACTGAATCAATTTGAGTAAAATCAAGTTTGGGAGTTTGTTACAAGACCAGGTGACTATCCAGTTGTTGGTATCAAATGGATCTAAAAGAATAAGATAGAGGAAAAGGGTGTCATGAAGTGAAATAAGACTAGATTACTAGTCCAAGGTTTCAACCAAATAGGACTTAATTTTGATGAGACTTTTACACCCCTACACATTTGTAATCCACTCAAATTTTACTTGCTTTTACATGATTTAAAAATTTTAAACTATTTCAAATGTATGTCAAAAGTGCTTTTCTAAATGGTCTTTTATTTGAACAAATTTATGTTAAACAACCTCCTGAATTTGAATATTCAAAATTTTTAAATCATTTTTTTCTAATTAAAAAAAGCTTCATATGGTTTAAAGCAAGCTCCAAGAGTTTGGTATGAAAGACTAAGTTCTTTTTTATTTTAAAAATTTTTTAAAAAGATGATTTGACACCACATTATTTCTTTTAAAAGTAGATAATGATTTATTAGTAGTATAAATATACGTGAATAATATTATTTTTGGTGCTATTAATGAAAGATTATGTTTAAGACTTTATGTGCAGCTATCTTGGTTTATGTTGTGTTCAACTTAGTCTTGAGATTTTATGTATTTTTGTTGTGGACTTGGTTGTGGATTTATCTATACTATTTATAGCTATTTTTTTTTTTGCTTATATTCCTATTTTTATGGCTCATGTTTAGGGGGGAGCTATGCTTTAGTTTGTATATTTTCCATGATATTTATAATGCAAATACTTCTGTGTATCTTGTTCGCATCCCTTTTTGTTGATACCAAAAGGGAGAGAGAAAGTAAGTTTTTCTATGTGAATTTTGAGTTCGGTATTAAGATATACACATTATGCACTTCTGATTTTTATAGTTGATTCATATACTTATTGTGGTTATGGTTCATAATTTATTAACTATAATCATTGGTTACTCTTGTATAGGATTTGTTATCATCCAAAAGGAGAAGATTGTTGCTCCAAGTGGTTTGATGATGGCTGAACCATATTTTATAATTTGTTGAGTTATATTTCATGTAACTTAGCCAATGTTGAAATAAAACTAAAGACAATCCAAAAGCCTCAAATTGAAGATAGATATAAAGATGAATATATAGATTAAGTTTTGATGGTGAATTAATGAACTGTTGCTCTTTGGATTTTGATAATGATTAAGTTAGAGTTTAATAAGTTTGTCTAGTTATGATAAGTTTTAGGATTAGCAATGATCATCTAAGCTCAAGAAAGATTGAGTTTCAAGATAAAATTTATTAGATTATAAAGATAATAACTCAAAAATAAAAAGGACAATAATTTGAATATGAAGCTTGAAGAACAAAATGAAACCTCAAAAATGCTTAAAGTGAAAGATCAACTCCAAACTTATAGGTTTAGCTTTTCATTTTTATTGAGTCGAGGATTTGATTGTTAATTTATCTGAGCTTTTAGATTAATACCTCATTTAATTTGGATATACTTTTATTGACTTATGTTACCTTTGTCCAAGGTAAATTAAAGTTATGTCAAATAGTTGAAGTTGCAGAAAAATTTTAGCAAATTTTTTTTTGAAGTTTGGTTGCTTGAACTTGATAGTTTAGATGCCTAAATTTAAGTTCAAACATCTTAACTAGTACATTCGGACAATCAAATTCAATAGATAAAAAATTAGTATTTTGATTCTATAAATGTTGGTTGTTTGAACAGAGAGTTTGGTTATCTAAACCTAATGTTTGGTTGTCCGAACATACACTTTGAATGCCCAAATATGTGATAACAAAACCTAATGGCTAGTTTTTAGCCATTGGAATGAGTTTGGTTGTATGTTCGAATGTCCGAATTTTACAGAAAAAGCCTAAGATAATTTTCAATGACTAGATTTTGTTTCCAATTATTATATATTGGCTTATAACTTTTTTGCTTAATGAGAGAATATATTTTAAATATTTTTAGAGCAAAATCCAAGTTTTCTGAACTATCTAACCTCAACAAAAGCTCAAATAAGCTTTTAACTTTTATTCTTTATTGTTCTTGTATTTTAATCTTTGAGAGACTTTTGTTATGAGATCTTTTTTTTTATCTATATCCTTATAACTCTTCTAAGTTATTAAAAAAAAATGGTTGAATGCTCTTCTAGGTATTAGAAGAGCATGAGAGAATTAACTCTAGTATTTAGTAATACTTGCTCAGTGGGAGCAAAGGTTTGTAAAGGTTTGATTTCACCTCAAGAAGCAACATCATTAGTGGAATGATTGTAGTTCTCAGGATTGAGACAAAGGGTATGGAGTAGATGTAATTGGTTACCGAATCACGTATATCATTTTGTACTTCTCTACTCATCCATTTTATATACACTATTATATTTGACTAATTGCGATTGATTATGAATTAAATTGGGTTTGGATTTTGAAAAAATTATTAATCATTCTTATAAAACCTAATTCATCTCCCTCTCAGGTTATCACTTGGATTTTTAATTAATATTAGAGCCTCATGCTCGTAATTTTAGTTTAACAACCCCAAATTTTTTGATTAATTATTATTATGACAACCTTTGGTATTTCTCATCTTTTCAAGAGAGTCAATCCATCTTTTGTCTACTGTATTTTTATGGAAATAATTTCAATTAATAGAAAACTTTTATTGAGGTTTTTATGAAAGATATTAATTTTGAGATTTGAAATTTAGTAGAAAATAAATACTCTCCACCCGCTAAGTTAATTGATGATGTAGAGATTCCAAAATCACTTCAAAAGTAGAATGAAAATGAAAAATGTTATATTCCAAAAATTCTATAATCATGAATATTTTCCATTATGCTCTTAATCAAAATGAAATTAAATGGATTTTCTCTATAACTATTCATGAGATTTGAAATTATTCATTATCTACTCATAAAAAGGTTGAGCATATTATAGATAATAGGAAAGAAAAGAAAAAAAAGGGAGCAAGAAAGTAGAAACTTAACACGAAGGAGTCACTCCCTCCAGTTCACTAGAAGAATAAAAACAAGAAAAGAAAGGAAAAACTTACAAGCGATGACATGAATGATAACTCTAAAGATCAAGATATCTACCATTATCTTATGACAAAGAATTATAAGAGTGAAGAGGACGAGGTACACATAAATTTGATGAATTAATTGAAGTATTTCATGAGTTGCATGCCAATTTTGAAAAAATATTTTTCAAGAATGCATCTTTAAAGAAAGAGTATTTAGGTATTCTCTCTCCCTCTCTGGAGGATAATCTTTGAAGAAGCTATTATTTCATTGATTAGAATCCTATTCAAGGGAGGAAGTTGAAGTCCCAAAAATAACCTAAGAGGGAGGGGTGTGTGAATTAAGTTTTTCAAGAATAATAAATAATTTTGCCAAATCCGAATATAATTTAATCCACAAATCAAAATCTTGGAAGTTCACATTTACAAGCATCAATCACCACAAATACAAAACTAAAAACAAGCAAAAAGAATAATATGCCATAATTTACTTGGTTCAATAACTAACAAGACCTACTTCATGGCTTTTATTTTGTTTTTGAGGACTTGAATCACTCCACTAAGTGATATTGCTTTGTTGGTTAAGCTAACACCACACACACCTATCCAATTGAGGTTGGAAGGCTGAATTATAGGTTTCTATTAAACTTAGCTTAGGCTCGCATCTTTTGTCAGTTGAGTTTAACCATCGAATTCAGGTGAATAGTATCCTTGACACATCATGGTCTCTTAAGCCCTTTATTCGCATTCTTGTGATTTGAATATAAGGTCTTGTTGGTTGCAAGTACCTTACATGATAGGATCTCTCTATAGTGACTATTAATTCTTGAAATATAAGAAGTTTGATATTTTTAGGCCCTGCATTCAATGATTTGATGACAATCATTATGCTTAATTCCTCTGGCATCTCCTTCAACATTGTTTATGCCTATTCATTTTTCAAGGCATGACTTTTCACTAATCACTAGTTGTTGCATTGGAATCATTGGGTTCCTGTTATAAAAGGGGGGAATTAGGGAATGACTCTCCATCCATTCTAGTGATCTCACTTTCTTGTGACTCTCATTTATGACTTGCTCTCTTGTCTTGAAGCAATGTCGAGTAAGTCCACATTTCTTATTTTCTCTAAGTAATTCTTGGGTTGATACTTTGCTTTACATGAGCTTTAAATATTCTATGTCACCCAATAATTAGGTAGCCATGGCAGTGCCTATCTCCTCTTCCTCCAATCTCCAAAGGGAAGCTCCCCTTTTGTAGGAGTTGCTCAATGTAGCTCTTCCACCCTTTACACAGAGTTTCATGGGAAGGTAATATTCACTGTATCTATGGTTGGAAAAAACTTTATATAAGGATCTTTTGTTCTTATGATTTGGAGTTACCTCTTAGAGTAGGGATGCCCTCTAAGTGCAGCAAACAACTTAAGCTCTTTAGGCATTAAATTAATATTTTACCTAATTGGGTTAGATTTGCTATTGAGAGTGAGAGGAAAGCTCCTTTTGTGGGTTTATAAAGAGTATCTATGATTATATTGGAGCTCAGTCGCCATTAATTAGCAATATTGTTGTCATTTCCTTTTTTTTTTTCTATTTTTCTCTTTGTACTAAGTTACCAATGTCACAATCACCACCAAGAATGTCCTTGAGAGGCTTTCCTTCTCTCAAGGCTTCCTTCAAAAGGTCTAACTTGTCACTAATATTGGGAACTAAAGGTTGACCTAGCTTGAAAAAGAGCTCTTCAAGGTTAAGAATCAGCTAGAGGTGGTTACCTAAGAGGCCATGAATGCCAAGTAGGAAGCAGGGATTGCCTAAGGCTTCAAGGGATGTTGAGAAAAGGATTGACTTGGTGGAGAGCAAGGTGCACGGAGCTAAAGTAAAGGCAAAGGCAGAAAAGTAGGTATATGATCAAGCAATAGCAAGGATAGAGACTGCTCAATTGCAGGTGGTGGAAAAATTCAAGAAATCAAAGACATATCATGATGAGCTTATTAACAAATCCACAATTAGGCTAAATTTTTTCAAATCAACTTTTTGACTTTCATGGATGTGAGAACTTTTTTAATTGGGTTGAATAACTCGAAGGCTTATTCAAATGCACAGAGGTTCCTAAAATAATGAAAATTAAGGTTGTTAAATTTAAACTCAAGGGACAACCTTCATCATGGTGAGAGCAACTTCAACATCAATATGTAAAAGAAGATCATCAAAAAGTTCAAACTTGATTGGAGATGCAACACCTTTTAGAAAGAAAAATTTTGTAAGAGGGCTACTCTATTCGTTATGAGAAATTACACACAAAATTGAAGTATGAGATTCAAGAAAGGGTAAACTTTAATGTCTTCTCGAAAATTTCAAAAAGCAATTACAAATTCTGAGATAAATTATTCAAAATTTAGTATTATTGTTATAGTTTCTCATATATTTCTTTATGTATTAAACCTTGTTCTTTTATAATGATGAATGCTAATGAAGAAGATGATGGTGAACAAAGTAATTTCAAATACTTGTCATGCAGATAAAGGGAGTCCAAACAAGGATCTGCACATGCCTATTAAAAGTTCTTAAGAAAATTTTAATTTACCAGAGAAGCCATCTATGCATGTTGAGGATTTCAATCAAAGTTGAACAGTTGTTAGTGGTGCAAATCACAATATTACTTTTGGAAAAGATTAATTATCTTCTACAAAATTTACTAGCAAAAATGTGAAAATACCATCAATCTTTCCACCACTTAAGGAATGAAATAATATAAATTTTAGTTATTATCCAACATACCTAAAAGTTTGTTATGATTAATCAAAATGCAAAATTGAATATAACAAACTGCTACTCATAAAGGCTATTTAGGGGTTGAGTAAAAGTGCAAGTATCAACTAATGGCATAGACGAGTAGGTTGAGACATACAAAGAACAAGGATCAAACTATTAAAGTATTTTTGCAAATTCTAGTTGGTTTTCATCATTAAGTTTTATGCTGAAAAGAGTTTAAGAAGGGTATAATGGTAATAACAAAGACTTCAATCTTTGAATTGAAGATAAATTTTTTACAAGTGGAGGAGGCTGATGTAAGATAACTATATTTTTTTCCAGTAAAATCAGAAGTTAAATCCAAATTGAATTTCAATTCTAATTAGAATTTATTAGGATTGATATAATTACAGCCTGAAAGTCATGTCTTCCAAAATATTCATCCAAATTAGGTAAATGATCATCCGTTAGAAAGGTAATATTAATTCCTACAATTTTGGTTTTACTACTTTGGTCTTTGTATTAGTCACACTTAGAATTTTATTTCTGAGTCTGTGTTTACAACAATCTTAGGCCAATATGAAATAATCTTAGTATTAGAGTTGAAGTCTTATTTTTAATATATTTCAACTAGGATACTTAGTTTATTAAAGAACTATATATATAACCCTAAGGTTATAAGAGAAAATTTTTTATTAATAATATTATTTTATTTTGGTTTTATTCTCTCTTTATATTTTTTATGAATTAAAAAAATCTATCATGATAAGAAAACAATAATCTTCTTCCATATCTCTCGTGCTTCTTATTATGTAAGTCATTTACAACTCTACCAAGTTCACTATTGTTGCCTCTATTCTTTGTAGCCTCACTATCTCTCACTTTGATGTTGTGAGCCCACTCTTATTCTCTCTTCCTAATTATAATTGACATCGAAATCACCAAATTACTTTGGTTGGCATCAAAAGTAGGCATTGAGAATGTGATGTTTATTATCAATGATGCTAATTTGAGTCAATCCATTAGTCTCCTAATCTCATAGAGATATTCAATGACAAGGAATTCACGCAATAACAAAATGGAAAAAATCATACAAAATCTAATTGATGTAAAAGGGGCATTTTTGATATTTATATAAAATCTAATTGATATAAAAGGGGCATTTTTGATATTTATGGGCGCTTGCGTCCATGACAAACATAAAATACAATAATTACAGTTTTGCTAAGCTTATTTAATTATCAAAAAGTGGAGAAAAATAGTTAAAGTATAACTACTTTTGATGTTTGCTTATCAAAAAGTGACTTTTTAAAACTTAATTCATTTTTAATTACTATTGGTTTAAAAGTGAAAAATAAATTAAAATTTACTTTTATATTTTTTGTTTCAAAATGACTTCGATAAGTAAATTTTAAAATAGTTTAAATTATAATAATATTAATAAATTCACATATAATAATATATATAATTTAAACAATATTTATAAAAATTTTAAAATAAATCAAAATTTATATATTAATAATTATATTTGTGAAATATATTTTTTTAATTAAATAATAAAAATAAATTACTTTCAATTACTTATAGAAAATTAGAAAAGTAGCGAAGTAATTTTCTCATATTTATATTTAGGGCTAATTACATACATTCCCCAAAATATCCCTTGATTACGAAAAACCCCTGAAATTTTCATAATTACCTACATCACCCCTTCTTTTCAAAATATTTACATACACCCCCCTGATTATTATTTAATCAAATTTTTCTCTAAAAATTTCGCTTTTACCCTCCGTAATTTTACAATTAAACTTTTAAAAAACTTATTTTCTCACTCTCCACCCTTTCTCCCAACACATTTACAAATAAACCCTTTAAATATTTTTCTTTATAAAAAAGTCCAAATATTTATATTTTTCAAAAAAAATTTATAAAGGAGTTGAAATATTTTAAACATTTTATAAATAAATCATAATATTTGTATTTTTACAAATAAGCCCCTTGAATTTTTTTTATAAAAAAGTCTAAATATTAATATTTTTTTAAAAAATATTTAAAAAGGAGCTGAAATATTTTAAATATTTTATAAATAAATTGTAATACTTATATTTTTACAAATAAGCCCCTTGAATTTTTTTATTTATAAAAAGTCCAAATACTAATATTTTTCAAAACTATTTATAAAGGATGTGAAATATTTTATAAATAAAACCCTAATAATTGTATATTTATAAATAAGCCCCTGAATTTTGATTTATAAAAAGTCCCCTTGATTTACAAAGTGAAATTTTAAAAAAACCCTTTATTTTTTATTTATACTAAGCCAAAAGTTATAAGTTTTAAAATAAAAATGGACAAAAAAGAGTTGAAGGTATTAAAACGGAAAAAGTTTTTTAAAAATAAAGTGCCAATAATTGTTGAGGTGACCAAATAGATCCCTCAAATTTTTTTAAAATAGCCCAACTTTATCAATTGTTTTTAATAAATTTTCACAATATTGAGTTTTTAAAAAATTTAAAATTTTGAATTACAAATTTTAGTTTGTACCCCCCCTTGAAACTTTTATTTATAGATAAGTCTAAATTTTTTTATCATGTTTTAAATAAAATTTTACAAAAAAGAAATTAAAGATTTTAAAACTTAAAATTTAAAATTACAAGTTTAATAAAAAATAGACCCCTTGAATATTTTCATTTATAGATAAGTCTAAATTTTATTTATTTTAAAACTAAATTTTATGAATAAGTCATTGAAGGTTTGAAAACTTAAAATTTAAAATTACAAGTTTCATGTTGTATATTTACAAATAGACCCCTCGAATATTTTTATTTATAAATAAGTCTAAATTTTTTATTATGTTTTAAATAAACTATTACAAAAAAGACATTGAAGGTCTTGAAAATTAAAATTTAAAATTACAAGTTTAATATTTGTACATTTAAAAATAGACTATTTTAATATTTTTATTTATAGATAAGTTCAAATTTTAATTTATTTTAAAACTAAATTTTACGAATAAGTCATTGAAAGTTTGAAAACTTAAAATTTAAAATTACAAGTTTCATATTGGGCATTTACAAATAGACCCCTTGAATATTTTTATTTATAAATAAGTCTAAATTTGTTATCATGTTTTAAATAAAATTTTACAAAAAAGACATTAAAGACTTTAAAACTTAAAATTTAAAATTATAAATTTAATATTTGTCTATTTAAAAATAGATCCCTTGAATATTTTTATTTATAAATAAGTCCAAATTTTATTTATTTTAAAACTAAATTTTACGAATAAGTCATTGAAGGTTTGAAAACTTAAAATTTAAAATTACAAATTTCATGTTATACATTTACAAGTAGATCCTTTAAATATTTTTATTTATTAATAAGTCTAAATTTTTTTATCATATTTAAATAAAATTTTACAAAATATACATTGAAAGTTTTAAAACTTAAAATTTAAAATTATAAGTTTAATATTTGTATATTTTAAAATAGACCCTTTGAATATTTTTATTTATAAATAAGTTCAAATTTTATTTATTTTACAACTAAATTTTACAAATAGACTTATCGCCGGTCGTGCCCGCACCCTCAACAACTTAAGCGCCAGCCTTGGCCGTCCGTGCTCGACGAGCTTGTCGCCCTCGCTAGCTTGGGGCCCTTGCGCACTTGCCTCTGACGTGCGTGCTTGTGCGATCGCACACCCTCACCGGCATGGCGTCTGCGTTCGGGCTCGTACGCCCTCGCTAGTATGGCTCCTGTGCTCACGCTCGTGGAAAGGAGTTTTTTTTTTTTTTGTGTGGGGGGGGGGGGGGGTTGGATGTGGAGGAGATTTGCTTGCGGCAAGAGACGCCGATGCGGATATGCTTGCCGGCGGGGCAGACAGAGGCCGATTTGCTCGCGGGGGGTGCAAATCTGCTCATGATAGGGGAGGAGGTGCTGATCTACTCAGGGGGGAGTGTTGGCACGGGGCATCGACAAAATAGCGATGTGAGGGAGTGATGGCGTAGGGGATAGATAGATCAGTAGCGTGGGGGAGTGACAGCTCTGGGAACCGACAGAGCAGCGGTGTGGGGCTGGGTAGCGCAGCAGCGAGAGAAGAGATAAGATTTAATTATAAATATCGGGGTTTTTTTGTAAATATGATTAATTTCAGGGTATTATATGCAAATATTTGAAAATTATATATATAATAAATAATAAGTTTTTTTAGAGATTTAATTGTAAAATTACGGAGGGTAAAAGTGAAATTTTTGGAGAAAAATTTAATTAAATAATAATCAGAGGTGTAGATAAATATTTTGAAAAAAGAGTAATGTAAGTAATTATAAAAATTTTGAGAGATTTTTTTATAATTAAAAGATATTTTGAGGGCATATGTAATTAGCTCTTATATTTATTTTGAGTGAATTAAACAACTTCTAATAAAAAGAACAGATTAAAAAAAATGTGAAAGAATGAAACGAAAAAGAGCCTTTTCCTGGTGATGAAAACAAATTTTCCCTATGTCAGGGTGGTAGTTGCAAACCCACTACCATCTCCCGCTCATTGGAACCAAAATCACCTTTATTCCTTCACTCTCGAAAACCAGATCTCTCCCCCGTCGTTCAACTCGAAACCCTAAAACACATGGACGACGGCATCCACCTCCTCTCGGTCGACGATCTACTCCGCCTCTCCCTCCCCCTCACCGGCGCCTCCTCCCTCCGCCCCTCCTCCTCTTCTCCTCCCCCATCGAAGAAACCCAAATTCCAGTCTCCCACCCTGACCCCCCTCCAATCCCTCCTCCCTCCTCTCAACCCTAGCCCAAGCTCCTCCTCCTTCACCCCCATTCCTCACCCTGTCGTCCTCGCCGGCGCCCTCTCCTTCCACGCTGGCGGCCCCGACCTCTGTGGCGCCTCCAGGAACCACTGCCTCGTCTTCTCTGACGGTTCCGGAGGCCTCTGCTGCGACGTCGTTGATTTTGACATCGGGATCCTCGGTCGCGAGATCCATGTTCTGGCTTGGAATTTTGTGCCTTTTGAGGGCGATGAGGGTGGGGGGCTCTTAGAGGTGATCAGGTGGAGGGCGGCGGAGGGTGATTCTGGCAACTTTCCGGTCCTTTCTGTGGCTTCCGGAGAAAGGCTTTTGGACGCTCGAGCTCAGCTCTGTGGTGTGCTGAAGTCGGTTAGCCCTGTCTTCACGGTTGCTTTACAGAATGGGGAGTCTTTGGGGTTCCTTGCGGAAATTTTTGCCTGTAAATGTGACATTTGTGGTCATTCGTTGTCTGTTGATGATCTCCAACACCGTCTTCGGGAGCATAGTGGCTGTCATTCTTTTGCAAAACGGACACTTGTGTACTTTGTACAGCAGACTTGTTGGTGGCGGCCGGCTCTTGCGAAGCTAGTGGGGAAGGTGATCATTTTATCGGAATTGAAGAAGAAGAAGGCTTGTGTTGGTGGGGAGGAATCTCACTTGATGCTTGTGGCCACGGAGAAGACATTGTTGTCCTCTTGCTGGATTCCAGCAGGACTATTGTCAGTGGAGAGAGTGCTTTGTCGTGCTAAGAGTGAGAGTAGGGTGTACAGTGGAATTGTCACTGGGATTTACATGCAAGGTATGGCAGTCGAGCTGGATAAGAAGGTCTGGCTTTTGATCACGGATCAGTCGCTTGTGCTTCAGCATTCTCTCAGAGTGGGTGCAATTGTAAGTTCCCTGTTTTAATGTTCTTCTGCAGTTTTTTTTTTTTGATGTGATCATGTTTAAGGGTAGTTTGGCATCTGGTGCTTGTAAAAATCTGCAACAAGTTGAGAAATTGATAACTTTCTCTGTTTTGACATTGGTGCGATTTGAATAAAAAATGTTCCTTTTAGTTGTAATAAGGAAAAACAAACAGGAGAAGAAAAAGGGAAATTGATGAGGAAGCACAATATGAGATCCTTGGTCCCATGAGAAAGAAAATTGTGTGCTTTAAGGGGATGGGAATGAAAACGATATGTGCCATTCACAGCATAAGCTCCCCTTTTAATTTTAGCATAGCTTTTCCATTGTATGGCTTTTTGAAAAGACTCTGACTGGTACTTCAAAAATGCCATTTTTCAGGATAATGCCTGAAATTGACTTTATGAAAGAGTATAGTAGCAAAAAAAACTATGCTACTGGTATTCCTCTTCTCGTTTGTGATACATCTATCATGTCATTTGGTGATTGTATCAAATTTTTTCTTCTCTACTCACATACTATGTTGCCACTCTTAAGTGCAAATAATTATCATTTGCTCGTATCATTTCTTCAATAAAGTATTTGCATTAACTTTCTAACGTTTTATTTATCATCTATTCTAGATTGTAAATATGTGCTTATCTTGTAGGTTCGTATTATGAATTGCCATTTCGTATATCCCAATTTTTCTTGGATTAAATTGCTCCTTCTTGGGACTTGCGTTGGAACTAATATTGATGTTATGTCTTACTCATCATCTGATACTAGGTAATAAAAATTAATTTCCATAATTCACGTTTTGTCATTTTAGCTGCATCCTATTGACTTTCTGCTTTAAATTTTTCTGGAAGGTGCAAGTTTAGAGCTCAGAATCAGAGCCTGTTGCGAAAATTCATAGAATCTCTAACATTTTCTGCAAGATTTTGGTAGGGACTACACTACATATTTGATGAAGTATTTGGTTCTTTTTTGTTGATCGCTTGTTGAAGCTGAGGCCTGCATTAATTCAGTTACCATACTTGTTTAATTGCAGGGTTTTGCTTCTCATATCATCCTTTAGGCGCAAATTTACGAATATCCTATCAGAAAAGGAAATCTTGGGCTCAAAAAATGTATCCTCATCACTATAGCTTGGTCTTTTTTGATCAGTGTCTTGTAGACTTCTTTTGAACTTCAATTGTAGTCTTTGTTCATTCATTATCCAGATAAAATTGGGTTTGCACCCTCTGTTTAAATGAGCTGATGGTTTTGTATTTGCACGGTGTCACCAGAAAGAAGGGCTAATTCAGATCTATGCAAGGTCACACTTGCCACCATGTTACTTTCAATCCAAGGTAAAATACATTGTTTTGATGTAAGTTCAAGTGCTGTTTGTCTACAGAAATTGATGAAATTAGTGAATATTGGTAAATTTCATCAGTTCCATTGAATTGATGGAATTAGAGAAAAATTTTAGTTTTAGTGTTTGCATGTATTTTGTGATGGAATTGAAGAAATTTCAATTGTCGATTCTAGTGTTCGGGAGGTAATGGAATTGGGATTATGATTATCTAGTGAAATTATCATTAATTAATTAATTTATTGAACTTTGTAATGTAAAATTTAAAATAACATATTTTGGAATATAATGCAATCATATTATTAAAATTAATGGAGATTACAATTTAACTAACAACTAATTGAATTTTTATTATACTAAAAATAATTTGGAATTCCCAGGCAGGAATTTTTAAATTTTGCAAAAAGCACACGTGGGTGGAACCCACTCAATTTTGGGTGAAATTATGGATTCCACTTGATGAAGGAATTGAAATCCGGAATTGGAGCACTATTGGAAATGTTGAATTCTAGCCCAAACAACAAAATTGATGGGATTGCGCACCCCCCCCGGCCCCCTCCCGCTGTCCACAAAAGAAAAAAAAAAGACAGAAAGAAAATTGGTTGCACTCGATTCACGTGGCTTCCATCATTCTCATTACAATTTTTTCGTTTTGCCTTTTATTGATTTCTGAGAAGCATAGGCTTTCTTTTGATCTTTTCCAGCCAATAGAAACATGTATATCACATGCTTGACACTATTGGGCAACTGTTGGTGGTTTTAATTTATATTTTTATTGGTGTAATGGTGCTCGTATTTGAATTTCTACTTGCAGCCAGGGTTGTTCTTGGAATTCTGCAAGCAATATCAATCTAGTTGTATAGCAGAATCTGATTTATTCCCTCTTAAACTGGTATGTATGTGATTTCAATTTGAATTTTTACTTTGATAACATGCTATCTGGTATAGAAATCTTTAGCCATTTGATTATTGTGGTATCAGGTAGTCCCTGTTTCTAATTTTATCAGCCAATGCAAAGCAGTGTGGCTGTCTGGTATATCAAAAAGAGTGGGTGCTCAAACTGTTGAAAAGAAACACTTTAATAACCTATCACCTTTCAGTGGGACTCCATATTGTGGTTTAGTCAGAAGAATCTTATCCAGTGAGGAGTTGGGTTGCATTTTAATTGGTGCACTGAAGGTGAGGTCTTCACTATTCTTTGCTTCTGTAATTTCTTATTGGAAATAATTTTTTTCTCTAAATTTTAAGCCCCACTTGCACGTTATAAATATCACAGAAGTGTGCAAAGCAGGAGCAAAATCCGTGATGTTTTCCCTAGCCTTTCTGTCTCTCACTTCTTCAGTTTGATCTGTCATTTCATGCATGTAGAAATGTGGTGGATAACCTTCGTAACTTTTACTCGTTATTTTTTTTTAATATACTACTTGTAACATAAACTTTTTGTGCATTACAAGATGGCTAGTTTGAGAACTTTGTAGTCTTGTCGCAATCATATCACCATAATTTCCAAATTAAGAAACAAATGGTTTATCATAGACAGTGGTTACAGATCTGCTTATGCCTTCTACTCCTTTTCACTCCTACTTTTATTTCTTCCTTGTTTTTCTCTCTTGTCAAACTTTGCTCTTGTCAACTAAACAATAATCAAAGTGTGGTTGTTTTATAAGGATGATTATGCTTGGGCTAATGCTTCTGTTTTCTTAGTATATGCGTATTGTAATTTGAAAAACCGTAGGCATTGTCTCTAGGCCTAAAATTGAAATGGCTTAGTTAAGCAATGTTTCTATTTTTCTCATTGCCTTGGATAAATTTTAGATCTTTTTGTCAGTATCATTTAGTATTTTCCATTGTTCTTATATACATTCAACTACTGAATTTATTGTCTCTGTTCTGTATCTTTATGTTAGGTCTCTTCGTCTTCAGGAAGGTTGCAGCTGGTTGATGCAACTGGTAAAGTGGATGTTGTGATACCGGATTTACCCTCGGATATCAATTTTCAGAATATTTATGAGGTGATTCAGCAATTTCAGTTAGATAGAGGGACCAGTCTAACATTTGGCTATGGTTTCAAAGGTTCACATAGTTATATAGGGATGTTAGATCGCACAATGGTGCAGGGAACTGGAATATGGAGAATAAAAATCAATCTTGCATGGTTCTACGAGGATTGTGGTGTCAGTCTAGCCCCATGGATTTGTCAAGACTTCCCAAAAGCATCCGAGGCACCCTGGTCTTCGATATGCTCGTTCTTTGGCTCCGTGTCTCATTTTCATGCTTATCCTCAAACTGCTTCTAATTGTTTTGACAATTTCTCCTTATAATACTTAATTCATCTGTTGTAGAAACACTGAGCAATGGCATAGTGGTTCATTATTTACTTTTCTTCCAGCTCTCAAATCCTGCAATAAGTAATCTTTTCTACAATTGCACATTGATATATCACTTTTTTTTTTTCCAATAATCAACTAGTTTGATATAGTTTTTTTCCCTTGGAGTGTAGGTAAAGGATTATAAAGTTGTTTTAGAAGGCTTGCCTATAAAGCTTGGGTCCTTGCGATGCCATGCTGATGGACCATTATCATGCAGATATATATTTCAAAGGTTTTCTTGTAGGAATGTGGTGAAACAGCTTGCTGTTTTTGTGCACTTCACTCTCAGGAATTCAAATTGCGTTAATGTTCCCTTCCATCCTCACTGTTTGGCTAGTGGTGACAACCTCTGTGGAGGTAGTGGTCAAATATTTCATTTGCTGCTCATCACACACAAGTTTCCAGCTACAGAGAATGTATGTCTACAGGAGCATCTGGACTTGTTGTCTTTGTGTGAAACAATCAGCTTTTTGCATGTTTATTAAATCATTTGCAATTGGATTTTCAGGATGGTTCATCCACTTCAAAGAGCCTGAATATGTATGCTGAGGCCATACTCTTACCTTATGAGCTGGCTCTTCGCAAGAGACATCACTGTAAGAATCTTGATGGAGAGATTTCAAGCAATACAGAGACAGATCCTGAATTTGTTGATGGTCGTGGAAATGCAGAACATGAATGTCGTGGAAGACTGGTGCATGCTTTGAATTGGGACTCATTGATTGATGCAGAGGCTAATTCTGAACCTATTGGAATTGAGCTGTCTTCTCATCAGATTCCTTGTGTAGTTACCTTTACTTGTGCCAATCATCGTGTATCTCCACTGTGTGGCTATATATATAATGCTACAGGCAATACACTGGAAAATATAAGTGAAAAAAAACAGTACCAGCAGATTTTGCTTGAGTTTGAGTCTGATTGCTTTCACAGGTATCAGGTGAGTCAAGTTTCTTTTCTTGTATTTCTCTTTGGAGAATTGTTGTGACATCTCTCTATATTGGTTTTACTACCACAATGTCTTAATCTGCCACACTTTTGCTTCCAGTTCCTGCGCCTCGGGGAATATTATGTTCTAAAATGTTCCAAGAAAGGTCTCAAAGGCAGTAAAAAAAGTTGTGAACATTTAAATTTTGGTAAAGCTTGTGTTAATTCTAAGTCAAGTCTCAGGAGGGTTTTATTTTCATCTTGTGAAACTACATATCCAAGTGAACCACTTTATGACTTGCTTGGATTTTCTCCTGTAAGAGTGGATAAATCACTTATGGGAACCTGTAGTCAGAATGAATTAAGTTTTGAATGGGCTCGATACCAAATGCATGAAATATCAGGTATTTTATTGGATCTTCTTCCTGGAGAAATCAAAAGAGTGAATGAATCCACAAACCCAGTTAGAGCTGACTTTCTTGGTTTGATCAGATTCTCTCATTTGCATGATGATGTCTTAAGTGTCTCAGCTTGCATTAAGATCATAAATGCTTTCACGATCTCTTCTGGCATTGCTGATCCTGAAGGTATCAAGTTGCCCCTTGGAAACCTAATATCTCTTGCTGGAAACATAGGGAATGTTCACACATATTGTTGCAAATCAAGATCTGACATGGGATTTAAAAGTAGTTTCAGTTTTGCTGAATCTAAGGCATACAACATTTGTGTTCATGTATATGATGATCATCACATGGTAACTAAGTATACTTCAATTCGTTCTTCCATATATTTGATAAAGCAATTTAAGTCTTATTTGCATGGTTGTGACCTTAGGTGCGTATTTGTGGTGCCTTTAGCAAACATGCCTATCCTGTTGGAATGGGACCTGGAGCAAGCGCAACATTTCATCGTGTTCTACTGTCATGGTATGTTTATTTTTCTTTTGTATTGCTTAAAAAAAATTGATTAACATTTGTTCTTTCTATGATTGTTGAACATTGATAAATAATGCTTTTGATGAGCGCAATTTTTTCGTGTATGCTCATTGCTTAACGCAATAGTGAAGTGCGGGAAGTAATTGAAAAGATTATTATTTTTTAGCCATAATAGGTTCTTAAATCTACAAGAAAAATACAGAGAGGATATAATTTACTGTAAATGAGAATATTTAAATTTTATTTTATACTAGGGTAGGAACGTTATAAACTTGGACTCATAATTAAATTCTACTTTGATAAGTTAGGGGCTATTTGGTTGAAGGTTAAGGTCAAGATTAGTGAACTATTTTTGTAAATTAATATCTTTTTATCAAAATTAAGGCTTTAATAATTTAAATCTCAAAAAACTATTTAATTTTTTATAATAATTTAATTTAATAATAGTATAAAATAATATATATTAATTTTACAAAAAAAAATAATTCTGAAACGAGCTAATCCTGATTCTGATCCCAAAACAAACGGAGCCTTAAGGATCAAATTAGTAAAAAAAATAAAATCATAGGATTTTATTTCAACTTTTCAATGGATAGTTATTTTGTATAATTTAAATGAATATTTGTAAGTTATAACATTTGAAGTGGCAGCTGTACTAATACTAAAAAATCCAAATTGGAGTTGGAATTTAACTTGAATTTACTTTCGATTTTGTTGTAAAAAATATGTAGTTATCCTACATCAGGTTCTTCTATTTGTAAAAGACTAATTCTGAAATGAAAACTTGAATTTTTTATTATTGCAATTTTATTCTCTACAAAATTAGAATTTGAGGATGAAGACCAACTAGAGTTCGTTGAAACACATTTTTAAACTTTCTACCATAAGTTTTATTGAGTCTCTACATTTTTGTTGTCTTTATCATAACTTGATACATATACTTCGAATATTTATTGATTGTCTTTGTGAGCATTAGTTTGTGATTTGATATTGTAAATCCAACGTTAGTAGGATAACTTTTAAGCATGAACTTGAACAAATAATTGCTTGAATTTTACCATGTTTAGGAGCTGAAAATTTAAGTGTTACTTTCTCATCTCCAATGTCAATTTGGGTAAAAAATAGCCGGTGCCTTGCAAAAATTATAGTGTGTTTTATACCGCTCAAACTCTCACAAAATTTATTAACCATTGCAGGTTACTTTTGCTATAAATTGAATTCTTCTTGAATACTTTCAACAAAGCATAGACAATTTTTTCTTTGAACTTCTTTCGCTCATAAGAGAGTTTTATGAAATTATTTTCTTTTCTTTGGTGTTCATTATGGTAGAGAAATATGGATTAATAAAAAGAGATGTTACAGTAAAATTCATAATATTATAACTAATTTAGAAGAAGAGATTTTATAACACTAGTATTTGAGAATTTTTGAAAGGTTAAATTTATAATTTATTTTTTTTTGAATCTCATGCTTTAGTTTGGTGTTTATTTTTTCATAATAAATTGAACAATTATTTTGTCGAAATTTTCTTTCAAAAAGGTTTCATATCTTTATTCAAATTTAAACATTTTGATGATCATCATGTGCACATTGAAATTGAATTTATTTTCACCAAAATGAGGTATATCTTTTTTGTTTAAGTTTGACAAACTTAACTCGCATTATCGCAGAAACTTCTCTGCATTTAAAGAAGTCTTTAAGTTATTTTATTCAATCGAGAAAGTTTTCATATTTATAAAAATTAAAAATTTGATTTGAAAAAATTGTCTCATGATAATCTTCAAGATATTGGATATCATATTTTTTTAATGATCAACTGACAAATTTAATTATTGGTTTTAATGTGCTTCAAATTTTCATGCTTCATAGTGATAAAAATAAGAAAAATTTTATTAATAGAATTTCAATTTTGATAATATATATGATCATTGTTAATGAAGTTATCCTCAATGATTACAATTAATGATATTGAGATAGGGAATAAACTCACGTTGATATCAAATATGCAACGAAAAATCGCAAATGATAGAAAAAAGATTACTATTTTCTCATTAGGAATGTGCATTTGGTTTATTCGGTTATCAAATTGAACTGAATAGGCTAAATTGACAAATTTGATTTTCAAAATTTCAGAATTGAATTGGTTCAAAAAATGAACCAAGACCGGACTAAAATTGTTTGGTTTGGTTTGAAGTGAAAATCGAATTAATAATTGAATTCAAATATATATATATAGATAGATATATATATATAGATATATAGATATATATAATATCGGTTCGGTTCGGTTCAATTTTAATGTTTTTGGAAAATTCAAAACCAAAATCAAACCAAAAATTGAATTTTTTTATTTTTAAAATCGAATTGAAGTGAAAATCAAATAACCTGATTTGACTATTTGGTTTTTGTTTGGTCAATTATTTTGTTTAATCCGAATAATCTACAACCCTACTTCTTATTAGGATAAGTTTTTGAATTCACAATAAAAGATATTAGGGTAGGGGACAACTTTATGCTAATACTAAATAACGCAATGAGAAACGCAAATGGTAAAAAAAAGATTGTCTTCTTCACATGATAGATCCTTGAATTTATAAAAAAAATAGAAAGCAAATAAACCTAAAATAAGGTAATACTATTGATAAATTTTTTTTTTCAATTTTGGGGTTGTACCTATAGTCTTGAAATTGACCTAAAATCCTAATTAAAATAGAGTAAAAATAAAAATTAAACTCTAATATTAATCTTATATAACTTATTTTGAATACAAATATTTAAATTTTATTTCATATTGGGTAAGATTTATAAATTCAAATTCAAAATTCAATAAAATTTAATTTTGACTAATTTACATACCAAATTAGCACAATAAATAAAGAATAAAATTATAGAATTCGATCTTAATTTTTTAACAGATGGTTACTTGTTTAATTTGAATGAATATAATTTTTCAATAGATGATTATTTGTTTAATTTAGATAAATATTTTGGAAGTAATATAATTTGGAGTGCAATTGCATCAATTCTGAAAAATTTAAATTGAATTTGGAATTCAACTTAAATTTGATTTTCGATTTTATTAAAAAGGATGTAGTTGTTATACGTTATTAATTGTATAAAATATAACTAAATATTATTGAAGTTTTGGGATTTGATGTATTTAGGGTTTCTTTATCATGAAGAAAAAAAATAGAGAAAGTGATTTTTTGTTTTGAGAGAAAAAACATATACATATAAATTCTAATTCTTAGCCTTTATATAAAAAAGAGTTTTTTTTAAATATGAGTTTTACTAATGATCCGTTTTGTGCTAGTTTTACTTTTTTATTCGTAGTTAAAATTTGAGTGGATTTGGGTTTGTTAATTAAGTTGAGATGAACCCTAAAATTTTCGAGTATTGAAAAGTAATTTAATGTGCAATTATACTAATCAAACTTATATATTGTATGGGTATTTCTGAATTTTAATTTCAATTCTCCCAGCATCCCTTGAAGTTGGTACATAAATGTTAAATATGCCCAAATTGAAAGTGTTTTTTGTCATGCAAATTCTTTTCAATGCTTTGGTGAAAACATTAATGAGTTGTTAGTGTACACTTCAGTTTAATTTGTTTTTGCAATACTTTTTTCTTATTAAAATGAAAATCAATTTCAATATATTTTGTTCTTTTATAAAACACAGGATTATTGAAAATATATATAATATTGATTGGTTATCATAATATATCTTAGTTGGCTCCCTGTTGGATATCCAAATTCTTTTAGAATTAATTGGAAAAAAACTTCACACTCTTAATGCCAATGCTTATAAATTTTTTTTTGCATCTCTTTCTCGTCCATTATCTCTAACAAACATTTGGAGATGGTCATTTTGGATGAATTGCTCTATCTCCTCCTCGAGGTTTATGAAATATTCAATTATGTATCGATGATCGTGGAGGTAGCCGCAATATTGTATTTGATCTAGCGATCCTCTAGCGTGCCTCATAGGTTGAGGTCCATGCAAGTATTTCTTGTTTTCAATCTTAGCTGGGATCTTTTGTTTGGAGTTGATATAATGGGATGAGTGGGACTTTAGGTTGATAGGGTTCCATCCTAGGGTGTTTGGGTCCAAGTGCTCTAGTCTCAATCTTCTCTTGCACGCCATGATGTTTTTAGTTCCAATGTATTTTTGAGCTCAACTCATGAAGTCAATGAGATTTACGGTTAACTTCTTAATTAAGGAGTATAATAGCTTGTTGAGTTGAAGAGATTTACCTTCACGCTATTTAACAACTAAGAGAGAGATGGAGTTCTTTCAATGTAAATGAGACATGAATTGAGCGATGAACTACAAACTGAGGTCAGCAGAGTTTGCTATCGAGTTAGGTAAGAGTAAATACCATGATGCTATGCTTTCACGTAGAAAGAGTTCAAAAGTGCACCATAGTATTTTTTTTGTTTGCGCCATTAATTTTACAATTATCTTTTGTTTTTTTTCTTCCATTAGATCAAATTTTCCCAAATAAATGTATAAAAATTTGATGTTGATATTTTGTCAAATGTAGAATAAGTCCGGTCTGCAATTGTTAGTATTGTAATTCATTTTTTCTGTTTTTTTTTTAGCATAATCCTAAGCATGGACTCCTTAGATATTTCTAAATCTTATACACTACTTTTATATGTGTTTTTGTTGGGGTTTGTATAAATTAACTTATATTGCTTACAGTAAAATCATATCAAGTTTAGTAGTGGTCAAATAAATTAGTTTGCCAATTATTCTTTTGTATTGTTATTAATTCTTAATTTCAGTACCTATATTAGGGTACAATTTTGTATTTGGATTCATGATTATGCTTGTATTTTTTTCTACAATAAGTTTGTCTCAGTAAGTAAATCTAATGTGTATTTTCTTTGTAGCAATACTAATTTTCTAGATGAATAAGTTATTTCTATTTCAATAAAATAGTGAAGCTTGTTAAGATCCTTTATTTTCAGATTATGTTTTCAAAAACTCTTTCAGCTCTTTGATACTTTCTATATTATTTTCTGTGATAATAATGTTATCTATATAATAAAAATATAATCGTTAATCTTTATTTATTTTTGATGAAGACTAAGTAATTTGACTGATTTTTCTTAAATTTATAATTATAGTTAGAGAAAATAATTTGTATTGACTGTAGTTTTGCCATAATGAGAAAGTATCATAATATACACCATAAGTTTGGGTGGAACGTTTTGTCATAAGTCTTGCTTTATACCTATGCTTCTATCTAGTTTGTATTTCATTATATATATCCATTTGTATCCCTATGGATTTCTTACTATCTCATTAAGGAATTAGCTTTCAGTTTTTATTGTGATGTAATAACTTCATTTTAGTCTCCATAATTTATTTTTATCTTGAGTCCTTCGGTGCCTTCATTATAGTCTTTGATGCAAATATAACTAAGACAATTAGAGCAACGTATTTAAAGTTTTGAGAATAATTTTTCATACGAAATAAATAAGCTTGTGGAATATTTCGTACATGCTCTTTTTTTTTTCTTGAAGGTATAAATAATTCATAATATGCTTGAGTAACATACATATCCGAGTTCTCAGCAGACTGTTCTTGAGCTATTGTCTATTCAAAACCCTCTCGGGTAGTGATTGGTAGACTGATGTATAGATTTATGCAATTCTTTCGTCTGTTGATATAAATAATATCAAATATTTTTTTATCTTCTTTTGTTGGTTTATGATAAATTGATTATTGATAGGTTTTAATTTTGTAAGTGAGTTTATTTTCAACTAAGGTTTGATTTCTATGAATTTTATTGAAATAAGATATATCTTCAAAAAAAGTAACATTTATTTTATGAGATCATAAAATTTTTAGTTTTTATAAACTCTAAAATATTCCAAGAGTACATATTTTATAATTTTAGTTGTAATTTATTTCTGTGAATATTGTGAGTTTATACAAAACTTACATAACAAAATATCTTGCGTTGAACATAAAAGGTATTATTTTCAGGTAATAATGCTTGAGGTGGACTTTTATTTTGAAGAAAAGCTAATGGTATTCTGTTTGTTAAGAAACTTGTTGTTTGAATAATATTCTCTCAAAATTTATAAGACATATTTGGTTAGAACATGATAATTTTAGCCATCACTAACAAATGTTTATTTTTCTTTTACTTATACTATTTTGTTGTGATGTGGCTAAACATGAAGTTTGAAAAAGGATTCTATTGTCTCAAAGATAGTTTTAAAATTTTTTAGATAAATATTTTTCTATATTATTAGTCATTACAATTTCGATTGTGGTATTAAAACAGTTTGAATGTTTCGTTAATATCATATTTATTCTTTATTAAATAAATAAAGCTAACAAAGTACTTGTGAGCATCTAGAGATGCAAACCTAGATATCCATACATTATTATGGATCAAATAAAAAGGTTGAAACTTTTTTATTAATTCTTAAATGAAAAGTATTCTTATAATGTTCAGTATGTTCACAGGTTTCAAATGAAAGTTTATGTAGAGTTTTAGAGCCAAAAAATATAATATTTAATTTAGAAAAAAATGGGTATTCTAATTTATGATGTCAGAAAAGAAGATCAATTTTTTTGCTTAAATGAACTTTACCTTGTTGTCCATTAGGGTCAAATAGGTATAATTTATTTTCAATTCTTTTACCAATCATGTTTATATGTGAAGTTCTTGAAGCACATAATGAGTAGGATAAAGATTACATAATAATTCAAAGATTTTGTCAGTTGATTTCCTGACAATAAATTACAAGTAACTAAAAATGATGGTTGAGGAGAGATTTAATGATGTAACTTGAATTTTTCATTTTCTTTTCACCAAAGCTTTTTCACCATTGGCTAAAAAAACATATTGGCTTCTAATATAGCGGATAGAGAGGTGAAAAAATTGGAATTACTAGACATATAATTAGTGGCCCCTTACTTAGTGATCCATAGGGACGTTGACTTATGTATTGAGTTAGGTGTAGTTGATAATGCTTTTTGGCATTCATTACTTAATCATACTTTTCTTTACTAAGTTCCAAGTTGATTGTTTTTGAAAGATGCATCGGTTTTGAGTTGTTTACTTTCTCTTGAAATTCTTGATACGGTCTAGTAGTTTGTGAGATGTGTGTTTTGAATGACCTTTCATGTAGAACCTAACACTTATCTATTGTGTGGTTGGTTTTTCTATAGTAGATTTAGTGAAGGTTGGATCTTCCTCTTCTTCCTTCTTTGCTTATGTAGCCTTTTTTTGTATTATGTTCACTTCTTCTAAAACTTTTGTTATTTTCAATCATTGTAGTTGCTACTTCAACATTGATTGTTTGACATTCAGTTTGTATATTAGTTCTTTATAGTTTTGTATACATACTATTTATTGAGAGTACTTTTTTTGACATAAATTGGTTCTTAATTTGTTCATATTTTTTGTTCAGAATTGACAAAAACAATGCCACTTTAAAATCTTCTTTGTATTTGTTTTGCCTTTTAATGCTGGACGTGGAAGGTTGCTACACAAGGTTGCTACATGTCGATTTCATTCTAGAGAATTTTCATTTTAGTAAGGTGTTTTTCTAGAGTTTTTTCCACTTGTTTGGTCTTGATCCTCTCTATTTTCTCAAACATTCTAGAGGTATTATTTTTGTCAGAGTAGAGTTTTTTGACTTCTTTATAGACTTGTTTGGTTGTGTCATAATTCATCATGTTTGTACTTACTATTAGCTTTATATTGTTTCAAAGTAAACTTATAACTTGGCTAGCTTTCCTGTGTTAGTCTTATGTTGGCTTCTCAGTTGAATTTTTTTCAATATACAATCTTTTTCTTTTTGCTTTTAAGAGCACTTACATGACTTTCGACCAGTGAAAATGGCTTCTAGATCTAGCTAATTGAATTGATGTCATATGTAGTTCATAACCATTTCTAGAAGTGACAAATCTCTTGCTTTCTCACAGTTCTTGGAGGGTAAGGTTTGTTCTTGTGTTGATGATGGCTAAGGTTTTTGCTCTATGGTTATTGATTTGAATTTCCTAAAGTTCTAATAGCATGTTGAAGTTTATGGTTTATGGATATGTCTAGGGTTCGTTTGTGAGAGGAAAAGATAAAAAAAAAGATGGAGAAAGAGTTCTTTTGCTTTGAGAAAAAAAATAAATACATACAAACTGTAATTCTCAACTTTTACATAGAGAAGAGAATTCTACTTAAACCTGGGTTTTACTAATGACCCGTTTTACGTCAAGTTTGCTTTCCTATTCTTGGTCGAATTTGAGTGGATTTTGGGCTTCTTAATTGGACTGTAATGAACTTTGAATTTTTCGAGTATTGAAAGGTACTTTAATATGCAATCATATTAGTTGAACTTAAATCTCATTTGGGTACTTCTGAACCTTAATTTCAGTTTTTTCAACAAACAAATGTACAGTTTGCACAAATTAATGTTTGGTTGGATTTGCCTTTTACTTTCTGTATAAATCAAGTTTTGAGGAGTATATGATACAAAATCTTATGCATTACCATTTACTGTTTATGCTAGTTAAGCTTAGTCTTAATTTTATTATTATTATTATTATTATTAGTATTATTATTATTATTATTTTGCGTTACCTTGGAGTACAAATGATACTTTCTGGGTAATTTTGGGTAGACAAAGCTGATTTACTTTTTACCTGAATAAAATCTGACTGGCTCCCTTAAACTACAGATTGCAACAAAACAACGAGCCAATGAACCTTATATTTGGTGTAACTTTTTCTTATTGTAAGAGTTTCTTTTGTAACAAGGGCACTGGCATACCATACATGTAATACTAGTCTTCTAAGTCGAGAGATTTTTTTGCCTATTTGAGAAGGTTTCCACTTCTTCCAATTTGTGTAAAATGGAAAAGCCTCTAATAATGGACTTCAATAGCTCTATCCTGAACATCCCAATGGGAGAACTCTTAAGAGAAGTCTGAACGCCAACTCTGCACCCTGTGTAGTTATGCTACATCTGACCATCTGTGCTTGTCGCTGGATGCACTGATCTATATTTGAATTCTTGTTTTTGCCATTTGTAATTGCTGGAGCTATTCATCATCCATTAAATTTCAGGAATTTGATCCAACTTGATACGGTTTGTATGATGGCAATTCACACTTGTTAACATGAGACAATGTGAAAAGCAGAAATTATCAAATTAATTAATCAGTGCTTATGGACCAAACATTTGGTATCCATTGATGTTTAGTCAAGTTGTTTGTTGCACCTTCAGTAGGGGTTCCTGTCATATGTCTCAACCGTTCTGTCCTTATTGTTGACCACGTGAAATGCATTGTTAACAATAAACATGTAGCCATTCAAATATAAATGCCTGTAATTTTAAACTCTATAGATCTGTCCCCATGTTTAAGTTTTTTGAAGACTCTTTTATGGATACTCCAGGATTCTTGAACACATGATACCTGTCTATGCTTTGGTAAAACTTTGTGATTTTTGTAATTCAAGATGGGATGATCTGTAATATATATATCTAACATGCATATGAACTTCCAGCACACCCGGCAGATGGGGAGAATTAACATTAACTCCAGCTTCTTCTGTTTCAATTAACTCTGTAAAGGAAGTTTATGATCATCACATTAGAGAAAGAGTGCTTTCATCATCCTGCTTAGATGTTCGAAACAAGTCTTCTTTGCATCTGATAGCTGAGTTGGGCCATTGCCGAGAAAGTATTCTTAGCCGGTTTAATTGCAGGGTAAAAATATTACTAATTTTTCATTAATAGAACAACAGTTTTTTGTCTGTCGTAAATTCTTCTACTACTGCAGTTGGCTGTGATCTACTAACTGTGGTGAGGTTGCAGGTTGTGTATACCCATTTTCTGATGCTGGAAGAATGTAATCATAATTCAGGAGAATCACAAACAAGGTCTGATTCCAAAAGTTCAGCGATCAAGATTCCTTTAGCTGGGCTTGTGGTGGGTAAGCTTTTGTGCCCTTTTTGAGTGTCATACGGTTGCAGTCCTGCCTTTTCTTTTTGTTAGGTTGCACAGTTCATCCTCAACTTTGGACTTGTGGTCACTATGACCCATCCTGTGTAACAATTCACATTAGTCTGATCCTCAAATTGTCCCCACCTTCTATTACATTGTTCTGTCTCTACTCTCTGCCTGTAAGTTTCAAACTTTTGATCTGCATTCAACTGCATAATCTGGTAAATGAAGTATACATCATGATTTTAGTTTGAATGGGACATTTTGCTAGTCAAATGGTGTTAAAAGAATAATTGTAAGCATTATTGGTTTACCCTTGGCAAGTTGGTATAACAATTAATTAACAAAATAGTTAGCAATTGCAGACATATATCTGTAGACTTCTAGAAGATGCATATGCCTACCATTGTATTCTTTTGATATTTACACATTCACCTGGGTTTTCTTATTGATGCTAAGTGCTTACTGGATGATTTTAATGGCCACTTTGTATCTAATTGTAGTTCGAGCTAAAAATCCTTTGTAAATTTTGTGAAGTGTTTTGTATTAGCATGGATATTTTCATTATGTCACATGTATCTGACACTTGATAGGTTGGAGAAGATGAAAGGCTAAACCTTTGGGACTTTGCGAGGGGTACAACACTAGGATAAATTGAAGCTCGACCTATTTGAAAAATTTTCTAACTCCAACAAATAAATTTCATATAAAGAAAAGTATGAAGTGCTAGTGTCAATTGGGTAATTTTGCTTACATTGGATGATGCCCTGTATTATATCTCCAAAGCACCCATGGTATATATACAAATTCTTGAACTTCTTTACAGTTTATACATGGAACTACAAACTAGTATCTAAACTACTTTATGGAAATCACTAAAATTAAAGATTAAACAGACTCCGTTGGTGTAATGATGTGGATTTTGACCTGATTGTGTTAATGATTCTGATTACAAATTGTGGCCTCCAACTTCATTGCTGTGTATTCTATCACTTCATCTGGATCTAGATTTTAGATCTTCCTTGGCATAATGGAGCCACAGGAACTTTCAGAATAACTTTGGTGAAATTTTATTTGATGTTTTTAGTGTAATGGAAAATGTACCCTTTCTTCATATAGTTATCTTACTTAATTGCCTGTGCATACTTGCATAATGTTGTTGAGTGGACTCTGATCTGGTGTGTTAGTGATTCTGGTGAGAAATTGTGGCTTCCAGATTTCTTTGCAATCTGTTTTATCATTTTATCTGAATCTGTATTTGTAACTTCCTGGTAAGCTGCAGAATAACTAGGGTGAAATTCTATTGAATGTTTCTAATGTCATAGACTTAGGCAATAACAATTTATGCATTTATAGGTTGTTGATTGGTTTTGCTGGTCAATGATTCTTGTTGAATTTTATATTCACCTGGAGTTGGTTCAAAATAGAGAGGTGCTTTATATTTATACTTAGTTTACATTTATATGTTCAGATGATGGGTCATCCTTGAGCTGTTGCTGGGTCGATGCTGGAAGAGCTGAGATTTTGTTTAGGCTAGGTGAAACCGTACGCACAGCTTTATTCGGTAGCCTTAAGAGGTCAAAGAGAGCAGGAACTAACTGCCTTACTGGCTTTTATTTGAAGAAGATGTTGAATAAACACCACAGAATTATTGCTCAAACCCATGAAGATGTAGCAGATTCAACTATTGTGGACTATATATTTTCTGTTGATACACATGAAATATTCAGATCCTCAGAAGAACATCTCCTCAAGCTTATCATGCTTAGTGCCTGTGGTGGACCTTCTTTTGTAAGTATTTTCTCACTCTATCAGAGCATTAGAAAAATGATCTGGAATGAGTTTCAAGTCTTATGGTGAGATGCAAACTTTGGTTCTAAAACTTGGGTTCATTTTCTGTTGCCTTCTTTGCTAATCAAAGCTCAGTGAGCCATTTTTTTGGATGCTTGCTGCACCTTTATCACAAATTAGTCAGGTTTTAAGTGCTGAATGGAATGTGCAGAAACTGTGGTTTTTGAAGGACCTTCAAGTAGACTAATAAATATAGTGATGGTCTCATTGTAGTTTTGGAGATGGGATGTTTATTATTTCAGTGATGCTATTTTGCATAGAAAATTTATTGCTATTTTAATTTTTAGGCAGTAAATTTTGAAGTGACCATACAATTCTCTGACATTGATCATTTAAAGTTGATGCAACGCTGTATTAGCAGCCATAAGCATTTCAATTTTCAAGTAGTAAACAGCTGAAGGACAATGGTGTAAGCATAATGCTTTGGATGATTGATTGTATTATTGAAGAATTCAACCGAGCTGTTATCACCCATTTAACTTTTCTAGGTTAGGATAATATTCAGGAGCTATGTGAATACCATTGTTTGCTTACTGAGGCTGACTGCTTCTCTTTGTGACAGAATCTTGTTGGCCGTGACATGGATCCAAATGATGTAGAGCAGCTGCGTTCCAAATTACCAGTACTGAAAGTGCCAACATCACTGGCAAATATGTGGGTTGAAGAAGTTGAGCATGTAAATCCCAAGAAGGAATCTAGGAGTATTCTTGAAGAACTAGCTTCATCATTATAGTTCTATTGGTGATGGCTATGAAATTTGTACAGAAATTCTAGGCATTGCCGCATGCAAGCTACCAAGTCCAAATGACATATACCTCTATTGGACCAGAGCCCTGGGGCTTTTGCTGAGGGTTAGCCTTTATTGCATTCTCTCTTGAGACAGAAGCCTAAAGCATGAGGGTGATATATAAGCTCTTGTAAGATTTAATTGCTAATCATTGTTTATTGCATGTTCTCTTGATTTATATTGTTTAGCTTCTGCTTCTAGCATAATGTGATTTCAAACTTGTTTGTTGTTGTTGTGATTGTTGACTCCCTTTGAACTATTTCCTATGTTCATTTAATTTTTTGGATCGATGACTGATCATTTCCATAATAATGGTACAATTTCTTGTTCCAATACCTTTTCTGCCACTGCCATGGATCGATTTCCTTTATCTTTTCAGTTTATGATCTATCTGAATTTTCTTTTTGTCAGTTGGTGGTGCATGGATATGGGAAGCATAGCTTTTGTATTTTGTCTCAAGCCAGTGCCATGCACTTGTCACCACTATGGTACTAATGGGTGACCATGTTTTGCTGCAAGTAGGGAAAGGGTGTTGAGCATCAGACTATTATTAGCAAGGAATCAATTACATAGGTTCTTGTTTCTGCAGCATGCCTCACTGGATGATTTGTAAAGAAATTACGATCTTTCAATCTTTGTTCCAGATATGCCAGATCTTGATATACCCCTGCATTTGTATCTTGGTGTTTTTGTTGATGACCAGATTTGTAGTTACATACTGTTATATTGTGCTGTTACACATTAAACTTACTGAGAATTATTTAAATATTGCATACTACTGAAATGTACATGATACAATATTGCCCAATTGGTCGATACTTTGATTGCCAGGATGTGCACAAAAATGTGATAGACGAAACATTTGAGCTTCAAGAGCCTCTGAATTTCATTGTACAAATTTTATGTATAAATATGTTGATGGACATGCTCTGTTTGTCTTTGGGGCTCTGTATTAGATTCTGCAAATACATGAAAAACAAGTGTAATAACTAAATTGCATTGGTAAGTTGTAGATTATATGTGCTAGTAGTTTGATGAAGTCTACATATAATGCATAAAATTCAGACATTTATTAGAAAGCAGCACATTGAGGTTGTGTATGAATTTCAAAGGTAAATACTTTGATACCATTTTCATAGGATGTTTTTAACTGAGTATTGAATTTGCATCAGCTAAGTAGTCAATGAAAATAATTAGGGTTTTTGTCAAGAAATTACTTGTTTTATTGCTATTAGTAAAAAGATTACTTGCGGTGAAAATTTGTAAAGAAATATCTATTAGACATTGGAGTAGAATATTTAGAGAATATTTTATTTTCATCCAAACTTTTTAATCAAATTAATATGAAAAGCTCATTGTATTCATAAGCCCTTAAGCTCAAAATTATTCCATATTAATCTAATAAAAAAATCAGATTAAAACTGAATTTTTTGAATATTTTATTTCACGGTCATTTTTGTCAATAGCATTAATGTGTTTTTTTTGACATTCATGATAAATAAAACATAGGGCTGTATGCATGTTGATTAATTATTACATAGACTGAGATTTAACTACAGAAAACTGGTTTAATTTATGAATTGAGGCAAAAATTGGAAAGATAGATTGTTGGATAAAGTCCAAACAATTATTTAACCAGTAACTTCAGAGTGATTACATCTGCTGTAAGAAACAAAAGACATAATTAGATTATATTACATTGTTAATTTAGCAAAATATTTTTCATAATAACATGAAGTCCATGCGCGACTCTTAAAGCAGCACATAGGATATAACCACCCGCCGACTTTGAATCCTTCAAGGCAGATTGCGCAATTGTCAACCTCCTCGTCTGCTTTGACCACAATCTTCTTAAGCCGATCCGTGGGAATTCTAGGCCGTTTCGGAGGAGCGCGGTGCCGGAGTTGCGCCTCAGAGTCGGCTTCCGCAGATACAATATTATTCACCTGCGCAATAATCCGTCGCTGCGGTGAAAGGACACGGCTTGCAAGTGTCATGTGAGCACGGCTTCGCGGGTTGCGCTCGCGCACAGGACGGGCCTCTGCTGTTGGACGGAGTTGGACGGATCTAGTTGCGCAGGAGTGGCACGTCCGGGTTGTGTCTCAGAAAAGCTCCGGTCGTCGATGCCCATAGGTTATGGTTGCAGGAAAAGGGCACACCTGGGATGCTGCTGCTCAATTCTGGTCCAGTCGGCAATGTCCATGGGTTCTGCTTGCGGAGAAGGGCCACTCATGGGCTGCTGCTGCTCAAAAAGACTCCAGTCATCGATTTCCATCGGTACAGTCTCCATCGCTGCGAATTTCAGAGGTCCGACAAAGAGGAGAAGCACATCGAGAAAGATGATCGGAAAAGATCACGCAATATGCGTTATTAGGATTTAGTCTTCGCCGACGACCGGGCCAATATCGGGCTAGCCGGACCTTACCCGAAAATTAACTTGCAGGACCCAGCTCCTATTTCAGATCTTTCCAGCTCAGCCAGGTTGGCCTTTTCCGCCAATCAAGCCCTTGGCTGCCTGCAACAATCATGGCCACGTTGACAGGTGCCTTTTATATGCATATCGTTTTAACTGCATAACTTAATCGTAGGTCAGATGGTTAAATTTGTTATATTTGATTTGGTGCTTATGAATGGAAGGGGGATGCAACCATCATCCAAAGCTCCCCATCATATACTCCTCGACTCTTCGAGGTCTGCCACGAGAGGCGAGAAGAATGAACCATTCGTACGTGATGTGTAACGGATTCAAGGAGATCAGTTCAGGTCAATATAATGTGGTTGGGAAACATTGCGCGTCGAGTTAGGCTCAGTATGTGACGACTCCGAGGTGGACCGACCTCGCCAAATTAGACTTGGTGACATGAGCAGTTTTATTGACTCAGTTGTATTTCGAATCGAGATTTTTTAGAGAATTCTAATTAAATTAAAATTTATATTAGGATATAATTTAGTAGGTTTAATTTTTCTTTCAATTTATCTTCTATTAGAAAATTTGGATTAGTGAAATTTTTATTTGAGTCAATTTCCTTTTTTTTTTTTTTACTCAAATTCAGTTAGGCCACATCTATAAATACTCTATTTATTTAAGAATTTCAATACAGTGAAATAGAGAGATATAGATCAAAATTTTCAAAATATCTTGTGATAGCTGGCCTACTTAGTCTCTTGCGAGAGTTGGTGAGATTGGATTTTCGCCTTTATTATTTTAATCTCTTTTTTCTTTCTCATCAATATAATATCTGCTTGATCGTTTTCGTTTGTGGAGTAGGTCGTAGACCGAACCACATAAATTTCTTATGTGTTATTTTTTTTTCTTCTTTTACATCGTGAATTGTGGTGGATATCGATATTTAGCACAACAAACTAGTATTAGAGCTTAGTGCAATATGTTTATTACGAAGTTCAATATAAAAAAATTCAATGAAAAGTAAGGATTTTCTATTTGGCAAGTAAGAGTTTATGCAATTTTTACTCAATAAGGGTTGAGAAACACATTGAAGGATATTAAGCCTGAAGATATCACCGAAAATGTCTGGAAAAATCAGAAGGCTATTGCACATAGCACAATCATCCTCAGTCTCACCGATAAAGTACTCTATCTGTTTCTCGATAAAACATCGCCTTCAGAGCAATGAAAAAAATTGGAGAAATAATATATGAGTAAGTCTATCTCAAATCGAATTTATTTAAAGCAGAAGCTCTTCAATTTTTGAATGAGAAAAGGTACGAATATAGTTGATCATCTTAATACTTTCAATAAACTAGTCTCTCAATTATTAAGCATTGATGTTAAAATTAAAGATGAAAATAAGATAATTATTTTATTATCGTCTCTACTTTCTTCTCTTGAGAATCTGAAGACTATTATCATGTATGATAAGGATTTAAAATTTGATGATATTTCTGTTGTCCTTCTATCTAATGAATATTTAAAAAAGATTGAAAGAGATGTGTCACACTCAGAAATATTAATTGCTAGATATCATACCAAAGAAAGATAAAAGACAGGTTGTTTTAAATCTAAATCGAAAGAAAAAAATTCTAGGTATTGTAATAAGATGGGACATGTAATTGAATAGTGTTGGAAGCTCAAAGTAAAGAATGAGAAAGAAACTCAGTCTAAAGAGCAAACAAAAGAATAAGTGTTAGTTGCTAAAGGGAGTTCTGATGATGATTATGGTAATATTCTCTCTATTGGTTCCGATTTTGATCATTACCATAATACTTGAATTCTTAATTTTGGTTGTTTTTACCACATGTATCCCAATAAGGATTAGTTTGAAGACTACAAATCTTATGATGGTGATTTAGTTTTGATGAGTAATAATAATTCATATAAAACTGTTAAAATCAGAACAATCAAAATTAAGATGTTTGATAATATTATTATAACTCTTACTGATGTTAGACATGTTCCTGATTTGAAAAAGAATTTAATCACTTTGGGTGCTTTGAATTTTATTGGTTATAAGTATTTTGTTGAAGGTGAAATTCTTAAGGTTGTTAAAGATTCATTGATAGTGATAAAGGGCCTAAAACATGAAAATTTGTACGAGTTAGTAGGAAAAACTGTTGAAGGTGAAGCAGTAATTTCTCAGGTTTTTTCTAATATGACCTACTTATGTTATATGCGTCTCAGTCATATGAGTGAATAAGGTTTAACTAAGCTCAAAAAAAAAAAAAATTACTGAAAAGCCTCAACTTATACAAATTGGATTTCTATAAGCATTGTCTTTATGGTAAATAGTGCAAGATAAAGTTTAACACCGATACTCATTGCACTAAAAATTTAATTAATTATATTCATTCTGATGTGTGATGCTCTCCTATTCCATTAAAATCTGGTGCTCTTTATTTTGTTAGTTTTGTTGATGATTTTTCCAGAAAAGTGTGGATTTCTTTTTTTGTATCACAAAACCGAAGTATTTTTTGTTTTCAAATGGTGGAAAACTTTAGTTGAAAAAAGGACTAGCAGAAAAATCCAATACCTTAAAAGTAATAATGGCGGAGAGTATAAATCAATAGGGTTTCTCAAATTTTGTGAAGATGAAGGCATTGAACGTCACTTTACCATCCCAGAAAAACCTCAACAAAATGGTATGACTGAAAGGATGATCAGAACTTTGTTAGAGAAAGTATGTAGTATGTTCAGTGCAACTAATCTTGACAAGGATTTTTTGGCAAAAACTGTCAATATAGCATATTTTATTGTGAATCGCTCCCCTCAGATAGCCATTGATTATAAAACTCCTAAAGAGGTATGGAATGGTGAATCTGCATATTATTCTTCTTTAAAGATTTTTGGTTGCCCTGCTCATGTGCATGTCATCAAAAATAAGTTAGATGCACATTTTTAAAAGTGTATTTTCTTTGGTTATGCCAAAGGAGTTAATGGTTATCGTTTATGTGATCTTACTATTTTTAATATGATTATTGAGAGAGATGTAGTGTTTGATAAAACTATTATATTAAAATCTTTCAAACAAGATCCCAGTAATATGCAAGTGGAAGTGAAGCATGTAGTTCCTTTAGAAGAAGATATTCAGGGTGTGTCAAGCTCTGAAGAAAATTCTAAGAATCAAATTTCTGATAAAATTTCACTTCGAATATCTCAAAGAAACATAAAGCCACTCAAAGGTATGGTTTGAAGATATGATAGCTTTTACTTTATTTACTAACAATGGTGATTCTTCTTCTTATAAAGAAGCAGTGCAGGATAAAATTTTTTTTTTTTAGTGATAAGTTGCTATAAATGAAGAGATGGATTCTCTTTAAAAGAATCATACTTGGGACTTGGTGAAATTACCAGAAGGTAAAAGAACAATTAGTTGCAAGTGGGTATTTTAAAAGAAAGAGGATTCCTCTGTAATAGATGGTGTTAAATTAAATGCCCATTTAGTTGCAAAAGGATATTCACAAAAGGAGAGCATTGACTTTAATAAAATTTTCTCTCCTGTGATTAAACACATATCTATTTGTTTTCTACTTACTTTAGTTGCTTTTCATAATCTTGAGTTAGAATAATTTGATATCAAAATTGTCTTTCTGCATGGAGAATTAGAAGAGCAGACTTTTGTGTAATAACCTGAAGGGTTCATCCAAGAAGACAAGAAACATTATGTCTGCAAGTTGAATAAATCACTTTATGATTTGAAATAGTCTCCAAGGCAATGGTATAAAAGATTCGATAGTTTTATGTTGGGACAAGATTTCATCTTATTTGTTTATGTTGATAATATGCTTATTGCTACTCAAGACATATCTCCACTTAATGATCTAAAGTCTAGAATGAAAAATGAATTTGAGATGAAAGATTAAGGAGCTACAAGGAAGATTCTCAGTATAGAGATTGATAGAGATCGAAGGCATGACAAGTTATGACTCAAACAGAGCAAGTATCTCGAGAAGATTATTTCTCATATTTGCATGCAAAATTCAAAACCAATTAGTACTCCTTTAGCATCCCACCTCAAGATTTCAGTTCAACTATGTGCTTCTACAGATGAGGAGTATACATACATGGAGAACATCCCATTCTCTAGTTTTGTTAAAAGTCTAATATATACTATGGTATGCACAAGATCTGATATTGCACAAGCAGTTAGCATTGTTAGTCGTTACATGAAAAATCTAAAAAAAAATATTGGCAAGCTATGAAGTGATTATTAAGATATATCAAAGGTACTCTTAATATTGGCTTATATTTTGATAGGAATATAGTTCGAGAGACTAAAATTATTGGTTACATCGATTTAGAGACCTTGATCGACGATGATCCCTCACTGGTTATTTTTTCACTCTTTGTGGTAGACTTATTAGTTGGAGGTGTACATTACAGTCAACTGTGGTATTATCTATACCAGAGTCTGAGTATATGGCAGCTACAAAAGTAGTCAAAGAAGCTCTATGGTTAAAAGGATTGATAAGTAAAGTTGATTTTTCTCAATGTATTCTTCCTATTTTTTATGACAGTCAGAGTGCCATACACCTCACGAAGAACCAAATATACCATGTCATATTAAAGCAGATAGATGTCCGATTTCACCTTATTCGGGATATTATTAAAGACGGCGAGATTTCTTTACAAAAGATTCATACTTCCAGAATTCCTGCAGATGTATTGACGAAGTTGATTTTGATTGAGAAGTTTAAGCTTTGTTTGGACTTGTTCAATGTTCAAGGTCATTGATCTTGTCCTATGAGGCAATAGTGAAGACATCTGTTGAAGATTCAAATTCAAAGAAGAAGATGATTCCAGCCAAGGTAGAAATTGTTGACTTAGTTATGTCTCGAATTCAGATTTTTCGGAGAGTCCTAATTAAAATAGAATTTATATTAGGATGTAATTTAGTGGGCCTAATCCTTCTCTAAATTTATCTTCTACTAGAAGACTTAGATTAGTGAAATTATTATTTGAGTCAGTTTTCTACTTTGATGTTGCCTAGATGTCTGAACATAGTAGGAAATAGCTAGTAATGGCTAGTTTCCTTCTGAATGGTTATTTAAGTGCTTGAAACTTATTTTAATTAAAAATTTTATATTTTTGAGCATTTACTGAGATTAAAAATAAGATTTCTCAAGCCCTCTAACTTTCCAAGAGGTTGAAGTTTAGTTTCTCAACTTTAAATCTTCAAGCTCTTGTACTCATCTTGAGAGACTATTGTAGTGAGGCACAATTGTATTCTTTTTTCATCATTCTTACTTGTAAATGCTCCTAAGATGTTAGAAGTATGTGTGAGATAAAGCTTTGAGTTTGGAGTGTCAAATTGCTTGGTTGGAGCAAGGATTATATGGGGATAACTTAATCAACGAAGTGATATCACTAATGAAGTGATTCAAGTCCTCAAGAGTGAGATAAGGATCATGAAGTAGGTGTGATTAGTTACCAAATAATAAAAAATCGCAATGCACTCTTTTTCTTTCTTATTTTATATTTTAGCACTTGTGATTTTTGTTATTTGTGGACTTATGTGATTTTGGATTGTTAACTAAATTGGTTTTGAGTTTTAAAATTGTATATCTTATTCAAAAAACATAATTCATCTCCCTTTTATGCTATTTTTGGCCTTCAATTGATACCAGAACTTAGTGCTCTTATTTTTGGGTTAACAATATATAATTTTTGATCTATTTTTTTCATGGTCAATTTTAGTGTTTTACCATCTTTCCAAGAGAAGCAATCCACTACTAGACCTCCACTCTTCAATAGAACTAATTTCAATTATTGGAGGTCACGTATTCATATTTTTGTCAAACCTATTGATTATAATTTATGACATATAGTGAAAGAAAGATATACTTCATCTACCAAAGTAATTGATTGTGTGAAAATTTTCAAACCTAGAAATGAATGGAATAATAGTATAAGAAAAATGATTTCTTGAATGTTGAAACTATGAATAATTTATATTATAATCTTGATATGAATGAATTTAATTGCATCAATATTAATGAGATGACTTATAAGATTTGGTATTATTTTGAGGTTACTCATGACGGAACTAGGTAAGTAAGAGAATCCAAAGTGAATATATTGGTTAGTCAATATGAACTCTTTAGGATGAAACCAAATGAGTCAATTACTGAAATTCTTACTCAGTTTACCGATATTATTAATACTTTAAAATATCTTGATAAATATATACTAATGATGAAATGGTAAGAAAGATAGTGAGATATCTTCCTAGGCCATTGGATTCAAAGGTGATCATAATTTGAGAGGTGAAGGATCTCAACAAATTACTTTTGGAGGAGCTATTGGGATTACTCATCACTCATGAGATCACAATGAAGAATCAGATTCAAGAGGATGATGAAACCAAAAAAAAAAAGAGAGTATAGCCCTCAAGGCTAAGGAATCAAGTGATGATGAGGAAGATAACAATGATAAAATTATTGTCCCTTTTAGTTTTGATAATGAGCAAATGATATTTAATGATTACTTGAGTTATATTTAGCCAAAATACTTAAAGCTCTCAAGAAAACATTCGAAAGCTTCAAGAAAAAAGAGAAGTGCAATGGTTAATTGGTGAGCATAGCTTGATGAGATATAGAGATAGCTTGGAGGTAAAAAATCCACTTGATGACTCATGAGTGATCGATGGCTTGGAGATGAAGAAACTATTTGAAAATTCATGAGTGACTCAAACAAGGCTAAGGCAACTCAAGAAATTATCATAGACTAGGTCTAGTTTTTCTTTATTCTGTGTCATGTCGAAAGCTTATTTGAAATACATTATTTAGTATTCAAGGTCGTGAAAGAGTTTTGCAGGAAAATCTTAACAAAGCTTTTCTGACTGAATCAGATGTCCAATTTTGAACTGGATGCTTGGTTGAGTCAAGCCAAAAATCACATTTTCATTTTAAGGTAGAATCGGATGTTCGGTGTAGAATCAGACATCTGATTGGCTTTTTGGGTTCGACTGAATTGGACATTTGGTATAGAACCAGATGTTTGGTTGGGCTTTATAGTTGACCCTATGAACTAGAACTAGATGTCTGGTTCTTTGAAACATAAGTCTAGTATGGATTTTTTGCGCGATTAATGACTAATTTTTTTGATTGTTGGAGCGAACCAAGATATGGGATTCACCCCTAACAGCTAGATTTGATATCAAACATATAAATAGAGTTGAAGAGACTTTTATTAACAATTTTTCTACCTTATAATCTTTATTAAAAGAGATCAAAGCCTTCTTTAACTCACTAGCCATTCTTGAGCTCTAAACCTTTTAATCTCAAGCTAGCTTTCATTGTCCTTTTCTTTAGTCTTGAGAGAACTTTGTGTGAGTTTCAGATTATTCTAATTCTTATGAATTTTCACTTGTAATCCACTCCAAAGTTATTTGGAGTAGTTGAGTGTAACTAATTTTAGTTTAGAGTAAACTTGCCAGTTGGAGTAAGGAGATTATACAAGGTTGGCTTTACAGACGAAGTAGTACTCTTAGTGGAAGAGTTAAAGTCCTCAAGACTGAGGTAAGAGCTCTGGAGTAGGAGTAGTTGGTCTCCGAACCACATTAAATTTTGGTGCATTCTATTCTTTATCTTATCTTGTTTACTTAATGCATATTTAATTGTGGATTGAATCGATTTTAGATTTTATCAAAAAAGTTGCATTGATTTTCAAAACCTAATTCACTCCCCCCTCTTAAGTGATTTATTTACTTTTAGTTGGTATCAGAGAAGGTTGCTCTTTTTTTGGGTTTAATCACTTGAGTTTTTTGATACTTACTTTATCATTTCTTCAAGAGAAGCAATTTACTACTTGTCCTCCACTATTTAATGACACTAACTTTAATTATTGGATAGTCTAAATTCAGATCTTCATTAAAGCCATTGATTATGATTTATGGTGGTTAGTGGAGGAAGGGTATACTCAACCCACAAAAATAATTAATGGGGGTGAGAGTACCCAAACCCAAGGATGAATAGGATGAGGGTGATAAGAAAATAGATTCATTGAATGTAAAAGCAATGAATGTCTTATATTGTGCTCTTGATCTGTCCAAGTTTAATTGCATTAGTATTTGTGAGACAGCTCATCAAAACTAGCATTATCTTGAAGTTATCCATGAGGGTACAAAACAAGTAAGGGAATCTAAAGTGAACATATTGGTAAACCAGTATGAGTTTTTAAGATAAAACCAAATGAGTCTATCACTGAGATATTTACATGATTCAACGATATTATTAATACTTTAAACTCTCTTGGTAAAACATATACTAATGATGAGATGGTGAGAAGACTTTAGATATTTGCCTAGGTTATGAGATTCAAAGGTGATGACAATACAAGAAGCTAAAGATCTCAACACCTTACCTTTGTAGAAGCTTTTAGGATTGCTAATCACTCATAAGATGATAATAAAGGGTTAGATCCAAGAAGACAATGAAGACAAGAAGAAGAATAACATTGCTCTCAATACCAAAAAATTAAGTGAAGAAGAAGAGGAAGAGAGTGATGAAGATATGATGCTCCTAACAAAAAATTTCAAGAAATTTCTCAAGAAGAAACACATGCTTCAAAAGCTAAGAAAAGGAAAGAGAAGCAATCCAATTATGGAAGAAGAAGAGGATGTACCAATATGCTTTAAGTGCAAGAAGTCGGGCCACATGAAGACCAATTCTCCACTCAGCATTTAATCCAAGAAGCTCAAGGCAAGGAAAAAGAAGGCTATGATGGCAACTTGGGATCACTCTGAAGAGGAGAGTGAGAATGCCTCCTCTGATGATGAGATTGTGAACCTATGCCTCATGGAAAATGAGGATGAAGTATATGACTTATCCTTTGAGGAGTTACAAGATGCTTTTGAAGAATTATTTGCAAAGTATGAAACATTGAGTCTCAAATATGCTTCATTGATAAAGAAACTATCTACTCTTGAGAATCATTTTGATAATTTGAAATCTTCTAAAAACACTTGCAATTACAAAAAGGATATAGATGCTCTACAAGTATAATATGACATTTTGAAATCTTCTAGAACTACTTGTGAATGCCATAATGAACTTACTATGCTTAGAGATGAAATTAGTCATTTGAGAAAAGCCTTGAAAAATTTTTTCTATGAAAATATTACCTTAAACATAATTATTAAAAGTCAAAGAAATATTTTAAATAAATCCAGATTAGGCTTTGTTTCATCATCTAACTTTGAAGATGTCAAAACCATATTTGTAAAGGTTTTCATTACAGCTAACTCTCACAAGACTTGCACTTATTGTTGTAGAAAGGGACATATCTTATATAGTTTCCCAATTAAGAGAAAGCCTTATCTTAAGCAAATATGGGTACCTAAAGAGATAGCCCCAAAAGCTAAGGAATCCAAGTTAATATGGGTTCCTAAAACCTCAATTGCATGACTTTGATTGGAGTAGCTAGAGATGACTCATATGCTTCTACTAGTTATATCTATGGTCATCCTCTAGCTAATATTATAGAGGTAAGTGTCTTCATTTGATATTGCCTGCATGATTATTTGCATTTATATTTCATATATAATTTTTTTCTAATCATAAGGACCCATAATTAAGAATGCGTACCTATCCAATTTTGATTTGTTAGTTGTGCCTACACTCCAAGAAGAAAAATGTGAAGTGGTTCCTTGATAGTGAAAGTTCAAGACACATGATGGGAAATCCATCCATGTTCAAGACCTTAGTAAGAAAAGATGGTGGATATATTACCTTTGTGTTTGAGTTCCTCAATTATTAAGGGTGTACTTCTTGTTGAGGAACTCAAACACAATTTAGTATCTATTAGTCAATTATGTGATAAAAGATTTCATATTTTGTTTAAGTCTAACCATTACATAATAAGACATCATGATAGTAATAATATTATTTTTGTTGGTTATCGTGATGAAATTATTTATACCATTGATCAAAATGACTTTAATGTGAAAAAATATTTTGTAGCCCATGAGAATCAATGAGTGGCTTTGGCATAGGTGACTTAGACACACATGTATGGATGTGATTGCCAAGGTAAACCTAAAGATACTTGTGAGAGGACTACCTGAAGGCAAGTTCATTAAGAATCAAGTATGTAATGCATGCCAAATGGAAAAATAAGTAAAATTCTCACATAAACACAAGAAGGTGGTGTCAACTATAAAGCAATTTCAACTCCTATGCCTAGACCTATTTGGACCTGTAGGGACTATAAGTCTAGGAGGTAAAAACTATACTTGTGTAATTGTTGATGACTTTGCAAGGTTTACATGGGGTCTTGTTTCTTACTAATAAAAGTGATGTTTTTTATGCATTTGTTAGTTTCGCAAAATACATTCAAGATGAGAAAGGTTATATGATTTTTAAAATTAGAAGTGATCATGGAGGAAAATTTAAAAATCATCCATTCGAAGATTTTTGCACAAAAAATGATATTAAGCATAGTTTTTTGGCTCCTCACACTCCACAACAAAAAGGAATTGTTGGAGGAAGAATAGATCTCCTTAAAAGATGGCAATAGTCATGCTTAACAAGTACTCCTTACTTAAGTATTTTTGGATAGAGGCTCTTAACATGACTTGCTATATCTTGCATAGGGTATCTATTCACTCTATTCTTAACAAAATCCCATTTGAGTTATGAAAAGTTAAAAAGCCTAACATTGCATGCTTTCATATTTTTTCTTGCAAATATTTTATTTTAAATACAAAAGATCATTTGTCAAAATTTGACTTCAAAACTTATGAAGGCATATTTCTTGGATATTTATCTAGCTCTAGAGCATTTAAAGTCTTCAACAAAACCATCTTGATTGTTGAAAAATCTATAAATATTTAATTTGATGAATCTAACTCTTATTTAGAGAAAAAGTCTTTTAATAATGATGTAGAGATCTCCAAGAAGGTAAATGACTTGCAAATATTATAAAGAAAGGAGGCTGAGACTAGTAAAGAATCAAATGAAAAGAATATTAATGATAGAGATAATAAGCCAAAAGAGTAAGAGCATGGTAAGGAATCACCCAAGGAGTGGAGACAGTCTTGCTAATCTCTAACAGAAGTAGGGAATCACCGATTGATACCAGCCAAATAAAGTCCTGCTGCGTGCGTCCCCCAATATACCTAAATCTCAGCCATAATAAATATCGAGTCGAGATTACCGAATAATAAAAAGAAGTAGACTCGATTACAAATCAAACTAAATCACCTAGAAGATATTATCAATTTAGCCCCTCAATTATAAGATATTATTCAATTTCTAATTAATGTTCAATTCAAGTCCCTAATAAATTCTATAAATCCAAGATTGAATTCAACGAATTAAATTGATTAACTCAATTTAGAAAAAACAAGTCCTTTAGGTGTCCGACCGGCTACTGGTTAAACTTCCAATATAATTCCGTTAAATTATAAATCCAGATTACTTGATTTAATCTAAACAACTTACATCATCACTAACCTAATTAACTCAAAGCCCAACCCAAACCAACTCCAAACCAAAATCAAAACCAAAACCAATCCTTAAACTAAACATAAACCCGTCTACTTCTTCCTCCTCAACTCACCATCAAACCCTAACCCTAATTTATTGCTGCCGTCAGCAGTGCCGCCGCCTCCTCTGAGCCCCAACTATCGCTGGGTCACCACCACCAAACCACCACCCCTGGTTGTCGTCAGACCCATGTCATCGTGCCGGGTCACGCGCAGCCGCAGCCCGCGCCGCATGCTACCCCGCCCGCTGGTCCACCACGCAACCGCACGTTGGCGGAACTTCAGCTCACGTAGTCGTGTGCGCTACCTGCGCACTACGGTGTTGCACGCACCACTAGCCGCTTTCTCCACCATGCCACGCATTGGACTTGTGCCACCGCCGGGTCGCGTGCAGCCACATCGCTGACATCAACTACTTCGCTCTGGCCGAGAGGGATGAAGATTTTGCAGATATAACCCTCAAAAGTTTCTATTAAATTTTACTTAATTAAGTTATCATTCTCCTCCTAAGTATCATAAGGGTCATTAAGTTTATAAATTATTCGATATGAAATTATCTTAGGAATAGAGACAAAGAGAAAACGAACAAAAATAAACATAACCTATCTCAAATCTCAATGGTGATTATCCTGAAGCTTCTTGCCACTCTTCAAGTCTTCACGACGATCATTTCTTGACTCTCTTCACTTCTAGACAAGTTCTCGATCTGAGAAAATTTAGTCGGTGGTTGTTGCCTATAAATAAGGGCGGTTATTGGGTGGTGGGTAGTGGGCCTGAGAAAATGGGCGGTTACATTCCTTCCCTCTTAAATAAATTTGGTCCCCAAATTTAAAATGAACATACTTAAAAGACATGGGGGTATTTGGCCTTGATGTCCTTCTCTCTCTCTCCCAAGTGGCCTCGTCCACAGAGTGATGCTACCATAGTACTTTTACTTACGGGATGACCTTTCTTCTCAACATATGCTCCTTTCGCTCCAAAATTTGAGTTGGCTACTCCTTACAGGTCAAGTCCTCCTTCAACTATAACTACTGAAATGATAAAATATGTATAACATCTGGGATGTACTTTCTTAGCATTGACACGTAAAAGACGTTATGTATATTAGCCTAGACTGGAGGTAAGACAAGTTTATAAGCAATTACTCCAATTCTCTCCAAGACCTCAAAGGGGTCAATATAACGAGGTGCTAACTTGCCCCTCATCCCAAATCTCATCACGTCCTTTGTTGGAGAGATACTTAGAAAAACATGGCCACCCACGTGAAACTCCAGATTCCACCTTCTAGTATTAGCATAACTCCTTTGTCTATTCTATGCTATGAGCAACCTTTTTCGAATCACCTCAATCTTTCTAGTAGCTAGCTGAACCAACTTTGGATCCAAAATCTGTCTCTCACCAACCTTTGTCTAACACACAGGGGATCTACACTTCCTCCCATATAAAGCCTCATAAGGTGCCATTTGAATGCTAGCATGATAACTATTATTGTAAGTGAACTCAGCTAAACATAAATGAGAGTCCCAGCTCCCTTTGAAATCTAGAGCACACGCTCTCAGCAAATCCTCTAGAGTCTGAATTGTCCTCTCTAGTTGACCATCAGTTTGAGGGTGATATGCAGTACTAAAACGTAGTTGTGTCCTCAAAGCTTTCTGAAAACTATCCCAAAATCGTGAAGTGAATCTAGGATCTCTATTGAAAATGATGGTAATGGGTACTCCATGAAGCTTCAGTATCTCCTCTACATATAATTCAGCAAGCTTGTCCAAAGAGTAGGTCATCTTGATAGGAAGGAAATGAGCTGATTTAGTTAACCGATCCACCATGACCCAAATAGCATCCAATCCTTTTCTTGTCTTTGGTAACCTAGCCACAAAGTCGATGGTTACATGTTCCCATTTCCATTCAGTGATAGGAAGTGACTGTAACATTCATGTTGGTTTTTGGTGTTTAATTTTGATATGTTGACATACTAGACATTTGAAAATAAATTCTACAATATCTCTCTTCATGCCATGCCACCAATAATCTTGCTTCATATCTCAGTACATTTTTGTGCTACTTGAGTGTACTGAGAAGCGAGAGCGATGAGTCTCGCTTAACAATTTCTGCTTTAATTGAACATCATTTGGGACACATAGCTGACCCTGATATTGAATCACACCATCAATAGTCACATCAAACCTTGGCTTGGGACTTTGAGTTAACTCCAATTTTAAAGTTTGTAACATAGGATCTTTCAATTGACGTTCTTTAAGTTTTAGGACCAATTCTAACTCTAGGTGCAATCCAACTAGCAACCCTCGTTGAGTCTCTAATATCATAATTCATTCCATGTCTCTCAGAGTCTCTAAGGTCTTCCATTTTCTTACTAGTAAATGGGCTGAATATCCTACTGATTTCCTACTAAGTGCATCTGCAACAATATTAACTTTGCCTGGGTGGTAATTGATCGAACAATCATAATCTTTTAGAAAATCTAATCATCTCCTCTATCTTTTATTGAGTTCCTTCTGGGTGAAGAGATATTTCAAACTCTTATGAGGTATAAAGATTTCAATGTTTGTTCATATAGATAATGCCTCCAAATTTTTAGTGCAAAAATAATGGCCGCTAACTCAAGGTCATGAGTGGGACAATTTTTCTCATGGGCCTTCAATTGCCTAGAGGCATAAGAAACCACTTTTTCATGTTGCATCAGAACACAACCTAATCCTTTGGATACCACCAAATCATCACCCCCAGAAGGTATGGTCAATACAGGTGCAGTGGTCAATTTTATCTTTAATTCTTGAAAACTTTGTTCATAATCTTTCTCCCAATCAAATTTAACATCCTTCGGAGTCAACTGGGTCAGCGGAGTAGCAATCTTGGAAAAACCTTTCACAAATCTTCTATAAAAACCTGCCAATCCAAGGAAGCTTCTCACCTCGGTTACATTAGTGGACCTTTTCCACTCCAACACAGCTTCTATTTTCTTGGGATCCACCGATATGTCAGCACCAGAGATCACATGACCCAAGAAAATCACCTCTCACAACTAAAAGCCACACTTACTAAGTTTGGCATACAATTTCTCTTTTCTTAAGGTTTCCAACACAATTCTGAGATGTTGCTCGTGCTCCTTGTGGCTCTTGGGATATATTAGGATGTCATCTATAAAGACAATGACAAACTGATCTAAATGCTACCTGAATACCCTATTCATCAAATCCATAAAGACAGCCGGTGCATTAGTCAAGCCAAATGGCATAACGAGAAATTCATAATGTCTAGAGCGAGTCCTGAAGGCCGTCTTCGAGATGCCCTCCTCCTTGACCTTTAGTTGATGGTAGTCAAATCTTAGGTCAACCTTCGAGTATACTTGAGTACCTTGTAATTGATCAAAGAGATCGTTAGTTTGAGGGAGAGGATATTTGTTCTTTACTGTGATTTGATTTAACTGACGGTAATCAATGCATAATCTCATAGTTTCATCTTTCTTCTTCACAAAAAGGACTGGTGCACCCCAAGGAGATACACTAGGGCGTATGTAACCATATTCCAAGAGTTCTTGCAATTGCTTCTTCAACTCTACTAACTCCACTAGTGACATTCTATGAGGGGGTTTCCAGATCAAAGCTGCACTGGACATGCGGTCTATGCCAAACTCCACGTCTCTATTAGGAGGCAATCCTGATAACTCCTCAGGAAAGACCTCTGGATACTTTTAGACAATAGGAATGTCCTCTAATCAGAGTGTACTCAATCGCTCCATAGAGATAACAGCTAAATACCCCTTCCAATCCTTCATCAATAGTTGTTGGGCTTGAAGAAAAGAAATGATAGGAGCGGTTTGCCCAGGTGGCCTGCCAACTAGTCTATACTTAAAATGACATCAAAGTCCTTGAAATTTAATAGGACTAGATCCACGGTAAGTTCTTGATTTTCAATCCTAATAATACCTTACTTGAATATCTGATTTATAATCATTCTATCTCCAGTAGATGTTTCAACTATCAGAATTATCTCTAGAGGTTCAATATTTCGAATGACACCAGAGAATATTCTATCATAAAATAAGTATTAAATTATGTTATTCTTAAACTTTATGCTCTGATACCATAAAAGTTGTAACACCCTTATAGTCATCCGATTGAACCACAACATGAAGTGGATAACATATATAAAAGGTTTACAGAATATATAGAATTAAGATTTATTACATCAATACAAATATAGTCTAGGTAACCTAAAGAAAAGTGATCCAACAATAAATACCCAAGTTTCTCACAATGATTTCCCATAAAAAAAATAAAATAACCTACAAATAAAGTAGCTTCAAGCGTAATCACGTGCGTATGCACTACTACTGTTGTCATTTGTGTCTATCGGTTACTCTCCTGTGAATGAGGACAGTCAAGGGATGAGCCAAGGATGCTCAGTAGGGAATTACCTCCTCTAAACAGCAAGAGAGGTCAATATATGAAAGACAATAATAAAAATAACAACATTAGTATCAATAATTATACAATAACAACGATGATTAGATAAACTAACATCCACAATAAGAAATAAATTAACAAAAACATCGCATCCACGATAGTCAACGGTTAGGGACCGTGACTATGGACTCCCCTACTGATATTACGGAGATGGTTACATCCCCCACCAAGAAGGGTCATACCAACCTATATGTAAATTAGTCTATGGATGTGGTTGGACTCCCTACCAAGTAGGAACATATCACACTGCACTCCCAACTGTTGATGGAGTAGTGATCCCGTCTAATCACACAACGGATCACGTCCCCTATAACTCAAGAGACCGGCTACTGTCATATTTAACAGTCTTGCTAATCCCTTACCGAAGTAGGAAATCACCGACTGGTACCAACGAAATAAAGTCGTGTTGCATACGTCTCCCAATATACCAAAGGCTCAACTATAATAAATATCAAGTCGAGATTACCGAACGATAAAAAGGAGTCGACTCGATCACAAATTAGACTAAATCAGTTAGAAGATATTATCAATTTAGCCCATCAATTATAATATATTATTTGATTTCTAATTAATGTTCAATTCAAGTCCCTAATAAATTCTATAAATCTAAGATTAAATTTAGGTATTTAAACTAATTAACTCAATTTAGAACCAACAAGTCCTCTAGGTGTCCGACCGGCTCCTAGTTAAACTTTCAATCTAATTCCATCAAATTATAAATCCAGATTACTTGATTTAATCTAAACAACTTACATCATCACTAACCCAATTAACTCAAAGCCCAACCGAAACCAACTCCAAACCAGAACGTAAACCAAAACCAATCCTTAAACTAAACATAAACCCTTCTTCTTCTTCCTCCTCAACTCACCATCAAACTTTAATCCTAATTTACCATCGCCGTCAGCAGTGCCTTCGTCTCTGCTGGGCCACGGCCGCCGCTAGGTCACCGTCACCAAACCATCGCCCCTGGTCGTCGTCAGACCCGCGCCATCGTGTCGGGTCACACGCAGCTGCACGTTGCCTCGTGTGATGGCATACTGCATAGCCGCATGTTGGTGGAACTCTAGCCCGCGCAATCGTGCGCGCTACCCACGCACTGTGGCGCTGCACGTGCCACCGGCCACTTCCGATGCCATGCCATGCGTTGGACTTGCGCCATTGCCGGGTCACGTGCAGCCACTCACCAGCATCAACTGCCTCACTTTGGCCGAGAGGGATGAAGATTTTGTAAATATAACTCTCAAATTTTCCTATTCTTAATAACACGCGTATATTGATATAATAGCTGAAAATTTCGACATATCTAGTTTTTATTAAATTTTGCTTAAATCTATATTATCATCTTTCTCCTAAGTATCATGAGGGTTAATAAATTTATAAATTATTCGACATGAAATTATCTTAGAAATAGAGGCAGAGAGAGAACGAACGAAAATAAATGTAACCTATCTCGAATCTTGATGGTGATCGTCTCGAAACTTCTCACCGCTCTACAAGTCTTTACGATGATTGTTTTCTGACTTTCTTTACTTCTAGACAAGTTCTCGATTCAAAAAAATTTAGTGGTTGGTTGCTGTCTATAAATAAGAACAATTATTGCGTCATGGATAGTGGATCTGAGTAATAAGCCGTTACAATGATCAGGGCATATTGCATCATTTTCTTTCTTTTTATTTATTTATTTTTCTTTTACTATAAGCAGTCTCCTGATTCCTTGTGTTCCTGCCGGGCTGCTGCCTTTTAGGCTACTTTGACGGTTTAGCCTCCAATAGCGTTTCTCATATCAGTCCTTGATTTCTGTTGATTTTGGTTTCCTATAAAAGTCTTCTATGGTTTGAGGCTAACAAGCCATGACCGATGCTGCTTAATTCACCACAGTCAGTGAGCGGAACCCGGAGCATATGGCTAGCTACATTGGTACCCTTTTTCTTGCCTCGTGGATTCTTGAACCAGTACTGCAGACAGTAGCTAAATTTTAGTTACCAGACTTCACAAGGGAGACCAGAGAAAAAACCACATCCTTGGCTCAAGTGGTCTGACTCCAAAAGAAAGGGCATTTAGGTCTGGCTAAAGAACAGGAAAAGAGGGAGTGTACCCAACCAAAGATGCAAAGTGATGGTAATCATGTCAACAGCTTGTTCCTTGTAAAGGAAAAGGGGTGGAAAACCACAGGCCAACTCTGAATGCATAACAAAGAGAACAGAAGGGCCCCTATAACACTTTCGGCAAACAAGGATGTTGATCACCACAGCAGATACATCGCATCCATCAGTAGAACAGAATTAACAATGACATTCTGTAGGCCACTCCAATCCATCTAGCCTGTAATCAAGTAAAATTTACCTGATTTAGGCCTTCATAATTCGGCAGCTGTTCTTCATCTCTTGAGGTAAAGCTCAGCACCCCGCCGAAAGGTGTGCCTGCAACACTAGCTGTTTGAGCATATGATGCACGCTAGTAAATTGTTGGCGGGCCAAAACAAGATATAAGCTCCCTCATACAAATCCTAATCGAATTGCTGTCAATGTCGGCGACTATAGTGGAGTATTCTTTCGCAAGAAGGCATTTAATAATTGATATTAGCCAGAGATTGCAGTAAAGCAGTCATATTTGATGAGCCATATAAGGACTTGGGCTTCAAGCAATGGGGCTTTTGTATTGCATAATGAATGTGTAGACCACTTGCAATCTTTCAGAGCTAAGCTGGCTTGGCAGTCTTTATAGCTAACATGCAGGTGTATAGTATGATTACGGTATGTCATTTCAACTTAAAAGGCTTCAAGACCATTAGTTCCATTGTTATTGAGAGCCCATCCTTCTTAAAGTTGCACAGTTCGAATTGACCAGTGGAATGGGCGATGAAATGGGTAACCAAAATGCAACCGGTCTTCAAGGTGTGTTGCTGTATGCTTCTCAAGAGACGATGTTCTTTTTTTCCAAGTCTGCGGTCAGTTTGTTTTCCATTGAAAGCGAAAGGATTAGTCTTTCTGCATTTATTTTGCAGCTTCTGAGGAAGAAGTTGCTGTGGCGTCCACAGATGTCAATGGAACCTACAATGCTTCACTGGTGCCAAATGACACAGTTGGCTTCAAAGGTCAGCTAAATTCAGCTTATTATGAAGGCCAGTTATTGAGGTTTACTAAGTTGTACAAAGTCTGACAATCTTACTTAAATATTCATCTAGATGCAGAGGATCAAGATATTCCAAAAGCCTCAACAAAAATGGATGATGTTGCTGTTCTTAAAGATGTGAATGATGGACTTGCAGATGGTAAGCAAGTATTGTTGAACTGTAATCTATAAGCTTCAATACCTATGATATCTAATATTCTTAATCCTCTTTCATAGTTCTGGAGCTACAAGCTCCTAGAGAATTAACTACCAAAGAGACTTCAAAACCTCAAATAGAAGCTGTGGATGATGAGAAATGCTTGAGTAGAAACCCTGGAGATGATTTGCAAAGTAAGTTGGCTGGATCCGGATCTGCAACATTTTCATTGTCGTGGATTAAAAAATTTGATGAGCAATATTCTTAATCTACTTACTAGTTTTGGAGCAACATGACCCTGAAACCATTACTAATGAAGAAACTCCAAAAGCTTTGATGGAATCCGATGATGTGGATAGTGAGAAACCAACGGCAGATTATGTTGCAGATGATTTGACAGGTAACACTAGACAGATTGAAAAACCTAGTTTTATTGCAAATATTCATTGTCAAATTTACTCTAGTTTTTAATGTAGCTCCAAATCAACAAGAAGTCGAAGGGATAGCTAACAACAGATCATTGAAAGCCTCTGAGGGAGCAGATAACGCAGAAGAACTGATGGTCACCAATTGCCCAGAATATACTCAACCAGGTAACTCCAGCTGATTGTAGACGGGCGCGTTTAAACGTATTCGACATCTTTGTGATGATCAGACTTTGTGCAGCTACAGAGCAACAGAACACTGAGGCAGTGTCTAAGGATACATTGCTGATGGAGCTAATAATGCCAACCAAAGAAAATGATCCGAAATATGAAAATCAGGCAATTGTGGCAGTCCAATCTGTGGATTCAGAAACGGACCGCACCAATTGCATTCCTAATGACCCATCAGCAGTAGATCAAGATCTAATTCAAGAGCAGATGCCAGACAATAAAGGTAAGATTACAAGTAGATTATGTCAGTTTGTTTCTTTGGTATATTGCTAAAGTAGATCAAAGCTTTTCTGCTCGAGGTTTCAACTATCTTTTTTCTTTGAGAAATTAAAGTAGAACCATGTGAAAAAAACCTTAATAACACAAGTAATGGTACTGATTTTGTGGTAGTTTATTGGTTTTGGTAGAAGCATGCAACGGTTTGCTCAAGAAGTCATCCATCTATTGGCATATCCGAGTATCCCATTTATGTAAGCAATAAATTAGCAGAAAAAAATGTTTTCATATATACTATTATCAGATGTCAGTTTAACAATGTCAATATTTAGTACCTATTTATTGATTTTTTTATGGAGATTTAAGTATTAAATTTGATTGTAACAGAGGAAGAAGAATCTGCTATTCTATTTCTTGATACACCAACTACCCCTGCTGAAGACTTGCCGACCCTTCCAGTAGATCAAGAGGACAATGAGCAGGAAGCAAGCAGTAGAGTTTGTGGTGAATTCAGAACAGGAGGCCTCTGGGAGGAGGAGACAAGGGCAGAGGATGTTCCAGAATCTGATGCTAAAGAAGTTCAATTAGAAGATCCAATTATGAAGAAATCTAATTTAGGTGATACTTCTGGTCCTGACTTAATAATTGGGGACGATTGGCAAGCTGTGACGGTAAGAGATGACGAAATCCACAAAGAGAAGGTCTTGTTGAGCAGTGATCGAGTCAGAGAAAATGATGAAACTGGAGAACAAGAATGCCCCAAAATGGAAATGGCTGAAAATGGTCCAGCATTGTTAGAGGCATCTGAATCCTTCAATTCAGTATATTTAAACGCCATTGATACAGAGATCAAAAGGATGTTAAATGAAGTTCCAAGAGCAGCTGATGAATTGGTTAACAAAGAAACTAGTAGGCGTGAGGAAAGTGCCAGTATTGATGACGACAATAATGAAAAGGAGATCTCAGAAAAAAGAGACATTGCTGATTGTCTTGAGCTTAATGGCTTCGGTGTCAAAGTTGAGATCATTGATTCTGCTGAAGACAATGATGCCTTGGAGGACCATGTATTTGAGCTGCCTCTTCAAACTATTGAGGGAAAAGAAAGCGGCAATGAGGGACAAGATAAACCAACAAGTCCAATATCTGAGGGAAGCAATGGAAGCCCAAATGCAGCATTGGAAATAGCAGAGATGGCAGCAGATGTTTTATCTTCTGATTTGGAGAAGATACAAGATGGCAGAGAGGAATCAGAATTGGAGAGCAACAACAACAATGAAAATTTGTTTCCTGAAACTTGGTTGAGTCAAGTTGAGAGCGTCATCACGAATAATGAAAAGAAAACAGAAGACATCGATGCAACACAGAGCACTGCAGAAGAAATGGATGCACAGCTCAATCAAGAGTCAGGTGACAAAGCTGGAGAGGAGCCTAATGCAACTATGCCCGAGGAACAAGGAGCTGGGATCACCTCAGAAGAAACAGATATAGTGGTATCACCTTATTCGGAGCTACAGGAAGTGCAGAACATCCTGCGTGTTACTGCACACCATAAAGAACCTACACAGCAGCAGACTGCTCTGGAATCAGAATTGCAAGCAAACATGGAAAGCTTAATCATTGAATCAATTCGAGAAACTTCTTCTGTGCTTAACACCAGAAATTGCAGCGACAACTATTCAGAGCACAGAGATATCTCTGGATCTCTACATTTGGCATCTGAAAATGAGAATCGGATACTCAGGCAAGATGAAATGATTCGATCAGCAGATCAGATGACAGGTAAGCCAGCCGAAGTTATTATTGCCGGCAATTATGATACAATTGTGAGTTCTGCCAAGCAGTTTCAGAACAAAGAGCAGGAGCACATGGCAGTTGCCTATGATAATCCAAATGTTTCGATTGACCATCTTGAATGTTCAAAAGAAGATGCATATATAGCTTGTGATTCACCTCAAGACCGCCTCAATGCAGAAGCTATAAAACCCACAGTGGTAAGCTGTGATCTTGAAGGATCACATCCAAAAACTCAGGTTCTTGCTGGAAGTACCATTTCGCTAGAAGTGGTAGCTGTGAAGTTGGAGAAAAATCTTTCAGCAGATGAAGAGAAGGCAATCACGTGTGATGGCTTTGCAATCGAGAAACATTTTACTGAAAACGAAATTCACAACGTGATCAACAAGCCCAAAGCAGAAACCTCCTACCCTGTGCCACTATCCAGCAATGAAGATTCTGAGAAGAGCCCACTGTTAAACCAGAAGAAGACCAACTCTGAGAAGCTGATAGCACCACTTCATAGTCTAATGAAAGAGGAACCACTGGAGAAAGACGAAAATCCTATCCTCAAGAAGACTGTCGAAGAATTATGGAGATCACCTACTAAGAAACCCTTGGCTACAATTGAATCAAGAGAGAAGCAGAAGCCTAGATCTTCATTTTTCAGCAGCTGCATGTGCTGCAGTACAGCAGCTCTAAATTAACGACTGTTCTGGTTTTGGCTCCCTCCCATCCTCATTTTTTTTGCTATTTCTCTCTGCAGCTTTTTAATTTTCTAAATGAGCCTGAACTCTGCAGAGTGATAATATGAGAGGTGTTTTCGGCTTTGTGGATGAGAAAAGCCACTGAGGTAGGCAAAGATGTTGTAATCCTCATTTCAATTTCTATTTTATTACAGGATAATTGGAAGCATTACATAATATGATGTCTCACAAATGTAAATTTGGTGATGAAAGTTTTAGAATGTCATTTGAGAAACATTGATTTCTCCAATGACTAATAGTTGTCTATGCTTCGTTATTATAAATGTGCAGGGGCATATGATGCTTACTTAGAATGCTGTGTTGCACATAGCTATTAGTTTCATGTACTTGATCACTACAACTGACATTTGCCATTCACTACAATGCGCACCAATAATCTAATATCAGCACACGGTTTTTTTTTTTTTTGTTAATGTTGGTCCTAGACCAATCCTGGCTCCTGACAAGGCGATAATTGAGCCTGAACTCGCTTACATCTGAAGGCAAGCTTGCAGTGTAAACTATAAGGTGTTTTTTTTGTCTCAAACTCATGACCACTCACAATAAAGTCAACGCTTGGTGCTTAAGGTCATCACAATCACAATATTGGTTACAAACATGCTGCCCAAGAAGGATGTACAGCTAATGCATCATATCATCAACATTTCTATGCACACAATCTGAACACCTAACAGTCTGAATGGGGGTCATGAATAATGGCCACATAAGTTTACATAGAAGAAACATATAATTTCTTCCTTGTCTGGAACACTTTTGTAGAAGAACAGATTTTGAAGAATAAGAAGCATCATCCTACGTGATACTTCAAAAGAAGACGAACTCGTCGGAGCTAATAGTTTGGAACTTCGGTGAAAAACAATGTATCCTTCACAGTAGGAAAAATGAAGATGATTGGATTCAAAGACAATGTCCACAGTTTGATTTCATAGAGGCGATATCATTTATTTCATGGAAAAGACATTGTTTACTTTAGTATGGAAGTTGCATTCAACAAAGACCACAAAGAACAGCCTGCCAAAATAAAATAACACTATCTTCTACAGATTATCACAATATAAGAAGCCAACCCCTACTTTGCAGCTTTCCCCTTTGCAATCTCATATTGGCATACCTTGAGGCACGATCTTATTTTTGATCCACATGTAAATGGGCACCAAAACAAAGTATGCTGCACAAATAGTACCCAAAATGAAGCGCAAAAGAAATGCAAACGGGTTCACAGGCTTCTGCACATCTTCAGCCTTAGGACCAAGCTGAATGAGCAAAGAAAGAGTCATTCAGGAAATTTATTAATATTAGGAAAAATGGTTTACACATGAATTCATGGATATGTATTTACAGAAGTTAGTCTAAGGAAACTGAAAGGATAAAGCATCATAAGCGACTAAAATTTCCAAAACAAGAAAAAAAAAGCAATCAAAATCTTATATTGAGAAGAATAAGATTTGTCAAAGAATTATCTAGGGCACTAATTCATTTCCCTGGAAGTCTCATTAAGCAGTTTCTTCAAGAATGAAATTACGCTGTTTTTTGGAGTTACAATTGTTCTTAAGCTCACATCTCTCCTCAGAATATCTTGTTAAGTGCCAGTTATTTAACATCCCTGAATGTCCTAGTTGTTAATCACAACATTTAATAACAAAGAAGCAACCATCATCTCATATAGTAGCTTAAAGGGACCAGTACAAACAGATAGAGTTCGCCTCAGGTCAAATTTAGCAACAACATATTCAAAGATTTTCATTGACAATAAGCTGTAAGAATTACTCAAGAGTGATGCAATACATGAAAAAAGATAGGCTTTGAGTATACATACTGAAGAAACTGTAAAACACAGCTTAAAACATGTTATCTAACGACTCCAAACAAGGGCAACACATTTAGTACCTATCTAATGTGTCCAATACTGACTTAAGCTACAATATGCATAATTACAAAATGAAGGATCTAAAGCCAGAAATTGTTAGTTCACTAATATTCCATTTATATCCGAAACAGATTAATATCATAAATAATGTACTTCCAAGATCACCCGGTTCATCTCCCAAGAAAACTGATGACCATGAAGGAATTCCAGCCAAAGATATGACATGATTTGAAAATCAGTCAAAAATCAAATGTTATTATGTGTTCCAAATTAGTTATTTCTAATGTTATATCTTTCTTTACTTATATTCATTCTCACAAATTTTGAAATTTTGTATATTCAATTTGACAAATATTGGGATTTTGTATATTCAATTCCATAAATCTTGAGATTCTATTATGTCATATATGCTAATGAAAAGTCAATATTTCTTCTAAATTAAGAGAAATTGAAAATTAAATCTTATATGGTATCCGCAATCATCGTCTCATGACTCTGATTTTCCATTGTTTCCCCACCTTCATCTTTCTCAATTCTCTCTTCCTCATCTTTGTCTTCCACCCTACCTACTATTGACGTTTGTCTTGACAACAACTATTTCATCTAGAAAACATGTTTTAAACCTTATCTCCGAGCCTATCAACTTCTCGATCTTGTTGTGAGACATGTTCCTACTCTTTCTTAATCTATCTCCTTCACCACCCAATAGGGTACCAATCCTGTGGTTTCTCCCAATCCAGCTTATAATGCATAGTGGATATGTTACAAACTCACTCTCAATTGGATTTTGAAATTGATTGATGATGCGATTGTTCTTCAACTTATTAATATTGACTCCTCCCATGCGACATGGCAAACTTTAGAGTCATTACTCACAATAGAACCAAGCCTAAATTATGAAACTTTGTATACAACTTCACCAATTACAAAAAAGCTCACTTTCCATGGTTGAATACCTCAACATACCAAGAATATCGTTGACAGCCTTACGACTATTGGTTGCTCATTTTTTGTAATAAGGTTACCACTCAACTTCTCATTGGACTTGGTCCCGAATACTCCTAGTTTCAGACTGTCTTAAATGCTACATGAATTGTTTATAGTCTTGAATCTTTACATGATGTTTATTAACACAAGAAACCTCCATCCTTCGAGAGCAATCTAAAAAGTTCTAACCTATATGGGGTAGCTACTATAGCAAATATTGTGTAGCATCAATCAAAGGCCAACAAGGTTGGTTCCAATCAGTTGGTTATCCCTGTTCAGTGGACTGAATCTTTTTCTTCTTCTACTCAGTCAAAACCAACCTATTATAGAAACAAAGGACGTGGAACAAGTCATAGCCAACATTGTGAAGTGTGTTTTTACTTTGGACATTATGCACAAAACTGTAAAAATAAATTCAATTCTATTTTTCGGCCACGTACCCAACAACATTCTCAACCACAAACACATCATGCACTCCTCCCAACTTCAATTACTTCAGCTGGTAATTTCATATGTTATCCTGATTCCGATGCTACAAACCTTTTTGCTTCTAATCTAACAAATCTCATCTTACAATCCGGTTACATATGTTTGGAACACGTTAAAATTGATAACGGCTTAGGTTTAATTATCTCTTGCACGGATTTCTCTTCTTTTCTATTCAATAATCGTATTTTTCATTTGAAAAATGTTCTACATGTTCTTTCTATTTCCAAATATTTTTTTTCGTTTCTCAATTTACTCAAGATAATAATTGTTATTTTAAATTTCACCTACTTTCTGCCTTGTGAAAGATCAACCTACAAGAACTATTCTTCTTAGAGGTCTTCTGAAAGATGGTCTTTACCGTTTGTTTCCACCTAACTACAATTCTTTTCTTGTTGCATTTCTTACTTCATCCTCATCATCTCCATCTCTCTCAACATAACATCACTATCTTAAGCATGCTTCTATGAAAATCACATGTCATCTCCTTACACTAGTTTCTTTCATTTTCAAAATGTAATAGTATTTTTTTTGTTCTTATGTCTTAAGTAAATGTCATTAATTGTCTTTTTCACCTAATGAATCTTGTGCATCTACTCTTAAGAGTTAATTCACAAAAAGATATGGACTCCTCCTATTTTATTCAAAATAGATTTTGTTATTATGTTCATCTTTTGGAGGATTACTCTATATTTTCAAGGTTTTATTTTCTTAAAACTTGCTCAAATATTTAAAATATTTTTCAGAGATTTCAAACACGTCAAAAATATCTTACACACCAAGATAAAATTTCTCTATATTGATAGTGCTAAAGAATTTTTATCTCACAATTTTCAACCCATTCTCTTGATATATGATATTGGTCATCGTATTTTTTATCCCACACCTCAACAAAAATAGTGTGACTGAACATAAACACCTCTATATTATTGAGTCGGGTATTACTTATAATGTATGGTGCTCCTCAAATTTATTGGGATTTTACTTTTAAAATGACAATCTATTCCACTAATCGTCTTCCTACTAGATCTTTACATTAGGTTTCTCCATGAACAACTTTACAAAAAGCTCAATTACAATTTCCTACGTGTCCTTGGGTATCTTTGTTTTTTTTATTTTCATCCCTACAATCAACACAAGTTGCAATCACACCCTTCAGCTTACTTTTTTTGGCTATCCAAGTGAATATGTTGGTTATAGGTGTCTTGATCTCAAATAGTTAGTGATAGGATGTGATGGTTTGTATTAATATCTCAAAAGAACTAACACAAAATCACAATATATAATCCTTATTTGAATTCAATGAAATCATAAATTGATTTATTATTGAAATACATTGGTTTGTATATTTGAGTTGGTTATTATAAAATTTACAGTATGAAATTTAATAGTTAACTATTTAATATTAAAATCTTGAATGAATCAAATTATTCGACCTATAAAAGTAAACTAAAATCTCATTTGGCATTTTAAAGTTTTGACATAATCTTGATACTCCTAAACCACCAATTGAATTTAACTAGTTTGAAAAATCTTAGGTTAAAAGATAGCATAGAGCAAATAAATTAGTAAAATTGATAATTAAAAGAACAGTTTATAAACTTATTTGTATTAGTCTATCAAATGTTTATTGTACTAAAAAATTGTTTCAAAGTATTTATAACATATTTATTAGTTCCTCCAAAACAAATAAGTTGAGATATATATTCATAAGAAATAATAAACGAGATGAGATTATTGGTGTTGAAATATGCTATCTGGTTCTCTAAGATGATTATTTTGTTTTATTATCAAATATATTTTTTACACCAACTATCAAACATAATCTATTATTAATTTTCAAACCTACAGAAGTTAGTTACTATTTTATTTTTGACAGAGACTATATCTCTAATGTATAATACTATTATAATTGCTACTAATATTACATTCGATGGCATGTACAAATTGCATGTGAATTGTAATTTGACTTTACAGTTTAATATTATAATATTAATTCTAGATATATATATATTCTTATAATCTTAATATACAATTTAATAAAAAAAATTTCTTTTATAGTATTATCATTTAGGTCATATTAATAAATACAAATTCAAGATATTCTGTCAGAATTAAATCCTGCAGAACATAAATTTTGATAATTTAAGTGTGTGTAACTTGCATTAAAGATAAGATAATAAGAACATTATTTTTAAAAACATCAAAGTTTGATAATTTATTAAAATTGATACATACAGATATTTGTGCCCAAAATAAGGTTGCTACTCGCAATAGTTAAAGATATTTTGTGACATTTATTGATGATTTTTCACGTTCTAGGTCTATCCATCTGTTATACAAAAAGTCAGATATATTTGAAATATTTAAAGTAATTGAGTAGAAAAATCAAAGTCATTAATTAAATGGAAGGGGTTAATACACTTTAAATAATTTCCGAAATTTTTTGTAAGAATATAAGATTATTGCAAATACAATTATTAGAGAAAATGTAGAGCAAATGAAGTAATAGAAACGAGGAATAAAACTTTGATGAATATGCTACGTTGTACACTAGTTTACAGTGAATTGCCAAATTTCTTATGGGATGAGGCATTGATCTTGACTATATGTATTTTAAATATGTTACCATTAAAATCTATTTCTAAAACTTCTTTTGAATTATGTCTTGACAGAAATCAACTTTTAATTATCTTAGAATTTGAAATTGTGATAAAGAAACTAAATTATTGAATCTTGTATGTCAAAAACTACAACTCATAGTTTAAATTATAAATTTATTGATTTTTCTAAAAAGTCTAAAAATTATAAGTTGTACAACCCAACTCAAGATTGAATCTTTAAAAATAAAAAAAATCAAATTTATTGAATAAGGAGCATTTGTCAAAGAAAATAAGAAAAAAATTGAGTTTACGAGTGAATCAGATAAAATTGAATAAAATGAAACGCTAATGATGATACCAAATCAGTTGAATGAATAACCTAAAAGAGTTTATAAGTCAGTTATATCATATCATTTATATTATATATCTAGAGAAAATTAGAGACTAGTATAGCCAGAGTTTAAATGATTCAAAAGAATTATTTATGTCATCAATTTCAAAGAATAATGATTTATTAAGTTTTTCAGAATGCATGAGTAGTGAGAATATAAGATTTTGAATAAATACAATAATTAAAGAAATTAACTCAATGCAGAAAAATGAAATTTAGTCTCTTATACAACCTCCTACAAACTGTAAACTAGTTGATTGTAAATGAATTTATAAAATAAAATTGAAAGACAATGGTGATATTGATAAACTAAAAGTTATACTTAAAGAGAAGAAATTAATTATAGTGAGATTTTGTTCTCTAGTCTTCATGAAAAATTCATTTAGAATCTTTATAGTATTGATTGCATATTATAATTATGAATTTACTCAGATAGATATACAAAAAATATTTTTAAATGAAAATCTTTAAGAAAAAGTTTATATAATTCAAGTAAAAGGATTCATAAAAAAGGTGATGGCGTAAAAATTTGTATATTGTATAAATTTATTCATGCTTTGAAATAAATATTTTGACAGTTATATTTCAAATTTCATGAAATAGTTACAAAATTTGGTCTTCAGAAAAATACGGTTGATAATTGTATATATCTAAGGGTTAACAAGAGAAGTTCAGATATTAATGTTTTATTTTGATGACATCTTATTAATTGATAATAAACTGAATTTTTTCAAAAAAACTAAAAGATGCTATTTACGATTTTTAAAATGAAGAATCTTAACAACGTTTTATATATTTTTTGTATTAAAATATATAGAGATAAAAAATGTTAATTACTTAAACTTTCTCAAAAAGACATATATTGTAAAAAAATTTTCAAAGATATGATGTGCATAATTACAAACCTGGAGAATCATGTATACTTAAAAATGACAATCTTAATGTTCAACAATATTCTTAAAATGAACTTGAAAAACGAAAAATATAGAAAATTTCTTATGTATTAATTATTGGTAATTTGACATACTTGATAATATGTACTTATTCAAATATTACTTTTATTGTTGGATTTCTTAACAAATATTAAGGTAATTCAAAAATGATTCATTAGACAACAGTTAAAAATTTTTTTTGCTATTTAACAAGGACTCAAAATTATATGATTTTATTTGATAGTTGTAAACCTTAAATATTCTAAGATATATATATACTTTTATTAAAAAAGATATGAAAACAGTTTGAAATCAACATCTGCTTATATGTTTAACTTAACAAAGAAGGTTATTTCATAATATAATATAAAGCAGATTACTACTACTTTATCAAATATAGAAATCGAGCACATATCTTATTATGAGGCCAATAAATATATTATATGGTTAAAAAAAATTTCTGACCTCAAATTAGTTGATAATATTACCAGGCTAATACAGATAATTTGAGATAATAATACAGTTATATCTATCACTAAAGATATTAGATATCAGTCCGAAACAAAATATATTGAGCTATAATTTTTGTTATATCCATGAAAAAATTCAGAAAAAGAATAATATTATTTCACGAATATCCTCTGTAGATAATTTGATTGACTCAGTTACTAAATATTTTAAAAGAAAAATATTTAAAGAGCATATCAATCGCGATAGTTTGTAAAGATATCATATTTTAATTACTTCACACAATATATTTCTTTATATTTTGTTTATCAGTAGAATATTTATTTTTTCATTTGAAGTAATTTCATTACTGAGTTTTATTTTTTAATTTTCCAATTTGAAAAATAAAATCCTTAAGAATATCGTGGATCAATAGGTAGGTTTATGATAACTATCTACATGAGTACCTAATAATCATGTGTACATAATTCCTAAGATGCTTAACCTAAAGGTGTGATTGAATACCATATCCGTTTTATACTTTTCACTTAAATTATATGCATTAGCACTGATGAGATATCCTCAATAAAATTTGTATATTTAAATGACATATCTTTGAAAGAAACACGAAATAAATAAACCGTCAGTGAAAAAAATTTGAAAATTTTCAGTACTATTATATTTTATTATATTCCTTGTTTACGAACATCTTGTCTATTATTATATTTTGATATTATTCAACTCAACTACTATATTACTTTACTTACTTTGACATAAAAATAATTGATATATCATTAATATACGTTCATTCATAATTGGATATGTGTGAGAACTATCGAGGAAAAAATGGTATATTCCATTATTTCTGAATTATATAGTTAGAATCACATATAAAAATTAATTTCTTAAAATATATATTTATCTATATATGTATAAATAAATAAATTTATATAACAACTGAGAGATTGTTAGTTTTGTATCTTATAGATTATTTATTAATATATTTTTAAATAAATTTGATTGTGTAATTTAAATCAGACAGTATATAAATATAATAAGCAGTTCAAATTTGACTATCTGATTAAATAGTTAGATGAACATGAATAACAGTATAAAAAAAGCAAAATTATATCTGTGTATTTAATTGGATGTTACATAATGGGTAGAAACATTTTATTGTATACTCAGTATCTACCCTCATTTTTAGGTTAGCTTTTTAAAAGAAGATAAATTTTATGAGTTTGAATCTAATTAAAAAAATTAAATTTGAATTGATTTATTAAGTCAATTGGTCATTGAAACTTTTCGTAAATTTTTTAAACTCTTAGAGGGTTTTTTGTAAATTGATTGTATAGAATTTCAATTTTAAAATTTATTCTCTTTTTTATTTTTTTTTCTCATAAAAGAATGATATATATTCAAAGTGAATCAATTGAGAATCGTAAGAAAAGAATTGAAAATTTTATCAATCAATTTTTTTTGAACTCTAAGATATGTCAATTCATTTAATATAATTTTATATCATATTTACTCGTGAGTTTTATATTAAATAATAAAATTGAAATCCGCAAGGAAAGTGTTGGGTCATGTGGCAGCTACCAACCTCTTTTGTCTTTTGTTCCTATAAGTAGAGGTGCCAACTTGTCAGAAGTGTCGACCTAGCATATGCCTCAAGATCGGTTTAGTAAATCGCTCACCCATCAACATCTATTTTTCAGAACCTCAATTTCTTTTGAAATCATGAGATTCAAAAAAGAAAAAAAATCCAATTTTTTTTATTTTTCTTGTGAAAATGTAGCTTACATGCAAAGTTCCTCGCTATCGTTAATGATGACTATCCACCACCATAAGAATTGTCGTATGAAATGGACTGCATGCTAACCCAAATTTCAATGAATTCTTGCTCGAAGTATCCAAATAGTTCATTAGTATAGTTATTTAGACTTACCCCTCTGCCAACCAGCCTTTCCCCTACTTCAACTAGTTGATGCAACTCCATATCATACAAAGATACTTTAGTGCTCTTATTACCTAAAAAAGCTAACAAACCATAATAACAACTGACCTAGAGGACTTAAAAATTAATGCTATCGCCACCAATAATAATAAGTGAATTCATCAAATTACACCACTAAACCAGATAGGTTTGTTGCTGCTGCCCACAGCATCAAATTATAACTTTCATGTTTCTAATGGAATTATATGTTCATACAGATACTTGTGTACCACAAGAAAAGGTTCATCATATGGATGAATATTTCACAATTACACTATGGCACTCGGTGTAAAACATAGTGTAAGCAGAGGATGCCATGGGGAACAACATAATGAAGATACCACCATACACAGCTGATAGTAATCTCAACATTATAAAACTCCATGCATGGTCATTAGTAAATAAATGAACTATCAGAGTGAAACAATGATGTGTGTGTTCTCACACAGAAATGGGAACATAAGGAGCAAATTACAATAAACTAGTGCATGGCATTATAGGCTATTCCATATTTAAGTATGAGTATGGATCTAGATGTCATGTGGAATTCAAATCCTGATAGGCATTTGTCTGGATGCACAAACAGAATGCAGGCACAGTCAGTCATTACATAAATTAAGACAAAAACAAGTTGCTTGTCTCCCTCAATTGGAATCTATTTTCCGGGCCACCTCTATATAGAGTTATTACAACATACATAGCATCTTACAATGATCTAGTTGCACAGTATCTTTACTGTAAGCCATCAATTGAGAGGATATATAACAAATACTAAAGCATCCTTCTGAGGGGAAAACCAAAGTGACACCCCTTTTTGTGGATTAGAAAGCACAATGTTTCCAGATTAAGATCATTGTGAAAATAACAATATGCAATTTGAAAGTTCTAAAGGGAAAGACTGTAAGATGAGAACAAGGGTCATCTATTACCAACACTTTGAGTAGCACAGAAAGTAAGATTTCTGTTGTTTAGAAATGTCTACCCTCAACAATAATAAAGAAGAGGACTGCAGGATTAGCGACAAATCTATATGAAGCTACCAGAAATTGCCATCTGTCTAAGAAAAAACAATGAGGGAATACTAATGAGTACCTGCAAAGGAGAGTCTCCAGATGCCCTTTTGACACCTGTCACGGAGCATCCCATAATCAAACCATGCCGCCGCACTCCGCGGTACCATTTCGGGCCAATTCTCTTCAATTTAACATCTTTAAATCCAGCCTTTGTGAACCACTCAATGTACTCCTCTTCCTTTGGGAAGAGCATCCACATGTCAGCAAAGAAACGGGATAGCCAGAAGGTTGGGTAAACAGGGCCTATCACGCAGGCTAGTCCTCCAAGTTTTAGCACCCTATATGCTTCCCTGATACCACGCTGTGGATCAGGCCAATACTCAATACTGAAACATGAAATCACAGAAATTTCAGTATGAGAGAAGCAGGGGAAGCATGATCATGTTTGTAAGAGGATGAGAACATAAGGATAGTACGAATTGAAACTTAATTTTTTCAAAATCCTTGAGGTCAAAGGCAGAGAGGGAGAACAACACAGACTATATCAAAAATGCAGAAGAATGATTACATCTAGTTCTTACCTCTTTCAATACAAGTGGATTCTCCAAAACCATTTAATGGAAAACAAACACAATTCAACAAACACTTTTACATCTGCTCAACTTCTTTGTAAAAGGACTTCCGAAACTACTACACCACCTATTTAATCATTCAGGGGATTTAAAGAAAACTTTCAATTCTAGGATCACCCATGCTACTAAAATATCCAAATTAGGTAAAAATATCTTCTGAAAATCACAAGATGTATTTTCTGATTCCCAAAATGAAATAATTCCACATTCCTGTATAAATTGGAGAGTAGATGCAAGCCACAACAACTCTAGCAACAAGGGATTCAGAAATTATCACTCAAACTGCAACTCCAAAAGAAAAGATCATCCCAAATCATACCTTCCAGCAGAGATATATCTGTCGGCATAATCAGTAGGGAATGGGAGGTCCTCAGCATCGCCCTCCATGATGGTGCACTCCTTCAGGGGCTCCTTCTCCCTCGCCTTAGCGAGCTGATGAGGCGACTGGTCAAGAATGGTAACATTCTTAGGGTGGATGTGCTTGATAATCCCCAAAGTCGTGAACCCAGTCCCTCCGCCGACATCCACAACCTTCATCTCAGGGTTCCAGAGATCAGCAGGCTCAAGGGCCTCATCCCTCATGTCCTCAGTCCAGTGGCCAGGGTTTATGACATGGTCATAGACAATGGAGAGGAACCTGTAGAACCAGAAGGCCTCCTTCTTGTGCTGGATGAACCTTGGCTGCGAAGCTGGCCTAGTAGAGGACAGGCTACACCTGACTGCTGCTGATTTCCCCCTTGCTCTCACATCAATTGGCATGAACACTTTCTTTGGGAGGCATGTCCCATGGAAGGAAGAGCGCAAGAAACACAAGCCATTTAGGGACTTCTCCGTAACAAATGTGAAGCTCTCAGCCCCACTGAGCGTGTAAGAAGCCATGTGAAGGAAAACCTAGAGCCCACTGTTGAGTGGTGGCGTTCTACAGTTTCAATTTGATCCAACAAAAGTTAAGGTTTCAAGGACGAGAATACCTATACTGTTCCTGCCTGCTGCTTGACAAACTTAGCAGGAATTCATCCACATTACATGAACAGGAAGGGATGTGTGATTGTGGAACTGGTGCTGAAATGTATAGAGACGGATCTGGATTATCGGCCAAAAGCTACCTGCTTAGTAGTTTCAACTTTGGCCACACATTTTCAGCCAATTAGGGTTTGAGGCTTATCTCCTCCCGCTCGAGTACCTATCAGTGACAGGGGTGATGGGAAACTAAGATTTGGATTCATAGCCACCTGTGAACCATTGGCTGCAATTTTGCACCATTTGATTTTGGCAAGTATCTTTCTTTAATTGTTACGTGTTTTTTTTTTTTTTTTAAATGAGAGAGACAAATTTGCTGTGTATCTTAAGAATCAGATTGCATGGACATGAATATGGGCAGGGAGAAACTGAGAAACAATGACTACTGAAGATAGTGAAAATGGATCTTAACAAACCATTGGCAGGAGAAAAAAAAGCAAAATGGATCCTTAACAATGACTACTGAAGAATTGAAAATATAAAATTTGTATAAATAGATTCAAATTGAGATCACTTGAGTCAGAACCAACATGGAGTCCAAAACAAACAATAGATAAGACAACATAGTTTTCGCATTTCTAAATTGATTTAATAGTTTAAATTGAGAAAAAAAAGAAAAAAAGGAAAACAAAGCTGCTACTCATATTTTTGTTCCACTTCAGCCCCTATAATTTTTTGTAAAAAATTATGATGGATCTCTCTAAAGGCGTGTTTATATTTGTTCCTAAAATTCGAAAACCGTCCTTATAATAATATTTGTGTCGAAAGTTTACTTTGATTTGTGAAAAAGATAAAAGATGGTGGCCACCCCAATAATTGATTTCTCCCATTTTGACTTTCAACATCATCACCCTCCCTTCCCAACTTATGGCCACCATTATTGTCAAAACAAAACAAAAAAAAATGACAATTAAATTGATGAATATATAACATTATGTCCAAAATTATGCACGGTTAAAATTAATAATATATAAATATAAATCAAAAATATCGAAAATGGTAACTAAACTACAATTAACTTAAATATAAGTATAAAGACTAGTAAAAATAAGGAAAAGTTAATTTTTTTAAATAAATTAAAACAAAATCATGCAAAAGTTAAATGAAATATACCAAAACAAGTAACTCAAACTATTATAACTTAAAATGAAATCCAAACTCTTGTAAATTGGAAAAAAAATAAAATATATAAAAGAGAATATAAACTATATTATTAGTATTATTCTCACCAAATTATCGACATTACCTTTATCATCCTCAAAGTCTGTCATTCTTTATCCTCCACTTGTTGCAATTATTTTTGCCAATATCATCACTATCATTACTATTATTCTTGTCCTATTAGTTATTACCATCATCATTAGCAGTACGACATTATTCTTTTTTAGTTTTTGTTCACTATTAACACCACAACTTTTTCTTTACCTAAATGCCAAAAATAAAAAAGAAAAAGAAGAAGTGAAGGAAATGATGAGAAGCCACTGTAATCATTATTTTTTTTGTGAAACTATCAAAATAACTTACAAAAAACAAAAAAAAAATTTTAAAGCTAACAAAATAAAAAAAGACAGTTAAATAAATAAGCATTAATGATTTACTTCATAATTAAAATTAATAATATGATAATAAAAATAAAAATTACCAAATCTGAAACTAAACTATAATTAACTTAATATTCTCAAAAATTATATGGAGTATGCTTCTTGTAATGGGCACTTCTCCTAAGCACCATCTTCATCTTTTCAAGACATAATAAAAGAGTATGGTATTTATTTTTGGAAGAGATGCCTAATTTTAGTTAAAGGGAGTTTTTTCTTTCATTTTTAAATAGATTTTGAGCCATGTATCCGTAATGTAGAAAAAAAAGACATTTGGCAATGGCTAATAGAAGAGACCCTAGCTTTCTATTTGAGTGATTTTAAACTTTGAAGCCGAAGGGAGAGCCTCACCTCCTGTCTTCATCCCTTTAAATGATGATTGTCTAACTTGACCTATGGGTCAAAATGACTCAAGTTTGGTTACTTGGAGGGATAACTTGAAGGTAATCCTAAAACTTAACCTTACCATCCACACCACAGTTTGGCGTCCCTTGTGATAGAGTAGGAAATGGATCATAAATTTGTTACTCTCATGGGGCTCGTTTTCTAGAACGCTACATTGACATGTTGAAGGAGCCTAGTTGTGGCAGTTTGGCTAGATCAACAAGGTGGTGTCAAAGTGTAATATTTTGAGCTGGCAATTCATCTTCCAATTCAAAGTGTGCAGTTCAATTGCATTAATTTTTACCAAAAGCTTTGAGAGAAAAAAAATCTATGAAGTGACTTTTTATATATATAAATATATCTTGATTGTGATGCAAAAGGAAACTAATGATGCAAAATAAAATTTTATTTTTTTTATTATTTCTGAATTTATTATTATTATTTATTTTTTTAGTTTTTCATTTCACTTTTTCAAATTATTTTATTTCTTTCTAGAAATTTTTTTTCGAATTTGTTAGTATTTTTTTGAATTTTTTTAGTAGACATGTGATATATCCTTTTATTTTTAGTTAAAACCTCATACTTGATTCAATTTCTTGAAGTTTAAGAATGATTTTGTCTGAGGATGTGATTGCTCAACAATTGACCTTCTCTTAGAACATTTTTTTTAGTGTAATATTTTTTGGGAACCTTTTTTTTTATCGACTTTGGTATTTTCAACATGTTCTTATTAATTGATTACCTTTTTTTCACTTTGATTTTGATCTCGAGATGCTTCTTAATCTTAATTTTCAAAGTTTACATACCTACAAATGCCATCCATTACTTACCTTTGGGTGCTTCTAAGATGAAAATGGATTGGCCCTCCTAGTTTTGACATATGATCCAATATCTCCCCTTTTTTCTTTATGTTTATCTTTTTTTAAATCTAAGTTATCAACCTCATCCCTTTTTAAGGGTCTAAAGTTTGCGATCTCATATATGTCAACCAATTCTTACTCTTTGAATCTCTTTTAGCTTGATTTTCATATGAGATTTATTTTTTGGGGACTTTGTTTATCATTATTTCTTGGGGGTGATCTTTTGTTTCTGAGAACTTATCATTTGATCATTGTACTTTTATATCTAAAGTGAACTTTCTTAGTAGGTTTCTTATTATTTGTAGGTTGGTCATCATATATCCAAACTTACATTTTCAAAATTAACATAGAGTGTGATGTAGGACGCTCAAAGAAAGTTCAGAAATATCAAAAGGAGCTAATTCAGAAGTCAAGGGGCCATGACAAATGATTTGATTCACTCTTTTATTTAAACTTAGGATTTACCTTATTTAGTACCTTTTTATATTTAAATTCTCTTCATTATGATGTTTTAGGTCTTATTCTCGGATTTCACTAATCCAAGACTAATTTTGGGCTGAATCCTATTCAGTTTAGGACTTGGGAAGGATGAATCCTTATTTAGGATTTTATTTTCGTAGGTTAAATTATTTAGAACTTCTACCAACCCAATTAATGGGTTCAAGCTGAGTTGTATTCAGTTTAGGACTTGGGAAGCCAAAAACTTACTCAAATTAGACTTCTGGTATTTGTATAAATAGGCCTTCAGCCCTATGGACGGGAGAACAACTTTTACTCTCAATAAAGTTCTACTTTAGTAAATTTTCTCTCTTCCTTGTGGATTCAAGGAGTTCTTAATAGAGGCAATGGTGTTTTCCTCGTCTACCACACTGGTTGCTACGTCAAGTGGTATCAGAGTGAGACTCTCCTTACTTAATGTCTAATGACGACGCAACTAGCAGCAACCCTAGGAACGGTGCTCCTGTGGGTAATCACATCAGCCGTGAGTATTTTGATTCGATCATGGAGGCAATCCAAAACTCACTTGTAAGCTTTATGCTGAGGATGGATCAACTTGAAGGCTTGAATCAACCACGTCGATGGATCAATGAAGTGACTCGCGATCCAATTGGTCAAGGAAAGGCTCCACAAGTGAATCCAAAGGGTTTACAAATCCTTGAAAACTCTAGTGATGAAGAAATTGAAGACATCCTTCATCGACCAGTTTCTAAGCATGATAGATGTCATGATTTTCGCTTGAAGATTGATTAATCTCCTATCTTTCAATGGCCAACTTTAGATCGAAGATTTTCTCAATTGGCTTGCTGAAGTGGAACGGTTCTTCGACTACATGGAGATTCCAGATTCGAAGAAAGTGAAGCTTGTTACTTACCGACTCAAGGGGGGTGCATTAACATGGTGGGAACGCATCCAGTTATAAACGACACGCCAAAATAAAGCTCCAATTCGAGCATGACCACAGATGAAGGCTTTTCTCGAAAAGCAATTCCTTCCCATAGATTATGATCAGGTACTCTTTCAGCAATATCAAAATTATCGACAGGGTAATCGCAGTGTGAAGACATATGCTGAGGAGTTCTATCACCTATTAGCACGTAATAATCTAATAGAGACTGAATCTCATCAAGTGGCAAGATTTATCGGTGGGCTACGCACAACCATCTAAGATTGGATTTCCTTGCAACCTATTTGGACGGTTAATGAGGCTGTGAGGAGTGCAACTCGTGTGGAGTCCCAATTGGAGTGACCTATTATCAGAAATCAGGTGGAGAGAATCATTGGTGAGAATTCAAAAGGAGCACAATCTATTCCTAATAGAGGTGCAGCTACACAACCTCCTCGACCTCCCACACAAGTGAGTCTTGAAGCTAGACCTACAAGGCCATCAGGAAATGCCACATCAGCAAAGAACCCAAATTCAAATCCTGATCGAAAGTGCTATCGCTATGAAAAATTTGGATATCGTTCTAATGTTTGTTCAGTACGACAACCTATGAACCTGACTATTGAAGATAATTTTGTGACTGATAATTTACATGACTCAAAATATAATGACCTAACTTGTGATTAAGAAAACTATAAAGATGGAATATTCGAGGAGCCTGATGGTAAAAGGTCATCTTTAGTAGTTAGGAATCTGATGTACATCCCAAAGTAAGAGGAAAACCTACAATGTCAGAATATCTTCCGCACTCGATGCACAGTAAATGGCAAGATCTGTGATATGATTATTAATGGGGGAAGCAGTGAAAACATCATCTTCAAGACTATGGTTGACAAGCTTCAATTGAAAATGGAATCACATCCCTCTTCCTACAAGATCGGTTGGATTAAAAAGTTTGGTGAAACCAAGGTAATTGAACGGTGTCAAATTTATTTTTTCATTGAAAAATTCTACAAGGATGAGGTAACATGTGATGTTGTGGAGATGGATGCATGTCATATTCTTCTTGGTAGACTTTGACAATTTGATAGAGATTCTACACATTGTGGGCAAGACAATCACTACATCTTCTTCAAAGATGGAAAAAAATTAATCCTTACCCCAGAGCATCGACCCAAAAGTTTACAAGAGGAAGATCACTCCTTCCTGATTGTGCAAAATGTTATAAACGAGGCTAAAGAGACATCTCAAATATTTATTGTGATCGAGAAAGGAATGGAGACAATGTCTATTGAAGCTCCAAAAGGCTTGCAATCCTTCCTAGATGAATTCAAGAAAATCATCCCCGATGATCTTCCTGATGAACTACCCCCAATGATAGATATTCAGCACCACATTGATCTTGTTCTTGGAGCGAGTTTACCAAATCTGCCCAACTACAGAATGAGTCCAAAAGAGTCACAAATTTTATAAGACAAGGTTGAAGAGTTGATCAGAAAAGGAATGGTTAGAGTTAGCATGAGCTCATGTGCAGTTCTAGCCTTATTGACACCTAAGAAAGATGGAAGTTAGCGGATACGTGTAGATAGTCGAGCTATCAACCGAATCACAGTAAAGTATAGATTCTCAATTCCTAGCTTAGAGGACATGTTGGACATGTTGGAAGGGTCAAAGGTGTTCTCCGAGATAGATTTGAGGAGTGGATACCATCAAATTAGAATTAGACCTGGTGATGAATGGAAAACTGCTTTCAAAACAAAAGAAGGACTTTATGAGTGGCTTGTTATGCCTTTTGGATTCTCAAATGTACCAAGTACCTTCATGCAATTGATGAATCAGGTACTCAAATCTTTCATTGGTCATTTTATTGTTGTTTACTTTGATGATATCCTGGTGTACAGTCATAATGAAGAAGAAGATAAAAGGCATCTAATAGAAGTACTTACTATGCTGAAGAAGGAGAAGTTGTACATCAACTCAAAGAAATGTCATTTTATGACTGACCACTTGGTGTTCTTGGGTTTCATTGTATGTGCTAAAGACATTCATGTTGATGAAGAAAAGGTAAAAGCTATTAAAGAATGACCGATACCTAGAAGTGTATCAGAAGTTAGAAGCTTCCATGGTCTGGCAATATTCTATCGGAGGTTTGTCAAAAACTTTAGTTCTACTATGGCACCAATAACAGAGTATTTGAAGCAATGCAAGTTCTCCTGGACTCAAGAAGCTAATAGATGCTTTAAGTTGATCAAGGAGAAGCTATCTACTGCACCTGTTTTGGCATTGTCAAGCTTCGAGAAGTTATTCGAGGTAGACTGTGATGCTTCGTACATAGGCATTGGAGCCGTTCTATCCCAGGAAGGAAGACCAGTAGCTTTCTATAGCGAAAAGTTGAGTGAAGTTCGAAAGAAGTGGTCAACATATGAGCTGAAATTTTATGCGATTGTACAAGCAGTTTGTCATTGGAAGCATTATCTAATTCAACAAGAGTTCATTCTATATACTAACCACCAAGCTTTGAAATTCATTTATAGCCAGAAGGACTTGAATCGCATACATGGTCGATGGTCATCATTCTTATAGCAACACACCTATATTTTGAAACACAAATCTGGACAAAAAAATAAGGTGGCAAATGCTTTGAGCCGTAGGGCAGCCTTGATGGTAACTATAATCAACGAAGTTGAAGGGTTTGATTATTTGAAGGAATTGTATGCTGAAAATGAAGATTTTAAAGAAGAGTTTAGAAAGTGCCAAGCAAGACAAAGAAGTGATTTATATCTCCATGAAGACTTTTTCTTTAAGGGTTCTCGTCTTTGCATTCCAAGGTGCTACTTGAGAGAAAAGGTAGTGAAAGAGTTGCATAGTAGTGGCCTAGCAGGACATCTTGGGCATGACAAGAGCATTGCACTAGTTGAAGAGCGCTACTACTGGCCACAACTTAAGAGGGTTGTCAGTCGCTTTGTACAAAGGTGCTATGTATGCCAAATAGCCAAAGGAATCTCAAAACACTGGCCTTTATACCCCATTGCCTATGCCAAATGCCCCATGGGAGGATCTATCGATGGATTTTGTTTTGGGCCTCCCCAGAACTCAACGAGGCTTAGATTCAGTATTTGTTGTTGTCGACAGATTTTCTAAGATGACACACTTCATTTCATGTAAGAAGACAATATATGCAACAAGGGTGGCTAATCTATTCTTTCAGGAGATTGTAATGCTACATGGAGTGCCAAAGACTATCACTTCTGATCATGACATAAAATTTCTAAGTCACTTTTGGAAGACATTGTGGAGGCAATTTGATACGTCACTACAATTTAGCAGTTCTTATCATCCACAAAAAGATGAACAAACTGAAGTAGTGAATCGAACACTTATAAACATCATTCGGTGTCTTGCAAGAGACAAACCAAAGCAGTGGGATTATGCACTCGCACAAGCTGAATTCACTTTCAATAACATGAAGAACAGGTCCACGGGAAAATCGCCATTTGAAATTGTCAATGGAAGAATCCCAAAGCACCTGCTGGATTTGGTGGTGTTGCCCAAATTGCCAGGAGCAAGCATAACTGCAGATAATATGATGGAGAGAATTATTGAAGTGCATACTGAGGTAAAGAAGAAATTAGAAGAATCCAATGTCAAATACAAAATTAAAGAGGACATTCATAAGCGTCCAAAAGAGTTTCAAGAAGGATATCTGGTGATGTTGCACTTGAGAAAAGAACGGTTTTCAGTTGAAACTTACAACAAACTAAAACAGAAGAAAATTGGGCCACTGAAAATACTAAAAAAGATAAATAGCAATGCCTATGTCATCGACCTCCCGAAGGATTTGGAAATCTCAAACATTTTTTATATTCAAGATTTGTTTAATTACCATGCACCTAAGGACTGCAAGTTACGATAAAATAACTCGAGGATGAGTTCTTTAAAAGAAGAGGACACAGATGTAGGACGCTCAAAGGAAGTTCAGAAATATCAAAAGAAGTTAATTCAGAAGTCAAGGGGCCATAACAAATGATTTGATTCACTCTTTTATTTAAACTTAAAATTTATCTTACTTAATACCTTTCTATATTTAAATTCTCTTCATTATGATGTCTTAGGTCTTATTCTTGGATTCCACTAACCCAAGACTAATTTTGGGTTGAATTCTATTCAGTTTAGGACTTGGGAATAATGAATCCTTATTTAGGATTTTATTTTCGTAGGTTAACTTATTTAGAACTTTTATCAACTTAATTAATGGGTTCAAGCTGAGTTGTATTCAGTTTAGGACTTAGGAAGCCATAGACTTACCCAAATTGGACTTCTGGTATTTGTATAAATAGGCCTTCAGCCCTATGAATGGGAGAATAACTTTTACTCTCAATAAAGTTCTACTTTAGTGAATTTTCTTTCTTTCTTGTGGATTCAAGGAGTTATTAATAGAGACAACGGTGTTTTACTCGTCTACCATGCTTGTTGCTATGTCAGAGTGTCAATGGGGGGTGGGAGGCATAAGAATTCCAACTCAACTATATTTCATCATAGGTTATCCTTTATTTTTTTTAGAAATCTTATCTCTAAAACAAAAAGTCATTCACTTGAATATTGATATAACTTTAAGTTTTGTCTCTTTTATTTTTTTAGCCTTATATTTTTTTGGTTATGTTTTGAGTTTTGTTTCATTTTTTTTGTCTTTTATTTTACTTATATTTTATCTCAAGAAGGATGTAATAGATACTTGATTGCCTATCTTGGAAGTGAGTCAGACATTCTATTGTAGGCTAAACACATATCTTTTATCATTATTTATTATCATTATTAGTGAATTTTTTATTTTATTTTATTTTAAGAAGTATGAAGCACATACTTGACTAGTCAATTTTATTTTGACTAAACATTCCATCATAGGCAACATATTTTTTTTAAAAAAATTCCTTTACCTATTATTTTTACTCAGTGGATTTTTTTGTTTTCTATTTTGTTTTTATTTTTTATTATATTTTCTTTTGTTTGCCTTTGAAGCTTATGTAATCATTAGTTGGTGACATAGACTTCTTAACTTTTTCATGCTATAGAATTGGCATAAGTATTCTTTTTCTAGGATTTAGTTATTCATCTACTGATTACTCTTATATTAGAAGATGGTATTTCTCCTTCCTCAACAAAAGAGAATTGAATTCATATTATTGCTTTGTTCTTCTTTAGATCTTGTGGTGTTGTTCATAAGTTGAAGGTGGAAATTACAACAATTTGTCTTGACTTTGGGCTATCGTCTAATAGCTGACCAAACACCCCAATAGTTCTTTATTTACTCACTTTACTTATATTAGCTTCCTTGATCTCGAAGGCAAGTTGTAAGTGGTCCAAAAATGACTTTTATTGATTGCCCAACCTTTGAAATACTAATTTCCTCGCTGATGGGCCCTTAATTTCATCATCAAGGTTTGATACAATGACATTTGGTTTTTACCCCCAAATAGAAGGCAAGGAATTAATCCATGTCGGGTAGTTAGAAAATCAACTAGATCAATGACAACATCAACAAAAGTAGTAGTACCAATGGTGAAAGTAGGAGCAACATTCATAAATTAGATGGAGATGGGTATAGTCCAACAACTTATATCTACTCCAATTATCTTTGAAGTGATTATCAGTTGAGGAAAGTATATCACTGCTCTTCATCATGGATGGCGGTGTACGTTGGAGTAGAATAATCATTTGATGATGTTATTTTTTCTCCTATGATGGAAAATAGTTAATCAATCATTAGTTTTCATCTTTTCTTCTTTGATGTATTTTATTATATTAGTTAGATATTTATACTTCGAGGAGAAGTCATGTCTCATTGGATGCGATATAAATTTAGAGTTGTGATTGACCATCCGAGATGGCTAAAGAATCTCGAAAAGTAATATTGAAGTAACAAATCAATTAGCATTGGGTTCTAGTGAGTTTTGATATTATTGTGGATTTATGGCTTCTAACAGGAAAAAGCTCTTATTGTTAATAACCTTAATAATTATCAAAAATCTCCTAAAATAAAAAATTTAACTAATGTGAATAAAGACAAAAGAAAAGAAAAAATATGATTTTATTTAATAGATTTTGGATTACATGTCTTAAGTAAGGGCATACTCTCACTTTACAATTTAAAACATAATATAAAAAAAATAAAATATAATAGAAAGGATTGAGAAGGCTTCATTTCACTGTGCTCTGCTCCTATGTGCTTAAGTATGACATAATGGACAGATTTGCAGACATGGAAATATGATCAATCACCCAAGAACACTAAAGGATCCACTATTAATTAAATTTGGAAATAACAAATTAAATTTGGATTGGTATGAATGCACAATTAACAACATGACTTTTAACAGGTACAAAACTCCACTATTAATTACCCTGTATTTGAGTGAATTTTGTAATCCAACTCAAACTTCGAGTTTGACAACAATTAGAGTTGGATTGTGAGCCTAATCATGATGGGTAAGGCCCAATTTAAAGTAAATATGTACTAAAACTTCATATCCAAATACAGAATTAGGCCACATTGGTCAATCAATTTTCCTCGAATAGGATTGGCAGTGTTCTAGCAATTGACTAGTTCTAATAAGGTAGACCGATGTAATCTTTGTTGGTCAATCAGTTCCTCAACTAGTCAATCAGTTAGGGTATGATTTGTAGAAACAAAAACAAACCTTCTCCAAGTTCATCAAGAATTTTAAGAGATCTTTCAATCAATGGGATTGTAATATCAGAATCTATCAATCAAAGATTTAAATATGAGACCTATAACAATAATATATTCATCAAATATCAAAATTAAATTAATTGATGATTTAATTTGAATATCCTCTTAACCCTATAAAAGTGGGTGAGAGCACACAAATTTGACATGAATTGAGAAAATTTTTTTGATGAATTTGGAGAGGAATTCAAAAGAGTTCAGAGAGAAATTTGAGGATAAAGATTGGAGGAGGACATCATCAAGGAAGAGATCAAGAAAGCATTGTCAAGTAATACTCTAATCTTTTCTCCATCTCCTTCTCATTTCCCTTCTTTTCTCTGTTTGTCTCCTGCAAGATTCTTGTTGCCTCCCTCCATGCTTGAGGTCACCCGCGGCCTCGACTTCTTCTGACTGTTGCCCAACTAATTTTTAGAACACTCAGCTACTCAAATTTTGAAGACCATACTCAAGGAATTTGATGCCCAAATTGAATCATGAACTTCTGGTCCTCTTTCGCTCTACCAATACTATGGCCATCCATGATCCCCTTTTTTTATGTGCATCGGTGAATCTTTATCACTATCATGACCATCCGTGGCCTCGTGCACTAATGGATCTCCATCACCACCTGTGGCTAATACACCAGTGAATCTCTATTACCATACGGCTGCTCGTGACTCAGACTCCACCACAATGTTATTCTATTATGAAGCTTGAACTTTGAGGCCTGCTGTGAAGGTCTTTAAAGACGAAGAGGAGACATTGACAAAAACCCAATTGAACTGACAATAAGAACAAAGAGACTAAAAATAGTCAAAACACATTCTCATAGTTAGTTTAGGGATAGCTCATGGGTGTTATAATATCAGATATGATGAATTAATCCCACATCGAATATTGGATAAATAAAGTCCAATACATATAGTAAAAAAGGCTCATATCCCATGAATTTAAGATTTTGGGATGGTTTGATGTCCAATCTATTATATTAATCTGATTTGATATTCCTTCGATTTTCCCAATAAGTGGTATTAAAATTTCAAATTCAAATCTGTGCAAACTCTTCAAACCATAGATTGGGTCTAAATTATTTGACTTTTAGATGAGATTGCAGGCTAATATTAAATTAGTTGATTTTTTAGTGAAATCATAAACTGATATTAAGTTAATTAGTTGTTGGATGAAATTATAGGTTGATTCTAAATTATTTAATTTTTGGGTGAAACAGCAAGCTAGTCCTAAACCAAAAATTAATTTTTGAATGAACTCAGCTGGCTAGACCAATACTAGTGGAGTAGATACACAAATCGTGACCAAAATATTTTACAGCAATCTTTTTCTTTGTTTCTTTACATTTTTTGCAACTGGGCATGACTCCCTTTTATTTATAGCAGGCCCTTTTTAGAATTATTTTTCTTCCTTTTTACTTCTTCTTCCTTCCCTGTCTCTCAAACCCTTGTCCTCATCTTGACAAGGGGCAATACTCTTTTCTCCTCGATCACAGCCATAGTTGGCCGGAAGTGGCCGGATCCAGTTCTTTTCTCGGTGATAGGGAGGTGAAGATCATCCATTCTTGATCTAATCCAGCCTGCGGTGGTGAAGGATGGTTCGGCGAAGGTGGGAATGACAGCCTGGAGTGGGAAAGTAGGACTGTCGGGGCTCGGGGGAGGACAACAGAGACAGAGCTTGGGCGGAGCTCATGGAGGTGAAGGTTGGTGGGCGACGAGGCTAGCAGGTAGGCGAGTCGAGGTTGGATTTGGCAGTGTGGGGCTGGTTCTGGCAAGGATGGTGAGCTGGCTGGCAGAGCTAGGGTTGTTCAGGCACAAATGCATGTAAAATCCAGCAAGAGGCGCAGTGGAGTTGCTCGGCATGGGTCATGCGGATGAGGAGCACTAGCAGAGCAGCAGGAATGTCGGGTGGCAAGGTGCAGGCCGAAGATCGTGGAAGGGAAGTGGGGTAGTCCCAGAGTGCTTGGCGGCGATGCAGCAAGGTGTAGGCAGGACCACGTGGGTGGCTGCATGGTGATGTGTGGGCCGACAAAAGGTGACGCTTAGGTGGAACTCGCTGGGGTGAAGGCCGGTGGGCAGGGTGGTGCTGCAAGGGATTCGACCAGTTCACAGCGGAGGTGATGGGGAAGCATGAATCGGGCTTTGTCGGTAGTTGGAGGAACTCCAGTAAGGTGGGAAGAGGTCCGGATGGGGGCAGTCACGGGTAGCAGCATCAAATAATAGGAACCTTGCAAAAGATATGAGAAGGGAAGGAGAAGAAGCGCAGAGAGGTAGAAAGAAAAAGATAAAGTAGCCTACTATTTTGTTCTCCTCATTCTACAACTTGTGCTATTTTGTGATCAACATCCTTCTTCTTCTTCTTCAGGTTCATCCCTCTGTCCATTTGATTCAAGAGAGTTTATTGGATTTTATAGCCATTGTTAGGATAATAAGATTAGTTCTGATTTCAAATCTTAGTTGTTATGGATGCTTAGATTGAGCTGACCATTTAAATTTTAAATAGTGCTTTTCAGATACAAATGAGATTGAATGTCGGTGATAGTTTTTCCCTTTTAAAAATTTGAATATTTGTATGTGGATAAATTTAAATATTTGGGTATGGATAAAATTATAATAATTCTAAAATTGTAGCATTTTGTGAAACCATAAAATATAAAAGGTATTTGCAATTTTTTCTTGGAAATTTGAAGTAAATTATAATTCTATAAATTTCAGCGATTTTTTTATAAAAAAGACTTATTTATATAATTTAAAAACTTTTAGGGCTCTCTTTGAATAAAATTTGAATTTATTTGTAAATAAAAATTTTCAAAGGACTTATTTGTGAAAGATTAAAGTTTTAGGTATTTATTTGCTAATATGAAATTCTTGAGGCATTTATTTGTAAATCTTAGATTTTGCACTAAGTTGAAATTTTAAGATTTTATTGGACTCTTTTGCAAAATTTTACTTCAGAGACCTATTTATAAGAAAAATCTTACCAACAACTTATTTGCAAAAATTTATTTAGTCTAGAGATCTAATTGTAAAATTCTTACATTTCTATTTTCACCTAGATTTTGGATGAATTTTTGGCTCAATTTTGGTCCAAATATTTGGTCCACTCAGCCAACTTGAATTGAGCTTACCTTGAGTTGGATTTTTTCAATAATTCAGACTCAATTTTTTGTCAAATTTGAGTGCGACTCAAATCCAATTGAGACTCACACTTAAGCCATAATTTAATAGTATACAAGTTTTAATTATGATCATATTTCAATTAATTGTGATTGTAGAAAAAATCACCTTAAACAATGGGTTCTTATTGGGTTATTAATGGATCTTGGGTCTAACCGTGATTAAATTTTTATTGAATTCTTAATGGATCTTAGATCTAACCTACGTTAGGTTCTTATTCGACTCTTAATGAATCTTGGATCTTAGTATATTTTTATTGGATTTTTAATGAATCTTGAATTTAACCCTTGATGGGTTCTTATTGGATTCTTAATGGATTTTAAATCCAACTCTTAATGGGTTCTTGTTGGATCTAAATTCAATCTCTTGATGGGTTTGAGTTTGACCCATATTAAATCCTTATTAGATTTAGGTTCAATCCTTTAATAGATTTGGGTTCAAGCTCAATTGGATTTTATTTTAATTTTGACTTGGTTGTAGTTTAGGTTTGACTCGATTCAAATTTAGTTTGAGCTTGATTTAAGTTTGCTTCAGGTTCAACTTGATTTTATATCAAGTTCAACTTGGTTCAAGGTTAGATTTGACTTATTTTGGTTTAGATTTAACCTAATTCTAGTTCAAGTTCTAGTTGGTTTTGATTCAAGTTTGACCTATTTTTAATTCAAGTACAACATGGTTCTGATTTAGGTTTGACTTAGATTTAACCTGATTCAAATTTTGGTTTTAGTTCAAGTTTTGGCCTAATTTAATTTTGATTCAGACTTGAAGCTGATTTTGATTTTAGTTTAGGTTTAGACTTAATTTTGGTTTTGATTTAGGTTTAAACCTGACTTTGGTTTTAATTCAATTTGATTTGATTTGTTTAATTTGTGGTTAGATTTTTGAAAGAATTTCTTAAACTAAAAATACGGCAATCAGGTTCTTGGAGGAATCCCTTAAGCTAGAAATATCACATATAGATTTTCAAAAAAAATCTCTTAGGCAAAAAATAAGGCATTTAAATTCCTTAAGGAATTTCTTAGGACAAAAATATGACATTCAATTTCCTAAAGAAATTCCTTAGGTTAGAAATGTGGCAATCGGATTTTTGAAGGAATCTCTTAGGTCAAAGTGAGGTGGTCAATTTTTCGAAGGAATCTCTTAGGTTAAAATAAGATTGTTAAATTTTTGAAGGAATTCTTTAAACTAAGATGGGGTGGTTGGGTTTAAATTTTTGAAGGAATTCTTTAAACTAAGATGGGGTGGTTGGGTTCTCAAAAGAATTTTTTAGGCAAAAAATGAGGTAGTTAGGTTTCCAAAGGAATTCTTTCGGTCAAAATGACGTGGAACAATTAAATTTTTGAATAAATCATTTACACAAAAGTGCAATACGATAATAAGGTTTTCAAAGAAATCTCTTGAGTTTGTAAGAGAACCGTGCACATGTCACATAAATCGAGGTATGGAGAAAAAAATATTTTTTTTATTCTCTATTTTTATTTTTATTTTTTCCTATGTTGCAAAATTTTTTTTTTCATTTTTTTAATTCTTCTCTCTTTCCCAAGTCTACATCCACCCATGCAATTTTTTTTAATGTTTTCTTCCTGTAAACCCTTGTGACAAGATACTTTTTCTTTTCCTCACAAAGTACAACTTTCATTCTTTATCCTTTTTTTCATTGTTTTTAACTCTTTGTTTTTTCTCTCTCCTCCTCCTTTTTTGCCCTTTTCTCCTTTTTCCCGTGATTTCTTCTTCTCAAGCACAACCATGGCTGACCCTCTCCTTTCCTTCTTTCTCTTCCTCCACTTCACAACTAGATCTTGTTGGCACTGGCTGGATTTGGTTCCTATTAGTGGTGAGCAGTGGCGGCAAGGACTTGGTAGTGTGGGGGCATTGGCATAGAGTACTGGCTAGTGAGGAGCGGTGTTTACGTGGCGGTGCCAGCGGGAGAGGGCAGCATGGACGGTGTGGATGACGTCTGGGCGAACCGGGGCCTTGAGGATATCAAGGAGGGGAACGAAGGTGGCAGCGTTAGTGGCCATTTTTCCATTAAGGAATTGGATCGAGATGAGGAAGAAGGCTTCGGAGATGCTCTTCTTGGGCAGCTTGGAGGTGGTGGCAATGGTGGAGGGGTAGGAGCTCAGCTCCAGTGAGGTATGGCAGCATTTCGGTCGGGTAGAGTTTATATTGGCTGATCAACGGAGCATGGGGGGCAATACAATAGGGCATCAACGCGGTGATGGAGCTTCCTGCTGCTGGAGGAGGAGTCAACACAGGAGGCTACAGAGGGAGCTTTGTGGAGCAGGCGGTGATGGGGAGGCAGAGCTGCTTGAGACAGTGGGAAGGCATTGATGCAAGTTGGAAAATAGAGTGTCCAATAGCGCATTTGATGGTTACTTGGACAACAGAAGGGAGGGTTGATAGGTGGATGAGAGGGGAAAGAAACAAAAGCTAAGTTTGATTTCTACCTCTTTCATTATTCGATTCTCATCTTCCTGTTGCTTCTCTTCCTTTCCCGAACTGCCTCCTGAAGATCTTCTTTCTCCCAATGATCTCCTTTTTTTTTTTTTAGGTTTTCAAAGGCTTTTATAGCAATAGAGAAGATCATATTTTCTGTTTGAAATTTGATTTGAGGATGAAGTTAATCATTATTTTTTTTGAAATTTTGAAATAATTTTGTAATTTGAAGCTGCTGTGATTCTTGTTGTCATTTGGTTAGATGTGGATGATGATTGTATTATTTTGTGATATCGCATAATATAGGAGGTTATTTGTAATTTTTTTGGAAAATTTGAACCAATTTATAATTTTATAAATTTCATGGATTTTTAAATTGAGTACTTACCTGCAATGTTTAAAACTTTCAAGTTCTTTTTATAAGATTTTATTTGTAAAAATAATAAAATATGAATTTATTTGTAAATAAAAATCTTCAAGGTCCTTATTTACAAATTTTAAAATATTAAATTTATAATTTAACATTATATGGAGGGTTTATTTATAAAAGATGAAAATTTTTAGGATTTATTTGTGAATATAAATTTTTGAAAGGGTTCATTTATAAATCTTAGATTTTGGGGGACTAATTTATAATTTCAAGACTTTTATAGATCTTTTCATAAAAATTTTTATTTCGATAACTTATTTGTAAGAAAAATCTGGCTAGCGACCTATTTGTATAGATTTATTTAATCTAAAGAGCTATTTGTAAAAATTTTATTTTTCATTTCGGCCTAGATTTTAATGAGTTTTGGGTCTAATTTTAGTCCAAACTTCTAGTCCACTTAGCCAACTTAGGTTGAATTCAATTTGAGCTTGAATTTTCCATCAATTTAGATCCAAATTAAGCTTAATTTTCAGTCAAACTCGATCATAATTTAGGTTCAACTAAAATCTATATTTGGGTCATAATCCATTGACATTCAGGTTTCTATTATGATTTAATTTTAATAAAATTTAGTTCTAACCAAAATCCGCCCAAATAGCTAGAACTTCTCTTAATGGTTGGTTTGATTCTAGAAGGATGTCGATAATTTTGCTTGATTTTAAGATGTTACTAATTACTTTAGCTTATGCCAACTAGCCACATTTGGTTTTGAAGTGTTGCCGAAAACTTTTTGCTTATTGTTGGTTGACTTTTGTCTATTTTAACTTGAACTTAGCAATTGGATGATTGTCTGACTAAATGTAGGGCCTACCTTAGCTTAATATGGATTAAAGGGATGGTTAGTGGCTTTGGTTTGTGTTGATCATCTTTTTTTGGATTTGTTTGATTTGAAGCTTGTTTAAGTCTTCGATTCTTCTTCATATTTGATTATGGTTCAACTTTGATTTTGTTTGAACGTGGTTTGATCTAGACTTGATTTTAGTTGAAGTCTGGCTCAATTCAAATTTGATTCATTTTAGACTGGATTTTGGCTCAAGTCTAGCTTGGTTCAAATTTGGTTTAAGTTTGGCTTGGTTTGAATTTGGTTCATTTTAGACTTGGCATTTAGTTTAGACCTGGTTTTAATTCATGTCTATTTTTGGTTTGAACTAGGTTTGACTCAAACTTAGTTTCTATTCAAGTATGGTTCTAGTTTGTTCGGTTCGAACCTAGTTCTAGTTCAGGTTTGGTTTAGGTTGGAACTATGTTCCACTCAGACTTGGTTTTAATTCAAGTTTGGTTCTTGTTTGAATTTGGTTCGGTTTAGACTTGATTTTAATTTGTCTTAGGGATTAGATTCAAAGCTTGATTGGACTCATTTAGGGTTTAGATTCAATTGTTGTTGGACCATGATCCAATTTGGGTTTGACCCTTATTAGATCCTAATCCTTATTTTATTCAAGTTTGATCCTTATTGGCATTAGAGTCAATCATTGTTTGATTTGGGTTTCAGCTTTATTGGATCCTAATTCTTATTGGATTAAGGTTCGACCTTTATTGGGTTTGTGTTTGGCCACTTATTAGATCCTTATTAGATCCAAGATTTTATTGGATCCTTATTGGGTCTAAGGTTTGACTCTTATTATGTTTGGATTCAACCCTTTATTAGACCTTATTAGATCCAGGTTCCACCCTTATTGGATCCTTAAATAAGTTTGGGCTGGATCTTTATTGGATCCAATTGGATTCGGGTTCAACCTTATTGAAACCTTTAATGGGTTTGATTTGGGTTTCATGTAACATGGACCCAATTTGGATATAAATAAATTTTTTTAGGTTTAATCTGACTTAGACCTAGATAGGGTTTGGGTTTATACTAATCTGATTTGGGATTGATCAAACTTAGACCCGATTTGGTTTGAGTTCGATCTGACTTAGACCTGATTAGGAGTGGATATGAATAGATCTTGTTTGGGCTCGATCTGAATTAGACTCAACTAGGGTTTGGATCTAAACTGATTTGGTTTTGTTTTAGATTTAACTTGATTTTGGTTTAAGTTCAACTTGCCTTAGTTCAAGATTAATCGAGTTCCATCAAGTTTGTTTGTGTGGAGCCAAAATCAACCACCTAGGATAGCTAGACCCTAGCAACAATATCAAAATAACAAATAAAAATTAAGGGTGATTTGAATACATAATCAAGTGTTGTGAGAGTATGACTTCTAACAGACACAAGCTCCTATTGTTAATTGGCCTGACAATAATTAGCAAGCTCCTAAAGTGAGAAACTTATCTAATGAAATAGAGACACTAAGAGAAAAAAAGCATGATTTGATTTATTTGAGAAAAAGGTATATGGCTTGAGCAAGGGCATACTAGCACTATAATTTTAAGAATTTAAATTCATAATCATAAATGATATGAAATGAGAGAGGAAGTGGGAAAAGGCTCAATGCTCACCGTTGCCCTGATCCTATGCACTTGATTGAGTGGAATTCGACTTGGATGGGCTTGAGTTTGATTATTGTTTGGTGTTGATAACTTGGCTTGATTTCAAGATATGGTTGACTGCTTTGATTTGTGTTAGTTGGCCCTATTAAAATTTGAAGTATTACTAATGAATTTTTGCTTGTTTTCAATTAACTTCTTTTGACTTGTAATTTTATAATTGATGGCCTTCTTGGCATGGCATTGATTAAGTTTGACACATGGCCAATAGCTTTTGAGCTTATGGTGGCTTAGCATCAAAGTATAGCTGATGACTTTACGAGTATCATTGGTTGACTTCTTTTGAATAAAGCATTTGTTTGATTAACTTAGCAAGTTCAATCCTAAATTGGTTCAATTAGAAATTATAAGTGGCCTTGGTTTACGTTGACCATTTTCAATTTAATAATTGGTGGCCTCTTTGGCATATTATTGATTAAGTTCAAAATATCACGAACAAATTTTGAGCATATGTTGGCTTACCTTAAAGTGTGGCTGACAACATAAAGTATATTATTGTTTAAGCTTGAAGTGTGGTATATAGCTTCAAGCATGTTATTGGTTGAACTTTTTTGAGTATGACATCTAGCTGATTGACTGAGCAAATTCAAACTTGCCTTTAGTTCATTTTAGTTTGAAAGAATAATTAGCAGCCTTGGCTTGTGCTAATCATCTTTGATTTGATAATAAACATTCTCATTGTTGAGTTGTTGATTAAGTTTTGAAGTATCATCAACAGCTTTAAAGTTGTTGTCGACTAACCCTAATTGAGATTGGATCCAACCCTGATTAGGTTCCTATTGGATCCTTAATGAACCTTAGATCCAACCATAATTGGGTTCTTGATAAACCTAGGTTCAACCTGTTAATGGTTTTGGGTTCAACCTACATTGAAACCTTGTTGCGTTAGGGTTGAAACCTTAATGGACTTAAATTCAAGTTCAAGTTGGTTTGGTTTAACTTGGTTCAGTTCAGATTTGACCTTATTTTGGTTCGAGTACAACTTGATTTTGGTTCAGGTGTGACCTAATTTAGGTTAGGTTTCACCTTGTTTTGGCTTGAATTTGAGTTTTATTTGATTTGATTAGTGTTCAAATTAAACTTGGTTCAACCTGATTAGGGTTTGAATCAAACTTGGTTTAACACAATTAGGATTTTGTTCGAAGTTGGTTTAACTTGATTAGGATTTGGTTCAAACTCAATTTAGCCTATTTAGGGTTTGGTTTGAACTTGGTTTAACTCAATTAGAGTTGGGTTCGGACTCAGCTCAACCCAATTAATGTTTAGTTCAAATTTGGTTTAACGCGATTGGGGTTGATTTGAACTTGATTTGAACCAATTGGAGTTTGATGTGGAACTAACTTAACCCACTTAGAATTTAATTCAAACTTGATTTATTCAATTAGGGTTTGGATTTGAGTTTAATTTGACCTAATTAAGGCTTAGTTTGGACTTAGCTACTTTGAATGTGGTTTTAACACAATTAGGGTTCAAATTGAACTTTGTTTTTTATTTATTTCAAATGTGGCTTGATTTAATTAGAGTTCAATTCAAACTTATTTTGATTTAGTTACAATGTGACTTGACCCATGAATTTGATTTAGCTTAAATGGGGTTCAAGCTTATTATGATTTTAGGTTGACTCAATATGAACCCAATTTGATCCAAGTTGACCCTATTTGGACCGATCAAGATTTGACTCAATTTGAACTCAATTAGGATTAGGTTTGAACCCATATCATCAATTTTTTTTCTAATTGAAATGGTTGATCTATTGGGATATCAGTTGACCAATCAAAAGGGTATGATTCTAGGTTCATTAGAACCAAGTGACTGGTCTAGATACTAGTGACCTGCCAGAGAGGATTCCATTCCAGGCTTTATTGGAATTGATCGACCAATTGAGGATATTGATCAACTGATAGAGAACATGTAGTATGGGTTTATTAGAATCGAATGACCAGTTGATGAACCAGTTGTCTAGCATTTTTGATTTGCCTATTTTTGGTGATAAGAGCTGGTTATCCATTTGGGGAATCGGACAACTAGTACAAGTGATTCTACACAACTGATGACTAGTTTTAGTCTATTTTTTTATTAATTTAGGTCCATTTGGTGATTTGTTCAAGTAAATTTGGTTTTATTTATTTGTTTTAGCTGAATCAACTTGAGTTTAATATAATTAAGTCATTTAATTTAATTAATTTATACTAATCAATTTCCTTAGCTTGATTTAAGAGCCCTCGAGCTAGCATAATGACTTTGGGTGAGCTCAAGAGCTGATCCTGAGTTAATTTAACTTTCAAGAGGGCCCACAGGTTGGTCTTTAGTCGACTAGACTTTTAAGCAAGCTCAAAGGCTAGCCTTGAGTCTGAATTTGATTTTTAGATAAGCCCATAGGATGGTTCTAAATTGATTGGACTTTTAGATGAGCCCGCAGTTTGGCCTTTGGTTTGAATAGACTTTTAGGCAAGAATGTATGCTAGCTTTTAGTCTGAATTGGATCTTAGATGAGCTCACAGGCTTGCCCTAAACTTGATTGGACTTTCAAGCAAGCCTATAGGCTAGCCTTTGGTCTAAATAGACTTTCAAGTGAGCCTACAAGATGACCTTTAGTCTGAATTAGTTTTTGGGTGAGCTCATAGACTTGTCCTAAATCGATTGGACATCTAGATAAGCATGTAGGCTAGCCTTTGGTATAAATAGACTTTCAAGCAAGCCTACAAGTTGACCTTTTGCTTGAATTAGCTTTTGGGTGAGCCCACAAGCTGGGTCTTGGTTGAATTGACTTTTAAACGAGTCTATAGGTTGGCCCTAGGTCAAAATGATTTTCGGATGAGTTTACAGACTAATCGTTAGCTAGAATAGCTTTTGGATGAGCCCACAGGTTGGCCCTTGGCCCGAGTTTACTTTTGGGTGAGCCCATAGATTGACCCTAGATTGGTTGATAAACACAAAAGATGAGGTAAGAATTTTATTTTTCCTCCTTTTTCCCTTTCTTTTTTTTTACTTTGCTACTAACCCATGTGAGCAACAACCCTTTTTTTCTTTGTTTTTTGCTTTTTATCCGGTCCCCCTTGTCTTCAACCTCATGGCCAGATTCGGTCAGATCCAACCTCAAACTTACAGCTATGGGTGGAGTTGAGGAGGAGAGCTAGGCCAGTGGCTTATTGACGTAGGGAGATTGGGATCGTAGGTACAAGGTAGCAAATGGCTAAAGGTAGTGGCATCTGTCCATGAGGTTGATAGTTGTGTAGGCATAGGTGTGGTAGAGACAAGATAGGGCGCAGGTGGCCGCAAGCATGGAGAAGAACCTTGCAGTGTGGCACCATTAGCAAGAGAGGAAGGCTTAGTCTTGGCATTTGGATGTGGTCATGTGTGGTTGCGACATAGGTAGATGAGGTAGCAGATGGGCTGCTTCCTTAGAGGAGAAAGAGAGACAAAGAGGGGACTAGTGAAAGGGAACAACAGAAGAAAGGGATTACCTAATTTCTTTTTTAATGTTCCTGGTCAATCATCTCTCAAATTTTGATTATCTCCCAACTTCTCCTCTCTTTGATCTCTCATTCCCTCCAACTTCTTGATCTCCTCTCTATTTTGGTTTGGTTCTTGAGGATTTTATGTGTCCAAAAGGATCTTTTAAGATCTAATTGAATTCTCAATAAAATTTGAGATTCGAATCTTATCCTTTATTGATACGATTTAAGATTGCAATCTTGATTGAAATTTTGTTGATTGCTAACAAGATTAGATAAGGATTCTTTCCTTATTGATAAGGAGATTAAAAAAAAAATCGTGTTGATCCACCAATCCAAAGCCACATCGGATGACCACTTGAGGAACCGACCAATCAAAAGAGAGGTTACATCATTCTTGACTCATTAGAACTGGTTGACCAATTGAAGAATTGATCAATTGACAAAGAGGTCACACTTGTCTCAGCTCATTAGAATGGGTCAACTGGTAGAGAGGCTACACCGGTCTTGGTTTATCAGAACCATCAAATGGTTTGAGAAATTGGTTGATTGGTTTGATGTATTTAAACTATATTTTGGTGGTGTACAAGTCTTCATTTTGACTAGATTTTGATTGCATTTGATTTAGCCAAAATTGACTCAAATAAAGTGCTCCCTTCATATCCCCTTCTCGAGTTTTGACAAGAGGAGAGGGTACGAAAAATTTTTAGGTATAGGCCCCAGTGTCAACATTCCAAGAATTGATTATGTGGGTTTGAACCATCACGAGAAAGTCAACTTGGATTGTTATATGAAAATAGATTTTATTTGCCACATGAAAGTGAGTTTGATTTGCTATGTGAAAGTGAACTTGATTTTCCATATGGATATAGACTCGATTGTCATGCAAAATAGACTTAGTTTGCCATATAGGATTTTGTGTTTGTGTCTATCTCAAGAAATATGGAGTGTATGTTTGACTGGACATTCTTTTGAGAAAGTTGGATATTCCATTATAAACAAAAATATAGACACTTTTATTTTGTTGTTGTTGCCCCCGAAGCTCATGCATAATACCTCTTTAGAAATCAAGCATTGATCGATGATATAGATCTTTCCCCTTTGTCACAATCAGTTGATAGGATCCCTCTTCAATTATCCTTCTGATAAAATAAGGGCTTTTCTAATTAGGCTCAAATTTGTCTTTCTTGCTTTGATTTGGGATTATGGGTCTTCTCAATACCAAGATCATTGCTCTCTTTTGTATAGATTTGAATTGGGTCATCTTGTTGTAAGCCCTGGACATTTGTGCTTTATATATTTTCAGGTTTTGTTGAGTTGTGAGACTTGTCTCATCCAAGGAGTCTAGCTCATCTAGGTAAAGATGAATATTATCTTCTTTTGTAATTTTTTCTTGCAATGCAATCCTTAGATAGAAAATTTATACTTTTAATAGCAAGACTACCTCAGTCCCAAATAATAATGCATACGGTGTTGATTGGGTAGGGGTCCGATATATGGTGCAATAAGCCCGCATGCCTCAAAAAGTTTTTAGTGTTGGTCTCTTTCATTTCTAGCAATAACTTTCTTTAATATTTTGGAGAGGGTATTGTTAAATGCCTTAGTGAGGTTATTTTCCCTTACATTTAGATAGATAAACTAATATATCTTTTGATAATGTGCGAATCATCCTACCTTAAAGCTTTTGAAGGATGGTCCTTTGTTAGAAATGATTCTTCAAGGAATACTGAATCAGTATAGGATGTTTTCCTAAAAGAAATAGATGATAGTATTCGCTCTTACTTTTTTCAATAGTACCTTTGTCCACCAAAAAAAATAATCAGTCACTACAAATATGAAGTGGTGACCTATGGAAGAAGATAACCCAATTAGACCAATTATATTTGTATCCCATACCTTTAACCATAAAGATATCATTGGATGTAAAGAATTTGAGTGTTGATGAATGAAGTCACCACGAATTTGGTATAAGTGATATTTTCTTGCGTATTTGATGCAATCTCTCACTATTGTGGGCTAATAATAGCCCATACACTTAATTTTCATCATTATTTTTGGGTCTAATCGATGGGCTCCACAAATCCCAAAGTGTAGTTTGTATATGACTTCTCTTGTTTCTTCATTTGAAAGACATCACAGAAATACTTGATCAAAAGACCTCCTATAAAGGGTGTCATTGATGAGCTTTGCTTGTGGCCCTCTTCTTGAGTTGCATCCACATCAATTTACTCTTTGGGAGTTCTTCATTTTTGAGGTAGTTGGTAAATGATATTCTCTAATTTGTTACTTTCTCTTACCTTAGATTTAGTCTTCTCATACTTGATGTTGAAGACTAAGCTTATCACTTGTCTATTAAGGACTATGATTAGAATTTTTCATTAGTCAAGGTCAACCAACGTCTTGGCTAACTTGGCCAAGAAATGAGCTTCCACATTGATGGACTGGGGAACTTGAATTATTTGAATATATGAGATTTGCCCCATAAGTTCTAGAGCCTTTTTATGGAATTTTAGTAGCTTGAATTTGTGAATTTTATATTCACCTCCTGCTTAACTATGACCAACTGTGAATCACCAAAAATATGTAGGTAAGATATTCTCATATTAAGGGCCATTTCTAGTCTTATAGTTAGGACTTGTATTCAATCTCATTATTTATACATGGTTTTGAGAGGGAGTAGGAATATTGTAAAATAGCCTATTTGGAGTGACAAATATGAGTCTGATGCCTACTTCAATTTAAGAAAGATTTGACCTGATTTCTAGTCTGATAGATGATGTCCCATCAAAATATAGCTTTCAGTAGGGTTTCCCTTCCTTGACAAAATGGATTTCTTTGTCGGGGAGTTCACACCTCAATGAAGAGTCACTTGGCACCAGGTGAGCTATGAGAAATCGGCAAAGGCTTATCCTTTCACCACCTTTTAGGGAGTGAATTTAATATCATACTCCATGAGCATTAAGGCCTATTTTGCTAGCCTTCCAGCCAGTACAGGCTTGGTCTTAAAGTATTTTATGGGATTAATTCTTGATATTAAAATAACTTGATGAGAAAACAAATAATGTCTGTGCTTCTTGACTATGAATATAAGTGCCAAACAATATTTGTCAATGGGAGAATAGTTATTATTTGCCCCCACTAGCATTTTATTCAAATAGTAGAGCATATTTGCTTTTCCTTCTTTATTATTTTGGGTGGGAAGTACCCCCCAGTGATCTCTCCATTATGGCCATGTAGAAGATTAAGAGTCTACTAAACATGGGTACTACCAAGACTGGTGGCTTTAAGAGATACTGTTTAATCTCTTGAAAGCCTTATTGGCATTCTTGATCCCAAATAAATGAAGCATTCTTCTTCATTAGTTTAGAGAAGAGCTTGCATTTTTTGGAGATATCCAAAGTAAATCTACTTATATATGTGAGTCAGCCTTGGAATAACCTCAACTATTTTAAGTTATTAGGCAGTGCCATATCCAAGATAGTTTTGATCTTAGATGGATCGATTTTAGTTCCTTGGTGTCTAACAAAAAGGCTGAGGAACTTTCTTGATGATACCCTGAAAGCATATTTCATATCTTTAGATTATATTTTTTAAGGCAGTTGATAATCACTCTTAGGTCTTGGATGTGCTTGTCTTTAGACTTAGTTTTGATTACTAACTCATCCACATAGCACTTGATCAGCTGGTGTATGTGGTTATCAAAAAAATTAAATCACGCCTCTTTGATAAGTAGTGCCTACATTCTTAAGTCCGAAAGATATTACCTTGTAGAAGTAAATAGTGATTGGAGTCTAAAAAGCCATATACTTTTCATTATCAGGATCCATCTTAATTTGTTTGTATCCTAAAAAACCATTCATAAAGGAGAATAGTTCAAAGGAGGGTACTTTCTATTTGACCTTCATTTTCATCTTCATCAAAAGAATAGCCATCTAGATAGAATTATGGGTTTTTTGCTCTGAAGAGTCTCTGTCACTCCCTAGATGAGGAGGGCCCAAGATCAAGCTAGCAATCTTCTTCTTCACTTGACTAATGGAGCGGACCCTTTATCAGCATGAGATCTTTGATAATATTTCACATCATCGTAATGTATCTCATGAACATCAGAAGGATGTATATCTCCATTAATTCAATATTCTTCACCATCGTCTAAGTATTTGAGGCATTTATGTATTTGGGGCATCCTCTAAGTATTTGAGGCATTTATGTATGGTTGATGGCACTATTTTTTTTTCATATAATTATGTACTGCTTTATACGACACATCAGTCTCAATCACATAGCATTTGGCATCAGCCATCAATTTGCCTATCTTCAAACGTATAGTTATAGCTCGAAGAGCTCTTTGGCAATTTTAATTAAACCTTTGGACAGTTATAATTTCAGACGATAGGTGGCACATGTCCAAGGCTAGAGCTCTTAGAGTATTAAGAGTCATCAAATTAATTGAGAAACTTGAGTCAATGAGGATGTGATTGATTTTAATCCCATCACTATTCCCAGTGACATATAATGACTTATTATGATTTGCCATTTTTGGTAGTAGGTCATTATTCGTGAAGGTGATGGTAGGAGTTCGACAAGCATACAAAGACTCCTTTATTTTCTCTTCAGCAAAATATGCTTGATAGTCAGTTGGATTTTGCAAGATATGCACCAACACATCTCTAAGTTCTTGTAACATCATCAAGGCATCAAACACATTTTATATGGTAGGGATCTTCTTGAGATGAACTGCTATATGGTATCCCACCTTCTTGGGTAAGGGTTCAACTTTCGAAGACTCAACGTTCTCATTTATCTAATTTTTTTTCCTCCTTGTCCTTGAAGATATTCTTGTCTTTAGGCATTGGAGGTTGTCTTGGGGTAATGATTTATCGTCTTTGAGTTATACTTGGTTTGCATTTCTCAGTTGAATTCTAGCATCCTGAGGCCAAGAAGACTCTTATTTAGAGTCACTACCAAAATTGATCATGTGATAGAAGGCAATGGGTCCTTGCTCCCAATTAACAGTTTTCTAGATGTCTCTAGAGGATGTAATTAGATGATAATTTTCTCATTCAATATTGAAATTATGCACATGGGGTTTTCTTGTAGAATGATCTTCAGAGATATTTTAGATGAACTCTTCTATTTTATCAGCTGGTATAATCTTCTTTAGGAATTTGTATTTAGGATAGTTCTTTTGTGGATGTGTGGATTGGCTCGATGCAAAAGCTGAATAAGCTCTAGCATTAGCTTGCTTAATCCTTTTCTGAAATGCTTGCTTCTCCTTTTAGTGCTTACTAGTATTTGGCCTTTTGAAGTGATCATGAAGTTATTCTAGCTTAGACATAAAGATATATTCATCCTCCATGTCTTCTATATATAATTTCTTTTAAGTTGATAGAAGGCACCCTTCCATAAGTTCTAGGTGGGGCTTCACCAAATCTAATGAGTTGATCAATTGCCACTAGGTTACTTGATGGTGATTGGGATGGATAATCATTTGTATCTATCCCAAATATGTGAATCATCGTGAGACAAGAAGCAATGGATCTAGATGATTGTCCTTCAGAATATTTGTCTTTCTTAGCTTGCTTCTGGGGTAGATGGCATGGATCATCATTCTGGTCTTGAGAAGGGTTGGTAGGTGATTCTTTGCCATTTGTGTAGGATTCTTTGTATGCCTTTGCTTTTTTTTACTACCATCCTTTTCATCTTCTTTGTTTAAGTAGTTTTTGTAATTCAACTCCAACTTTGAGTGTAATTTGAGTGTAATAAGAATTAGAGTTCGACTTTGAGTCTAATTTGTGATAAATAGGGCTTGATTTAAAATAGAAAAGGACTAAAAATTCGGGCCCAAACACTAGACCAAGTTGTATCGGTCAATCAATTCCCAATCAATCAATCAGTTCTAATTAGTTTGGCACATCACCGTTCAAAGTCGGTTGATCAGTTCCCAACCAATTGACTAGTTGGGGTCATGATTTGTAGAACTGGAAAATAAATTTCTTTGAATCCATCAATAATTGAGGGGATTTTCAATCTACAAGATTATAATCTTGAAATCTATTAATCAAATATTCAAATATGAAAATTATGGTAAGAAAATATTTCTGAAATTAAATCAATCAATCACCAAAATTGGAGATTCTCTCAACCCTATAAAAAGAGGGTATACTAATTTAACAATAATTATAGTCAATTATCAAGAAAAATTTTAACGAATTTAGAGGTAATTCTTGGAAAAATTCTGTAGGAGATCTCATTATCAAAGAGGAAACTATGAAGGCATCATCAAAGGATCATGAGAAGATGTAAGCCCTTATCTCTCCTTTGTCTTTCTTTTGCGTTACTACTTCCTCTCCTTTGCCATGTCCCTATTGCCTTGTGCTACTGCTACCCCGCTCCTCCTCTCCCAAGCTCGTGGCCATCTGTGGCCATGCTTCTTTCCAATCCATTGCTTTTTGTGTGCTTGGTCACTTGAGTTTGAGAGATTGAACCTAGAAGAATTGAGTGACCGAACCACACCATGAGTGCCCCTTCACCGCATCTAACTGCAGCCATCCACAGTCTTATGCATTAATACTTTTCTACCAATACCACAACCATCCACAGCTTTATGTGTCAATAAGTCTCCATCATCACCTGTGATCACTTGAGGCCTTGAGAATCAATGAGCCTCCATCACCACTGCAGTCATGCACATTGGCGAACCTCCACCAATATTGAGGCCACTTATGGCCTTGTGTATCAACATACCACCACCAATACCGTGGCCACCCTTGACCTCATGCATCAATGGACTTCTATCACTATCATGGTCACCCACGGTTCCTCATGCATTGATAGAATTCTATCACTACCATGACCACCTGTAGTCTTGTGCATTGGTAGAATCTCCATCATCACTACAACCACCTATGGTCTTGTACATCAGTGAGCCTTCATTGCTACCATTGCTACTTGCAGGCCCGTCTCTACCATGACACCCCTTGCTAGAAAACTCGAGCTCTAGAGCCCACCAATTGATGAGGGCTCATTCAAACTTGAACAAGAATGAAGAAAACTAAAATAATTGAAACTCACAATTGGTCTAGTGCCAACCTATAGGCTCACCGATTTGAACTATAAGCTAGCCTGTGGGCTTGTGAATTTGAACTTCAAGAATATATGGGATCCACCTCAATGGTGCACTTACATCCCTGGAAAAGGAAATTAGAATAACAAAGGACTAAGGTGCATCACTCCAAGTATACAAATGTACTTCATGGTCACCATTGGACATCTCTTCAATAATGAGGCTAATCAAACATCATCAATGCCTTCTAACACACAAGCCATATGCATCAAGCTAGCCATGACTTTGTAGACATCACAAGAGGGTGAAGTTCTCAACAAAACTTTGTTAGAACCTAAGAAAGAGGGCATGATGTAGCCAAAATGCCCTCAAAGCCAAAAGGAGAACCTTTGCAAAGTCCCACTCAAGGTGATAAATCACTTGGTGAAGACATAACACTCAAACCAAAAGAAGCTCTACCATAACTCAAAGAGAGGGGACAAACCATAATTGATGAACTAATGAAAATCAATCTTGGTTTATAAGAAGACCCCAAGACAACCTTTATCAGCACATAGCTCTCAGAGGAAAGCCAAGCTTTTATCATAGTTATTGTAGTAGTATAGTGATAATATTATACTATAGTAATATTAGTTGTATAGAAAGATTAATAGTATTATAGTAGCAGTAGTAAAATAGCAGTAGTCATGTATGGTAATAGTGGAAGCATAGTTGTAGTAGTAATAGTTATAATAATGCTAGTATCAATATAGTAGTATTAGGAGCATTTTAGTTAGATAGTTATAATGATAATATGACAATAATAGTAGTATAATAGTAGTATTATAATAATTATAGTAGTTATAGTATAATAGTAGCAATAGTAGTAGAGTATCTCTAGTACTAATATAAAAGCTGTCAAAGTGCTAATAGTATTACAAGATAATATGAGTATTAGAAATATAGTAATAATAGTAGTATAGTACTTTTGGTAGAATAGTAGTAATAGTATAATAGAAGTATTAGTAGTATAATATAAGTAATAGTAGAAATATAATAGTAATAGTTATAGTATAATAGTAGTTATTGTCATATAATAGTACTAGTGTAGTAGTAATAGTATCATAATAATATAATAGTGTGATAATAATAGTAGTATAGTAATTATAGTAATGATATAGTAGTTGCAATAGAAGTAGTAATAATAATATAACAGTATTGAAATAGTAATAATATAATAATAATATTCTAGTAGTTGTATAGCAATATAGTAATTGTAACAGTTTGAAACGAATCTCCTTGTGTACGTGAATTAGACTTAGAATGTCGTCAACTATTTCAAGTTTTTAGGTAGTGGTATATCCATAATGACTTTGATCTTAGATGGATTGATTTTAATCCCTTGGTATCTAACAATAAAGCTGGGGAATTTTTCTAATGATACCTTGAGGAAACAGTTCATAGGGTTCATCTTATGCTTGTATTTTCTAAGACAGTTAAAAACTATTCTCAGATCTTGGATGTACTTGTTTTTGGACTTAATTTTGACCACCAAGTCATCCACATAATGTTCCACTAATTGGCATATGAGGTCATCAAAAATTTGGGTCATGGATCTGTTAGGGGAGTAGAAAGAGTGTCAAACCAGATTAATATAGTGGATCAGGTTCTCTCTGGAAAATATAAGCCCTTCTCCAAATTGATGAAAAAGGATACTCCATTCATTTGGGATTAAGAATGCCAGTAAGCCTTTGAAGAGATTAAGAAGTATCTCTTAAAACCACTATTCTTGATAGCACCCATGCCTGATAGGCCATTATCTTCTATATAGCCATAATAGAAAGGTTTGTCAGGGCACTTCTCACCCAGAATAATGATGAAAAAAAATACACTTTACTATTTGAGTAGAATGCTAATAGAGGCAAAGAACAATTATTCTCCCATTGAAAAGTATTGTCTAACACTAATATTCATGATCAAGAAGCTCAAATATTATTGATTTTCTCATCAAGTCATTTTGATATCAAAGCTTGAGCCCTATAAAATACTTGATGACTAGGCTCATACTCATTAGAAGACTGGCAAAATGGGCCTTAATTTTTATGAAGTACGATATCAAGTTCACTCCTCAGAAGATGGTCAAAGGGTAAAGCCCTTATTGATTTTCTTGTAGCTTATCCAGTGCCAAATGACTCTCCACTAAGTTGCGAACTACCCAATGAAGAAATCCTTTTTGTCAAAGAAAGGAAACTCTACTATAAGTTATACTTTGATGGGGCATCATCTATCAAACTAGGGATTAAGCCGAACCTTCTACAAACTAAATCAGGTATTAGACTTGTATTCGTTACTCTAAATGGGGCATTTCATGACACTCCTACTTCCTCTCAAAATCATGCACAAATAATGAGGCTGAATATAAGACTCTAATTGTAAGAGTAGAAATGACTCTTAACATGAAAATATCATGCTAGCATATTTTTAGTGATTCGGAACTAGTTATTAGTCCAATGGAGGACAAATATAAGGTCCACAAATTTGAGCTACTGAAGTACCACTAAAAGGCTCGAGAACTCATGGGATAAATCCCACATGTTCAAATAACTAAAGTCCCTTGGTCCATCAATGTGGAAGCTAATTCTATAGACAAGCTAGCCAAGGCACTAACTGATCCTTTCCAGGAAAAGTTCTAATTATGGTCCATAGTATATAAGTGATAAGCTTGGTCTTCACCATCAAATATGAAAAGGCTAAATCTAAAGTCATAGAAGAAGCAATAGATTGGAGAATGCCACCCACAAGTCTTAAGCCAATTTCTCACATCGAGCATCAATATCCAAGTCATCAGGATCCTTCAATAAGAGTTTCACTTTGATACCAAGATTCAAGGAGTTATGAAAAATATGACCGCACCTATGACATAGTCGATGAGGCTACATATTACACTTATGTAAGCCAAGTTTCACATATAGCTATCTAGCACATTCAAGGGGAGACTACACCCCACACTACTTGGGATAGATCCAAACTACAAATCCCTCCAAACCTAATAAGGTATGATATACCCCTCAGATCCAAGATTGCATATTCTCAGGCACAACTAAAGTTTCACCCATTGTCCTATGAGATATACGATGGCTTGAAAGATCATATTGATCATGTGAGTACATTCTAAAATGCCATGATGCTCTAAGGAGCATAGGACTCCACTATGTGCAAGGCATTTCCAATGACATTACAAGGCCTAGTTTGAGATTGGTACTCTAGTTTCTTGAGGTAATCAATCACTTGCTTTGATGACCTTGCTGATAGGTTCATAGAGAAGTTCATTTTATTAGTACCTCAATAGAATGACCCTTCTACACTTTTAACTCCAAACCAAATAGCAGGAGAGATCTTGAGGGAGTATTTAGCTCAACTTGATAAAGCTTGACATAAAGTTTCAAAGCTAGACAGCTCTATTGTTCTTGTTGCAGTGATCAACAAAGTTAGACAACCTCGGGTGACCTACAAGATGGCCCACAAACCTCTAAAAAGCTTAGTAGAATTCATCCAATTAGCTCAAAAATGTATTTATGTCAAAGAAATAATACTGACAAAGAGAAAATCTGAAGGTGACAACAAACTAAGGAAAGAAACTTGAGAATCCAAGCCTCTTGAGCCAAAGAAACAAAGGACCAAATGATGAGAATGCCGATCTAAAATTTGAGCATACATTCCCCTACATAACTTGAGATCAGAAGTGTTGGCCCAGATTGAGCACCGAGATTACTTGAGGAAGCCTCAAACAATTCATACAAATAGGTGAAACTTGGATAAGGTGAGGTGTTATTATTTTCATAAAGATTATTGTCATGACACTGAGGAGCGTCAGCAGCTCAAAGACAAAATTGAGAGGCTTATTAAGGAAAGCCACCAAAGACACTTCATTTGCTGAGTGAGGAAGTAGAAAAGCCCTTGCTCAAGAAGCTCAACCACAAGGTTCTCCTTGAAGGAACCAAAATCCAAAGTTATAAAATCCACCACTTCAAAGTCACCTTAATATAATCCTAATGAGCCCAACAACAATAAATGAAGCCTTGGCATAATTGACAAACACTAAGCCATCACTGGGGGGGTAGGAGGAATGGGAGGAGGTCAAATGACAACATCATGATCCTGAGCATGGAGATAGACACAGGGATATGATAACATGACAACATCATGATCATGTAGCATGTTATGATAGACACAGGGAGCTCAGCCAATATTTTATTCACTCAGGCTTCTGACCAAATGAAAATTGAACAAAAGTTGGAACCATATGTAGAGACATTGACCAGGTTCACAGGAGATTCGGTTACCCCACTTGGCATAATTGAGCTACTCTTGACGGCTAGAGAAAATCCAAAAAGTGCCATGATTAAATCAAAATTAATGATGGTTCAAACCTTTTTGTCTTATAGTGTAATACTGGGTTGCCCAAATTGAACTAGGTCCAAGTAGAAATCTTGACTTTTTTTATTTAATTATGAGATTTTTCACTAAACATGGTATAGGTGAAGCTTGGGGAGATCACACCTTGCAAAAAGGTGCAAGGTGGCTTATTGGTAGGGTGACCTTGGCCAAAAAAGAAAAAATAATAAATAGTATTTGCATAATTAGATTGTACTGGACATCTAGTTGGGATCAAATGTTTAACTGTGAGTTAGAGTCCACACAGTTGATCTATACTAGATGTCTAGTTGTGACTTGGTTCAGATTTTGGGCCCTATTTTTTAGTCATTTTCTATTTCAAGTTAGCCTTAATCATCCTAAATCAAGCTCAAAGTTCAACTCTAACTCAAAGTTGGGCTCAGTTGCAAAAACTACTTAAACAAAGTGCCCCCTTGGCATTCACTTCACATGTTTTCTTGGTGAGGGGAGTGGATGAGAAGCATAGTGAGTTCTTGACGTCCTTTTATTGCTTTTCGATAGGTGAGGTTCTCCACCATTCTTTTGTCAACTTGTTATAATTCCCCTTCTCTTCTTTCACTTGTTTGTCTTTCTTCTCTCTCTCCTTTCCTTTTAGATGGCATTGTGGAGCCTTTTATAATTGAAGGTGTCTGAATTAGGAAGAAAAATAGTTTAGCCCTACATTTCTTTCTTCTTGTCTTAGGGATTGATGCTGAAGCAGTCATGACATACCAATCCTAGAAGCATAAAAAATGAGTGTTATTTGACAATTACCACCTTTTTGCCTGTTTTTCTAAATAAGGGACACCATGTGTTCATGGAGCAGGTGAGTCCTTCATGTTGGAGTCCATCAAGCATTTTAAAAACTTTGGGGTCTCATATCTTGAATGGCCTCTCCCCTCCTTGGGGATGATCCTTTCCACTTGCTGAAGTCGTGCCAATCTTGCCAAATTACTCAGAGTGGGTTGACGACATGATATCTTAATTTGTAGCCCAACTCACTAGTCTTGGTATCTTGGGGGGAGTTGTAGCATCAAAAGGTTAGTATGCATGAGATTCAAAGATTTTTCAGAGTGTGGTCGAGATGTGGAACATTCCCACAATCATTTTTCATACTCAGTATGGTGAGGTAGTATCTCTTTATGAGACATACAACAACTAGTTGAAATTTCTATTCTTGGGAGTTTTTATGATTAGTATGTCCCTACTAACCATCACGTATCCCTCGATTTTAATTACAACCTCCATGACCTTCTTAGGTTTTATGATTGGATGGTGACATATTTTTTGAATAATCAGAAGTGGGTATTCTTTGATCATCGAGTTGGCCTATTTTATGAAAGATCTCAAAAGAGTGAGCCAACCAAGTTTGACTAGATTATGCATGACATAGGGGACATCCTCCCAAAATCTAGCCCTGAGATATGTTTTGCCACTTTCATCTATTTGTGGCTTTCTTGCTTTGTCATGCCATGTCATAGGCAATTCATTTGTTTGGAAACTTTTACGATGACTTGCAAGATGGCACATAGACAAAAGGTTGCTCTAGCTCTTGCAGTGTTGGGATCCATATGTGTGGGCCTTAGAGTGATAGTGGGTAGCCCTAACAGACCAGGTGATTCTTTAACTTGGTTTCTCATCTGGATTCTTGATGCTTGGATTTATGCTTATTTTTGGAGGACATATACTAAGTTGGAGCCTAGTGATGCAATTAAAGGGCTATGTCACTCATTCTTGGTCCCTATTCCTGAGATGATTCATATCATGAATATGGTTGCTTCTATTTACACTCATAAGGAAGCTAGGATGCATGTGTGAGATCCTTGAAACTTCAAGTGGCAAGCTTTCCCTTACACTCTTTCAGATTCTAATATGCTAGTGGGCATAGCTCATCTTCTATTATCTTTGGAGGCTTATGTGTACATTGCCTCTTTATGACATGGAGTACTTTTGCTCTGATCAAGGGAATATTTAGTTGGAGAGTCTTATAATCCACACCAATTCTCTTGGCAATTTAGGTATGATCAGGGCTTTCCTGAGAATATTCCTACCCCTTCACCACTATCATGTTGAAGCTAGTTAGTAGGCTATTGGTTTTATCTTACTCGCCTTCAAAATAATTTAGAGTATTATATTCCTAATATTGAGCGAGAGGCCAAGGTTCTTTCATGTTCTATTTCAGGTGAACTAGATGAAGATTATGGAGGTCCTCCTAACAATATTTCAGACTCAGATGGTAAGAGATATCTAAGCTTTTGCTAAGTTTTGTGTTACATGTATATTGATTTGAGTCTTTTTTGTAGATGTGGTTCTTGGGTCATGCTTCAATCGAGGGATGTTTTCACTCATGGACATCTGTCCACCATCGCTAGTGTCAGATAATGATCCACTATCTCCTTCTTCTTATTGAAAGTTTTCTATCTCCTTTTGTTAATATGACACTTTCTTCCTTAGGGGATTATGGGGAAGCGTGAGTGAGAGGCTATTGGGTTGCCACGATTGTTGAAAAGCATCGCTAGGCTTTATGTATCTTAAGACTATCATTATCCTCTATATCTAAAACTCTTATTTGCTTTCTTCCATCTTATTTAGGAATATCATTATTCATTTATGGAATTTTTTTTGCAACAAATTTCATTTGCAATTTGTGTTCCTTGCATCTCAATCCCAAAAGATACACCTTTTTATGGACTTGACTTGTCACATGACGATGGACTTATATTGTTACTCAAGAGTGGACCTGATTTGCTATGTGGAGTGGACTTAACTTGCTACAAGGAGTGGATTGGGGTTACTATGAAAATTAGATTTGATTTACCATGAAGAAGTGGAATTGATTTGACATAAAGAGTGGACTTGAGTTGCTACGAAGAGTGGATTTAATTTACCACGAGAAGTGGGCTTAATTTGCCACATGGAGTGGACTTAATTTGCTACAAAGGGTAGACTTTGATGGAGAGCACGGACTCGATCATCACCAAAATATTTCTCTTTGAGGAAGTTGGACATTTTGTCATAGACAAAATATAGACACTTTTCATTATTATTATTATCACCTCTAGAGGCTCAGGCATAGTACCTCTTAAGAAATTGGGCATTGATTAGTGGCATAGGCCTTTCTCCTTTGTCATAAATTATTTGGTAGGATTTCACTTTAGATATTCTTTTGATAACATATGTACCTTCTCAATTAGGCTCTAACTTGCCTTTCTTATTTCGATTTGGAATTATGGGTTTCCTCAAGATTAAGACCATTTCTCATTTCTAAAAGTATTTGAAGTGGACCATCTTGTTGTAGACCCTGACATTTGTCTCGACACATTTTCAAACTTTGTTGAGCTGCGAGCCTTATTTAACCCAAAGACTCTAGCTCATTAAGGTGAAGATGAACATTATCTTCTTCTGTGATTTCTTTGTATAAGACAATCCTTAGAGAGGAAATTTTTATTTCTAGTGGCAAGACTACCTTAGTCCCAAACACCAATACATATGGTGTTGATTAGGTAGGGTTCGATACGTAGTGTGATAAGCCCATAGTATTTTAGTAAGCTTTTAATGTTAGTCTCTTTTATTTCTATAGCTGACTTTCTTCAATATCTTAGAAAGAGTCTTATTGAATGATTTAGCAAAATTATTTGCCCTTACATTATAGATGCATAAATATCTTCAATCTATCTTGTGATGATATGCGAATCGCCCTACCTTGAAACTTCTGAAGGATGGTCTGTTATTAAAAATGATCTTTCGAGGGACACTAAATTCTTATAGGATGTTTTCTCAAAAAAAAAGAGGATAATAGTATTTGCTTTTACTTCTTTTAATAGAATCACCTCAGCTCACTGAGAGAAATAATTGGTTATTGCTAGAATAAAATGGTGATCTTTAGAAGAAGTTGGTTCAATTGGGCTAATGATATTTATACCTCATACCTCAAACGGCCATGAGGATACTGTCGGATGTAGAGGATTTTGGTGTTAATGAATGAAGTCTCCGTGAATTTGACACAAATGATATTTTCTCGCATAATTGATGCAATCCCTCACCATTATGGGCCACTAGTAGTCCATACACTTAATCTTCATCATCATTTTTCTGATTGATTAATGAGCACCATAGACCCTAAAATGCATCTCATACATGACTTCTTTGGTTTTGTTGTCTAAGAGATAACGCAGAAGTAATAATCGAAGGACTTTCTATAAAGAGTGTCATTGATAAGTAGAAAGTACACAGTTTTCTTTCTAAGTTGTGTTTGTGCTGATTTATCTTGTGGGAGTTTTTATCCTTTAAAGTAGTTGGTAAATAGTATTCTCTAATCTATAGCCTCTTCTATCAGTTCAAATTCAATTTTTTTGTGCTTAATGTTGAAGATTGAGCTTATTACTTATCTGTTACGCACGATGATCAGAATCTCTCCCTGGTTGAGATCAGCCAGTGCCTTTGCTAACTTAGATAAGAAATCAACTTCTGTGTTAATGGATTGAGGAACCTTTGTTATTTGGACATATGGGATTTGCCCCATGAGTTCTTATGCCTTTTCATGATATTTCAAAAACTCAAATTTGTAGAGTTTATATTCTCTTTAGCTTGATTGATGACCAGTTGCAAATCACCAAAGATATATAGGTGAGATATCCCTATATTGAAGGCCATTTCTAGTCCTGAAATTAGGGCTTTGTATTTAGTTTTATTGTTTGTACATGATTTTGAGAGAGAATTAGAATATCATAAAATGCCCCTATTTAGAGTGACATAAATAAGTCCAATGCCTACTTTGACTTGCAAAATATTTGGTTTGATCCTAGTCTGATGGATGATGCCCTATCAAAGTATAGCTTCTAGTAGGATTCCATTTCTTCGAATAAAAGGATCTCTTCATGAGGGAGTTCACAACTTAATAGAGAATTGTCTAGTACTGGATGAGTTATAAGAAAATAGGTGAGGCCTTGTCCTTTAACTATCCTTTGGGGAGTGAACTTGATATTGTATTCCATGAGGATTAAAGCCCACTTTTCTAGCCTTCCAGTAAGTATAGGCTTAGTCATCAGGTAGTTTATTGGATCAATCTTTAATATTAAAATGACTTAATGAGAAAGTAAATAATATTTGCGCTTCTTGACTGTAAATATTAGTGTCAGATAATGCTTTTCGATAGGAGAGTATTTCTATCTACTAGCATTCTACTCAAGCAGTATAGTATGTTTTTTTTGCCTTCTTCATTATTTTGGGTGAAAAGTACCCCCAAAGACCCTTCCACTGTGGCTGTGTAGAAGATCAATGGTTTATCAGGTACAGATGCTGCCAGGATTGGTGGCTTTAAGAGATACTACTTGATCTCTTTACGTTCATTGACATCCTTGATCCCAAATGAATGGGGTATCCTTTTTCATCAATATGGAGAAAGGCTTACATCTTTCGAAGAGGTTTGAAATGAATTTCCTTATGTATGCAAGTTGGCCTTGGAATGACATCAATTAAGTTATAGGACAATAGTATATCCAAGATATCCTTGACTTGGATGAATTGATTTCAATCTCTCGATGCCCGACAATGAATCCAAGAAACTTTCTTAATGATACCCCAAAGGCACATTTTATAGGATTCATCTTTAAGTTATATTTTCTAAGACAATCGAATACCATTCTGAGGTCTTAAATGTGTTTGTTGTTGGACTTGGTCTTGACTACCAAGTCATCCATATACCATTCCACCACCTGGTGTATGAGGTCATAAAAAATTTAAGTCATGGCCCTTTGATAGTGACACTTGCATTCTTGAGCCTGAAGAGTACCATCCTACAACAATAAGTGTTAATTGGTATTCTAAAGGCTATATGTTTATCATTATTGGGATACATCTTGATTGGGTTATACCTTGAAAAACTATCTATAATGGAGGACATTTAGAAGTCAGTCGTGTTGTCAATCATGATTTTTATTATTAACAATGGAAAGTCATCCTTTGGGCATGCTTTATTCAAGTCCCTGTAGTCCACACAAATAAAAATTTAGCCATTCTTTTTCTTGACTAGCACAATACTTGCTATCCAAGTTGGGTGCTTTTCTTCTCTAATGAAGCCTATTTCTATCAATTTTTCACTTCTTCTATGACCCTTTTTTCTAGGTCAAGTTTTATCTTTGTAGGTGCTTGTTTGGCAAGTGAAAGCTCAGGATTGATGGCCAACTTATGGATTGTAACTTTAGGATCTATCCCAAGCATCTTTTAATAGCTCAATGCAAATAGTCAAGCACCATTTTGAGTTGGGTTTAGCTTTCCTATGAGAGTTGAGTGCTAATGAAGGTCGGCTTAGGATCCTCTTATGAGCCTAGGTTGATTTCCATTAGTCATCGACTGTGGCTTGCCACCCATCTTCAAGCGTTGATGGAGTTTCTTTTGGTTTAAGGATCATTCCCTCACTAAGTGGTTCATCAAATAGAGTGAGATTCGATGAAGATTTATTTGAGGGTGTTTTGGCTGCATCAAACCCCTTGTCCTCTGGTTATGATGGAATTTTACCAAGAATGTCACCTTCTTGTGATGTCTGAAGAGTCATGGCTATCTTGGTGCATATATCAGAGAGTGTTGATATTGTTTGGTTATCTTGAAAATTAGACCCAATGGTGACCATGAGATATGTATGGATACTTGGAGTGATATACCATAATCTCTTAGTATTCTTGTTTCCTCTCTCAGGAATATAAGCATGCCCTTGAGGTGAATCCCATAGATTCTTGAAGAAATAACTCCTCTCTTTGTTCATAGATTCCATAGCCAGATTTCTTGATTATTTGATGAAGTTGGTCTAACAAATATTTAGGCATGACTACTAACTGATAGTCACCATCATTTAATGGATCCTCAATTCCTAAGATTTCATGTATGCTTGGGACACGAAGGATTGCCTTGTATAATAGCATTTCCTTTTCTCTTTTGCACCATGGAGGGATGTAGAAAGTCATTAATTCTTCCACAATATTTGATGTTCAACTCGTCTAACAGCTTAAATAAGTCTTCTGGAATTCTAGTAAAAAGAAGAGTATTTTTTTTTTGACCTTTATTATCATTTTCGTCAGAAGTGTATTCACCTAGGCGAACTTGCAAGGCTTTCTCATCTAAAGAATATGGGTCAAAGTCACTTCCTAGGTGAGAAAGGGCAATGATCATGCTAGTAATCTCTTGTTTTACTTGATTGATGGAAGAAGACCTTTATTAGCATGGGACCTCTAATAATATTTTATATCATCATAATGCACCTCATGAATATCAAAAGGATGTACATCTTCATTAATTTGGTGTTCTTCTCCATCCTTGAAGTACTTGAGGCATTGATGTAGGGTTGATGACACAAATTTATTTTCATGTAGCCATGACCTCCGTAGTAGTACTTTGTATGATACATCGATATTAATCACATAAAATTTACATCTGTCATCAACTCACCTATTTTTAGTCGGATGGATATAGCTCTTAGAACTCTTTAGCTATTCTGATTAAACCCTTGGATAGTTATAATCTCAAATAATAGGTGACATACATCTAGAGTTAGAGCTCTTAGAGTTTGGAGAGTCATCAAATTGACTGAGAAACCTGGGTCAATCAGGGTGCAATTCATCTTGATCTTATCACTATTCCCAGTGATATACAATGGTCTATTGTGGTCTATTATTCCTGGTAATAGGTCATCACTTGTGAAAGTGATGGTAGGAGTTTAATGTGCATATAAAAATTTCTTTATCTTTTCTTCAGTAAGGTATGCTTGGTAATTGGGTGGATTACGCAAGATATGTACTAGCATGTCCCTGAGTTCTAGCAACATCATTAGGACATCAAACACACTTAACATAGCTAGGATCTCTTTAAGGTGAGCTACTATGTTGTATTCCATCTTTTTGAGTGTAGGTTTGGTTTGGAAAGGCTCGATGTTTTTCTTTATCTAAAATTTCTTTTTCTTATCCTTGGAGGTGTTCTTGCTCCTAGGCATTGCAGCTTGTCTTGGAGGTAGCACCTTCACATCTCAGAGTTGTACTTGGTTTGTATTCCTTAGTCGAAATTTGGCATCATGAGACCAATAAGTTTCATTTTCAGGATTACTATTAAAACTAATTATATGGTAGGAAGTAGTGATTCCTTGCCCTTGGTTGATAGTTCCATAGATGTCTTTGGAGAATGTGACTGGATGATAATTATCCCACTCAATGTCAGAATTAGACACATAGCACTTTTTTGTAGAGAGGTCCTCAGAAACTCTTTGGATGAATCCTTCTATTTCATCTGCTAGTATGGCATTCTTCAGGACTTTGCATTTAGAACATTTCTCTCATGGATGTTCAGATTGACTTGATGCGGGGGCAGAATGAGCTTTAACATTAGCCTATTTGATCCTCTCCTAAAACTCCTATTTCTTCCTTTGGTGCTTGTTAGTGTAAGGCTCTCTAAAGTAGTCATAAGGTTATTTTGACTTAGACATAGAGTTATATTCATCGTCCATGCCTTGTATGCATAATTCCTCTAAAGTTGGCAAAGTGAATCCTTTCATAAGTTCTAGAACTGGGACTTCACCAACTCTAGTGGGTTGAGCATTTGTTGATGGATTGCCTAATGGAGATTGGGATAGCTACTCATCAATATTTAGCTCAGATGTATGAGTCATTATGCAACAAGAGACCATAAACTCAAATAATTCCTTTTGAAAGCACCTAGCTTTCTTGACCTATCTCTAGATTAGGTGTCACGAGTGATCAGTTTGATCCTGAGGAGGGTTGGTAAGTGATTCTCTACCACTCCTGTAAGGTCTTTTTTATGGCTTTAACTTCTCTGCTAACACCTCTTTCATCTTCTTGATTTTCCCATAGCACATGGTACTTGTATTTGACATGCTTTTCATATGAGCAGTCATAGCTTGCATGTGCTTGTTCAACATTTTCATTTGCCTCACAACAAACTTCATGTTAGTTGTAGCTAGTTCTTTCATAGTATCTAACTGTAGTTTGAGCATGCCATAATTGTATTCATAGGCGAACCACTTTCTAAGATAGTCATCTTGGGAGTAGTCCTTGAGGAGGCTCATGGGATCTTCATTTTATCAGTAACATCTCCCACAAATTTATTTGCTTCCTTTTGCCTTGCATCCTAAATTTCATCATCACTAAAATAATGGGATGACTCTGATGTCTATCTTAATTGTAGCTGTCCAACAATAAAAGTCGCAGCACATATCTTTATCGGAGTTCATCTTTTGGGTTCCTAGTATTGAAGCCTTCATGCAAAACTCAGAGTTTGTCAGGAAAGAATTCCTCTATAGTTACTTAGAATTTTTTTCCTTAGACATATTCGCCCAAAGCATCAATATATTCCTAGATGGCTGATTTCTTGACATCTTATTCATCACGTTGAACCAGCTTCTTCTTCTTACTTCTGTTCTTTTTCTTCTTGATATTTTGAACATGTAAGGTAGTTTACTTTGATGAGGCTTTCTTCATTATCATCCCATACTCTTCAGGATTTATAGTCATTATTTTCATCATTTTTTTCAACCTTTTTGAAATGTAGATGTTCTATAAGTGCCCTTGTTCAGAGGTATATTGTGCCTCTTTCCTGAAGAGGAACTCAGCAAGTGGTTTATGCTCCTCAAACAAGGTGATGTGGTTAATGTGTTTGGTAGGTGTTTCAAGTAGGGCTGCCTTTGAGAGAGTTAGCTTACCCTCTTGGTTCTGCTTCTTGACCCAATCTTTGAATATCAAGTAGTCTTCAATAGTATGGCCCAATATTCTATGGTAAGCATAGTAGTTTAGGGGGTCTTTCTTATTGACTTCATTTGGCCTTTTGCATTTTGACAGTTGAAGGCCTAATTTTAGGACATCCTGAAATATTTTAGCCATTCTCTCTCTTTTGAAAAAATAATTTCTTTCTGAGCTTTTGTTGAAAATTATTGGATCATTCTACTTCCCCATCTCCTCTAAGAGATGGTGATCTCTTAGAATTACCCTTGCTCACATTAGGGTTCAAAGGCTTCTTCTACTTGGTTGTTGTGAATCCCGCCATTATATTTTTGGAAGTTTCTCTGTGCTTTACCTTATCTTTTTCTACTTTGAAATTTTGTGAATTAGGTATGACTAGTGGGCCAATCTTTTCTAACTTAACTTGCATAATAAGGTCTTGAAAGGTGTGGATAGAAAAAGTACTCATGTATGATGCTATCCAGTCTCCCCTTATATTGCTAAGAACTAGATTCACCGACTCAAATTAGCTTATAGATTGTTCGCACTTGATGCTGAGATTTCTTCATTGGGTGAAACACTCCAAGATTGATTCATTATCACACTTTGGTGCCAAGATGAGGTCTACAATGATCACTTTATTGCTGATTCCTTCAAACCTGATTCGAAAATCTTCTTTCATTTGAGCCCAAGTTTGTACGAATTTTGATTGCAAACTAGCATGCCACTCGGGTACTACTCTTGTCAAGTTTGCTAAAAATAGGCAGAGTAATAATAAAAGACTATTACTTGAATCCCAATAAAGAGTCGCAAAGTGAACTATGTGTTATTCAAGAGTGCCTATGCCATTAAATTACTTGAAGTTAGGTACTGTACATCCTCTGAGATATGACACTCAGTCGTAATGACTAGGGTATGATTTGTCATCATTGTTTATCTTATCTGTCTCACTTTTTTTGTGTCAACTGTACAACTACCATTTATTGCACCTGCTATTGTATATACATTGGTAGTTTCATATTATTAGAAATTCTTGAAATCGAGAATTGGGTATCTCTTGCTAGTGGAGGAGGCACTTGTAAAGGGCTTATATTTTTGTGGATTTGATCTACCGAAGATGCACCTTTCACCGTCTCTACTACTTGAGATTATTGTTGAGATTATTCCAACTTTTTAAGATTTTGGCTTATTTTTAGCATCATTTCCATCAACTCCATGACTTTATTTTGAGCTTCATCTTTCTCTTTTCCTTATTATCTCAATTGTTCTTGGAAGGCTTATATGGTCACTTCTTGATTAGAGCTTTTAGTTATGACTAAGGCCTCTATCAGAACATGATAGTCCATATCTTGAGAATTAGGTCTAGGCCTTGGGTCGAGGTTGACTTCTCCTATCAAGTCAGGTTGCCTTATTTAAGGGCCTGCTCATGAAGTGGCTTGCCACACCTTCTTTTTGACATGGTAGCAAGGATTGGTTCCCAAGGTCTCTTTCCTCTTGGATTTTTCATTAGTAAGCCTCACTTGGACAACCTTCTTTTGATGTTTGGCTAGTTGGAGTGAAGGCTTATTGTCCCTCCTAGGATTATGATGAGAAATGATTCTAATAACATGGGTGGCCTCCTTTTGTAAATCCTTATGCTGGGTTATAGCCTTATGATAGCTCCTATTATTTTGTTTAGTGATTTGCTGCTTTGCCATAGTCTTAAGGTAAGACTATCCCCTCCGTGATTTGCTTTCACCCCTTTCTAATTTACTTAATGGGGCAAAAATGTTAGAGGTGGGAACAATAATAACTGACTTCTTTTTAGGGGTAGGCTTCCCAAGCCGACTAAAAATTCTAGTAGTTCCTCCCTTGCTTGTAATAGTTAAGATGAGTTCTTCTTCATTCATGTATGTATTTGGACTTGCTTTCAGTTGCCCCTTATCAATAGTTGGGTGAAGGTGATAAAGACTGAGCTTCATTTTGGTTCGAGAATTTGGAAGACTAATATTCTTGTTGGCTAAGGTGTGGCTTCTGGCTCTTCGTCCAAATGGCCCTTCTCATTAAGAATGATGACATTAGGCCTCTTTTCCCTTGATGGAAGGCAAGAAGTAGGTTTGTCTTGTATAATAATAACTTTTAGTTGGTATAGTAGTAGGTGCCTTTTTGAATTGGATGACCTCAAAGATGGTTTTGAGCTTGATTTGAAGTTTAGCTACGCTGGTGGTAACCATTGACTGAGGTAGATGCATAGTCAATTTTTCCCCTTGTATGATGGCATACCTTAAGGTGGAGTTATTCTTTGTTGATGCCATTTAATAACTTCTTCAGCAAAGGAGAACACAATTAATCAACATTCAATCATGATTCTATTTTGTTAATATCTCTATCATATTAACTAAGATTCTATACTTGGAGGAGAAGTCAAGTCCCATTGGGCATGCCAAAATTTGTGGGATCAATTTTGATGACCCGGAGTTGGTGGAGACCTCGGTGAGCAACCATGATGCATAAATCAAAATTTATTTTAATTTCAGTACACTATTAGGTATTATGAGAATATTGACTTCTAACAGGCACAAACTCTTGTTGCTAATTATCCTGACAATTATCAAGAACCTCCTAAAGTAAGAAATCTACATAATAAAATAGAGACATAAAAATAAAAGTAGAAAGTATCATTCAATTGGATTGAGAAAAGATACATGATTTAAGTAAGGGCATACCCTCTCTTTACAATAAATTTTAGAATAGGATTATAGAAGATATGAAAGAAATAAAGAAAAAAAAAGTGGAGAAGAAGCTCTTCATATGTGTTGCGGCCCTACTCCCATGGCTCCATGTGATGTCTAACTTAGATGGGTCTTGACTTAATCCTTAGTAGATGTTGTTGTTTTTCTTTAATGGGATATAGAAGGGGAATGAGGGGTGAAGTCTTTCCAATAGCTTAAACTTTGGTGATAACTTTATTGGATGGCATTGTCAATAACTTGTCGAGATTAGCTTGAAGTATTTCTAATAGTTTTTGAGCTTTGGTGATAACTTCTTGAATTGAAGTGTTTTCGTTAGTAAGCAAGGTATTGGTGGTAACTTTATTTGAGTTGGAGTGTTTCTATTAGCCAATCAGATATTGGGAATAACCCTTTGGATTGAAGTATTTCGTTGGTCAGTAAAGCATTAGTAGTAACTTTATTTAAATTAAAGTATTTTCGTTAGCTAATAAGATGATATTGATAACTCTATTGATCTTAAAGTATTTTCATACCTAATGAGGTGTAAACAGTAACTTTATTGATTTTAAAGTATTTCCATAGCTAATGAGCTATAGATAATAACTTCATTAATTTTAAAGTATTTTCACAGACAATGAGGCATAGGTGATAATTTCATTGATTTTGAGGTTTTTTCATAGCCAATGAGCCATAAGTAACAACTTCGTAGATTTTGAAGTGTTTCCATGGCTAATAAGGCATAGACAATAATTTTATTAATTTCAAAGTATTTCCATAGCTAATAAGGCATAGATGATAACTTTATTTATTTTAACGTATTTTCATAGCCAATGAGACGTAGGCGATAACTTTGTTGATTTTATATTGTTTTCATAGCTATTGAGGTATAGGCTATAACTTCATTGATTTTGAAGTATTTCCATAAACAATGACGTGTAGGCAATAACTTTATTGATTTTAAAGTATTTTCATAGCTAATGATGCATGTGTGATAATTTCATGAAATTAAAGTAATTCCATAGCCAATGAAGCATAGACCATAACTTCATTAATTTTGAAGCGTTTTCATTGCCAATGAGGTGTAGATGATATTTTAAAGTATTTTCATAGCTAATGAGGTGTGGGTCAAAATTTTATTGAGTTTGAAGTATTTCCATAGTCATTGAGGCATAGGTAACAACTTCATTGATTTTAAAGTATTTTCATACCTAATGATGCATAGGTGATAACTTCATGAAATTAAAGTATTTCCATAGCCAATGAGGTGTAGCTCATAACTTCATTAACTTTGAAGTATTTTTATAGCCAATAAAGCTTACGTGATAACTTTATGAATTTAAAGTATTTTATAGTCAATGAGGCATAAGTGATAACTTTATTGATTTTGAAGTGTTTCCATATCCAATAAGGTATAGGCCATAACTTCATTGATTTTGAAGTATTTTCATAGCCAATAAGGCATAGGTGATAACTTTATTGATTTTAAAGTATTTCAAAAATGATGAGATGTAGATGATAACTTCATTTATTTTGAAGTTTTCCATAGGCGATGAGGCATAGGCAATAACTTCATTGATTTTGAAGTGTTTTCATATGCAATGAGGTGTAGACAATAGCTTCTTTGATTTTGAATTATTTTCATAGCTAATGAGGCATGGTGATAACTTCTTGAGCTTGAAGTGTTTTCATGGCCGATGAGATAGGTGATAACTTCATTGATTTTGAAGTATTTTCATAACTAATGAGGCATAGGTGATAGTTTCATTGGTTTTGAAGCATTTTCATACCCAATGAGGTATAGGTGATAACTTTATTGATTTTTAAATATTTTTATAGCCAATAAGGCATAGATGATAACTTTATTGATTTTAAAGTATTTTCTTAACCAATGAGGTGTAGGTGATAATTTCATTAACTTTGAAGTATTTTCATGGTCAATAAGACATAGTTAATAACTTCATTGATTTTGAAATATTTTCATAGTCAATAATGCATAGGCAATAACTTTCGTAATTTTGAAGTATTTCTATAGTCATTGAGGCATAGATGATAACTTTATGAATTTGAAGTGATTCCATGGCTGATGAGACGTAAGTGATAACTTCATTGATTTTAAAGTATTTTCTTAGCCAGTGAGGCATAGGTGATAACTTCGTTGATTTTGAGGTATTTTCATAGTCAATGAAGCATAAATGATTACTTTGTGAATTTGAAGTATTTCCATGGCCAATGAGATGTAGGTGATCATTTTATAAATTTCAAGTATTTTCATGACCAATGAGGCTTAGGCAATAACTTTATGAATTTAAAGTGTTTCTATTGCTAATAAGGTTTAGATAATAACTTCATGATTGTGAAGTATTTCCATAGCCAATGAGGATTAGGCGATAACTTCCTAAATTTGAAGTGTTTCCATAGACAATGAAGCATAGGCCATAACTTCAAATTGGTTGTTGGGTGAGACCACAGTCTAACCCTAAACAATTTAAATTTTAAGCAAGAGCGTAGGTTGGCCCTAAGTTGATTGGTTGTCAGGCGAAACTGCAAAGTAGTCCTAAACTATCTTGTTAAGATATATTATTATTATTATTTTATCTTATTTTTTTGTTCTTGTTCTTGCTCTCCTCATTGTTGTTAATTCAAGAGGTTCTCATCATTGATTCTTTTTCATCATGATGCCATCGTGATGAATGAGGCCATGATGACCATGGTGTTGGTGGATCCACTGTCATACAGAGGGTCACGGGCAGTTGTGGTGTTAGTGGAGATCTATCATCATATAGAGGGTCATAGGTGGTAGTGTTGTTAGTGGAGATCTGCCATCATATGGAGACTGTGGAAGGCCATGATGTTGGTAGAGATCTGCTAGCATGAATAGCCACAGTTGACTATGGTATTAGTGGAGATTTGACAAAGCCGTGGGTGGCTGCGGTGTTGACAAATAGAAAAGAGGCCCGTGATGGGGCTCAAACGCCCATTCTTTCAAATTAGGTCATTCAAACTTAGGCTACTGAGAATGTGTAGTGGTCGGTGGAGAATAGGGGACATGGGTGACTGCAAGTCTTGAGGAAAAGGGGACAGTAGTAGCAATAAGCGAGAGAAAATAAAAATCTCACAGGGGACAAAGGGAAGAAAGGATAATGAAAGAAAGACAAAAAAGGGGATGAAATATTACATCTTTTTGATCCCTTATTGATACTTTCTTACTCCAAGATGATGAGATCTTTTCTGAAACTTCTTCTTCAATTCATACAAAATTTACCTAAGAATTGTCTATCAATTGCTCTCAAATTTTTTTGCCCTAACCTCCTTTTTATAGGGCTTTAAAAGGATCTCTAATTTTGATTATCGAGATTTGATTGGGAGATTTGATAAGTATTGTCTTGCCATAAACCCCTATATTTGTATCTCAGATTTATATTCTCCGATATTATACCTACTTTGTCAAAAAATTAGATTGATTTTGATGGATTTTGAGAAGAATTTTGTTTCCATTTCTATAGATTTTTGACTAAACCAAATGTTCGATTAGATATCAGGCATCCAATAGTGAATGATATTCACACATTCCAGCTATACTGAATGTCCAATTGGGACTAGACATCCAACTATGAGTTAGGGTCCACTTAGTCAATTAGACCAGATGCTTAGTTGGAGCTGGATGTCTAATTGCAACTCGATTTAGGTTTCGGGCCTAATTTTTTTGCAATTTTCTATTTCAATTTAGCCTTAATCATCCTAAATCAAACTCGAAGTTCAACTCTAACTCAAAATTAGGCTTTAGTTGCAAAAACCACTTAAAGAGCAGCGAAAAGGGGGAAGGCTGTGGGCTAGCAAGAAAGCGCTACAAGTCCTGAGCTAATGGGTGATCCCATGTAGGCACGATGAGATTAGTTTGGTGAGATTGGCACGGGGGTTCTCGGTGGACTCTTGTTGTCATGGTGCAAGCACAGTGGTCAGCACTATGAGGTTTCTCAACATCAAGGTGTGGCCTAAGGTGGTGCAGAACAAAAAGGGGGTTTGTTGCTTGCTTGTTGTGGAGCTATGATTGGTGACTAGGCTAGAGTCATCCTCATGGGCGGCCAGCATGGAGGTAAGGCCAGGGCAGGTAGTTGCTCCTCTTCGACACAGTGCGGAGGAGCTGGCTGGCATGGTGTGATGGAGAACATGAGTAAGGCCTCTAGAGCTCTAGCCAATAGTATCTAGATGACCGGCCTGGATGCAGGTCGATTACAGGAATACGAGGCAATCACCTAGGATAGTCATATAGTTAGGCCACTAGAGCTAGGCCTCTGTGCTCAAAATCAAGCATGTGCAGCGTGGACAAGTGGGGATATAGCGAAGGTCGAGGGGAACCTTGCAAGGAGATAGATAGGAGAAGAGGAATAGAGTTATAAAGGAAAGTGAAAGGTGAGAAAGTACCAGTCCTTTTTCTTTTTTGTCATCTATTCTTGTTCATATGCTCCTATTTTCTTCTGAATGATCCTCTCTAATCTCTCTCTTTTTTTTTTATTTTGTGGGTTTTTTCAAGGACTGAGAGGATTGAAAATCAAATCATTGATTGATTTGATCTTGGGATTTGATTGGATTGTGATTTGCAATTATATTGGATTTTCATATCTTTGATTGGTATATTGGAAATCATAAGCCTTCCTTGGCGAATTGGTGGAGGCTTGCACAAGTAGTCCTGGTCCTTGATTTGCACCAGTATCTTGATGCTAGGATAATTAAGTAGAGTGTAGCTCCATAAATTAGCTATGTAGACTGGTAGCTTGGCTCTTTTTCTCTTGGATTCAAGCAACCATAACTCCCTTTTTTCTTTTCTACTATGAGAGCCATTGGTTTTTTATCAAGCTGTCATCATTTCTTCCATGTTAACATGCTTGAAAACTTTCTCTATGAATCCATGAGTGTCTGTGGCAACCATTATGTCATCCCATATGCAACTTTGTCCACCATGAGACCATTAATAGTAGCAGCTAAAAAAATAGAATTATCAAGATTGTTTACATGGACTCGAGCTGTGTTGACTCTAGAGAGGAAATCACTCAAGCTCTCTCCTTTGTCTTGGGGGATCGCTAGTGAGGTGAATGAGTCATGATGCCTTATTGGTTAATGAATTTGCACTCTAGGTCTGCAAAAGCTCTCCATCAATCCTACTAGAAGGCAATCGAACCAAACCCGTGCTGAGCCTTGGAGAGTGGTTAAGAATGCCTTACACATTGTGGTCTCGGTTGCTCCATACAATATCATACTATTCTTGAACTACCTAATATAGTCTAGCGGGTCTCTCATCCCATCATACGACTCCCAAGATAGTTGTTGAAACTTGCGTTAGGGAGGCTCATTTATGAGCCATGAATTCAATACACTAATGCCATTGCTTAGTGCTAGTTTGGGTTGTGCTAAGCCCTATAATCTTTCATCACCTATTGGGCAATGCACTTCTCCATTTATTTGGCACTCCACATTGTGCTTGCCTTAGTGGATGACTCGTGCCTTTTATATGAGGTGTTATTTGAGCTTGACCCTCTTGTTAGGCTGAACTCGTTAGAGTGTGCCAATTTTCAGCTGGCCCATCCTTGTCTTAAGGACCCTCTTGCTTTGAATGGCTTCCTAGGGGCTAGAAAGTGGGTATATGCACCTATGCCACCTGGGCCTATGCTTTCACCAGTTGGGTGATGGCATGGATCTCCTCAACCAACTATGAAAAATCACCCCTGAGGATGGGCTGTTTATCTCAGCACCTCAACTCCGATTTTGGCCAATTGGTGCCTAACTTTGGTAAGGCTCTTGTCATTTGGAGATAAGGATCTGAGTTTCACTTAAAGAGGCTTGTTGTAACACTATCTACTCTGAGATGCTAGCTACTGCCTATTTTCTAGGATGCTGCTGTTGTGGTGGCATGATTATCGTTGATCTAGTTCCACCTAGTTCCATCTCAAAGTTTGTTAACTCTTTCTAGTCCTTTCTAACCAACTCCAACCTGCATAGAAGAAAAAATATTGCCCACCTAGTTTCAATCGGAGCAAAATGGTCTGACGGTCAAGTTAGTATGTCATCCTATTTTGATCTCTTTCACTTTTGAGAGTAACTATGGTTTGCTATGGAAGGAATGAAATTCAAGAATTGAACTTGTAAGAGAAGAAGGGGAATCAAGGGCCAGACTCCTTTATTTTGATACCTTGGGCCCTGTTATATGGGACACTTTCGATAATTTGACCTTGCCTCATTAGATAACTCTATCATGCTTGGTGTTTAAGTTAGTTGAGTGCATTTTAGGTATTTTTCCTAATGTTTTCTATCACAATTTGTTGATTTTCTCATGTAATGGGAGGTGTAGTAGGAGTTGGTGGCTTAGGTAATACATATGGTGCCAGTGGTGCAGATGTTTATCTCCTAAAGGCACCACTAGTGCTATCCCTCATAGCGACAAAATGAGCATACAGAATGTGCAAATAGTTTGTCATACAGATATCATTGGTTTACATTGGATGGTTTATGGAACTCATCTTTCAAGGACTAGGCTGTAAAGCCTGCTTCTAGGTCGCCGAGCTATGGAGCTCTTCTTTTGGGGACCGAGTAGTAGAGTCATTCTTTGGTGGCCAAACTGTGGGCCTTGTCTTTTGGGGGCCAAGCTATGGAGCTTGACTCATAAAGTCCAGGTTGTAAAGCTTTAGTCCTTCAAACCTTGATCGAGGCTAGGCATGATAGTGAGACTAATAGCTCTAATTTTGGCTCTATCTTCTTCCCAATTTATTATGGAATTCGATTTCACTTTGGCATTGCTTTTTGACAATGACATAAATGTTAAAAGAACCAAGACTTCAGCTTTTTGAAGATGCATAATATATATATATATATATATATATATATATATAAAGCTAAACTACTTAAGCTTTATCAATATTTGGAATATTGTTCATTCTGAAATTATATCACTGATATTGTATGTATTTGTATTTATATATTATGCAATGCAAAGCAGGAAAATTTATTAGTGAAAATTCAGAAGGCAAACTCATTTTCATAAATCAATGCATAAATATATCTTTGTTGACTCCATCTAGTACGCAACATGTAACTCACTAGACTTAGCAGTATCCTTTTAAAAGTTTCAGCAAAAATACCGTCAAAAATAGAGAAACAAATATTGTAGACATATGGAGAATATGGAGAATTGGAAATATGTTATTGGAAATAATTGAATTATTATGGATGTTATGAATTGTGTACTTTACTTCAATGAAGAAAACAAATGTAATTGCATTTCCATCTTAAGCTTTCAAAACTGAAACAAACTATTATTAAAGCAAAATAATTAGTCTTGAGAAACTAGGGAAGAAAAAGAAGAAGAAATAAAGAAAAGGAAAAATTCAGTTTTAGAAAATCAAAGACAAAAATCAATTTACAAGAATGAGTAAATTAGGCATTAAAGTTACTTAAAAAGACCTGAAATAATAAGAGAAAGAAGAAACAATTTTGTTAAAAAAGACTGAACACTTTTAGTGAATTAATGAAGAATAAACACAATAATGAAAAAGCAATAGTAACACCTGATAAATTTGTTCAAAAAAAGAATATGGAAAAAGATAATTAACACTAACAAAAATAGGAAAAAAAATAGACAAATGGAGAATTGGAGATATGCCATTGAAAATAATTGAATTACTATGAATGTTATGAGTGGTGTACTTTACTTCAAGTAATAAAACAAGTCCAATTATATCATGATTTTAGGTTATGAGAACTAAAATTATTATTCAAACACAACAATAAGTACTGATGAAACAGCGAAGACAAAGAAAAAGCAAAAAAAACATGAGAAAATATTTATAACGAACCAATGACAAAGAACAGTTTATAAGAATGAGTAAATTAGATTTTAAGAATTATTTTACACAAAACTGAAATAAGAACAAAAAGGAACTAGTTCTGATGAAATAAAAGGTTGTACACTTTCAATGAATCTATCAAGAAAAAACACAATAATGAAAGAGAAATAATCACTTCTGATGGATTTATTTAGAAAATTAATCAGAAAAAGAAAATAAACAAAGTGTTAAAAATAGGAAGAACATATTTTACACATACAAAAATTGGAGAACATATCTCAATCATGATGAAATAGTGAAGAAGAATGAAATAAAAATAGAGAAGAGGCTAAAAATAGTTAGGACAAATCAGTGACAAAAATCAATTTACAATAATAAGCAAACTAGAATTTAATGATTCATTTAAAATATACATTAAAACAGAAAATAAGATATGTTTCACTTAAGTTTAAATCTAATGAAGTTAACTGTGATTTAAGTGAAGTCCAATTCTCAATAAAATTCATCACCAACAAATATTATTTAACACTAAACATAGTCCAAATACATATATCCTACTGAGTGCAGTTGTATAACTCTCAAAGTGAAAAGTTACAAAAGCAAATAAGCATTCTTTGAAATCAATTTTAGATAAATGACAAAATATATATCACAACACAATGTGCTAGGGTAAGGCAAGCAAGAGGAACTAAAGATAAATGATGACCGATAATAAAACAATTTGAAAACAATAATTTATTTTTCTCGGATCAGTTCAATGAGAACTATTGCAATTTTCTCTTGTTAGAAAATGTAAGATTAAAATAAATAAATAAATAAATAATCACAACTAAATATCGGTACAAAGATCTCCTTCAGTAGACTGGAGTAGCAAATTTATTGCATTGTTGTATACTCTTTTAGCAACAAGATGTCCTTCTACACCACCAAATTCATAGATCAAAATGCCACTAAAATTGGATCATATCATTTTCAAAGAATCAATGAAGAATAATGCAATAATGAACAGGCAAATATCACTCATGACGAAATTGTACACAAAAAGTATCATGAAAAAGATAATCAACATTCTTGATTAATCATATTTGTCAATGCATATTTTTCATGTACTTGTTTCAATTTTAGATCTTTCAATTTCAATCAAAATTTTGAATTTTTTAATTTGAATAATCATTTGTAGAACATAAATTAGGTAATTTTAAAATGTCACAAATATCTCATGTAACATTCCTAATTTTCATAGAATTTCTATATTGGAAGAGGATCAAAGTTGACATTCTAATTTATTTACATGTGTGTGTGTATATATATATATTAAAATAATAAAAAATATATGTTAATATTTATTTATTTGTATTGATTGGGTCTGGTTTCAAGTTATTAGTTACAAATATGTCCAAATTCATGCCAAACCCAATAACCTAGTGGCTCCGATAATAATGCCTCTAATTGACCCAATACATTATCATGCATACAATTTTATACTTATATATTTTTCATTAATTTTGGCTCTATCGATTTATTGGATTAATAGTATTCAGTTACACCCTTACATCCAGTATGATGGGATGGAGGAGAGCATGATATTAATTAGGATGATTTTATCTTATGTGTTTTGTTGTGAATCACAATAATTAATATCAAATCTTAAAAATAAACAACTAAGATAGCAAATTTATTTGAGCCAAAATTAATGAAAAATATATAAGTATAAAGTTTTATGCATGATAATGTATTGGGTCAATTGGAGGCATTATTATTAGAGCCGCTAGATTATTGGGTTTGACATGAATTTGGACATATTTATAACTAATAACTTGCAATTAGACCCAATAATTATAAATATGAGGAGAATATAATGGAAGGTATTATTTGGTTGGACGATAGTTCAGCATATGAGTTCATCGGTATAGAAGAAGTTAAAATTCAGGTGTTTGGTAAAGCCATTCTCACTTTGACTGGGATGAGGCATATCTCAAAGATGTGAAAGAATGTAGTCTCACTTGGTGCACTAAACCTAAAAGATTATAATTATTTACTGAGAGATAGAGTCATAAAGGTAACATATGATATTAAAATCTTGATGAAAGAAGATAAGTAAGAGCATATTTAGCAATCGATAAGAAATATTATTTTTAAGTGGAGTTCCAATGGTTACGGCAATAGGGAGGACATGTGATACATGGATTGACTAGCAGGAGATAAGTATTCTTTTAGAGCTACTTTTGTCGTGATAGCATACACTTTTTCTGAAAGACTTTCAAAAGTATAGAATGAAGTGTGAATTCAAGGTTGGCTTGAGTTTTTATCTTGCGAGTAGCTTAATAAGATAAGCCTAGAGGTAGGGGTTGGATGAGAGATGATGGTTGAAACTACTTCGTGATAGTGCATTCAAGCTCAGCCAAGTTGACGATTGTTGTGTTTAAATGTCTTAAGCTTAACACCTACCAGCTAAAGATAAACATATCCCTTTCCATGAGTGTAGCTTCTATTCTACCTAATTAAGAGGGATTCTATGTTGCTCTTCAGATTTTGATAATAATTAACCGAGAGTTTTACATGTTTGTTAAGTTGTCATAGCTTCAAGATTTACTAGCTCATCCAATCTTATGAAAGATTGAGTCTTAAAGATAAAACTTATTAAATTGTTTTTTGTAAAGATGATGACTCGAAGATATGTGGATGATGATAATATGAAGATGAAGCTCACGATGTTTTAAAGATCAAATTATGAACTCAATATATGGGATCAACTCCAGCTAACAAAATTTAGTTTTCCATTTTATGTTAAGTTGACGATTTGATTAGTAAATTTCTACATCTCTCTATTTCATATATTGATTAACATGGAAATGCCCTCATATGCCTATTTTATGTTTGTATAACTAGCTCTGATTGTTGGAACATATTCAAACACAAGTTTGGTTATCTAAAGTTAATAGAAAAAGTCGTGGTTCATTTCTGAAATCACAACGTCCACCTAAGAGGGGGACGAATTGGGTTTTGAGAACAAATAGAATATTTTCGATAAATCAAAACCAATTCAATCCATCTATCATGATTCAAAGTCAATTTTGAAATAATCACAAATGTAAGTAATTAAATTAAGAAAAGGATAGGGTACACCATGATTTTTACGTAGTTTAAAGACCAATCGCTTCTACTTTATGGACCTTAACTCGATCTTGAGGACTTTAACTTTCCACTAGACTGTCACTTAGTTGGTGAAACCAACCTTCTACAACTCTTCTTGTATGAACTGGTAAGATGAACTCCCAATTGGAGTTTGAGTCACTCAACCACTCCAAATAATCTTGGAGTGGAAAAAATAAAAGTAGATTTTATAATTTTAACTCACAACAAATTTCTCTCAAGAAAAAGGCAAAGGATAATAAAAATTTACTTAAAATTAGAAACTTTAGAGCTCAGTAATGGATAGCAAGTAGAAAGGGTTTTTTTATCACTTTTCTCAAATATTAGAAAATGCAAAAATTGTTAATTGAGACCCCTTCCATTTTATTTATACCTTTGGCTTGAAAACAAGTTATTAGGAGTGAGATTCCATAGTCTGATTCGCTCTAATGGTCAAAAAATTAGCTATTAGTTATGCAAAGAAATTGAACTAAACGTCCGTTTTAGATAACCGGCCGTTCAATTCCAATTTATCAGCATTGGCTTATAGTCCATCTAGGCGCTCAATTCTGGTTAATAAAATAGAACTTGAATCGGCATCTGGACATCCATTTATCAACTAGTCGTCCAATTCTATGTAGGATTGAATTTTAAATTTTTAGTTTGACTCAAATGGTAGTCCGATTCAAAAGTGGATGTCCGGTTTAGTAAGAAAAACTATGTTAGAAGCTTCCTGTAGAATTCTACACAATATGAAATGCTAAACAATTTATCTGAAATAAATTTTCGACTCAACTAAAAATAAAAAGAAAAATAAACCTAGTCGAAGCAGAGTTCTTGAGTTGTTTTGGTTTTGTCTGTGTCATACTCAATTCTTCAAGTTATAGTAAACACCTTTCAAGCAACCTTGAGCTATCTCATGATCTCTTCAAGTCACATTCACTGATCCACCATCGCACTTCCTTTTTTAAAAAATTTTTTGAACGTTTTCTTGAGAGTTTTAAATATTTTGGTTAAAATACAACTCAAGTAGATATCAAATATTATTAATTTATTATCAAAACTAGGAGAGACGATAATTTCTAATGGTTAAATTTTTATTACAATAATTATAAAAGATTTGTTTAAAGTGATAAAAAGAAAAGCTTTAACATTTTAAGAGAATGATCTCAGCTTCCAAATCTTTTAGTCTCCGCAAAAGTTCTAATTAGTTTTAATTTTTAAATCCTCATTTTTTGCCTTTTTCTCAACTTGACAAGCTTTTAGTAGTAAGATTTTTTTTATATTTTCCTTGATTCCTATAATTATAACTTTTAAATTGTTAATAGACTATTAAGTGCTTTCCTAAGTGTTAGAAAAGTGTTTCGTATCACACTAAAGAATTGTTAATAGTTGAAAATTGGTTTCAGATTGAGGAGCAATACTCACAATGTGATGAAATAGTTATAAGGATATCACTTCACCTGAGTAAACCAAAAGCTCTTGTGAAAATATCAAGTTCTTAAAAATTGAAAGAATGATCATAAAATAAGTGCGATTAGTCATTGAATTATGTATATTAGTTTGCATTCTTTCTTTTTTTTTATAAAATATGTATGAATTAATCATTTTCATTAGTTAATTGATTATTTGTGTTAGTTAAATTGAGATTTTACCATCTTATGGATAAAGAAGTGATTTTGAGGTTTAACTGTTCAAAACTTGTGAATATTATTTTTAAAATCTGATCACCCCTTTTCGGTTGTCTCTTGGGTTTCATTGTCATTTCTTCTTTTTCAAGTGCTTTTCTTTGAGAGATAAACTCAAGTACCTAAAGGCAAGAGTTCAGTTCTGCGTTCGTGATTTTTGCTAGATCTAGATCTTCAGCAAAGATAACAACAAAGCTTTTACGAAAGTAGATCTTCCACCCCGACAAACTTTCAAATAGACAGAGAATGAGTTTCTAAGTTTAAAAGATGCTCCAATTTTGGTTTGCAAAAAATGAGCATGTCATCAGTAGTGTAAATGGAGAACAATTTTTTTCCAAATCATCACCCCCGCACCGTCCACAGGCCAACTCTTTCCCTTGAGCTAGAAACAACATTCTATGTAAGATACCAGTAACCAAGACTAAGAGGTAGGGTGAGAGCGGATGGCACTATTTTATCCCTTGTTTGCTATAGATACTGTTGTGGGATCTCCATTAATAACACAAACTTTTACAGTTTGGAATATTTCAGAGATCCATCTTATTGATGTATTTCGAAAGCCTGTATTCACATAAGCTGCAAAAGGAAGTTCCGATGTACGTTGTCATTTGCCTTCACGAAGTATAGTTTCAGCAATACTTGGTTACCATTCTCTTCTTGCAACCAAAAAGAGTTTTCTGTGCAGCGGCAACACTGTTTGGAATTTGAGTTCTCTTCAAAAAATGAAAGAAGAAAGGGCTTGACTTTTCTATTTAATAGTGCTGTTCAAAATGAATGGAGAAACCTTGCTCTAGTCATAGGATTTTAATAAAATAATAATGAGCAATACTTCAAACCATATCTTAGTGAGGTCCATGTATCTTAAAAATTTGTCACAAAATTTGTGTAGGAAAATCAAGTGGCTCTCGGATGCGTTCTATAATAAGTAGGCAACCATAAAGATACTCAATTCCTGCAATGCAGCCAAAGTTACTAGTTCTTGTTACATGACAGCAGACGCTTTATTTTAATCTAACAGATCTTTTACATAACAATAAACCCCAAAAGAATCAAACATCGAATCCTATAATTCATGATATCGAAACGGGCCGTAACTCAAAGCGGCAGATAGGGCACGAATTTTTTTTGGCAAGCCACTCGACGAGGCACTCCTCATGGAATTTGTGGGAGCACTCCAAAGCCGTGGACTCTTTCCCAACCTCAAATTCCTCCAAGCAAACAACACAGGTGCTGCTGCCTTTTTCTTCTGCTTTGATCAGAACCTTCTTCAACCCATCAAACGGAACAGGCTGCAGAGTGTCCTTTTCGTCTTCTGATTGTGCCCCCATGTACACAGCCACGAACTCATCGAAGAGTTCATCCGCTAAGCTGTTAAGAAGGTTAGGAAGATCGTCATAGCCAACCTCATAGAAGCTGATCTGATTGGCCTCTTCATAGAGAAACGAGACAAAGCCGAAGTAACCAATGCCATGACCGTCTATGTGATCCATGACGTAGGCAACGATGTCCACGTAACCGGAGGCGCGCGCCTTCAGCTCAACATGCATGAGAAGCTTACGGCCGAGGTCACTCTCCTGCAAGCTTTCGATGAGAATATATTTGAGATTATGGTCGTAGTAGAGAGTGTTTCCTGTCGACGGGGATTGTGAGTCGTGCTCCGGCAGTGCGCCGGCAAGGTCGTCATTCGAGTGCAATGGCGACGCTCTGGTCTGGGCGACTTCCGGCTTTGTGGTGGCCTCGTCGCCTGGAGACGGATGTTGCGAGTCCAGCTCCGGCCGAGAACGTGCGAGATCGTCCATGAAGCTTAATGGCGACCCTCTGGTGTCGGCAGATTCTGGTATTGTGGCCGCCTCGTCACCTGAAGATGAGGGTAGCAAGTCCAGCTCCGGCATAGCGCATTCGAGATCGTTCATGTACTGCAATGGTGACGCTCTGGTCTCGGCAGCTTCCGCCATTGTGGTGTCCTGGTCACTTGGAGACGGGGGTTGCGGGTCCAGTTCTGGCATTGACTGCAATGGTGACGCTCTGGTCTCCGAAGCTTTCGGCATTGTAGTGACGCTGAGAGAGAGAGAGAGAGAGGGGTGTGGGAGGAGGGGTGGGGGCGTCGCGGGGTCGGGGGTGGGGTTTGTGTTTGGAGAGAAGCCGCAAGAAAGGATTTGGAATACAAGAGAAGCTTTGCCCTGTATTCTGTTGATTTTATACTTGTATTGGGTCGTCGGCGACTTGCGAGTCCGACTCGAATAATGATGCCAAAGCCGATCTCAAAAGGATTTAGGACGGAGGGAGAAGGGGGCAGGGGAGGAGAGAAGGACTCGGACTCGGACTCCGATCCCGAGCAGGAATTTATTTCATTGCTTTGCAGATTTTAGAGTCGATGTATATAAAAGATCTCCATTGGTCAGAAGAGAACCCAAGCGATCTTCTGTGTTCTCAATCTTCCAGTGTTATTTCAAGCTTCGATCTCATCAAATCCCCCACATAAGACGCTACCAGAAAGAAGCCGAGAAAGAGCAAGGAGCTGCATATGCATCTTGACATCCTGAATAAAAATCTTACATGGGTTTTTGGATATCTTTTGATTTGAGATTAGATTCGAAATCAAAAATTTTTTAAATTATTTTTTTATAAAATTAATATTATTTATTTTACAACATAATTAAATCAAATTATTATAAAAAATTAAATTTTTTTTGAAATTTTAAATTATTATAAAATTAATTTTAATAAAAAATATTAATTTACAAAAATAGTTTACCAGCCTTGATTTTGATTCTAATTGCAAATTAAATAGTACTTTAAGATTTCGGTGTTTATAATTTATTTACAAAGTTAAATCTTGATTGATCAAAAAAGGAGATCGAGAATAATTATTTACCCAAAATTTCGCTTAAATATAGACAATTTTGATTTAAAATTATTTTCTCTCAACATCCAACACGTCACCACAATGCTTTTATGAAATCTCAGCCTTGCCGTGGGTAGAAAAATTGACATGGAGGAAATGCTTGATTTGGAATTGAATTCAAAGCGGACACCGATGCAATATTGGGGCGCTCATCTTTTCTCAATTTTCCTACAAGAATTCTATAAATGTAAGAAATGATTGAGAGTTTCAGCATTCAGAGAGTAGTTTTTACCTAAAGTTATATTAAAAATATCTATAGACTAATGATAGAAAAGGTTAGAGGTAATATCCACTTTTTTGTAAGGAGTTAAGATCCAACATGATGGCGATTATGTTGCTTTACAGTCATCCTTGTTAATGGCTAGCGGCGCAACTTGGAGGACAAGTTATCAATGGGTGACCATCATGATATTACAATAAATCAATATTAGACAGAGCCTAATTGCTTTCATTAATGGTAGGTGTGTTGGCAGTGGATTCAGGTGTTGAGCTAGGAAGAGGCTGCTGTGGATGAAGACACCTTGGTGCCGAGTTGATTGGCTGAGGGAAGAGAACAACCTAAGCTAGGGAGCATGCCACGTAATGCTACATGGCCTAGGGGGCATGCCATGTAATGCTATAGGCCCATAATGCGTTGCCAGCAAATGTGTCTTCCAACTTAGCTTAACGACATTACCAACTAGTTCACTATAATCAAGGGCCCCCTAACTGCTTGCGTCAATCTTTTCTGGATGAGATGTGGGCAAGTTGCTTTCTTGATCCTGAGACATCTAGCTTGCTATTTGCTAGCCTCGCTTTTAATGATGACTTTTAGATTTTTTTTCAATGATTAATTGTTGATGGAGACACTTCAATCTCCCATTATCTAGCAATAAGCATGCCTCTTTGTTTCCTACACTTGGGCAAAAGAATGTGTGCCACGTGTCCAGTTGTGGTGACATTTTGCTAGTTTTTGAGAGATCCTTTCTTCAGTTCTTCATTCTACAATCTACAAATAGAGAATGGAGGATGTTTTTTTTCCTTCGCTTGTATTTGTGATCTTATTTATCTGCAAATACTTGATAGTGCAGGCACTTGGGCTTCTCTTCCTTCTTTATTCTCCCAAGTCTTCCTCTCTCTTTAGGATGCCATCCAATAGTGCTTGGAAGGCCATCAGGGTGAAATACACCTGGATCTACCATTCGGTATAAGATTAAACTACTCAAAGTTCTTCTTTTTTGGCACAAAGCATAGGTAGCAACCTTTCAGGAAGATCACAAAACTCCTTGAGATTGTCCTCTTATGCATTTTGTAGGCCTTCACATAGATGTCTAGGGCATCTCAAAGTACATTGGAGGGGTTATAATTGTGCCCTTTTCTCTTGATAGGTGGTGAAGTGCCAAGATCTTTTGCTATGATGGTTCTTGTTTACAATGTCACTTTCAACTACTAGAGTATTCAGGATATGTTCTGCATTTTCATATTCCCTCTAGAAACCGAGGTGGACTTGGTGGAGGAATGGGAAGTTGTTCCTAGAGGAGTGCCTTTCCCTCCCAAATTTTCCTTGATAGCTTTGGGGAGTTGTGATTTGGTGTCAAATCAAATCATGTCTAACACTTGGAGTAACTTGATAGCCTTTGGGAGCTTTTGTGCCACAAAGGGAGTGATTCCCTTGGTAGCTTTATTACATGAAGTCTTCATTACCAAGTCAAAGATGACTATTGGTACTTAATGATTTGCTCAGGCTGAAAACTATTTTGCTTCCCTAGGAGCAAGCACCATGATAGTAGCTACCATCTAATAATTTTGTTGGAGCTTATTGGTTCTCTAGCATTGGCATAGATCAATGTGAGTCTTTCTTGTTATTTCTAAGATCAATTTAAAACTAAACAAGAATCGATTCATACCAGAATTAGAATTCACTAAGAGCCAAACTAGAACTAAGTTAAGTTTGAATCTAACTACAACCATTGTACTAGGTTTGAAGAAGATCAAAGCTAAACTAAAGCCATATTTGAACCAAACCAAGTATGATCCATAATTGTTTCAAACTAGATCTAAACTAGAACCATAGTTCACTAGAATAGATTGAAATCAAAATAAAGTTTGAACTAGAATTAGTTTGAACTATTCATAAACTAGAATGGGCTTGAACCATACTATACCTAAACTAGGCTTGAACCATAGTAGTTAGAATCAAAATAGAACTAGATCTAAACAAGAATTAGATCAAACTAAACTTGAATAAAATCAGGTTAAGTTTGAACATGAAGCAAGTAGAACCAAATCTAAAAGAAGCTCGCTAATAGCATACAATAGTAGCCCTTCCACTTTGGCATAGTTGATCCTACCTATTGACTCAAGTTCATAGGAAGAGGGCACCCTTACATAATCGGATATAGGCTTCTATTGTTTTGGTACTTTTTCACTACATCTTATTATTTCTTCCCACACTCATGAAAGACAACACCTGTGCCTTGAATTACGAATCACTACATATCAATAGTAGGCACTATCGTCCCACAACCTAGGAGGGGCTCTTGCTTGCATACTGCTTCTAGCATGGAAGAATAAGTAGCCTTAGCACATCTGATGGCCAGCCCTATGAGCTAGCTTACTAGCTAGGTCTCCACACATCCAAACCCATTGGATTAAAACCCTAGTAGATTAGGGATACTAACCTTCTTTCTTTGAGGAGCACAATCAATAGCACTTTCAATGCCCTCATTAGAGCAAACCTATACCTCATCCCCAGTTAGTACTCTAGGGTAGTTTACTTCCCCCTTACTCGACTGTAGGAGAAGAAGGATTTTGGAAGCAATCCCCTCCGACTGGTTTGATGATTGCTTCAATCAAGAATGGGTTATGGATTCAGTCATCATGCCCTTCTACGAATGAGGGAACCTATTATATGGCCACCACTACGAGATCATCCAATGAAGATATAAAAAAAACACACACGAATGGTGTCAAAATGGCAATTAAAGCATAAAAAATAGTGAATGCAATCATATCTTGAATAGCATAGAAGCCACTACCACTACTTTTCAATAACAAAGCCCTCAACCAAGGGCATAGCTTCGAAATGAGTGATTCATGCCATTAGCTGCCCACCTCTTTCGAGCCCAAGTCAACTAAAAAGGCCAAGTATTGCGATACGAAAGTTATGATGATATTACTAAGGAATGTCTTTATCAAAACATTTTTGCTTCTCACTTTGGGCAATTAGCAGTAATCTCTCTGTGAACATCCGGAAATCTATTTCATGTAGTTTGACAAGGAAATTTTGAGTCATGGATATAGGACCCTTTACATGTAAGACCTATTGCTCATACAATTTGGGATCCTCATTTTGGTCAACCAGCCATAGAGGCCTTTACTTGAAGAGGTTCTATTAGCCTCGTGAATATTGCTTATTCCACTCTTTATTAGTGGCGGTATACAATCAAATTCAATTAAGTTAGGTGCATTTCTCTCAACCAAGAGGTAGAATGGAAATGATTGATATCTCTCATGGATTCAAAAAAACTTCTTCTCTTGATCTTGATAGAGGGGAAGCCTCACCATAGTCAATAACTAAGGAAAGCCGGTTTTTGGCAATCAACAAGATGTACATGTCATAGAAACAAACCCAACCCTACTCAATAAGATAGGTATGATCTCTATCCACTATCCAAAAAGTGGATTGACGATGTGAAGGAGAAGAATGCAACTCTCTAATCGGTGCAGTTCTCTTGCTGAAAGTGCTCTATTTAGCTTAGTGTATGGAAGGACAAGTCATCCTTTTAGGGTAGGGGTCATGCCCTAGAAAGGTTTGAGGCAATGAGATTAACTGCTGACCCAAGCAGATAGGAAGAGAAGGGGAAGGATGGGAATGAGCTTTTGAGATTGATCCTTCCTCCCATCTTATTACTAATGAAATTCTTTGCTTCATTCTCTTTTCTTTCTGAATCTCATATTTAGAAGAGAACTTGCATTTTCTCTAATCTTCATTGGACTTATCTAGATCAACCCAACTTCTCTAAGGGAATATGTGTGACAAGGATGCCAAGTTTGGATTCCGTTCTATTGGAGGTTCTTGTTCTTTAGGAGAGGGGATCTTCTCTAGAACAAATCTTGTCGAACGCATTTCTTTAGACAAAGGCTATTTTTTCCTCTTTCCAAATGGTAAATATTTCTCAGAACATGGAGTGTAAATAAACCCTATATTTAAATTGAAACTGAGATATTGATGCAAGTTCTTCTCTTTTGAATCAGATAGATTCATATCTGAAAGAGGCTTGGTGGAATTAATTATGGATCTAACAATAGAAGTATTGAGTTGTTTAGTCTTTTGTATTTGCGTCTTCTATATAGTAAGGTTTGTTCATATCAAAGATATATGCAAATACATAATATATAGGATTTATAGGATATTTCATTTTATTCAACTCAATCCTTTTTGGTAAAAGATTAGACTGAGTTTAATTAAAATTAGGAGAACAAATAGGAATTAATAAATTATTTTTCTCTTTATCATCATCTGACATATCTACTAGTCTGATGTATCTACTAGTGCAAATTTGAAGTTGATCTCCTTCCATATTTCACAAGTAGTGGCTAGCTCAGACTCCATTTTCTAGCTTCACAGATAATTTCATTACCTTCACAAGCAAGGTCACATCCCTTGTTTTGATCTTCTACACATGCTTAGCAAGCCACCCGCTTAGCTATGACACTAGGTGCATTTCACCAAGGGTGCCCTAAAGTTCCTTCACCAAACTATAGTATGGAATCATCCCCAAATATTTCAATCAGTGTAGGCAAATGCCAAACATGAATGCCCCTAAGCCATGGGCAGAACACCCGGCATAGAGACCCAATCTTGAGTGAAAAAAAATCACAACTTTGGTATTTTTCAATAAAATCATCATGTAATAAATCAACAAAACCCAAAGTCATCTCACATTCCCCTTCTAATTTATGTAACACTATACTAGCATGAATATGATCTCCACTAGACATACTTACTGTTTTAGCTAGTACACGAAAATGCATACCAAGATTTTTTTTGTCTATCAATAACTACATGCATTATGCAATGAATGTAAGGCAGTAGGCCATTATTGTGACAATAACGAGCCAAGCTAGTATTTGCAGTGAATCCCCTTGTTATGTATTCGTGCATTATAATAGGAACTCCCAATTATCTTGCACATATAGCCCTTTTGACCATTTCTTCATATGTACCCACAGTAGAATTCAAGTAATGTCCCCTCAACTTTGCCTATTTTGGAGGGGGTCTTTCACTTTTGCTAGATCTATGAGATATTATGAGTCCTCCATCCCATATTCGCTCGCTGTAGCCATCTAGTTTATTGGTACTACAAAAAATAATGCTTATATTACTATGACTGATATATAAGTCTTATCTCGAACCACGAAGGCCCCAGTTGTGCTTTTGGTTTCCATTCCCATCATCATATTTATTATATTGAAGGAAACTCCTTGTGTTTCTCCATAAGAAATTGGAATCCATATCATGGTTAAGTCTATGAAGTGGTAACATTATGATTCTTGCTCTAAAAACTGACCAAAGGCAAAAAAATTTCTTCTTCTTCATTTTTTTATAGTTAATTTTAGTATTGTTACCCCATATACTTTCTTTGCTTTTGGTTTTATTTTATGGGTGCTATGCTAACGGAATAGGAACATAAAATATAACATGTTTTGCTCCAATGGGCATTCAGAAGAAACTTCAATAAAATAAAAGCGGTTCGCAAGTTCTTTTCTTTATGCTGAAAAATTTTTCTTTAGTTCATTTTTCAAAATACTTCAATTGGTGCATTCAAGAAATAGGCCAATTTGGTATCCAATATTTCCAAACTTGACTTAGAAAGAGATGAATCAATTGATGACTTCCTAGCAAGGGGCTTGTGTTGGTCTATAATAGATGCAAGGAGACAATTGACATGAAGAGCTTGGTGAGTTTGAAGGGCAAGAAACAAAGAAGTGTAACCCCACTCTATGGTAGAAAAATCATGGAGAAAGAAATCTCGTACCGCATCTATAACATTTCTAGAGATAGTCTCACAATAGACAGAGAAGAAGATGCTAGTCAATCCATCTATTCTTGGGTCACTATCAACCAACAAGGAGAAGGAACTTAATTTATTGATCAAATAGAGTGGAAAGCAACATGTTGTTACCCTCCTCAGTTACCAATAACAGAATATAAACCAATAGCTCCTACTTAGTGACCTCAAAAAATGCAATTCATGCTGCCAACTCTTTGCCACAATGACTATTAGGATATCTATCATGGGCTATAGCTATAACTGATTCCTTAGCTAGCAGCATGAACCATTAAATCAGATAAGGTTTTTGGGTGATTATGTTGGCCGATAGAAATGGTTTTTGGTTCCAAAGGAAAGGCTTGATGGGCAATCATTCATCTATGATCGATCATGCTCTTTGATCTCAAGGAAGCTTAAGGAGGAATAAGAAGTTGGCATGTGCAAATTTAAAAAAGAGAAATTTTCTTTCTTGGTTAAGAAAGGAATAAATATTCTTATATATATTCCCAGTTGAACTACTTCAACTCCGCCTTCATTCCTAGCTCACAAAGGGAATTTGCCCAATGTTTATTTGGCTGCTATCATTGAATTTGACTAGCGTCATTTATTAGCAAACAAGTGAAGGAGCTTCATTCACATTTGGATTCATAACTAGCTTCAGATCTAGAGGGACATGAATGGATATTGGAATAGGTCCCAAGTCAACTACATGTGCTATTACTACCTCCCTAGCAATCACCTCTGCCTCCTCCATTTCTAGTGCTATATCTGATGGTAGAAAATGCCATGGATCAAAAGCCATAATCTTCTCACCTAGAATTCCTTCATCCCATCTTAGTTTCCCCTCGTTACCCAAGCTTCTTAACTCATTCTTTGGAGACATCGTAAGGAGTAAGAACAAAGCAGTCTAGGAGATTATCAATCAGATATAGAGATTTCTAAATACTAGGTAGGGCTATAGCTCAAAGTGAAAGTTATACTGACAGTGACACTTTATTAGTCATGGAGTTAGTTAGAAAAATCAAATTATCTCATAAAAATATAGATGGGGATGCGACGGGCTACTCAAAGTTTACAGCAATGGTCTTAACCATATAAGTCCCAAAATAAAAAGTCCAATGCATGTTATGCTCATAACTTAGGAGGTAGATTAAAAAAATAGGAGAAGGCATTGGCGACAAAACCATCTCATCTATCAATTAATGATGAATAAGGGGGTTGGCATATTTTCATTTATCTGAAATACTTATCATTAATGCAAAAAGGATTCATAAAGTATTAATAGGATTATCATTTTTGTATTGGTTGAGAATCTAATTGGTGACCAATGCACAGTCATCATTTGGTTCCACCGGCAAAGTCCAAGCCCCTTGGCTCATTAGATACCGAGTGACAGCTAGATCTCTACTTTGTTATTTGATAACTTGGTTCCTTGAGTCAGGTCAAGTATGATATGAAAATATGAGTTAGGGTCATCCATAAGCTTGTTGACAATTTTTGGTTTATATAGTATTTTCCTCAACTTAATAAGATACGGACAGAGGGCTACCTTTGTTCTTGTGCCTGTCTATTGTCGAGTTTCTTTGCACCTATTGAAAACTTGAAAGAAGGGCAGTTTTTTGATCCCAAGTTGATGCGAAAGCTAGTAAGGCAGTTGTATAAATGAATGGTTGAATAGTCCCTTTTTCTTTGTAAAAAGTCTATTCTTTGTGTACCTTATTTCTGTTATTCCCCTAGTTTTTTTTTCACATTACACAATATAGAGTAATTAGGTTGAAATGATAGGGGTGAAAATAAAGGAAGTTGCCCAAGAGAGAGTTTTGGTAGCCTATGATCCCCTCACGGTAGTTATTCCAGTGGAAGTTTGATAATCCTTCGATTATATGATTTTAATAATTCAAGTGCAGCTTTCTTGGTTCCAACTATTTTTATGGAGGATTCCTTTTCAACAGAGGTTGAGTGGGATAATTGAATTAAGATATAGTATGAGACAATGGGAATAGAATGTTACATAAGCTCTTTCCTATAAGCCAATTTTAGTTGAAAGTAGCCTTCTTAACTCTTCCCAAGCCTATTTTTATGCCATTTTGGAAGTGGAATAAAGTAGCTCATTCCCTGTCTAGTTTTGTTCTTGGTAGGTAACGAGTATACACCAATCCAACTAACTATATTGATATCCGATCCATCGGGTATAGATTTATTATACCTTTTATACTACTTTGGTATGTGGGGCCCACTTGCCTCAGGGAAGGAGGGAGGAAATGAAAAGTTGGTACCCTAAACACAGCTATTCCACTCTGGAACACTCTAGTGAGGCCTATCCTATGACTACAGGTTACTCTTGCTAATCCTAGCAAGCAGGAGTGATCTCAACTGAATTTAACCAAAATCTTGCTATCATCTTGTGTTATCTTAGGCATGCAAGGTATGCGGGAAAGAAAAGTATACCGATGGAGAAGACAATTGAATGTATATTTTTAAGAGAGCAAAAGCATGATAGTTCCTCAATTGTTTGGTCAAGCATGATCTTAGTAGACTGATCTAGGAGTCATTTTTGAATCTGTACAAACTTCTACACAAACCCTAGTAATGTTGGGGTGTGAGATAAGCTCGGTAGGACTATCAAGGTTCAGGCCCATTTCAAAAGTAGAGACAATAGAAATTAGGCAAAACTAAAAGAAGAAGACAATGGGTAGATGGGGTCGCAATACCCAAATAGGCACATGCATTATATCACCATTGGAGAGATGGAATCATGGCTCTAGCAGAAAACTCTAAACTTCAATCCCTCAATCATAAACTTCTCTTTATTTTGGTGCATATTTTCTTTGTTTGAGAGCTTGATGAAGATGTGCCTTGGATTTAATAGAATGATCAAAAGTTGTACTCCAGTTCTTACGAGTGTATTTCCTAACGACAAGTAGAAGAGGGCTGTCTTGGAAGAAACATCCCACCAAGCAATATAGAGAGTTTTCTACTAGGTTTCAAATCCTTTTCTATCAATACCTCAAAATCAAATATATTGCAGACTCACTTGATTAGATAGTGGTTTAGGATGACCAACCATAATCATTGTGTAGTTTTTCAGAGTGGTCCCCATAGGAGCTACCAATGGGACACACCATCAAATGGATTTCTTAGTGGGGGAAGGAAAGGTACATGGAAAGAGAGCTTTAAGCAAGCATATTACCTTTCCTTAATGAAGGTAGTAAGCTTAGTTCAGGAACTTTTCTTTCATGCTGGGTAAGGCAAGGAACTTCTTTCACTTATGTTTTTTATCCTCTTTGCTGGCTTCGCCGTGTGCTTAGTTATCATATCTCATTTTTCTTTCATTTTCTTCTTCCAAGCATGAACCAAGTTTAGGGTTCAAACTAGGACTTGCTATTTTCTCTAATACAGTTACCTCTATTCCCTGACCTGACTTAGCTTAGCATTACAGGTAGTCCATCATAGCTATCTTGCATGCTTAAAGGTGTGCATTATATATGATGATGTACAAAATTGCTAAGCTCAACTTAGTAGTGCTACTTAACAAAATTTGGAATCTTATGAGGAAACGAAAGAAAGATGTTGTATTGGGTCAATTAGGCACATCATGCTTGCATATAGCAAGAATGAACCTACATTTGGATCCATTGATCAATCCCACAAATAGAAAAGCTCTCCTTCTACTTGTATCAAGCGGCTCATGGTGGATGGGAATGGCATTGCAAATCAACACTATGAACATAAAGACGCGCTATATATACCACCAATAGAGACAATCCAACTAATTACTTTAGAAATATGCCCCATATCGTGACACAATATGAGGGCCAAATCACCGGGAGAAGAGAAAAGATGAGATGCACAAAGAATAGGACCAATAACTACAAAAAAAATATATTCTAGAATAAAATAACTACAAAAAAAATACTAGAATAAAGAATTATAGAGTTGCAACTTTGCATGCTTTGTCCTCCTTGGGAACTAGTCTTGTTCCATTAGAAATCGGGCTGAAAACATTATTCCCTCTTTTCCTAGAGTTGGCAACCCGATGGAAGAATGTTGTCTTAAGATTGCCCTATTGTTTTCACCTGATCCTATCTGTCTATCTCTTAGAGAAGAGGGAGTGCTTGAGCTAGGTGATGGAAAAGTCACGTGCTTTTCACACTGATTGCTTCAGCGGTCTGTCCTCTTCCACATGTTTCCCATTTTTAATATCCAATATCAACAAGGACTAGCACCACCAAGCAGCTTTAAAATGGCCTTTCCTTGAGATCATCTTGAATATACTTTAGTTTATGCATAAAGCATGGCACATCCACCCAGTGACCGTGTAACTTCCATCATGCATTGATACATCTATCAAGCATTGGTAAGAGGAGGTTGAAGCCACATCAATTCAAAAACAAAACTAGGGCCAATTCAGTCCATTGATGTCGAGAAGGATGGGAGAGTAGTCCGAGGTCGTTTGACCAAGGTAACCAAGGAAGTGTCCGGAAAGGAAGCTTTCCAAACAAGAGTGACTAAGAATCTTTCCAGGTGGGATAGAATTGAAATTTTTTTGTTCTTCTACCACACCACAAAGAGGGATAAGTTGACAATAGTTGATGAAGTTAGAAAACTCATGCACCCAAGTCATCGTCTAACCTCCAGCAAGAACCTTAATCAGTTTAGTTTAAGTTGCAACCAATACACCACAAACGAGACCATATGGAAGGTCTAGTTCTGATAGAAGATTGGCTGAAAAGAAGCATTCTTGGGACCGGTCCGAAGCCAGCAAAAAGTAGAATTTTTAGTAGCGAAGGCCACAAAGAAAGAAATCTCCAATGAATTCTCCATTTTTCACCAATAGATCCAAATTCATGACATCACGATTCCCCTAAATGCACCAATAGTAGCTCGAGAGCTTATTGAACAAACTCCGTTCTTTTTTTCTTTGAGCGCTTCTAATATACTGAATGAAGATAGTTTGGTTGCCTGAGGCAAGACCAAATTCAGATTGGAAGAGTTGAGGAGGCCTTAAAAAAAGTCACATTTTCCGGGGTTACAAAAACCTTGGATATTAACAAAAATGAGCTACATCTAGGACCATCACGACTCTTTCATTCCTACCCCTATTGCTACTTGGGGACGAGGAAGGCGAACCACTTTGGAATCGTAGTTGTTGTTGCACTCTTGCTTTTGGAGTTCATGGGAAACAGCCACGATAGCCATAGTAGTGCTAGTTGGTAAGAGCAGTCAGAGCTATCAGGTAAGAAAGATGTAGTAAGCAAGTAGGCTTTGGTTTGGTGGTTCAAGCAGTCTCAAAGCTTCTTCGGTAAGTAGGAAGGAAGCCAGAAAGTCGAGTTAGATTTAACTCTCAGTCATGAGCTATCAGCTAGTAGCAGTCAAATGAGACCCCCTTTCTCTAAGGGAAGAAATAGCAGTTTGCTGAGCAACTGTCAGCAAGACTGGCATTCAAGCAACTAGAATAGAGACTAGTTGCAAGATAGGAATTGTACACTCTAATCTTGATTGAACCAGTAGTTAGTGATAGGCAAAGCTATCAGAGCTATAAGGGTAGCAAGTGGTAGGCTGTAAGCTGAATGAGAGAGCTATGAAGCTTTAAGGTCACAAGACAGTGGAGGGAGTAAGCAACATATGTTTTAAACATAGACGTTTCCATTGTAAGGTCAATGTTTGGTAACCTGAGAATAATACTACTTGTTTGAATTGAACTGAAGGGTCGGGAGTCTAGCGAGGCCGAGAGAGCTAGCATAGAGTGGAATCCTAATGTTAATAGTCTGATAGCCAAGAAAAATGGTCCTAGTAGTTAAATAGTTAGGTAGTTAAGCAAACAAAAGAAGCACTTGAGACAAAAGTGTAGGCCTAAGACAAGGCAATCAACACCGATCAGATAGTAAACTAAGACATTGGTGTCAGGTGGTAGTTCAGTCAAAGTCGTAGTTCAACCAAAACAATAGGGCAAGAAGCAGCAAGGGATGTGAGGCTTCGTCGACTGAGAACATAGCCTCCCTGGTGATTTAGTGGTTTAGTTGATTTCTGTCTCCCTCTCTCTATGTGTGCTGTGTCTGTTCCATCATAAGAAAGACTGATCATGAAAACACTTGACTCTTGAATTCCTAGACAGATACGCTATGACTTGAGATGGAATGCTTAAGTTGCATCACTTACAACTGATGATGGAGGGCTATCACTCCTCTTAGGTAGAGAGAGAATGCACGGGCAAAACAGAAAAAGCACTAGGAACAATAACTAAAAGAGATAGATGTTACAAAGAAGAGAACTATCCAAACACAGCAAGATCCCTCTGAAAAGCTCAATTTATACAAATAATGTGATATCCATTGAGATTGGCACTTTGTCAATTCAATTAAATTCATCATTTAGTATTAGGGCAGCTGTTTTTGAGTCAATGTCAATAGAAGATAAAGGTTGGCTTGTACCATACCAACTTCGAGATCATATTTTTTCAGAATTATTTTTTTTTATAAAATTAATATTATCTATTTTATATTATTATTAAATTAAATTATTATAAAAAAGTAAATATTTTTTTGAATTTTAAATTATTGAAGCGTTAATTTTGATAAAAAAATATTAATTTATAAAAATAATTTATTAATCTTAATTTTTATTTTTATTTTAATCTCGAACTAAATAATGTCGAATAGATGTCATTCATTCCATTTGTAGTTTACTGTGATAGAAAATGATGATGGGCTTGGTCTTTGACTTTCTGTAGCAACGAAGAATTGATTTGCAAAACTTTTTTTTATTTAAAGATTTAAAGTTTAAAATTTAGAAAAAAATCAGTGCATCTATGAGATGCGTACGATAGGGGACTATGACCAAAGTGCGCTAGTCGGCTAACTCCTTTTCGCTGGTTGTCAAATAGTATGCTCCATGCCCTGGACTAGTGGGCTACATGAGTCAAAGGCTGTTCCCTTTTTCTCACTAAGGCTCCACAAAGAAATGAGGCACGCCATTTAATGAGGTCGAAGAGGGATGTGGGGAGCCAAACTATACAGGAGCTAAAAAGGTAGCTAACCACAACCTAAAGATCAGCCCAGTGATAGACATGAAAGCACATGTCTATAGATAGGAGACAAAAGGGGAGCTCATTCCACTCTTGATAAGGTGAAAGTGCAACTGACGTTACCATCACAGCAGCTCAAGTATATGGCTTCTTGGATTCAAGCGACCTAGCCCTCGAACTTCACTTCATGGAATAGCAATCTTGAGAATGCCATCTGAGAGTTCTCTACACAAAAGTGAGCCAGTTCCTTTCAATTAGCCAGTCTTGGTAGGCCTATGCTAAGGCCCAAATGGCAAGCATATTACTTTCACTCAAAATGCAAGCCTAGGTGGGAATTTATCCCAAAAAAAGTTGAGTTTGAAGGCCCTCGAACCTTGTACGAGTGATCAGCATGCCTCAGTTCCCTCTCTCCTTGAAGATCTATTTACCTCTGCTTGGGAAGGTGTAGAGTGTTAGCTTTATGGTGTCTCGAATCCGGATTTTCCGGATAGTCTTAATTATATTAATGGGCCTAATCCTTATCTAGATTTATCTTCTAGAAGTCTTAAATTAGTAGAAGTCTTATTTGAGTCAGTCTTCTATTTTGACTCAAACATCATTAGGCCACATCTATAAATACACCATTGATGTAAGGGTCTCAATAGAGATATAGAAAAAGAGAGGGAGAGTTGGTGATATTGGAGTTTCGTCTCCGTCGTTGTAATCTTCTCTTTTCTCTTCCTCATTAATACAATATTCTCTGGATCGTCTTCCCACATATATCTCTTGTGTGCTATCTTTTCCTCTTTTCTGTTCTTCCTCTATATTGTGAATTGTGGTGGACATCGATATTTTCCGCAACAAGTGGCATCAGAGCTTGGTTCAATATGTCTACTACGAAGTTCGATATAGAGAAATTCAATGGAAAACAAGGATTTCCTATTTGGCAAGCAAGAATTCGTGCAATTCTTACTCAACAAGGGTTGAGACACACATTGGAGGACATCAAGCCTGAAGATGTCACCGAAAGTGTCTGGGAAAACCAAAAGGCCAGCGCACATAGCACAATCATCCTCAGTCTTACCGATGAGGTACTCTATCCGTTTCTTGATGAAACATCACCTTCAGAGTTATGGAAAAAGCTGGAGAAACAGTATATGAGTAAGTCTATCTCAAATCGAGTTTATTTAAAGCAGAAGCTTTTCAATTTTCGAATGACAGAAGGTACGAATATAGTTGATCATCTTAATGCTTTCAATAAACTTGTCTCTCAATTGTTAAGCATTGATGTTAAAATTGAAGATGAAGACAAGGCAATTATTTTATTATCGTCCTTACCTCCTTCTCTTGAGAATCTTAAAACTACTCTCATGTATGGAAAGGATTTGAAATTTGACGATATTTCTGCTGCCCTTCTATCTAATGAATATTTGAAAAAGATTGGAGGGGATGTGTCACACTCAGAAGCATTAATTGTCAGAGGTCGTACCAAAGAAAGATCAAGAACAGGTCGTTCTAGATCCAAATCCAAAGAAATAAACTGCAGATATTGTAAGAAGATGGGACATGCAATTAGAGATTGTTGGAAGCTCAAAGCAAAGAAAGAAAGAGAATCTCAATCTAAAGAGCAAGCCAAAGAACAAGTTTCAGTTGTTGAAGAGAGTTCTGATGATAATTTGGGTAACGTTCTCTCTATTAGTTCTAATTTTGATCGTTACCATGATATTTGGATTCTTGATTCTGGTTGTTCTTATCACATGTGTCCTAATAAGGATTGGTTTGAAAACTACACGCCTTATGATGGTGGTTTAGTTTTGATGGGTAATAATAATCCATGCAAAACTGTTGGAATTGGAACAATCAAAATTAAGATGTTTGATAATATTATTAGAACTCTTACTGATGTCAGACATGTTCCTGATTTGAAAAAGAATTTGATCTCTTTGGGTGCTATGGATTCTGCTGGTTATAAGTATTCTGCTGAAGGTGGAGTTCTTAAGGTTGCTAAAGGCTCATTGATAGTAATGAAGGCCTAAAGCATGGAAATTTATATGAGTTAGTAGGAAAAACCGTTGCAGGCGGAGCAGCAATTTCTCAGTCTTCTTCTTCTTCTGATATGACTCAATTATGGCATATGCGTCTCAGTCATATGAGTGAGCAAGGTTTAAATGAGCTCAACAAAAGAAAATTACTGAAAGGTCTCAACTCATGCAAATTGGATTTCTGCGAGCATTGTCTCTATGGTAAACAGTCCAAGGTAAAGTTTAACACTGGTATTCATTGCACTAAAGGCTTAATTGATTATATTCATTCTGATGTGTGGTGCTCTCCTATTCCATCAAAATCTGGTGCTCGTTATTTTGTCAGTTTATTGATGATTTTTCCAGAAAAGTGTGGATTTATTTTTTGCATCACAAAGCCGAGGTGTTTTCTGTTTTCAAACGGTGGAAAACTTCAGTTGAAAAAAGGACTGGCAGAAAAATCAAATATCTCAGAAGTGATAATGGCGGAGAGTACAAATCAACAGAGTTTCTCAAATTCTGTGAAGATGAAGGCATCAAGCGTCACTTTACCATCCTAGGAAAACCTCAACAAAACGGTGTGGCTGAAAGGATGAACAGAACCTTGTTGGAGAAAGCACGTAGTATGCTCAGTACAGCTAATCTTGATAAAGATTTTTGGGCAGAAGCAGTCAATACAGCATGCTTCATTGTGAATCACTCTCCTCAAACAGCCATTAATTGCAAGACTCCTGAAGAGGTATGGACTGGTCAACCTGCAAATTATTCTTCTTTAAAGATTTTTGGTTGCTCTGCTTATGTGCATGTTGTCAAGGATAAGTTAGATGCACGTTCCAAAAAGTGTATTTTCCTGGGTTATGCCAAAGGCGTCAAAGGCTATCGTTTGTGGGATCCTACTATTTCAAATGTAATTATTGAGAGAGACATAGTATTTGATGAAAGTGGTATGCTAAAATCTCTCAAGAAAGATCCCAATGATATAATGCAAGTGGAGGTGGAGCATGTAATTCCTTCAGAAGAAGATATTCAGGGTATGCCCAACTCTCAAGAAAATCTTAAGAATCAAATTTCTGAAAAGACTCCACTTCGAAGATCTCAAAGGAAAATAAAGCCACCTGAAAGGTATGGTTTTGAAGATATGGTAGCTTTTGCTTTAGTTACTGACAATGGTGATCCTTCTTCTTATAAAGAAGCAGTACAGGATAAGAATTCTTCTCAGTGGCAAGCTGCTATGAATGAAGAGATGGACTCTCTTCAAAAGAACCATACTTGGGATCTGATGAAATTACCAAAAGGTAAAAGAGCAATTGGTTGCAAGTGGGTATTTCGAAAGAAAGAGGATTTCTCTGAGATAGATGGTGTTAAATTCAAGGCCCGTTTAGTTGCAAAAGGGTATTCACAAAAGGAGGGTATTGACTTTAATGAAATTTTCTCTCCTGTGGTTAAACACACATCTATTCGTTTTCTACTTGCTTTAGTTGCTTTTCATAATCTTGAGTTAGAACAGCTTGATGTCAAAACTGCCTTTCTACATGGAGAATTAGAAGAACAAATTTTTATGCAACAGCCTGAAGGGTTCATCCAAGAAGGCAAAGAAAATTTTGTTTGCAAGTTGAACAAATCACTTTATGGTTTGAAACAGTCTCCAAGGCAATGGTATAAAAGGTTTGACAGTTTTATGCTGGGTCAAGATTTCATCCACTGCAAACATGATTGCTGTGTTTATTTTAAGATGCATGCCAATAACTCATTTATTATATTGCTTCTTTATGTTGATGATATGCTTATCGCTACTCAAGACATATCTCTACTGAATGATTTAAAGTTTAAAATGAAAAAGGAATTTGAGATGAAAGATTTAGGTGCTGCAAGGAAGATTCTCGGTATGGAGATTGATCGAGATCGAAAGCATGGAAAATTATGGCTTAAACAGAGCAAATATCTCGAGAAGATTATTTCTCGTTTTCACATGCAGAATTCAAAATCCGTCAGTACTCCTTTGACATCTCACTTCAAGCTTTCAGCTCAACAATGTCCTTCTACAGATGAAGAGCATGCATACATGGAGAACATCCCATTTCAAGTGCTGTTGGAAGTCTAATGTATGCTATGGTATGCACAAGACCTGATATTGCACAAGCAGTCAGCGTTGTTAGTCGTTACATGGCAAATCCAGGAAAAGAGCATTGGCAGGCCAAAAAATGGCTATTAAGATATATTAAAGGTACTCTTAATATTGGTTTATGTTTCGACAGGAACACAGTGCAAGAGGCCAAAATTATTGGCTATGTCGATTCAGACTATGCTGGAGACCTTGATCGACGCCGATCCCTCACTGGTTATCTTTTCACTCTTTGTGGAGGACCTATTAGTTGGAGTTGTACCTTACAATCAACTGTAGCATTATCTACAACAGAGTCTGAGTATATGGCAGCTACAGAAGCCGTCAAAGAAGCCCTATGGCTAAAAGGTTTGGCAAGTGAAATTGGTTTTTTTCAACATGTTCTTCCTATTTTTTGTGACAGTCAGAGCGCCATACACCTTGCGAAGAACCAAATGTATCATGCCAGATCAAAACATATAGATGTCCGATTTCATTTTATTCGGGATATTATTGAAGACGACGAGATTTCTTTACAAAAGATTCAGACTTCAAGAAATCCTGCAGATATGTTGACGAAGGTGATTCCGATTGATAAGTTCAACCTCTGTTTGGACTTGATCAATATTCAAGGTCGTTGATCCTATCCCAGGAGGTAATGGTAAAGACATCTATTGAAAATTCAAATTCAGAGAATAAGATGATTCGAGCCAAGGTGGAGATTGTTAGCTTTATGGTGTCTCGAATCCGGATTTTCCGGATAGTCTTAATTATATTAATGGGCCTAATCCTTATCTAGATTTATCTTCTAGAAGTCTTAAATTAGTAGAAGTCTTATTTGAGTCAGTCTTCTATTTTGACTCAAACATCATTAGGCCACATCTATAAATACACCATTGATGTAAGGGTCTCAATAGAGATAGAAAAAGAGAGGGAGAGTTGGTGATATTGGAGTTTCGTCTCCGTCGTTGTAATATTCTCTTTTCTCTTCCTCATTAATACAATATTCTCTGGATCGTCTTCCCACATATATCTCTTGTGTGCTATCTTTTCCTCTTTTCTGTTCTTCCTCTATATTGTGAATTGTGGTGGACATCGATATTTTCCGCAACAGTAGAGCCCCTCATCCAATCAATTTCCCATTGAAGTGCACTCTCATTATCCAATGCCATCTGAACCTAAAGCCCCTTTCTTTCTAATCTTGAATCTCTTATCTATTGATTGGAAAATGAGTCATCAAGTACTCCACCACGAGTTGCCAAAGCACACCTAGTTAACTGTCAATCTCTAGCCTAAAGTGATGCTCACCTTGGACTGAGTGTTGTATCTAGTGTTGTAGCAAGCCCCTGTGAACGAGACCTTTCCTCCTACCAGAGATTGCAAACTCTGTTCATTTTGGGGTTCTCATTTGACTGTGGCCTAACAGTACCATGGACGCCCAATGTCTCTTGAGCTCTAATCTCTTCCCACCGCCCTATATCCTATTTCCATTCCTATTACTATACCGCTAAAGAACTCAGATTGATACCCCATAATCATAATCACACTCTTCGCTGGAGTTTGATAGGGGAATGGCTATACCATAAGAGTGCTCAGAGATAGGGTAGGCAAATGCACCTGCTTGCCTTGTTGCTCTCGTAGCACTACTTGTTGCCCATTGCTTGGCTTTCTCTCTATTCAAGGAGACTCTGATTTACCGAAAAAGAGAGCTTCTCCTGTGAGAGAAACTAAAACTGCCACTCAACATCGAGAGAGCCATTCATTCGATACAAACCACTACCCAAACTATATTCTTTTCTTTTTTTTTTTCTATTTGAAAGAACAAAAGAGGCCTGAAGAGCTTACTGGCCAAAAGCAATAGTAGCCCTCCTTCTATAGCTAGCTATTGAGCTACCCGAAAGCCTGAGCCAAAAATCTGACTCCCCTTTTTCGCTTTCCTTTTTGAATTCACCTTCTTTTGAACTGGCAGACTCTTGTCCTGGAAGGAATTGTAATTGCTAATTGCCTCGCTGTAACATCCCAAGCTACTATTGCATTGTTTGCTGGCTTTACCCGCCTCCTCACCATTGTCTTATTCTCATTAGTCTCTATTCTAAGGTACTCAGTAAGATCATTTTGCACCAAACTCCTATACTCATCGAAGAATGCTTGCTTCTATCCATTATAGTATGAGGTGATGTAACATCCCTATCGTGTCCGATTGAACTACAATACAAGTGGACAACATACATATAAAAGGTTTACAGAATACATAGAATTAAAATTTATTTCACCGATACGAAAAAAGTTCAGATAATATAACAAAACGTGGTCTCACTAGATATACTCAAGTTCTCAAAATTTTCCCATACATAAAAATAGAATAACATGTAAATAAATCAGCTCAAGGGTAGTCGCGCATGTGCTTTTCGCTACTGCAGTCACCAGTGCTTAGCTGCTACTCTCCTATGGATAGAAACAATCAAAGAATGAGCCACGAATGCTCAGTAGGGAGTTACCTCTTCTAAACAGTAGGAGAGTTCAATTTTTAGGTGGCAACAATAAAATTAACACAGTAGCAACAAAAATAGTACAACGACAATGGTGATCAGGTAAACCAACATCCACAGTAAGGAATGAATCAACAAGGATATCTTATGGGTGTGGCTGGACCCCCTACGAAGCAGAGTCATACCACGCTGTACTCCCAACCACTGATGGAGTGGTGATCTGTCTAGTCACACAACGGATCACGTCCCCTACATCTCAAGAGACCGACCACACAAGACATCACAATCACGATAGCCAGGTCAGGGACAGTGACTATAGACTCCCCTATAGATATTACGGAGATGGTTGTACCTCTTACCAAGTAGAGTCATACCAGGCTGCACTCCCAACCGCTGATGGAGTGGTGATCCCGTCTAGTCACACAACGGATCACGTCCCCTACCACTCAGGAGACCGACTACTGTCACGTCTGACAGTCTCACTAATCCCGTACCGAAGTAGGGAATCCCCGACTGGTACTAGTCAAATAGAGTCCCATTGCATACGTCCCTCAAGATACCAAAGGCTCAGCCACAATAAATATCGAGTCAAGATTACCAAGCGATAAAAAAGAGTCGACTCGATCACAAATCAGACTATCCAGGTAGAAGACATCGTCAAAGGAAAGATTTGAGACCACCAATAGAATCAACATGAAAAACTGAGTCAAATGACTCCTAGACCATGGCAATCGGATCTCAAATGAGAAGGTTATGACTGTTCAAATGTATATATGCAATTTAGCCCCTATATCATTCCAAATTACAACTCTGTCATCAAGATAAATAATTTTCATCAATTCTATATTATGAACATCAAAATAATCATATTATTATCAACTGCCATTGATCCAGTAATTTATCACCCAAGTCCTTAATAATTCCAAATTTAATCCTTACAGTATGTTTTTCACAAAAGTCCCCAATACAAATTTGATTTACCAATCAGTCCTTCAAGTTCTAAGTCATAACCAATCCAGTTGATTTCCAAACAAATCATAATTTGATCCCATCTTATAAATTCATCCTCAATAAGATTTAAATATCCCAATCAACTTCAACACAATCATAAATTCAATTGTCCCAAATCCAAATCAATTTATCAATCAATTTAATCGATCTCACTAAATTCCTCCAGTCTAATCTGCAATCAATTTCAATTCCAATTCACAATAATCAGACTCATTTCAATGAACCAAATCATGGATTCAGATTACTTTAGTTTGATCTAAACCATTCATCTCATCATTAGTTCGATTAACCCTAAGCCTGATTCAAACTAACTCCAAAACCATATTCTAAATCAAAAAAACCGAATTTGAACCAAGCCTAAACCAAATTCGACTTTAAACCAACCTAAACCAAAACCAACTTTAAACCAAAATCAAAACCAATCTTCTTTAAACTAAACCTAACCAAACCAACTTTAAATTAACCCAAAACCAAAACCCATTATCTTCTTCCTCCTCAAACCCTAACCTAATCTTCTGCCGCCGTCGCTAGGCCATCACGCCGTCAGGCCGCCCGCTGCCACGCCGCCGTCTCCGCTGGGCCGTGGCTGCCACCAGACTACCGTCTCCGGCATCGTCAGATCCGCATTGCCTCGCGCGCTGGCTGAACTCCGGCCTGTGCAGTCATGCGCACACCACTAGCCACTCCGGACTCTGTACCACGTGCCGAAATTGCGTAGACACCGGGTCTCGTGCTTCCTGCGCACGATGCCTGTGCACAGCAACGCCGCACGCTGCCGCACCGCACGCCACCACACCGTACGCCGCCGCACCGCACGCCGACATACCACTCCGCGCACGCCGCCGTCTCCGCTGCCGGTCGCCGGAGCACAGCGGATGCTGATTGGAGAGGAAGATGAGAATTTTGCAAATCTAATCCCCTAATCTTTCTATTCTCAAAATATGTAATAGATCGGTATAACACCTCAAAAATTAGACATATCTAATCTCTACTTAGTTTTGCTTAGATCTAGGTTATCATGATCCTCCTAAATATCATGAAGGTCACTAAATTTATCGAATATTCAACATGAACTTGTCTCAGGAATAGAGGCAAAGAAAGATGAATGAAAATAACTCAACCTAATTCGAATAAAGGTAAAGAGAAACGGATGAAAGTAACACCACCTACCTCGAATCTTGATAACGATCGTCCCGAATCCTCTTGCCACTCCGTATGCTTCCCCAACGATCGTTCCTTGACTCTCTCTACCTTCAAGCCGGTTCTCTATTCGTCAGGGTTTAGTGGGTGGTAGCTGCCTATAAATAGAGGCGATTATTGGATTATGTGTTGTGGGCCCAATTAATGGGCCATCATGAAGTAATGGGTGGTTACAGGTGAGGGACCCATTGTGGAAGCTAGCAGGGATAAGCAAGGGAGTGTTGCCATAAAGTGAGGAAAGATTTTGATTACTACATTTATGGTGCTTATATCTTGACTCTTATCAGGAATTTCTTGGTTGAAGCCTAGTTGGTGAGCGAGAAGATTGGCTTGGTTGCAAGCACCAAAAATTTCTTGGCTTCTTTGTTTTTGATTTTAAATCCAATAAAAGCACTGGGATAGAAATGCAGAACTTGACGATGATCACAAGTAATCTCCAGGATCTGGATTGCCCTATCATCATAAGCTCTCATCTATTTTGGTTTTGGTACTTTTCTAGTTGAAGTCACTGATGACCTACTTCCCTCATTGGCTACTTTTAAGCAGGGTTTTAAATCTCGGCTAAAACCGAAATGTTTCGGTGGCGAAATGAAACAGGTAAATTGGTTTCAGTTTAGGGTTAAGGTTTTGCTGTGGCCGACGAGCGTAGAGCGAGTGCGTCTCGCGCGGCCGTCGTCTCGCCTGCGCCCTCGCGCCGACTTCACGCCCACACTGGCCTCGTGCCGGCTTGACATCCGTGCTCGCACTCTCGTACTGGCCTCTGGTGCCCGCACCCACGCGCTTGCGCAAGCAAGCTCGCCAGCTTGGCACCCGTGCCATTGTCGACTCGCCCGCAACCACGCGCTCGCGAGTTTGGCGCCGCTCCCTAGTCGGTCTCGCGTCTGCGCTCGGGCCCTCGTAGGTCTTTACAGATACAGTTTATATACATGAGACTGTTTATGTGTATGAGTTTTTAGTGTATGAATATTATTTACTGTTTCAAAATTTTTTAAACATATTATAATAATTTTAATTTGAAATTAAAAAATAATTAAAATAAAGTTAAATTTTGGTTAAGATATAATTAATAAATAAAAAATTATTTTAGTTAAAACTGAAATGGAAATGGTTTTGAGCGAAACGAGGTAATTTCTTTGTTCACATGCATGTGTACATGACCATTCCATCGAAAGTGAAAGAAAAAAAAATTTGTGTCGGCCCCACTCCCAAGTGAACCGTTGTTATAAGATCACGCAAAGATAATTGTTCTGTCTCGTATGCCTACAAATACTCATCTAAATCGTTCAGGTATTGAATTTATAATTTCACACCTAGATGTTCCAAACTCAACTGATGATGATTAGTTATATTACATTATAATTAATAAATTATGTATGTGTTATGTACATTTTAATGATAAGTTAAATTTGCTTATGTTAATTTTAACTTTTAATCATATTCATATTATTTTTTGTATATTTTTTATATAGTAACATATAAAAAATAGACTATATTAGTGGTTAACTATCAAAATTAATTTAAATTAATTAAAATAATATTTAATCTTATGATAAAATTAATTATAAATTCTTTTATAATTTTTAAATTTCTTTGAAAATTTTTTCAAAATTTATTATATTTTTAATTTGAAGTCAAAATACAGTTAAAATATAATCAAACTTTGGTCAACACAAAAGTAATAATTAAAAATTTTTTTTGACCGAAATCAAAATGATCAAAACGGCCGAAATGTATTAATTTTGCTGAATGTCGAACTTAAAATCGAAATCGAAATTTAAAATTTTACTTTCAAATAAGGCAAAAGTGTGCCATTCAAAAAACAAGAGTAGAGAGGGTGTCATCGACCACATTCAATGAATGAGAATGCCATCTTTAATGCAATGGAACGCCGTGCAACGGGGAGGGCTAGTGGTCGAGGACAAGAAGTACAAATAGATTGTCTATTTCATGTCTAGTCAAGTCTCGAGAGCGAGTGGAAGATAGATTTGGAATGTCAAGAGCCAACCGTAGATGACATCCAAGAAAGTAAGTAGTGCAATCATCAGAGCTATAGTCATTGTCAGTAGCAGAAGCTAAAGCCATTGGCAATGCAGTGTAAGTTAGGGGATTTTCAATATGCATCCAAACTTGGTGTTAGAGCTTGAAACTTATGCAAAGAAATAAGACAAGCAAAAAAAGGAGTGGGTCTAGGTGATGGCAGTCAAAGAGGAAAACTTCATTACCAACTTCTAGCTTGAGCTAAACATCCCACTTGACCAGTGTCTGACTACCATGGAAAGCATCACATAACAAGCTTTATGAAGTAGAAAAAATGGATGATGAAGATGACTGGTGCTGTAAGGTCTACCGATCAAGAATGAATAGGACAGAAATTAGAATAATGCATACAGAAGGGTTGTCAGTCGATCAATGTTTGCTCAACCAAAACCAAAGAATATTGTCCATTGGAATACCTGTTGTTGCATATCTGTATAGGGGAAGGCAGCTCCTTTTTTGGTCTTGTTATAATGTCAGGTGTGGTGAATTAGTCCCACATCGGATATTGGATAGATAGGGTCCAATAGATATAGTGAAAAAGATTCATATCCCATAAGCTTGAGCTTTTGAGATGGTTTGGTGTCTGGCCATTATATGAATTTGGTTTGACACTCTTGTGGCTCCTCCAACAAGTGGTATCAGAGTTTCAGGTTCGAAACTGTGCAAACTCTTAATACCAAAAATTACCGTGATGATGCGACTGAATTGAGTCACATGTTAGTCTCATGGCAAAGATCGGCGAGAGAACGTGGGCGCGAGGCCGGCAAGGGCGTGAGTGCAGGCCCAAGGGCTCGAGCACTCGCGCGAGGTAGGCTTGAGCTTGCGGCTCCCCAACAGGTCTTCCCACTCCTTTGGATGTATGATTCGAGAGAGACATAAATAAAAGAAAAGGAGTTGCTAATAAAGGATGATCTAAAATCTTACAATGTTGTGATCGTGAGGTGCTGTTGATATCCAACCCTCACACACCATGGTGTTTACGCCTCCTTTGGTTAAATAGAAAAGCCCTTCATATGATCATATGCATGCACTTGGGAGGGCTGATTCATCTGTGTATGTTGCAGCTGATTCCGATGGACGATGCTTGTGCTTCCAACAACTCCCCTTCTCATGCTTCTATTCCAGTGATTCGAAGATAGGAGGGGTAAGTCCTTTTTTAATTCATCCATGGCATTAGGAGGTACAAGCCTTTTTTGATTCATCTATGACACTCTTTTTTATCCAATCTAGGATCTCTTACCATATGCATCCACCTGCTACAGCTTCTTTGTCGGATGATTCTTCAGCCTATGCAGCAGATGGATACTGATCCAACTACTGCTTCTTCTCTTGCTTTCTTTCCATCCCTGCCTACCCCATAGGTTGATGTTGAATCATGCCTTGCCTCCCCCGACTCTATGGCTTATATAGCAAAGAGAGTAACGCTCGTACTGAAGATGTAGCTAGTAGAGTTGATGACTTCCTACCTTCGTATTTCATATTAAGAATGTTCTCTAGGTGTCCTTGCCAATAAAAGCATGATAGGCTGCTGAGGTAGGCTCAGGAGTAACGAGAATGAATGTTGTTCTTGCTTGATTGGCAAGTTATTTAGTGGACTTTCGTTTACTTAGTTGAAGTAACTTTTGGAGGGAAACTCCTAAATTAACTAGGAATCACCATGCTTAACGGAATATGAGCCAAATTGGGAGCAATCTATTTCATTGGCGATCTGACTCCTTTTCTATATTAGAGTGGATGATTTGTTAACTTCAAGGATATCTTGTTCTAAAACTCCTTACGCTCACCCAGAAAGAGCCCTTCCCTTCATCCATTTCTTTGTTTTAGACAAAGCAGTAATAGGATGAAGCCCGAGGCTTCCTATGAAGTCAGCTCAGGGAGAAAAAGAGAAATCAACAACATCTTGTACTCCATTTTTGGTTGGCTTGGCTCTCAATCGAAATACATCATAAGTAGGAAGGTGGAGATGAACTGGAAAACTACAAAATCGACACGGGACGAAGGCTTTTCTCAAGCCTCTATCCCTACCTCACTTTCCTGAAAGCAGGAAGCATCCATTTATTGGACATCTGAGGTATTAGGTTTCTTTTCTTTTGTGCCGATAAAGGCAAGAGCTTGACCATCCTATTCTAATAGAAATGATAGAGCCAGAAAGGCAATTGCCGCTGTATAATGAGAAGTTTATGATGGATAACCGTAGCCGTGGAAGGAATTAGAAAAGTTCAAGATGATAAATAGTAGGAGAACCAACTATCGATTTAGCTATCCCCTCATAGTATCCAACTTGGTTTGTAGTAGTACCTGCTAACCAGCCAGCCCGTATTGACTCATTATACCAGCTAACCCTAGTAAATCATTCCCAGGGGATATGATATGGAGGAAGGAAGTCTACCCCTAGCCTTGTTTCTAGCTTGGGAATGAGACTTAGGATATTTTCAATTAAGGAACTCCCCTAAGATTGGGATAGAACTAAGGGATAAACTAGAATAAGGATCATCTAAGGAAAGTGCTAGCGCTAGAGTCGGTAATTCCCCTTTGCCCATGCCTTTTAGGAGTTAGACTGGTGCAAGAGAAGCAAGCTAGCTAATCAACTAATCATGTAAGCTAGTTACTCAATTCTATCCAAGGGAATATTCTATATTAAGAAAGGGTCAAGGAAGTGAAAAGGCTAGAGTAAGCAAGGTTCTTTCTCCCATGGGGAAGATTGTATTTTAAGCCAATAGTCAGCCTATGAGGTTTAGAGAAGTAAGGAAGGTAATATCGTAAGATAGCGGATCGGTGCTAGAGGAAAGAAATCCCACGAGATTGAATGGGAGGTAAGAGAAGTTTGATTTCGAGAACGCTAACACTATAGTGGGTGATGAAAGATCTAAACTTGGTTTGGGCGGTAATGACTGAAACAAATAGAACGGAATTATGAGTATTTTCCCCAACTCCTCTGTCTACCTGCTCTTGCTTTTGTTGACTCAGTGGTGATGGCTTCTGTTTCTCTTTGAATTGGAAGAAGGAACAGAAAGGTGGGAAGAAAAGCATGGAAGATGGGCAAGGAAGAATTGCGTCAATTGAATTAGAATGTTTTTTATTAAGTTATTAGTTTCAAAGAGTGGAAAGTAGATTTCGCCCAAAGGTATTTTCACAAAAGCTGATCAACAAGCAAGAAGCCACTTGGTATGAATATCTCTATCTGAGGCAGACCGATGAGAAAATGCAAATCGCTCAATTGCTATATGCTTAACATATGTGCCTCTTTAATTAATATAGGGCTTTCCTCGCAAAAGCACAGATTCATGTGACTTCGACAATTTGATAAAGTTCGGTATGGTTCACTCAGCATATCATCGCAAAGTAATACGCTCAAGTCATTCTCTTCTTCATGCGGGAACATTGTCTGCATTTGTTGTTCTCCCTCTAACAAATGCAACGTAGATAAACAGGCTCACTTGCTACATGCAGTCTATGTCATGTAGGGGGATTCGCAAGAGGTAGTGGTCGATTAGTTCGTTTGGTCAATTCTTGCTTCTGTTGATCTAGTTATAGGATATGCGATCAAATTGTATATAATTTGGTCAGAGATGTTTTGACATGTCAATTAGACTACCTTAGCTCTAGTATCCTTTTCTTAGGACATTCTACCTAATTCTCTAGGGAGAGAGAACGCTTTAGCTTTCACACTTTATAGAGATTCACTTTCATTCTCCAATTGACTTCAAGAAGGGATTTTTAATCTCATAGTCTCAAATGAACTAGATTTCAAAGTAGAAGTTGTGTTAAATTCTTTCTTTATAGGGCTTGCTACCCGCCAGATAGTTGGCTTGGTGCTACCTTCGAAGGATAATGTTTTTGCTTCGAGAAGTGCTGCTTCGAAAGCCCTGGCTGACTCATTTTGCAAGTTTCTTTGCTCACATCCTTCATCCTTGCGGCGTTAACATGGCCTCTCACTTCACAAAGTTAGACCTTGCACTGTCAAAGAAAGAGCTTCTCATAGACAGACTCCTTTTCCCAAAAATATAGAAGTTCAGTATCGGCAAGCAATCTCTTTTGATAGTTGGATCCATTAAACTCACTCGTTGCTTTCCACTCGTATGTTTGGTGAGTCGACTAGCATCATCAAGCTTGTTCTCCACCGACAATAGAATACCCACATCATCAACTTGTCTTTGCAATTTTTCCTCTGCACCCTCTATCCAACTCTCAAGGTATTCCGCCATCTTATCTTGTCTATCTTTTCCCATTCCCAAGCATTATGCTTTAAGAAAAAGGCCTTCTCGCGGTATATCTCCTTTCATGCCTTAGTTCCGGAAGTGGTCAATGATGTCATGGACAAAGATTTGATTATTTTTCCTCAGGCTTTTTCCGTAGGTAAAAGCACTCCTGACTTCTTCCTCAATTGACATTGCCGCAAATAGCCTAACTGTTGATACCGCTAGCTCTCGTCCCTTATCTTCTTATATGTTTCTGTCCCCTTGCCATCATTTTAATTAGCAACTCAGACACCACACCATAAGGAAGAGGTTTTTGTTCCTTGTGCTAGTGGAAACTCTCAACGAAAAATGGATGTCTTTTTTTTGTTTAGTGATTTGGTAGCAGCAAACAAAAACATCAACTCAGCCTTTCGCTTCGCTAAGAAAACCAAAGAAACTCAATGCTCGTTTCTTAAGTGAAGGAGAAGATCTTAGCTAGCCTCTAGTCTCAGTAAAGTAGGAAAGAAAAGCTGAGCTCTGGTGCGTTAGGAAGGAAAATGGGATTGAATGCACATAAATGCTATGTTTATTTCAGCTTATTTCTTTGCCAGATTGGTCTGGGAAAGCCCCCCTACCCGTAAAGTAAAGGGGAAGTGGATATAAAACCTCCCGATGAGCTTTCTTTTACCCAGTTCCATCTTTGCTTGGAAAGAGTTGAGATAAAGAATGAATCTGGTGCCATAAGGACATTTAATCAACAGTTAGATAGTCCCTTGGAATCGTTGCAGATATTCCTACAAGCAAATAGATGAAGAAGAAAGAATCCTTCAGCCTAACTCTAAAATTGAGAAGGAAAAGGAAAGATTAGGGAGACAAAGATCAAGGCAGGCGGATGAACTACTATTCTGGATCCACTCTCTTTGGTAGGAGAAAATCAATCATCAGATGCATCAGTGGGTTTTCCACCTTGGGAGAAAGAGCTAATGCTGCAGCTGGCTCAGACAAAATCGTCGTGGAGTTCAGGTCTCGATTGGCCACTAATCCCATCTTTTCACATCATCATCTTTAACGTCACTCTTTCCGAGTCTCGTTTGATGAAATGAAGTTTACGAGTCTATTAGTGAGAAGTTTCATTCCATTCCCGACAAGTGGGCAAGAGAACCAGGGTTGGTGTGGCTAGCCCTAAAAGTAGGCAACCAAGAGAGGAAGGCCAGTGAATAAATCAAGTAGAAGTGCGGTTCCTAAATCAAGTGAAATTCTAAAAATATCAAAGTTTAGCTGAGGAGTAGCATCGGAGCTAGCTTGGCAAGAGGGGAGCTCAAACTCCACCATTATTTGAGTCGAGCGAGAGTGTCTTTCTTCTTCTCAAGTGAAGTAGCTTAGTATTTCTATGTGCACTAGGGCCTATAAGACTATGCTTAGTGCACAGAAGACTCGTGTTGCTTTGTAGTTGGGTAGGAAGAATAGGAAAGCAGTCATCGATGGACTTTTGAATAAGCTGCTAGTAAAAGAGATAGTCCTTGACTTCGATGCTTAGTCCAGAAAGGGGAGAAGTGAAAATCTCATAAGAAACTGGTAGCGTAGATTCAGGCTATCGGAGTTGCTATGATTCTGTCCCTCCCAGTTCATAGGTGTAGTTGCACGTACTTAAATGAATCCACTTTTAACCGAGATTTTGTTGGTGTGTGAAGTAGATTATGATAGAAGATCTAAAAGAATTAGCTCCAGTTCACTGTCTTTCGGATAATGCGAAAGAGAGTAGAGAGGAAAAGCAAGGCCCAGGAGCTCAAGGAGTTCCTCTTTCAACACAAGAAGTGTAAAGAGTAGTTCATTTACAAGTCTTAGATTAAAAAAATTGGGAATGGGAAAATGACATCATAGCCCTAACCTCTGGTTTAATAGCTTCTTTCAGTAATGCTCAACACCAAGGGGCTGCTTTTCTTTCACTTCTTTCAAAGTGCACTGAACTGGCAAAGAGAATAAATGTAGGCAGCGGGATCTAAAAGCTCTCCAAGATCTTGCGGAGCCTTCGGCCGTGAGAGGAGAGGGTCTTTTTCCTTCCTCAGGGCTGGGGGAAGCTTAGCTTGCTTTAGAAGCCACATGATGATTCGAGTTCATGGTAGGCCCAGGAAATAGGCTTTAATAGCGAAGCTTTGGTGGTGATTGATGCAAGTGCACGGTGAGTGTAGTAGCCCCTTGCCCCAGGTCAAGCTCCGTGTACAACCAAGTGAAGAGCAAGTGAGGGCCGGAATATCATAGTATAGAATCATATCTGAAGCTCTTTACTAGGATTTTAAGAAGGGAGGAAGGAGTGAGCACAAGACAAGCTCCACTTAAGTGCTAGACATGGAGTTAGCTCAAAAGATCTTCATCATGTGGCTGAGTGAAGCGCACCTGTGTGAGACTGTTATAATTTCAGGTGTGATAAATTAGTCCTACATCGGATATTGGATAAATATGGTCCAATATATATAGTAAAAAAAACTCATATCCCATGAGCTTAAGCTTTTGGGATGCTTTGATGTCCGACCTACTATATTATTCCATTTCGACACTCTTTCGACTCCCCCAATAAATGGTATCAGAGCTTCAGGTTCGAAACTGTGCAAACTCTTAAGACCGAAATTACCGTGATGATGTGACTGAATTGAGTTGCATATTAGTTTCTTTTAAAAAAAGTAAAAGAATGAGACACAAATCCATTGGTATTGGTGACACGGTAGAATTGGTCGAGTAAAAGAGTTCTTGATTAAGAGTCTTAAAATTGATGTGGTTAAATCACATCTGAAGGGGGAGATTGTTATAATATCATGTGTGATAAATTAGTCTCACATCAGATATTGGATAAATAGGGTCCAATATATATAGTGAAAAAGACTCATATCCCATGAGTTTAAGCTTTTGGGATGGTTTGGTGTCCGACCCACTATATTATTCAAATTCGACACCCTTTCGGCTCTCCCAATAAATAATATTTGGCTTTATGGTGTCTCGAATCCGGATTTTTCGAAGAGTCTAAATTATATTAGGAAGCTATTTAGTGGGCCTAATCATTATCTAGATTTATCTTCTACTAGAAGACTTAAATTAATAGAAGTCTTATTTGAGTCAGTCTTCTACTTTAACTCAAACATCATTAGGTCACATATAAATACACCATTGATTGAGGGTTTCTATATAGAGTGAGAGAGAGAGATATAGATCAATACTCTCAATACGTCTTGTAACGGTTAGGGTACTTAATCTTTTGTGAGAGTTGGTGATATTGGAGTTTCGTCTCCATCGTTGTAATCTTCTCATTCTCTTCTCATCAATACAATATTCTCTGGATCATCTTCCCCACATATATCTCTTATGTGCTGTCTTTTCCTCTTTTCTATCCTTCCTCTATATTGTGAATTGTGGTGGATATCGATATTTTCCGCAATAAGACAGCCTAGCATCACTTTATTTTATATAGGAGTAGGATGGATGACTTACTGTCAGTTCTTCATATCGTAGGCAAAATGGAGATCTTGGTCTAAACCCAGTGGTTCGTAGAATTTGGGACCTAACGATGTTGCTGCGTCAAATTAACAGGAGCAGACGATTCCCTCCTCCACCGGTTCTAGGAATGGCTGTAATCACAAGCAAGTGATTGAATGAGTGGGGACTTCGAAAGCACCATGCGGGATAAACAGGCGTATCAGGAGACACTCTAGAAAGGGATGCACTCTAGAAAGAAAAGAGCACTCCCAACAAATTGGAACTAATCTTGACCATAGAGTAAGGAAGTTGACCATAGATTCGATAGAGTTTAGAATATCTTGTAAAAGTAAGGAGGTGAGGACCTTCTTTGATCAACCTTATGACTAGGACCTGACTTTGGCACGCGGTGGGCTATCAGTTTTCCTTTTCTTGCTTAGATATCAACCAGGTAAATGGAAGTCTTGCCTTGTCCTTTTAAGATAGAAGTCGAGAGCTGAAGGCAAGACCATAGCCCTAGGCACACTATAATAGGTAGCACAGGTCACAAGACTGAAATCTCTCTATCAAACAATGAGGAAAGAAAGGTCTTTGCCCCACAATATGCCGCAGACTACGATCATTGTCATAAAAGGTATGTCTTTGCCTCGAAAGAAAAGAGGTGTCCTTTCCTTTTTCGCTCTCTTACTTATCACAGAGGTACCTTACTTTATTTACAGTTGGGCTTACTAGTGAGATAAGAATTGACAACAACATGCTATTATTTATGTCAATGCTCTCCCTAAAGGAAGGAGAAGAAAAATAAGTGTACTAAGTGAAGGAACTTTCACGAGGTAAACTGACTATATGAGCTTTATCATGCCTTTTAAGGCAAGGTTCGACCTCCTTAGCCCAAAGTATCAAAGTTGCAATAGACGCATTTCATATGGCCTTATTGGAAATTGACTTCTTGTAAATTATATTGGATAGAAGACTGCCCCGTTAATTGAATTAAGAAAAGGGAGTATTAAATTCATTTAGCTTTATGCTTCCCTTGTTGCTTTCTATTCTAAAAATGGGACTCCGGAATGGAGGAAGGAAGACAATGTAGTATTACAAAATAAACGAGTTTGTTTGGGTTAATTCCTTTACTCTTTCATCAATCTTGGCTGATTGAAAGGATCATATTAGAATGCTCTACTAAGGCAATTCTTCCTCTTTTTCTTTAAGAGTATCTGCATTCCTTGGAGTGAAAGAGTAGCTAGAGAGGATCCTTGTGGCCTAACTTCTAGGGATGCTTCAAAGTAGTCCATTTATCTTGGCAACGCAGACATAGACGGCTGTAATTACTAAAGACCCATTTGGATGAATTTCAAAATCCTGAATTTGAGAGAATTGAAGAAATTGAACCCTAATTCCAGCATTTGATTTGATTCCAATATTCAAGATCGAAGAAATTGAACAATTCTAATCGCTTCTCAATTTTAGTTTTGAATTTCGAAAATTTTGAGAGAAATGCACTCAATTCTTGAGAATTGCAGTGGAGTCCATAAATTAAATGATAGATTTATATAACTTTAGGTCATTTTTGTAAAATTTTCTTCATTTTTAAATTAATTTACTTGTTTTAAATTTAAATTTTAACTAAATATAAAATTATTTTTTTAAAAATATAAGTTTTAAATATATCAAATTATTTAACTTATTAACTAAAATATAATAAACAAATCCTGAATTAATTTTATTATATTTATATAATTCTCCATTTATGGGTCATTTTAATAATTATATTAATTTTTGAAAAGTTTCTAAGAAAATATGAATTTTATGTTTATCAAACTATTTAATAAGAAAAAATATTAAATAAATCATAAATTAATTATATCATAATTATATAATCCTTTATTTTTGAGCCATTTTTAAAATTTATAATATTTTTTAATTAATTTACCATTTTCTAATATTAAATATATTATATTATTCTATTTACTTATAAATAAAGCATCAAGTTTTAAAAATAGTATATATTTTATATTTGTAAATTATATTTATATTTAACAAGAAAAAATATTAAATAAATAATAAATTAATTATATTATAATTATAGAATCCTTTCTTTTTAGGCCATTTTTAAAATTTATAATAATTTTTAATTAACTTACCATTTTGTAATGTTAACTATATTATATTATTCTATTTACTTATAGAATAAAGCATCAATTTTTAAAAAATAGTATATATTTTGTGTTTGTAAATTATATTTATAGTTATTAGTATTTTGTACCAAATTTAACATTAAATTTAATATATTTTTAAATTGAGGAAATGAGTCAATTCTCAATTTCACCTAAAAAATATTTATTCAAATCTCAAAATCATCCAATTTCAATAATTCTCTCAATTTCTTATAATTGACCAATTCCTCAATTTTAAATTGGGAACTCATCCAAACAGACCCTAAGTGACAATAGGGAATCATTGGAGATAAGCCCTCCCACTCCACAAACTGACAACCAAACCATTAACTCATTATTGGAATGCATACTTGGTTTAGTTACTCTTCCTCGACTATAAAATAAGGGTTGAAAAATCGTTCTACTGTAGCTTATACATCTGCTCCTGTTGTTGATTCCTACTCCTCAACCATAGCTTATTGATGATGAGAGATCTACGGATCAAGCAAGCTCGAGCTTACTACATCATGAGTATTGGTAGCACATTCAGGCTACTTGCTAAAGCTAGAGTATCAATCGTCATTGCCCTACAGTCTAGTCTTTAGCTCATTCTCTGTAGGTCAAGCCCTTGATTTAATGAAAGTTTGCCAATCTATAAAAGTAGCTACCACAATTGAACAAGTACTCACCATCATTAGCTTAATATACAGTAGGTTCCAATTATAAGGAATGGCTTTCCCTCACTTAATAGCCCTTCCCTTATTTATTTTCTATAATACCCTGAATCCTCAGCTAAGAAAGTAGAATTCACCTACAGACCAATACTTTAGTAGGTAAAGTAGTGGTTGGTGGATGTAACAATCTTCACAGTCACTAGCTAATAAGCGAGAAGGGGTCAAAGGTAAAAGCAATCCAAGGTCTTTGTGAACCTTCATGTGTAGCCAAGATAAACTCTTCCCAAACTAATGTTTGATTATCGATCTATTGAAGTGAAGTATCTCACAAGCAAGCAAACGGAGCAATCCACTCTTTCTCGACTTGGAGCACTATGGGGATCATACCATGGACGGGTAGTGTAATTGTTCTCATAGAGGCTAGTGTCCAAAATTGACCATTTCACGGATGATAGAGCCTACAGAAACCAAAGATCATTCATGTTCTTAAGTCAAAAAGCACCCGTTCATCAACAACTAATTCAGAAAAAGAAAGCTCAAAGAGGTGGGGTGGTGGTGGGGGGCATGGTGGGAGGTCTAACTCCTGTCTTTTATGCATTTGGAATGGTAGCTTTGGTCCAAGCATCAATGGGACGGGGAAAGATAGGCTAATTTTTGAGTGAAGAGTGAGAAATCCACTGAACTAGTTGCTTCCATTGGCCAATGACTAGATAAAAGAGAGGATAGACAAATTGCCAACACGAGCTACCTCCACCTTATAAGTCAAGGGTTAGGTCTTTTATTTCTAAGTGTTGAGATGGGTTCAAGTTCTTCCTTTCTTTATGGTGATTACGAGTTCAGTTTGAAGGATTTCAACTAATTCTGATTGAAGTATCTCTCTTTCGATTGCAAAGGATCTTAATTAAAGACAAGGGAATGAACATTGTTTCCATTTTTATTGGCTTATGGGTTACTAACAAGCCTATTCCCTTTATTATTTATATGGGAAAATACTCACACTAAAAGTGTTTGACAAAAATAAGAAAAAAAACTCTTACAACATCTTCAGAGAAATTAAAAGGTATCCTACATTAGCAATATCTACATATGCTCTTATAAAAAATGACTCCTACTCCGTATAGATTATAGACCTTCGCTTATGATGTATCTATGCCAATGGCTTAATAGCCTTCCAGCTCAAGCTTTATTGATGGTCATGGAAGGGAAGTCAAGAATTTCTTATTTAAGTTACTTGGGGGCTTTTGCTTTGTAAAAGAATATGGAAGTCAAAGTGAAGAGCTCAAGGTAATGCAAGGCATTCTAAGAGGCTATGGGATAGTTGGTCAAAAGCAGTGTAATGTTGTGTGTCCCAATTGGAGTCATTCTAAAAGCTCCTTCGTTTGTGTCATAGTTGTCAATCAACTAATAGCTAAAAAAGACTGAAAAAAGACCAATCACTTGCTTATGCGTCAATTGGCATTTCGGTTGCAAATGCGATTTTTTATGCCACTATTGGTTTCAATGGAAGAGAATGATGAATATCTGGGCATGCACATGAAAGGAGAGGCTAGGTTATGGTTCTGTGACAAGTGAAGTTTTGGTTGGAAATGCCTTCTTGAGTGACTCTTTCGTTTGATAGCATGCTTTTTCAGCTGAAGATGTTGAGTGATGGCTGACTTGTCTTTCCAATTGATTGGCTTATGGATGGATGGTTCGAACAAGAATTCCTCGTCGAGTGTTGGGCTTTCAAGATCAGAGAATTTTAATAATCGCCTCTTTCACTTTAATCTTTAGTTGATAGGGACTAATTTATAATTTAAAGATTTTTATGAATTGTTTTACAAAAATTTCTATTCAGGGTTTATTTATGAGACAAATATGGTGATAGACTTATTTCTAAAGTTTATTTGATCTAGTGACGTATTTGTAAAAATTTTATGTTTTCATTTTGACCTAGATATTTGATGTATTTCAGACTCAATTTTGATTCAATATTTGATCTACTCAACCCACTTGGGCTAAATTTAATTTGAGCCTGCAATCTTCAATAATTTAGGTTTGAATATTTTTAGTCAAATCTGACTATAATTTGCGTTGAACTGAGACTGACATTTAAACTATAATTCAGTGGTACTCAAGTCTTTATCTTAGCTAAATTTTGAATGAAATTAGTTTTAGACAAAATTGACCTAAACAGGATCCAAAATCTATTAAGGATGCATTAAAAACCCACTAAGGATTAAATCAAGATCCATCAAAGATTCATTAAGAATCTAATAAGGGTTGAATCTAATCAAAATCTATCAAAGATTCATTAAGGATCTACTAAAAACCCAATAAGGGTTGAATCAAAATGTTGACTTAGCCATGTCTCGAATTCAGATTTTTCAGAGAGTTCTAATTAAATTAGGATTCATATTAGAAACTAATTTAGTGGGTCTAATCATTTTCTAAATTTGTCTCCTACCAAAAGACTTAGATTAATAGGATTCTTATTTGAATTAGTCTCCTACTTTAACTTAAACTCAGTTAGATCACTTTTATAAATATCCTATTCATCTAAGGGTTCTATAATAGTGAGATAGAGAGACAGATCAAAACTCTCAAAATATCTTGTGATGGGTAGCCTAATTAGTTTCTTATGAGAGTTAATGATATTAGAGTTTTTCTTCCATCATTGTAATATTCTATTCTTTCTCATCAATACAATATCCTCCAGATTGTCTTCGCTTGTGAAGTAGGTTATAGACTAAACCATATAAATCTCTTGTGTGCTATTTTTTTTTCTTTTTTTTCATCTTCTACATCGTAAATTGTGATAATCATCAATATTTCATGCAACAAATTGATATCAGAACTTGATTTAATAAATTCACTACAAAATTTGATGTAGAAAAATTCAATGAAAAGCAAGGGTTTTCTATTTAGCAAGCAAGAATCCGTGCAATCCTTACTCAAAAAGGGTTGAAAAGTGCATTACAGGATGTCCAACCTAAAGATATCATCAAAAGTGTTTAGAAAAATCAGAAGGCTAGTGCACATAACACTATCATTCTTAATCTCACTGATAAGGTATTCTATCCATTTCTTGATAAACCATCACCTTTAGAGATATGAAAAAATTGGAAAAATAATATATGAATAAATATATTTCAAACTGAGTTTACTTAAAGTAGAAGCTTTTCGATTTTTGAATAAAAGATGGTATGAATATAATTGATCATTTTAATGCTTTCAATAAATTAGTCTCTCAATTATTAAACATTGATGTTAAAATTAAAGATGAAGATAAGATAATTATTTTATTATTGTCTCTACCTCTTTCTCTTGAGAATTTGAAAACTACTCTCATATATGGTACAAATTTAAAATTTGATGATATTTCTACTACCCTTTTACCTAATGATTATTTGAAAAAGATTAAAGGGGATGAGACACACTCAAAAGTACTAATTTCCAGAAATCGTAATAAAGAAAGATCAAAGGTTGTTCTAGATCTAAATCCAAAGAAAAAAATTATAGGTACTGTAAGAAGATGTGACATATAATTGAAGAGTGTTGAAAATTCAAAATAAAAAAAAGAAAGAATCTCAGTCTAAAGAGTAAGCCAAAGGATAAGTGTCAATTACTAAAGGAAGTTCTGATGATAATTATGGTAATGCTCTCTTTGTTAGTTATGATTTTGATCGTTACCATAATACTTAAATTCTTGATTTTAGTTATTCTTACCACATGTGTCCCAATAAGGATTTGCTTGAAAATTACGTCTTATACTAGTGGTTTAGTTTTGATAGGTAATAATAATCCATGCGAAACTAACAAAATTGAAATAATCAAAATTAAGATACTTGAGAATATTATTAGGAATATTATTGATGTTAGACATGTTTCTGATTTGAACAAAAAATTTGATTTCTTTGGATGCTTTGGATTCTACTGGTTGTAAGTACTCTGAAAGTGGAGTTCTTAAGGTTGCTAAAGGTTTATCGATATTTTGAGTTGCCTTAGTCTTGTTCATGTCACTCGTGGATCTTCGAGCCATTATAGATACCTCCAAGCTGTCTTGAACCATCTCTTTATCTCATCAAGCCATGTTTGTCAATTTGCTATCACATTTCTTCTTTTTCTTGAAATTTTTGAATGTTTCCTTGAGAAATTTAAGTATTTTAACTAACCACAACTCAAGTAGATCATCAAATATTATTTTTTCATCATCAAAACTTGTAAGGAAAATATGAACATCGAAGGCAATTAAATCATACTTGATCAAAATCAAGCTGTGAATATTAAAATAGATTAAATTAAACTTGATCAAAATCAAGTTCTAAATATCAAACTGAACCAAATCAGACTTGATTGAAGTTAAGTTCTAAATATCAAATTAAATTAAATTAGACTTGATTGAATCAAATTAGACTTGATCAAAATCTGGTTTTGAACATCAAATTGAATCAAATCAAACTTGATCAAAATCAAGTTTTGAACATCGAACTAAATCAAATCAAACTTAATTGAAATCTAATTTTAAATATTGAATTGAATCCAATTAGACTTGATCGAAATTAAGTTTTGAATATTAAATTCAATCAAGTTAGAATTTATCAAAATTAAGTTCTGAACGTCAAATTAAAACCAAGTATGAACTTCAAATATAATTGAATTGGATTTAAACCAAAATCAAGTTAGGGTTGATTGATTTTCAAATCAATTAGGGTTAGTCAATAACAAACTCAAAGTCATCGATAACACATCAAAACCTAATTGACACAAATCAGAAAAGACCATTGATTATTAAATCGAGGATGATTAGCATATGCTTAGGTCGCTAATCAACCCTTCTAATCAAACTAAACTAAGGCAGGCTTAAGCTTACATATTCAGTCAGTCATGCATTGTGTTTGAAGGAAGTCAACCAACAATAAGCATAAAGTCATAGGTAACACTTCAAGCTCAGCCAACAGCTCAAAAGTCATGGTGACAATTCAAATTTGATCAAAAATAAGTTGAAGAGGCTACTAATTATTAAATCAATAATAATCAGTATAAGTTAAGGTCCCTAACTATTTCAAACTAAACTGTGGCAGACTTAAACTCACTTAGTTAGTCATCTAAGTTCCATATTCAAAAGAAGTCAACTGACAATAAGTATAAAGTTGTCAGTCGCACTTCAAGCTCAACCAATTCAAGGTTAAAGCCATTGGTGACACTTCAAATCTAAGTGACAACAAGGCAAGAGGTCATTAATTATCAAATTAGAAATGATTAGCATAAGCTAAGACTATTAATCATTCTCGTAAATCATAAATCAAATTAACAATCAGTGGAAAGCTATTGGTAAAACTTCAAATTTTAATATGGTCAACTGACACAAGCCAAGGTAGTTAGCCAAACCCTGAAATCTAGTGAAGTTATTGGCATTCACTAAGGAACAAGTAAGGGCGTGCCCTTTCTTAAGCCATGTATCCTTTCTTATTTTTTTCTTTATGTCTCTATTTTATTAGCTAAGTTTTTTATTTTAGGAGATTTCTAATGATTGTTATGGTATAACAATAGAGGTTTGTAGCTATTAGAAGTCATGTTCTCATAATTTTTGATTGCACACTCAAACATACCCTCAAATTTACTTATTTCTAAATTGCTTCTCGGGGTCTTTAGTTACAGTGGATGGTCGATCATGGCTCCATAGAACCATATTGGATCCTAATAGATCTAAGTTTGTCTCTTAATGGACCTTGGATTTGATCCTTATTAGGTCTTGAATTTGATCCTTATTGGATCTTGGACATGTTCTATAATAGATCTTGAATTTGATCCTTATTGGATCTTTATTGGATGTTTAACAAATCTTTGTTTAATCCTTATTATGTCCTTATTGAATATGTAATGCAACTTGGTTCAACCCTTATTAGGTTCTTAGTGGTTTTCGATTCAATCCCAAATGGATCCTCATTGGAATCTTAATAGATTTGTATCCAATCTTTGATAGGTTCTTAATAAAACTTTAATAGACTTTGGATCTAATCCTTATTGGATCTTTATGAATCCTTAATGGATATTGGTTCTAACTCTTATTGAGCTCTTATTATATCCTTAATGGATCTTGGTTCAATCTTTCATGGGTTTTTAATAGATCCTTAATGGACCTTGGTTAACCCTTATTGGGTTTTAATCAATTCTTGATGGATTTTGGTCCAACCCTTTATTGAGCTCTTATTAAACCTTAATGGATTTTGGTGTTGCATGAAATACCAATGTCCACCACAATCCATGATGTAGAAGAAGAAAAAAAAAAAGAAAAATAACACACAAGAGATTTATGTGGTCTGGCTTACAACCTACTCCATAGACGAAGGCAATCTGGAGGATATTATATTGATGAGAAAGAAGAGGAGATTATAATGATGGAGGTAAAACTCCAATATTACCAACTCTTATAAGAGGCAAACTAGCTTAGCTATCAAAAGATGTTTTGAAAGTTTTTGAGTTATGACTCTCTATCTCACTACTATGAAACTCTTAGATGATCGGGTATTTATAGAAGTGGCCTAACTGAATTTGAGCCAAAGTAGGAGACTGACTCAAATAAGGATCCTACTAATCCAAGTCTTCTAATAGGAGACAAATTCAAAGAAGAATTAGGCCCACTAAATCACTTCCTAATATGAATATTAATTTAATTAGGACTCTCCAAAAAATTCAGATTCGAGACATGACTAAGTCAACAATCGTTACCTTACCTCAAATTCTCTTCTTCTTCAAATTTAAATCTTCAATAGATTTTTCGCTACTGCCCCATAGAGCAGGATCAACAACCTTGAATATTGATCAAGTCCAAGTAGAGCTTGAACTTGTCAATTGGAATCACCTTCATCAACATATCTGTAGGACTTCTTGAAATATGAATCTTTTGTAAAGAAATCTTGTCATCTTCAATAATATCCCAAATAAAGCAAATCAAATGTCTATGTGCTTTTATTTGGTATGGTACATTTAGTCTTCAAAAGGCATATGGCGCTCTGACTGTTGCAAAAATAGGAAGAACACATTGAAAAAAAATCAACTTTACTTGCCAAACCTTTTAGCTATAGAGCTTCTTTGACTACTTCTATAGTTGCCATATACTCGAACTCTATTATAGATAATGTCACAGTTGACTACAAGGTACACTTTCAGCTAATAGGACCACCATAAAGAGTGAAAAGATAACTAGTGAAAGATTAGCATTGATCAAGGTCTGCAGAATAATCTGAATTAATATACCTAACAATTTTGGCCTCTTGAGCTTTGTTCCTATCGAAATATAAATCAATATTAAGAGTACCTTTCATATATCTTAATAACTATTTCATAGCTTACCAATGCTCTTTTCCTAAATTTATTATGTAACGACTAACAACACTGACTGCTTGTGCAATATCATGTCTTGTGTACACCATAGCATACATTAGGCTTCTAATAGTACTCGAGAATAGGATGTTCTCTATGTATGCATATTCCTCGTCTGTAAAGGATATATTTGAGTTGAAAGCTTGAAGTCGGATGCCAAAGGAGTACTAACAAGTTTTAAATTCTGCATGCTAAAATAAGAAATAATCTTCTCAAGATACTTGCTTTATTTGAGCTATAACTTGTCATGCTTTCAGGCCTGATCAATCTCCATGCTGAGAATCTTTCTTGCAGCACCTCAATCTTTTATCTTAAATTGCTTTTTTATTATAATATTTAGATCATTAAGTAAAGATATATCTTAAACAACAATAAGCATATCATCAATATAAAGTAGTAATATAATGAATGAATTATTGGCATGCATTTTAAAAAAACACAGCAATTATATTTGCAATGGATAAAACCTTGTCCTAATATAGAACTATCAAACCTTTTATATCATTGCCTTTGAAACTGTTTCAAACCATAAAGTGATTTGTTTAACTTATAGACATAATTTTCCTTGTCTTCTTAGATAAATCCTTCAGGCTGCTACATAAAAATATGCCCTTTTAATTTTCTATATAGAAAGGTGAATTTGACATCAAGCTATTCTAACTCAAGATAATGAAAACCAACTAAAGCAAAAAAAAAAATGAACAGATGTGTGTTTAACCATGGGAGAGAAATTTTCATTGAAGTCAACACCCTTATTTTTGTGAATATCCTTTGGCAACTAAACTAGTCTTTAATTTAACACTATCTATCTCAGAAAAATCCTCTTTCTTTCAAAATATCCACTTACAACTAATTGCTCTTTTACCTTCTTGTAATTTCGCCAAGTCCCAAGTATGGTTCTTTTGAAAGAAATTCATCTCTTCATTCATAGTAACTTGCTACTGAAAAGAATTCTTATCTTACACTACTTCTTTATAGGAATAAGGGTCACCATTATTAGTAAATAAAGCAAAAACTACTATAACATCAAAATCATACCTTTTGGGTGGCTTTATGTTTTTTTGATATTTTCAAAATGAAGTCTTCTTAGAAATTTTAACTTGACTCTTGAAATTCTCTTGAAAATTTGGCACACCCTAAATATCTTCTTGTGAAAGAACTGCAAGCTTTACCTCCACTTGGATTATATTACTAGGACCTTTTATGAGAGATTTTAACATAGCTCTTTTATCAAACACTACATCTCTCTCAATAATTACATTAGAAATAATAGAATCCCACAAATGATAGCTCTTAACACCTTTAGCATAATCAAGAAAAATATACCCTTTGGATTGTATATCTAACTTATCATTGACGACATATACATAAGCAGGGCAACCAAAAATTTTTAAAGAAAAGAATTTGTAGATTCACTAGTCCATACCTTCTCAAGAGTTTTGTAATTAATGGCTGTCTGAGAAGAGTGATTCAAAATAAAACATACTGTGTTGATTACTTCTACCAAAAAATCCTTGTCAAGATTGGCTATACTGAGCATACTGTGTGCTTTCTCCAATAAAGTTTTTTTCATCTTTTCAACCGCACCATTCTGATAAAGTTTTCTTGAGATGGTAATGTGATATTTCGTTGTCTTTATTTTCACAAAATTTGAAAAACTCTAATTTGTATTCTCCACCATTATCATTTCTAAGGTATTAAATTTTTTTGTCAGTCATTCTTTCGACTAAAGTTTTTCACTGTTTGAAAATAGAAAACATTTGACTTTGTAATGAAAAAATACATTCACAATGTTTTGAAAAAATCATCAATAAAACTAATAAAATAATGAGCACCAGGTTTTAATGGAATAGAAGAGCAATACACATCAGAATGAATGTAATCAATTAAGACTTTAGTGTAATAAGTACTAGTGTTAAACTTTACCTTTGTTTATCATAGAGACAATACTTGTAGAAATCCAATTTACATGAGTTGAGCATTTTTCAATAATTTTCTTTTGTTAAGATCAGTCAAATCTTGCTTGCTCATATGACTAAGACACATATGCCATAGGTGGGTCATTTCAGAAGAAACCTTAGAAATTGTCATTTCACCTCATAAGCCAGTCATTAGGCCTGTTGAAACTGTAGGCCAGCCATTGGGTCAGCCAAATCAAGTTAATACTCGGGTTTGTACCTCTACACTAGCTTTCAAGCTCACTCATCTCAGCCAGTACTCAGGCTCACACATCTAATGTTGACTTATAGACATGCCCAGAGTTATCATAACAAGCTGGGGCTCTTGAATTAAATTGATTGACTCAAATGAATAACTAAATGGATCTAAATTGATTAAATGGATGGACTAAAACTTAAATTAAATTAGACCTAAAATCCAAATTGAGTTAATATAAATCAAATTAGCTCAAGCCCAACCCTAATCGGGTTAAAATCGAGGTTCAAATCAAATCCTATTTGGGTTGAACTAAGTTTGAATAAAACTCTAATTGAGTTAAATAAAATTCAAACTAAAAGCTAATCAAGTCAAATCAAACTCAAAGTCAATGTAGAACTAGACTAATCCTAAACTAAAATAAAGTTGAACCTGAAGGCACCGTTTGGTTTGGGATCAAAATTAGGATCAGTATTTTTCAGAATTATTTTTCTTACAAAATTAATATTACTTATTTTACACCACTATTAAATTACATTATTATAAAGAATGAATAGTTTTTCAAACTTTAAATTATTATAGAGTTAATTTTGATAAAAAATATTAGTTTATAAAAGTGATTCACTGGTCTTGATTTTGATCTTAATCCTGATCCCGAGCCAAACGGTATCAAATTGACTTGAACTTGAACTAGTGTCCATTAAGATATAAACCCTAACCTGATAAGAGTTCAACACAAGATCAAACTTGATCTAAATCGAATAAATTAGACATGAGCCAAAATTGAGTTATGAATATTTAACTGAATCAAGTCAAACTCAGATCAAAATCAATGCTGCTCCAACTAGAGTTAATGATTAGTACTTGATAAATGTTCTTTTTAAAATAAATGCCAACTTAGTGAATTGAATTTATTAGTGCAAATTGAACATTCACTGTTAATGCCAATATTGATTTTGGGATGAATATTTCATATGGTTCCTTAATTATGGTATAAACTATCAGTGCAAACTCAATCACCAATGGTCCTAGTAAGAGAAAACCAAAGCATATTAGTATCACTTAGGAAGGGGTTAGTGAATTACAATTCAATCAAGTTTTGAATATTAAATTGAATCAAATCAAATTTGAACCAAAGTCAAGTCTAAACTTCAAACTAAATAGAATTGAAATCAACCATCATCAAGTTAGGGATAGTTGACAACAACTCAAAGCCATGAATGACATGTTGAATTTAATCAATGATAAGCTAGGAAAAGCCACTGATTTTTAAATCAAAACTAAATCAAATTAAATTAAGGTCGGCTTAAACTCACTTGGTCAATCAGCCACAATGCCTAATTTAATCGAAGTCAACTGACAACATACTTGAAGCTGTCAGCTATAGTTCAAAGCTAAGCTAACCCAAAAGCATTGGCAATGCTTCCAATTGAATTGAATTAAGATAAACTTGAACTCACTTAATTAATCAGCCATAATGCCTTGTTGAAATAAAGTCACCAAAAATACAGTAAAAGTTGTCAGCTACACTTTGGAGATATACCTAACCTCATACTAGTATTATACTACCAAATCAAAGAAGTTAATTATCAACAAGCTTAGAGCTGTTGGTCATGCTTCAAACCTATAGTGAAACCCATACATTAGTGAGCTACCAAATCCAAGAAGTTAATTGCCAACAAGGTGAAAGCTATTAGCTACACTTCAAATCTATATCCAACCCTATACATTAGTGATACTACCAAATCAAAGAGGTTAATTGCCAATATACTCAAAGTCATCGATCACTCTTCAAAGCTAGTCAGCCCCACAAGTCATTGATGATACACCTTTCAAGCTAAACCGACCCAAAAGTATTAGCAATGCTCCAAATTTAATCGATTATATGCCTAAGAAACCGTCAATTACCAAATCAAAGTGAATTAAGGTAGGCTTGAACTCACTTAGTCAGTCAGTCACAATGCCTTATTAAACAAAGTTAATCGATAATATGCTTGAAGCCATCGGCCATACTTCAGCTAAACCAACTCTAAAATATTGGCTATGATTCAAATCAAATTGAACTAAGGTAGGCTTAAACTCGCTTAATCAATCAACCATAATGTCTTGTTTAAAGAAAGTCAACTGACAATATGTTTAAAGTTGTTAGTCACACTTTAAAGCTATACCCAACCTGATACGTTGGTGACATTGCCAAATCAAAGAAGTTAATTGCTAATATGCTCAAAGCTATCGGCCAAACTTGAAAGCTATACCTAGCCCTATACATTGGTGATGCTACCAAATAAAAGAAGTTAATTGCCAATATGCTCAAAATTGTTAGCTACACTTCAAACTAGTCAACCCTGGAAGCTATTTATGATGCACCTTTCAAGCTAAGCCAACTAAAAGCATTGGCAATGCACCAAATTTAATCAACAACATGCCTAAGAGGCTGTCACTTATCAAATCAAAGTAAATTAAGGTAGACTTGAACTTACTTAGTCAATTAACTAGATTTCTTATTCAAACAAAGTTATCACCTATGCCACCAGGCTAACAAAAATACTTTAAAACCATAGAAGTTGTTGCCTACACCTTATTGGCAATGAAAATACTTCAAAATCAGTGAAGTTATCATCTACCCCTTATTGACTAAGAAAAATACTTTAAATCACAAAGCTATTGCTAAAGCACCAAGCCATTAGAAATACTTCAGGCTAATTTCAATAAGCCACCAATAACATCATCTAATAAAATTATCACCAATGCTCAAAGTTATTGGAAATACTTCAAACTCCTCTCATCGCCTTTTATGTCCAAATAGATGACACCATTAAACTAAATCATCAACATTTGTCAATGGTCAAATTAGGACCTACTCGAGCTAGACTCTATATAGTCCAATATGTGGGAGTAGGGTAGCAACAAATATTAAGCTCTTCTCATTTTCTTTCTTATTTCATATTCAAATTCATTAAAATGTAAAGTAAGGGTATGCCCTTGCTTAAGCCATGTATTTTTTTATATCAATCAAATTATGCCTTGTTCTGTTTTTTGTGTCTCTATCATTGTTAGCTAGGATTCTCACTTTAAGAGGTTTCTAACAATCATCAAGGCAATTAATAATAGGGCTTACTCCTATTAGAAGTCATGTTCCCACATTATGTTATTGCACACTCAAACCACCACATTTTTTATTTGTTGTTTTGAGGTTACTCCTTTAGTCTTTACTATCCTTAGTGGTTAATTTCAAACCCACAAATTTTAGTATGCACAATGGTACATGATTCTCCTCCAAGTGTAAAAACCTAGATAATACAATAAAGAGACTAATGAGATCGAATTACAATTGAAAACTAATCAATTGTATTCCTTCTTGCAGAAGAAAGCATTTAATGGCATCAATGAAGAACTCCTCCACAGTAAAGCACATCTTAGGGGCAAGAATGGCTGTGCATCTACCTTAGTTGAGAGTCATCACAGAAGCAGCTGAAATTCAAATCGAGTTTAGAACCATTTTTGAGGCTGCTAAGTTCAACAGAGCACTTGCTACCGCACTAATTGAATTGCAATCATGCAAGACCAGCCCGCTCCTCACTTTCCATCTAGAGAAAAGAGGCCTAATGTCATCATTCCAAATAAGAAGCGTCAAAATGATGAAGAGTCAAAAGTTGAGCTTGAACTAGCAAGAGCATTAGTCTTCCAAAGATTAGGTCTGAAATGAAGCTCAGTCTTCTATTGCCTTCACCTAACTCCTAACAAGGGGCAACCAAGAGCAAGTCTAGACATGTGCATAGACAAAGAATAATTTATCCTGATCATCACAAGCAAAGGAAAAGTTGCTGGGATTTTTAGCCGACTTGAAAAGCTTGCCCCTCGAATAAAGATGGTCATTACTATTCTCACCTCTAACTCTTTTGTTTCATTAAGTGGCCCAAAGAAGAATAAAAATAAGTTAAAAAGGACACAGTCCTACCTCAGGACTGTGGTGAAAAGGTGGATAACTAAGCAAAATAACAAGAGCCACTGTAAAGCTACAACCTAGTATGAGACTCCTAAAAGGGAGACTACCTACACTATCAGAGTCATTTCTCACTATGACTTTGGAAAGGACCATGAGCCCATGCCTTAACAAGCCAAATGCCAAAAGAAAGTTGCATGAACAAGGCTTACAAAAAAGGAGATTTAGGAGAAAAAGACCTTTGTGAGCCAATCCTTGCTACTTGTTCCATGAGCAAACTCTTAAATGAAATAACTTAGCTGAAAGGAGAAGTTAACCATGACCCAAAACACACCAAGCTAAGACCTGATCATCAAGCCATAGACTGCCATGTTCTGATAGAAACTTTGGCCATAACCAAAAGCCCTAATGAGGAAATGACTATAGAAGGACAACGAGAACAAGTGAGATAATAAGGAAAAAAGAAAGATGAAGCTTAGAAGAAGGTTATGGACTCGATGGAGATGATGATATAAATGAGAAAAAAGCTTGATAAGTTGGAGCAATCTCAATGGTCATCTCAGAAAGCTACAGAGTGGTAGAAGACACACACTTCGTAGGTGAAATCCTAAAAATCGTAAGTCTTTCATAAGCACCACCTCCACTAATAAGAGATACCCAATCCTCCATCTCAGGAATTTCTACCAATATGGAGTTGCTAATGTACATTCAATAGCAAGTGCAAGAATGGTGGCTACACAACTGAGACAAAGGAATGACATGGGTAAGATAAATGACACAAATAAACTATACCCTAGTCATCACAACCAAGTACCATATCCTAAAGGCTATATAATGCCTAAGTTCAAATAATTTAATGGCATTGGTTACCCTAAACAACATATAGCTAATTTTATGACTCTATATGGGGACTAAATTCATAACCCCTCATTATTACTCCACTAATTTTCAGTAAGCTTAACTGCGCTAGCATTTGAGTGGTATGCTAATTTACAACCAAAGTCTACATAAATTGGTCGCAAATGAAATAAGCTTTTCAAATTAGATTTGGGGGAATCGATAACAAGGTGACCATTGTAGATCTGTCTTAACACCAAAATATGACAATGAATCGGTTTTGGAATATGCCACACGATGGAGAAACCTCAGTATTAGGTGTGGATAATTCATAAGACAATTTGAAGCTGTAGATCTAGTCCTTGGCGATACAAGGAGAAACTAGATAGCACCCTATCTGAGTGCTTCTTCTATCCATACTTTTCAAGACCTCATTACATAGGTCAAGAAGTTAGAGAGGATTAGTTCTCCAACCTTATCTAGTTCAAAAAATCCCAAAGTAAAAAATATAAGGCGAAGTGAAGGGAGCCTTCTAAAAATATGAGGGGACATTTTCAACAAATAAACACAAAAAACCTACAAACCCAACCATGAGTATAAGTAACCCTCAAAAACTACCTACTCTTATAGGAGATGGGGAAGTAAAACCATCCAATAATTTTCAACAAAAGCTTAGAAAAAAATACTCTTTTAAAAAGAAAATATGGGCAAAATCTTCCAAGATGCCCTAAAATTAGATCTCCAATTGTCAAAATGCAAAAGGCCAAATGAAGCCAATAAAAAAGCTCATCCAAACTATTTCCTTATCACAAAGCCTTAGGTCATACTATTGAAGACTGCAATGTATTTAAGGATTGTATCAAAAGGCAATACCAAGAGGGCAAGATAACTCTCTCAAAGTCGGCCTTTTTTGAAACACCCACTGAACACATCAATTATATTATTATATTCGAGACACATGAACTACTTGCTGAATTTCTCTTCGAGGAAGAAGCATGACATACATTCAAGTAGGAGCACTTGTGGGAGATCTATATCTCTAAAAGACTGAAGAAGTTGAGAAAGAAGATGGTTAAAAATTCTGAAAATTTTGGGATGGTGATACGGAAAGTTTCATCAGAACATGCTCCCATACCTACCCAAAACATCAAAAAGAAAAAAGAGCAGAAGCAAGAAGAAGAAGCTAGTTTAGTTGGATGAATACAATATCAAGATATTAGCCATTCAAGAATACACTGATGTCCTAGAGGAATACATTCAAGGAGAAAGAACCCAAATAACTCGAGGAATTCTTCCTTGACAAACACAGAGCTCTACTAGAGGAACTTGATGTGGGAGATGAAGAAAGTGAACTCCCAATAGTAATATGCTCTGCTATATTTACTATCAAGGTTCACAACCAAGCTGATCCCCACCCTATCTTTTCAATAATGCTGAAATTCAAAGCACAAGGCAAAAAGAAGCGAATGGATTCATTAGGAATATTACCGATAAAATGAAAGATCCCATGGGCCTTTCTGAGGGTAGCCCCTGAGATGGTTATCTTAGACAGTGGTTTGCTTGAGAATATAACTATATCATGCTCAAACTACAGATAGATATCGTGAAAGACTAGCTACAACTAACATGAAATTGTCAATGGGCCAACGTAAATGCTAAATAGACACATGAAGGTTACGACTGCCCACATGGAAAGCTTGTCAAACATGACTATCATGCTCTGTAAGGAAGTCAATGAGATAGAAAAGATACTAGTAGAGAAAGTAAAGTCACATAAAAGACTGTTCAATAGTGGTTAAGAATCATCTAACAATCCTCCCCACGATCAAAATGATTATTCGTGCCAACTACTTCAGAGATGGGTTAGGAGAGCTAGGCATTATCGAAGATAGTTATATGAGTTTATTGCCTCTTATCGCATGGTGACTCACACATCTAAAGTAAACATTAATGAGCAGCCATCTCAATTGATGTCAAATGATCTAGTAGCAGATGGTCAACTAGTTAGATTTGGTGAAGTCCTAGTCCTAGAACCTATAGAAGGGTGCCCCCTACCAAATTTAGAGGAATTATATATATATAGAACACTGACATTGAATGTGACTCTTATGTTTGAGGTAGACAACTCTATGACTACACAGATAGGATTAACCAAGCTAATACTAGAGCCCACTCGACTCTTGCATTGAGTCAATCCAAATATCTACAAAAGAAGTGTCCTAAATATGAAGTCCTAAAGAAGATTACATTAGCTAATAAAATAGAAGGGCTCATCCAAAGAGTCTATTGAGAATATCTCTATAAGGAGGCCTTATATGCCTAATTTAGATATCTATAAAACTACCAATTGGGAGTAGGGATCCACCACCTCTTATCACATGGTCAACCTTGATAGCGACTATAAGGAAGAGCCTTATTGGTCTCCTGAGGCTAAAATTCAACTAAAGAATGCAAACCAAATACAACTCAGAGATAATAAAGCATAACCCCAAGACAAGCTCTAGTGCCTAGGGATAATAACATCCCCAGAAATAAGGATAAAGAAATTCAGATAAATGAGGATGCTGAGCCTTCATAAGTTGAACCTATTCCCAAGAAGATAGAATATAACATAGCAGCTCATCTCAAGATGATCCCCCTCATGCTAAGTGTCTTTGATGCGGTAATGATATCACAAAAACTCAGGGACACATTGGTGTATATCTTGCAAACTCAACTGATTACTAGGTATACTACACTGAAGAGAAAATGAAAGATTCTTTATAAGCTCATCAAAATTTTGTTATCACTTTTACAAATGACAACTTGCTACCAGGGACAACATACCATAATAGCCCATTACACATCACTAGGAATAGTGATGGGATCAAAATCAACTGCATCCTCATTGATCCAGGCTCTTCAGTCAAGTTGATGACTCTCTACATGTTAAGGGCCTTAGCTTAGGATGTGTGCTACCTATAATTTAAAATTATAACCATCTAAGGGTTTAATAAAAATAGTCAAAGAGCTCTTGGACTCATAACCATATCTCTGAAAATAGGCAAATTGATGACTAATGCAATGTTCTATGTAATCGACACTAATATGTCCTCCAAAGCACTATTAGGGAGACCATGGTTATATGAGAATAAGGTGGTGCCATCAACTCTATATCAATGTCTCAAATACTTTGTGGATGGTGATGAATGTTGAATTGATGGAGATGTACATCCTTATGATATTCACGAGGTACATTATGATGATGCAAAATACTACTAATGATGTCATGTTGATAAAGGATTTGCTTCCATCAGTTAAGTAAAGAAGAAGATTGCTAGTCTAACCTTTATCTCTTCTCATCTAGGAAGAAACACAGACTCCTTAGATGAAGAAACCCCATCATTTCATCTGGGTGACTATTCTTTTGATAAAGATGACAACAAAGGTCAAACAGAGAGTTCTCTCTTTATTACTATAGTCATAGAAGGCTTACTTAAACCACTAGATAAATTAAGTATCAATGTTATAGAAGAATTAATAACCTTCTATATTTTCCATGATATAAAGGAAAAAAGGAAATATCATTTTATAAGATAACCCCCTATATTCCAAGTATGTATGAAATCTTGAAAACTGAGAATCCAAAAGATGTTAGTAACTATTAGCCAGTGATCATACCTAAGTATTTTTTAAACACTCTTCATCAAATAGTCAAGAAGAACAACTGTAAACTTCAACAAACAAAGGAAGAAAGTCATCTCTTCAAAAATCTATGGGATCCATCTTAAGGGCATGGTTATATCCCTAGATGAGGAAATAAGAATTTCAATGGATTGGGCTACATCACTCCAAGTTTATGTACATGTCTCGTGGTCACCATTGAACCTCTATCTAATAGTGAGGCTAGTTAAACACCCTTAATACATTCTAATAAACAAGCTACATGCATGGAGCTAGCCACAAATCTCCAGGCATTGCAAGAAATTTGGGTTCTCAACAAACTTCATCAAGACCAAAAGAAAGGGGGCATAATGTAGCTGAAATGCCCTCAAAACTGAGAGAGGAACTCTTGCCAAATCCCAATTAACATGATGAATCATTTGATGGAGACATGATCCTCAAACTAAAAGAAGCTCCACCAAAACTTGAGGACTAGGGGCAAGTGACAATTAATGAATTGATGGAAATCAATGTAGGTTTAGAGGAAGATCCTAGGCCAACCTTTATTAGCATGCAACTCTAAAAGAAGAGCTAGACCCAACTCAAATAGTACCCAAGGAATATATTGATTACTTCACATGTGGTTACAAAGAGATGCTTAGACTAGATCCTAAAATCACAATCCATAAGCTGGCTATCAATCTTGAACTTCTACCTATCAAACAGGCACCTAGGAAGATGAAACTTGAGTTGGAATAAAAAGTAATAGAAGAAATAAAGAAATTGATCGAAGCTGGCTTTATCAAGAAAGAGGAATATATAGCTTGGGTTGTAAGCATTATGCTAGCCAAGAAAAAGAATGGCCAAATCCGCATTTGTGTGGACTATAGGGACTTAAATAAAGCATGTCCAAAAGATAATATTTTGTTACCCATAATGGAAATCATGATCGATAATATGATCAATTTTGAACTATTCTCCTTTATGGATGGTTTCTTAAGATATAATCAAATCAAAATACATCTTGATGATAAAAAATATACTACCTTTTGAACTCCAATCGACATCTATTGTTACAAGGTGATGCCCTTTAGGCTTAAAAATTGTGGTGCCACTTATCAAAGGCCATAACCCAAAATTTTCAATGACCTTATACACAAACTGGTCAAATGCTATGTAGATGATTTGGTCATTAGAACCCAGTCTAAAGATGAGCATATCCAAGGCCTAAGAGTGGTTTTCCACTGAATTAGAAAAATACAACCTAAAGATGAATCCTATGAAATGAGCCATTGGGGTATCATCAAGAAGGTTCCTCGCATTTGTTTTTAGGTATTGAGGGATTGAAATCGATCTATTTGACATCAAAGCCATCTTGGATATGCCACCATCTAGCAACCTAAAGTAGTTGAGGTGATTCCAAGGGCGATATGCATACACAAGAAGATTCATCTCAAATATCTCTGAAAAATGCAAGCCCTTCTCTAAACTCATGAAGAAGGATACTCCATTTATTTGGGATCAAGAATGTCAATAAGCCTTTAAGAAAATTAATCAATATCTCTTAAAACCACCAATCTTGGCAGCACCCCTGCCTGATAAACCCTTGATTCTCTACATGACCACACTAGAGGAGTCTCTGAGGGTACTTCTTGCCCTGAATAATAAAGAAGAAAAAGAAAATATACTCTAATATTTAAGTAGAATGTTAGTGGGAGCAGAAAGAAACTATTCTTCCATCGAAAAGCATTATTTGACACTTATATTTGCAATAAAAAAGCTTACACATTATTTGCTCTCTCACCAATTTATTTTGATATCCAAAGCTGATCCCATTAAATACTTGATGACCAAGCCTATACTCATTGGAGGGCTAGCAAAATGGGTCTTAGTTCTCATGGAGCATGATATTAGATTCACTTCCCAAAAGCCAGTTAAAGGACAAGCCTTGCTGATTTTCTTGTAGCTCACCCAATGCAGGATGACTCTCCACTAAACTGCAAACTCCCCAATGAAGAAATCTTTTTTGTCAAAAGAGAGAAATTTTATTGGAAGCTATATTTTGATGGAGCATCATCCATTAAACTATGAATTAGGCTGAAGCTTTCATAAATTAAAGCAAGAATTAGACTCATATTTGTTACTTCAAGTGGGGGTATTTTACAATATTCCTATTTCCTCTCAAAACCATGTACAAATAATGAGGCTGAATATGAGGCCCTAATTGTAGGACTAGAAATGGTCCTCAACATGGGAATATCACACCTACATATCTTTGGTGACTCGCAATTGGTCATCAATCAAGTGGGAGATGGATATGAAATCCATAAATTTGAGCTCCTAGAATATGGCGAAAAGGCTCCAAAACTCATGAGACAAATCTCATATGTTCAAATAACTAAGGTTCTCCGGTCCATCAATGCGAAAGTTTATTCCTTAGCTAAATTAGCCAATACACTGGATGATTCTAATCAAGGAGAAATTCTAATAATACTTCATAGTAGATAAGTGCTAAGCTCAGTCTTCAACATTAAACATGAGAATACTGAATCTAAACTAATAGAGGAGGCGATACATTAAAGAATATCATTCACCAACTAGCTTAAATGTGGATAATTACCAGAAGATAAATCTACATGAACATAACTTAGAAAGAATGTCACACACTTTCTACTTATCAATGACACTCTTTATAAAAGGTCTTTTGACAAAGAAGCCAAAGAAGCCAAAGAAATCATGTATGAGGTGCATTCTGAGATTTGTAGGGTTCATCGATCATGCCCAAAAATGATGATGAACATCAAGCATATGGGCTACTATTGGCTTATGATAGTGAGGGATTGCATCGAATACGCGAGAAAATATCATCTGTGCTAAATTCATGGAGACTCCATCTATCAACATCCAAATTCTTTATACCAATAGTATCCTCATGGCCATTTGAGGTATAGGCTATGGATATAAGCAGCCTAATTGAGTCATTCTCTTCCAAAGGTCACCGCTTTATATTAGCAGTGACCGATTACTTCTCTTGATTGGCAGAGGCAATTCTACCAAAAGAAATAAAAGCAGATATCATTATCTACTTCCTTTGAGAAAATATCCTGAATCGATTCAATGTTCTATAAAGGATCTTTTTGACAATGGACCATCCTTCAAAAGCTTTAATGTAGGATGATGTGCACATCATCATATGATAGATTGAAGATATTCATCCATTTATAATGCAAGAAAGAATGGCATCGCTGAGACAATCAACAAGAACCTTTTCAAATTATTGAAGAAAGTCATTGTTAGAAATAGGCAAGACTGGCACTAGAAACATTTTGAAGTATTGTGGGCTTATCATACCACATATTGAACTCCTACCTAATCAACATCGTATGCATTAGTGTTTGAGACTGAGGTAGTCTTATCATTAGAGGTACATATTTTCTCTCTCAAAATTGCATTGCAAGAGAAAATTACCAAAGAAGACAATATTTGTCTTCACTAGATGAGCTAGACTCTTTGGATTAAATAAGACTTATAACTTAGCAAAACCTAAAAATATGTCAAGCAGAGATGTCCATAACCTATAATAAGATGGCTTAGCTTAGATTTTTCCATAAAGGAGAAATGGATTTGGTCTTGAGAAGGCTCATAATTTCAAACTAAGTAAGCAAGGCAAATTTAAGCCTAATTGGGAAGACTCTTATATCGTTGAATGGATATTTGAAGGAGGATCCTACCAATTGATTGATGATAAAGGAGAAAGACCTATGGCACCAATCAATGCATAATTTCTAAAGAGATATTATGCATGAGTCTCTGGGGGCAATAATAACAAAATAAAGTGTCTATGTTTGTCTATGACAAAACGTTTGACTTTCTTGATAAGGAATACTTAGTCAAACATGCACTCTGTATTTCTTGAGGAAAAACATGGATACAAAAATCTACCCATTTTGTGCAATGATTGAATCCACATTCTCATAACATATTATGTCCATTTCCATGTGGCAGACCAATGTGTATCTCATGGGGTGATCTAGCTTATATTTTAAGCGATAATTTAAGTCCATGTTCACGTATCAACTTAAGTCCACTTTCATATGGCAACCAAGTCCACTTGCATGTGGCAAATTAAGTCCACTTTTACATGACAAATCAAGTTCATATTATATAAATATTATGCCCGTATCTACATGGTGAATCAAGTTTATTTTTATGTGATAAATCAAATTCTCTTTTATGAGGTAAATTAAGTCCACTTTTTGTGGCAAATTAAATCTACTTTCATGTAGCAAATCAAGTCCACTTCTCGTGTTCAACTTAAGTTCACTCATTGTGGTAGCTCAAGTCTACTCATTATGCCAAGTCAAGTTCACTCATTGCAACCAATCAAGTCCGCTCCTTGTGGTACCACAAATCTATTCACACATGATAAATTATGTCCACCCCTATGTATTAATCCAAGCCCACTTCATGCAACAAACTAAGTCTACTCTCATATGGCAAATTAAGTCCATCATCATATGGCAAGTCAAGTCTACTTTTGTATAGCAATTCAAACCCATATAGTCAACTCTTAGACTATTGACACAGGGATAAGCGCTTGAAAATTATTCGCATTCTCTCCACTCAATAGAACTTAAGAAGAGAATGCGAAAGGGGCAATTTATTTGAGCTGATTTTTATCACAATTAAATTTTGATTAAAATATGATTAAAATTGGGACTTGTATGCCGTTAAATTATATCTCAAATGTGGGTCTCAGTCATAATTAAATCACATTTGAGTTTGGCTAAAAATTGAGCTCAATTCAAACTTCAATCACTAAGAAATTCGAGCTCAACCTAGACTTAGTCTAAATGGGCTGAGTGAGCGGGATATATGGACCAAAAGTGGACCTAGAATTCATTCAAAATCTGGGTCAAAAAGGAAAAAAATACAAGAATTTTACAAATAGGTTCTTAGATCAAATAAATTCTTACAAAGATGTCACTGGGCGGAATTTTCTTACAAATACATTCCTAAGATTAAAATTTTATGAAAAAATCTAATAAAATCCTAAAATTACAAATTAGCTTTAGCAAAATTTAAGATTTGTAAGTAAGCCTCTTAAAAGATCGATAATTACTATTTGATCCTTATGAAATTTAGTATTTGTAAATAAACATCTTAGAAAATTTCTTTTCTACCCTAACATTTGTAGAATTGAAGTTTGATCCAAATTTTTCAAAAAAATTTGCAAATAGCACCCTAATAAATTTAATATCTATAGTGAATACAACTTTTAAATTTTCTTACCTACAATAGATAAACTCATCCTTATCTCTCCAAAAACCTATCCAATTCAAATAAAACTCATCTGAAATAAATAAGAAAGAATCGATAAGAAGGATCGGGAGGCAGGAGAAAGGAAGGAAAAGAGATCAACTACAAGTCAACTACAGGAAAGAAGAAATGAATGCAGGGAAAAGGTTAAGCTCTTATCTCTACTTTTTGATCCTCTCTTTCACCTATCTATCTTTTTTCTCTTCTTTTCTATTCCATGCCTGCATAGCCATACCTCAGCCTAATCGCAATTGCCCATGATCTCCTCATTGAAACCATGGGTTGTGGCCGACTATACTGCACCATGTGCACCACCTTGTCACACCTCCCTACAGGGACCCTAGCTCTGCTAGCCCTTATGGCGCCAATATCCCAAAGCTCCGCCACTATAACCTGACATCAACCTACCCCTACTGGGACTCCTCCTCGTGCTCTCTCTCACTAGCCTTCACCCAGCCATGCCAAAGCTCCTCTCTCACTGCATCACCCTTCGAAGCGCACCTGATCACTCCCTTCCATTGCTGGAGCCCTTGCTCGCCTGATGAACCTAGCAGGAGTCCTTGCTCATTAGAGCCCTTGTGCACCTCAACCAACCTTCACCCTCCTTGTTGGTGGCCATCATTGGCCTCCACCTACTCTCCTTCTTTGTGATGCCCCTCTGTCGCCAGATTCGCCCATGAGATGCTTGCTCTGTCACTGCCCAACCTTGCCCATTCTGTTTGTAAGCCACTAGCCTTGTTGGACCTCACTGTCGCTCCAAGCTCCCCTCTCCCACGTGGCCTCCAGCCCATGCCACTCTGAGCTCCTCTATCTCGCCACTAGCCACCAAGCAAAATGAGGCGGCAGTTATGGTTTTGTGAGGAAGAAGAAAAAAGGGAGCCGGGAGGAAATAGGAGGAGGAAAAGAAATAAAGGAAAAAGTTACTGACCAAAAAAAAAAGGAGAAAAGGAGTTTTGCAACAAAAAAAATAGAAATTCAGAAAAATTATAAAAGTAAAAAAAAATTAAAAACTAGGAAGTGAAGAAAGAAGGCATTAGAAGAGAATTGGGAAGAAAATTCAGAGGAAGGAGGAACTGGTTTATTTTGCACGCTTACAATAACTAGGCCAGCCAAAACCAAGCCAATCTTCAGGCCCCAAAATAAGGCTAGCTTTCGGACCCATCAAACCTAGGCTAGCCTTTAGGCCTGCTGAAATTATAGGCTAGCCTTCAGGCTTACAAAACTATAGGTCAATCTTTAGGTCTGTCAAACCGAGCCAGCCTTTGAGCTCACTAAAATCAAGTCAACTATTGGGACCACCAAAACTAGACCAACCTTTGGGTCTATTAAAATTAAGCCAACCTTTGGCACTACTGTATTTATAGGTGCATCTACAGGCCTGCCAAAGCTTGACCAGCCTTCGGGCCCACCAAATTCAAGCAAACCTTTGGACCTGCCAAAACGATGCTAGTCTTTGCGCTCGTCAAAACTATGCTAGCCATTGGGCTTGCCAAAATCAACCAATCTTCAAACCTAGCAAAATCATGTTAACCATTGGACATGCCAAAACTGTAGATCAACTTTTGGGTCTGCTAAATCAAGCTAGCCCTTGAGCTCACACCTCTATTCTAGTTTTCCAGCTCACTTATCTCAGCTAACTCTTAGGTTTGCACATCTACAGCTGACTCACAAGCTAGCCCAAAGTTTTTATGATAACCTAAGAGTTCTCAGATTAAATTGATTGATATAAAGCAACTCAATCAAACTAAACTCAATAAACAAAACTAAGTTGAATCAAATGGACCACCAAATAGACCTAAATTGATAATATGGATGGACTAAAACTCAAATTAGATTGGACCTAAAATCTAAATTAAGTTAATATAAACAAAATCAGCTTAAACCCAACCCTAATTGGGTTCAAATTAAGGTTAAGATTAAATCCTACTTGGGTCAAATTAAGTTCAAATCAAACCCTAATTTGGTTAAATCAAGTTCAAATTAAAAGCTAATCCTAAGCTAAAACTAAGTTGAACCTAAATTGACTTGAACTTGAACCATAGTCCATTAAGATATAAACCCAAATTCGATAAGAGTCCAACATAAGATCAAACTCAATCTGAATTGAATGGATCAGACTTAAGCCAAAATCGAGTTCTGAATGTTGAACTGAATCAAATCAGACTTATATCAAAATCAATATTGCTCCCACTAGAGTTAATGATTAGTATTTGACAAATATTCTTCTGAAAATCAATCCCAAGCTGGTGAATTTAATTCATTACTACAAATTGACCACTCGTCGTGCATGCCAATAGTGATTGTGGGAATAGATATTTTATATGGTTCCCCTACTTATACTATAAAGCATAAGTGCAAAACCCAATCACCAAAAATTCTAGAAAGAGAAGACCGGAACATATCATCATCCCTGAGGATGGGGTTAGTGATTCACAATTCAATTAAATTCTAGACATTCAATTGAACCAAATCATGTTTAAATCAAAGTCAAGTCTAAACTTCAAACTGAACTGAATTGAACTCAACCAACATCAAGTTAGGGCTAGTTGACAACAAACTCAAATCCATTGATGACATCTTGAATTTAATCAATGACAAGCTAGGAAAGGCCATTGCTTGTCAAATCAAAATCAAATCGAATTGAATTAAGGTAGGCTTGAACTTACTTAGTTAGTCAATCACAATGCCTTATTCAATCGAAGTCAACTGACAATACAATTGAAGTAGTCGGCCACACTTCAAAGCTAACCCAACCTAAAAGTATTGGCAATGCTTCAAATTGAATTAAATTAAGGTAGACTTGAACTCGCTTAGTTAGTTAGCCACAATGCCTTATTCAAATAGAGTCAACTAATAATATGGTAAAAGTTATTAACTATACCTCAAAGCTATACCCAACCTCATACGTTGGTGATGCTACAAATCAAAGAAGCTAATTATCAATATGCTCAGAGTTGTTTGTCATATTTCAAAACTATATCCAATCGCATAGTTGGTGATGCTACCAAATCAAAGAGATTAATTGCTAACACACTCAAAGCTATTAGCCTCATTGCAAAGGTAATCAACCCTATAAGCCATTGATGATACACTTTTCAAGTTAAGTCAACCCAAAAGCATTGGCAACGCTCCAAATTTAATTGATAAGATGCCTAAGAGGCCGTCGATTATCAAATCAAAGTAAACTATGGTAAACTTGAAGTCACTTAGTCAGTCAATCATAACACTTTATTCAAATGAAGTCAACTAACAACACACTTGAAGCCTTGACCATACTTTAAACCTAAGCCAACCCAAAAATAGTGACAATGTTTTAAATCAAACTAAACAAAGGTATGTTTAAGTAGACTTTCAAGCGCTACTTTGAATTTGAGTTGTACTCATGATAAGCTAAATTTAGATATTGGATCTGAATCTAAATTTGGAACAAAGACTAAAATAAGATTTGGACTAAGCTGATATTTACAAATAAGCCTCTCAAAAATTTTTATTCATAAATAAGTTCAAATTTTATTCAAAAAGGACCCTGGGAGTTTCAGAATTTTACAAATATGTTTTTTCTGTAAAAGACCCCCAAAATTTATAAAATCACATTTTAGTCTAATTTTTCAAAAACTACAAATAAGTCCATCAAAAAATTTTATTTATAAAAGATCTTGAAAATTTTAAAATTTTTATAAATATATTTTTTGTAAAAATGCTCCTAGAACTTATGAAATTACAAATAACTCACCCAAAAATTTAATATCTAGAAAAAGTACAAGATTCAACTTTGTTCCTCTGGGAAACAAATTTCAATCAATTGCATATCAATCAAGAAATTTAAAAATATAATCCAATTATAAATTTCAATCTCAAACATGCCAATCACCATCCACTGAATTTGGCAATCAAACTAATCAAAAATTTGGTTTCAAATATTCTCAAGGCCTATAAAGATCGATGAAGACTCGTAGAAAAAGGGAGGATGGGAAGAACAATAGCAGAATAGAGCAAGAGAGAATAGAAAGAGTAGAAGATCGAAGAAACTATTAGGAATTAAACTTGAAGCAAAATAGGGTAATTTTTTATATTTTTATTTCCTTTTAATTTCTCTTTTCTCTTCTTCTTTCTTCCTTGAAGAGCAGTCTTGCCTCTACTACTTGAGCCTCGCCACTATGCTCCAAGCCACCCTCACCTACTACATTGCCATGTCAAAGCCCTAGCACTGCCACCTCTGTGCCCACTTGCGTTGCCCATGTGGCCTACCCGCATGCCGGTCCCGACCACCAGAAGCCTTGCCACCTCATCAGAGAGCACACACACCGTTCCCAACCGTCCAAAGCCCTACCACCTCGCCAGGGAGCTTGTGCAACCCTACTTCTGTGGCAAGCCGCCTTTGCCCTTATGCTCACCGCCAAGTAGAGGGTTGAACCTAGGGCGAAAAATGAAGAAGATGGGGGGCTTAGGCCCTCGTCCCTACTGCACAAAGCCAAAGTGAGGCTAGATTCGACCGAGAAGGAGGTCAGGCCACTATTGCCCAGTGGAATTTTGGGAAGAAAGGAGGAAGGTGCATGGGAGAGAAGGGAGAGGAAATAAATAGAAAAAATAATAATAAAAGAGAAAAAGTCGCTATGTAAAAAAAGAAACCTTCTCTCAATTTTTGACGCCATCAACATTGCTATGGTCACTTGCCTCTCTCAAAGGCAGTGATGAAAATAGCTACCCCATGATCTTGGTGTAGTCACCTATAGTCCCTAGAAGATGGCGATCCCCATCGCATCCAAGCTAGCCTTTGGACTTGCACCCAAGCCAACCTTTGAGCTTACACCCAAGCCAGCCTTCAAGCTCGTATCCAAGATAGCCTTCAGATTCACACTTAGTCAGCCCTCTGGCTCACATATAAGCTAGCCTTTGGGCTCACACTTAGTCAGCTCTTTGGCTCATATCCAAGCCAGTCTTTGGGCTCACACTCAACCAACCTTAGAGCTCACATCAAAACTAACATTTGGGCTCCCACCTAGCCAGCCTTCACACTCACACCCAACCAGTCTTTGGGCTTACACTCAACCAACATTCAAGCTCACACTTAGCTGATCTTTGAGCTCACATCCAAGCTAACCTTCGAGCTCACACTTAGCTAATCTTTGAGCTCACATCCAAGCCAACCTTTGAGCTCACACCCAAGCCAACCTTTGAGCTCACACTCAGCTAGCGCTCACACTTAGCTGATCTTTGAGCTCACATCCAAGCCAACCTTCGAGCTCACACTCAGCTAGCCTTTAGGTTTGCATCTATGTTAGCCTTTAGGCTCGCACTCAATCAGCCTTTAGGCTCACATCTAAGCTAGCCTTCAGGTTTACATTTGGGCCAATCTTCAAACTTGCACTCAACTAGCCTTTAGGCTCACATTTAGCTAACCTTTTAATTCACATCTAGTCCAGTCTTCAGACTCGCACCCAGTCAACCCTTGGGCTTACACCTTTAAGCTAGCTTTTTAGCTCACAAACTAAGCTAGTGGTTGGGTTCGCATATTTAAGGTTGAGCCACGAGTCTATCTAAATTATCATAAATAGCCAAGGACCCTCAAATCAAATTGATCACAACAAATGGGTAAAGGTCAAGTTGGCTTACATGGACCTAAATTGATTAAACAAATAGCCTAAAATATAAACTAAGTTGGACTCCAAAGAAAAAAACTTTCAAATTGAGTTAACCTAGACCTCAAACTTAACCGTAATCAAACTTGAGATGGGTTGATTTAAAATCAAGTTGAGCTCAAATCAAAACCAATTTGGATTGAACTAAGCTCAAATCAAACCCTAATTGGGATAAATCAAGTCTAAATTAAAAGGGCAAACTTAAACTCAAACTATGACCTTGCCAGGGTGAGCCTGAACTAAAACTAAGTTGAACTAAATTGACTTGAACTTTTACCAAGTGAAATCAAATTCGAAACAAAATCGAGTTTCGAACATTAAACTAAGTCAGATCAGACTCAAATCAAAATCAACATTGCTCCAACTAGAGTAAATGATAAGTGTCTGACAAATATTCTTTTGAAGATCAATGCTAGGTTTGGTGGATTAAATTTATTACTAAACACTGAGTGACTTTGATTATTCACATAGTTCCCTTGGTTATGCTATAAAGTGTCAGTGTGAACCCAATCACCATGGTTCGAAACATTTTACTATCTTCCAAAAAGAAGTTAGTGAATTATAATTCAATCAAGTTTTAATATCAAGTTAAATTAATTTTAGACTTAAGTCAAAGTTGAGTATTAAGTTGATTTTAAATTAAACTCAAACCCAAACCATATTAGTCCTAATGGAACTAAATAAGATCAAATCAAGTCCCACTGGGTGTGTTAAACCTTCAACAATACTTTGAGACTATGAACAAAAGCTGATATTACCATATTAGTTTGAATATAACTAAATAAGGTCAAACTAAGCCTCGTTGTGTGTGGTACAGAAGTTGTCAACTATACTTCAAAGCTAAGCCAAGCCAAAATGACAACGCTTTAAGTAAAATTGAAATAAGGTAGACTCAAACTTGCTTAATTAGTCAGCCACAATAAAGTTAACCAACAACACACTCAAAGCCATTGGCTACACTTCAAGCTAGTCAACCCCACAAGAAGTTGATGAAGTAGCCCTCAAAGCTAGTCAACTCTATTAGTAGTTGATGATGTAGTTCTCAAAGCTAGTCAACCCTATAAGTAGTTGATAATGCAGCTCTTAAGCTAGTCAACCCGACAAGCTGCTGATGATGCAACCCTCAAGCTAGCCATTTCCAAAATTGGTTGGTAATGTACACCTTCAAGTTAGTCAACCTCTCAAGCAATTTATAACACAACTCTCAAGTTAGCTAACCCTAGAAGTGGTTGATAATGCACTTTTTCAGCTAGTCAACCACAGAAGTAATTGATGATGTACTCTTCAAACTAATCAACCCTAAAAGTAGTTGATGATATACCCCTCAAGCTAGTCAACCCTAGAAGTAGTTGGCAATGCACCCCTCAAGGTAGTCAACCCAGAAGTAGTTGATGATATAGTCTTCAAGCTAGTCAACCTTAGAAGTAGTTGATAATGTACTCTTCTAGCTAATCGACCCTTGAAGCAGTCGATGATGCACCTTTCAAGCTAATTAACCCTTGGAGCAATTGATGATGCACCCTTCAAGTTAGCTAATCCCAAAAGCAGTTGGCGACATGTCTTTCAAGCTAGTTAACCTCATAAGTAGTTGACAACATGCCCTTCAAGCTAGTCAACCTAGATGTAATTAATGATGGGCTCCTCAAGCTAGTCAACCCAAAAGTAGTTGACGATATAATTTTTGAAGCTATATCCAACCCTATAGGCCATTGGTGATGTTACTAAACCAAATGAAGCTATTGCCAATGCTTAAAGCTATTGGAAACACATCAAAATTCTCCTATCCCCTTCTATATTCCATAGGATGATGCCATTAACACTTGCCAATGACCAAGTCAATTTGGGTGAGATGTCACGTGGTCCAACATAGGGGAAGCGAGATAGCAACACACATCAAAACTTATTCTCCACTCTTTCTCTTTCTTTATTTCTTTTATGATTTTTATAATTTTATGTTGAAATTTATTGTAAAGTGAGGGTATACTCATGATTAAGCCATGTATCATTTTTTGATATCAATCAAATGCTTTTTTTTTGTCTCTATTTTATTAGCTAAGTTTCTTACTTTAGGAGATTCCTAACAATTATCAAGATAATTAATAACAGGAGCTTGCACCTGTTGAAAGTTAATATTCTCACAACACCTGATATCTCACTTCAAATCAAAATAAATTTTGATTTGTGATTCAAACTCACTCTCAGGCTCTCCGCTATCGCAAACCACCCAAATCAATTCCATTAGGCTAGCTTGAATTTGCTTAGTCAATCTACCACAATACCTTATTTAAAGGAAGTCAATCGATAATATACTCAAAGTTGTCAGCCACACTTCAAAGCTATACCCACTCCCATATGTTGTTGATGTTGCCAAATCAAAGAAGTTAATTGCCAACAAGGTTAGAGCTGTCAGCCACACTTCAAAGCTATACCCAACCCCATACATTGGTGATGCTACCAAATCAAAGAAGTTGATTGCTAATATATTAAAGTCATTGGCCATACTTTCAAGCTAGTCAACCCCAGAAGCCATTAATGATACACCTTCCAAGCTAAGCCAACAAAAAATCATTGACAATGCTTCAAATTTAATCGACAATATGCCTAAGTAACCATCAATTATTAAATCAAACCGAATCAAGGTAGGCTTCAACTCACTCAGTTAGTCAGCCAGATGTCTTACTCAAACAAAGTTATTGCCCATACCTAGGCTAATAGAAACACTTCAAAAGTAAAGATGTTTTGCCTATGCCTCATTGGTTATAGAAATATTTCAAAATTAATGAAGTTATCACCTATGCCTTATTGGTTAATGGAAATACTTCAAATCATGAAGTTATCACCAAAGCTCAAAACCATCGAAAATACTTCAGGCTAATCTTGATAAGTCACTAGTAATGCCATCCAATGAAGTTATCACTGAAGCTTAAAGTTGTTAGAAATACTTTAAACTCCTCTCATAACTTTTCATATCCCACCAAATAACATTATTAAACCAGATCATCAATATCTGCCAATGTTCAAATCAAGACTTACCCGAGCCAGAATTTACATAATCTAGCATGTAGGAGCGGGGTAGCAGCAAACATCGAGCTTTTCTCATTCCATTTCTTATTTTATATTCAAATTCATTGAAATTTAAAGTGAGGGGATGCCCTTACTTAAGCCATGTCCCTTTTTTTTTATATTAATTAAATTATACTTTCTTCTTTTCTTTTGTGTCACTATTTTTATTAGCTAGGTTTTTTGCTTTATGAGATTTCTAACAATCATTGGGGTAAATAACAATTGGGTCTTGTGCCTGTTGGAAGTCATGCTTTGACAATACCTAATTGTGCATTTAAATCACCACATTTTAAATTTATTATTTCAAGGTAACTCTTTGGGGTCTTCACTATTCTGGTGGCCAATTCCGATCCCACACCCTTTCCTTCAATGTTGAGAGAATTTTGTGTGAGATAAAGTTATAACATTCATTTTCATTTTCCAATTGTAATCCACTCCAAAGTTGTTTGGAGTGGTTGAAAGACCCTACTCTAAATTAGAGGTGTATCTTGCTAGTTGGAGTAAGAGAAATTGTACTGAGTTAGCGTCACCAATGGGGCCACACACTATTAAAGTGTTAAAGTCCTTAAGAGCAAGGCAAGGACCATGGAGTAAGAGTGATTGGTCTCCAAATCATGTTACATCATGGTGCATGTTTTCTTAACTCTATTTACTTAATTGCAATTAAGTTTGATTATGATTTTCTTGAAATTGCTTTCAATGGATTGAATTGTTTTTAATTGCTTATAAAAGGAGCCATTATTTTCAAAAACCTAATTCACCCCCCTCTTAGGTGGATTTTGTGCTTACAATTGGTATCAGAGCTTGGTGCCCTAGCTTTTTAGTTTAATTGCCTAGAGTTTTTGATCTAATTTCAATGGCCAATTTTAGTATTTCTTGCTCTCTCCAAGAAGGATAATTCACAACTAGACCTCCTTTCTTTAATTGTACCAATTTTAATTATTTGAGGTCTATGATTAGAATCTTCGACAAAGCCATAAACTATGATCTTTGGCAAATTGTGGAAGAATGGTATACTTCACCCACCAAAGAAATTAATGGTGTGAGGATTCTCAAGCCTAGAGGAGAATGGGATAACTTAGATAAGAAAAATGATACCTTGAATGCTACAACCATGAACATTCTTTATTGTGTACTTAATCCAAATGAGTTTAATCGGATTAGTATATATGAGATGACTTATGAGATTTAGCATTGCCTTAAAGTTATCAATAAGGGTTCAAGGCAAGTCAAAGAGTCTAAAATAAACATATTTGTCAACCAATATGAACTCTTTACAATGAAATCGAATGAGTCAATAACCAAAATATTTACTCTTGTTGTGGATATTATAAATACCTTGAAATCCTTTGGAAATGTTTATACTAATGATGAAATGGTGAGAAAGATTTTAAGAAGCCTTCCAAAGTCATGGGATCCCAAAGTGACTATGATTCAAGAAGTGAAGGATCTCAATAAGTTACCTTTGGAGGAACTCTTGGGGTCACTCGTCACTCATGAGATGACCATGAAGGATAGGAGCCAAGAGGATGATGAAGACAAGAAAAATAAAGGCATTACTCTCAAGGCAAAATAGCCTAGTGATGATGATGAGGATAGTGATGAAGAAATGGCTCTCATCACTAGAAAGTTCAAGAAATTCCGAAAGAAGAGGCATAAGCTAAGAAGACCTTCAAGAAATGAAAAGAGTGATAATGATGAAGAAGATAAAGATGTACCCACAAGCTTCAAGTGCAAAAAGCCCAAACATATGAAAGTGAATTGCACCCTCAACCCTTAATTAATGAAATTCAAAGAGAAGAAAAAAAAGTCAATGGTGGCAACTTAGGACAATTCAGAGGAAGAAAATGAAGACATCTCATCCAATGAAGAGATTGCCAACTTGTGCCTCATGGCTATTGAGGACGAGGTATGTGATTTTACATTTGATGAGTTACAAGATGCTTTTAGAAATTTATATTCTAGACATGAGAGATTACTCAAAAGCATACCTATTTGAAAAATAAGTTACAACTACTTGAAAGTGATTTTGATTCTTTGAAATCCTCTACAAATACATGTGATTGTAAAAAGGAGGTTGAAATTCTTCAAAAGGAAAACCCTATTTTAAAATCCTCCAAAGTTTCATGTGATTGCAAAAAGAGGTCTTGAAAAGCTTCAAAAAGAAAATGGAAATTTGAAAAACACTCTAGAAAACTTATTCCATGGAAATTCTACTTTAAATATGATTTTGAAAAGTCAAAGGAATATTTTGAGTAGATCTCGACTTAGTTTTATATCTTATTCAAAATCCAAAGGTACCAAATCCACTTTTTTAAAGGCTTCTAATTCCAAATCTTCAAAAGTTTAAGTGTAATTATTATTGCAAAAATGGACACATCTCCACAATTTGTCCAATTAAGAGAATAATTTTTTTAAACAAATTTCGGTGCATAGGGAGATGATTCCTAAAGCCAAGAAATCCAAATAAGTTTGGGTTCCTAAAATATCATCCACTTGAGAAGTATAAGTGAGCTAGATGTGGCCCATGAGTTTTATACTTCCTATTCCTATGGCCATATTTAGCTAATCCAAAGATAAGATTCACCTTGTTTATTAGCTTTTCATTCATTACATTTATTATTAATTTATTATTGTCATTCATGTTTACTCTCTAACCCTTTGGACCCATATTTAAAGTGGGTTAATTCTCAATGTTCTTGATTTTGTTTAGTTATGCAAAGAGATAAATGATTTCTAGATAGTGGTTGCTCAAGGCATATAATAGAGAATCTATCCACTTTTACAGAGCTAAAAGAAAACAATGGAGGACACACTACTTTTGGTGATAATGGTAGAGGTAAAATTATAGGTATTGAAAATATTTCAATTGGCTCCTCCTTTATTAAAAATATTCTTTTGGTAGAAGGTCTCAAGCATAACTTATTTTCAATTAGTCAACTATATGATAAAGGTTTTCATTTTCATTTTAAATCGAAAGTTTGTATACTTAGACATAATGATGATAATGCTGTAGCCCTTGTTGGTCATCAAGATGAAAATATTTACATTATTGACAAAGATGACTTGAAAAATGAGAAATATTTTGTAGCTCAAGATAGAAATGGATAGCTTTGGCATAAAAGGGTTGGACATGAAAGCATGGATGCTATAGCTAAAGTCAACAAGAAGGAGTTTGTGAGAGGTCTACCCAAAGGCAAGTTCATCAAGGATCAAGTATGTGACACATGCTAAATGAGGATCTGAGTAGATACCTCCCACAAATCCAAAACATTTGTCACATGAATGGGGCTGCTACAACTGCTTCACCTAGATTTATTTGGAATAATTGTGACTACATGTTTAGGAGGTAAGAGTTATGCTTTTGTAATAGTGGATGATTATTCTAGATTTACATTTATTTTATTCCTTGCACGTAAATATGATTCCTTCAATACATTTGGTGATCTTTGCAAACAAATTCAAAATGAAAAGGATTACATGATTTTAAAATTCATAGTGACCATGGAGGAGAATTTGAAAATTATTTGTTTGAAAAATATTGCAATGAAAATAGGATTGAGAATAATTTCTCGGCTCCACGAACTCCACAACAAAATGAAGTAGTAGAATGGAAGAATAGGTCTCTTCAAAAATGGTAAGGGTCATGCTTAATGAGTATTCTCTACCCAAATATTTTTAGGCAGAGGCTATTAACACGACATGCTATATCTTGAGTCAAGCTTCCATTTGCCCAATTCTTAGCAAGACTCCATTTGAATTGTAAAATGACAAGAAGCCAAATATTGCATATTTTCATATTTTTTGTTGCTAATACTTTTTTTGAATACAAAAGATCATTTGTCCAAATTTGATTCAAAAATATTTGAAGACATTTTTCTTAACTACTCTACTACCTCAAACACATATAGAGTCTTCAACAAGTTCTCTATTGTTGTTGAAAAATCTATTAATATCATATTTGATGAAGCTAACACTCAATTGGAGAAAAAGCTTATTGATGATGATGTAAATATCTCCAAGAAATTAGATGAGATGCAACCCAAGAAAAACGAAGAGTGTAAGCCAAGCCAAGGTTCAAGGGATGAAAGTGATAAGGATGAAGGGGATCAACAATAAGAGCAAGGTGGAGATAAAGAGCCATCTAAGGCATAGAAATTTCAAAAGAGTCACTCAAAGGATCAAATCATCAATAATGTTGATCAAGGTGTAAAAACTTGACATGTAATTAAATACAATCTTCATACTATTATTTTTATTTCTAGAGTTGAACCCAAAAATCTTGATGAAGCCTAAAAGGATGAAAGTTAAATTCTTACTATGCAAGAAGAACTCAATCAATTTGAACAAAATCAAGTTTTGGAGCTTGTTCCAAGACCAAATGATTACCCAATTATTAGTACCAAATGGGTCTTTAGGAGCAAGTTAAATGAAAATGGTGTCATGATGAGAAAAAAAGATTAGATTAGTGGCCAAGAGTTTCAACCAAATTGAAGGCATTGATTTTGAGAAAATGTTTGCACACATTGCATGCTTGGAGGCTATTCAAATTTGACTTACATTTACTTGTTATAAAGGCTTCAAACTATTTTAAATGGATGTCAAAAGTGCTTTTCTAAATGGTTTTTATCCAAAAATATTTATGTTGAACAACCTCCCGGCTTTGAAGACTTGAGTTTTTAAAACCATATTTTAAAATTGAAGGAGGCACTATATAGTCTTAAGCAAGCTCCAAGAGCTTCATATGAGAGACTAAGTTTCTTTTTGATTTCAAATTGTTTTATAAGAGGTTGTATAGACACCACATTATTTCTTCTAAAAGTACACAATGATTTATTAGTAGTACAAATCTATATTGATCATATCATTTTTTTATGCTACTAATGAAAATCTTTGTGAGATATTTGCAAGCATTGTAAAGCATGAGTTTGAGATGAGCATGATGGGAGAATTGCATTTCTTTCTTGGACTCCAAGTGTGACAAATGGAAAATGGGATCCTCATCAACCAAGTCAAGTACATTAAGGAGCTTCTTAAAAAGTTCAACATGGATGAAGCCAAAGCTATAGGAACTCCAATGAGTCCCTCAACCAAGCTGGATAAAGATAAAAATGGTGAAAAGGTTGATGAAAAGTGGAATAGAGATATGATTAGTAATTTATTATATCTTACTACAAGTAGACCTGACATTATGTTTAGTATTTACTAATATGTTAGATTTCAAGCATCCCTTAGGAAATCGCATCAGTTGTCATAAAACGTATACTTAGAAACCTTAAGGGCACATTATTCTTAAGATTGTGATATCCAAGGGATGATTATTTTGAATTGATTAGTTTTTGTGGCATGGATTGTGCCCGATATCATGGGGATAGAAAAAATACTAGTGGCACATGTCAGTTTTTTGAAAAATCTCTAGTCTTGTAGAGCTCTAAGAAACAAAATTCAATATTTTTTTTCTACCACCAAAGCTGAATATGTAATCGTAGGGTGTTGTTGTTCTTAAATACTTTGGATAAGTCAAATACTCAAAGATTTTGATTTTGATTTTTCAAATGTAGCAATTTACTGTGACAATATTGGTACTATTAGGTTGTCTAAAAATTTGGTACAATAATATCACTCAAAGAATATTGACATTCACCTTCATTTTCTTCGAGATCATGTCTTGAGAAAAAAGACATTTCATTTATTTTTATTCAAACTAATTGTCAACTTACTAATATTTACACAAAACCTTTCGATGAGACATAGTTTTGTTTCATTTAGAATGCTATTAGTATTGTAAAGAAAATATGATTCTTTGAGCTTTTGGAATTGAGTTTTAAGTTTGATTTTCAATCATACAAGGGGTCTATATTCTGGTCCAAACCCGATGCCCATTTCTGAAATGGACATCTAGTACAAAAAATTTTTATAGGCAAAAATTCTCTATTGGATGCTCGGTTATGAAATAGACATTGGGTACAATACTATTTGATTTGCCAAATTGCCTCTACTAGATGCTCCTTTTACGAACTGGACGTCCAATACACGCATGTAGGGCCTAATTTTGAAGTTTAAAACCCTAGTCACAGGTCTATTTCCCCTATCTCTTGTGCACGACTTTTCTCTAGCATCTTCCAAGAGCTTTCTGGCATCTCTCACAAGCAATCCAAGGTCTCCACCTCAAATTGGCCCATCCTCCTTCAATCCTTCCCCTTCTCTCTCCCAATTTTGAGCTTTTCCTTCTCCAATGACCAAAAGGTTCAAGCACCTCATCTCCAAGAAAAGAAAGTGTGAGGGGTCTTCCTCCACACTCTGAATTTGCTTCCTTAGATCATCTTACCATCTTTCAAAAGCAATTTGCTACTCTTAGAATAATGGTTTCTAGGATGGTTGATTTTGATGATCTTACTTAGATCATAGACCACTTTTTGAATATCAAGAATGGCTTTCATTGATTTCTAACAATGAGACATACAATGATCATGATATAGGAGTCTTCTATGCTAATGCATCCTTTTGATGACAACTCTACTACACATGAGACATCATATAGGGGTGGTGCTAGGTGCTATACTTGAGGTACCACTGGACGGGGCCCAACTAAACTTGACCCAGAGATGGCCTAGCCACCTTCCTTCGTATGCCTTAGTTGTTAATGTTGTATTTGAAGGAAACTGGGGCAATGCCATGCACAGACTTTAGTGGAACCTCCTCCCACCTTGTGCCTATGTCCCTAATCAAATTCTTGACTATGACTTCCTTCAAAAGGGTGGGCATCGGGATGAGGTTTCCTATATTGAGCTTTATGTTATTTACTCTTTATTGACTCAACGTAGGGTTCACTTACCTCACCTATTCTTCACCACATAGGTCAGTATATTTGCCATGGTCATACTAATTTTGTCAACCCCAGTAAAGAAAATTTGATCAAGGTCAAACTATGTGCAGGCTCAAAAGAAGATTTACCTATTGAGTTTAAGTAGTTACTAATATAAGTCACTACTAATTTCTCAACGAACGTATTCTTTTGATGGTCAAATTCTCGGTAATCATTATAATCATTAATATAATGAAAAATTATATCTTTAATTTTATTGATTTTATTTTTCCAAGTTTCTATGAAAAATTTTTCTTTTGTAGAAAATATGAAATCATTTTTGATTGCATGTGAATGTAATTTTTTTTTATATCACATATCCAGAAGAACTTTGGAGCCCCTATCCCTACTTGTGACCTCTCACTTTTATCATGCCTTCACTCTTGTTGATACCTTCTCTCATTTTACCTAGTTTTGGATGGGCTTCAATGAGAGGGATGGAGTTTGGACTCAAGGTCATGCCAAAGATACTGATAAGGATAAGGAGGCAAAGTCTGATGATGCACAATGTAACTAGAGATTAGGACCTGCATATGCTGGATCTTCACATGCCACAGCCATGGGCTCTGAGAGTGACTTTGCTGCACAGCGGAGTAGGTAGCCCAACTTTGAACTTTAGTGGACGGACTATAAGAGATGATATACACCTCCCTAGATGAGTTCTCCAATATGATATGCTCCCTGCTAGACTAGATGACTCTTGGACTAACGCCTTAGACTTAGATTGCATTGTTTTTCATTATGGATTATCTTTATGCTTTGTGACTTGATGTTCTAGTTATTTTAGGATATTTTATTGATATTTTATGACTATGGATCATGGATTATGGTTGATGGTTTGGTGCATTGTGGTTTTGATTTTATCTCTTGGGGATCCCAATCTTATACATGCATCAAATTAGGAGGAGCTTTGTATGATTTGTATATAGGTTGTGATGGTAATGATTTATTTTTTGTATATCTTGTTAGTTGTGATGATGCTTTAGCTTGTATATAGGTTGGGTTCTTTAATTTACAAGGGAGACTCTGTCAAATTTCAATCTTGCGTAGTACCCTTTTTGTTGATGTCAAAAGTGGTAGAGAGCTAGATGCATTGATTTATTATACCATGTGGATATACATGCTCATAATCATGGTGCTTTATGCCTCATGCTTATATGCTTATGTATGCTTTAAATTTTAAGTATCTTAAGTTGGGAGTTTGTCATCATCAAAAAGGGGAGATTATTATTCCTACTAATTTTGATAATGAACAAATGATATTTGATGATCTACTTAAGTTGTGTTAGCCAAAATACTTAAAGCTCTCAAGGAAATGTTCAAAAGCTTCGATGGAAAGAAGAAGCATGATGCTAGATCAGTGAGCATGGCCTGATGAGATAAAGAGATGACTCTAGATGGCTTGGAGGTATCTATAATGACTTGAAGATCCACGGGTGACATGAACAAAACCAAGACAACTCAAGAAATCAGTTTCAATTATACCTAGCTTTCTTTTATTTTTACTTGAGTCAAAAACTTGTTTGAAATAAGTTGTTAAGGTTTCAATTGTCATGTAGAGTTCTGTAGGAAGCTCCTAATAGAGACTTTCTTACTAAATCGGATATCTGGTTGAGTCAGACTGCAAATACAAGTTTCAGTCCTAAGTAGAATTGGAGGTCCAATTGGAAATCAGACATCGGACTGGCAATAGGTTTTGGCTTTTGAATTGGATGCCTGGTTGGGAATTGGATGCCTGCTTAGGGTTTTGGTTCTAACAGAACTAAACATCTTGTCAGGAACCGGATGTTTGGTTGGATTTCTAGCTAGTACAAATGAACTAAAATTGGACACCCAGTTAATTGAAACAAATGTCTAGTTTGGGTTTTTTGTATAACTAATGACTAATTTTTTGACCGTTGGAGCAAATCAAGGCATGAGATCTCACCCCTAACGGCTACATTCAACCCTAAAGGTATAAATCAAGTTGAAGAGGCTTTCATTAATAACTTTTGCATCTTCTAATCTTTGAACAAAGTGATCAGAGCCCGTTTCTACTCTCTAGCCATTGTTGAGCTCTAACCTTTCAATCTCAAGCAAGTTTTCATTTGCCTTTTTCTTCAATCTTGAGAGAGCTTTATGTGAGGTAAAGTTATAACATTCATTCTCATTTTCCAATTGTAATCCACTCCAAGTTTATTTGGAGTGGTTGAGAGACCCTACTCTGAATTGGAGGTGTATTTTGCTAGTTGGAGCAAGAGGAATTATATGGGGTTAGTTTCACCAATGAAAGGACATGCTAGTTAAGTGTTAAAGTTCTCAAGAGCAAGGCAAGAGTCATGGAGTAGGAGTGGTTAGTCTCCAAACCACATTACATCATGGTGCACATTTCCTTAACTTTATTTACTTAATTGCAATTGAGTTTACTTTTGATTTTCTTGAAATTGCTTTTGGTGGATTGAATTGGTTTTAATTGCTTGTAAAAGGAGTTATTATTTTCAAAAACTTAATTCAACCCATTTCCTCTTAGGTGGATTTTGTGCTTACAATTTAGAACTTGATTTTAATAAAATCTAATTTGATTGAATTCAATATTCAGAACTTGATTTTGATCAAATCTGATTTCATTCAATTTGATATTCAAAACTTGATTATGGTTAAGTTTAACTTGATTCAATTCAATGTTGGAAACTTGATTTTGATAAAGTTTGATTTGATTTGATTCAGGTTAGGTTTGACACTATGTTGAATTCTCATTGAGCCTCAAACTTTGCCCTTAATAGATTTTGAATCTAACACTTGTTAGGTTGTTATGGGATCCATGATGGATCTTGGGTCCAACCATTATTAGGTTCTTGTTGGATCCGTAATGGATCTTGGATTCAACTCTTGTTGAGTTCTTATTAGATTCTTAATTGATCCTGAATCCGATCATGATTGTGTTCTTATTAGATTCTTAATGGATCTTAGATTCAACCTTGAATGGATTCTTATTGGATCTTCAATGGATCTTGGATTAAACCCTGAATGGGTTCTTATGATCCTTATGGATCTTGAATCCAACCCTTCATATGTTCTTCTGGAATACTTAATGAGCTTTGGACTAGACCATTGTTGGAATCTTATTGGATCCTTCATAGATCTTGGATCCAACTCTTAATGGGTTCCAATTGGATTCTTAATAGATCTTTAATTCAACCTTGATTAGGTTTTTATTGGATCCTTAAGAGATCTTGGATCTAACCCTTGTTGAGTTATTATTGGATCCTTAATAGATCTTGGATCATACTCTTAATAGGTCTTTATTGGATTCTTAATAGATCTTGAATCCAACCCTTAATGGGTTTATTGGATCTTTAAAAAAACATGGATCCAACTTAAATGGGTTCTTATTGGATTTAGGTTCAACTCGTTAATGGATTTGGGTTTGACCCATGTTGGGCCCTTATTAGGATTCGGTTCAAACCTTAATGGACTTGGGCTTAAGTTTAACTTAATTTTGGTTCAATTTTGACTTAATTTTGGTTTAGGTTCAACCGATTTCTAGTTCAGGTTCAACTTGATTCTAGTTCAAGTTCAACCTGCCTCTGGTTCAGGTTTGACCTAGTTTTGCTTTAGGTTCAGCTTGATCTAGTTTAGGTTTAACTAGTTCATGTTTAGGTTTGACCATATTCTAATTTAGGTTTGACATAGTTCTGGTTCAAGTTTGACCTAGTTCTGGTTCAAGTTCAACCCTGATTTAGATTTTTGTTTGAGTTCGATTTGACTTATTTAGGGTTTGGTTCAAACTTGGCTTGAACTAATTAGGGTTGGTTTAAACTTGATTTGGTCCGATGAGGATTTGGTTTGAATTTAGTTTAATTCAATTAGGGTTTGATTCAAATTTGATTTGATTTCGGATTGACCTAATTTTAACCTAATCGGGACCTAATTTGACTCAACTTGACCCGATTTAGACATGATTGAGGCTTGGGGTCTAAATCGATTTGATTTAGGTTAACTCAATTTGAATTTGGATCTAGTTCAGTTTTGAGTTTTAGTCCATTTATTTGATCGACTAAAATTAATTTGGTAGTCTGTTCGAGTCAATTTAGTTGAATTGACTTAGTTTTAATCTAAATAAGTTAATTATTTTAATCAATTTATGTTAATTAATTTAGTTACTTGATTAGAGAGCCCTTAGGTTGTTAGTTGATCAAAATGATTTTAAACAAGCCTGTGAACTAGCCTTGAATGGAGTTGACTTTTAGATAAACTCATAAGCTAGCTTTGAGCTTGAATTGATTTTCGACTGAAACTATGGATTGACCCTATGCGAAGTTGACTTTTAGATGAGACACTAGACTGATCCTAGGTTAATGATGAGAGTACAAAAATGGAGGTAAAAAATTTTATTTCCTCTCTTTTCTTCTTTTTCCCTTTTCCAATAACTTTCAAAATCATCTTTTTATTATTATTATTATTATTAGTTTTGTTTTTACTTGCAGTTGACTTCCCTTCAACCTTTCCTTTATTGTTATTCTTTCTAATTTCTTTTCTGCCTTTTTTCTTCCTCGCTTCTTCATCCCCATTTCATCTCTTTTCCTCTATTTTTTCCTCTCCACATTCTTTGTCCATGCTTATGGGCATCCCTTCTTCTTCTTCATCTACGGCTATATGACCAAATCCAGCTGGATTTGGCCAAATTCAGGTCTCACCGGTGAAGAGTAGCAACAATAGGCTCATGGTGGTGCGAATTCTACAGTGAAGAGGCCGAAGGAGCTGCTTCAAGAAAATAACCTGTTTGCCCATAAACCTCCCTGTGAGAATGGTCAACACAATCTCCAGAGTGATGCTTGCCCTGAGATTGGTGGGCTTTGACTTGCAGTGGTTTGCGATCGGCTTCTCCACACCATTAGCAGGGTAGGACTTGGGCACCTTCTCGGCGGGCTTCTCGAGCGCCGAATCCTTGTCATGCTTAGCAAAGGAGGCACCCTTCTTGACCTTGATAGCCCAGATCCCATGCTTGTAGTACATCTTGGATCTTGAGTACTTGCTGATCCCATGGATGAGTTTTGAGTTTCAGCTTGCCCTCATTGCTAGCGCCACCTCGGAGATAAGCAAAACCCTGGCTCGGCAGTAGGGAGGAAGATGATGGAAGAGATGTCAGCGAGCAGGCCACCGACGAAAGCAAGGCTATAGCGGCAATCAGAGTAGGCTAGGTCGTAGGATAGTATGGCTAGGTAGGGGTGAGGTTTGAGGTAGGAGGTGAATGTTCCGGCGGTGGAGGTGACCATAGGTGGTGCTGGTAGAGCTAGGCATGACGGTTCGGTTGCAAATTCAGGGTGATTCGACCACGGATCGTAGATGCAATAGAGAGGTGGGTGAGTGCAAGAGTAAGGATACCTCGCAGGATCACAGAGGAGGCACAAAGTTGAAACAAAACAAAATGGTAAAAAGATAAGTTAAAGATTCTTACTTCTCTGTTCGTTAATTGATCGTTTCTTCCGTATTCTTTTCGTGCAGTTTGATCTTTAATCTCCCTCTATTTTGCAGGTTTGGAAGAGTTTTTAAAGATATCAAAAGGATCAAATTATCGGATTAGATTCATTTAAAGTTTGAATCAAAGATCTTTTTGCTTCCATCTTCCTGCATCATGCTGCTGCCCTACCTTACTCTGCCACTCTGCCGGAGCTCCATACACATCACCATCGCCCATGAGATACCAGATTTGGTCGAATTCAGCCTTAGCCTCTACTACTGTAGCTCCGCCTCCCACCTCCCACCTCACTGAAGCCCCTCCAATTGCGTGCCCGAGCCACGGCCAACAACTACCACTGGAGGAGGAGGCCAAATCTAGTCGGATCTAGCCAGATTTGCTGATAGGCTCATTGGAAAATGAAATTGTGGACTTGCCATGGACAGGAGATGAAGCTCGGTAGAAGGGGAGGACAAAACTTGGGAAGAAGAAGATGGAGAGCTTGAGGTATGGAGAATGAAGAAGATGCAGGGAAAAGAAGAAGAAAAAGAGAAAAAGGGGGGAAGGAAGTGAAATAAAAAAATAAAAATAAAGAAGCTTGATGTTCTCGAGTGGGAACAAAGAAAATGTGGGAAACAGGGAAAAAACAAAAAAAAAATTATCTCAACTGTCAACAGAAAAAAAACTAAGAGTTACAAAAATATGTGTGATAGAATAAAAAAAAAGGAAAAAGATTCTTATTTCATGGATGCACTTCTAGCTTTCAACTTAGAATTAATTCACAAACTCATCTAAAAAGTCAAATTGATTTAGAGTAAATCTGCACATTTTTCTAAAAGTGAAAATCAGCTTAGGGCCAATTCGTAAATTTGCGGAAAGGTTAAAATTAGTTTTGAGCTAGCTGACAAGCTTGTCTAAAAATCAAAACCGACTTAGCGTTGGCCCGTGGGCTTGGTTGAAAGTCAAAATCATCTTGGATTTAACCTGTAAGTATGCTCAAAGCTCAACATTATTTTAGGATTATCCTATTGGCTCGCCCAAAAGTCAAAGTAAGTTAGAACCAGCCCACAAGCTCACATGAATGTTAAATCGGTTAAAAACCAACTTGTGAACTTGTCTAAAAGTTAAATCAACTCAAAGTCAATTCATAGGCACACCCAAAATTACTCTAATCAATAGACAGCTCGAAGGGTCTCTAATAAATTAATCAGATTGATTAACAAAAATTGATTAAATTAATTGACTTAATCAAATTTAAACTAAGTCGATTCATCCAAATTAAGTAAATTGATTAAATTAAGTCAATTTGACTCGAATAAATCACTAAATGGACCTAAATTGATTAAATAAATAGGCTAAAATTTAAATTAAACTGAACTCAAATTCAAATTGAGTTAATTCAAGTCAAATCGATTTAGACCTAGCCCCAATCAGGTCCAAATCGGACCAACCTGAGTCAAATTAGATTAGAACTAAACCCCATTTGGTCCTCATCGAGTCAATTCATATCAAATTAGTTCATACCTAACCCCAATTGAGTTGACCTGAAATCAAAATAGTTCAAATTGAATTCTAATTGGGTTAAACCACATTCAAATTAAACTCAAATTAAGTTCAGTCAAGCCCTAATTAGGTTAAATTAAGTTTGAACTAAATCCTAAATGGGCCAAATTAAATTCAAACCAAACCCTAATTGGGTTCAATGAAGTTCAACTTAATCAGGCTGAACTAAGCTCAAACTCAACCCTAATCGAGCTAAACCAAGTTTGAACTAAACCCTAATTAAGTTAAATTAAACTCAAACCCAAAACCAAAATTGGGTAGAACTTGACCCAAAATCAGGTTAAACCTGAACCAGAATCAAGTTAAACTTGAACCAGAAAATGGTCAAACATTAACTAAAACCAAGTCAAATTTGAATTAGAATCGGCATGAAAATAAACCAAAACTAGGTTGAACTAGAATCAGAACTAGGTTAAACCTGAACCAAAACTAACTTGGACTTGAACACAAGACCATTAAGGTTCAAACCTAAGCCTAATAGGGGTCCAATATGCATCAAACCTAAATGATTAATGGGTTGAATCTAGATCTAAAAGAACCTGATCAGGGTCAGATCCAAGATCTATTAAGGATCTAATAAGTACTCAATCAAAGTTTGATCCAAAATCTATTAAGGATCCAATAAGAACCCATCCAAGGTTAATTCAAGATCCATTAAGGATCCAATAAGAACCTAATTGGGATTGAATCAAAGATCAATTAAGGACCAAGTCCAAAGCTTAATGGAAATTCAACATAATTTCCAATTCAACTCGAACTAAATCAAATTAGACTTGAAAAAAATTAAGTTTCGAAATTAAATTGAATCAAATCAAACTTAGTCAAAACAAAATTCTAAACATCCAATTGGATAAAATCAAACTTGATTGACTGAATATTTAATTGAATAAAATCAGACTTGAACTTAAACCAAGTCTGAGCTTCAAACTGAACCGAATCTGACTCAAACAAAATTTAAGTCTACGTCAAGCCAATTTTAGATCAATTAGTGTCAGTTGACAACAAGCTCAAACTTGTCAATAATAACTCAAATCCTAATTGACATAAGATAAAAAAGATCGTTAATTATCAAATCAAGGAAGATTAGCATGAGCTTAGGATGCTAGTCATTTCATCAAATCAAACTGAACTAAGAAAGACTTGAACTCACTTAATTAGTCAAATAAATATCATGTTTGAAGAAAGTCAACCAATAACATGCATAAAGTTGTTGATCACACTTCAAGATTAGCCACCACAAGCATAAAAGTTATTTATAATACTTTAAAATTTAATCAGCAATATATCAAAGAGGCTATTGATTATCAAATCAAAAATTTTCAGCATAAGCCAAAGTTACTAACTATTTCTAACTGAGCTTAGCATGCTTGAACTTGCTTAGTAAGTTAACCAAATACCTTATTTAAGAAAAGTTAACAAATATAAAGTCATCAATCATACTTTAAGCTCAACCGACACAAGGTTAAAGCCATTACTGATGCTTTAAACCTAATCAAAAATAAGCAAAACAGAAGTCAATTATCAAATCAATAATGATTAGCATAAGCTAAGGCTATTAATCCTTCTCTTAAATCAAAAACCAAAAGAAGTCAATCGATAATAAGAAGAAAGTCTTCAGTGATACTTCAAATCTTCATAGGATCAACTAACATATGCCAAGGTAGTATGTCACACTTCAAAATTAAGCAAGTTATCAGCATTCATCAAGGATCAAACCAAGCATCCATTCAAGTCAAATTACACTAGATCAAGTGCATGCGAGCAAGGTAGCATGCCCAGTGGGACTCGACTTCTCCTTTAAGCATTAAAAACTAACTAATACAATAGAGACACATCAAAAGATGGAGGCTAATAATTAATTCATTGATTCTCCATTAAAAAGAAAGGGAAATGGCATCTTCAAGTTATCCTTCCACCCTAACTTGCACCATCATCATTGGCTAAACATCTATGGTATACTTTCTCAACCAATGATCATCTGTGGTGGTAACTAGAGTCCATATAAGTTATGTGGCTATATCCAACTCCATCCAATTCATGCATGGTACTTTTACTTTCACCAATAGTGTTTCTACTCCTCGCATTATTACTATTGCTATGACTACCATTGATCTAGTTACTATCCTACCTACCCAGCATGGATCAACTCCTCACCTCCTATCTAGGGAGAAAAAATCAAGTCCGTTTAGGGGGTAAAGGTTGAGTTTGCCCTAGGGGCAAAGACCAAACCTCATTATGCCAAACCTCAATGACAAAATAAAGGGTCCATTGGCACAAATTAGGGCATCAGTCTTTTAAAGACTAGGTAATAAGAAAATTTAGTTTTTGATCTCTTACAACCTACCTTAGAAGTTAAGGAACCTAATACAAGCAATGCAAGCAGAGGAAGGATCGGTGGCATGTTCAGTTGACTTGGGACACCAAATTGAAGCCGAAGCTAGAAACTACAATTCCTACCTTCAATTCATTGACAATGCCACAAGAACTAAAGAAGAATAAAGGAAGAATACATTTTCAATCTTCTTTAGTTGAGAAAAGAGCAATGTCATCTCCTAACATAATAGTGATTAATAGACGAGTAAGTAAACCAAAGAAAAAGGATGCTCGTGCTAAAATTGTGGCATGAAAAGAAAAATCAAATGGTTGCATGAGCTATGAGTATATTAAAAAAATCAAATTAAAATTATGTTAACCTATGATAGAATGTCTAGTCAAATCAAAATTGACTAGTCAAATATGTGTTCTATATGTTTCAAGGCAACACACACAAAAAAAATCTACTAAAAAACATTAAAAAAATTCTTAGTATTCCGGTGAACCTCCTTTCATTTTAAAAATAAGGTATCTAAAAAATGAAAGGGTAATGTTTGAAGAAAAGGATGATCAATAATGAAATATAGTGGAATTGGAATCCCTATACCACCCCCACCTACCAATGTCCTAAGTTAACTTTAGGAATACAAGCCTAAAAATATGATGAATAATCTACAAGTTACTAAAACCTTATTAGTAAAGTTACTTCAAATACAAAAATGCTAAGATCAAAAGATAACTTCTCAAAAAAAAAATCCTTCTAAAGGCAATAGATCACCCCTAAATGAATAACAAAAAATAAAATCCTAAATGGACAAATCTCATATAAAAAAATAAAATCAAGAGAGGCAGACTTAAAGAGTAAGAATTAGTTGGCATCTACAACCCTTCATACCTTAGATTCTTAGAAGAGAAATAAGATTACTAACTCAAAAAAATAGAAAAAAATAAAAAAGGGGGAGAAAATTAGATCGCATATTAGAATTATGAGGATTAGCTCAACCTCATCTTAGTTTATAATCGACCAAAAAAAATTACTTAAAGAGTAAGTACCGGATGACATCTGTATGTGTGTTAACCTTGAAAATTAAGTTTAAGAGACATATGAAGATTAAGGCCAAAGTTAGAAAAGAAATTCACTAATAGAAACATGGTGAAAGTGGTGAAGTTGCTAGAAAGATAAGTTCCCAAAGAAAATATTGCACTAGAAAAAATATATAAGAGGAGATTGATTAGTGACCGACCATATCCTAAGAAAAAAACATTTCCAAACTTCAATAGTCTAAATCAAGTAAGATACCTTAATTGAAGATGAAAAGATTAATCACCTATCTACTAAATATTTTTGAAAAAATAAATTTCTAAAACTTTTCTTTAAAAAAAAAATAAGTATAAACACATATATTGTGAATCATTTGCTTCTTCTAGAATCATAATCAAGAAAAAAATGAGAGAACATCAATTCATAAGGTTACTTCTCTTGAAACTCATGTGCCAATAAGGCATTCTAGAAGATAAACCCCATAAAAATAATAGCTTCTTGCTCCATTCTCTACTCAACCTCTCTTTACATGATAAGACACCAAAGTATGATATGAACAATAAGGTGAAGAAGCTTCAGGGTTGCCCCCAAGATAACCCTTCAAGCAATCAAGGTCAAATTGCTTGGACTGACTCATCAAGTCATCAACCACTATGTAAAAAGATCAAGTCTGGAGGCAAATATTTTCCTTTAGCTTGTGATTTTAAAACCACTTAATGTATGTTGAGGTCTCTTCCCTCAGCCGTTTCTTAACAACAATCTTCTCTATTGAGGATAAAGTACTCTAACCCTCTAAAAAGAAAAAAGTGGAACTCCTTATGAATAAAATGGGATGTTTTTCTCAAAAAATAAATAACATACTCCTTCTCTATTCCATATAAGGATGAAAATGAGAAGTGCTTGCATCTAAAGTATTTGAGCACATACAATAGCATTTTTCTAAAAAGCATATAATGAGGACAGGAGGCATATTGCCTAAGTATTTTCCATGAATGCTGTATCAAATATTAAATCCACCCACTCATATAAAGATGATGGGAAAAGTTGAATAAAGTATTCTCTCATTCAAATGCTTAAAAAAAGCATGTTGCTGAAATATTTGAAGTAGACAGCCAATTCATCAAGCTAACATTAAGCAAGATTTTTATTTTTCCACCATCAAATGTTTGCGAATAAGCAAATCAAGCTTCCTTAGCAAATGCCCATAGAGGGAGTATACAGCTGAGATATAAAAAATACAAAAGGGTGATCAAGGGATTTTTTTCTTCACCTCAAAATATTAGGGGTAAGTAAATTTTTTTCCTCTAGTTTGTCAGAGATGTCTATCGTCATAACACACACACACACACACACACATATTATTTCTTTCATAATCAATAGATCAAGTCAAAATTAATAAAATTCTTGATAAAGACTTCAAACAGGCCACTTATATAGTGGTAAAATCAAACATATTACCCTAAAATGGTAAAAGAAGTACACCACCTCCAATATGGTGAAATCAAACTTATCACCTCTAAAGTTGTAGAATAAAATGGATTACCTCCAAAATGGTCAAAATCAAATACCTCATCTATAAGGATTGCAAATTCAAATATGTTACCTCTAGCATGGTGAACCAAAGTTATAGCTTTTGAAAGTAGCTAAACTAAAGTCTATTTTGCATAGCGATAAAACCCACACTTATCTAACAAATTAAATTCACTCTCATGTGGTAAAATAATTCGATTTTTATATGGCAAAGAAAAATTTAATTTATATGACAATCAAGTATGCATTTAAATGATAAGCCAAGCTTACTCTCACATGACAAACTAAGTCCACTTCCACATGACAAATCAAGTCCATCTTATGTGGTAATTAAGCTCACATATACATGACAAATCAAGTACTCTTTTACATGAAAAATTAAATCTACTTTCATGTGACAATTATTAGAGTAATTAACAATAGGATTTTATGCTTATTAGAAGTCATGTTCCCGCAATTTCTAATTGCACACTCAAACCTTAAATTCCCATTTGTTATTTCAAGATTGCTCCTTGGGGCTTTTAGCTGTCCCGAATGGTAAGTCGCGACTTCACACTGACCATTAGCATCCCTATCAAATTCAGTACATTCTAGAGAGTGATTCTTATCTCCCCCCAATAAAAATAAAAGATATCATGAGAAGGGTCAAACTTCTCAACAAGGTTGACATGCAAGCTAGGAATTAATGCCAATGACCCTATTCAAGGGAACCAGCTGAAACCAATCTCATCCACCCACACTTACTGAAAATGTGGAAGTGCATTAAACCACTCCCTCCCCCAATATCTGCCAAAGGAAATAGGGGCAAGTGTGGATGGTGCAATTAAAGGAAAAAAGTGGGGAGGTTAGTGATATAAATTCTTATAGAGATTAGTAGTGTCGGTAGCTACCCTCCTTCAGTGTGTGGGACTCCAATAGTGCAAGATAGGAAGCACCAACTTCCTAGCATCCCCATCGGGCCAAGCCTAGGGCACAAGGTGCTTGAGCAAGACTCAGCCTCTCTCACCTTTCTCTCTCTACCTTGAGTTCATTAGCAACAACATGCAAGAAAAAAAATGCTTGGGAGAAAAGCCTTTTCTAGCTATGATCGAGCCTCCCCATGAAGTTGTAAAGCTCCAATCCCTCCTTTTTCTTTTTTGTCGCTCCCAACAAATTAAGTAAAGAAGGAGAGGAGGATGTATACATGATTTTTGTAAAAGAAATCTTTTCCAATAACACCTCCTCTATTTTGTGATATCGCAAATATCTACAATAAGAAAATCTCACAAATTTTATATCAACATCCAAAGAATTTAGAAGAAAAATAACAATCACAATCTCAAATAAGATCAATCAAAGATCTAAAAATTTAAATATAGAATCAAATCTCCAATTAAATCCCAATCAAATCTCGGATTAAATAACTTGACCATCAATAAAACCCTATAGGACAAACTGGAAAAAAAATAGGGGAGAGACTAAAAAAGAGGCTGACAAACTTGGGATCAAAATTTAGAGAGAAGATAATGAAGGAAAAATCAAAATTGAATGTGCAAGGTCTCAAAAATCATCTCGCTTCATTTGCTTTACTTCTTTTCCTTTCTCCCCTTCTCTCTTCTACTGTATCCTTGCAAGGTCCCTAGCCGATCATTATCCCTACTCCACCATTGCTACTAAAGCTTGCTACACCTGTTGCTAAAACTATCAAAGTTTAGGTGCCCTAATCAAGATGTCAACCACTACTCCCTCCACCAGCTACCACTAGCTCTGCACCATGCCCATGCCACTAGCTTGATCTTACACAAACTTCAATGGCTCATCATCATCTCCAATAGACTTCACCAGCTATGGCCAACTCTACATCACACCTTGGCCTCTCCGAAGACCTTATTTACCTCCTAAACACCCTATGGCAGCTTTACCACTACATCATTGCTGCTATGGAGCACAATCGCTCCCTGCTCCACCATATTGATGTCTTTGCTGGTCTTAGCTTGCCTAAACTAGTATCCACACATCTTAACAAAGTTTGGATGTCTAAACTCAATGTTTAATTGTCCAAACTTGCTAACTGTTATTATTCTAATCTCGTGCCTCTTGCGCTACTACTTTTTACTAATCCTACCACTCTATCCCATTGACAATGGCTAAATCTAATCGAAATTGGCTAGATCTAATTAGTAATGGAGCCAAAGAAGAGGAGAGATACTCAACCATGAGGGAGGAAGAAGATAAAGAAAGAAATAAAAAGAGGAGGTGAAGAAGAAAGAAAATGATAAGAGAAAAGAGGAAAAAATAATAAAAAAAAGAAAAGAATCATTGTCTATCAACTTGAATAAGAAAAAAAAAGAAGAAAGTTGAGAAATAAAGAAGTGAAATCATGCCAAGAAAGAGGAAAGAAAAATAAAATAAAAAAGAAAATATATTAAAAAATAACTTTATTATTCAAATCGATTTCCCTCTAATGATCTAGGGCCTGCCTACAGGCTCATTCAAAAGTCATTTCAACCTATGACCAACCTGCGAATCAATTTAGAACTAGCTTGCAGATTCACCTGAAAGTCATTCTACTCAACGTCAGCTTACAGGCTTGCCCAAAAGTCAAACTGACTTCGGATCATCTTGTGGGCTCATCCAAAAGTCATCCAAAGTAGAGCCCACTTGTGAGCTAGTTTGAAAGTCATTCAACTCAAGACTAGCTTATGAACTCATCCAAAAGTCAAATTAACTCTAAGCCAGTCTATGTGCTCACCTAAAATTCAGGCTAGAGGCTCATTTGGAAATCATTTGACATAAGACCAACTTGCGGGCTTGTTTGAAAGTCATTTGACCTAGGATCAACCAACAAGCTCACCCAAAAGTTAGCCAATTTAGGATCAGCCTACATATTTTCCTGAGTTAGTTTGGGCCAACTCAAATTAAATTTGCTCAAATCCAAATCCTAATTAGGTCTAATCGGTTCAAACCCAATCCTAATCAAGTTCAAATCGGGTTGAACCCAAGTCCAACCAATATAGACTCAATCTTAAATATTTTCAAATCAAGTCAAACCCAAATCAAATCATCTCAGACTCAAATTCGAATTGATTTCAAGTTAGATCGAACTCAAACCAAATCGATTCGAAATAAACCTTAATTGAGTTAAACAAGATTTAGAATAAACTGTAATTAGGACAAATCAAATTTGAGTCAAACCCTAATTTAGTTAAATTAGGTTTGAAGCAAAATCAAATTAGGTACAAACCTAAATCAAGGTCAAATCAAGTCTAAACCTAAACTAAAACTACATTAGGCCTAAGACTCAACCAACTCAAATTAGGCTCAAGTCTGAACAAAAATCAAATCAAAATTTGGTTGAATATATGGGATTGAAATTGACCACTTAAGATAGTGAAGACCTCAAGAAATAGGCTCAAAATAATAAAGCAAAAGTTTGGTGATTTAAATAACAATCAAGTATTGTGAAAACATGACTTTCAATAAGTACAAGCTTCTATTGTTAATTATCCCTATAATCATTAGTAACATCCTAAAATGAGAAACCTAGCTAATAAAATAGACATAAAAAAAATATAATTTAATTAACTTTGAGAAAGGGATACATAGCTTAAGTAAGGATATACCCTTAATTTATATTTTAGGACATACCCTCAATTTACATTTTAATGAATTTGAATGCATAAATGACATAAAATAAAATAAAGATATCTTGATTTGATTCTTAGCAGATGTTAATGGTTTGGTTTAATGGTGTCATACAGTGGGATATAGAAGGTGATAAGAGGAGTTTGAATTATTTACAATAACTTTGAGCTTCGATGGTAACTTCATTGGATGGCATTGTTCATGGCTTGTTAAGATTAACCTGAGTATTTTCAGTAGCTTTAAGTTTTGATAATAACTTCATAATTTAAAGTATTTCTATTAGCCAATAAAGCATTAGCGATCACTTTATGATTTGAAGTATTTCCATATCCAATAAAGCATAGATGATAGCTTTAAGGTTTGAAGTATTTTTATAACTAATAAGGCACATGTGATAACTTTGAGATTTAAAATATTTTCATAACCAATAAGGCATAGGTGATAAATTTATATTTTGAAGTATTTCCATAGTCAATAAGACATAGACTATAACTTCATAGTTTGAAATATTTTCACAGCTAACAAGGCGTAGGCGATAATTTCATAGTTTGAAGTATTTCCATGGCTAATAAGGCATAGGCAAAAATTTTATAGTTTGAAGTATTTTCATAGCCGATAAGCTATAGGCGATAACTTCATTTGAATAAGGCATTGTAGCTGATTGACTAAATGAGTTCAATGCTACCTTAATTTGATTTGATGGTTTGAAGTATTTCCATTAGCAAATAGGGTATTGGCAATAACTTTATAGTTTGAAGTATTTCCATAGTTAATAAGGCATAGATGATAAATTTGTGATTTAAATTATTTCCATAACTAATATGACGTAGGTGATAACTTTTTTGAATAAGGCATTATAGTTGACTGACTAAACGAGTTCAAACTTATCTTAGTTTGTTTTGGTCTAAAATCAAAACTTAGTTTAATTTTAAATCCAATTTGATTCAATTTAATATTCAGAACTCAATTTTGATTTGAATTTGATTTGATTCAATTAATATTTAGAACTTGATTGAATTATGACTTACTAACTCTTTTTGGTTTTTTTCTTTCCAGAACCTTTGGTGGTTGGGTTTGCATTAATGCTTCGTAGCATAACTAGGGAAACCATGTGAAATATCCACTCCCAAAATCACTTTTAGCATTGATAGTGAATATTAAATTTATAATAATGAATTCAATTCACCAAGCTTGGCATTGATTTTTGAAAGAACATTTGTCAAATTTTGATAATTAGCTCTAGTTGGAGCAACACTGATTTCAACCTGGGTCTAATTTGGCACAGTTTAGTGTTCAAAACTTGATTTTAATCAAGTCTAATTTTATTCAATTCAGGTTGGGTTTGACCTTGTCTTGGACCCTCATCAAGTTCTTATTGAATTTTAATATATATTGGATCCAAACCTTGATAGGTTCTCATTGGGTCCTTAATGGATTTTAGATTTGATCCTTAATAAAATCTTAATGGATGTTTAAAGGATTTTGGATTTAATACTTAATGGGCTCTTAATAGATCTTTAATAGATTTTGGATCTGACCCTTAATAGGTTCCTAATGGATTCTTAATGGATATTGGATTTGAACCTTAGTGGACCTAGGTCCAAGATCAAGTCGATTCAAGTTTAACTTGATTTTAGTTCAAACTCAACTTGGATCTAGTTCAGGTTTAACCTACTTTTGGCTTGACCTAATTAGAGTTCAATTTGAACTTGATTTAACTTAATTAGGGTTTAATTCAAATTTGGTTTCACCTTATTAGGATTTAATTTGATATTGGATTGATCTTATTTGGACCTAATTAGGGTTAGGTTTCAACTGATTTGATTTGGATTAACCCAATATTTAGTCCATGTATTTGATTAAGTTCATTTTGTGATTTATTTGAGTCAATATAATTTTATTTGTTTGGTGTGATTGACTCACTTTAATTTAACTAATTTAGCTTAATCAAAGAGCCCTCATACTATCATGATGAATTTGGGTGGACTCATGGGCTAACCTTAAGTCAATCTAGATTCATAATAAGCTCACAAGTTGACCTTGATTTACATGTTTAATGAGCTTGTAAGCTGACCTTAGTCGAAATAAATGTTCGGTTAGTCCACGGGCTGATCTTAGATTGAATAGAAGTTCGGCAAGCTCGCAAGATGGCTTTAATCTGAATAGATATTTGGTGAGCTCGTGAGCTAACCTTAGTCTAAATAGACATTCGATTAGCTTGCAAATTGGCCTTACTCCAAATAGACATTTGGCAAACTTGCGGGTTGACCTTAATCCGAATAAACGTTTGGCGAGCTCATAAGTTAGGCTTAGTCCAAATAGATATTCAACGAGCTCATAATCTAGCATTAATTCGAATAGATGTTCTGCGAGTTTGTAAGTTGACCTTAGTTTAAATAAATATTCAACAAGCCCACAGACTAGGTTTAGTCCAAATAGACGTTTAGTAAGCTGGCAAGCTGGTTTTTGTCCAAATAGATATCCAACAATCTCATAAGCTAGTCTTAGTCCCAATAAACATTCAGCAAGTCCACATACTAGCCTTAATCTAAAATTGGCTTCTAGCGAGTTCACGGGCTGGCCTTAAAATCAAAGCTAATCTTTGGGTGAGTCCACAGGCTAGTACTAGATTGATAGTAATAACAGTCCATCAATGCACAAAGAACTGCGGGTGATCGCAGTGTTGGTTAAGTTCCGTTGATATGTAGAAGACCACAGGAGATCATGGTGGTAATGTTGCTCATCAACATGTAATGCCATGGGTGACCATAGTGGTGATGAAGCTCATCAATGCCCAAAATACCTCAGGTAATCACAATAGTGATGGAATTCATCAATATACAAGGGGGCTGCGAGTAGTCGCAAGCATAAAAATGATGATCGTACAAGCATGGATATGACAGAGATGAACAAAACCGTAGGTAATAGCAAGCATGGAGGTGAGTCAGTCCCTTCTTTCTTTGAATCTTTCTCTCCAATCCTCTTTTGGTGCCTCCTTTATTTATTTATTTTTTTTAAGCAATAACTTCATTGTTATTTTTCTATACAGTTTTCTCCTTCCTTTGGCTACAGCCCTCTTCTCAACATTGGCCTTCTTTTTTCTTAACGTGTTGGAGCAACTCCTCTTTCTCTACCGCCTGCGGTCTCATCACATTGCCTCTTTTATTATTAATATTATTATTTTTTTCTACTCTTCTTACAATTCTTCTTTTTTTAGATTGCTGCCCATGTGAGCCCTTTTTCTTTTGTATATTTTTCTCTCCACCTGCTTCTCCCCAACACCCATTCTTCTTTTCTTTTGTTTTTTCCTTTTATCCTTGTCTCTTCCTCCCTACTGAAAATGCCATTCTTCAGTTCTCCATCGTTGCTCTTGATAGTGAGTAGGGACCCAAAGCAAAAGGTCGTCCAAGCCGCTGCACCACCACTAGGGTTTGAAGGTGTACGAAGGTGAGGCTACCGGGGAACGAGATACATGGAGGCAATTGTGGGTGGCTAGGCTTAGAATGGCAGTAGGAGGTCACCAGAGTGGTGACGCATGAGGTTGAGGAAGCAGAGGAAATCAAAGAGGGCAGCAAGGCTCTCGACAACAAGCAAGGTCCCAGAGGTGGGGTTGAATATGTTGGCATGGTTCAGGCCGGCGGATGGAGGAGCTTGCGGTGGTGATCGAGATGAGAGGCTAGCAGGGCTGGTTGGTAGAGTTTGGGAGGAAGGGCGACGACTTGGGCGAAGCTTGAATGGAGCATAAGCCGGGACGGTGGAGGGTGCAAGCTAGGATGGCAGCTAAGGCGGGCTCACGAGAGCATAAACCAGACATTGCTGGTGGCTAGGTGGAGCTTACGGGTGTAGAAGGGTTGCCGTAGACCACACGATGAGCAAGGAAAGGAGGAGCTGGAGATTAGAGGAATAGAGAAGCAACATGGAAGAGAGCTAAAAATTCAATAACCTTTTTTTGTCCACTCTCAACTCAGCTTGCTTTTATTCTTATCTTAATTCCTGTTCTCTTTTCTAATCTTCTATCTCTCACCTCTAATCCCTCACCTTCTCTTTCGCAGAATTTCGTCCGTTTTTATTGGTGTCCAGAAGATACAATATTAGATTAATAGCAATTCAAATTTTAAATGTAGAAGATTGGATTGCTATCAGTTAGCTGCGGATATAAATAAAGTTTGTTTGAATGTAGATGTTATTTTGGTTTGGATGAGAATAAACAAGGTTTTAAATCTCGGTTTCGGTATTAGTTTCGACATCTAGGGAAATCGATGCGTTTCGTTTATTTGGGCTGTTTGGATTTCAGTTTTGACAATTTCGGTTTCGGCAGAAAGATTTTTTTAGTTATTAATTGTGTATTGACTAGAGTTTGATTATATTTTGACTGTACTTTGACTTTAAATTAAAAATACGATTTTGAAAATTTTTTTATAAAAATTAAAAAATTATGAAAGAATTTATAATTAATTTTACTATAACATTAATTATTATTTTAAATAATTATAATTAATTTTGATAGTTAACCACCAATATAGTCTATTTTTTATATATTACTATATAAAAAATATACGAGAAATAATATGAATATGATTAAAAGTCAAAATTTAATATAAGCAAATTTAATTTATTATTAAAATATACTTGATATATACATAATTTATTAATTATAATGTAATACAACAAATCATCATCATTATCATAATCATCATCAATTGACTTTGAAATATCTAGATGTAAAATTATGAATTCAGTATCTGGACGATTCAGATGAACATTTCTAGACATACAAGCAAAAAATAACTACCTCTACGCGATCTCGTGGCAATGATTCACATGGGGGTGAGACCGACATAATTTTTTTTTGAATTTGCTTTCGATGGAACGATCATACACACATGCACGTGAACAGAAAAATCAACGCGTTTCGGTCAAAACTATTTCCATTTCAGTTTCAACCAAAATAATATTTTTATTTATTAATTATATTTTGACCAAAATTTAACTTTATTTTAATTATTTTTAACTTCAAATTTGAAAAATTATAATATGTTTAAAAGTTTTAAAATAATGAACAGTCACTTGAATACGTGAATAGTATTTGAGAGAGACTGGCGAAGGTGCAGGGGTCAAACCGGCGAGGGTGCCGGAGCCAGGTTGGTGACGGCGCTAGCGTAAGTGCGAGGCCGGCGCTAGTTCGCAGGAGCAGGGGCCAAGCCGACAAGGGTGCGACGCGGGCGAGGGAGCAGCAGCAGGCTGGCAAGTGCACAAGGGCCAAGCAGGCGAGGGCTTGAGCGCGGTCACAAAGTCGGCGCGAGCTTGCCCCGTGAGCTCCCAGTGTGAGCTCACTGTGTAATCCCCTCGTGCGCTGCGCTCGCTCTACCCGCTCGGCGCTTGCTGCCATCAAAAATCTTAAACCGAAACAATTTTGACCGATATGTTGCGGCACCTACCGAAACCGAACCGTTTCGGCCGAGATTCTAAACCTTAAAAATAAAATCTTCAATTTAGACATTTGACTCATGAATAATTTTTTTTTTTCAAATTTTAGATTATGGATGACATTGTATCTTTTGGCAAAATTTTGAAATTGTGGGGGGTTAGAAACAAATTTAATTTGGAAAATTTGGACTTAAATTGTAATTTTATAAATTTTAAAACTTTCGAAATTATTTTTGAATAAAATTTAGACTTATTCGCAAATAAAAACTTTGAGGGACTTATTTGCAAAATATTAAAATTTTAGGGGTTTATTTGCAAATATGTTATTTTTGAGAAGTTTATTCGCAAACTCTAAATTTTTGAAAGATCAATTTATAATTTAAATTTTTTATTAATTTTTTTTATAAAATTTCCATTCTAGTGACTTATTTGTAAAAAAAATTCGGACCGAAATCTTTTCATAAAAAATTATTCGACCTAGGAATCTATTTAACTTTTTTTTTTATTTTTCATCTTAACCCAGATTTTATCTTAAATTTAGGCTTACTTTTGATTCAAATATCTAGCCCACTGAGGTCTAAATTGAGCTCGATTTTCAATCAAATTTGATCGCGATTTAGATTCAGTTGAGACCCATACTTGAATGATAATTTAGTGGCATACAAGTTTCAATTGAAATCATAATCAAGTTTTATTATTTAAAAAAATCACCTCAAATATAATCTAAACTAGAACAAAGGTGAATTTGAACCAAAATGAGGTTGAACCTAAACTAGAATTAGGTTGAACCTGAATCAAAATGAGATTGAATCAAAACCAAAATTAGGTTGAACTTGAATCAAAAATAGGTTAAATCTGAACTAGAACCTAATAAGGGTCCAGTGTAGGTCAAATTAGAATTGAATAAGGGTTGAACATGGGTTGAAACCAAACCCACTAAGAAATCGAACTCAAATGCAATAAATGTTAAATTTAAAGTCGAACCTATTAAGGATCAATTAAGGATTGGATCTAAAATCTATTAAAGATCCAACAAGGATCAAATCTGGTTATTAAGGATCCAACAAGAACCCAATAATGATCGAATTAATATCTAATAAGAATCAAGTCTAAGATCCAATACGGATTAATTTCAAAGTCCATTAAGGGTCAAGTCCAAAGCCCTATAAGGATCCATTAACGATCCAATAACGATGGAATATGAATCCATCAATGGTTGAATTTGAAACTGGATCCAACAAGAACCCAATAATGATCGAATTAATATCTAATAAGAATCAAGTCTAAGATCCAATACGGATTAATTTCAAAGTCCATTAAGGGTCAAGTCCAAAGCCCTATAAGTATCCATTAACGATCCAATAACGATGGAATACGAATCCATCAATGGTTGAATTTGAAACCAATTAAAGGTCAAATTCTAATCCAATAAAGATCCAACATAAGGTCAAACCTGTCCCAAATTAAATCAAACCAAACTTGAACTAAAATCAATCCTGAATATTGAATTAAATCATAATAGACTTGAACTAAAACTAAGTATGAACATCGAATCACATCGAACTAGACTTGAACTAAAACAAAATCTAAGTAAAATCATGTTCAAACCTAACAGAGTTAGTTGACAATAGGCTCAAAGCCATTGGCAACACCTCAATTTCAATCCACAATGAACCAAAATGGTCATCTACTATTAATTAGAGAATGGTTAGCATAAGTAAAAAATCGCTAATCATTCCCTCAAATTAAAATCAAACTAAAGTTGTCTTGCATTTGTTTAGTCAGTCAGCTAAACACTATGTTTGAAGAAAGTTCACTAACATAAACATAAAATTGTTAGTGAAATTTCAAACTTAATCGATAATAAGTTAAAAGTAATTAATTATCAAATCAAGAATGATTAGTATAACCCAAGGCCACTAACCATTCTCTCAAAACATGAGTCAAGGCTATTAACCACTATCAAATTAAGGCAGGCTTGCACTTGATCAATTGGTTAACACAATGTTGTGTTTGAAGAAAGTTAACTAATACAAGTATAAAACCATCGATAACACTTCAAACTTAACCAATAAAAGCAATAAGTCATTAGTAATATTTCAAACTAATTGACAATAAGCTATAAGACCATTGATTATCAAATGAAGAATGCTTAGTATAAGCCAAAACTGCTAATCATTCTCTCAAATCAAATATTAATAGAATTCTACTAACAACAAGTAGAAAGTTGTCAATGATACTTCAAACCCTAATGGGGCCAACTAACACAAATCTTTGGATCTGATCCTTATTGGATCTTTATGAATCCTTAATGGATATTGGTTCTAACTCTTATTGAGCTCTTATTATATCCTTAATGGATCTTGGTTCAACCTTTCATGGGTTTTTGATAGATCCTTAATGGACCTTGGTTAACCCTTATTGGGTTTTAATCAATTCTTGATGGATTTTGGTCCAACCCTTTATTGAGCTCTTATTAAACCTTAATGGATTTTGGTGTTGCATGAAATACCAATGTCCACCACAATCCATGATGTAGAAGAAGAAAAAAAAGAAGAAAAATAGCACACAAGATATTTATGTGGTCTGTCTTACAACCTACTCCATAGACAAAGGCAATCTGAAGGATATTATATTGATGAGAAAGAAGAGGAGATTATAATGATGGAGGTAAAACTCCAATATTATTAACTCTTATAAGAGGCAAACTAGCTTAGCTATCAAAAGATGTTTTGAAAGTTTTTGAGTTATGACTCTCTATCTCACTACTATGAAACTCTTAGATGATCAGGTATTTATAGAAATGGCCTAACTGAATTTGAGCCAAAGTAGGAGACTGACTCAAATAAGGATCCTACTAATCCATGTCTTCTAATAGGAGACAAATTCAAAGAAGAATTAGGCCCACTAAATCACTTCCTAATATGAATATTAATTTAATTAGGACTCTCCAAAAAATTCAAATTCGAGACATGACTAAGTCAACAATCGTTACCTTACCTCAAATTCTCTTCTTCTTCGAATTTAAATCTTCAATAGATTTTTCGCTATTGCCCCATAGAGCATGATCAACAACCTTGAATATTGATCAAGTCCAAGTAGAGTTTGAACTTGTCAATTGGAATCACCTTCATCAACATATCTATAGGACTTCTTGAAATATGAATCTTTTGTAAAGAAATCTTGTCATCTTCAATAATATCCCAAATAAAGCAAATCAAATGTCTATGTGCTTTTATTTGGTATGGTACATTTAGTTCTTCAAAAGGCATATGGCGCTCTGACTGTTGCAAAAATAGGAAGAACACATTGAAAAAAATCAACTTTACTTGCCAAACCTTTTAGCTATAGAGCTTCTTTGACTACTTCTATAGTTGCCATATACTCGAACTCTATTATAGATAATGTCACAGTTGACTACAAGGTACACTTTCAGCTAATAGGACCACCATAAAGAGTGAAAAGATAACTAGTGAAAGATTATCATTGATCAAGGTCTGCAGAATAATCTGAATTAATATACCTAACAATTTTGGCCTCTTGAGCTTTGTTCCTGTCGAAATATAAATCAATATTAAGAGTACCTTTCATATATCTTAATAACTACTTCATAGCTTACCAATGCTCTTTTCCTAAATTTATTATGTAACGACTAACAACACTGACTATTTGTGCAATATCATGTCTTATGTACACCATAGCATACATTAGGCTTCTAATAGTACTCGAGAATAGGATGTTCTCTATGTATGCATATTCCTCGTCTGTAAAGGATATATTTGAGTTGAAAGCTTGAAGTCGGATGCCAAAGGAGTACTAACAGGTTTTGAATTCTGCATGCTAAAATAAGAAATAATCTTCTCAAGATACTTGCTTTATTTGAGTTATAACTTGTCATGCTTTCAGGCCCAATCAATCTCTAAGCTGAGAATCTTTCTTACAGCACCTCAATCTTTTATCTTAAATTGCTTTTTTATTCTAATCTTTAGATCATTAAGTAAAGATATAACTTAAACAACAATAAGCATATCATCAATATAAAGTAGTAATATAATTAATGAATTATTGGCATGCATTTTAAAAAAACACAGCAATTATATTTGCAATGGATAAAACCTTGTCCTAATATAGAACTATCAAACCTTTTATATCATTGCCTTTGAAACTGTTTCAAACCATAAAGTGATTTGTTTAACTTACAGACATAATTTTTCTTGTCTTCTTAGATGAATCCTTCATGCTACTACATAAAAATATGCTCTTTTAATTTTCTATATAGAAAGGTGATTTTGACATCAAGCTATTCTAACTCAAGATTATGAAAACCAACTAAAGCAAAAAAAAAAATGAATAGATATGTGTTTAACCACGGGAGAGAAATTGTCATTAAGTCAACACTCTCATTTTTGTGAATACCCTTTTGCAACTAAACTAGTCTTTAATCTAACACTATCTATCTCCGAAGAATCCTCTTTCTTTCAAAATATCCACTTACCACTAATTGCTCTTTTACCTTCTCGTAATTTCACCAAGTCCCAAGTATGGTTCTTTTGAAAGAAATCCATCTCTTCATTCATAGCAACTTTCTACTGAAAAGAATTCTTATCTTACATTGCTTTTTTATAGGAATAAGGGTCACCATTATCAGTAAATAAAGCAAAAGTTACTATAACATCAAAATCATACCTTTCGGGTGGCTTTATGTTTTTTTGATATTTTCAAAATGAAGTCTTCTTAGAAATTTTGACTTGACTCTTGGAATTCTCTTGAAAATTTGGCACACCCTAAATATCTTCTTATGAAAGAACTGCAAGCTTTACCTCCACTTCAATTATATTACTATGACCTTTCATGAGAGATTTTAACATAACACTTTCATCAAACACTACATCTTTCTCAATAATTACATTAGAAATAATAGAATCCCACAAATGATAGCCCTTAACACCTTTAGTATAACCAAGAAAAATATACTTTTTAGATTGTATATCTAACTTATCATTGACAACATATACATAAGCAGGGCAACCAAAAATTTTTACAGAAAAAAAATTTGTAGATTCACTAGTCCATACCTTCTCAAGAGTTTTGTAATTAATGGCTGTCTGAGAAGAGTGATTCACAATAAAACATACTGTGTTGACTACTTCTACCAAATAATCCTTGTTAAGATTGGCTATATTGAGCATACTGTGTGCTTTCTCCAATAAAGTTCTTTTCATCTTTTCAACTACACCATTTTGTTAAGGTTTTCCTGAGATGGTAAAGTGATATTTCAATGTCTTTATCTTCACAAAATTTGAAAAACTCTGATTTGTATTCTCCACCATTATCATTTCTAAGGTATTTAATTTTTTTGTTAGTCGTTCTTTTGACTAAAGTTTTTCACTGTTTGAAAATAGAAAACACTTTGACTTTGTGATGAAAAAATACATTCACACTTTTTTGGAACAATCATCAATGAAACTAATAAATTAATGAGCACTAGGTTTTGATGAAATAGAAGAGCAATACACACAGAATGAATGTAATCAATTAAGTCTTTAGTGTAATAAGTACCGGTGTTAAACTTTACCTTTGTTTATCATAGAGACAATACTTGTAGAAATCTAATTTACATGAGTTGAGCCTTTTTCAATAATTTTCTTTTGTTAAGATCAGTCAAATCTTGCTTGCTCATATGACTAAGACACATATGCCATAGGTGGGTCATTTCAGAAGAAACCTAAGAAATTGCCATTTCATCTCATAAGCCAGTCATTGGGCCTGTTGAAACTGTAGGCCAGCCTTTGAGTCAGCCAAATCAAGTTAGTACTCGGGCTTGTACCTCTACACTAGCTTTCAAGCTCACTCATCTTAGCCAGTACTTAGACTCACACATCTAATGTTGACTCATAGACATCCCCAAAGTTATCATCACAACCTGGGGCTCTTGAATTAAATTGATTGACTCAAATGAATAACTGAATGGATCTAAATTGATCAAATGGATGGACTAAAACTTAAATTAAATTAGACCTAAAATCCAAATTGAGTTAATATAAATCAAATTAGCTCAAGCCCAACCCTAATCGGGTTAAAATCGAGGTTCAAATCAAATCCTATTTGGGTTGAACTAAGTTTGAATAAAACACTAATTGAGTTAAATCAAATTCAAACTAAAAGCTAATCAAGTCAAATCAAACTCAAAGCCAATGTAGAACTAGACTAATCCTAAACTAAAATAAAGTTGAACCTGAAGGCACCGCTTGGTTTGGAATCAAAATTAGGATCAGTATTTTTCAGAATTATTTTTTCTTACAAAATTAATATTGCTTATTTTACACCACTATTAAATTAAATTATTATAAACAATTAAATAGTTTTTTAAACTTTAAATTATTATAGAGTTAATTTTGATAAAAAATATTAGTTTATAAAAGTGGTTCACTGGTCTTGATTTTGATCTTGATCCTGATCCCGAGCCAAACGATATCAAATTGACTTGAACTTGAACTAGTGTCCATTAAGATATGAACCCTAACCTGATAAGAGTTCAACACAAGATCAAACTCGATCTAAATCGAATAAATCAGACATGAGCCAACATTGAGTTATGAATATTTAACTGAATCAAGTTAAACTCAGATCAAAATCAATGCTGCTCCTACTAAAGTTAATGATTAGTACTTGACAATTGAATTCATTAGTGCAAATTGAACATTCACTATCAATGCCAATATTGATTTTGGAATGAATATTTCATATGGTTCCTTAATTATGGTATAAACTATCAGTGCAAACTCAATCACCAACGGTTCTAGGAAGAGAAAACCAAAGCATATTAGTATCACTTAGGAAGGGGTTAGTAAATTACAATTCAATCAAGTTCTGAATATTAAATTAAATTAAATCAAATTTGAACCAAAATCAAGTCTAAACTTCAAACTAAACAGAATCGAAATCAACCATCATCAAGTTAGGGATAGTTGACAACAACTCAAAGCCATGAATGACATGTTGAATTTAATCAATGATAAGTTAGGAAAAGCCACTGATTGTTAAATCAAAACTAAAACAAATTAAATTAAGGTAGGCTTAAACTCACTTGGTCAATCAGCCACAATGCCTAATTTAATCAAAGTCAATTGACAACATACTTGAAGCTGTCAGCCATAGTTCAAAGCTAAGCTAACCCAAAAGCATTGGCAATGCTTCCAATTGAATTGAATTAAGATAAAATTGAACTCACTTAGTTAATCAGCCATAATGCCTTGTTGAAATAAAGTCACCAAAAATACAGTAACAGTTGTCAGCTACACTTTGGAGATATACCTAACCTCATACTAGTATGATACTACCAAATCAAAGAAGTTAATTATCAACACGCTTACAGCTGTTGGTCATGCTTCAAACCTATAGTGAAACCCATACATTAGTGAGCTACCAAATCCAAGAAGTTAATTGCCAACAAGGTGAAAGCTATCAGCTACACTTCAAATCTATATCCAACCCTATACATTAGTGATACTACCAAATCAAAGAGGTTAATTGCCAATATGCTCAAAGTCATCGATCACTCTTCAAAGCTAGTCAGCCTCACAAGTCATTGATGATACACCTTTCAAGCTAAACTGACCCAAAAGTATTAGCAATGCTCCAAATTTAATCGATAATATGCCTAAGAAACCGTCAATTACCAAATCAAAGTGAATTAAGGTAGGCTTGAACTCATTTAGTCAGTCAGTCACAATGCCTTATTAAATAAAGTTAATCCATAATATGCTTGAAGCCATCAGCCATACTTCAGCTAAACCAACTCAAAAATATTGGCTATGATTCAAATCAAATTGAACTAAGGTAGGCTTAAACTCGCTTAATCAATCAACCATAATGTCTTGTTTAAAGAAAGTCAACTGACAATATGTTTAAAGTTGTTAGTCACACTTTAAAGCTATACCCAACCTGATACGTTGGTGACATTGCCAAATCAAAGAAGTTAATTGCTAATATGCTCAAAGCTATCGGCCAAACTTGAAAGCTATACCTAGCCCTATACATTGGTGATGCTACCAAATAAAAGAAGTTAATTGCCAACATGCTCAAAATTGTTAGCTACACTTCAAACTAGTCAACCCTGGAAGCTATTTATGATGCACCTTTCAAGCTAAGCCAACTAAAAGCATTGGCAATGCACTAAATTTAATCAACAACATGCCTAAGAGGCTGTCACTTATCAAATCAAAGTAAATTAAGGTAGACTTGAACTTACTTAGTCAATTAACTAGATTTCTTATTCAAACAAAGTTATCACCTATGCCACCAGGCTAACAAAAATACTTCAAAACCAAAGAAGTTATTGCCTACACCTTATTGGCAATGAAAATACTTCAAAATCAGTGAAGTTATCATCTACCCCTTATTGACTAAGAAAAATATTTCAAATCACAAAGCTATTGCTAAAGCTCCAAGACATTAGAAATACTTCAGGCTAATTTCAATAAGCCACCAATAACATCATCTAATGAAATTATCACCAATGCTCAAAGTTATTGGAAATACTTCAAACTCCTCTCATCGCCTTTTATGTCCTAACAGATGACACCATTAAACTAAATCATCAACATTTGTCAATGGTCAAATTAGGACCTACTCGAGCTAGACTCTATATAGTCCAATATGTGGGAGCAGGGTAGCAACAAATATTGAGCTCTTCTCATTTCCTTTCTTATTTCATATTCAAATTCATTAAAATGTAAAGTAAGGGTGTGCCTTTGCTTAAGCCATGTATTTTTTTTGTTAACTTAAATTTGACTAAAATTTGTTAAGGTATCAGACACAAATTAAAGTTTAATTTTGTTTGAGTTAAATCTGGGCTAGATTGGCCCATGTCTAAATTCATATTTGATGAAAATATGGTAGAGCCTAGGTAAAAAAGAGAAATTTTTTTAACAAATAAGTCCCTAAACGGATGAATAGGTCCTTGATAAAAATATTTTTATAGATAAATCTTTATTCAAATAAAATCAATATGAAAAGCTCCCTATCCAGCTAAACTGTTATAAAAAATTCCTAGGCCAAAAGATCTTTACAAGTGAATATTTGGACTAAATATATAATTATAAATACATCCCTAAAAGATTTTGAAATTACAAATAAGTCCCTAAAAATGTAGAATTTGTAAATAAGCCAATCAAAAACCTACATTTCCAAATAGGCCCCTGGAATATATTTTTGGAGTTTCTCTACACAAAAAATTGCCCTATGGCAAATCTTAAACATGAGAAAAAAAGTTATCCTTAATTGTAAATTTATGAATTGTTTGAATCAATTTTGACCAAAAATTAAATTTAATTAAAATATAGAACTAAATGCCACTGGATTATAATTAAAATGTGGGTATCAATTGGACCGAAATCATAATCAAATTTGATCAAAAATTGGGTTTAATATGGGCATAAATCACTAAAAATTTTGGCCTCAAATTAAAGTAAACTAAATGGGTTGGATATTTAAACCAAAATCTGACCCAAAATTTATTAAATATTTGGATCAAAATGAAAATTATAAAATTTTTGCAAATGAATCCCTACAAAATTTTTCTTACAAATAAGTCCCTCCGAAGAAAATTTTACGAAAAAAATCCTTGAAAGTTTTGAAATTTCAAATTCATCTACATAGAATCTTGGGTTTACGAATAAATCCCTCAACATTTTACAATTGCAAATAAATCTCTAAAATGTGTAGCTTTCGCAAACAAACCCTCAAAATTTCTAAAATTTGTAAATAATCTCCTAAAAAAATTTTTCTTTACAAACAAGTTTAAATTTTATTCAAAAGGGACTCAAAAATGTTTAGATATGTTCTTTTTACAAATTAGACGCCCAAACTTTATAAAATTATATTTTAGCTCAATTTTTTTGGTAAACATATAAATAAATCTCTCAAAAATTTTATTTATAAATAAGTCCAAATTTATTAAAAAATACCCTAAAAATTTTACAATATTTATAAATATATATTTTTTTACTAAAGGCCTTTGGAATTTACAAAATTATGCTTTAGTCTAATTTTTCTAGAAAATTTGTAAATAAATACCTCAAATTTTTTATTTAGAAATAAGCTCAATTTTTTATTTAGAAATGACCCTAAAAATTTTTAAATTTTTACAAATATATTTATTTTGTAAAGAAGCTCAATTTTTTATTAACAAATGACCATGGAAATTTTAAAATATTTACAAATATATTTATTTTGTAAAAAAGTTCAATTTTTTATTAAAAAATGACCCTAAAAATTTTAAAATTTTTACAAATATATTTATTTTGTAAAAAAGCTCCTACAATTTACAAAATTACATTTCAGTCAAATTTTTCCAAAAAAACTATAAATAAATTTCACAAAATTTTTATTTATAAATAAGTCTTTTGTTTAAAAAAGACCCTAAAGATTCCAGCATTTTAATAAATATGTTATTTTTATAAAGAAATCCCTGAAATTTATAAAATTATACTTTGGTTTAATTTTTTGAAACATTTTGTAAATAATCCCTTAAAAATTGATATTCTAAAAATGATACAAAATTTGAATACCCTTCTCAAGAAAACAAATCCCAATTAAGTGAATCATATCCAATAAAAAAACATGAAAATATAATTTCATCAAATATTGCGGACACAACATGCTAATCAAAGATATTAATTACTGTCACAAATATTTCAAAAAATCAACCCATCAAAAATTTAATCCCGATTTTTTTTGGAGCTTATAAATTGATGAGAAGCTTGCAAGAAAAGAAAAACAACGAGGACACAAAGGGCCCGTTTAGTTCAATTTCAGATTTAGAAATCATGGAATCGTGGGAATTGAGTGATTCTGGAGAATTGAAGGAATTGAAGGAATTAGATAATTACAGTGTTTGAATGAGTATTTACTGTAGGGAATTGAGAATTGGCTAATTACTAAATTCTAAATTCCGTTGTTTTGTTGACAAATGGAATTGATCCATTCCATAAGTTGTTAAATTCTTGTGTTTGGTTGACGTAGGGAATTGAGAATTAGCATATTACATAAAATATTAATTATATATAAATTAATACAAAAATATAATAAAATTAATTAAAAAAATTATAATTATAGAAATATATGTTAACTAATTATTATTATTTAATATAATATTATTATTTTCATGTAAAATAAATTTTTTTAAAAAATAGTTTCTTTTTTATCATATTTTATTTATAAATAATTAGAAAAGTATAATAATGTTATTATTAAATATATAAAAATAATTAAAAATAATAAATATTTTAAAAAGGTTAAAAAAAGGCTAACTATGTAAGTAACTTATTATAATCAATTACATATTTATTTAATATAATTTTATTATTATCCTCTAAAATAATTTTTAATAAACATAGAAAATATATATTTATTTTTTGAAAATAATTTATTTGTAAGTAATTTGAGAAATAAAATAATTTTAATTTTAAAATTATTGAAATAATTTTAAAAATTAATAAGATTTTACAAAAAAATCCAAAAATGAAGGGACTTCATTTTCACTATATGTACAAATATCATAATAAATATTACGATGATTTGTATCTACTACAGAGACAACTTAATATATTAGAAAAGACATCTTAATAGGTTAATACAAAAGTCCGCTTAAAAGATGGTTAAATACATAGTTTAACTCAACAGGTTATTACAAAATATATAATTACATAATTATATCATCCATAAACTCCTGAAGCCACTCAATTTTGTCCTCATCATCCATACCATCAACAAATGCCATGCCATCAATCTCGTCCTCATGTAAACGCCTACATGCAAGTTTCAGAAAGGGCTTACTAAATTGTTCCCCTTTAAACTTCATCAATGTTGGATACATGACTTTCTTCTAAGAATCCTTTTCAGCTGTTTGAAGGGAGGATGCAACTTGACGCATCCTGATCATCAACTCTTCCATCATCATCTGATTAACAGTTTTCCCCTTGCGCTTACGTGAGCTCAATGTATTCTCTGAAGAAGAGGCTTGCTGTTTACTTTTCGGCTGACTACCAGTAGCAAGTTGGTAGAAGGTCCCTTTCTATCAGCTACATTCTGAGTATCCTCGTCTATATAATGTTGTTGTTGAGCCTCCTCTCTATTAAAATCTTCTTCAAAATTGTCAAATGCAGATTTAGCCATACTACCAGTAGCATAATCTGATCTACAAATCAGGAGCAACTCCTCATAAAGGGGTATACGTGTGTTCAAAATATGTTTAGCTTCTGAAATTTGCTGCAAGATTATATTTAAAACATGTTAGATGTAACATAAACTGATAATATATTTAAAAAATAATAAAAAATAGAAAAAATATATTTCTTTCTTACTGTTATGATATCAACATAGACTTGTCCGGATGCTGTGATCATCTTCTCATTTTCAATCCACCCTACCCGACTGAAGTCTTGTACCTTTTTAATGACTGCAACTCGCTTCTTTAATGTCTTCTTATAATAGCTTTTAACATTATCAGCGTTGAACTCAGTATTGAACTGTGCATTCACAGCATTTGGAGTTGTGACAAATGCTTGCCTCTTGAAAGACTTGTCTAGCTTTAAACCTGCATGCACTTGTCCAACTAAAAAATTAATAAGAAACTCAGAGTTGCTTTTAGACCACACTTTATGTGATCTATGAATTCTAGCCTTGTTGTTCTTTGTTTCGCAACTGCTACTTCCAAGTTAGGATTCCTGTCAGAAAGTGAGTTGGAGTCCAGTGCTTCATATCCATTTGAGTCCATACCTTTTAAACAATAACATAGGCTTTAGTAAACAAGTATAATAATACATATACATTTAATATAAAGAACAAGCATCATATCAAGCAAACTAGTGTAATAATAGCACATCCACAATACAATTCATGTAAATATAGGCACAAGAGAAATAGTTTGATATAAGCAAAAAAGGATAAATACAAAAATATGTTCACAGACACAACTAAATCCTAATGATGATTATAAGCCTTCCACATCTCTGCAGCTATGTTATCCCTCAAATGAATCCACTGGAGGTTCTCCTCACGTTGCTCCCTTATTGTTTGACTAATGTAGAATGACTCATTCTCTGCTTCAACCTCGTTCTCATCATCCACATCCACATTCGTGTTCAGTATTTCGTCATTTGGATTAATAGTCATGATATAATTGTGGATGACACAACAAGCAAGAATTATATCATCTTGAGTTTTGAATGGAAAGAAAGGAGTCGCCTCCAATATACGCAAACGTCCCATCAAAATCCCAAAAGCTCGTTCAACTTTAGACCTTAGAGATGCATGCCTGTAATTGAATAACTCTTTTGCATTTTGTGGTGGGTGACCCAGTTGTTCCTTCAGATGGTATCTCACCCCCCTATATGGTGCAATAAATCCAGCCATTGTTGGGTAACCATCTTCAACAAGGTAATATTTTCCTTCTATCAGCTTCAGATGACCGGAAGGAGGTCGTGAAATAGCATCTTTCAATTCCGTAAAATCATTTGCAGATCCTTCCCATCTTGCCAAAACATATAAAAATTTAAGACCGGTGTCAACTGTAGTTAAGACATTTTGCGTGACACTCTTGTGTCCACGAAAACGTGCAATCATAATCGACGATACTCTCGCATGCACATGTGTTCCATCAACTAATCCAATACAATCCTACATAAAATATAATCAAATATTAAAAATATGTTTTTAATCAAATAAATCTAATGTGTTATAACAACATATCTTAAACCACGGATAATAGTTACTATTGTTCTCTATGATAGAATGTGTTGAAGCATCTGCTTGAGACATGAACTGATCTCTGATTCCACATATAGCTCGGAGGCATGTATTAAAATATTGACTAATTGTCTCACCAGACCTTAAGAAAACTATCTTCATGCTTCTATTTCTTGAGTGAAAACTAATATAATGTAAAAATATCGCAAGTTGTTCCTCAACGGTAATATGTCATGTATTGTATAAGAGATTTCATTCTCGCAACATACTGACCAAATGCATGAATACAGGCACATCTATCCTCAAATAGTCAAAACAGTTACTTCTACCACCATATAAAATATTGTGAAGATTGCCACCTCTGAGAGACTCTGTTGGTTATTGGTTCAATGTGTAATTGAGTTCTTCTTCTTTTTCTAATAATCAGCATTATTAAATATGCTGCCACCAAGTAGCAATATCCAGCAACTCGTATTCTCAACAAATCCAACTCCTCTTCGTCCATCTAATATTCAAATATTTGTCAAAAAATAATTTATTCATACATTCTCAATTGACTTTTTAACATTTTTAATACTACAAGTGAAGTGAATTAACGAATTAACTTTACAATCTGACCTGATCAACAAATTGATTTATTGTGGTCCAATACGTTTCTTCAGTCCTTCTTTTCACCAGACGCTGCAAAATTTCAATATAAATACACTTATCAAAAAAACCCTCATCGTTAAGATATTAACAATGAGATAAATTTAAAAAAATTTCTGAAAAATTCGGGGGTTTTTTTGCAAAAACCCATACCACTGCTCTGGCGCCCTTCTTCCCCAAATTTTCAGACAACCGGCGTGGGCGCGGTCGGAGCGCAGGAGCAGCTCACGAGCTCGATTGACCTCAGCTGGCTGGAATTGTGGGAAAACAGAGAAAAGTGCAGGGAAATCAGGGGAAAAATAGAGAAAAGCACCGCCAAATTACTCAGGAGACCATGTTTTCCTCTGTTTTTGTTGGAGGAAAAAAACACGGAATTGAGAGCGGCTGGAATCGGGGGATTCCCTCGATTCCGGTTTTTGGGAATCGAAACAAACACGAGAATAGAGGGAATTGGCTCTCAATTCCCTCTATTTCCCCGATTCTGGGTTCTGGGAATCGAAACAAACACGCCCAAAGAGGAATCAGAATCGGAGAGGATCACAGACCTATTGCAGAGAAGACGAATAGAGAAAATTTAAAAATAGGCAATTTGTAGCTCTTGCTTTTATTTTCATTGACCTGCTCTTGTTTTTCTTCCTCCACCGAAGAAGTGTTACACATGCTGCTTCGTCTTCGTCGTGGACCCAGCTTGCAACCCTAGCCACTCCCTCTCTTCCTTGAGCTAGATAGCAACCCTAACCCTATCTCGGGCTCTGCAGCCGCATTTCACCTCCAATCCTTCCGGTAGCCGCTGCGCGTCCTCTCGTCACCGACCTTCAACCTCGTCGCCGACCTTGGGGCTGTTCTAGCGCTCGCCTTCCTTGATGAGGTTTCTCTTGAGCCCCTGTTTCCCGATCTCCTTCTCCTCTCCGACCTTCAAAACAGGGCTCTTGTCCTCTGGGAGATCCATCATCACCTTGTTCATCATCATCTCATCGCCAGTGGGAAGCGAGAGAATGATCTCGTTGGTGGCGAAGTCTAGGGCGGCAAGAGAGCGGAGGAGACGGTGGAAGACAGGGACTGGGACTGGGATCTGGAGCAAGTCGTGCTGGGCATAGCTGTACTCAAGGGCAGATTGCCCAAGTAGGTCTGCGAAGGCAGGGTGGCCGTGGAGCTCTGCTCGCACCTCGAAGCGCTCCATCTCGTCGCCAACATGCACTGTCATGTAACCCTCTGCTACTGCCACCGCAACATGCTTGCTGGATGCCGGGGGGGGGCGGGTGGGGTGGGGGGGGGGTGTGGTGCGTGCTGGGGGGGGTGGATCCCGAGCAGTCGGAGACACGCAAGAGTGGCGACCAGCCGCTTCATCGAATTGGACAGTGAGGACTTCATGATGGAGGCAGGGCATGGGTTTGGAGAAGGGGAAAGCCAAAATGAAGAAAGTAAAAAGAATAATAGTAAAAAATATTTTGTTGGCTAGCTATAGGGAAGGAGGGCTATTGTAAAAGAAAAAAATTAATAAACAAAAGATAAAAGAGTGTCTACATAAAAAGGGAAGACAGGAACCCAATGTTGTGGGAATAAAAAAAAAAGAAATAAGAAGGGTGGCTACCAGTTGTAAAAGAAAAAAAATCAAGTCACTTTTTACCCTCAGTCAGTTTTTGGACTTGTATTCAAAGTAATTTTCGAGTTCATATTTAAGTTGGTTTTCTGGTTTATACCCAAGTTAGCATTCGTTCTTACATTCAATTCAGTCTTCGAACTCGCGCTCAGCTAGTTTTCAGACTCCCATTTAAACTAACCTTCAAGCGTATATTCAAGCTAGCTTTTGAAGATGCACTCAATGAGTCTTTTGGCTCATATTCAAGCCACCCTTCAAGCTCATACCCAAATTAGCCTTTAGGCTTACATTCAAGTCAACGTTTGAACTCGCACTTAACTAGTTCTCAGGCTCACTTCCAAGATAGCCTTCGGACTCCCATTTAAGTTAGTCTTTGGTCTTGTACTCAATCAACCTTTGGTCTTGCACTCAACCAGTCTTCAAACTTGCATCTAAGCCAGCTTTCAAGCTCGCATTTAATCCAGTTTTCAGACTCGCACCCAACTAGCTTTCAAGCGCGCATTAAAACAAGTCTTTAGACTCGCACTTAGCTAGCCTTTGGGCTCTCACTCGGACAGCCTTTGAGCTAGCATCCATGCTAACCTTTGGGCTCGCATCTTAGCCATCCTTCGGGCTTACACTTAGCCAGTATTCAGCATTGCATCTAAGCCAACCTTCAGATTTACATCCAAGCCAGCTTTTTGACTCGCATTCAGTTCAGCCTTCAGACTCGCACCCAGTTAACCTTCAATCTATATTAAACTAAGCCTTCAGACTTGCACTCAGCTAGTCTTTGAACTCACACTCAAATAGTCGTCAAGCTCACACTTGGACAGCTTTCAAGTTCACACTCAGCCAGCCTTCGAGCTAACATCCATTCTAGCCTTCTGGCTTACACTTAGCTAACTTTTAGGCTCACATCCAAGTCAGTCTTTGATCTTGCACTTCTCTAGCCTTGGGGCTCATACTCAACCAGTCTTCAGACTCCCACTCAGTCACCCTTCGAGCTCACATTTAAGCTAGTCTTCGGGCTAGCATTTTAAGCAGCCTTTGGACTTGCATCTCAACAATCTTCAGACTCATACTCAGCCAACCTTTAGGTTCGCATCTAAGGTAGTCTTTGGACTATCACTTAGTCAGCTCTTGGGCTTACACTTTTAAGCCAACTTTTGAGCTCGTGAACAAAGCCTGCCCTTGGATTCACATTTAAGGTTATGTCTTAAATCCACCTAAAATTATCATAAATAATCAAGGACTCTCAAATTAAATTGCTTAATATGAAATAACTCAATTACATAAAAATTGAACTCAATCAAAATAAATAGACAAAAGTTAAGTTGACTCAAATGGACCTAAATTGATTAAACAAATAGACTAAAAGACCAAATTTAGCTTTAAAATAAAGCTAAATCTGGATTGAACTAAGTCAAATCAAATTCTGATTAGGTTAAATCAAGTTCAAACTAAAAGGACAAACTTAAAGTTAAACCAGAACCAAGCTAGACTGAGCCTGAACTAAAACTAAATTGAATTAAATTGACTTAACTTGAGCCAAAGTCTAGCTGATCCAAACTTTATAAAAGTCCAACGCAAGGTCAAATTCAACTTAAGCTAAATAAAATTGAGCTCATACTTAAACTATATTAGTCCCGATGAAACTAAATTGGGACAAGGCAAGTTTCATTGGGAGTTTGAAACTTCGATAATACTCCAAGGCTATGAACAAAGGGGTGAGGTTACCACCCTGACCTGAACCAAAATTAGTCAAACTGAGTCTCGTTGGATGTACTATAAAAGTCTTTAGCAATACTTCAAAACTATACTCAATTTCATAAGTCGTTAGTGATGCTACCAATCCAAAGAACTTAATCACTAATACGCTCCAAGCTATTAGCAACACTTCAAAGATATATCTAACTCCATAAGTTATTGGTGATTCTACCAAATCAAAGAAGTTAATCGCCAACACACTACAAACTATTATTAATACTTCAATTGCTATATCTAACTCTATAAGTCGTTGGTGATGCTATCAAACTAAAAAAGTTAATTGTCAATACGCTTAAGGCTGTTGGCCACATTTTGAAGCTAGTCAACCTCAAAAGTCATTGATGATGCATCTCCCAAGTTAAGCCAACTTGAAAGCATTGGCAACACTTCAAATCAAACCGAACTAGGTAGGCTTAAACTTTCTTAGTCAGTCAGCCACAATGCCCTATTCAAAAGAAGGTAATTGCTAATACGCTCCAAGCTGTCAGTTATACTACAAAACTATATTCGACCCCCTAAGTCATTGGTAATGCTACTAAGTGAATGAATTCATCCAACAATACATTCAATGCTATTGGTTATACCTCAAGCTAGTCAACTACAAAAGCAGTTGACAATATTCTTTTCAAGCTAGTCAATCCCACAAACAGTTGATGATGTACTCTTTGAGATAGTTAACTCTACAAGTAGTTGACGATGCACCCATCAAGCTAGTCAATCCCATGGCAATGCACTCCACAAGCTAGTCAACCTTGCAACTAGTTGATGACACACCTTCAAGCTAGCCAACCTTAGAAGTAGTTGGCGATGAACACTTCAAACTAGCCAATCTCAAAAGTAATTGGCGGCACACACTTCAAAATAGTCAATCTGAGAAGTAGTTGACAGTGTACTCTTTTAAGCTAGCCAATCCCAAAAGTAGTTGGAAGCGTGCCCTTCAAGCTAGTCAACTCTAAAAGCAGTTGACAATACACCTCTTTAAGCTAGACAATCTCAAAAATAGTTGATGATGTATCTTTTCAAGTTGTTTGACCCCAAAAATAGTTGACGACATGATTCTCAAAACTATACCCAACCTCAAAAGCTGTTGATGACACTACCAAATTAAAAGGAGTTATCGCCTATGCCTTATTGACTATGAAAATACTTCAAATAATGAAGTTATTACCTATGCTTTATTAGCCATAAAAATATTTCAAAAACTAATAAAGTGATTATTTTTACCTTATTGATCCATGAAAATACTTCAAAAATAATGAAGTTATCGTCTATCCCTTATTAACTATAAAAGCACTTCAAAAACTAAAGTAGTTATCGCCTTTTCCTTATTGGCTATGGAAATATTTCAAATAATGAAATTATCACTTGTACCTTATTGGCTATAAAAATACTTCAAAGTCAATAGAGTTATTGTCAATACCTTATTAGATAACGCAAATACTCCAACCCAAACAAAGTTATCGCCAACGTCTTATTAGTTAACGAAAATACTTCAAATCAGTAAGTTATCGCCAAAGCTCAAAGCTATTGGAAACACTTTGAACTTCTCTCATTTCCTTTCATGTTTCATTAGATGATACCGTCAACACCTGCTAAAGGCCGAGTCAGTCTGAATAAGATGCTATGTGATCCAATACAGGGGGAGCGGGGTAACATCACGTATTAAAGCTTCATCTCCACTCTTTCTTTTTCTTTTTCTCTTGTATATTTTTATAATTCTATGTTGAAATCTGTTGTAGAGTGAGGTGCACCCTTACTTAAGTCATGTATCCTTTCTTAAAATCAATCAAATATTTTATTATTTTCTTTTTTGTGTCTCTATTTTATTAACTAGATTTCTATTTTAGAAAGTTTTTGATAATTAGCAGAGTAATTAATAATAAAGACTTATGCTTATTAGAAGTTAATATTCCTACAATACCTGACAATATACTTCAAAATAAAATAAACTCTAATTTGTGATTTGATGTCACTCTCAGAGTTTGCTATCCCGGGCTACTAAAATTGATCCCACAAAATTTGACATGCCGGGTGAGACTTGACTTCTCCTCCAAATGTAGAAACATAGTTAATACTATAGGGACACTGATAAGGTAGAATTACAATTGAAGATTGATCAATTGTATTTTTCTTTGTAGAAGAAATAATTAAATGACAATGACGAAGAACATCTCCACCCCAAGATATACCATCATCTTGGGGATAGGTTTAGTTGTGTAGTTACCTCAATCAATGGTTGCTACAGAAGTAGTTGAAGTTTAGATCAAATTCGAGACCATCTCTGAGGTCGTTCAATTCAAGTAGGCACTATCTACTGTATTAACTAAGGTTGTCACCATGCAAAACTAGCCTATTTCTTGCCTTCCATCAAGGGGAAGGAGGCCTAATGTCATTATCCCTAATGAGAAGAGCTATTTGAATAAAGATCTAGAAGCCATACCTTAATCAAAAAATATATCAATATTCCAAAGGCTAGGATCGAAATGAAGCTCAGTTTTTGGCCATCTTCACCCAACTCCTCATAGGGGGCAATCAAAGGCAAATCTAGACATAGGTATCGAGGAAGAAGATCTCATCCTGACTATCACAAGTAAAGAAAAAACTACTAAAATCTTCAGTCGACTCGGGAAACTTATCCCTCAAATGAAATTGATCATTACGATCCCTATCTCCAACTCTTTCACTCTATTAAGAAATTTGGAGAAGGGTAGAAACAAATCATGGGGAGCACAGTCTTACCTTAAGACTGTAGTAAATGGGCAAATCATCAGATAAAATCACAAGGATTATTGTAAAGTTATAACCTAGCATGAGGGTTCATAAAGGGAGACCATCCATACTATTAAAGTTATTTCTCATCATGACTTTGAGAGGGACTATGAGCCTACACCTGAACTGGCCAAACACAATAAGAAGGTTGCTCGAGTAAAGTTTACCGAGGAAAAAAATCTAAGAGGAGAGGGTCCTTGTGGATCATTTCTTACTACCATACTAGTGTGTGATTCACTTCATGAGTAGACTCTTGAATGAGATGACTCGACTGATGGTTATCCTCAACCCAAAGCCTAAATTTGATCATCAAAATATGGACTATCATGTTCTAACAGAAGCCTTGATCATAACTAAAAGCTCCAATCAAGAAGTTACCATAGAAGCATTGTAAGAACAACTGAAGTAGCAATGTAAAGAGAAAAATAAAGCTCAAAAGAAAATCATGGAGTTGATGAAAATGCCACAAATAAGCCAGAAACTTAATAAGTTGAAACAATCTCAGCAGTCATCACAAGTAGCAAAGGCGGCAAAAGGTGCATCTCATATGGATGAGATCCACAAAAATGTATGCCCTTCACAACCACTTCCTCTAGTAAAGGATACCCAATCCCTGATTTTAAAGATCTCTAACAATATAAAATAATGGAGAAGGGTAAACTATACCCTAGCTATCACGATCGAGTGCCATATCCCAGAGGCTATACAGTGCCTAATTTCAAATAGTTCAATGGCATGAGCAATCTTGAATAGCACATAACTTACTTTATGACTTTGTATAGAGATTTAAGTAATATTCCCTCATTGTTACTTTATCATTTTTCAGCAAGCTTGACAAGAATAGTATCCGAGTGGTATGCCAATTTACAACCGAAATCCATACAAACTTGGGCACAAATAAAAAATTTATTTACATTAGGTTCATAAGAGTCAATGATAAAGTGACCATTGCAGATCTTTTCTCAACACCTAAATGTGACAATGAATCAATTTTGGCTTGTATCACATAGTGGAGAAATCTTAACATTAAGTGTGAACAACCCATGAGTCAATTTGAGGTGGTGAATCTAGTCCTCAGCAATATAAGGGAAGAATGGTTGCTACCTTATATGAGAGCCTCTTATATCCATACCTTTCAAGATATTATCATGCAAGTCAAAAGCTAGAAAGGATTGGCTTATCGACCTTATCTATTTTACAAAGCTTCAAGCCAGAAAAAGATAAGGCAAAGTATGGAGAGCCTTCCAAAAATGTGAGGGCTGCATTCACAATAACTGAATAAAAGTGACCTCCAAACCCTATCATGAATAAGAGTAATCCTTAAAGGCCACCAACTGTTGGAGGAGATGGAGAAGTGGATGATACAATAATCTCCAACAAAGGCTCAGAAAGAAATATTCTTTTAGAAGACAAAGAGTAGCTAAAATCTTTCAGGATGTCTTAAGGTTAGTTCTCCAATTACCAAAATCCAAGAGACTAGGCGAGGCCGGTAAAACAGATCACCCAAATTATTATCCTTAGCATAGAGTTTTGGGATATACCATTAAAGATTACTATGTGTTCAAGGATTGGGTCAAGAAGTAATATCGAGAAGGCAAGCTAACTCTGTCAAAGATAGCCTTATTCAAAACACCCATCGAATACATCAATTATATTACTGTGTTTGAGGGCTATGAACCACTTGCTGAAATTCTCTTTGGAGAAGAAGCACAATATGCTCTTGAACAAGGACACTTATGAAATGTCTACATTTTAAAAAGGCTAAAGAAATTGACGAAAAAAATGACTAGAAACCTTGGAGAGCTTGGGGTGGTGATGAAGAAAGCCTTATCAGAGCAAATTGTCTCACCTGCTTGAAGCATCGAGAAGAGGTAATAAGAGAAAGAAGAAAAAATTGGTTTGGCCAAATGAATATGATGTCAAGAAATCAGTCACCCAAGAATACATCGATGCTCTGAATGAATATATTTTGGGAGAAAGAAGCCAAGTGACTCTGGAATAATTCTTCCCTGGCATACTCAAACCCCTACTAGAGGACCATGATGTGAGAATTGATGAAAGTGAGCTTATGATAGCAACATGCTCTGATATATATGAAGAAAGCCTTATTAGAGCAAATTGTCTCACCTGCTTGAAGCATCGAGAAGAGCTAATAAGAGAAAGAAGAAAAAATTGGTTTGGCCAAATGAATATAATGTCAAGAAATCAGTCATCCAAGAATACATCGATACTCTAAATGAAAATATTTAGGGAGAAAGAAGCCAAGTGACTCTTGAATAATTCTTCCCTTGCATACTCAAACCCCTACTAGAGGACCATGATGTGAGAATTGATGAAAGTGAGCTTCTGGTAGCAACATGCTTTGATATATTTATCGTCAAAGATTTACAACTAAGCTGATCAGCACCCTATCGCTTCAATGATGAGAAAATTTAGGGTGCAAGGCAAGAAGAAGCGAATAGACTCATTAGAAATGTTACTGATGAAATGAGAAGTCCCATAGGTCTCCCTGAGGGCTGCTCCTAAGATGATTATCTTAGAGAGTGGTTTACCCGTGAGTACGACTATGATATACTCAAACTACAGTTAGACACTGTGAAAGAGCTAGCTACAACTAGCATGAGGTTTGTCAGGGGGCAAATGCAAATGTTGAGCAAACATATGAAGACTATGGCTGTCCACATGGAAAGTGTGATAAATATGACCACCATGCTCTGTGAGGAAGTCAAGAAGATGAAGAAGGTGCTAGCAGAAAAGATGAAGCCATACAAAAGACCTTGTAGGGGTGGTGATACACCACATAGTGACCCTCCTCAAGATCAGAATAACCACTTATGCCATTTACTCCAGAGATAAGTCAAGAAAGCCAAATACTATTAAAGAGAGTTATCTAAGTTTATGACATCTTGTTGCATGGTGGCTCTTACATTCAAGTTGAATGTCCGTAAACTACTATCCTAGCCTCCATCAAAAAATCTAGCAACAAATGCTCAACCTACTAGGTTTTGTGAAGTCCCAATCTTAGAACCTATGGAAGGATGTGCTTTGCCAACTTTAGAGAAATTATGTGTACAAGGCATGGACGATGAATATAACTCTATGTCTCACTCAAAGTAACTTTATAACTACTTTGGGAGGTCTTACACCAGCAAGCACCAAAGGAAGAAGCAAACATTTTGGGAGAAGATCAAATGAACTAATGCTAATGCTCATTTTGCCCCTTCATCAAGTTGATCTAAATATCCACAGTCAAGTTAATTTGAATATCCATAAAAGAAACATCCTAAATACAAAGTCGAAGAAGGTTATGCCGGCAAACGAAATAGAAGGGTTTATCCATAGAGTTTCTTTAGACTTCTCTACGAGAAAACCCCACATGCCTAATTCTAATATTGAATGGGGTGACTATTAGCCAGTCACATCCTCCAAAGACATTCGAAGAACTTTTAATTGGGGGCAAGAGTCCACTACCTCTTGTTGCAAGACTAGCCTTAGAAGTGATTCCAAAGACGATCCTTATTGGTCTCAAGATGCGAGGTTTCAATTAAGGAGAAAAAACTAGATACAACTTTGAGGTGGAAAGGTGTTACCTTTGAGATAAGCTCTAATACCTGGTGCGGGGGGGCGGGGGGGGTGTGGGTGTGTGTGTTGGGTAAGAATATCCCCAAGGGAAAAAAAAATTCTGATAAGTGAGGGCATTGAGCCCTTACGAGCTGAACCTACATCCAAAAAGTTTGAATATAACATAGTAGCCCACCTCAAGAAGATCCATGTTATGCTAAGTGTTTTTGATGTCTTGATGATGTCATAAGAACTCAGGGATATACTAGTGCATATCTTACAGATCTAGACAACTACCAAGTGTACTTTGTTGAAGAAAAGATAGAGTCTTTGTGTGCACATCAAATTCCTACCATGACCTTCACAAATGATGACCTACTACTTAGAACAATAGATCGCAACAGACCATTGTATGTTACAAGGAACAACAATGGGATTAGGATTAATCGCATCCTAATTAACCCAGACTCCTTAGTCAACTTGATAACTCTTCAAATTCTAAGAGCTCTAATTTTGGATGTGTGTCACCTATCATCCGAGATTATAACCATATAAGGGTTTAATTAGAATAGCCAAAGAGCTCTGGGAGCTATAATAATCTCTCTAAAAGTGGACGAGATGATGATAGATGTCAAGTTTTATGTGATGGATACTAATGTGTCATACAAAGTATTACTAGGGAGGTCATGGCTGCATGAAGTAAGGTAGTCCATCAACCCTATATCAATGCCTTAAATACTTGAAGGATGGTGAGGAGCATCAAATTGATGAGGATGTGCACCCTTTTGATATTCAAGAGGTATATTATGATGATGCAAAATGCTATCAGAGATCCAACACTGATAGGTGATTTGCTTCTATAAGCCAAGTAAAGCAAAATATTACTTACCCAGCCTCTTCAGGTGAATAAGCCCTACAAGTATGCCTGGGTGGTTATACTTCTAACAAAGATGATAACAAAAATTAAAAATAAAATACTCTCCTTGTTACTAAAATTTTGAAAGGCTTATTTAAGTTATTAGATGAGCTGAGCATCAACGTCATGGAAGAACTAACAACTTTCTATATTCCTCCATGGCACAAAAGAGAAAAAAAAACTATTTTACATAGTAATCCCTTGTAACCCAAGCATACATGAAATCATAAGGATTGAAGATTTGCGGATGATGGTGACCACCAACCGATAGTCATGCCTAAATAATTCTCAGATTAGCTTCATCAAATAATCAACAAATCTAGTTGTGGATGTCCACAAACAAAGAGGCAGAGTCATTTCTTCAAGAATCTATGGGGTCTACCCCAAAGATGTGCTTACATTCCTAGAAGAGAAAATAAGAACTCTAAAGGACTAGGCTATATTACTCCAAACACCAACACGTGTCTCATGATCACTATTGAATCTTTCTTCGATATTTAGGATGACCAAATGGTATCAATCCTTTCTGACATACAGGCCAAGGTGGCCTCAACTTTTTAGACATCATAAAAAGGTGACATCCTTGGTAGAATTTTATTAGAACTAAAAGAAAAGGGGCATGATGTAGGCAAAATGCCTTTAGACAAACCTTTACCAAACCTCATTCGACATTATGAACCACTTGGTGAAGAAATAATCCTCAAATCAAAACAAGCTCCACCAAAACTTGATGATGGGGGGCAATCCATAGTCAATGAATTGATGGAGATTAACCTAGGGTTAGAGGAAGAGCCCAACTCAACTTTCATTAGCACTCAATTTTCAAAAAAAAGTCAAGCCTAGTTTAAAGTAGTGCTGCAAAAGTACATTGATTACTTTATATTGAACTATAAGGAGATTCTTGGACTAGATCCTGATGTTGTAGTCTACAAGCAAGCTATCAATCTCAAGCTTCCACCTGTCAAACAAGTACATAGGAAGATAAAACTCGACCTAGGCAGAAGGTGATAGAAGAAATAAAGAAACTGATTGAAGTAGGCTTCATGAGAAAGGAGAAATACCCAGATTGAATGGCAAGCATCATGCCAGTCAAGAAAAAGAGTGGCCAAATCTATATTTGTATGTACTATAGGGACTTAAATAAAATATATCTAAAAGATTTTTTTTTATTGCCAACAATGAAAATCATGATTGATAACATGACCAACTTTAAATTATTCTCTTTCATGGATGGTTTTTTAGGGTATAACCAAATCAAGATGCATCTTAATGACAAAAAAATATGGTCTTCAGGACACTAGTTAGCATTTACTGTTATAAGGTAATGCCATTTGGACTTAAGAATACAAGTGTCACTTATCAAAAGACCATGCCTTTAGTCTTTGATGACCTCATACACCAATTAGTGGAATATTATATGGGTGACTTGGTGATCAAAATTAAGTCCAAAGACAAGTATGTCCAAGACCTAAAACTAGTATTCGACCACCTTAGGTAATATAACTTAAAGATGAATCCTATGAAATGTGCTTTTGGCATATCATCAGAAAAATTTCTTGGCTTTATTATCAGACATTGAGGTGTTGAAATTGATTCATCTAAGATCAAAGCTATCTCAGATATGCTAACACTCAACAATTTAAAACAATTGAGGTCATTCCAAGCTCAACTCGCATATAAAAAAAGATTCATTTCAAACCTCTCTGAAAAATGCAAGTCTTTTACTAAGTTGATGAGGGATACTCCATTTATTTGGAATCAAGACTATCAATAGGCCTTTAAAGAGATTAAACAATATCTCATAAAGCCACTAGTCCTAGTAGCACCTTTACTTGATAAACCCTTCATCCTCTACACAGTAATAATGGAAGAATCCCTGCGAGTACTTCTCACCTAGAATACTAAAGAAGGTAAAAAAAAAATACATTGTACTACATAAGTAGGATGCTAATGGGGGTAGAAAGTAACTACTCTCCCATCAAGAAGCATTGTTTGGTACTCATATTCATGGTCATAATGCTAAGGCATTATTTGCTTTCTCATCTAGTTATTTTAATATTAAAGATTGATCCCATAAAATACCTGATAACTAGGTTTATACTTACTAGGAGACTAGCAATGTGGGCTTTGATTCTCATGGAATACGATTTCAAGTTCACTTCTCAAAAGGTAGTTAAGGGGCAAGTCCTCACCAATTTTCTTGTTGCTCATCCAGTACCAAATGATTGTCCTCTGAGTTGCCAGCTCCCTAATGAAAAAAGCTTTTGGTCGAAGAAGAGGAATTTTACTTGAAGCTATACTTTGATAGAGTATCATCTATCATGACAGGGATCAAACCAAAGCTTCCACAAATTGAAGCAGGTATTAGACTCGTTTATGCTACTCCAAATGGGGATATTTTATGATACTCCTACTCTTTCTCAAAACCATGCACAAACAATGAAGCTAAATATGAAACTCTAATTATAGGATTGAAAATGACCCTCAACATAAAAATATGACGTCTATATATTTTTGGTGATTTGCAATAAATTATCAGCCAAGTCAAAGGTGAATATAAAGTCCACAAATCTGAGCTCCTGAAATACCATAAAAAGGCTCAAGAACTCATAAGGCAAATTTCATATGTTTAAATAACTAAGGTTACTCGATCCATCAATGTGGAAACAAACTCCTTAGCTAAATTAGCCAAGGGACTAGTAGCTCCTGATCAAGGAAAAATTCTAATCATAGTCCATAGTAGATAAATGATGAACTTAGTCTTAACATCAAACATGAAAAGACTAAATTGAAATTGCGAGAAAAGGCCACAAATTGGAGAGCACCATTTATTAACTATCTCAAAAGTGAAGAACTCCCAGAAGATAAATTTGCTTAGACACAATTCAGAAAGAGAGCCGTGTGGTTTCAGCTTATCAATGACACTCTTTATAAAAGGTCCTTCTATCAACTACTTATACGCTACCTCTCAGACAAAGAGGCTAAATAAATTATGTATGAAATGTATTCTGAGATTTGTGAGGCTTATCAGTTGAGGTTAAAAATAATGATGAAGATTAAATGTATTAGCTACTATTGGCCCAAGATGATAGGAGATTGCAATGAATATGCGAGAAGATTTCACCTATGCCAAATTCATAGTGACTTCATCAATCAACACCCAAATTCTCTATCCAACAGTATTCTCATAGTTATTCAAGGTATAGGGTACAAACATCATTGGCCTAATTGAATCATCTTCTTCTAAGGGCCATCGTATCATATTAGTAGCAATTGATTATTTGTCTTGGTGGACTAAGGCGCTTCTATTAAAAGGGGTAAAAGCATATACTATCATTTACTTCTTTTAAGAAAATATCTTGTACTGATTCAGTATCGCTCGAAGGATTATTTCTATTAATGGACCGTCCTTTAGAAGCTTCAAGGTAGGATGATTCACACATCATTACAAGATGGACTTGACATATTTATCCATCTACAATGTGAGAACCAATGGGCTCATTGAGATATTCAATAAGACCCTTTTCAAGATCTTGGAAAAAGTTATTGCTAGAAACAAGAAAGATTTGCACAAAAATCTTGTTGAGGCACTATGGTTCTATCGCACCATATATCGAATCCTTACTTAATCAATGCTATATGCGTTGGTATTTGGGATTGAGGCAGTCTTGCCACTAGAAGTGCAAATTCTTTCTCTAAGGATTACCTTACAAGAAAAAATCACAAGAGAAGCCACATTTGTCGAGTCCAGCAAAACCTAAAAATATTTTTGAGCACAAATATCTAAGGCCTACAATAAGATGGCTCAGCTTAAATCCTTCCAAAAGAGAGAAATAGTCTTGGTCCTAAAAAGGCCCATAATCCCAAACAAAAATAACAAAAATAAGTTTGAGCCTAATTGAGAAGACCCTTATATCATTAAAAGAATATTTGAAGGGGGATCCTACCAACTAATCAATGACAAGAGGAAAAAGCTTATGTCGTCAATCGATGGCCAATTCCTCAAAAGGTATTACACCTAAGCTCTGAGAGTGACACAATAACAACAAAAAGTATCTATGGTTTGTCTATGATGAAATATCCAATTTCCTCAAAAGAGAATGTCCAGTCAAACATGCATATATTTCTTAAGGCAAAACAACGACACAAAATCCACGCTCTCATAAAAGTTCATTTTCAAGTGATAACTTAAGTCCACCTCCATGTGACAAACCAAGTTCACTTTTACATGATAATATAAGTCAACTTTCATGTGGCAAACCAAGTCCAGTTTTATGTAGTACTATAAGTGCACTTTCACATGATAAATTAAGTCTACTTCTCCATGGCAACCCAATCCACTTCCATGTGGCTAAGTAAGTCCACTCATTATAATACTTAAGCTCACTCTATGTGGTAAATCAAGTTCACTTATTATGCTAACTCAAGCCCACTCAATATGGGAAACCAAATCTACTTTCACGTGATAAATTAAGTCCACTTTCATGTGGCTAGTCAAGTCTACTTTCACGTGAAAATTCAAATTTACTTTCATGTGGTAAAATTAAATCCACTCAACATGGTAGCTTAAATTTACTCCCAGCAGCGATTCAAGACTATTCCGTGTGGTGGTTCAAACTCACATGATCAATTCCTAAAGCATTGACACAAATGACAGGTACTTGGGGAGCTTGTTCGTATCCACTCCTCTCACTAAGAAAACTTGCGAAGTGGATGCAAAAAAAAATTTGTTTCAATCAATTTTAATCGAAAATTAAATTTAATCAAAATTTGGTTAAAATATAGAATTAAATGTTATTGGATTATAATTCAAACGTGGATCTCAATTGAACTTAAATCGCAATTAAATTTGATTAAAAATTAGATTTAATTTGGGCATAAATCACTAGGAAATTTGGCCTCAAATTGAAGTGAATAAAATGGGGCAAATATTTGGATGAAAATTAAACCCAAAATTTATCAAATATCTAGACTAAAATAAAAATTATAAAATCTTTACAAATGGGTTCTTGATAGAACTTATCTTATGAATAAGTCCCTAAGAAGAAGATTTTGTGAAAAAATCCTTGAAAATTTTGAAATTTCAAATTGATCTCTATAGAATTTCGGATTTACGAATAAATCCCTCAAATTTATATATTCGTAAATAAATTCCTAAAATTTCAAACTTTCGTCAATAGACACTCGAAATTTCTGAAATTTACAAATAAGCTCATCAAAAAAATTTTATTTACAAATAAGCCCAAATTTCACTTAAAAGGGACTTTGCAAATTTCAGATATGTTCTTTGTGCAAAAAAATATACAAAATTTATAAAATTACAATTTAGCCTAATTTTTCTAGAAAATATGCAAATAAATTTATCAAAATTTTTATTTACGAATAAGCCCAAATTTTATTCACAAGGGTTCCGGAAAAATTTAGAATTTTTGCAAATATCTCTTTTGCAAAAAAGCCCTAGAATTTATAAAATTATATTTCGGTCCAATTTTTTGGGACATTCTAAATAAATCCCTCAAAATTTTAATTTGTAAATAAGCCTAGATTTTATTAAAAAAGAATTCAAAAAATTTCAGAATTTTTACAAATATATTATTTTGTAAAAAACCTTTGAAATTTATAAAATTATATTTTGGTCCTTTTTTTGGAAAATTTTTGAATAAATCTTTCAAAATTTTTATTTATAAATAAGTCCAAATTTTATTTAAAAAAGATTCTAAAAATATTAAAATTTTTACTAATATATTATTTTTGCAAAGAATCTTTTAAAATTTAAAAAAATATATTTTAGTCTAATTTTTAAAAAAAATTTACGAATAATCTTCTGAAAATTTATCATCAAAAAATAATGTAAAGTTTAAATAACTTTATCCGAAAAAAATAAATCCCAAACAAGTGAATGATATCTAATCACGAAATATGAAAATATAATTCAATCAAAGATGACATGAGGATTACAATATGTCAATTAGAGATATCAATCACAATAACATATATTCCAAAAATAAATCGATCAATTAATCGATCAAAAATTTGATTTTGATTCTTCTTAAAGCTTATAAATTGTTGGGAAGCCTGCAAGAATAAAAAACAAGAACACGAAAAAAGAAGAGGATCACCGAGACATTGCCGAGAAGAAGAATAGAGGAAATTCAGAAATAGGTAATCTCTCCCTCCTGTTTTTTGTTTTTGTTAACCCGCTTCTTCTTTTTATTCCTCCACCGAAGAAGTGTTACACATGCTGCTCTGCCCTCGTCGCCAACACAGCCTGCAACCGTAGCCACTCCCTCTCTTCCTCGAGGTAGAATGAAACCGTAACCCTATCTCGGGCTCCGCCGCCGCATTTCACCTCCAATCCTTTCGATGGCGGCTGCGCGCGTCTCCGACCTTCAACCTCGTCACCGACCTCGAGGGTGTTCCAGCCCTCGCCTTCCTTGACAAGCTTCCTCTTGAATTCCTATTTCCTAATCTCCTCCTCTCCGACCTTCAAGACGGAGCTCTCATCCTCCGAGGGACCCATCATCTCCTCGTTCATCATCATCATATCACTGGCGGGAAGCGAGAGGATGATCTCGCCTGCAGCGAAGTCCAAATTAGCACGGGAGTAGAGGAGACGGTAGAAGACAAGGACCGGGATCTGGAGCACGCCATACTGGGCGTAGCCGTACTAAAAGGCAGATCGCCGGAGGAGCTCTGCGAAGGCAGGGTGGCCCTGGAGCTCGGCTCGCACCTCGAAGCGCTCCATCTCATCGCCAACGTGCATTGGCACGTGACCCTCTGCTACCGCCACTGTGGCGCGCTTCCTAGACATCGGCAGGTGGGATCTCGAGCAGCCGGAGACACACGAGAGTCTCCGGATCAGCCGCTTCATCGGATCGAACGGTAAGGACTTCGCGAGGGAGGCAGGGCACAGGTTTGGCGAAGGGGAAAGTGGGAAGGACGAAACTAAAAAAATAATGATAAAAGATGTTTTATTGGCCAGCTGTAGGGAAGGAGGACTATTGTAAAAGAAAAAATAAATAAATAAAAGAGTGTTTACGTGAGAAATAAAAAAGGGAATGGATATTATAAAAATAAAAAAAAATAAGAAGGATGACTGCCCGTTGTTAAAATAAAAAGAGAAATCAAATGAAAAAAAAAAAGAAAATCATGTTGGGATGGGGCTGTGTAGCCTAGGAAAAAAAAAAGTAGAAAAAGTTATTTTCTCTTAAAAAAAGAGATTATCTTTAGTCTCAATTTTCTATGAACTCATGATTTCATTATGTTCATTTGCGGTCCCTCGCAAATAGAGATGAAGACGGTGAATTCATAACCTCACCGTAGTCATTTGTGGTCCCTTGAAAACGACAATGAAGATGACATACTCATGATCTCGCTGTGACCACCTGCGACTCTTCAAAGACGGCAATGAAAACGGTAAATTTTTGACACTGTTACGGCCACCCATGACTCCTTTGAAGTTGACGAATCCTTGTCACATACAAGCTAACATTCAAGCTCATACTTATCCAACCTTTATGTTTATATCCAAGTCAATCTCCGGACTTGCATTTAGCTAGCTTTTGAACTCTCACGCAAATCAGCCTTCTGGCTCATATTCAAGCCAGTCCTTGAGCTTGCATTCAAGCCCACCTTAGAGCTTGTACTTAAGTCAGTCTTCGGCTTCATATTCAAGCTAGTCTTCAGGATCGCATCTAAGTTAGCTTTCAAGCTTGCATTTAAGCTAACTTTTAAGCTCGTACCTAAACCAGCCTTTGGGTTCACATTCAAGCTACTCTTTAGGCTCACGCTCAGCCGATTAAGGCAGTCTTCGGGCTTGCATTCAAGTCAATCTTTGGGCTCGTACTCAAGTAGCCTTTGGGCTTACACTCAATCAGCCTTTGGGATTACATCCAAACTAGTATTCAGGCTCACGTTCAAGCTAGACTTCTGGCTTGCACCCAAATTAGCCTTCAGATTTGTACCCACCTAGCCTTCATGCACGCATCCAAGCTAGCCTTCATGCTTGCACTTAGCTAGCTTTCTGACTCACACTCAATCAACCTTCGGGTTCGTATTTAATCCAACCTTTAGGCTAATACCTCAACTAACGTTGGGGCTTATATCTTAGCTAGCCTTCGGGCTCACACTAAGCTAGCATTCAGCCTTGAGTTTAGCTAGACTTTGGGCTCACGCCTAAGGTAACCTTCAATTTTATACCTAATCAGCCTTTGGGCTCATATTTAGCTAGCTTTTGGGTTCACATTTAGGTAGCCTTCAGAATTGCACTCAACCAACCTTCGAGTTTGCATCCAAGCCAACTTGCAGACTCGCACTTCAACTAGTCTTTGGTCTCACATCCAAGCTAGCATTGGGGCTTGCACTCAACCAACATTCAGGTTCATAGATAAGTCAGTCTTTAGATTCACATCTAGTCTACTCTCAGGCTTACACCTCTAAGCTTGCTTTCAAGCTTATGAATTAACCTAGCCATTGGGTTTACATATTTAATGGTAGACTACGAATCCGCCTAAAATTATCATAAATAACCAAAGATTCTCAAATCAAACTGCTTAATATGACGTAATTCGATCACATCGAAATTAAACTCAACCAAAACAGATTGACAAAGGCCAAGTTGACTCAAATGGACCTAAACTAGTTAAATAAATAAATTAAAAGTCTGAATCAAGCTTTAAAATCAAGTTGAATCTGGATTGAAATAAGTTCAAATCAAACTCTTACTGGGTCAAATCAAATCCAAACACAAAGGACAAACTCAAAGTCAAACCAGAATCAAGATTGGTTGAGCTTAAACTGAAAAGAAGTTGAATTAAATTTTCTTAAACTTGAGCCAAAGTCTAGCAGACTTGAACTCTATAAAAGTCGAACACAAGGTCAAATTTGACTCAAGATAAATGAAATCAAACTCAGATCTGAACTATATTTATCCTAATGAAACTAAATGGGGCCAAGCCAAGTCCCACTCGGAGTATTGAAACTTCAGTATGAATAAAGGGGTGGTATCACCACCCTAACCTAAAACAAAATTAGTCAAACTGAGTCTTACTAGGTGCGCCGCAAAAGCCTTTATTAATACTTCAAAGTTATACCTAACTCCATAAGTTGTTGGTGATGTTACTAAACTAAAGAAGTTAATTGCCAAGTCGCACCAAGTTGTTAGCAATACTTCAAAGTTATATCCAACTCCATAAGCCATTGGTGATGCTACCAAACCAAAGAAGTTAATTATTAATATGCTCTAAGTTGTTAGAAATACTTCAAAGCTATATCGAGCTACATAAGTCATTGGTGATGCCATCAAACTAAAGAAGTTAATTGCCAATCTATTCAAGACTATTGGTCACACTTCAAATTAGTCAATCTCAAAAGCTATTGACAACATATCTCCCAAGTTAAGTCAATCCAAAAGTATTGGCAATGCTTCAAATCAAACCAAACTAGGTAGGCTTGAACTTGCTTCGTCAGTCAATCACAATGCCTTATTAAAAAAAAATTTAAACATCAATACACTCTAAGTTGTCGGTCACACTTCAAAGTTGTATCTAACCCCCTATACCATTGATGATGCTACTGAGTCAATGAAGTCAACCAACAATACACTCAAAGTCATTGGTCATACTTCAAGCTAGTCAACCACATAAATAATTGATGATGTACTCTTCAAGTTAGTCAACACTAGACAACTCCATAAGCAATTGACAATGCACCTTTTAAGTTAATCAACTCCACAAGCAGTTGGCAATACATCCCTTAAGGTAGTCAATCTCACAAGCAATTGATGATGCACCCTTCAAACTAACCAACCTCAGAAGTAGTTGGTAATACACACTTCAATTTAGCCGACCTAAGAAGTAGTTGACGACACACACTTTAAGGTAGTGGACCTTAGAAGTAGTTGACAATGTGCCCTCTTAAGCTAGCCAACCTTAGAAGCAGTTGATAACACATCGTTCAAGCTAGTCAAACCCAAAAGCAGTTGACGACTAACTTCTTCAAGCTAGTCAATCCTAAAAATAGTTGATGACACACCTCTTCAAGCTAGTTGACCCTAAAAATAGTTGATAATATGATTCTCAAAGTTATACCCAACCTCATAAGTTGTTGGCGATACTACTAAATCAAAAAGAGTTATCGCCTACATCTTATTGGTTATGAAAATATTTCAAATAATAAAGTTATCAGCTATGCCTTATTGGTCATAAAAATACTTTAAAAACTAATAAAGTTATTACTTATACCATATTGGCCATGGAAATACTTCAAAAGCCAATGAAGTTATCATTTATGATTTATCGGCTATTGAAACACTTCAAAAACTAAAAGAGTTATCGCCTACGCCTTATTAGCTATAAAAAGACTTCAAATAATGAAGTTATCGCTCATTCCTTATTAGTTATAAAAATACTTCAAGGTCGACACAGTTATCACGAATGCCTTATTAAATAAAGAAAATACTCCAGCCCAAATAAAGTTATTATTAATGCCTTATTGGCCAATGAAAATATTTTAAATCACATAGTTATCACCGAAGCTTAAAGTTATTGGAAATATTTCAAACTTTTCTCATTTCCTTTTATGTCTCATCAGATAATGTCATCAATATCTACTAAAGATTGAGTCAATCTAAATCAATGTAATCTAGTGCATGGGGAGCAAAGTAGCGATACATATCAAAGTTTTATCTCCACTCTTTTGTTTCTTTATTCCTTTTATACCTTCTATAATTTTATGTTGAAATTTACTGTAAAATGAGAGTATATCGTTATTTAAGTCATGTACCTTTTTTTAAAATTAATCAAATACTTTCTTCTTTTTTATGTATTTATTTTATTAACTAGGTTTTTTACTTTAGGAGATTTCTGATAATTATTAGGATAATTAATAACATGGACTTGTACTTGTTAGATTTTTATAATACCTGATAGCGCACTTTAAATCAAAATAAACTCTTATTTGTGATTTGAGATCATTCTCGGGATCTCCACTATCTTGGATCGATGAAATTAATCCCACATGAATAAACCTCTCAAACATTAAATTCAAAAGGAGGTCAAAATCCACTTCTATTGTAAATAAAAATTTGCAAATACACCCTGCAAGTCTTTGGGTATTACATAAAAGTCCTTATGGCTCCTTTATAAAATAAACTCTAATTTCTTCAAATTATAAATAAATCCCAAATTAGAAAATATACAAATCACCACTACAATTTGTGAATTTGCTAGTGAATACAAATGTTAAATCTCAACAGATGGGATCTACAACTACACCTACATATTCAAACATTCATCCATAATATTATCAACAACAAATCAAATAAAAATCATAACAAATTCATATCTACATCCACGATAATTCAACATTGAAAAGAAGATAGGCCTGATCTAATTATCTCAATGGAGCTATAAAATCCTAATGTCCTACAAAGCCAAAAAGAGAGGAGGAAGATTAGAACCAATTCAAGAGGTATAAATTAGAAGAAGTCAAAGGAGATGAAGGATAAGTCAAATGGGTAAAGTTTCAAGAGTCATCTTCTTTCTTTTTTTTGCCATCCTGCTCTCTTTCTTTGTCTTCTATAGGTGTCCTAGTGCCAATGCTGCCCATGCCCTACTCCAGCTGCATGAGTTCAGGTGCCCTGTTCCACCCGAATCCTAAGGTTTAATTGCCCTAACCCCCATAAATGGCCACCTAAACTTGTAGGATTATCCCTCTTGCATATGTTGGATCTCAGTTAGAATACAAATGAATTTATGACAAACTACAGCCGGGCTTCTACCCAAAATAAGGGGCTAATTCCTAGTTAGAGCCTCCACTTGAGCCTAGCTAGATCTCGATTAGACCAGCCACCTACTGCCACTTTGCCACCTATAGCTACCTCCATTGTGCTTTTTATGCAATCTCTCATTGGCTCTATTGCCCTCTGCAGCATGCCTAGGTACTCCAACTGCCACTGCAAGCAAATAAAGCCCTCATCGGTAGCACCTCCCAAACCCCACAAGCCCTCTTGCAGCAAGGTGTCACCTTTCCTGATCAATGCTGCCATGTTCTCTATGCCACTGATTAAGGACAAAGAGGAAGGTGGAGGGAATGGTCGGCTATGGAGAAGATGAGGGAGAGAAGAGAGAAAATGGGTGGTGTGTGGAAGAAAAGAAGAAATAAATAAAAGAACAAAATAAAAGAGTATAATTGCTAGTTGTAGGTAAAAATGGGGTAAGAAGAAAGGTTTTTTTTTTTAAAAAAAAGAGGGAATATTATTGAAGGAAAAAACAAAAAAGAAAAAAAAAGAGAAAACAATAAAATAAGGAAAAGGTGGAAAAGGGAAAAAAAAGGAAATTTTATTTTAAAAAATAGAAAAGGAACTTTAACTCGATTTATGTGTCAAATGTGCCTATCATTATTTTTGGCCTAAGGGCATCTCTCAAGAGCTCGATCGCCATTCCACAGTCCATGGGTATCCTTCAGGATCTTGATCATCATTTTTCAACCTAAGAGCATCCTTCAAAATCTAACCTCTATTTACTTGGCCTAAGTACAATCCTCAAAACCCAAACTGTTATTTTCTATCCTAAGAATGTCACTTAAGACCCTAACTATCATTTTTTGTCCTAAGAGCATTCCTCGGGACCTTGACCATCATTTCACAGCCTAAGGGAATTCTTTAGAATCCAGACCATCACGTTTTTGTCTAAAAGCATCCCTCGCCATTTTAATTTCCTAAGATCATTCATCAAGAGCTTGACCATCATTTGTCGGCCAATAGACTTCGACCAACCATTGTACTCAGCCTAAAGGACCTCCTTTGGGACTTCAACCACCACTTAGATTAAAAGCAACCTTTGGGCCCCTAGTCAACAATGATCAACTAAATAGATTAATGAACTTGATCATCCATGATAAACCAAGTTGGTTTGGCTTAATTAATAACTAACAAAATAAGCCAAAAAAATTGATCAAACTCGAACGTATCATCACATGGACCTAAATCAAGTAATAAAATAAAGTTAAAACAAATAAATTAGAACAAAAGAAATTAAAATGAATCCTAAACTTGAACGAGAATTAAACTAGGTTTAGACTAGAACTAGACTAGATTTGAACCATATTTGAGCCTAATCCTAATTAGCTCTAAATTATTTCAAAACCAAACCCCAAGAGGCTCTAATCAGGTTTGAACCAAAACTCTAATTATGTTCAATTAAGTTTGAACTAAACCTTAATTTGGTCTGATAAAGTTCAAACCCAAACCTTAATCGGGTTGGATTAAATCAAATTCAAATCCCCAATGGTGCTTGAAATCAAGATCAAACTGTAATAAGGTCAAACCCAATTCAAACCCAAACCCTAATCGGGTTGGATCAAATTTAAACCCAATCCCTAAAGTGGCTTTGAATCAAGTTCAAACCACAATTAGGTCCAAGTCAGGTCAAACCCAACTCAAATTAGCTCCAACCCAAACCTTTCAAGTGAGATTAAACTCAAAATCAAATGGGTTCAAATCCAAAAGCCATGTAGGTCTAAGTCGGATCAAATCCAAACTGAATTCGTTCAAATCCAAACCTTAATCAAGTCTAAGTTAGACCAAACCCAGAACCAAATTGGTTCAAATCCAAACCCATTAAGAATCCAATAAGGGATCTAACCTAAAAGGGTTGAATTCAAATCCAATTGGGATCTAATAATGAGTCAAACCTGGATCTAATAAGGATTCAAAAAGGGCTAAACCCAAACCTATTTGGGATCCAACAAGGGTTAAACCCATAAGGATCCAATAATGGTAGAATCTGAATCTATTTAGGATCCAATAAGGGTCGAACTTAAGAGCCAATAAGAATTCAGTAAGGGTAGAACCCAATTCAATAAGAGGATCTAATAAGAGATGAACCCTAATTAGGATCCAATAAGGGTCAAACTGAAATTCAATATTGATCGACTAATGGTTGAATCCAAACTTAATAAGTCTCAAATTAAGGATCTAATAAGGGTCTAACCCAAAGATCTAATTAAAGATCTAATAAGGGTTCAATCTGAACCTAACAAGTGTCGAATATAAGCCTTAATCATGTCGAATCAAGGTTTCAATCAAATTCCCTAAGTAGGTTCAATCATGTTTGAACCAAAATCAAGTCCAAATCGAGCCAAATTTGAATGAGAATCAGATTTGAGCCCAAATCCAACTACAAATTAAACTAAATTTGAACTAAAAAAAGTTGAACCACAATCAAGTTTGAACCAGAATCGAAGGCTTCAACAAGTTCAAATCAAATCAATTCAAATAAGAATGGTCAGCATAAGCCAAAATTGCTGACCATCCCTTTAAACCAAATTAAGTTTATATAGGCTTGCATGCAATTAGACAATGTTTGAGGCGATTTTACCATAATCAAATTTAATTAAAATATTATTAAAATTGAGACTTATATACCACTAAATTATGACTCAAATGTAGGTCACGATCAGACTTAAATCACGTCTAAGTTTGATAAAAAATTCAGCTCAAATTATTGGAAAATTTGGGCTCTAGTTAGGGCTAATACAAATAGGTTAATTGGGCTGGATTTTTGGATCAAAATTGAACCTAAAATTCATTTAAAACCTAGGCTGAAATGACAAAATATAAGAATTTTGTAAATAGGTCCCTGGACTGAATAAATCTTCATAAATGGGTTCTTGGATAGATTTTTCTAACAAATATGTTTCTAGAATAAGAATTTTATAAAAAAATTTAATGAAATACTAAAATTACAAATCTGTCCCACAAAACTTAGAGTTTGCAAATAAATTCCTCAAAAAATTGATAATTATGATTTGATCCTTATGGAATTCAAAATTTACAAAAAATTTCTTCTAAAATTTTTTATTTATAAATAAGCTTCTAGATTTGATTTTTTACAAATAAGTCTCTTGAAATTTTTATTTGTGAGTAAGTCCAAATTTTATTTAAAAAGGACTCTGAAAATTTTAAAACTTTATAAATAAATACTTTTGGAAAAAGGCCTGAAAATCATAGAAATTCTAATTTACTCTAATTTTTAAAATAAATTGCAAATAACCCTTTTATAAATTCAATATGTAGGATGAGTATATTTTTCAAATTTTATTATCTACAATGGATAAGCTTGTCCATATCTCTCTTCAAAGACTTATTCAATCTCAAAAAAACTACATCCATATCCATTCACAACAATCTAATCCAAATAAGACTCATCCAAAGTAAATAGATGAGATTCTTAATTCAAATTTGAAAGAGATTATTTGCGAACCAACTCGATCTTCTTGTGCCTTATAAATTTTTTCATGTTCCTACAAAGAAGAAAGGAAAGGAGAAGATTAGAGCGTGGAGGTATGTAAAACTAGGAATACAACACAAAAGTTAAGAACCAAACCAATCAAGTAAAGATTTGAGTTCTTATCTTTTATTCTTCTTTGTTTTCTTCTTCTCCTCTTTATTCCTTGCTTTTCTTCCTTGCCAGATCCCTGGCCAAACCAATCAAACGACTCCTCACTGCTCCCATGCTCTCGTTGCCATCGTATCCTGCCGGATTTGAAGCCTCTGCAACCAATTGACTCCACTATGCACTGCCACCACTGGCAACCCTGCAGCTGGCTGTCCACCTCTGTCACCATGTTGCCATGCTACTGCTAGCCCCTACAATGATGCTATCCTGCTCCCTCCTAGCCTCATGAATTTGAGACAGTGGAAGCCCTTGTCCCTCCAAATTTTCTCATCCCTCGGATCTAGGGGTTCTTCTCTGCCAACGAAGCTCCAAATCCAGAGGGGGAATTAGATGGCAGTGGAACCATGGCTGAGGGAACTATAGGCACAGGCAGGGAACAGGACCTACATGGGCTGCCCCCAAAAGAATCCACAGTGGGCCTTTTGTCTCTTATAATGCCTTCATGTGCCTCGAGTGCTCTAGCAAGCGCCATGGCCTCAGTGTCCACATCAGCTTCGTTGGCTCCATCACTATGGACTCCTGGTCCAAGATCCAGCTCAAGTAGATGGAGGCTAGCAACAACGACCTTCTCAATGTTTTCCTCTCTAGTTATGACATCTCTAAGGAGGCCGACATTGTCAACAAGTACAATACCAATGTTGCTAGCGTCTATTGCGATCAAATTCAAGCCTTCGCCCCATTGCACCACTAAGCGTCATCCAGGTCCTCCACAAGCTTGATCCCGCATCCTCTATGAGCTCTACGATGCTACCACATCGTTAAAGCTACCTAAGGCCAGATCTGGTTAGATCTGACCATGAGAAAGAAGAGGAGATGGCTTGGACCTATAGGAAGGGGAGAGTCAAAGCTTGGCAGGCCATGGTGGGGAAGAAAAAAAAAAAGAATAAGAAGGAAGTGGCTCAGTGTGGAGAAATGGATAAGGAGGCTTGGAGGTGTTGAGGAAGAAGGATTAGGGAAGGAGGAGAAAAGTCAAGAAAAAACAAAAAATGACAAGGTTGCTACAAGCCCATGTGGGAGAGAATGCGACGAGGAAAACTCAGAAAAAAACAATTACAAAAGAGTTTTTTTTTTTTATGCACTCAAGCCAACCTTTGGGTTCATTTAGCTAGTTTTCGAGCTCGCACTCAGTCAGCCATCAAGCTCACACTCAGTCAACTTTCAAGCTCGCACTCAGCTAACTATTGTTCTTACACTCAACCAACTTTCGGCTTTACATCTAAACCAGCCTTTGGATTTGCACTCAACTATACTTTAGGCTCGTACTCAACCAGCTTTCGGGCTTGCACTTAGTCAGTCTTTGGGCTTACATCCAGTTAGCCTTCCAACTCCCACTCAGGTAGCCTTCATGCTCGCATTTAAGCTATCCTTGGGCTCGTATTTAAGCCAACTTTTTGGCTCGCATCTAAACCAGCCTTCAGGCTGGCATTTAAGCTAGCATTCAAGCTCGCACTCATCCAGTTTTTGAGTTCACATTTAAGCTAGTCTTTGGCCTCGTACTCAGTCAGTCTTCCGCCTAGCACTAAGCGAGCTTTTAAGCTTACAAACTAAACTAACCTTCGGGTTCATACATTTAAAGCTGGGCTACGGGTCTACCTAAAATTATCATATACAGTTAAAGATCCTAACATCAAATTGATTAACATGAAATAACTTAATAATACTAAAATTAAATTTAATCATAACAAATGGACAAAGGCCAAGTTCACTGATATAGACCTAAATTGATCAAATAAATAGACTAAAATACAAATTGAACTAAACTCCAAAAAAATCCAAATTGAGTAAACCAAATAAACTAAATTCTACCCTAATCAAGTTCAAGTTGGGTTAATTCAATATCAAGTCAAATTCAAATCTAGTCTATTCAAGATTGGATTATGATCAAATCTAAGTAAGAGGGCAAACTCAAAATCAAACCAGAACCAAGCCAGGCTAAGCTTGAATTGAAATTAAGTTAAATTAAATTGACTTGCACTTGAACCAAAGTCCATCAATATACAAACTCGAATTTGATAAAGTTCCAACACAAGGTCAAACTTGACTTAAGTAAAATGAAATCAAACTCAGACTTGAACTAAATAAGGTCAAATCGAGTTCTACTAAGTGTGCTTAACCTTCAACAATATTCCAAGGTTATGAATAACGAGTGATGTGATCACCCTAATATGAACTAGAATTAGTTTGAGTAACAACTAAATAAGGTCAAACTAAGTCTTGCTGGGTGTGCTACAAAAGCATTTAGTAATATTTCAAAACTATACCCAATTTCATAAACTGTCAGTGATACTATCAAATTAAAGAAGTTAATTGGCAATATGTTCAAAGTCGTTAATCACACTTCGAAACTAGTCAATTCCAGAAGTCATTGACAATACATCTTCCAAGTTATATCTAACCTCATAAATTGTTGGTGACACTAACAAATTAAAAAGTCAATTGCCAACATGCTCCAAGTTTTTTGCCACACTTCAAAGCTATACCAAATCCCATAAGCAGTTGGTAATGCTATCAATCCAAAAAAATTAATCGCCACTATGCTCAAAGTTATTGGCCACACTTCAAATCTATACCCGATCCCCTAAGCCATTGGTAATGTTACCAAATCAATAAAATCAATTAACAATGCACTTATAGCTATTGGCCATACTTCGAGTTAGTCAACCCTAGAAGCAGTTGATGATGCACTTCATAAGTTAGTCAATACCAAAAGCAGTTGACGACGCCTTCCACAAACTAGTCAACCCAACAAGTAGTTGACAATGTGTCCTTTCAAGCTAGTCAACCCCACAAGTAGTTGACGATGCACCCTTTTAAACTAATCAATCTTATAAGTAGTTGATGATGCATCCTTCAAGCTAACTAACTTTAAAAGTAGTTGATGATACATCCCTCAAGCTAGTTAGCCCAAAAAATAATTGATGATGCGATCCTAAAATCTATGCCAAGCCCCATAAGTTGTTGGTGATGCTATCCAAATAATAAAGTTATCGCCTATACTTTGTTAGCTATGAAAACACTTTCGAACTAGGCCAAAGAAGTTATCGTCTATACTTTATTTATTATGAAAATAATTCAAGGTCAACGAAGTTATTGTCAACGTCTTTGGGTAACAAAAATACTCCAACCTAAACGGAGTTATCGACAATGCCTTATTGGTTAATAGAAACCCTCCAACCCAAATAAGATTATTGTTTATGCCTTATCTGCTATGAAAATATCTTAAATTAGGAAATTATTGCCAATGCTCAAAACTAACAGAAATACTTTAAACCACAGAATTATCATCGATGCTCAAAACTATTAGAAACACTTCAATTTTTTTCCATTTCCTTCCATGGTTTAGGTTAGACATCACACTGTCTAGCACGAAGGAAGTGAGGTAACAACACATCAAAGTTTCTTCTTCACTATTTTTTTTCGTCATTTCTTTTATGTTTTTCATGTTGAAATTTATTATAAAGTAAGGATATATCTTTTTTAAGTCATATATCATTTCTTAAAATTAATCAAATAATGCTTTTTTTTTTCTTTCTTTGATGTCTCTATTTTATTAGTTAGGTTTCTCGTTTTAGAAGATTCCTGACTATTGTTGGGATAATTAACAATAGAAAATTACACCTATTGGAAGTCATGTTCTCACAACACTTGATAGCGTACTTTAAAAAAAAATTTTGACTTGTGATTCAAGATCACTCCTTGGGGTCTTCGCTATTTTGGATGGTCAATTTTGATCTCACAGATAGTCAGCCAAATGCCAAGTTTGAATCGAAACTAATAGAATTCAATCGATAATAAGAAGAAAGCCATTGGCGATACTTTAAAAGCAAATAGGGTTTATTGGCATAAGTCAAAATAGTTATTGACACCCTAAAGTCAAGTTTACTAACATCTTTCTAGGATCAAACCAAGCATCTAGTCAAAAATAGTTAAGTTTCAAGTAGTCCGTCTACCACATCATACTCAATCAAGCACATAGGAGTGAGATAGTAGTAAGATGTTTTTCGTTTCTTATTTTTGTCTTGTACTAGTTAGATTTCTTAGTTTAGGAGAACTTTGACAAATTTTAGGATAATTGATAATAGAGACTTTTTCTTAAATATCATGAATTTGCATGTTGGCTTTATGGTGTCTCGAATACGGATTTTTCGGATAGTCTTAATTATATTAGAAAGTTATTTAGTGGGGCTAATTTTTATCTAGATTTATCTTCTACTAGAAGGCTTAAATTAGTAGAATTCTTATTTGAGTCAGTCTTCTACTTTGACTCAAACATAATTAGGCCACATCTATAAATACACCATTGATGTAAGGATTTCAATACAGAGTGAGAGAGATACATATAGATTAATATTCTCAATACGTCTTGTGACAATTAGGCTACTTAGTCTTTTGTGAGAGTTGGTGATATTGGAGTTTCGTCTCCATCGTTGTAATATTCTCTTTCTCTTCTCATCAATACAAAATTCTCTGGATCGTCTTCGCCTCATATATCTCTTATCTACTATCTTTTCCTTTTTCTGTTCTTCCTTTATATCGTGAATTATGGTGAATATCGATATTTTTCGCAATAAGTGGTATCAGAGCTTGGTTCAACATGTCTACTACGAGTTCGATATAGAGAAATTCAATGGAAAGCAAGGATTTCCTATTTGGAAAGTAAGAGTTCGTGCAATTCTTACTCAACAAGGATTGAGAAATACATTGGAGGACGTCAAGCCTGAAGATGTCGCTGAAAGTGTCTGGAAAAATTAGAAGGCTAGTGCACATAGTACAATCATCCTCAGTCTCACCGATGAGGTACTCTATCTGTTTCTTGATGAAACATCACCTTTAGAGTTATGGGAAAAGCTGGAGAAACAGTATATGAGTAAGTCTATCTCAAATCGAGTTTATTTAAAGTAGAAGCTCTTCAATTTTTGAATGACAGAAGGTACGAATATAGTTGATCATCTTAATACTTTCAATAAACTTGTCTCTCAATTGTTAAGTATTGATGTTAAAATTGAAGATGAAGATAAGGCAATTATTTTATTATCGTCCTTAGCTCCTTCTCTTGAGAATCTTAAAACTACTCTCATGTATGGGAAGGATTTGAAATTTGACGATATTTTTGCTTCCCTTCTATCTAATGAATATTTGAAAAAGATTAGAGGGGATGTGTCACACTAAGAAGCATTAATTATCAGAGGTCGTACCAAAGAAAGATCAAGGACAGGTCGTTCTAGATCCAAATCCAAAGAAATAAACTGCAGTTATTGTAAGAAGATGGGACATGCAATTAAAGATTGTTGAAAGCTCAAAGGAAAGAAAGAAAGAGAATCTCAATCTAAAGAGCAAGCCAAAGAATAAGTGTCAGTTGTTGAAGGGAGTTCTGATGATAATTTGGGTAACGTTCTCTCTATTAGTTCAAATTTTGATCGTTACCATGATATTTGGATTCTTGATTCTAGTTGTTCTTACCACATGTGTCCTAATAAGGATTGGTTTGAAGATTACAAGTCCTATGATGGTGGTTTGGTTTTGATGGGTAATAACAATCTATGCAAAACTATTGGAATTGGAACAATCAAAATTAAGATGTTTGATAATATTATTAGAACTCTTACTGATGTTAGACATGTTCCTGATTTGAAAAAGAATTTGATCTCTTTGGGCACTTTGGATTCTGCTGGTTATAAGTATTCTACTGAAGGTGGAGTTCTTAAGGTTGCTAAAGGCTCACTGATAATAATGAAGGGCCTAAAGCATTGGAAATTTTTATGAGTTAGTAGGAAAAATCATTGCAGGTGGAGCAGCAATTTCTCAAGCTTCTTCTTCTGAAATGACCCACTTATGGCATATGCGTCTCGGTCATATGAGTGAGCAAGGTTTAAGCGAGCTCAACAAAAGAAAATTACTGAAAGGCCTCAACTAATGCAAATTGAATTTCTGCGAGTATTGTCTTTATGGTAAACAGTCCAAGGTAAAGTTTAACACCGGTACTCATTGCACTAAAGGCTTAATTGATTATATTCATTTTGATGTGTGGTGCTCTCCTATTCCATCAAAATCTGGTGCTCATTATTTTGTCAGTTTTATTGATGATTTTTTCAGAAAAGTGTGGATTTATTTTTTGCATCACAAAGCCGAAGTGTTTTTTGTTTTCAAACGGTGGAAAACTTCAGTTGAAAAAAAGACTGGTAGAAAAATCAAATACCTCAGAAGTGATAATGGCGGAGAGTACAAATTAACAGAATTTCTCAAATTCTATGAAGATGAAGGCATCAAATGCCACTTTACCATCTCAGAAAAACCTCAACAAAATGGTGCGGCTAAAAGGATGAACAGAACCTTGTTTGAGAAAGCACGTAGTATGCTCAGTACAGCTAATCTTGATAAAGATTTTTCGGCAGAAGTAGTTAATACAACATGCTTCATTGTGAATCACTCTCCTCAAATAGCCATTAATTGCAAGACTCCTGAAGAGGTATGGACTGGTCAACCTGTAAATTATTCTTCTTTAAAGATTTTTGGTTGCCCTGCTTATGTGCATATTATCAAAGATAAGTTAGATGAATGTTCCAAAAAGTGTATTTTCCTGGGTTATGCCAAAGGCGTCAAAGGCTATCGTTTGTGGGATCCTACTATTTCAAATATAATTATTGAGAGAGATATAGTATTTGATGAAAGTATTTTGCTAAAATTTCTCCAGAAAGATCCTAATGATATAATGCAAGTGGAGGTGGAGCATGTAGTTCCTTCAGAAGAAGATATTCAGGGTATACCCAACTCTCAAGAAAATTCTAAGAATCAAGTTTCTGAAAAGACTCCACTTCGAAGATCTCAAAGAAAAATAAAGCCACTTGAAAGGTATGGTTTTGAAGATATGGTAGCTTTTGCTTTAGTTACTGACAATGGTAATCCTTCTTCCTATAAAGAAGCAGTGCAGGATAAGAATTCTTTTCAGTAGCAAGCTGCTATGAATGAAGAGATGGATTCCCTTCAAAAGAACCATACTTGGGATCTGGTGAAACTACCAGAAGGTAAAAGAGTAATTGGTTGCAAGTGGGTATTTCGAAAGAAAGAGGATTTCTCTGAGATAGATGGTGTTAAATTCAAGATCCGTTTAGTTGCAAAAGGGTATTCACAAAAGGAGGGTGTTGACTTTAATGAAATTTTCTCTCCTGTGGTTAAACACACATCTATTCGTTTTCTACTTGCTTTAGTTGCTTTTCATAATCTTGAATTAGAACAACTTGATGTCAAAACTGTCTTTCTGCATGGAGAATTAGAAGAACAAATTTTTATACAACAACCTGAAGGTTTCATCCAAGAAGGCAAGAAAAATTTTTTCTGCAAGTTGAACAAATCACTTTATGGTTTGAAACAGTCTCCAAGGCAATGGTATAAAAGGTTTGACAGTTTTATGCTGGGACAAGATTTCATCCACTGCAAACATGATTGCTGTGTTTATTTTAAGATTCATGCCAATAACTCATTTATTATATTGCTTCTTTATGTTGATGATATGCTTATCGCTACTCAAGACATATCTCTACTGAATGATCTAAAGTTTAAAATGAAAAAGAAATTTGAGATGAAAGATTTAGGTGTTGCAAGGAAGATTCTCGGTATGGAGATTGATCGAGATAGAAAGCATGGCAAATTATGGCTCAAACAGAGCAAGTATCTCGAGAAGATTATTTCTCGTTTTCACATGCAGAATTCAAAATCCGTCAGTACTCCTTTAGCATCTCACTTCAAGCTTTCAGCTCAACAATGTCCTTCTATAGATGAAGAGCATGCATACATGGAGAACATCCTATTTTCAAGTGCTGTTGGAAGTCTAATGTATGCTATGGTATGCATAAGACATGATATTACACAAGCAGTCAGCGTTGTTAGTCGTTAAATGCCAAATCCAGGAAAAGAGCATTGGCAGGCTGTGAAATGGCTATTAAGATATATCAAAGGTACTCTTAATATTAGTTTATGTTTCGACAGGAACACAGTGTAAGAGGCCAAAATTATTGGTTACGTCGATTCAGACTATGCTGGAGACCTTGATTGACGTCGATCCTTCACTGGTTATCTTTTCACTCTTTGTGGAGGACCTATTAGTTGGAAGTGTACCTTATAGTCAACTGTAGTATTATCTACAACAGATTCTGAGTATATGGCAGCTACAGAAGCCGTCAAAGAAGCTCTATGGCTAAAAGGTTTGGGTGTGAAATTGGTTTTTCTTAACATGTTCTTCCTATTTTTTGCGATAGTCAGAGCGCCATACACTTTGCGAAGAACCAAATGTACCACGCCAGATCAAAGCATATATATGTTCGATTTCATTTTATTCGGGATATTATTGAAGACGGCGAGATTTCTTTACAAAAGATTCATACTTCAAGAAATCCTGCAGATATGTTGACGAAGGTGATTCCGATTGACAAATTCAAGCTCAGTTTGGACTTGATCAATGTTCAAGGTCATTGATCCTATCCCAGGAGGTAATGGCAAAGACATCTATTGAAGATTCAAATTCAGAGAATAAAATGATTCAAGCCAAGGTGGAGATTGTTGGCTTTATGGTGTCTCAAATCCGAATTTTCCGGATAGTCTTAATTATATTAGGAAGTTATTTAGTAGGTCTAATCTTTATCTAGATTTATCTTCTTCTAGAAGACTTAAATTATTAGAAGTCTTATTTGAGTCAGTTTTCTACTTTGACTCAAACATCATTAGGCCACATCTATAAATATACCATTGATGTAAGGATTTCAATATAGAGTGAGAGAGAGAGATATAGATCAATACTCTCAATACGTCTTGTGACGGTTAGGCTACTTAGTCTTTTGTGAGAGTTGGTGATATTGGAGTTTCGTCTCCATCGTTATAATCTTCTCTTTTCTCTTCTCATCAATACAATATCCTTTGGATCGTCTTCGCCACATATATCTCTTGTCTGCTATCTTTTCCTCTTTTTTGTTCTTCCTCTATATTGTGAATTGTGGTGGACATCGATATTTTCCGCAACATTTGCAATTACCTGAAAACCCACCAAAACTGAGGGTTACTTGATTTGTTGTTTTTAATTTATTTCTCAAGATCCTTTACTCATCCCAAGTGGTCAATCTTAATTCCATATGTACAACACCCAAACTCCATATTAAATTCACCTCCAAAGAATAATGATGATTCTCGAGTGTTTCTTGCCGATGAGCCTATATAGACCTCACAAACAAAAGTGGAGCCAAACTGTCATAAATGAGCAACTATCCTACATAATGGTGAATAGAATATGTCATGAAGTGATGGCTCCCCACAAGGATCAACTCACTCTAAACACCATTGAAAGTAAGTGGATGAGGAATCGAGATAGTAGTAAAATCAACCAGGTTATCACATAGGTTATCAAGGAAAGCCCTCCACCATGCATGCATCTCCTTGTTAGAAACCTCCCAAGAGATTGAATCACAATTATCAACATTATGCCCTCATGAGACTAATGTTCAAGCTAAAGTTTGAGACACCATTCACTTCCAATGAAGTCAACAACACAAAAGATCACATTCAGTCCTTCTGTAAGATAGGAAAAAATAGTTACAACTTAGGGAACATCCATTGTGAAGAAGACAACTTGCAATGACATCAGCATCCAACCTAGGAAGGGCTATCATTCGTTTGGAAAATAGAAAAGACCACAAAAAACTAGAGTCGCTCTTAGAAAACCATGATGTCAAAGTCTTCCAATTGAAAAAGAGGAGAGTAGCACACTCACAAGTGACGAAGAAGGAGCTCATCATATCCCTCATTGAAAAGATCAAAAGTAATGTTATCCATACCAACAACATGACTGAGGAGAACTTCAAGCTTGCAACTCATACCAAAGATGATGTTGCAATCCTTTGGCATCATGAAATCCTCTACGTCATTCAAGCCCAGTAAGGTATTTAATTTCTCAAGTGAAGGTAACAACTCTCCACAAGAAAAGAAGAAGGTGTGAGTTGACGAATTCCATCTCTCATTAGTGGCACCAATCAAAGGCCAATTGGTATGACGATGCCTTAATCATTCAAGTCTCAAGATGTTTACATAAAGAAATGGAGCCTCGTAGAAAGTTAGGAAGAAATCAAGGAATTGATAAACCCATAGCTGTTGTTTAAAGAAAAAAACACTATAAATTTCTCGGACCCATTGCAGGAAAAGAGTGGAGAAGGTTAAAGAACCTGATTAGCATGCCCATGAACCCAAAAGCATGCCAAGTTCTAGATGACTGCCCCCGTTGCAGCCCAGCCCAACTTAGCCCATCCCAGGAATCCCACCAAAGAGAAAAAAATCATAGTGTCACTCCACTAGGCATAACGACCTATCCAATGAAGAAATAGCAGCAAGAAGTGGCGATCAAACTTCAGGCCTACCACCAACAACAATAGGAGAAAATTATGATGCCAACTCTACCCATCATGGACATGATTTCAAAACCGCTATCTAAAGAAGGTCAAGGCAGTTTGTAGCCCCTATATTCATAACGGCCTCTTGATTCAACCAATGATTGACAACCCCTACATAGTCTTATAAAAAAAACTTGCATTTTAGGGGTATCTCACCCCTTTGCATCACCTCCGCATGTATATTTCATGATCCTTAGGTACTCTAATAGAAGAATATAGTAGGACTCAACCATTTGGTTTTCCAATCTAGCTTGGTAATTTGATAAAGCACCTCCTCACAAGATAGTGGTGAGAAAGGCCCACTAAAATTACTCAAAGTTTGAGATTACTTCTAATGTGTTCTCATCAAGACCTCTTTATTTAATCTAAGCTACATTATACCAGGATAGTGGTGAAAAAAGCCCATGAAATGCACTCAAATCTATTCTCTTGAAATATGAGTAGAGATTACTTTGTGGCGTGTTCCCATAAATTCTTACCTCTCGAAAGGTTGCTCGCAAACTTATGATGAAACATAAAATACAACCTAAAAGGGGAACGAGTGAGGATTTGTAAAACTCTTTTAGTGATATGCTAAGTTTTCTCAAGGTTAAAACAAACAACAAAGCATTCAATGCTTTCCAATCACCACTAGTGTAAGAAATGAACTAGACAAGAGAGCAAACTAATGCTCAACTGCAAGTGCGTCACTCCAATTGAGCCAAGTACTCACTCAAGTAATACGAATATCCTAGAAGTTCTTACAATGTTTGAAATAATGAATTATAAAAATTTTCTCACTAGATGTGTCTATCAATTGAAGAATAAGGGTAAGAGGATGTGAAAATGAATATTTTGTATAGAATGCTTGTGGAGGCTTTAAGGGTTCTAGAACTCTTGTAGAATTGTAAAAATATGTTAGAGAGAAGATCAAGCCATTCTATAGGTTTGGAGTCATCAAATGGACTTTTGAGAAAAGTTTCCAATGACTAGTTGTTCATAGTAGAATTTTGCTTGGTCATCCACTTTGCACCCAATGGCTAGAAAACCTAGCCATCAAACAAACTCCAAAAGTTCACTGGAAACCAGAAAAATTCTGCAAATTTTAGGCTTTTTTGAAAGGAAGAGTGAAATTCCACTCTAGGCCCATCATAATTTAGCTCTGACTATTTTTGGCCAAAATGTTTGTAGTAGAATATCTCGCACCTAAAGGGAAAATTTTCACAATCTTGGGATTGAAAATCCAACATCAAGTCATCTCCTTCCAGTTGACATATATCACAAATAATTAGGAACTTCCAAGAATTGTCTCATGTCAAATGTGGGTTCTAAGTCCTCAACAACCACTTTCTCATCCTATAACTAAAATAAATTAAAATTACAATCAAGGAGAAGGGTCTTGTTTTCAAAAGCCATCTTGCACTCCATTACGGAATTTCCAATAATCATCCTTGAGTCTTGACCCACTGAATGTCAAGATATGATTTGAAAATCTTCTTGTGGCTTGGTTCAACATTGTTGGAGGATCATCATCATGGCTAAGCTTTTGGTTATCACAACTCAAAGAAACTCATTAGACCATTTGGTTTATCAAATCAAGCAGTTAGCATAAAAGGCCCAAGATCATCCACACTACATAATTTAATTTATTGACTTCTTAAACTCATTTGAAACTTACAAGCAAGTAAAAAAAATTTGACCAAACTACACCATTTCAAGGTTTTCCTGGTATTTAAGGGATGATGATTATCCTAATACCAGGAATACCCAAGATGGTAAAACAAATGGGGAATCCCCAACATTCATTAAGGAATGTTGGGAATTCTTGATGTTTTTTAAAAAAGCACCAAAAAATCTCAGCATTCATCGAGGAATGCCAGGAATTCCTGATATTTTTAAAGAAGCAATAGGAAATTCCAGTGTTCTCCATTGACCATTAGGAATTCTCGACATTTTTTCATGGATTGCTAGGAATTCCCACCATTCCTATCACAAACACTGGGAATTCCCGATGTTTATATAAAAAACATGATGATTCCTAGTGTTCATTTAAAAAATATAGGGAATTTATGTTGTTTAAAAAGTTCAGTGGCCTAAATGGGTAAGTTTGGGTGCTTGAACCTTGCTAATAGAAAAAAACTACCTATTTCTCTTATGTTCAAATGCCTAGACATATATGTTCGGTTGCTCAAATGTTGAAAATAGAAAATAGAACCTTGTTTCCACTGCCTGAATAGTTAAGTTTGGACACCCAAACAAGTAAAACAAAGGACAATTTCTGGCATTTTTAACTTAAAAATATTGGAAAAAATCCACTCTAAAAGCCCCTAAGAGATCCTTCTTCCCTAATCTTCAACGCAAGGGTTTCTCTCCACCTTCCTCTTTTCTTTTTCCTTGGTATGTTTGGTTGGCTAGATCCCCATCTACATCTCCAATTTGGCACCTCCTTCTTCTTCCTTGCGAGCATCTCGAGTTCCACTCCTCTTCCTCATAAGGTATGCCCTAGATCCTCCTCTTTCTTTCTTACACAAATTTCATATTTCTTTTGAGTTCTCTCATTATTTTCTTCTCATGATAGTTAGACTTCTCGATTCCTCTCTACTTTCAAGAATATCTCCATTTCCTTGTAGATTTGTTTGAAAATATCAATTTCTATAGATTTTAGGGCTAGTTGTAAGTTATTGATACAAATGGTCAATTTGGACATCAATGTGTCTAATTATTGATAGAGAAAGTTAAGATTGAGTTAAAACTATTTATTGAAAGTAATTAGCTCTTTTGCATATGAGAGAACACGGATCAAACATGGTACAAATATGGCACAACATGGGTCAAACACAGTGCGAACATGGGCAAACAAGGGATGAATATGGGTGACTACACAAAACTATTATTATTTTATCCCATGATTTGTCAATATTATTTACATATATTTTTATTTTATTTTGTAAGTCAAAGCTATACAGGAATTTAAGGATATGTGCGAAAGCAACAATGGAGGATGGGTGGACCTTTAGTAAGTTGTGGACTACTGTGATGCATATTTTACCTTTCTTTGCTATTTTATTCTATTTTTCTAACTTTTATTTGTAATGTGAACCTTTTCTTTTCTACATTTCATAATGTTATAAATTTTGCAAAAATTCTTTTGTATTTGTAAATACATATTATGTATCTGATTTCCCCCCCCCTATTTTGATAATATTCGGATGCTGAGAAGTTAGGTCCGGGCCCCTTGACATCTAAAAATAGAAAATAGTCAATATTTTCTATTATGTTCGAATGCCCAAAGATGTAGATTCAGGCTCCCAAACTCTGTAACACAATACAATTCCTACCATTTCTATAAAAAAATGTCATCTTTCCTAGCATTTTCTCAAGAAAACACTAGGAATTTATTGGCTGGCATTTCTCATGAAAATGCCAGTAATTTTCAGGTGTTTCATATTTGAAATGTCAATAAACTCCTATTGGTATTTTGACCATAAACACCAGAAATGACCAATATATTTTTATTGAATGTTAGAAAAAATTATATATTCCTAACACTCATAAACGACCAAAAAAAAATGCCAGGAAAGATTATTACTATCATTTTAAAAAATTTTGGAAACATTTTCCGCATTAGAGTTATTGGCATTTATGAAATGACAGGAATACTTTCCCAATGTTTTTTCTTTTATTGACAGCATTTTGGGAATCCCCATAAATCATATAGTGCAAGTCTATCCCCAAAGGTAATTATCTTATTTATCCTTGAGATGCATCTTATTTCTTTTAGCATCAAAGTAAGGAAGGGATAGCTTTACATACCCACCTTTTCATACCATCTTGAACCATTAGTGCAACTTATATTTGATTCAATCGGCCATTTTATAAAGCATGATTTTAAAATGCAATTTTAAATTATTTTTTTTTTAGTTTGAGGTCTTCTTTGGAAAGAGTTTTTCACAATATTTAACATGTTCAAATTACTTAAAGTGGCAGTTTCCAAGTTTTATCACAAATATTGAATTTTTACTAATATGTGCATAACTTTTCATTTTTACAAGGACCTGTTTTGTAAAATTTCAAAAATTAAAATTATTCTTGGCAAAAGAATTTGTACCAAAAGAGTTTAAATCTCCCTCCATCTTCTAGAAGCTTTTGGAAGGTCTTTGCAAATTTCAGAAGTTCAAGATTTTATTTATTAAATAGCATAATGATGCATAAATCTCAAGAATTTTTCCCCCTTGATCTCTATTTCCCATATCAAAAATGAATTTCTAAATTCCAGGGATCTTTCTGAAAAATTTGAACATTTTAGAAACCTACATGCCTAACAAACCAAGAAAAAGTCTAGGCTCCATATGGGTGGCGCTCACATGAAGCCAAGCACTTGTAAACTAGTCCCTAGGTTGTGAAAGCCAATGAGCTAGTGCTGCTAGAAACCTAGTGCTTGTCCCCTTTTGCATGAGCCCAGTTAGAAAGGAGCCAAGAGATCCAACAAGACTTTTTTGATGGCGCTCAATATACCCTATGGAGGTGAAATTGACCACCCGAGATGGCTAAAGACCCTGAGGAGTAATTTTGCAAATAAAAATTGAGGGCTTAAATGCGTAATTAGGTGTTGTGAGAACATGACTTCTAACAATTATGAACTTTTATTATTAATTACCCCCACAATGGTCAGCAATCTCCTAAAGTGAGAAAATCAGTTAATAAAATAAAGACAAGAAGAAAAAAAAAGCATAATTTAATTGATTTAAGAAAGGGCATACCCTCACTTCACACTTTATAAAATTTAAATTCATAATCTTAAAGAGTATGAAATGACAAAGAAAATAAGAAAAGTCTTAATGCTCACCACTACCCAGCTCTCATTCACCTAACCAAATGGGATTTGATTTGGATGGGTGCTTGGCTTGATCCTTAGCAGATGTTGATAACTTTGCTAGATTTTGGGATATGGCTGACTATTTTTGCTTGTGTTAGTTGACCCTACTAGAGTTTAAAGTATCATTGACTATCTCTGGCTTGTTGTCAATTAACTTCTCTTTATTTAAGAGAATGATTAGTGACCTCACCTTATGCTAATCATTTCTAATTTAACAATCAACGACCTTCTTAGCATATTGTCGATTAGCTTTGAAGCATAACCAATGTCTTTTAAGCTTCTATTAGTTTAGCTTGAAGTATGGCCAATGTCTTTCTGCACATTATTGGTTGGCTTCTTTTGAATAAGTCGTTTGGTTGACTGACTAATTGAGTTCAAGCCTACCTTAGTTTGGCCTGATGTAAAGGAATGATTAGTAACATGGGTTTATGCTAACTATCCTTCATTTGAAAACTAATGGCCTTTCTTGGCTTGTGTCAATTAGGATTTGAGGTTTTATCAATGACTTTTAGGTTATTGTCGTCTAACCCTAGGTGATTTGAATTTAACTTGACCAATACTTGATTTAGTTTGAATCCAATTTGGTTTGATTTCAAGTTCAAACTTGGTTTTGGTTTAAGCCTAATTTGATTCAATTTGATATTCAAAACTTGATTTTGATTTGAATTTGATTTGATTTAGTTTCATATTCAGAACTTGATTTTTATTCAAATTTGATCTAATTTAATTCGATGTTCAAAACTTGATTTTGATTTGAATCTAATTTGATTTAGTTTAATATTCAAAACTTGATTTCGATCAAGTCTGATTCAATTTGATATTTAGGACTTAATTTTGACTCATGTCTACTTTGATTCAATTTAATGTTCAAAACTGGATTTCAATCGAGTCTAATTTGATTCAATTTAATATTCAAAACTTGATTTTGATCAAGTTTGATTTGATTCAATTCAATGTTTAGAACTTGATTTTGATTCAAGTCTGTGATTTAGTTAGATATTTAGAACTTAATTTTGATCAAGTTTAATTTGATTTAGTTTGATGTTCAGAACTCAATTCGAATTGAGTCTAATTTGATTTAGTTTAATATTTAGAACTCAATCTTGATTTAAGTCTGATTTGATTCAATTTGATGTCCAAATTGATTTTAATTTAAGTCTAATTGATTCACTTAAATGTTCAAAACTTGATTTTGATGCAATCTGATTGGATTCAGCTCGACTCGAGTTTTACCTCATGTTGAATTCTCATCAAGCCTTGAACTTGGTCCTGAGTGAATCTTGGATCCAACCCTGATCAGGTTCTTATTGGATCCTTATGGATCTTGGATCCAATCCTGATCGAATTTTTATTAGATCCTTAATAGATCTTGGATCCAATACTTATCGAGTTCTAGCTGGATCCTTAATGGATCTTAGATCTAACCCTAATGGGTTTATGTTGGATCTTGGTTTAAAATATTAATGGGTTTGGCTTTGACCTATGTTGGATACTTATTGGGTTCAAGTCCAAACCTTAATGGACTTAGGTTCAAGTTCAAATGGGTTTACATTTAGGTTCAACTTGGTTTTGGTTCAAGTTTTACTCAGTTCTAGTTTAGGTTTGACTTAGTTTTGGTTTAAGTTTACCCTGATTCTGGTCCACTTTGATCTGGTTTTGAACTAAATTTGGTTTGATCTAATTAGTGTTTTGTTAGAACTTAGCACAACCAAATTTGGGTTTAGTTCAAACATAATTCAACCCAATAAGGGTTTAGTTTGAACTTGGTTTAAACCAAATCAGGTTAGTTTGAATTAATTTAATTTGGGTTGACCTGATCTTTACCAAACTAGGTTTGAGTCTAATCCGACTTGAGTCAGATTGACCAAATTTGAACCCAATTTGTATTTAGCCTAAACTGATTCAACTTAGGTTGACTTGATATGGGTAAGTTGACCCGAGTTGAATCCGATTAGGGGGTTTGAATCAATGTGAGATTGATTGACTTAATTAGGATAAGATTAGGTTTAGGCCTGATCCAATTTGAGTTAGGTTGAACTGATTGGGGCTGGGTGTAAACTAATTTTAGGTTTACCTGGTTCGGACTCAATTAGGGTTGGGTCTAAATGAATTTGATCTATATTAACTCAATTTTGATTTGGATCCAGTTCAATTTGAGTTTTAGTCCATTTATTTGATCATTTTAGGTCCGCTTAATGGTTCATTTGGGTCAAATAAGTTTAGCTTAATTAGTTCATTTAATTTAGCCTAATTGGCTTAGTTTCGATCTAATTAGGTTAATTAATTTAATCAATTTATGTTAATCAATTTGATTAATTTACTATATATCAATTAAGCTATTTATTAATCATAGTGATTTTGGGTGAACCTATAGCCTGACCCTAAGTCGATTTGACTTTTAGGCGATTAAACTTTTAGACAAACCTGTAAGTTGGCCTTTAGTTGATTAGACTTTAATATGAGCCCGTAAGCTAATCTTTAGTTAATAAGACTTTTAGGCAATCTCACAAGCTAGTCTTAAGTCTAAATTGACTTTTGGAGAGCCTGTAGGTTGGCCTCGATTGCCTTTTAGGCGACCTTGGAGGCTAGCCTTGAGTTAGAAATTGATTTTTAGACAACCTCATGAACTGGCCCTAAACCTATTGACCTTTGAGTAAACCCTCAAGCTGGCCTTAGGTTGAAATTGACTTTCAAGTGAACCCACGGGATAGCCTTGAGTTAGAAATTAGTTTACAGGTGAGCACACGCACTGGCCTAAATTGATTGACTTTTGGGCTAGCCGGGGGGTATCCCTAGATTAAAATTGACTTTCAAGCGAGCCCATTAGCTATCAAAAATTAGTTTTTAAAAGAGCCTACAGGCTACCCTTAAACAGATTAACTTTCAAGTGAGCCTATGAGCTGACCATAGGTTGAAATTGATTTTCAGGCGAGCCCATGAGTAGCCTTAAGTTAGAAATTGATTTTCAAGTGAGCTTGCAGTTTGGCTCTAGAATCATTCACTTTCGGCCAAGTTGGCAAGTTGGCCCTAGGTCAAAGTTGAGTTTTGAGTGAGACTATGAATTGGCCCTAAGTCGCTTGACTTAGACATACAAATCAAGGCTAGTTTGTTCTTTTCTCTTATTTATCTATTTTTAGCAATATACTTTTTTAGTATATTTTTTATGGCTTTCCTCTATTCTCCTCCTCTCTGACCAGCCTGCACTAGCTTATTCCTATTCATGCTCATCTCTACCGCGTCAATGACCATCTTTGTCTCTTCCCATGCACTGGCCTCACCATCTCCATCCTTTGCCTACACCTCTCCAGCTGCTCTCTCCACCCCATATGTGTTGTTGGGTTCCTAGCACCACCACCAAGCAGCGACACCCTCGGCCCAAGTTGCTAGAACAACTATTGGACTTTCCTGAGCTCCACCCACACTAGTGTCTCTTCTAGTCACTGCCCACCACCACTTGCTGCAAGAACTAAACAAGAAGAGATTGGCTCAAGTAGGAAAGAAGAGAAAAAAATAAAATAAAATAAAAGAAACAGAGAGTTGAGAAGGCCAGCTGCAAAAAAATATAATAAAAAAATCATAGAAGTTGTTGTGAAGTGAAAAAGGAAGAAAAAATGAAGAAGGAAAGAAAAAGAGAAGAGAAAAATGGAAAAAAAACATAGAAAGAGAAGAAAGTTACCTCAATTTTTGCGTCATCGTCCATTGACGAAGGGCTAGCTTGTTGGCTTGTCCGAAAGCCATTCTAATTAAGGGCTAGCTTGTGAAATCACTTGAAAGTCATCCTAACTAAGAGCTAGCCTGTGGGCTTGCTTAAAAGCTATTCAGACTCAAGGCTAACTTATGGTCTCACCTAAAAATCTAATCGACTCAAGGCCACTCTGGGATCTCATTTGAAAGACAAAAAAAATGACTCAAGATCAGCTCGCATACTTACCCAAAGTCATTATAATAGGAAAAGACTCTCAAACCAAAATTAATTAACATAAATTGATTAAATGACTCAATCAAATAAAAATAAAGCCAGTTTGGCTAAATTAAATAAAAAAATTATGCTAAACCAAATTGGCTCAAACAAAGCATCAAATGGACATAAGTTGATAAAATAAATGGACTACAACTAGTCATTGGTTATACAGAATCACTTCTACTAGTTATCTGGTTCCCTACCCAGTTGACCAATTCTTATTTACTAGAATTGATAGAAGAGCTCTACCGGTCAACCAGTTCATCAACTGGTTGTTTGGTTCTAATGAAGACAAATGACAAGTCCTCTGCTAATCGACCAGTTCATTAACTGGTCCTCTAATTCTGATAAATTAGGAATGGAGCCCCCTTTGTCAAATAATTAGTACCCAAATTAGTCATCTGGTTATGATGAACCTGGAGTGACACTCGTTCGGCCAGTTGATCAGCAACATTATCCATTTCAATTACAAAAGAATGATGACTTGGGTTCAAACCTGCCCTAACTAAGTTCAGATTAGGTCAAGTTGAATCAAGTTATTTCAAATCTAACGTTGATAGGTCTAGATTAGGTCAATGCAAGTCAAATCAAGTTCAAATCGAACCTTAATTGGGTCAATTAAAATTCAAACCAAACCCTAGTTGGGTTAAATCAAGTTTGAATTGGACCCTAATTAGGTCAAGCCAACTTCAAATTGATCTCCAAATGGGTCAAAGCAAATTCAAACTAAACTCTAATTGGGTCAAACAAAGCTCGAATAGAACCCTAATTGGGTCAACTAAGTTCACCTTGATTGGGTTAAACCATGTTTGAATCGAACTTAATGGGGTAAAATCAAGTTCAAACTGAATGCTAATTAGGTCAAATTGAGGTAGAAATCCAAACCTTAATTGCATTAAGTTAAATTCCAATTGAACCCAAATAGGGTCAAGTTGAACTTAAATTCAAACCAGAACAAGGTCACACTTGAACCATAACTAAGTCACACCTAAACTAGAATCAGGTCACACTTGAACCAAAACCAGGTCACACCTGAATCAAAACTAGGTAAAACCTAAACCAAAACAGGCTGAACTTGAACATAAACTAGGTCAAATCTAAACCAAAATCAAGTCACACCTGAACCAAAGCTAGATGGAACCTAAACTATAACCAGGTCAAACGTGAACCAAAATTAAGTTACACATGAACCAAACCTAGGACAATGTTGAACCAGAACCAAGTTAAATTAAACCAACTTGATCTTGAATCCAAGTCTATTAAGGTTCAAACCTGAACCCATTAACAATTAAACCTAGATCCATCAAGAACCCAATCAGGATTAGATCCAAGATCCTTTAAGGATTCAATAACAACTCAATTAGGGTTGGATCCAAGATCAATTAAGGTTAGTTGACAAATAGCTTAAAGTAGTCGATAACACCTCAATTCTTAATCACAACATGCTAATGAGGCCATCGATTGTCAAATCAAAGATGATTAGTACAAGCCTAGGCTACTAATTATTCCTTCAAATTAAATAGAACTAAGGCAGGCTTAAACTAGTATAGTCAATCAGCTAGATGTTGTGTTCGATGAAGTCAACCAACAACATGCTTAATGTCTTTGGCCTCACTTCAAGCTAAGCCAGCACACACTCAAAAGTCGATGGTAATGCTTCAAAACTTAATCAACAACATGTGAAAGAGGTCGTCAATTATCAAATGAAAGATTATTAGCACAAGCCAAGGCTGCTAATTGTTCTCTAAAGTCAAATATTAAAAGAAGTCAACTGGCAACAAGAAGAATATCATTAGTAATACTTCAAATCTTAATAAAGCTAACTAACACAAGTCAAGATAGTCAGCCATACTCTGAAATCAAGTAAGTTATCAACATCTACCAAGAATTAAGTTAAGCATTTATCCAAGTTAATTTTGACTTGGCCAAGTGCACGAGAGCGGGGTAGCAACAAAAATCAAGCTCTTCCCATTTTCTTTCTTATTTTATGTTATTTATGAATATGAATCTAAATTCTTTAGATTGTAAAGTAAGGGTATGCCCTTGCTTAAGCCACTTAATCCCTTTTATCAAAATTAATCAATAATCCTTTCTTTTCTTTGTGTCGTTATTTGATTTTCTAGGTTTTTTATTTTAGGAGGTTTCTGACAATTGTTAGGGTAATTAATAATAAGGGCTTGCACCTATTGAAAATCATATTCCCACAACACCCGATTGTAGATTCAAATAGCCCTCAAATTTATTTGTTGTTTCGATATTATTATTTGGGTCTCTAGCTATCTTAAGCGATCAATTTTGACTCCACAAATTCTAGCACATCTAGGGGACTTGATTTCTTCCCCAAGTAGTGAAGCCTAGTTAATATAGACACATATCAGAAGAATAAAAGTAGACAATTAATGATTGATTTTCTAAGAGAGAGAAAAATATTCTCCTAGCCCAATCTATAATATCTTCTTTGGTGAAAAGTTTGTAGCATACTTCAATAACCAATGATCACTGTGGGGATAGCCAAATTCCACACAAGCATAGATTAACTCCTCACCTCCCATCTAGGGGGCAAAGACCAAGTCTACCCAAGGGATAGAGACCAAGTCCACCCTGGGGTAAAGGTTGAGTCCATCTAGGAGGCAAAGGCCAAACTTAATTATGCCAAACCTCGATGACAAAATAGGGGGCTAAATGGAAAATAAAGTCCCAAATAAACAATTCTCATATGAAAAACCAATCCAAGAAAGGCATACTCAAAGAGTAAGAACTGGTTGGCATTTGTGAGCCTACAAATCTCATATTCTCAAACGTGGGACGAGATTGCTAAGTCAAAAAAAAAGAGAAAAGAGAAAAGGTAAGAAAAAAAAAAGAGGAAGAAAATTAGATCGCATGCCAGAATTAAGAGGACTAATCTAGCCTGATCTCGGTGTATTATCGATCAAAAAAGACCACCCAAAGTATAAGTACCAGATGACATTTGAGGGTGTATAAACTTTGAAAATTGAGGTTAAGAGGCATTCAAGATTAAAACCAAGTCGAAGAATTAACTAACTAATAGGAATATGATAAAAGTGGCAAAATCACCAGAAAAATCGGTCCTTGAAGAAAATATTACACTATAGAAAAGGGTAAGGGGAGGTTCATCTGTGACTTACCATATATTAAGAGAAAATCATCCTAAACTTCAATAAGCCAAATTTAGTAGGAGGCCTTAATTGAAGATAAAAAGATATATCACTTGTCTACTAAAATTTTTTCAAAAATAATAAATTTCTAGAAAATTTTCTTTCAAAAATAAGTACAAACACATATGCTTTGCATTACTTGCTTCTTCTAGCATCAAAAAGAGATAATATCACTTTATAAGGTTTCTTCTCTCAAAGTTCATGCACCCATCTGATATTCTAAAAGATGTGCTCCATGAAAATGACAATTTCCTATACCATTCTCTACTCCAGCTCTCGTTGTATGACGAGAGACATTGAGGTGTGGTATGGATGATAAGTGGAAAAAGCTTCAGGGTTTCCCTCAAGATAACACCAAGAAATCAAAATCAAATGCTTGGACTAACTGATTAAGACATCAATTACTATCTAAAGTGAACAAAACTAGGGATAGATCTTCCCATTTGGTCCCTAATTTTTGGGCAACTCCAAACAGATTGGGATCTCTTTCTCAATTATTGTTAAGCGGCAGTCTTCCTATTGTGGCTGCAGGGCTCTAGCCTACTAAAAGGAAAAGTAGACACTATCTAAAATGATCAAAATTGGGGTTAGATCTTCCCTTTTGTCCCAAATTTTGGGACCACTCCAATATAGATTGGGATCTCTTCCCCAACTATTATCAAGCGGCAGTCTTCTCATTATGAATGTAGGGCTCTAGCTTATTGAAAAAGAAAAGTGGGACTCCTTTTGATCAAAATAAGATGTTTTCCTCAAAAACAAGTATCATATTCTTCGACTATTCTATGCAAGGATGAAAATGAGAAATGCTCACATTTAAAGTATTTGAGCATATGCAATAGCTCTCTTCCAAAAATGCATAATGATGTTAAGGGAATATTATTTGGTCATCCATTTTAAATGCTCAATCGAACATTAACTCTATCCTCTCATAAAAGAAGATGGTAAAAGTAAAATTAAGCTTTCTCTCATTCAATGTTTAAGAAAAGCATAATGTTGAAGCACTTGAAGTGGACAATCGATCTATTGGGTTAATGCCAAATGAGATTTTTATTATCCCTCCATCAAAAGGTTGTAGACAAGAAAACCAAGATGCTCCCATCAAATGCTCATGAAGAGGCATATAGCCAAGATACCAAAATACAAAAAGGTGATCATGAGTTCTTCCCTCACCTCAAAACTTTGGGAGCAAGCAAAATTTTCTTCCCTAACATTCAAGTGACATCTATCATCATGGCATTCAATGGAAACTAATATATATAATGTTTCCTATTGCTTCCATAATCAACAAATTGATCAGAAGTTATTAAGAAATTGACAAAAATTTCAAATAGACCACTTATATAGTGGTAAAATCAAATATACCATCCTAAAATGGAAAAGAAGTATACCACCTCCAATCTAGTGGAATCAAGCTTATCACCCCAAAATCAAGCTTAAAACCACATGGCATATTAAATTTCATCGTACATAGCAATTGAGCCCACATCTACATGAGAAATCAAGTCCACTCTTATGTGGCAAATGAAGCCCACTTTCACATGACAAACAAAGTCTAGTTTGTGTAGCCATTAAGCTAGCACTTATATGACAATCAAGTCCACTTTCATGAGGCAAATCAAGTCTACTTCTATATGACAAAATAAATCTACTTTCCCTTGATAAATCAAATCTAGTTTCATTTGATAAACTAAGCCCACTTTCACATGATAAATTAATTCTACTTTTACATGGCAAAATAATTCCATTTTCACATGGAAAACTAAGTCCACTTTCACATGGCAAATCAAATCCACTTTCACATGGCAAATCAAGCGCACTTCCACATGGCAAAGCAATTCCACTTCCACAAGGTAATTCAAGTGCACTTTTATGTGATAAATCTAGTCTATTTTCATGTGGTAAATCAAGTTCACTTTCACATGATAAACTAAGTCAACTTTTAGGTGCAAATCAAGTGCACTTCCATGTGGCAAATCAAATCCACTCTACATGGTAAACCAAGTCCACTTTTATATGGCAAATCAAGTTCATTTATGTACAAAAAACTAAGTCTAATTCCACATGGCATTTCAAGTCCACTTCTATGTGGTAAATCAAGTCCACTTACACACGTTGAATCAAGTTCACTTTCATATGACAAATCTAGTCCACTTCCATATCACAAATGAAGTCCACTTTTAGGTAGCAAATCAAGTCCACTTTCACATGACAAATGAAGTTCACTTCTACATGGAAAATTAAGTCCACTCCTACATGGAAAATCAAGTTCACTTTCATGTGGTAAATCAAGTCTATTTTCATATGGCAAACTAAGTCCACTTCCATATGTCAATTCAAGTCCACTTTCATATGGTAAATGAAGTTCAATTTCACATAGCAAATCAAGTCCATTTTCATATGGTAAACAAAGTTCACTTTCACTTGGAAATTCAAGTCCACTTATGTGTGGCAAATTAAAGTTTATTTTGCATGGAAATCAAACCAGCATTTGATGGTAAACTAAATATACTTTCATGCAGCATATCAATCTTGTGCGACATCCATGCCTGCATCTATATGGTAAATTAATGCCACTTTAACATGGCAATCTTTGCATAATGACCAAGCTCACATTCATATGAAAATTAAGTCTATTTTCATCTGCCAATTCAAAACCCATAGTTAACTCCCATAATGTTGACTTAGGAAAGATACATGAAAATTATTCTCACCCTCTCCTCTTATCAAAACTCGAGAAGAGGATGTGAAGAGGCATTTTGTTTTAGTCAATTTTGGCTATAATTAAATATAAACAAATTTAGCTAGAATAAAGGCTTGAATGCCACTAAAATACACCAAACTAGTTATTGCTTGGTAAAATTGGACATCACATTTTGGCCTACCAGTTGTCTAATTGGTAAACCAATTTGCATAAATCAAGACCAGCAGCATCTCTCTACCAATTAATTGGTTCCTTAATCAGTCGATCGTTGATGTTGGACCAATATTGGGAACATTGCTTGGTTAGTTACTCATAGGGTCATGAGAAACTAGTCAACAATTTTCAAAAAACTTGCAAATGAGTTCAAAACTCAAATTTCACTATATCCATTATTGGTAGCAAATCATATCCTCATCCATATCTACAACCATCCAAAATTTGAGTTTGAGATCATACTTAATCATATCATTCACAAAGATTTGAATGGATCCATTCTGATCCACCTCTCCCATACTTATTAAAGCCCTCATCCTGCAAAAAGAAAGGGGGTGAAAATGAGAATCCAAAAAAAAAAGAAGCTGGATTGCATTAAAAAAAATAGAGAAAAGCTTCACTCTAGCTTGCCTCCATCCTCCTCCTCTTTGACTAGCTTGCACTAGCTCTTCCCCATGCTCGTGGCCACCCATGGCCTCACTGGTCTCACCATCCCTATGTTTCGGCTACACCTCATTAGCGGCTCTCTCCAACCTATGCACCTCGCCATGCTCCTAGCACCACCACCGAGCAACACCACACTCCACCCGATCATGTCAGTCATGCCTTCTTGCTGGCCCAAGTTTAGGTTGAACTTTGTCAAGCTCCACCTGCACAGATGTTTCTTTCGTCATTGTCCACCACCGCTTGTCACCAAATCCAACCAAGATCAGGCTAGATCTAGCCTGGATTTGAGGGAGCAAGGCTTGAAGAACCAAGCAAGAAGAGATTAGCTTGGGCAAGAAAGAGAAGAAAAAAAATAAAACAAAAGGAGAGTTGAGGAGATCAGCTACAAAAAACTACTATAAGAAAACAAATGTAGACATTGCTATAAAGTGAAAGAAAAAAAAAGGAAGAAGGAAAGAAAAAAAGAGAACATAAAAATGAAAAGAAGAAGAAGAAGACAAGAAAGTTTTCTTACCTTGATTTTTGCATTGCCTTCCATTGTGCAAGGGCTAGCCTACAGGCTTGCCCAAAAGTTAACTTAGTTTAGGGCTAGTCTACGGGCTCATCAGAAAGCCATTTTGATCAAGGGCCAGCCAATGGGCTCATTTGGAAGTCATCCTAACCAAGGGCTAGGCTGTAAGCTTACTCAAAAGTCATTCAAACTCAAATCTAGCTTGTGAGCTTACCTAAAAGTTTTTAAAAAATGACTCAGGATCAGCCATAGGCTCATCCAAAGTCATTATGATAGTCTGAGGCCTCTTGAACCAAAATCAATTAGCATAAATTGATTAAATGACTCAATCAAATTAAAATCAAGCCATTTAGGCCAACTCAAACAAATTAATAGTGGACATTTGAACATATGTTTGACCAGTGACATCAATTATAATGGCTAGTGAAATTTGATCGATGGGAGTTCAGACGTCCAAACTCTACAGTGTTGGGCATCTTAACTTGATAGAGCTTAGAATGTAATGACTAGCTCTCCTACCAATGGGTATGTACAGGCCTGGAGTTTGTTTCAAATAGGATTTTTACATCTCTAAGTTTTTCTAAGAGAAAGAAGTAAGCTTTCCCAAGCCTCTAGCCTCCAATTTGCTCCAAACTTTAATCTTTAACTTTCATATCTTCTTGCCTTTGCACTCATCTTGAGAGGATATTGTGGAGAAGCAATTTGTACTTCACTTTCATCCTTTCCACTTGTAAATCACTCCAAGGGTGTTTGGAGTATTTGAGAGATCAAAGCTTTGGTGTAGAAGTTGACTCTTGTCGCTTAGAGTAAGAGTTGTACATGCATGGCTTAATTCAAAGGAAGTGACACTCTGGTTTGGAGTTTGGTGTAAAGGCTTGGCTTCACCTCAAGAAGTGATGACTCTAGTGGAGAGTCCAAGCCCTCAAGATTGAGACAAGGGCTGTGGAGTAGGTGTGATTGGTCACCAAATCACATAAAAATCATGGTGCATTCTTCTCCTTATCTATTTACTTTATTGCATTCGTGATTCAATTTCTTGCTTGTACACTTGCGACTTTGTCTTTGGGTTGTGAATTGGTTTTGATTGTAAAATGTTGTTATTATTTTTATTAAACCTAATTCAGCCCTCCTCTTAGGTTGCCATATTTGCTTTCAACTTCTACCATTCATCCAATTCTTATTTACCAAAACTAGTAGAAGAGCTTTGTCAGTCGATAGATTCATCAACTAGTCATCTGATTCAAATGAATCTAAACTGCAAGTCCTTTGCTAGTTGAGCGGTTCATCAATCGATCATCTAATCCTAATAAACGAAGAATGGAAACTCATTTGTCAAACAACTGGTACTCGAATCGACCGTTCGGTTCTAATGAATAAGGAGTGAAACCCTTTAAACCAATCAATTGATACTACAACTGGTAGCCCATTTTAGTTAAAAGAAAATAATGACTTGGGTTCAGAATCAGCCTAACCTAGTTCAAATCAGATCAAGTTGAATCAAGTCAGTTCAGACCTAACCATGATAGGTCCAGGTCATGATAACACAAACCAAATTGGATTCAAATCGAGTCAATTTGAGATTAAAACAAGTTTGAATTGAACTCTAATTGAGTCAGAACATATTCAAATTAAACTTTAATCAAGTTCTAATTGAATGTTAATTAGGTCAATTCAAATTCAAACCAAATCCTAATTTGGCTAAATCAAGTTTAAATTAAACCCTAATTGGGTCAAGCCAAGCTCAAATTGAACCATAATTGGACAAACCAAATTCAAACTGAACTCTAATTGGTTTGAACTAAACCCCAATTGGGTCAACCAAGTTTATCCTAATTGGGTTGAACTATGTTTGAATCAAACCTAATCAAGTTAAACCAAGTTTGAACCAAACCCTAATTGAGTCAAATTAAACTAGAAATGCAAACCCTAATTGGGTTTAGTCAAGTTCAAATCAAACCCAAATTCAATCAAGTTGGACTCAAATTGAAACCAAAACAAGGTCACACCTGAACCATAACCTATTCATGCCTAAACCAAAATTAGGTCAACTTGAACTAGAACTAGGTCAAAACTAAACTAAAATAGGTTGAACCTGAACCTAAACTAGGTCAAACCTGAACTAAAACCAAGTCACACATAAACCACAGTGAGGTCAAACCTAACTTATAACCTAGTTGAATCTAAACCAAAATTAGGTCACACCTGAGCCAAAGCTAGGTCGAACTAGAGCCAGAACCAAGTTAAACTAAACTAACTTGAGCTTGAACCCAAGTCCATTAAGGTTTGAACCCAAATACCAATAAGGGTCCAACATGGGTCGAACCTAAACCCATTAATAGGTCAAGAACCCAATTAGGTTGGATCCAAGATCCATTAGAGATCCAATAATAACCTAATCAAAGTTAGATCCAATATCAATTAGGGTTAGTCGACAATAAGCTCAAAGCTATTGATAACACCTCAAATCTTAATTGACAACATGATGAATAGGCCGTTGATTGCCAAATTGAAGATGATTAGCTCAAGACAAGGCTGCTAATCATTCTTTCAAATCAAATCCAATAGAGGTAGGCTTGAAACAACCTAGTCAATCAGTAAGAAGTTGTGTTCGAATGAATTCAACCCAAAACATGCTTAAAGTCTTCACCCACACTTTCAGATAGGCCAACATACACTCAAAAGCCACTAGCAATACTTTAAAACTTAATCGACAACATGCCAAGGCAACCGTTGATTATTAAATCAAAGATGATTAGCACAAACCAAGGGAACTAATCATTTTCTCAAATCAAATATAAAAAAATAAATCAACTGACAATAAGTTAAATACTATCAGTGACGCTTTAGATCTTAGTAGGGTCAACAAACACAAGCTTAGTTAGCCACACCCTAAAATTAATCAAGTTATCAACATCTGACAAAGATCAAATCAAGCATCCATCCAAGTCAAGTTCCATGGGGTAGTAACAAAAATAAAGTTCTTCCCATTTCCTTTCTTATTTCATGTCATTATGATTATGAATATGAATTCTTTGAATTATAAAGTAAGGGTATGCCCTTTCTTAAGACAAGTAACCTCTTTTATCAAAATCAATCAATCATGTTTTTTTTCTTTGTGCCTCTATTTGATTAGTTAGGTTTCTTACTTTAGGACATTTCTAATAATTATTAGAGTAATTAATAATAGGAGTTTATACCTGCTAGAAATCATGTTCTCACAATACTCGATTATGCATTCAAACCACCCTTAAGTTTTATTTATTATTTTGATATTTCTCCTTGGGGTCTTTAGCTATCTTAGGAGGTCAATTTTGAGTGCACAACAAGTAAGGCCTCCAAAACTTCAACTGGAAATACCTAGGGTACTGGCCTAGACACAAGTTAGCTATGGGGATAGGAGGTAACACCCTGGGATGGTCATGGGTCAGACTACCAGAGTTGGGTCCTAGGGCTGAGGCCCAAATAGGCAACCTAAGAGGAGGATAAAAGATGTTTTGAAATTATAAAACAAATTTTCATTAAACCAATAAGCTCAATAATAGTTCGAGTATAGGTAGATGATCAAAATCCAATTAGAATTAGTAAAGCAATCATAGCATATGAGGATGACCAATCCACAATCATATAATAGATAATTTTTAGTCAATATCAAATTTAAGTGCATAAGGTAAATAGAAAAGTAGAGAGAGTGCAAACCTACTTTGTGGCCTTTGCCTCAATTTTAAGGACTTAAATATTTTACTAGAGTTGTCACTTCATTGGAGTGAAGCCAAGCCCTTACAATAAACTTGTAAATCATGAGTGTCGCTCCACATAGGAGCCAATCAACCACTTCTTACAAACTGAAGAGTATACACTTTCACCAGTCTCCTAAAACCTAGAAGAGCACTCAATTCTCTCCTATGAACCTAATAGAGTTACAGTGAAAAAAAAAAGAAAAAAATCTTATAATAAAAGCCTCTCAAACTTTGAGGATAAGAGCATATAAGGATTTGAAGGTTAATTTCTATTTGAGTTCTTGTTGAGGCTGGAAGACTTTGGGAGGGTAAATCTTACTCTAATAATATGAAAACCTAGTTCTCTTAATAAGCAAAGAGTTCCAAGCCTTTATATAACCATTAGAGCAAAAACCTAGCCATTTGAGAATCACCCTGGCTATTCCTGCCATATTCTGGTGTCTAAACTTTAAGGTTTGGTCATCTGAATCACTCTAATGGTCAAATTCAACTAGCTATTATAACTGATGTCCTAGGTTCAGACATTTGGTCATCAAGTTTGGGCATCCAAACAAGCATAGTTTGAGCGATTAAAACCTATAATAAATAACCAAAGCTAAAAACCTGAGAGACATGAAGTTTACGACTTCTAATCTTTGGTTGTCTGAACTAGAGGTTCAGGTGTTTGATGTTGTCAATAACTCCAGAGTTATTTTTGCTAAACTTGAATGTCCAAAATATGAAGTTTAAGCATCTGAAGTTGAGAAAAAAAAATATTAATTGGTTCACTGTAACTTTAGTCCCTGTTTAACAGTATCTCATAACTAATCTTGGATAATTTTGACAACCCAATGAAGGTATTTTTTTTTTGATTAGTTTGAGTGTCAATTAAGAATCTCAAATAAAATAATAATTAATTCACCAACTTAACATAAAATGAAAAACATAAACCTATGAGCTTGGAGTTGATCTCACATCTTGAATATTTGTTGAGCTCTCAACTTGATCTTTAAGTTTCATCTTCAAATTATCATCCTATTTATCTTCAAGTCCTCATCTTTAAGTTTTAATCTTGAGACTCGATCATTCATGAACTTGCATAATTATTGCAAATCCTAAAACTTATTACAACTTAGGAAACTTATTGAATATAAGTTTGATCATCATCAAAATTCAAAGGTCAACACGGGGCTTGGAAGTGGGCACGTGGCAAGGCAGATGAAGCTATAGGGAAGCAAGCTCCTTCATTGGAGGAAGAGAGTCAAGAAGAAGGCCAATGAAAAGAAAAAGAATAAGAGGTAGAGATTATGTCACGTTAGAATTTCTAGTTGGTTCTCTCCTAATTTTTGACCTTCTACCAAATTTCTCTTATCTCTTCTTTCTTTTTGATGTTGACATGGTTTATATAGGATTTGGAGTGATTGAGTTTGACCTAATCTCAACCTCTTTTGTTTAAATATTTAAATCATATATGTGGTTATGGATGGATATGGATGTGATTTATTTTGAGTTTGGAAAAGTTTTTTTTGCTATAGATGATAGAATTTAAAAAAAATATACTAACTTTGAAGATTAAATTTATAAAGGGGGTTATTTGCAAATTTTTTTCTTAAAATTTAGACCAAATTGTAATTTTATAAATTTTAAGGGTAGTTTTATTAAAAAGACTTATTCATAAAGTTTTGAAACTTTTAGGGTCCTTTTTGTAAGATTTTATCTAGAAAATAATAATATTTGGACTTATGTATAAGAAAAATATTTAAGGGACTTATTTACAAAATGTAGAAATTTAAGAAGTTTATCTAAGAATATAGAATTATTGATAGTTTATTTTCAAATATGGAATTTTTGTGGGGTTTATTCATGAACCCTAAATTTTATGAAGATCAAATTGTAATTATCAATCTTTGAGAGGTTTGTTCTCAAACACTAGATTTTGCATGGGTTGATTTCTAATTTCAAATTTTTTATAAATGTTTTCATAAAAGTTTCATCCCAAAATCCTATTCATAAGAAAAATCTAGGTAGGGACCTTTTTTGTAAGAATTTTATTCGATCTAGAGACCTATTTGTAAGAATTTATCCGATCTAGAGACCTATTTATAAAATTTTTACATTTTTTTATTTTACCTTGTATTTTTTAATAAATTTTGTATTTAATTTTGGTCTGAATATCCGCCCCACTCAGCCCTCTTTGGCTAAATTTGGCTTGGGCTCAAATTTTTTAGTAATTCAACCCAAATTAAGCTCAATTTTTTATTAAATTTGACTGTGATTTAAGTCCAATTGAAGCACATATTTCAGCCATAATTTAGCGGCATTCAAGTCTCTATTCTACTTAGATTAATTTTAGCCAAATCGATCCAAACAGAGTACCCCATTCACAATCTCTTCTTTAGTTCTAATATGAGGAGAGGGTGCAAACATTTTTCAGGTACTTACCCTTGTGTCAACATTCTAAGAGTTGATTATGTAGATTTAAATTGTCATGTGAAAGTGGATTTAGTATGCGACATAAAAGTATATTTAATTTACCATATGAAAGTAGACTTAGTTTACCACATGAAAGTGGAGTTTATTTGCCATATGAAGGTAGACTTGATTTGCCATGTAAAAATAAACTTGGTTTATCATGTAATAGCATACTTAATTTATAGTGAAAGTAGACTTCATTCATCATGTAAATGCTGGCTTAGTTACCATGCAAAATATACTTTAATTTATCATATGGGGTTTCATGCCATGTTTTGCCTCAAAAAACATGGAGTACATATTTAACAAGACATTCTTTTGAGAAAGCCAAACATTCTGTTATAGATAAAATATAGACACTTTTAATTTTTTTTTGTGATTACCCCCAGAGGCTTATGCATAATATCTCTTCAGGAATTAGGCATTGATTAGTGGCATAAGTTTTTTCTTTGTCATTAATTAGTTGATAGTATCCTCCTTCAAATATCTTTTCACCTTATAAAGGCACTCCCAATTAACCTCAATTTTTTTTTTCTTTGATTTGGAATTATAGGTCTTTTCAACACCAAGACCATTTCTCCCTTCTAGAAAGATCTAAGCAGGGTCATCTTATTGTAGTCCTTAGATGTTTGTGCAGATAAATTTTTAGGTTTTCCTAAGCCACGAGCATTATTTCATCTAAGGAGTACAACTTATCTTGGTGGAGATGAATATTATCTTCTTTTGTAATTTCCTCTTATAAAGCAATCTTTACATGGAAAATTTATACCTCCAATGGTAGGACTGTCATAGACCCAAACAATAGTACTATGGTGTTGATTGGGTAGGGATTCAATATGTGATGTGATGGGCCAGTAATGCTTCATAAAGTTTTTGGTGCTAGTGTCTTTTATTTCTCACAATGACTTTCTTTAATATTTTGAAAAGGATTTTCTTGAATGCCTCAGTGATGCCATTTGCCCTTGCATTGTAGATAGATGATATCTCTAATCTATCCTGTGATAATGCAAAGATCATCCTACCTTGAAGCTTCTAAAGGATGATCTGTTGTTAAAAATAATCCTTTGGGAAACACTGAATTAGTGTAGGATATTTTTTTAAAAGAAATAGATAATAGTATCTGCTCTTACTTCTTTCATTGTTAATATGAAGTGATAACCTCTTGAAGAAGATGGCTTAATTAGGCCAATTATATATATATATATATATATATATATATATATATATCTCACACTTCAAACAGTAATAAGGATACTATTAGATATAGAGAATTTTGATGTTCATGAATTTGGCATAGATGATATTTTTCTTGTGTATTCGATGTCTCTTGGCATTGTGGGCTAATAGTACCCCATATGCTTGATTTTCATTATTATTTTTGGGTCTGATTGACAAGCTCCACATACTCAGAGTATACTTTGTACATGACTTCTCCTACCTCTTTTTCTGAAAGATAGGATAAAAATAGTTGATTAGAAGACCTCCTATAAGGGGTATTATTGATGGGCAGAAAGTGCACGATGCTCTTCATGAGTTGCACCTATGCTGATTTATTTTTCTAGAGTTCCCCATTTTTGACATAGTCAGTTAATGGTATTCCCCAATTTATTGCTTCCTCTATTACTTTTGATTTAGTTTTCTTATGTTTAATGCTAAAGACTGAACTTATCACTTATCTACTATAAATGTTTTGCTTGGTTAGGATCAGCCAATGTCTTGGCTCACTTGCCTAAGAAATGAGCTTCTGCATTGATGGACTAAGAAAAATTAATTATTTAAATATGTGGGATTTTCCCAATAAGTTCTTTAGTTTTTTTTATAATATCTCAGTGACTCAAATTTGTGAATTTTGTATCCACCTCCCACTTGACTATTGATCAATTACGAGTCAGTAAAAATATATATGTGAGATATTCCTATGTTAATGACCATTTCTAGTCCTACAATAAGGTCCTCATATTCAGGCTCATTGTTTGTATATGGTTTTAAGATGGAATAAGAGTATCATAAAATGCTTCCACTTGGGGTGACAAACATGATTTTGATGCCTACTTTAATTTGTGAAAGTTTCAGCCTAATTTCTGTTATGATGGATTATGCCTCATCAAAGTATAACTTCCAATAGGGTTTCCCTTCCTTGGTAAAAAGGATTTCTTCATTTAGGGAGTTCATAGCTAGTCAAGAGTCATCTAGTACTAGGTGAGCTACCAGAAAATTGACAAGGGCTTTCCCTTTAATTGCCTTTTGGGGAGGGAATTTGATATTATATTCCATGAGAATTAAGACCTATTTTTCCAACCTTCCAGTGGGTATGGGTTGGTTATTAAGAATTTTATAGGATCAACCCTTGATATTAAAATAATCTGATAAGAAAACAAATAATGTTCAAGTTTTTTAATTACAAATATGAGTATCAGATAATGTATTTCAATGGGAGAGTAGCTATTCTCCATCCCCACTAGCAATCTACTTAAATAAAAGAGTGCATTTTCTTTTCCTTCCTTACTATTTTGGTGAGAAGTGCCACCCAAAATCCTTCCATTGGATCATGTAGAGAATTAAGAGTCAACTAGGAATAGGTGCTGCGAAGACTAGAAACTTAAGAGATATTACTTAATATCTTCAAAGGCTTATTGGCATTCTTGATTTCAAATGAATAGATCATTCTTTTTCATCAATTTGGAAAAGGATTTGCATTTTTGTGAGAGGTCTAAAATAAATCTCTTTATATATGTGAATCAACCTTGAAATGACCTCAACTATTTTAAGTTATTGGGTGATGGCATATCCAAGTTAGCTTTAATCTTAGATGAATTTATTTCAATCCCCCGATGTTTGACAACAAAACTGAAGAATTTTTTTGATGATACCCAAAAGGCACATTTCATACTTCATGTTTAGGTTATATTTGAAAGCAAATATGGCAATTTAAGAAAGGGGATAAATTAAGTTTAATAAGAATAATGATAGCTTTCTACAATCAAAACCAATTCACAACCGAAAGATAAAACCATAAGTCTACAAGTAAGAAATTAACTCACGAATGCTATAAAGTAAATAAAAAAGGAGAAGAATGCCTTACAATTTTTACATGATTCAGTGATCAACTGCACCTACTCCGTAGCTCTTGCCTCGATCTTGAGGACTTGGACTCTCCACTAAAGTCATCACTTCTTGAGATGAAGCCAAGCTTTTACACCAAAGTCCAGAATAGAGTATTACTTTCTTTGGGTAAAGCCACTCCTACACAACTCTTACTCCAACTGGCAAGAGTCAACTCCTACACTAGAGATTTGATCTCTCAAACACTCTAAATACCCTTGGAGTGATTTACAAGTGAAAAGGATAAAAATAAAGTACAAATTGTCTCTCTACAATAGCCTCTCAAGTTGAAGATTAAAGCTTAGAGCAAATTGGAGGATAGAGGATTGGGAAATCTTGTTTCAATCTTGTTTCTTTCTCTTAGAAATAATCAAAGATGTAAAAGTTCTCAACTAAACAATCTCCAAGCCCTTATATGCTCATTGGTGAGAGAGCTAGCCATTACATGCTAAGCTCCATTGCATTTAGATGTCTAACACTGCAAAGTTCAAATATCCGCTCATAAGTTTCAAACGCCTGAAACTACATTATTGCTACAGTATCACTATAATGTTGGATGTCTGAACAGGATTTTGGATATCCGAACTTTGAACATAGAAAATCTAGAAGTTATAGCTTGTTAAATTCGAGTGTCTGATCTTGAGATTTGAGCATCTGAATCTGTTAGTATTTCAAAGTTATTTCTAATAAATTTAGTTATCCAGATCCTAAAGTTTGGGCATCTAAAGTTAACAAAAAATTACTATTTTACCATAATTTCAATTTCATATTAGACATCTTCTCAAACTAACTTTGGATAAATAATAAGCTGGTGAAGGCATTTTAAGATGAGTTTGAGTATTATCCAAAGCTCTAAACTAAGTAATCAAAAAGCATATCTTCAACTCAAATAACAAATGAAAATTCAAAACCTAGTGAGCCAACTTTGACATCTTGATCCTTCTTCAAGCCATCTTCAAATCTTCAAGTTTCATCTATTGATCTACTATCATACCTCATCTTCAATATTATCTTCACGTCCATCCACACTTGAGGCTTCTGAATGGGCTTGATCTTCATTTGGAACTTAGTTTGGCTACAAGCTACATATGTTCAAGAATTCATCAAGTATATGTTTTGGTCATTATCAAAACTATAAAGGGTAATAATATTTTCTAAGGTAATACAAAACAATTTTTAGGTCTTGGATGTGCTTGTTTTCAAACTTACTTTTAAATATCAAATCATCCATATGACACTCAACTAGTTAGTGGATGAGGTCATCAAAAATTTGGATCATGCTGCTTTGATAAGTGGCACCCATATTTTTAAACTCAAAATATATCACCTTGTAACAGTAAATATCAATTAAAGTTTGAAAGGTTGTATGGTTATCATCAGGATCCATCTTGATTTGGTTCTACTCTGAGAAAAGCAATCCATAAAGGAGAACAATTCAAAATTGGCTGTATTGTCAATCATGATTTTCATAATTAATAATGAAAAGTCATCTTTTGGATATGCTTTATTTTTAAGTCCCTATAATCCATATAAATGCAAGTTTAGTCATTCTTCTTCTTGACTAGCATAATGCTTGCTATCCAATTTGGGCATTCCTCTTTCCTGATGAATTCTTCTTTTATTAATTTCTTCATTCCTTCTATCACTTTTTATTCTAGGTCAAGTTTTATTTTCCTTGGTGCTTGTTTGATAGGTGAAAGTTTGGAATTATTAGCCAATTTATGGAATGCAATTTCAGGATCTAGTCCAAGCATCTCTCTATAGCCCCATGCACGATAGTCAATATATTTGTTGAGCACTACTTTGAGTTGGGCTTAGCTTTCCTCTGAGAATTGTGTGCTAATAAAGATTGGCCTATGGTCTTTCTCTGAACCAAGGTTGATTTCCATTGGTTCATTTATTTTGGCTTGCCCCCTATCTTCAAGTTCTAGGAGAGCTTCTTTTGGTTTGAAAAATCATGTCTTCATTAAATAATTCATCATGTTGAATAGGACTTGGCAAAAGTTCCTCTTTTGGTTTCAAATGCCTTTTAGCTACATCATGCGCCCTGTTCTCAGGTCCTATGAAGTTTTGCTGAGGATTTCACCTTCTCATGGTGTTTGGAGAATCATGGTTGGCTCGATGCATAAGGTTTGCGTGTCAGAAGGTATTGAGGATGTTTGATCATCAACATTATCAAATAGAGGCCCAATGGTGACCACAAGACACATATTGTTGTTTGGTGTGTATAGACCAATCCTTTGGAATTTTATTCCCAGTTTCAGGAATCTAAGCAAGACCTTAAGGCGGACCTCATAAATTCTTGAAGAAATGGCTTTCTTCCTTTGTTTGTTGAAGTTTACAGCCAAACTTATTGATTATTTGGTGAAGCTTGTCTAGAAAATATTTAGGTATGAATTCTAGTTGATAGTTATCATCATCTTCTAAATCCTTAGTTTTCAAGATTTCATGCATGTTTGGGACATATGAAATTACCTTGTAAAATAATACCTCCTTTTCTCCATTATATTGTGGGAGACTATAAAAGGTTGTTAATTTCTCTACAATATTGGTATTTAGCTCATCTAATGGCTTAAGTAAGACCTCCATTGTTATCTTTATCAAAAGAATACCCACCCAGGTAGAATTGTGAGATTTCTCATCTGAAGAGTCTATGTCACTCCCTAGATGAGAAGGGGAAATGATCATATTAGTAATTTTCTTCTTTACTTGACTAATGAAATCAAATCCTTTATTAGCATGAGATTTTTGATAATATTTTGCATCATCATAATGTACCTTGTAAGCATAAAAAATATGTACATCTCTATCAATTCAACATTCTTCACCATCATCAAAGTATTTGAAGCATTGATGTATGGTTGATAGCACTACTTTATTTTTATGTAACCATGACCTCCCCAAAAGTGCTTTTATATAACATATGAGTGTTGTCACATAGAACTTAGCATTATTCATTAATTTGCCTATTTTCAAAGGTATGATTATTGCTCCAAGAGCTCTTTGGCTATTTAAAGTAAGACCATGAATGGTAATAATTTCGAATGATAGGTGATACATGTATGAAGCTAGAGCCCATAGAGTATGACGAGTCATTAAATTGATTGAGGAGCTTGGGTTGATGAGGATGCTATTGACTTTAACCCTATCATTATTCCCTATGGCATAAATGATCTATTATGGTTTGCCATCCTTGGTAGTAGGTCATCATTTGTGAAGATGATGGTTGGAGTCCAATGAGAATATAATGACTCTTTCATGTTCTATTCAACAAAGTATGCATGATAGTCAGTTGAATTTTGTAAGATGTGTACCAACATATCCCTAATTTATTGCTAGATTATTAGGGCATCAAACACACTTAACATTGCAAAAATTTTCTTGAGATGAGTTGTTATGTTGTACTCCACCTTCTTAAGGGTTTTAGTTTGAGAAGGCTCTGTGTCATTTGTCTAAATTTTTTTCCTTGATCTTTTCCTTGGAGATATTCTTGTCTCTAGGCATTAGAGTTTGTATTGGAGGTAAGTTTTTACCACCTCCGAGTTGTACTTAGTTTGTATTTTTTTTTAGTTAAATTCTAGTATCCTAAGAGCAACAAGGCTGTTCTTCAGAGTCACTACCAAGGATGATCATGTGATAGAAGATAGTGGATCCTTACCCTCGATTGGTAGTTTTTTGGATGTCTTTGGAAGATGTAACTGGTTGATAATCATCCCATTCAATATTAACATTAGGCACATGAAGCCTTCTCCTAGAGAGATCTTTAGAGACTCTTTAAATAAATCCTTCTATTTTATCAACTATTATGACCTTCTTTAGGACTTTGTATTTAGGGTATTTCTTTGTTCACTATTTGGATTGGCTTGACACAAGAGTTGGGTGAGCTCCAACATTAGCTTGTTTAATTTTTTCCAAAATACCTACTTCTTCTTTTGGCGCTTACTAGCATAGGGTCTCCCAAAGTGATCATAAAGTTGTTCTGACTCAAACATTGAGTTATATTCATTATCCATTTCCTATATGTATAATTCCTCATAAGTCCGTAGAGGGCACCCTTCCACAAGCTTTTGGACTATGACTTAACCAAACCTAATAGGTTGATCATTTGCCACTAGGTTATTTGATGGCAATTAGGATAGCAGATTATCAGTGTCTGTCACACTTGTGTGAATTACATGCAACAAGAAGCAACATACCTAGATGATTGTCCTTGAGAGTGTTTATCTTCATTAACCCACTTTCAGGGTAGATGGTGTGGATGGTCTTCCCAGTCTCTAGAATAATTGGTAGGTGATTCCTCACTAATCATGTGGGATCTTTTGTATGCTTTTATCTTTCTGCTACCATCCTTTCCATCTTCTAAATTTCTTCACAAAGCATGGTAGTTACACTTGGTATGCTGTCTATGTGGATAGCCATAGCTTGCATACATTCATTCATCGCTTGCATTTGTGTCCTGGCATACTTCATATTAGTTATCCTAGATATTTTACAATATCTAGTTATAGTTTAATCATGCCATAATTACATTCACTAGCAAACCACTCCCTAACATAATCATTTTGGTAATAATCCACTGGGAGATTTGTGGGAATCTACATTTCATCAGTGATATACTTGACAAATTTATTTGCTTTTTTCCACCCTGTGCTCTAAACCTCATCATCATTAGAGTGATAGGATGACCCTAGTGATTGACTTGATTGTAAGCATAAAATAAGGCAGCACACATTATCATTGAAAGTTTGTCTTCCCCATTCTCAATATCAGAGCCTTCCAGAAAAGCTCTAAGTTCATCAAGAAGGAACAATTTGGGAGTTGATTTCTTTCTCCTTAAACATATTCCTCCAAGGCATCAATATACTCTTAGATGAATGATTTCTTGACTGTATATCCCTTTGGTTGGACTAGTCTCTTTTTCTTATTTTTGTCTTTTTGCTTTTTGATGTTGTGAGTCGGTGGGAAAGCTTATTCTGATGAAGCTTTTTTTATCACCATCCTAGTACTTTTAGGATTCTTATCTATCTTCTTTATCTATTCTTCAGCCTTTTAGAGATATAGATCATCCATAGGTGCTCTCGTTAGGGTGTAAGCTATTTTTCCTCCCCAAAAAGGATCCAACAAGTGGCTCATATATCTTGAACAGCAATATGATTGATGTGTTTGCCCTTTTAGTATTACTTTTCGATCCAATCCCTGAACACATATCAATCTTCAATGGCATAATCAAAGAATCCATAGTAAGAATAATAGTTTGAATGATCTTTTTTGTTAGCTTCATTTGGCTTTTTGCATTTTGACAATTGGAAGCCTAATTTTAGAGTATCTTGGAAGATTTTGCCTACTCTCTCTCTCTTTTAAAAGAGTTTTTTTTTTCATAAGCCTCTGTTGAAAACTATTAGATAGTTATCTTCCCCATCTCCTTCAAGAGTTAGTAATTTCGGAGAATTACATCCATTTGTAGTAGGTTTGTAGGTTTCTTTTGTTTATTTATTGTGACTACAATAATGATTTGTTAACTAGCACGTGCTCTCTTGTCATGCCTCGAAATCAAGATGTAACGGCCACCGTATACCTGATGTGTGGGCTCATTCTGTATAATTATAAAGTATAGATTTTTCTAATAATTATGTAACCTATAACAATAGTCTTAGCATATATTACTAACATCTAATATAATATAACAAATTAATAATGGGCACACCTAAAATTAGAGGCATTGAAACTACAAGTTAGGAATGTAACTAAATTGTTGGAGTCCAAATAATCGAATAATGTAATTTCATAGCTAAAATCTAGAATTCAAATAATCAATAAATAATATCCTAAATAATTATTTTTCTTTCTAATAAGAAATAATGCTTAAAAATAATTTTGTAGAGCATCACATATCCTTTTTCCTGAACTAGTCTATAGGATAAGAACTTGCAAGAGAATGAGCGATCCCATCTTAACAATTTAATATGAAATAAAATCTTGAAGTATGCTTATTATGAAGTATCAATCTTTTATGGAGTTATATTCAAAATTAAGCAATAAACTTGTATGTCCATAAAACAAGAATTCTTTTCTGGGGGAAAAAAAATAATGATGACAATAATAATAGTAAAGGTGCTAATAATAATATACAAGTAAATTATGACTAATGTCTCTTTTACAAAATCAGGTACACACATAATAGGTACCCCACTTCACAAGAACATTGATATACTTAAATCCATTGGTCTTTTCATGAATACATGATGTCCTAGAAGAGATCACAACACAAATATACCATTACTTTGATGCCCAAGGGTGGCAGTGAAATCGATTTCTCATAATCATATACATGTCGACATAACCGTTATTTAATCCCCAATGGTAGGGTCACAATACAAATTATGATGGAGACAACATGGTCAAAGCTAACAGAATAAGATAAACCATAAATCACTCATATAGGAGATATTATAATTAAAGAATATATGCATAACTTCTTGAAACAAAATTTAATTTCATATGAATATATGACAAAACTTATTAATAAAAAAATATATATATTAATAAGCATAGTTTTCTTGATCTCAAGTCATGGAGTCACACACATTCCATAAATCATGATATAATATAACATCATATCAATCAGATGAAAATTTATTTTAAATGAATAAGACACATTAAAACATAGTACTTTAAGAAACTAAATCATTCTATATATTAAAATGTCACTTAATAGTAACAGGAGCCCCTCATTCTCTTACCTAATAAGAAGAACACGAGATAAATCACAAGTAGAAGTTTAAGACTCATCTAAATCTAAATTACCAAGCAAAATTTCAATTACAATCCATAATTGCCCAAACATACTCCTGACTAAAGTTACTCAACACCAAGCCTAACAACTTACATTGGTATTAATCTAATCATACTTGAAGATTAAATAAAATTTAAGTAAAGTTCACTCATCATATCAAAATATTAATTCATCATGAAGTTCTATCTCTCAAGTTTTAAAATTATAAGATGAAAGGGACTGGGCTCTTAAATCATAACCATAATAAAGTTTTAAGGAATTATTAATACTTAATAATAAATAGATATCCCCAATAGAAATCAATAATCCTAAGCCAAATTATAAAAAAAGATTATATACTAACTTAATATACCATATGTTTAACATATACAAATACATTTTATCAAACTTTAACTCGATTCATGAATAATTGGAGGCTAATTAGATCTTGAAGGTGATGGAAAAAAAAAGAAACTTTATGTTTTAGATCAAGAGATAAAGATAATGAAAAACTAATATTAAATACCACTTTAACCCAAAAAGAGGAGTATTATATTACCTAACATAGTACTAGACTTCTCCTCCTAAATCCTTGCAAACTTTTTGGCCTAAAACTTATCGTTGATCTATTTCTAATAAACCCTAATTTTCCTCTATTCTCACCATCAAAATAAGCCAAAAGAGAAGAAGATTAGGGCTAGGTCATATAAAGGTACAAATTTACAAAATCCCACACCCCCCCCCCCAAAAAAAATATTAAGTTCTACACCAAAAATCTAAAACCATTTTTTTTATGGTTTTCACATTCTACCCCCTTTAAAATAAGTTTAGTTATTTTAAGTTTAGTTCTCTAAATTTAACTATAAATAAGCACATACCTGAAGACTTGAATAACTAAGGGCATCTCTCCACCATATCTTTCTATAACTCCCATGTGGCTTCTCTTTCAAAATGATTACTCCATTAGACTTTAACATAAGGTATAGTTCAATATCTCAAAACTTGCTCTTTTCTATCCATAATATGCACAGAGTATTCATCATATGAGACATCTTCATTAATTTGTAATGGTGTGAAGTCTATCACATGATCTTGGTATGGGACATACTTTCGTAACATAGACACATAAAACACATTGTGTACTTTAGAAAGTACTAGTGAAGAGCAAGTCTATAAGCCATATTACCAACCCTCTCAAGGATCTCAAAAGGTCTAATGAAATGAGGACTAAGTTTGACACACACTCCAAAACACATTACACCCTTAGAAGGTGAAACTTTAAGGAAGACATGATCACCAAAATGAAACTCCAACTCTCTATAATGATTATCGATATAATTCTTTTGCCTACTCTAAACTGCTTGCAATCATTCTCTGATTAACTAAACTTTCTCCATTGTTTGTTAAATAATCTCAGGACCCAATAGTTTTCTTTCACCTACATCATCCCTGCAAATTGGAGACCTACATCTTCTACCATAAAGTGCTTCATTCGACATCATTTTAATGCTAGATTGGAAACTGTTATTGTAGGAAAATTCCACTAATGGTAAGTATTTATCCCACGAACCTCTTAAATCAGAGATAGAGACTCTCAACATATCCTCTAAGATTTGAATAGTTCTTTCAGATTGATCATTGGTTTGGGGATGAAAAGTGGTGCTGAAACTAAGAGTGGTCCCCAATGCCCTATGTAGACTTCTCCAAAAATGACCAACGAAATGAGAATCTCTATCTGACACAATAGAAACGGGCACACCATGTAGTCTAACAACCTATTCAATGTAAAGCTCTGCCAACTTCTCCAAGGTCATCCCTATTTTGATCACCAAGAAATGTGCCGATTTAATCAATCTATCCATAATAACCCAAATAGCATCAAAACACTTTAAGGTTTTAGGTAGTCTAGATACAAAATCCATGCAGATATGCTCCCATTTCCACTCAAGAATAGGCAATGGTTGTAAAAGCCTGGTTGGTCTTTGATGTTCTATTTTTACCTACTAATAGTCAAACACTGGGCCACAAACTGAGCAATCTCTCGCTTCATGTTATTTCACTAGAAAGTACCCTTTAAATCTCTATACATCTTAGTACCCCCTGGATGTACTATGTAACTTGAAGAGTGAGCCACCTCAAGGATTTTTCTTCTTAACTCAACATTATCGAGAACACAAATCTGATCTCCAAATCTCAATGAGCCATCCTCATGAATTTGAAACTCTGGTTTAACACCGGACTCATCCTCAAGCTTAATCTTCTAGAGTTGAGGGTCATCTGTCTAAGCTACTTTAATACAATTAAAAAGAGTGGGATAAACTCGCAGACTTGCTAGTAAGGCACCCGGTTTATACACAAGGACCTCAATCTCAAATCTTCTCAAATCTTCCAAAATAGGCCTCTGAGATGTAAGCATTGCAAGCAAAGCATAAGAGGATTTTCTACTTAAAGCATCTGCTACCACATTGGTTTTACTAGGATGATAGCTGATAGTCAAATCATAATTTTTGAGCAATTCTAACCATCTTCTTTATCTCATATTCAGTTTTTTCTGAGTGAAAATATACTTTAGACTCTTGTAATCAGTGAATATCTCACAAGACTCCCCATAAAGATAGTGTCTCCAAATTTTAAGAGCAAAAACCATAGTTGCAAGCTCCAAATCATGAATAGGATAATTACATTCATATGGCTTTAGTTGTCAAGATGCATATGCAATAACTTTACCATCTTGTATCAATACACAACCTAAACCCTTCTTGGAGGCATCACTATAAATAGTATATCCTTTACCACAAATAGGTAGGGTAAGGATTGGAGCAGAAACCAATCTATTCTTCAATTCTTGGAAACTCTCCTCACTTTCTTCTGATCACTCATAGCGAGTCCCCTTTCTAGTCAAGTTAGTCAAAGGTGCTGCTATACAAGAGAAACCTCCAACAAATCTTCTATAATAACCAACCAATCCCAAAAAGCTTTTGACCTCAATAACATTGTTGGGCTTCTTCCATTCTAAGACAGCCTCAACCTTCTTTGGATCCATATAAATCCCTTCTTTAGTCACAACATGTCTGAGAAAAATCACATTATCAAGCCAAAATTCACACTTCTTTAGCTTTGCAAATAATTTTTCTATTCTTAAGGTCCCTAGAATAGCTCTGAGATGTTTTTCATGCTCCGCTTGGCTACTAGAGTATATTAAAATATCATCAATAAATACCACCACAAATCGATAAAGAAAAGGCTTAAAAACTCTATTCATCAAGTCGATAAAAGCAGCTAGAGCATTAGTCAAACTAAAAGGTATCACCAAAAATTCTTAATGCCCATAACGAGTGCGAAAAGCTATCTTTGACATGTTTTCTCCTTTAATCTCCAATCGATGATAACTAGACTGAAGATCAATTTTGGAGAACACATGGGCACCCTACAACTGATTAAAGAAATCATCGATTCTAGACAATGGATACTTGTTCTTTACAGTTACCTTATTCAGCTCTCGATAATCTATACATAATCTCATACTTCCATTCTTCTTCTTTACAAACAGAACAAAAGCACCCCAAGAAGAGACACTAGGTCTAATAAAACCTTTGTCAAGGAGTTCCTGAAGCTGATTTTTCAACTCTTTCAACTCAGCTGGAACCATTCTATACAAAGCCTTTGAAATAGGTCCCATACCAAAAATCAAGTCGATAGAGAATTTGACCTCCCTATCTGGTGGCAATCCTGAAATATCTTATAACTTTTTAGTCTGCATAGCTGATACTTGAGATGGAATATTGATCTTACTGCTAGAGAAAGAAACTTCTGGCTCTCCTAGAATCTTAAAGTGTACTCACTTCTCTCGACAGTCCATTATGCATAGTGAGCAGCCAACCAATCCATTCCAAAAATCATATCAAAATCTTGCATCCTCAAGACATGAAAGTCAACTCTTAAATCTTTAATTCCAAAGCTCACTACACAATCCTTACAAAGATGAGTAAGAAGGACCTGACTACCAATAGGAGTATCCACAAATAGATCATAATCTAGTGGAGAACATGGAATATTATATTTACTGACAATTGCTTGAGAAATAAAAGAATGTGTAGCACCCGAGTCAAATAATGCACATGCATAACTTGTAGCTACACACAAAGTACCTAATAGCAAAATATATATTCACACATGAATCACATGCATACGACATCACAAAATAATAAATAATAAAATTTGTTTAAATCTAATAAATATGTACCTACAACCACTACATTAGATGCTTCAACATCTTGTTGGGTGAGAGCATAAATCTAACATTGAATCTGAGATCTCACCCTCTGATGTGATTCAGTAGAAGCAATTGGAGTGGTTGAAGTTGACAGAAAGACACGAAACCCTTGAAATGAATGAGTTAGTCTACCTTGAGGGTTTGAAGCTTCTTGGGTCATTACAGGACATTCTACAATCTTATGGTCCAACTGACCACATTTAAAATAAGCACCAGATGCCCTTCTATATTTCTCACTTGGATGTCCAGAATCACAAATAGAGCACTTGAGTTTATTTTGTAGAGTTGGCTTATGTGCCAATGTCCCATAGCGAGGGCGAGTTTGAACATGAAACTTGGAATTCTGAATATTTGAGTCTCTGCCTCTCTTCCTTTGTTGCTCCTTATTATCCATCTTTGTAGCTTTCCATGCAGACTCCAAAGCTTTGGCTCTATGTGTTATATCTTCATAAGTTTCCAACTTAGAGATTGCCAAACCTCTATGAAGATGTCCATTTAAATCCTCCTCGAATCTTTTAGTTCTACAAACATCAAAGGCTACCAAGGTAGGGGCAAATTTTTCTAGTCTATGAAATTCTACCTCATATTCATCAACACTCATATTACCTTGTTTCAGGGAAAGAAATTGCCTTTCAAGCTCAGTGACTTTACTACTGAAGAAATATCTTCAAAAGAACACTTTGCTAAATTTCTCCCAAGTGATAATATTGCTTCCAAGGACACACATCTCTGTCTTTCACCATGAGTTAGCGCTTCCTTGTAGAAGAAAATTGGCAAACCTAACTTTGTCACTATCTTCACAATGGCAGACTTCAAAAGCCTTCTCCATCTCTTCTATCCAACATTTTGCCTCATCTAGATCAGTATTGCCCTTGAATGGTGGGAGTACAATCTTTTTAAATTTCATAATAGATTTTAATTCACTCCCTGAATTAGTTACCATATGTATTACTAGATCTATTTGTACTGGGCTTCAGTTGGAGCTCGAGTTTGAAGTAGACCAAGAATTTTCTGTAACATCTCTTGGAGTCTATCATAGCTCCTCGGGTCATTTCCTCCCATTGGGTTTACTGCTACAGACCTAGGATGCTGAGGGACTCCCACTGTGGGATCCCTAATCGGTATGACATTTTGCTCCTGTTGCCCTTGTGTCAGATTTACGCCTTAACTCTCTTGAGCCTCCACAACATTCAAGCCAATCTTGGGAATATCAACATGTCTTCTAGGTGGCATTCTGACATACATATACAAAGTTATCATAACAAAAATACAATCCATAACAAATTATAATAGTAGTCACAATAGTGATACATATGTAATAACCCGACTTATAACTCTACCCACACTCATGTCTCACCAAGAGATGGTATAATCTATTCAATTCAAAACTTTCCTTCCACAAGGACTGAAATCTAGAGCTCTGATATCACTAAACCTGTCATGCCCCAAAACCGAGATGTAACGGGTGCTATATATATATGCCTACACAATAGGTATATAAAGCTCATCCTTTATAATTATAAAGCATAGATTTTTCTAACAATTCTATAATTAGTAACAACAGTCTTAGCATATACTATTGACATCTAACATAATATAACAAATTAATAATGAGCACACCTAAAATCAGAGGTATTGAAACCACACGTAAGGAATGTAACGAAGTTGCAGGAGTCCAAATAATTGAATAATATAATTCGTAGTTAAACTCTAGAATTTAAATAATCAATAAATAATATCCTAAATAATCATTTTTTCTAATAAGAAATAATCCATAAAAATAATTTTGTAGAACGTCACATATTCTTTTTCCCAAACTAGTGTCTAGGATCAGAACCTACAAGAGAATGAGCGATCCCATATTAAGTTAACAATTTAATATGAAATAAAATCTTGAAATATGTTTATTATGAAGTATAGATCTTTTATAGAGTTATTTTTAAAATCAAGTAATAAACTCGTATATCCTTAAAATAAGAATTCTTTTCTAGGGGAGAAAAATAATGATGACAATAATAATAGTAAAGGCACTAATAATAATATACAAGTAAATCACAACTGGTGTCTCCTTTACAAAATTAGGTACACATATAATAGGTATCCTGAATCACAAGCACATTGACACACTTAAATCTAGTGGCCTTTTACGAATACACGATGTCTTAGAAGGGACCACAACAAGAATATACCACTACTTTGATGCCCGCGGGTGGCAGCAAAATTGGTTTCTCATAATTATATGCTTGTCGATATGACTATTGTTTAACCCCCAATGGTAGGATCACAACACAAATCATGATGAAGACAACACAGTCAAAACTAACATAATAATGTAAACCATAAAATACTTATACAAGAGATATTATAATTCAAGAATACATGCATAACTTCTTGAAACAAAATTTAGTTTCATATGAATATATGACAAAACTTATTCATGATAATTATATACAAATATATTCATAAGCATGATTTTCTTGATCTCAAATCTTGGAGTCACACGCATTCCACAAATCATGATATAATATAACATCATATCAATTAGATAAAAAATTTATTTTAAATGAATAAGATGCATTAAAATATAGTAATTTAAGAAACTAAATCATTTTAGCACATTAAAATATCACTTAGTATTAATGAGAGTCCCTCATTCTGTTATTTGATAAGAAGAACACGAGTTAAATTGTAATGGCTAAATACCTTGAAAAGCAAAATGTGACAATATTTGTCACATCTAATGTGACAATATTTGTGGAGCCAAAATTGACTAGTTGGAATGGCTAAATACCTTAAAAAGCAATATCATAACAATAAATAAAAATTAGGGATTTGAATACATAATCAATCAATATAGGAATATGACTTTCAATAAGCACAAGTTTTGTTGTTCATTACTCCGACAATCATCAAAAATCTCCTAAAATAAGAAAATTTGCTAATAAAGTAGAGACACAAATAATGAAAACTATAATTTGATTGATCTAAAGAAAGGGATATATGGCTTAAGTAAGGACATACCTTGACTTTACAATTTATAGAATTTAAATTCATAATCTTAAAAAGTATGAAATGAGAAACGACATGGGAAAAGGCTTGATGCTCACTATTGTCCTGCTCCTCTACACTTAATCGAGTAGAATTTGATCTGAATGGGCGATTGGCTTGATCCTTAGTGAATGTTGATAACTCTACTAGATTTCAAGATATGGCTAACTGCTTTGGCTTGTGTCAATTGACCCTTCTAAGGTTTAAAGTATCACTAACGACCTCTAGCTTGTTTTTAGCAAACTTCTCTTAATTTAAGAGAATAATTAGTGACCTTAGCTTATGCTAATTATTTTTAATTTAATAATCAATGGCCTCCTTTGTGTGTTATCGATTAAGTTTGAAGTTTCAGAATAGTTTTTGAGCTTGTGTTGGCTTAGCTTGAAATACGGCCGATGGCTTTATGCGCATTGGTTGACTTCTTCTGAACTATGTGTTTGGCTAACTGACTAAGCAAGTTCAAGCCTATCTTAGTTGTTTCCAATTTAAAGGAATGATTACTGGCACACTCATATGCTAATCATCCTTGATTTAATAACCAACGACCTTTCCTGGCTTGTGTTGATTAAGATTTGAGTTGTTGTCGATGACTTTGAGCTTGTTGTCAACTAACACAAAGTAATTTGAATTTGACTCAACCAAGTCTTGATTTAGTTTGAGTCCAACTCAGTTCTATTTGAGGTTCAAACTTGATCTTGGGTTAGGCCTGATTTAATTCAATTCAATATTCAAAAATAATTTTAATTTGAATCTAATTTGATTTGGTGATTTGATTCAATTTGGTGTTTAAAACTTGATTTTGATCAAGTTTGATTCAATTTGATGTTCATAACTTGATTTCGATCAAGTATAATTCAATTCAATATTCAAAACTTAATTTTGATTAAGTCTGATTTGATTCAATTTGATATTCAAAACTTGATTTTGATCAAGTCTGATTTGATTCATTTTGATGTTTAGAACTTGATTTTGATCCAAGTTTGAATTAATTCAATTTGATGTTTAGATCTTGATTTCGATTTGAGTCTAATTTAATTTAATTCAATATTCAGAACTCAATATCGATTCAAGTCTGATTTGATTCAATTCGATATTCATAATTTGATTTTGATTCAAGTTTGATTTGATTCAATTCAATGTTTAGAACTTAACTTTGATAAAGTTTGATTTGATTTGACTCAAGTCAGGTTTGACCTCATGTTGAATTCTCATCGAGTCTTAGACTTGGTCCTTATTGAATCTTACCCAATCATAATTGAGTTCTTATTGAATCCTTAATAGATCTTGGATCCAACCCTTATAAGGTTCTTGTTGGATCCTTAATGGATCTTAGATCTACCCCTAATGGGTTTGGGTTTGACTTATATTGAACGCTTATTAGGTTCGGATCTGAACCTTAATGGACTTAGATTCAAGTTTAAGTGGATTTAGATATAGGTTCAACCTAGTTTTGGTTCTAGTTCTGCCCAGTTCTAGTTCATATTTGACTTAGTTCTAGTTTAGATTTGACCTGGCTTTTATTCAAGCTCGACTTGATTTTAGTTTAAGTTTGATCTAGTTTTGGTTTAGGTTTGACATGATTTTATTTTAGGGTTGACCTGGTTCTGGTTCTTGCTCGATCTGGTTCTAATCCAAGTTCAACCTAGTTTGGATTTGAATTTGAGTTCTGTTTGATATGATTAAGATTCAGACAGAACTTAGTTTACCCAGTTAGAGTTTAGTTTGAATTTGGTTTGACCCAATTTGGGTTTTGTTCGTACTTTGTTTGACCCAATTAGGGTTTCATTAAAACTTCATTTGGTTTGAACTTGATTCAACCCGATTTGGGTTTAGTTGAAACTTGGTTTAAACTGAATGGGGTTGCTGTAAACCGATTTGATTTGGATTGACCTGATCTAGACCGAACTATGCTTGAGTCTGATCTAATTTGAGTTAGGTTGAACCGATTTGAACTCGATTAGGATTGGGTCCAAACCAATTCAACCCAAGTTAACCTGATTTGGATTAGATTTTGATCGATTTGACTCGAGTTGACCAGATTTGAGTCCAATTAGAAGGTCTGAACTAATTTCAGTTAATTTGACCAGATTAGGACTAAATTGGGTTTTTGTCTTATCCAATTTTAGTTAGCTTGACCCAATTGGGGCTGAGTCTGAACTGATTTTAGGTTGACCTGATTTGATCTCAATTAGGGTTGGGTCTGAATGAATTTAACATGGATTAACTCAATTTGGATTTGTGTCTAATTTAATTTGAGTTTTAATATATTTACTTGATCAATTTAGGTCCATCTCATGGTTCGTTCAAGTCAAATTGGTCTATCTTAATCAGTTCATTTAATTTAACTCAATTGACTTAGTCTCAATATAATTAGGTTAATTAATTTAATTGATTTATGTTAATTAATTTGATTAATTTATTAGAGAGTCCTCAGGCTATATATTGATTAGGATGACTTTGGGTAAGCTCGCGGCTGATCTTGAGTCGATTTGACTTTCAAACAAACTTACAAGCTAGCATTTAGTTGCTTAAACTTTTGGATGAGTGTACAGACTAATCTTTAGTTAATTAAACTTTCAAGTGAGCGTACAAGCTAGTCTTGAGTTTGAATAGGCTTTTAGAGAGCTCGCGAGCTAGCTCTAAATTGGTTGACTTTCAGGTGAGCTCGTGGGTTGACCTTGAGCTAAAAATTGACTTTCAGATGAGTCCGCAAGCTATCCCTAAATTAATTGACTTTTGGACAATCTCTCAGACTAATCGTAGAACTAAATTAACTCTCAGGCGAGTTTACAAGTTGACATTGAGTTTAAAATTGACTTTTAAACGAATCCATGGATTGGCTCTAAATGAATTGACTTTCGGATGAACTTGTGGACTAACCCTAAGTCAGAATTGACTTTCAAGTGAGTTGTGAACTAGTCTTGAATCAAAAATTTATTTTTGGGTGACTTGCAAGCTAACCCTAAATTGAGTGACTTTCGTACGAGCTCGTGAATCAGTCTTAGGTCAAAATTAATGCACTACCTTGAATCAAAAATTGATTTTTAGGCAAATTTAAAGGTTAACCTTATACCTATTGACTTTCAGTTAAATTCATAAATTGATCATAAATCAGAATTGACCTTTAAATAAGGCTAAAAACTAACACTTATGCATACAAATCGATGCCAATTTTTTTTATTTTTTTTGAGCAATATTCTTTTGTATATTTTTTCTTTCTTTTTTTTATAATTGCCGGATTTTTTTAAGGCCAACAAAAAAAAAACTTTTTTTTTATATTTTTTTTCTTAAATATCCTCCTTCCCGAGTCAACTCGCTTCTCTCCACCGAAATTTTACCGGCGCCTCCTTCCTTGAACAATGGTCTGTGACTCGTCCTCTGATTCAAATCGTCGCCGGACTTGGCCGAATTTGGCCAAGTCCGACTCCGATCTACAGCGGACGGTGGCGAGGATGACCCGGGGCAGCATTCAAGGTTAAGACGGTTGGAGCTAGCGCGGACGACCTAGGTCGGCGCTGTGTGATCGAAGTGGACCATGGCGAGGAGCGCAGCAGTCCGCGCGGGTGTGACGTCCATGGCGAGGAAGGTGGCGGTTCGGGCGGGTGCGACGAGGGAGGAGCTTCACTCACCGGTTCGACGAGACCGGCGCTGGGAGCCTCGACGGATCCTTGCTAGCACGGTGTAGGCACTGTGATTGTCATGGTGGCCGGCGCGGTGAGGCTTCTCAGCAGCGGGAGGTGCCTGGAGGTTGAGCTGCGATTGGCGAAATGGTTGGGGTCACCCTCGCAGGCGCTCAGCTTGGAGGTTCGACCGAGGCAGGCAGCGACTCTTTATCAGTGTGATGCAGAGGAGCTGATAGGCATGGTGCAGTGATGGACGCGAGCAAGGACTCCAAAACTTTGGCCGGCAGTACCTAGGGCATTGGAGACACGAGGCAACCCCTCGGCACGGTACACGGGTCAGGCCGCTGGAGTTGGGTCTTGGGACTTGGACGCGGGTGCGTGGCAGGGCAGACGGGGCAGCTACGATGCAATCTCCTTCGGTGGAGAAAGAGAGACAAAAAAGTCAATAAAAAACGAAAAAAAAAGGAAGAAGAAAGAGATAGAAATTATCTTATTTTAAAATCTTTAGTTAGTTTTCTCATAATTTCTGATTTTTTTTACTTATTTCTTTTATTCTCTGTTTTTTTTTATGTTTATAGAATTTATATAAGTTGAATTAAATCTCAACTTCGTTTGTTTAAATCTTTGAATCATGGATGTAGTTATGGACAGATATCAATCTGATTTGTTTTGAGATTGGATAAGTCTATTTATTGTAAATGAGAGAATTTTAAAAAATATATGCACTTTAGATATTGAATTTATAAGAAAATTATTTACAATTTTTTTCGAAAAATTTGAACAAAATTATAATTTTGTAAATTTCAGAAGTTTTTTTGTAAAAAATTTGTTCATAAAATTTTAAAACTTTATGAGTCTTTTTCGTAGGATTTTATCTATGAAATAATAAAATTTAAATTTATTTATAAATAGTTTTTTTGAGGAACTTACTTGATAAAACTAGAAATTCTACGAGTTTATTTACGAATATAAAATTTTTAAAGGGTTTATTTATAAATATAAAAAATTTGAGAGATTTACTCACAAATCCTAAATTTTATGAAGATCAAATTGTAATTATCAATTTTTAAGAGATTTATTCGCAAATAGTAGATTTTGCAAAGACTGATTTATAATTTCAAAATTTTTACAGATTCTTTAACAAGATTTCCATCTGAGAGATTTATTTATAAGAAAAATTTAGTCAGGACTTTTTTTATAAGAATTTTATTTGATTAAGGGAACTATTTGTAAGAATTTATCTAATTTAATAACCTATTTCTAATATTCTTATATATTTTTTATTTTATCTTAATTTTTTTGATGAATTTCAAATCCAATTTTGGTCCACATATATAGTCCATTTAGTCCTCTTGGGCCCAAATTTTTTTAGCAATTTTATTCCGAATCATGCTTAATTTTTTGTTAAATTCAATCATGATTTAAGTCTAATTGAGACTCACGTTTAAGCTATAATTTAATGGCATTCAAGACTTTATTATGATTAAATTTAATTTTAGATAAAATCGACCAAAACATATTCTTTTCATTATTTCAATATCAACAATATTATAGAGAGTTCTCAAGTTTTTTGTGATTTTGGAGAGCTTTGACAATAGATATTCCTTGATTTTTGAGTGAGAATCTCGAGAATCATATCATAGTGTTCTGTTAACTTAGACTCCAGACCTTGAAATTTTTCATCATAGTTTTTAGTAAAGGTTTCTGGAAAGCAAAGGATCACACCAATGTCTCATGATCCTTCTTTTCCTTTCTTTCTTTTTTCATTATATTACCATCTTTTTTATCATTCCTACATATCGAGTAGAATAGTCATTCCTACATATGGAATAGAATAGTCAATATTTAAACAAACTTAGAGGGATTAGAAAGGGATCCTCGGTTCCTCTCTCATCTAGATGAGAACTAAGCCTCCTTGAATATTTTATTATTATTATTTACTAACTTGCTGAATTCTACGCACAAGAACCTCATTAGGATTTTTCTAATCTTCTTTTTAGGTATATGTGAAGACAAGCTACATGCCACCAAGACAGGTATATCTTACGCTTTGTCAAGGAGTCCTATTAATTTTCTAGACAACTTATGTACTTTATAGGTTGGATGCATGAATATCAAAATTCATGCACGCATCATAAAGCTATAAACAACAACTGACACATTACACTCAATACCAACACATCAAAATTCCAAAGAGACTTATATTTATAAGCTGGAGTTGTCTTCTCTAAAGCAATGTAGGATTTGTGGCAATTTTTTAGATATCCATTAACTTAATAATAACACTCTTACCATAAGTTGTAAATACTCAAGCACCTCCCACATAACATAATATAATAATATATTATGTTAATATATTATAGGTAGGGGTGAGCAAAAAAAACTAAAAAATTAGTATAGTGAACTGTACCAATTGAGAACTATATTGGAAAATCAATTCTCAAAGCAATCAGTATAGTTTCAATTTTTAATTTTGATAGAACTGAAAATACGGTCCTTGTTCTTCCTTGTGGTAACTCAAGCTTATCCTCATGAGGCAAATTAAGTACATCATCACATAACAAATCAAGTCTGCTCCTACGGGACAAATAAAGGCCACTCTCACATGGCAATCCACTTCTATGTGGTAAATTCAAGTCCATTTTGTATGGCAATCAAACCTACATTGATATGTTAGATCAAATTTACTCTCACATGGCAAATAGTTAACTCTTAAAATATTAACATAAAGACCAAATACCTGAAAACTATTTGTACCCTCTCGTCTCGTCAGAACTTGAGAAAAAGCTATGATGGAGGTAATTTATTTGAGGTGATTTTTGCCAAAATCAAATATATTTTACAAATAAGCCTCTATCCAAAATCCTTTTACAAAATGACCCTGGAAGTTTCAAAATCTTATAAATAGGTCTTTTTTTTTATAAAAAAGGCTTAGAAATCCACAACATTATATTTTAGTCAAAATTTTCTAAAAAATTTATAAATATCCCCTTGAAAATTAAATATCCAAATATAGTACAAATCTTGAATCTCTTCATTAGGGAAAAATTTCGAATCAATGGGATTATATGCCAATCACAAAATATAGGAATCTAATCCAATTAATAATTACAATTCAACAAGATTCCAAAAATAAACCAATTAGGGATTCGATTTTAAATCTGCCTGAGGCCTATAAAAATCAAGGAAGGCCCTGCACAAAAAAAAAGATGACGAGAGAGAGTGAGAGGATCATGAAGCCATATCAGCGAAGGAGATCAGGAGTAGAATAAGAATAGAAGGATAAAAAGTACTCTCTCACCTTTTCCTTTCATTCTAACTCTATTCCTCTTCTCCCATCTGCTCCCTTGTGAGGCTCCCTTCTATGTTTACTGTAACCCCACTCGTACCTACTGCGCGTGCCCATTTTCGAGTACCGAGGACCAACACCAATGGTCTGACCCATGTGACTATCCTAAGAGATTGCCCTATGCCTCCTATGCCCAAGCAAGCATTCTGGTTGTTGCTTGTCGGTGTTCTAGAGGTCTCACTCATGTTTGCCACTATTATAATGTCAGATGTGATAAATTAGTCTCACATCGGATATTGGATAGATTGAGTCCAATAGATATAGTGAAAAAGACCCATATCCCATGAGCTCGAGCTTTTGGGATGGTTTGGTGTCTGGCTCGCTATATGGATCTGGTTTGACGCTCTTGCGACTCCCCAACAAGTGGTATCAGAGCTTCAGGTTCGAAGCTGTGCAAACTCTTAAGACCAAAAATTACCGCGATGATACGACTGAATTGAGTCACATGTTAGTCTCATGGCAAAGACCGGCGAGAGGACGTGGGCGCGAGGCTAGCAAGGGCGTGAGTGCAGGCCCAAGGGCTCGGGCGCTCGTGCGAGGCCGGCTTGAGGCCAGAGAGAGGGCGCATGCGCTGGCGCTAGGATGGTGAGCCCACAAGTGTGAGCGCTAGAAGCCGACGCAAGGGCGCGGGCACTAGAGGACGGTGCGAGGACATGGGTCACACGGTGGAAGTGGTCGAATAAAAGAGTTCTTGATTAAGAGTGTTAAATTGATATGGTCAAATCACACCTGAAGGGGGAGATTATTATAATGTCAGATGTGATGAATTAGTCCCACATCGGATATTGGATAGATAGAGTCCAATAGATATAGTGAAAAAGACCCATATCCCATGAGCTCGAGCTTTTGGGATGGTTTGGTGTCCGGCTCGCTATATGGATCTGGTTTGACGCTCTTGCGGCTTCCCAACATGCCACAACACCATGCCATCCCCACCGCTGGCTGGCTGAACCTCTAAGCCAAGTACCGTAGCTTGCTGACTTGACCTTCATATCATTGTCAGCAAGGCTTCTGCCTCGACTATTGATGCCCGAGGGGAAGACCACTATGCTAGGAATGTAGCCTGCTTCAAGCTTCCTTACACCAAACACGTTGCCCGCCCACCCCCCCCCACCAAAAACCCACTATTGTGCTAGCCTCTCAATCATCCTGGATAGTTGTGGTGGCCCATCGATGACTGCTTATGGAGGAGAAGGATGACCTGCTGCCACATACCATATGCTCCAGTGTTTGCTCCATACTCTAAGTCCTTCGGCCACCTAACCAACCAATGAAGAGCCCACCGTCATGTGCCCTGTAGCAGGTACGTCAGCTTATCGATCTTATGCATCCTTGCTAGCATCTCATGCCTCCACTACCACTCAAAGTCTATCACTATCCATCACTTGTCTGGGCTAGATTCGGCTAAGATTGGTCAAATCTGACTAGGAATAGGAGGAGGATAAAGACAAGGAGGTCAACAAGCCCTCCATTTGGCTATTGAGGCAAGAGAAAAAGAGAGAGCCAGTAAGGTTTCGAGAAAGAGAAGGAAAAGGTTTCTGGTGGTCTAGGAAAGAAGAAGAAGAAGAAAAAGAGAAATAACATAAAAAAAAGGTTATTGGGAAAACAGAAAGATTGGTCTCGATTTCTATGTTGTATACATTGCCATTTTACCATCATTCAAGCTCGCCATTATGCCAGCTCTCGCATCTATGCTAGTCTTTGGGCTTATAATTTTGCTAGCTTTCAAGCTCACCATCATGCCTATCCTCTGGCTCGCTACTTTGCAAAACTTCAGGCTTGCTATCATGCCAACCTTCGAGCTTGCCACTTTGCTAGCCTTTCTGCTCGTAATCATGCCAACCCTTAGGCTCACTACTATGCTAGCCTTCAAACTCGCCACTAAGCTAGTCTTTGGGCTCACACTTAAGCCAACCCTCAATCTTGCACTTAAGCCAGCCTTTGGACTAGCACTCAAGCTAGCCCTCGATCTCGCATTCAAGCTAGCCTTCATACTCTACATTATGCTAGTCTTTGGGCTCACCACTTTGTCAGCTTTTGAACTCACCATCATGCTAGCCTTTGGGCTCACCACTATGCCATAATTCAAGGTTGTACTTATGCCAACTATTGGGTTCACACCTATGTTAGCCTTCAAGTTTTCCACTTTGCTAGCCATTAAGCTCACACTCAAGCTAGCCCTCGGGAATAAGCTAGCTTTCAGGCTTGCATTCAAGTTAGTCTTCAAGCTTATACTCAAGCTAACCCTCTCACTTACACTCAAGCTAGACCTTGGGCTCACAACTAAGCTAGCCTTTAGGATTGCATTCAAGCTAGCCTTCAGCTTGCACTTAAGCTACCCCTCTGCTCACACCTATGCTAGCCTTCTAGCTTGCACTTAAAGCCAACCCTCAGGCTTGCAACTATCCTAGCCTTTGGGCTTAACTTAAGCTAGTCTTTGAGCTCGTTCATCTAAGCCACCCTCAAGCTCGCCCATCTAAGCTAGTCCTACGACTCGAACATTTAGGCCAACTTGTAAGCTCATCCAAATTTATTATGATAGTTTGAGGACTCTTGAATCAAATTGATTAACATTAATTGATTAAATTAAATTAACTCAATCACATTAAATTTAGCTGAATAAATGAACAAAATTAAATTGACTCAAATGTGACCACCAAGTGAACCTAAATTGATCAAATAGGTAGTCTACACAAATTCAAATTGAACTGGACTCAAAATCTAAATTGAGGTAATCTAAACTAAATCAGCTCAGACCCAATCCTAATCAAGTTCAAATTTGTCACTTCAAAATCAAGTCAAATTTAAACCAAACAAAATTTGGGTCAAACTAAACTCGAATCAAATCCTAATTGGGTTAAATCAAGTTTAAACTAAAAGCCAATTTAGTCAAATCGAACCTAAATTAAAACAAAAACTAGGCCAAGTTTGAACTAAAACCAAGCTAAACCTAAATTGATTTGAACTTGAACCAAAGTGCATTTAGATGCAAACTCAAAACCAATGAGGGTTCGACATGAGTTAAATCCAAATCCATCAACAAGTTGAGATAGGATCCAATAAGAACTCATTAAGGGTTGGATTTAACATCCACTGAGGATCCAATAAGAACCTATTCAGGGTCAAATCAAAAAAGGATCCATTAAGAACCCATTGAGGGTTAAATTTAAGATCCATTAAAGATCCAATAAAAATCTGCCAAGCGTTTAAATCCAAGATCCATTAAGGATCCATTAACAAATAAATAGGGGTCCAGCATAAGGTCAAACTCGATCCAAATTGAATGAAACCAAACTTAAGTCAAAATTAAGTATTGAATATCAAACTAAATCAAATCAGACTTGGTTCAAAATCAGTATTGTCCTAACATGAGTCAATGATTAGTATTTGACAAATGTTCTTCTGAAAATCAATGCTAAGTTTGATGAATTGAATTCACTAAGGGGTCTAAGATCCAAGATCCATTAAGGATCCATTAACAAATCAATAGGGGTCCAGCATAAGGTCAAACTCGACCCAAATTGAATGAAACCAAACTTAAGTCAAAATTAAGTCTTGAATATCAAACTAAATCAAATCAGACTTGGTTCAAAATCAATATTGTCCTAACATGAGTCCATGATTAGTATTTGATAAATGTTCTTCTAAAAATCAATGCTAAGCTTGATGAATTGAATTCACTATTACAAGTTGAACATTTATCGCTAATACCCTCGGTTTTGAAAATTCTAATAGTTATTTTGCGAATAGATGTTTTGCATGGTTCCTCTAGTCAATTTGATGTTCCCACAATAATTATAGTAGTTAATTTACTATAGTGGTCTTTGGTTTCACACTATAGAGCAATAGTGTGAACCTAATAACTAAGGTTGAGATAATTAATTTACTATTCAAGTTGATAAAGAAGAATGATATGGAAAAAAGTTTGGAGTTATCAACAAAGCCCTAAGTCCTAATTGACAACAAGTCAAGAAAGGTCATCGACCATCAAGTCAAAGGTGATTAGTATAAGCCAAGGCCACTAATCATTCCTTCAAATAGGATTAATTTAAGGCAAGCTCAAACTCGCTTAGTCAATTAGCTAACATGCCACATTCTAACACTTCAAACTTATAAAGTTATCAGCTATACCTCATTAGCTTTGAAACACTTCAAACTCACAAAATTATCGCTTGTGCCTCATTGGCTATGAAAACACTTCAAACTCAGGAAGTTATCACCTATGCCTTAATGGTTATGAAAATATTTCAAACTTATGAAGTTATCGATTATGTCTCATTGGCTATGGTCACACTTTGAACTTATAAAGTTATCACTTACGCTTCATTAACTATAGAAATACTTCAAATATATGAAGTTATTACCTATGTCTCATTGGTTATGAAAATAATGTAAACTCATGAAGTTATTACCTATGTCTCATTGGTTTTGAAAATACTTTAAACTCATGCAGTTATTACTTATTCCTCATTTGCTATAAAAATACTTCAAACATATGAAGTTATCACCTATACCTTATTGGATATGAAAATACTTAAACTTATGAAGTTATCACGTATATCTCATTGGCTATCGAAATACTTTAAACTCATGAATTTATTATTTATGCCTCATTGACTATGAAAATACTTCGAACTAATAAAGTTATTACCTACACCTCATTGGCTATGAAAATACCTCAAACTCTTGAAGTTATCACTTATGACTCATTAGTTACAGAAACATATTGAACTCATGAAGTTATCGCTTACACCTTTTTGGCTACGAAAATATATTAAACTCATAGAGTTATCATTTATGCTTCATTGGCTATGAAAATAATTCAAACCAAATGAAGTTATCACCAATGTCTTAATTAGCTAAGAAAAATATTTCAAATCAAGAAATTATCATTAATACCTTATTGGCTAATGGAAACACTTCAATCAAAAGAAGTTATTGCCAACACTCAAGCTATTGGAATTACTTCACCCCTTATTCCCTTTTCATGCACCACCAAATAATGCCATCAAACTAAGTCATCAACATCCCTCGAAGGCCAATTCAAGACTTTTTTTTGAGTCAAACTCCACATGGTTCAATGCCTGGGAGTGGGGCAATAGCATGTATCATAGCTTTTTTTCTCTCCTTTTTTTTATTTATCCCATGTTCTTCCATAATTTCATATTAAAATTCATTATAAAGTGAGGATATGCCCTTACTTAAGTCACGTGTTATTTCTTAAAATTAATTAAGTTCTTTCTTCTTGTTATTTTATGTCTCTATTTTATTAGCTAGATTTCTTACTTTAGGAGGTTTTTGATAATCGTCGGGGTAATTAATATCAGTGGCTTACGCTTATTGGAAGTCAATATTTTCACAACACCAGACAATATACTCAAATTAAACATATTTTAATTTGTGCATTGAGGTCACTTCCCAGGATCTCCACTACTCTGGGATACTGAAATCTATCCTACAATGCCATTGTTAGAGCTCTATCTTATTGGTGACATTATCTTATTCCCAAGGAGTTCATCTTATTTTCTGATCATGAAGCATTAAAGTACATCAATGACCAACAAAAACTCAATAGTCAACATGCCAAGTGGGTGGAGTTCTTACAATCTTATACTTTTGTTATCAAACATAAGGTGGGAATTCAAAATTAAGTAGTGGATGCTCTTAATCGCCAATATTCACTTCTTCAAACTATGCAAGTTGATGTTGTTGGGTTTGAGGTTATCAAAGAACTCTTTATAGAAGATCCTCACTTGGGTTGAATGCACCAAGTGACCTTATAATCAATTCTTGCTAGTGGATGGCTATCTCTTCAGAGACAACTTGCTTTGTATTCCTGAATGTTCACTTTGATAGTTCATCATTAAGGAAGTGCATGAAAAAAGTATCAGTGTGACACTTTGGAAGAGATAAGATATTAGCCCTTCTCTAAAAAGGATTCTACTGGTCGCATATCTCTCAAGACATCTCTCACTACATCACTTCATGGTTGGACCTGAGCATTGACTTTGTTCTTCAGCTTCCAAAAACACAAAGAAATAAAGATTCTGTCATGGTGGTGGTGGTTGATTATTTTTCCAAGATGGCTCATTTTGTCCCTTGCATCAAAACTTTGGATGCATTTCACATTGCTGACCTCTATTTAAAGGAACAGTGAGATTTCATGGAATTTCCAAAACTATTACTTTAGATCGAGATCCAATGTTCATGAGTCACTTTTGGTGATCCTTATGGAGAAAGCTTGGGATTTAAACTCAAATTTAGTTCCGCTCATCATCTCCAAACCAATAGATGGAAGCTATCAATCAAACCTTGGCAAATATTTTATGAACTCATGTTGGTGACAAGTACAAGTGACACCAATGGGATTCAGCATTGACTCAAGCAAAGTCTGCTTACAATAGGTCTAAGAAGAAAACTACTAGTCTAACTCCGTTTAAGTGGTCAATGGACAAAATCCTCTAAGTCCATTAGATTTGGCTCCCATCTCTACTATTAAGCATCTCATTAGTGAAGATGAAGAATGTGCCAAATAAATCAAACAGCTTCAGCAATAAGTTTAGCATCAAATAGAGAAGCAAAACTAAAACTATCGAGATACTACCAATAATCACCATAAACCAGCATCATTCAAAAAGGAGACTTGGTGTGGATTAATCTCAGCAAAGTGTGCTTTCCTTGTGGTCAGCACAACAAACTTAATCCAAGAGCAGATGGTGCATTCAAGGTGCTTAACAAAATTGGTGAGAATGCATATATAATCAATCTTCCTACTACTTATGGTGTCTCACCAAATTTCAATATGTTAGAACTCTCACCCTATCATGAAGACTCAAACTTGGGGACAAGTTCCATTCAACCAGGCATGACACAAGTATGTCATCATCAAGAAGGTAGCTAGGTTTGTAGGAGGTTCTCTTTTTTTTCTTTTGTATTTAGAATTTTTAGTTAAATTTATGAAGAGGTGTTTTATGAAAAGGTGTTATATGAGGTAATGCATCTTTAAGAAGGTTCATCACCCATTAGTTAAGTTCATGAATCTTTGAAGAGCTGCATATGAATAGTTATTTTTGTCTATAACTAGTTGAGGCATATAATTATAATGGATCATTTCAATTGAAGTTAGTTAAAGTATACTTTTAAAAGTTTTCTCTTTTATCTGAAGGTGGACTCCTTCAAATCTCTTATAATCTAGCAGTGGACTCTGTTAGATTAAAGAGCTCACTCCTTATCTCCCTGGTGGACTCCTTGAGGGCTTTGAGGAATACATTATTCCTCTGAGTGGATTCCTAAAGGGAGATTTGTGCCTACCTATCGTGTTCTAATAAGAACCTTTTCGCTATCGCCATTCTACTGCTTCCAGTGTCAAAAAATTTGAGCCTCATCCAATTCCGAGGAAAACATGCTTTCCCACCCCAAGATAAGGAATTCAAAATGATAATTTGAAATTTCTAATTCTCTCAATTTCAAAAAATTTAGTTTTTCAAATGTCAGAATTAGAAAATTAGGATTCCTCCATCCCAATTTGGTGGCGCCAAGTCTGTTCTTCCCTCTTTATCATATATCGATGTCTTTTCTTGTAGCATAAGTGCATCATAAGGAGGACCGTCGGAAGCTCTCCAATGATAGTCCTTTCAATACTAAGTGGAAGGATGGATAATAGAACAAAAAAAGAAGTGAAAGGGTATTGGGGTTTCATACCTTGCCACCTTACCTTATATCACTACAAGATTTAAGGGAATTTTCAGTGCTAATAAATAGGCGCTAATGATGTGCTCATATTAAGCGGAGATTTGTAGCACTAAACACTTAGTGCTTCTAATGAATATGTTATGAGCAATGTTAAATCACTTAGCACTACTAATGAATATGTCATTAGTGGTGCTAATTACTTAGCACCGCTAAGAATGTGTCCTTAGCAGTGCTAAGGTATTAATGCTGCTAATGACTATTATTAGGGGTGCCAAATAAATTAGCACCTCTAATGATGCCACATTAGTAGCTCTATGAAATTAGCACTGCTAATGACTCACATTAGTGATGCTAAATATTAGCACCACTATTGAGGTTTTAAAGGTCGTCTCTCACCTGAGCAATATCTCCTAGCTAGCCTGAGCTTTGTCTTGTGTTCCTTGTGACTCGCCAACCCACCCTTAAATAATTTAGTTGATATCTCTAAAGTTGGAGAATAATTTCTGCAATTTTATGCTCTCAAAAAAATTTGCAATTTTTAATTGCTCCCTTTTAGCTGAAGCCCTTGTTTCTCTTTTTTGTTAAAAACCCTTGAATTCCTTATAGTGCCTATTGCAATGGTAATCCTAGTATTATTTTTAAACCTAATTTCTTGATATTTCTCCCTCTCTTACTATTCCAGTAAAATAATTTCTTCAAGGAACATAGGCTGACTGCCATTTAAAAAGTGTTGTCTCTCCCATTGCAATCAACAATAACTAGGAAAATTGCTATACAGATAATTAAGTAAAGTGAAGAAAAAAAATGAAAACAAAGACATTGTAGGATTGTTTTTCACATTTTTTCCTTCTTTTTTTTTTTTGGCTTTGAGGTGTTGCATCATGAGTTCATATTTAGAGGCAACTTGAGAATGGACAAGATGAAATTCCCCATCAATGTTTGTTTAAATAAATTATGGTAGTATATAGACAAAGTCCACCATTCATGTTTATTTCTACCTTAGTTCATAAACCAACTTTAATCAGATATAAGTCATGAAATTATCAAAAAGCAATCAATCAAGAAGGAAAACATCATAAGTTATATATAGAAATGCATATTAATTATGCTAGTTGTATATAGAAGAGGAAATTCAAAATTAAAAAAAAACCATTTTCTATTTATGAAAACCTTTAGTCTTTCAATTTTCCAATTGATTATCTTCCTTTTCATATGGCGGACACATAAGAAAGAATTTGTTTATATTATTAGCAAAAGGAATTTTTAGAAATAGATAAACCAAAACTATCTTTTCTGATATTCTATGATGGAGTCCAACTTATGGTTAGATCAATTTTATGTATATCTCTTTGTTGTGTATACAAAGCATTGGACTAAAATTACATGTATTCGAAGGACATAGATAGGAGTTGAATCAAAATTAAGAACTGACTAGATGCTAGATATGTTAATGGTGTAAATGAACTATGGCCATAGGAGACTAGATTAGAAAATATGGTGTCCATATATTAATTGTATGAATATGTACAATTGAACATGATAGGAGGTATATGAACAAGTATTTATAATATAATGGAATGTGCATTATACGAATTGGACATTTCATGGTGAAGAGTTATAGTATTTAAATAAGCAGAATCCACCAGATCATACAGCTAATATGATAATAGTTGATAATGAGGGTGATGATATCAGAGGATTGATGTATGATGCCTTCTAGGACCTTGCATTATCTCGTGAAACACTTCTTGATGTGGTTGACATGGCAAGTGAGGGTTGTGATCACAATGATTAGAAATTTTATAAAATACTTGATGACTTTCACATTGAGTTGCATTTGGAATGCAAGAACTTATTTTTATCATTCATCATGTATTAATCGACCATGAAGACCAAGTGTTACTGGAGGGACATTGAAAGAAGTATTTTCTTAGCATCCTTCATTTTCTAGTTCGTATTGGGAGGTTCGAAATATTGTGAAATATATAAGTCTAGATACACAAAGATTCTGTAACCGCCCGTCACTCCATAACGGCCCATTACTCGGGTCCACAACCCACAACCCAATAACCGCCTCTATTTATAGGCAGCAACCACCCACTAAACCCGGACGGATAGAGAGAGTCAAGGAACAATCGTTGGGGAGGCTTACGGAGTGGCAAGAAGATTTGGGACGATCATTATCGAGATTCGAGGTAGGTTAAGTTACTTTCATTCGTTTTCTCCTTACCTCTATTCGAACTAGGTGGTGTTACTTTCATCCGTTTCTCTTGGCCGCTATGCCCGAGACAAATTCATATTGAATAATCGATAAACTTAGTGACCCTCATGATATTTAGGAGGATGATGATAACCTAGATCTAAGCAAAACTGAGTAGAGATTAGATATGTTTAATTTTTAACGTGTTATACTGACCTATGGCATGATTGATAGTAGAAAGATTAGAGGATTATATTTGCAAAATCTCCATCTTCTTCCCCGATCGTCTGCTGTGCTCCGGCGGCCGGCAGCGGAGGCGGCGGCGTGCGGTGCGGCGGCGTGCGGCGCTGATGCGTGCGGGTGTCGTGCGCAGGCAGCATGGACCCAGTGTCGACGCAGTTCTGGCGCGTGATACGGCGTCGGGAGCGGCCGGTGGCGTGCGCACGACTGCACAAGCCGGAGTCGGCCAGAGGCGCGGGGCAACGCGGGTCTGGCGACGCCGGAGGCGGTGGTCTGGCGGCAGCCACGGCCCAGTGGAGACGTCGACGTGCGGCATGGCGGCGTGGTGGCCTGGCAGCGGGGCGGCCTGACGATGGGATGGCCTGGCGGCGGCGGCGGCGGCAGTAGAATTAGGGTTAGGGTTTTGAGGAGGAAGAAGGATTAGTTTAATTAAGGTTTAACTTAAAGTTGATTATGGTTTTGGTTTAATCCGAAAGTTGGTTTCGGTTTGGTTTAGTTAAAAGTTGGTTTAGGTTTTGGTTTCATTTAAAGTTGGCTTTGGTTTAGGTGGGGCTCAGAATCGGTTTTGGTTTAGATTCTGGTTTTGGAATTGGTTTAATTAGACTTGAGGATTAATCGAACTAATGGTAGGGCAAATGGTTTAGATCAAGTTAAGTAATCTGAATCCATGATTTGGTTCATTGAAGTGAGTCTGATTATTGCAAATTGGAATTGAAATTGAATGCAGATTAGATTGGAGGAATTTAGTAAGATCGATTAAATTGATTGATAAATTGAGTTGGATTTGGGACAGTTGAATTTATGATTGCGTCGAAATTTGATTAGGATACTTAAATCTTATTGAGGATGGATTTGTAAGATAGGATCAAATTATGATTTATTTGGGAATCGATTGGATTGGTTATGACTTAGAATTTAAAGGGCTAATATGTGAATCAAATGATATCGGGGACCTTTGGGAAGAAATTACTGTAAGTATTAAATGTGGAATTATTAAGGACTTGGGTGATGAATCGCTGGATCAATGGTTGTTGATAATAACATCATAAATTGGAGGTTCATAAGGTGGAATTGATGGAAATTATTTATCTTGATGACGGAGTTGCAGGGGACGTGATCTGCTGTGTGATACGGATCACCACTCCATCAAACGTGATCTGCTGTGTGATACGGATCACCACTCCCTCAAATGTGATCTGCTGTGTGATACGGATCACCACTCCCTCAAACGTGATCTGCTGTGTGATACGGATCACCACTCCCTCAAACGTGATCTGCTGTGTGATACGGATCACCCCTCCATCAAATGTGATCTGCTGTGTGATACGGATCACCCCTCCATCAAACGTGATCTGCTGTGTGATACGGATCACCCCTCCATCAAACGTGATCTGCTGTGTGATACGGATCACCACTCCCTCAAACGTGATCTGCTGTGTGATACAGATCACCACTCCATCAAATGTGATCTGCTGTGTGATACGGATCTCCACTCCATCAAACGTGATCTGCTGTGTGATACGGATCACCACTCCATCAAATGTGATCTGCTGTGTGATACGGATCACCACTCCATCAAACGTGATCTGCTGTGTGATTACGGATCACCACTCCATCAGCGGTTGGGAGTGCAGAGTGGTATGACTCTGCTTGGTAGGGGAGGCAGCCACACCCATAAGATATCCTTGTTGATTCATTTCTTGCTGTGGATGTTAGTTTACCTAATCACCTTTGTCGTCGAATTATTGTTGTTGCCACTGTGTTAATTTTATTGTTGCCACCAAAAATTGATCTCTCCTACTGTTTGGAGGAGGTAACTTCCTACTGAGCATTCATGGCTCATTCTTTGATTGTTCCTATCCACAGGAGAGTAGCAGCCTGGCACAGGTGTCTACGGTAGCAGAAAGTACGTGCGCAACTATCTTTGGAGCTGATTTATTTACATGCTATTCTATTTTTATGTAGGGGAAAACTTTTGAGGACTTGAATATTTCCAGTGAGACCACGTTTTGTTATGTTATCTGAACTATATTCGTATTGATGAAATAAATTTTAATTCTATGTATTCTGTAAACCTTTTATTTGTATGTTGTCCACTTGTGTTGTGGTTTGATCGGACACGACAGGGGCGTCACAGATTCATATATATTCAAATAATTGTATGCTCTACAGAAATGAAAGTAAATCAGATACTTATTGCAAGCATTGTGACGCACCTCGATATTAATATTTCACAATCTAGAGTGACAATGACAATCAGGTGGTCCAAAAATTTCATACTAAAATTGTACAATATTTTTCTCTCAAGCTAAGGTTGTAGTGACTATTTATGTTAACAATAATAATACCACATATGAGATGTCATGTTAAAAGCCATGTACATGATGAGAGAGTTAGTCATTTAACAAATAGTCTCAATTGGAAAGAGTTCAACTTACAGTATCTGGGCTTTGCTACTAAGATCTGCAATGTACATTTAGGCTTAGCTTCTGATGGGTTCAATTCATTTTAGAAAATAAACTATTCATATAGCACTTGGCTTTGTTGGCTTGAAATGGCAAACTTTGAGGGAGAAGAAGGGGTTTTCACATAATAACAAAAGTTTTCATTAGATCAAAGCCTAATATAATTCACCAAGAATAATACTCATGAAACGCATGCAAATCACAAGTGTAATTAAATGTGAAGAAAGATAAGGAAAAAATGACACAGTGATTTATGTGGTTCGAAGAACAATGCTCCTACTCCATGGTTCTTACCTTGCTCTCGAGAACTTTATCACTCCACTAGTGATATCACTTTTTGAGATGAAGACAAGTCTTTGCAAACTTACAACTTGCGAGTGACACTTCTTTAAGTGAAGCTATGTCAGTCACTTCCTTAAGATGAAGTCACACGTGTATAAATGATCTTACTCCCATTGAGAAGATCTACTCCATACTGAAGATTTTTTGTAAGCTCATATTTTTAATAACGTAGGAGTGCTTGCAAGTGGAAAAAAAAGTAAAAGATGATATAATTTTAAGTTCACTACAAAATGCTCTTAAATTAAGAACAAGGGCAAGAAGATTTTATACGAAATTGATAATTTAGAGCATTAATGGGCTAGAAAGCTTGGTGGGCTTTGATCTCTTCTCTAAAATAGATATGAAGTTGTAAAAACTTGTTTAAAAAAACCCAACCATGCCTATTTATACCTTATGGCTAAAGACTAGTTGTTCGGGATGAAATCTCATGACTAACCTCACTCCAATAGTTAAAATGTAACTAGTTGTTGAGCAAATGTCATGGATTTCGATGTCTACTAATCAAGTTTAGGCATCTGAATAGTATAGTGTTGAGCGTTTGACAAAGACATTAGTCTTTGAATATGAAAAGTCCAAAAGTTACAATTTCTAAATATTCGAGCATCCGTTCTTAAGGTTCGAATATCCAAAGATATTAGTAATTTTAGAGTTATTTTTGCTAGAGTCAGGCATTCAAACTCTGTAATTTAAGCATCCGAAGTTAATAAAAAACTACTTTTTTACTACAACTTTAGTCTCCTATTTTGATATTTTCTCATAACTTATCTTGGATAAAATAGTAGGCTTGTGAAGATATTCCAAGATGACTTTGAGTGCTAATCAAAAGGCTTTAAACTATTAATCTCAAAGCAAATTATTGACTCGACTAAAATAAATGAAAATCTAAACCTAGTCGATGTCGGGTTCTTGAGTTGCTTTGACAATATTCATGTCATTCTCGAATCTTCAAGTTGTTGTAGACATCTTCATGCCACTTCCAAGCCATCCTTTGATCTCTTCAAATCATGTTCGTTAATCTACTATCACGGCTCATTTTCTTGGAAGCTTTTGAACATTCCCTTAAGAGTTGTAATGCACTTTGGAGAAAACACAAGTTAAATAGACATCAAATACAAAGTTCATTCATTATCAAAACTATAAAGAACAACGACATGTGATTCTAATTTTGTATAACTTATCTCTTTAGTTGTGCATGCAACAATCACTATTCATCTTGTTTATGATCATTGATGGAGTAAAAAGACTCGAAAATGGCATTGATGTATACCTATAGTTATTGATTAAAGAGCTGAAGGAACTATAGGAACTAGACATTCTAACATTGGATGTAAATAAGAAACAAATGTTCCATTTACATGTAGTACTTATGTGGATAATTGATGATTTTTTGGCATAGCATATTTTTCAGGATACAACACAAGATGGGAGCAGGTGTGCCCTGTGTGAAAAGAACGCATGGTAAATGTATTTAAAATATGACCAAAATTTTTATTACATTTGTCACAGATAATTTCTATTTGTTGATCATATATTCTAGTATGATAAGATTGCATTCAATGGGATATATGAGTATAACCTCCCCTCCCTCCCTCCCTCCCACCCGCCACTCCCCACCTCCAATGATTTGGATCTGAGGCACTTAGTGAAGCAAAGGCAGCTCAAAATCCTGTAGAGGGGTGTGGTTGTTGTCCCACCTCCAGGAGGATGAAGACATCACAAATACATATCCAATGCTGCTTGGATATGAAATTCAATTGAAAGAGGGTAAGTGTCTTTTACTGGAGCGCATTGCATATCCAACACAATCTGGATATTATGCCCATTGAAAAATGTTTTCTCTAAAATTTGGAGTAGATGTTGCTTGGGACTCTAGACAAGTCAAAGGACAATTTGAATACATGGCTAGATATGAAAATCATTGCCATACGGAGCATACTTCACCTGAAGGATAGAGATTATAGAATATTTTTGCTATCGACTCCATTCACAATAAGCAAATAAGAGAAGGTAATTTTTTTAAGTGTGTTGAAAAATATGAAAGTTTCTAATAGTTATACATCAAACATTTTCAAATGTATGAATATGAAAGTTCAAAACATCACTAGTTTAAAGAGTCATGATTGTCACATATTGATACAACATTTGCTACCGATTGCAATGCGGAAGTGTTTGCCTAAGCATATAGACAACTTCTTATCAAAATGAGCTGTATCTTCTACTATTTGTATACAAAATTCAATCACTCATCTGAGTTTCAATCTTTACAGTTTAGGATTGCCTGACTCTTTGTTATTTTGAAAGGATCTTCATTTTTTGATATTATGAAGCACTTACCTATTCACTTGATAAAGGAAGCAGGACATATAGGATTAGTCCTGTAATATTGTATGTATGTGATTGAGAGGTAAATTATGATTATTACTTTTAAGTTATATATATTGATTTTGTCCATAATAACAAATAAACAATTTATCATTTGGATATCTTTCTAAATCAAAGAACAATATGTGAAATCAAGCTCATCCAGAAGGTTCTATAGTAAAAGGCTATTTAGCAGAGGAATGCATAACCTTCTACGCATTGTATCTGAACAACTTTAGTCGAACTTTGCTCAACTTTCTTGAAACTAGGGTCATTATTCCACGATAGAGAGGGGCATCTAATCAGGGCTCAACAAGGACTTCATTATATAGGTGAGATTAATGGGCACAAGAACACTGCTATATACTATTTAATTTAAACATTGTGACACCCTTTTGCAAGTGCATGCAGTGGATCAATCGATTATAATAAACTTAATATTACTTAGTTGTCTTCTAAAATAATAAAAATTTATTTGATAGGGAACATGTGAAGTGGATAAAGGTTGATAGACGACGTCAAAGTGGAGAGTTCAAATGAGAGACAATTCACAATGACACATTTACTAAGTGGTTCAAGAAACATATACATGTGAGTAAGACCTAGACTACACATTATGTGAGCATTTTTATGTCTAATTTCTAATATGTGGATTATTATTATTTTTGATTTCTAGATTAGAATGAAGTGGTAAGAAATTTGAGATTACTAAAGATATATTACTCTTGGTAGTTGGTGCTGACAAATACGTGAGGAGATAATCAGGATATATTATAAATAATTTTTAATTTCACATGAAGATGCGAGAAATGAGTCATCGTACGTAAAAATGTAGCATTACTTTGAAGGCAACTGCAAGAAACTTTGCAAATAGGAAGGACAAGAATCTTGTATCAGGAGTTGTATAGTTATATTATGTTCTAATAGATATTATTAACATACAGTACAACAAAGAGTTTAAGTTCATGTTATTCAAGTTTAACTAAGTTGATAATAACATGTGAATGACAACTGATGAGTTTGGATATACAATAGTAAATTTTAATTGTTTGATGTACAAATACAACTAACATAAAGATAAGCCTTATATTTTTGCATGTCAAGCATAACAAGTGTTTTATATAGCAAATCCTTTAGATCCGAAGTGGTATGTGGTTGTGCAGATGACTTCGTAGAAGTACATTGATGCCTTTGATCAAATAATAGGGGATGAAAACTATGAAGAGCCAATTATGGGGCTTTATACCATATAGTAACTTGATGATTTTGATTATGAATTTGAACATAGAAACATTGAAGGGGTAATGATAGGTCCACCATATATCAATTTAGGTTAGCCACATATAGAAGAAAAATATCAAGATGACATCATGACCGATGAACATAATATAGAAGAAGAAATCCAATTAGAAGAAGACAAATCTAATAGTAATGATGATAATGATGATTTCATGCATGAAAAAATGATTGATAAATATAGTTAGCATGTTATTTTCATTAATTATTATTTTTTAGTAATTATTGTTTTTTTTATTAATTGTTATTTTATTATATTGCTTATTTACCTGATGATATGTAACTATCTTCTCAATTTGTAGGTCTTCATGGATCATAGAGGAAAGGTATGATTTATTGGAGACATAATAGAGGATTTGTAGGATGCTGACATTGTGGATTCGAAGTATGAGATGAGTGGAGATTTCGACATGGACTCCACTAGCACTGGTGTAGATTCCATCCCTCCCAATTGGTTAAATCAGGATATAGATCCTGATGATAATGAAGGTATGCAAATTATTGCTAAATTTCTATAGTTTGTATTCAAATTGATTTAATAATTCTAACATTGTAATTAAATCTCTCATTTTCATGACTTATAGATTCGTCTACAGATGTTCAAGCCTAATAGATATGGCCGGATGTAGACATTTGGAATGAGGATGACTCTCACGATTATCTCCCAGACCTCCTTTAGAACCTCACAAGGTGAGCAACCTCAATATACATATAGTCAGGTGCAAGTAATGATTTAGACAAAGGTTGCTAATTTATAGTATGTATTAAATATTTATTTATAAGACTAATAAATGCCTTTTGTGAACAAATTAAGCAAGTGTCAGGTGCAACATTTTAGGAATAAGGCAATACTAGCAATAGGCAGGCTAGATCAATGGAGATTCCTTCCATTTCTCAGTCTGCTCGGGTAAATTTCATTAATTACAAGCAAGCCTATTAATACAAATGTATTTTTATATTATTATATATATTGAACATTTGTAATTTATGAACATGGGTAAAGTTAGGGGAGGGGCTGAGGACTTAGGCGTGAGGGTAGTGACTTGAGCACGGGCACAAACACGGGCATGAGAGCAGGGGTAGGCTTTGGAAAATATTTAAAGTCTTAAATATATAAATTATACAAGTTATATTGTTTATACAAATTTGAAATTTCTGATTATATTCATTTAGGCCTATACAGAAAAATCATCTACAAGGCAGCGACCGAGATCAAGATACACAAACACGAGCACAGAGTGATATTCTTTTTTCTTTTTCGGATACTTCATGTTGTGTAACAACTTTATGTTATATAATAAATTTTAGTTTAAGATATATAAATTGTATTTGGAGATTACATTTATATTTGTATTTGCCACTAATATTTTACTAAATAGTTCGTGTGTGTTGATTGTATCGTTTCATATCTAATACAAATTGCATTTAGGATATATTGCAATTGTAAAAACAAAGCCTGATTTAAAGGATAATCTTAGTAGCACTAATGTAATACATATTAGCAACGCTAATATTAGGACTGCTGTTAGTGTCACTAATGACTCATATTAGAAGGTTAGTCATTTAGACCAATCACAGCGATAATATTAATATCACTATTAATTATTTGAGGGGCTAATTTAGGACCATTAATAATCTCAATGCTATTTAAGATGATACTTATTTAGCACCACAAATTAGTATTAGGAAAAGTGATTTCTAATTACATTATTTTAATGTCCAAAAATAATCAATAATGTTGTAGTGTATATAAGACTAGTGGCTTGATCCCCAGATGAGATTCAGTTGATCATATACCCTTGGGTTAAACTAACTTAAGGGTTTAAAACTAAATGTATTCGTCGCTCCATACAAGTCGAAGGTGTGAAGTTTGTCTGGTAGTAGAAGGTGGAGCAGACCACCTCCTTGGGGTGCGTCCTCAGGTGGACTTACAGATGACTGTCGCTTGAGAAGTGGGAAGAAGGGATTCAGCTCATGGTGCACCGAGCTCCCAAGGTGTTGTTTGGGGTGTCGTGTGGTCTCCCCCTGTTCGGTGCAGTTTAGAACCTCTTCCATCACATTCCTCTTCTCCTTGAATTAGGGAATCTGTGGTGCAGTTTGTTGGGCTTGGCCTTGACTTGTACCCGAGGTGTGGTGTTCCATCACATAGCGACATCTGTGGTGCAGTTTGTTGGGCAATTCCGAAGTCTATTGTAGAATTAATCTCACCTCTTTGAATAGTAAGTTGGAAAGACGCAGAACAGAAAAGTCGGATAGTAACCCTTTGCTCAACTTCAACAGGTGTTGCAACATCTAAGACAACACCAATAGCATTCTTTCAACCAGAGAGTACCCTGCTCTTCTTCTTCTCGTTGATAGCTCTTTCAGACTCTTAAAGCAGAAGCAATTGCAATTAATTTAGTCACTAGAGCAAATTGAAGTTCGAGTATATCAAAGCACAGTTTCAAATTCTGTTACGTAATGTGCAATTAGGTTTGTAGCTTGATTGCCATAGAATATTAGCTAATGGCCAAAAACATGTATAACTGTTATATAAGGTATAAAATAGGCTTAGAACACGAAACTGAAATCCAAAAATAAGCCAAATAATTGTAGTTGGATAATAATAATAGTTACAAAACTTGTAAAATAAAATCTGCAATGCACCCTAGGATGCAAGCAGATTTGTGCCCTAATAATTTTTCCGCTGTATGATACGAGAAAGAAAAGCACTATATACATGGCAAAGAGTGCTCCCCTGTTGACAAGATAAGGAGATGAAAACCCAGATCATAATTGTCTGGAATCAGAGGGTTCAGCTTGTTTTTACATCAGTATTATGAATCCACAAGCTTTAAAAAAGTTGAATTGCAATTTGCAAGAACATGTTACTGATTTTCTAGAAAATGGATAAAAAAACAACATAAAAGGAGTTTTACTGCCTTAGATCAAAATGTGCTTTAAGATGCAGTAATCTTTTTAGGGTAATTGAGGTGCAGTGAAGTCCGTAACAATCTTCAATATATTCAATCTGGAAAGAGAAGTAGTTTGAAGTATTATTTATGATAAAAGAACTAGTTAAATTGCATTGTAAGTTTAGATAAATCGCAAGAGGTCCTTTCTCATAGTTCTTCCTTAAATAAAAGTAAGTTTGATAAAATTCAGCAGAAAAATATTTTCTGTGCAAGAGTTTGCATGCAATGTTACTAGTCTTTTTACCTTAACTTTTTAGTTGCATAAATTTGGAGAATATTCTCGGGCATATGTGCAATTTATGGTGTTTGGGAGGGAAATACAAGCAATTACTAGTGGTAGTAGGGAAATTTTTTTTCCCATTCAACGGCTTTGGGATAGGTATACATGCAAAGCCTTACCAAAGTATGCATGCAAAAATTCCAAAAAAGATTACAAAAAGGAGCCCGTGAGTCTTATTCATTTCCTGTTTTTGAATGATTTGTTAAATTCGTAATTGAACAGAAGTACCTCACATGATAACTACATTGATTGCTAAAGATAGATGATTTACTGTCATAACAAGAAGATCAATGTAAAAGCTAACATGTTAAAGTCGAAAAGATAGAAACAAAAAACCTAGATAATTCCAATCAAGACAAGCTAGGACTTTGATCTGAAATAGTCTGATTATGTAGTTGGTTATTTGTTTAGTTATAGGATATTGAAGTAATTGACGGACACATATCTCTGGATAACCCCACAGCAGGTTTTCCATGCTCTCGGACTTCCAGGATTGAATGGTGACAGCATTGTAAGTTGTTTACCTGATTAAGGACTTCTATCAAATTACTTCATTAAAATGGAGAAAAAAAATTTTTAGTAGGATTCGCTTTCAAAAAATGCTGTTGATCATGTAGTTTGGAAGCTTAAATTGTGATCCACAATTTGTTTTCCTAATTCTTGTACAGTTGGGTATCTTTATATTGGATTATGTTGTTTCGAACCATAAATCAACCCAAGCAACTTCCCCAACCTATCCTATATTGTCGACCTTTTTGGTATGTTTTACAGCGATAACTTATTAGATGATCTTACTATAGAAGATAATGCGAGATGTCTTCATTGGATTTGGAGACTATCTATGACGACACAAAGTATAACTGAAGACCTTGGAAACAAGAAGGTAGAAGGAAATATGGATCTGAGAGAAAGAAATATTGCTTCACTTTTGGATAATTCTCTTGCAAGGGTTTTCTCAATGAGAGAACGATTCGCCATCGGAGTAGAGAACAAGCTTTAAGTGTTCAAGGATTTTATCTCGTAATCACTGCCATAGTGATTTTTGATTTATCTTCGGAATGTATATGTCGCTCAAATATGCTTGAACCACACAAATCTTGTGACATCTGATTTGCTTTTTCCATTCCTATTTAATAGTGATGGTTTTCTTGTCTATTGTATTCATCGTATGACGCATATAACATGAGATAGGGGCGGAAAGAAACCTAAGTCACTAACAGAATTTTGTCTCCATGACATGATTCAACTTCAAGTTTTCTAAATTCATTTAGATGGCATAGTCGTGGTATTTAACGAATGGAACAATGGAACAGGACACTTCAACTTAGTCACCTTCTAGGCACATAAGCATTTACTGGATGAGTACTTATCCTATGCACTCCCTTCAACAAAGCCAGCAGCTATGCTCCAAAGCAGCTTCATTTCTGCAACGAGTGCAAGGAGATTTTCTATTCTTATGCCTCACTTTCAAACATAACATTTATATAAGACGACGAAACCAACGCCCCCGCCCCCCCACCCCCCACCCCCAACACACCCCGCGCCGCGCCCGCCGCCCCCGCCCCCCCTCCAAAGCATGCCATTTTGGCGATAAGGTCAAGCATGGCGGCATGGGCTTGGACTTCATGAGGACAACCTTAACTTCATGGAAACAAACAACAATAGGGACAAGACAGCAGCTCCCATGTGTCCTCCAGTTGTAAGCTTTAGGTTGAGTTGGGGTTACGAGGAAGCAACAAAACCTGAAAAGGTGCATGGGCGCATAAGATGGAGAAGGTGACAAAGTCTCACAACTACCAAGAGAGAGAAAGTGAGGGTTTAGTTCTTCTTCGTTGAGATTATCTCTCTGAGTTTGGAATATTGTTGTTGATGAGAGACAAGTGACATCAACGATTTGAGACATTGGGGGAGAGAGAAGCTATTCAGTGACAACTTTGGACATGGAACCACCTCAATATGAGATCTGTTATCCTATTATTACAGGAAAACTTCACATTAACTCATCAATACTATCAAAAAGGTAAAACGTTTAGCATGTTACACAAAGCAACTTGTAGCACACCCAGAAACATTTTGATAGAAAGGGGGTTAGAATGTGACTTTCATTGTCAACATAAATTTTTGCTAGTGCCAATTAAACTAAGGAAGGAAGGGGGCTAGGAATTAAACCAAACTTAAGAAGCATGCGGTCAAAGTCTTTAATAGGTTTAAAAAATTCATATCACAGAAGTTTAACAACAAAAGCTCATTGACTGGGCATGCAAAGAAGTTTCTACTCCACCCATGGAAGGAAAGCAAGCACTAAATAGGTAGAGGATGTGGAAAATTGGTGGAATTGACCATACTTGCATAGAAGTCCTTGTAAAAATATAAAAAAAAATGTTGGCCACATTGATGGAGATAAACACATGGATGGAGGAGACAGATGGAACATGTCAAATCAGTGGATTTGAAATGCTTGCATAAAGAGCTAGCTTAGGAAGGGACCGCAGCAAATTGGAAGCAAAAGAACAAATTTAGTGCAAGTTGTGCATTCTTTCTTTGTTTTTCCATAGCTGTGAAATTATGAAATTAAGATAAATAGGAAAGACATGGTTTGGACAACTGTTGCCAAATCTTCAAAAAATGCGAGTAACCAAATTATTTCAATTTCTACAGTGCTTTCTTAGCCTAGTTCTCCAATTGATGATGAGATAACGAAAGGCAAAATAAGATTTTTCAAACCAAATATTTTCTCCTTAGAAATACAAAAATGATGGATAAAAAGAATTGTTGTACTGTTTAAGCATGCATGATGATCATGTCAGGCGTTTGTTTATGCATAACATGCAAATTGGAGCATGCATATGAATCTAGACTGGAGATAGAACCAAAAAATTGAAAAGAAAAGTCCAACACCATAATACCTAATTTCTTAGCAAGCATTAATTGATGGCTAACTTCCTATTCTTTTCTATTTATTATCATCACAAAAATACATGACAAGGAAACAATATAGAAAGATGAGATCCATAGAATAATTCCGAGATTAAACAAATAGAAAAACGACTCACGGAAATAGATCCCAGGAGTTCATCCCCCATTGCCAGGATATCAAAATTAAGCTCCAGTCTCTTGTCGTTTCCTCCACTCAGAATCCCTAAAACCCCTACTTTCCGATGCTCCGAGTTTCCTTCGTAAGGGTCCTTCTTTATATCGACATAAAGCACATGTAATCAAGAACAACATGAAACAACAAAGCAGGAAAATTAGTGCACACATAGATCAAAAGCAATCCGGATTGCTAACCCTGTAAGCATGTGTCACTTTGCAAGACAAGAACAGGAATTAGGGTTTTCATGTACTATCGCCAGAAGATGAAACTGCAACATGATCTGATGCATCTGAGACCCAGAAATAAAGCAGATGGGTATCAGATCATGCTGGCAGCTTCAGCTTCTGGTGATGCACCACCAAGCCATGCGACTCAGGAAATGGAACCCAAGAATATAGAGAGAACAGGAAGAGGAAGAAGAGGAAGAAGGGAAAGAAGAAGTAGAAGAAAAGAGTCAAAGAGAAGAGAAAGAGCAGGAAGAGGACGCTATGAGAGGGAGAAGGGTTGAGAAGTGTGGGAGAGATTTATAGGAGAGGAAAGGGAGCAGAGGTGCAGGGTTTGGTTTATCTTTTTCTTGATTAGTCTTTTGTTACTGGTGGGTCACTCGAGATTAAAAGCAAGATTAGTGGTAATCAAAAACGGGATGTGGTCCCATCAATAATAAATTTTAAAGAAAAGGAAGAATAATTTGAATACTTGAATACCATGTCCACACCACCAACATGCAGTTAGGGTTTCCAAATTTACTATGTGCTTTAATTAGCTTTTGGAGGGACCCCTCCCATGCATCTCCACGTCCCACTTGGCCAGATGCCTACTCCAGAGGGAGGAACAAGAGAGAGAGGTCACATGTTCTTGTTAGGTTATGACGCTCGCTCTCTCTCTCTTTCTCTCTCTATTCCTTTAATTGTGAAAATGGTCCCCTTCTTGTTCTTATACACCAATCTTTGTCTTTGTTTAACCTCTGCTGTCTTGTTGTGTGTGGAACTAAGTTCATCTACAAAGTGGCATCTTTACTTTGTTTAGGGGCTGATGGGCTTGCATGCTCTTCTGTGTGGCTGGTGTCAGCTGGACCCATGTAGTTGCTAAAGACTGCAGCTTCTATATGGTAAGCATTGTAAGATCAGCCTGCACCACCAACAGCCTAATTTTAGCAAGCATGACAAAGATTTCTTTAGATCAAAGCTTGCCTTTTGGACCATGCCTATTTTATTGATTTTTCAGATACCTCTCCAATAACACAATAAAATGAAATTGCTTCCTTCTGATACACCATCTATCCATCCTCGGGCAAAATAGCCGTCTAAAATTTTTACAATATGAAAATAGAAAATTAAAATAAATTGATGAAGTTGGATTTACTGTTTCAAAAAAGAGTAATAACTAATGTAATCTTTCGTCATACAAAATAATACAAAAGACGGATTATGTAGTGGTACACGTGATTTTTCAGACAATTAATACAAATGTTTCGTGCAAATCAAGCAATTAAATTAACCAATTAAATATATACATTGATAGAATTCAAAGTGGTCTAGGACATATAGAGCTTTTCATCGGCGTCTATAATTCATGAAGTTTTCTGGGATACAAATTTGGTTTAGCATGCAGATGAGTACATAAAAAATGAATTATAGAAGAATGTAATGAGCTAACACAACACTGGGTAGACATGCAATTTTACAGTTTCCAGAGGTCTATATGCAAAATATTGCCTTTTTTGACATATAAATTACCCAATCTAGTTTGTCTCTTGCATTTTTTTTTTAGTCTCAGAATGCAGGGGAAAAAGATAAAGCCATCCATGCAGCTTTCTTTCTAGAAATAATCTTTCTTCTTGTATCAGGTTTCAAACGCTAAATTGAATCACCAAAGCGCATGTTCTTTTGTGCAGTACAAGACTTTACAGAGCCATCTAATCTGAAGACTGGTGCAGTTTTGAGAATCTCCTTAAACCTAAGTCAACATGAAGGGCCCAATTAACCCATGCAGGTCTCAACCAAAGTTAGGTCCACTTGAGTAGTTCTGATATCTTTCCTTGCAGAATAAGGATTTTCGTTCAATCTAGATCCTGCATAAACTTCTCTGACATATTTTATTTGACATGAGTAGCCAATATATGAAGTATTTTAATGGCCATTTCTATGATCTGTAATTGAAACAATGGTTTAGGGTTTGTATCTAATGCAAAGAGGATGAGCACATGTGGACAGCCCTACACCATTCACGTTTCTGTATAAAATTCCTCATTGAATCATCGAAACAGGTAGTTGAGATAGTTTGTATTATATCCATGTCCGATGTCAAGTTTCATACCTTATTCCTAATTTTTTTTTCATGAATTTGGTGTAAGATTGATGTGTTAATTTGACAAGACATTAAAAAATTGCTAATAATCACCCACCATTTTGTGCCCATCAACTTCAATCATGAAATTTTTTTCATAAATAATGCTAATATTTATTAAACAGGTAAGCAATAACAAGAATGATTGAATCGAGGATCCTGTATCCATCTGACTTTCATTATATTATGAATGCATGATTCCTCATCAAAGTAAGCATATAAAACTGTTGGAGGATATATGCAGAAATTGGATTGTATCACACCCATTTGATAGGAAAATAACTAGATGTCAATCCCAATTCAACCTCGACTTTACAAGAGACGACCGCAGCCTAACTGCACCAAATTGGGGGTATAACCAATCATGATCAGCCAGGAATTCCTACATTTTAACCAAAATCAAAATGGATAATTCCAAAGAATATTATAACTAGTTGGCTATAATAAGGTAAAAAATTAAACACAATATACCTAATCTTATTTGGAACACTAAATTTGGGGTTTAAAACAACTTAATCAAACGAAGCATTGGTATGAGCTTTTGCCTCTGTTTGCTATTGATATGGTTTTTTTGCTCTTTGCCTCACAAGAAGAGAACATATGAACTTTGGCATCCTCTACGGTCTGCAATTTCTGAAGATCAGGGACACACAAGCAGATTGAGCTTTGAACTATGTGCGCCCATTGTTTTAAGATGGTGAGCCCGGACATACAGGCCTAGTATGCAACGTTGCATAACACATTATACATGCTCTCTAGCTACCATTTTGTTTAGTCGTTATTTTCCAGTTCTGCATCTCTTACTGCTTCGGAAATCACCCTCCAATATAAAACATGGCATCAGAAACTTGTGGAGATAATTAACACTACAAATAACAGGCTGACGTATCATTAGAGACACTCGCATTGTCCTTGTACATACGTGATCTTGCCATATTGGCTTGTTAAATTCTCTTATCAGGATCATTTACCTCTGATTTTGACTTGCTGGTGGGTTATGTCTACTATTACATCACAAGATCACAAAACATTTCAATAACAAGTCAAGGAACGAACTTTTGTTATCCAACAGTTCAATACAAAGCATATCTCATGTCTCAATTTCAATAATTAAAGATCTGCATATATCCCTTAATCATAGTGCTAATCATTTTTTGTTAATCACAACTATATTCACGATTGGGACAAAAGAATACTATTTTACAGAAAGAATGAAAGCAGCATTTAATTTCCATAACAAAACAAAAAGTTTGTTTCTTCCAATCTGAGCCATAATTTCTTCTGTTGCTTGTAATAATGGATCTTAAAAAAGAAGAGTATAAATATTTATTTCTGGGGCCTTCTCCAGCCGCCATATGTATGCTAGGTCAATGTAGGGCCAGCTCTACCGTTGGAATTTGTTCTTCAGTTGCAAACACATACAAGACATTAATCTCAATTGTCTCACACACAAGCATTTATGCTGTTAGGCAGAGGCTTCCACATCCTGCAATGAAGAGTATTCCGAAGAAACAGCACAAAAACACAGCGGCATGACTAGCATAGTGAAAAAATACAGCATATCCACAATTTTCACATGGCCAATCACTATGCTGAAAGTACAATATCGCTCTGCTACATAGCCTTTCTATCTATGGATCTTTAGGAAGGAAAAAGACATGCCCCCGAGTCAAACAGGACAATGTTTTGGTCTCCTGAAGAATGAAAAGACAAAAGAAATCTGAAAATAACAAAAGAGAATGGGAATACATAGTAATTTGACAAAATTACATGAGAATATACTTACACGGTTACTCTGCTTGTTGTTCATATCCTCTTCAGGGAAGGAAATCTCATTGTCCATGCCAATAATGGGAAGAAGTGAGGCTGTCAGAGCATGACCTAGCAAGGGCTGGCTTTGTTTTTTCCACAGTTTAACAAAAACAGTTGTCATTCCAAGCTAGATCATGCTGGCAGCTTCACTCATTCCATTGGGCATCATCTCTATTATCATCATCAAGATCAGAAGCACTGAGAAACGACTGGGCTCTTGGCCTTCTGCCTGTACCTTGGATCATGTTTTTCTGCAATGGAGGGAGAGAAGCAAGGAGATATGAGCACATGGGATGATTGAATCTTAGTTGACTTTAGAGGGTGGGTTTAACGCATTAATAAAAGAGATTCAAGTTCATGCAGCACATGGCCCTCGAGTCAATTAAAGTAAACAAATCTTAGTTAAAATCTTCAAAGAGGAATAATCAATATGAAATTAAATTGAGAGAGATACTGTGAACCAGCACTCCAAGATTCTGAAAGTCAATCAATGTTAAGATAATCTCTAGGTAAACCATCTACATCAAATGAAATATATTTAGGCATGTTTCATGTAAGAGCCAGTCGCAACTTGCATCAAAACAAAAGAAAAGAAGTACAAAAAAGAAAATCGCATATTATCCAAGATTTGGCTGATTTCTTCGCTGAAGATAGCAACCAGAAATGAGGATAAGTATCCCAAACAAACAAAAAAATACAAAAAAGCACAAAAAAAAAAAAAAGAAAAATCCAAACCAAGAAAGTTAATGCAACTTCTTCAGTACCAACAGAACAAGCATGTCAAGCTGGTGCAAATCCAAAATAAATATATGAAGCAAATCTCCAAAAGAGGAGAAAGATAGAACGTAGAAGACTAGAATAAGAGGGAAGAAACCATTGCAAAGAATGGTAGCGATGAGAGAGATTTATATAGAGGGGGGAAGGAGATTTTGAAGTAGATGGTCCTACAAGAAGAGGTGGTTAAAACCATAAAGACAGAAGGCATAGGTGGCCAAGAGATAGGATCAGGGTTAGGGTTGGGGTTTCAGAAGTGTGCAAGCTGTGGTGAATCGCAGCAGAAGCAAAGGATGGGAGCAAGAGATAGGGGCGGTACCCACATGCTTGTGCTAAAGCTTCACATTCACCACTTATATCGAGATGCTTAAAGGCCTTTTTTAATTTATTATTATTTATTATTATTAATCCCCACTAGTTTCTATTTATATATTAATATACTTAAAAATCATAAATAATAATATTTAATGAATTATTACTACTATTTCGTCAAGGACTAGGCCTAGTGCTTCGCGCGCCCGCGGGGCAGTACATTGTGCTCGCGTGGGGCATTTCGGTTAATGTGGTCGGGAGTCGGGCGATGCGTGGCGCGCGCTGGATGGGTTGGGACCGGACGCTGGGAGCGGTGAATGCGCGGTCAACGGATCTAGTTTAGGGTCTTTTTTGACTGAGGAATTTTCTTTGACGAAGTTTTTGGGGTTGATGGAAATTTTGCTTGGAGACTAGTCAAAAAGATTTTATAGGCAGATTTCTCAAAAAATATTTTTAAAAAATAAATCATTATAATATTTTTTTTAAATAATTCTAAAAAACTATTTTAATATTTAAAAAAAAATTTTAGCTTGCATGAAAATGTATCATATATTTTTTACTTCTAAATTCGTTTGTCTAATTTCGTTGAATAACATTTGGTAACTTTGGAAGTTTGCAACGTGTCATATGCTATTTTTCGAAAAAAAAATTCTGGAACGAATCAAAATCTCCATGCATCTCTAATAAACTTAGAATTTTTATCGAACAATGTCCACAAGAACAAATGAGAGGGGTGGTTTGTGCATGAGGCCATGCATATTGCATGCACAAGTTGCAAAAAGCCCATGCACTCTTCTCAGAAAACCCTAAGAAAACGAATAAAGCCGTCACTCTCCATGCCAATTCAGTTGTGACTCAATTCCAAGATGATGCCAGTTTTCAAAAAGTCCCATTGAAAGACTATAGACAGCAAAAGCAACATCTTGGAAACCCTAGGAAACCCTAGAAAAGCCCTAGAACCGTAAACCACAAGTTTGAGTGGTCCATGCATGGCCTTCCCATTTTAGGGACCACTGCGGTCCTCTTCTTCTTTCCCTTCAAGTATCAATACATCACCACCAGCAAATGAAGCAACCTTGCAGCTGAAACAGCCTATTAAATATTGCATGCATCATCACCTTTGTGTGATGTTGAGCTTGTCTCTTGTACAAAACCTCTTCATAAAGCATCTACATGAGGATTCGATGGGGACCATTGGCACATGATAAGAGTCCGGCTGTATAATGTTACCTCTTTTCATATCGCATGATGGTATGATTCATAAAGTGTGATCTTTGCGGTTTTTATTCGGACATTGACCTTGAGATTCAGATAGAGGCATTTCTCTTTTGATCTCTGGAACCTTTCTTGGTGAAAAGGGGCAGAAGATTATGTTGTGAAATTGTTGTGAAGAAGGCATGATATCTTCAAGCTTTAGGAAATGAGCAAGAATGGTATCAAAGCAAAGCACTTGGGACAATGTGATGGAAGATATGAAGGTGAGGGAGACAACAACAGAGAATTATAATTCTGCAGTCATCATGAATGCAGAATTTAATAATCTTAAGTCAGTCGGGACAACAATTCATGGACCATAATCTATGTAGAGTTATGAATCATGCCTAGGATTCTTCAATCTCAGCGGAGAATGAACTAGAAAGAAACTTGGAGAATCATATCGGTGGTAGAGGTATTAATGGAAGATCAATTATTTAGAGAGCATAATTTCATACACTTTATTATTATTGTCAAAATACTTAAAAAGATAAACCTTATATAGAATCCAAAATAACCTTTTTTTTATATCATAGGTACATACATTGAAAAGGCTATAGGATGTGTTTCTTCATAGGTATATTCAACCTAATCTAAAAACACAAAATGAATCATGCCACTTTCGAAGTATCATATGACTCCACATATCACATCATTTCATACAATATATTTTGATTTAATTCTTAACAAACTCTTTCATTAAATCAAAATCTTATCCATAAACTATTCTAAGCAATTATTTAAATTTATAGAAGAGATCCACCCGAGTGGTTTGGCAAAGATATCAACAACTTAATCAAGAGATTTTACATAAACTAACTTGATCTCCTTCTTCTTAATAAGATCTTGAAAGAAATAACATTGAGTGTCAATGTGCTTGTTTTTGTTGTAATATACTGAATTTTTTGCCAATACAATAGCAGATTTGTTGTCAATACAAATCTTGGTTGGTTCACTTTGATGAAAATAAATCTCCTTAAGTAGATCTATGAGCCAAATTGCATGACACACACATGAAGATAGTGCCATATAGTCGACTTCACAAGTTGAAAGAGTGATAATAGGTTACTTTTTTGAAGATAATATGAAAGCTAAATTTTTCATAAAGAAAATAAAGTCAATAGTGCTCTTTCTATCAACCACATTACCTCCATATGGGATCAATTTTGGTGGTCTGAAAGCTACTTCGATGCACAAATTAAAGTGTATTTTAATTTGAGTGAGTTATTAGGTGTTGTAGGAATATTAACTTTCAATAAGCACCAAACCCTATTATTTATTATCTCGACAATTATCAAGAACCTCCTAATGTAAAAAAATCTAATTAAAAAATAAAAAGAAAAAAAAAATGTCAATTGATTGATTTTAAAAAGTGGTACATGTCATAAATAAGGGTATACCTCTTACTTTATAATGAATTTCATCATGGTATTAGAAAGGTATGACATGATAAATAAATAAGGAAAAGGAAAAAGAGTAAGAAAGAAACTTTGATGTATGCTATTACCCCACTCTTATGTGTTGGACTACGTGGCATCTTGACTCAGATGGGTCTTGACTTGGTCTTTAGTAGATATTAATGATGACATCTAGTGAGACATAGAGGGATGAAAGTATTTTCAATGGCTTTGAATATTGGCAATGACTTCCAGTCCTTTAATCATGAGATATTTCACAACTCGTGGGACATCGGTGTTAATATCCTTGGTCTTGAAGTATTTTATATTCTTATAGGGTATCGATGTTAACTTATTTAATTTGAGATATTCCATACCCCCTGAGCTATTAGTGTTAACCTCTAAGATATTTCATAACCCATAGGGTATTGGTGTTAACCTCTTTAATTTTGAAGTATTTCATATCCCAAGGGAGATTTGTATTAGGTTTTTTGGTTTGAGATATTCCATGGTCCGTGGGGCATCGGTATTAACCTCTGAGTTTTGAAGTATTCCATATCTCGTGGGGTGTAGGTGATAACTTCTTAATTTTGAGGTGTTTTTATAGTTAATGAGGCGTAGGTAATAATTTTATTAAATTTGAAGTGTTTATATACCCAATGAAGAATAAATAATAATTTCATTGATTTTAAGGTATTCTTATAGCTAATAAGGCATAAGTGATAATTTTATTGATTTTAAAATATTTTTATAACCAATGAGGCATAAATAATAAATTTATTTGATTTAAACTATTTCCATAGCCAATAAAGCATAAGCAATCGTTTTATTAAGTTTAAAGTATTTTTATAACCAATAAGGTGTAAGTAATAACTTCATTAAGTTTAAAGTATTTACATACTCAATAAGGCATAGGTGATCATTTTATTTGGTTTGAAGTATTTTCGTAACCAATGAGCCGTACGCAATAACTTTATCCATTTTAAAGTATTTTTATAGCTTATTAGGTATAAGCGATAATTTCATAAGTTTAAAGTAGTTTTATAACTAATAAGGTGTAAAGGATAATTTTTTGAGTTTCAACTATTTTCATAACTAATGAAGTGTAAACGATAACTTTATTTGATTTAAAATATTTCTATTAGACAATGAGGCATTGGTGATATCTTTATAAATTTGAAGTATTTCTATAGTCAATAAGACATAAGCGTTAACTTTATGAGTTTAAAGTATTTTAATAGCGTATGAGGCATAAACAATAACTTCATTAATTTTGAAGTGTTTCAATAGCTAATGAGATGTAAGCAATAATTTTATTTAATTTGAAGTATTTTCATAACCGATGAAATAAAAGCGATAATTTCCCTTGACTTGAAATATTTTCGTAGCCAATAAACAATAAGCAATAAATTTATTTAATTTAATGTATTTTTGTTAGCTAATGAGGTGTTGGTTATAACTTCACGAGTTTAAAATGTTTCTATAGTCAATAAGGTATAAGCAATAACTTCATGAGTTTAAACTATTTCTATAATCAATGATGCATAAGTAATTACTTAATTCTATTTGAAGCATTTTCATAGCGGATGAGATGTAAATGATAACTTCATTTGATTTGAAATATTTTTATAACCAATGAGGTGTGAGCAATAACTTTATTAGATTTAAAGTATTTCTATAGTCGATGAGGTGTAAGCGATAACTTTATTTGGTTTGAAGTATTTTCATAATTAGTAAGACATAGGTGAGAACTTAATAAGTTTGAAGTATTATTATAGCCTACAAGGTATAAGTGATAACTTTATAAGTTTGAAATATTTTTATACCCAATGAGACGTAGGTAATGACTTTGTGGTTTGAAGTGTCTCCATAACTAATGAGGGACAGTTGATAACTTCATTTATTTTAAAGTATTTTCCTAGTCAATAAGACGTAGATAATAACTTATAAGTTTAAACTATTTATATGCCCAACAAGGTTTAGGTGATAACTTTATTTGATTTGAAATATTTCTTTTAACAAATGAGGCATTGGTGAGAACTTCATGAATTTGAAGTATTTCTATATCTAATGAGGTATAATGAATAATATCATGAGTTTGAAGTGTTTCTATAGTTAATGGGCATAAAAGATAAGTCCATGAATTTAAAGTATTTAAGAGATAATTTTATAAGTTTGAAATAGCATTACCCATTGCTTGTGAAGTTGGGTATAGTCTCGAAGTGCTGCCAAGGACTTTTGTAGTATATCCAGTGGGATTTAGTTTGATCCAGTTTAGTTTTATTTAAACTGGCTTTTGTTTGGATTAGGATGGTATTATCACCCATTGTTCATAGTCTTAACGTATTGTCAAAGATTTAACACATCCAATGGGACTCAGTTTGGCCCTGTTCAGTTCCATTTAGATTAATCTAATTCAAGTCTGATTTTAGTTTGGATTTAGTTCAATGTTCAAAACGCAATTTTGATTTGAGCCTAAATTAATTCAATTTGATGTTCAAAGTTTTATTCAAATCAATTTTGATTTGATTCAGTTTAATGTTTATGACTCGACTTCAATTTGAGTCTAATTTGATTCAATTCATGGTTTTAAAACTTTGTGTTGGGCCCCTATAAATTTGTTAATGGATCCTTAACAAATATTGGGTCCAAGTCCTTGGTGGAGTCTTATTGGACCTTTAATGGACCTTGGATCCGACCCTTGATGGTTTCTGGATGGATTCTTCTTAAATCTGAATCCAAGTCCATTTAGTTTGGGTTAACTCAATGTGGATTTTGGGTCCAGTTTAATTTGAGTCTTAGCCTATCTTATTTGATTAATTTAAATCCATTAGGTAATCCATTTGACTTAATTTAATTTTGTTTATTTCCTTCATCTGAGTTCAATGTAATTTATTCACTAAAATTTAATTGATTCATGTTAATAAATTTAGTTAAAGAGCCCTCAAGTTATCATAATGACGTTACGGTAAGCCTGCAAGTTGGCCATAAGTTCAAATTGGCTTTATGGTGAGAATGTTGTCTTTTAATTTTTTGATGATGAATAAACTATGTATTTGATCTATTTCATGAGTTATGTGTAGCTAGCAATCAAGTCAAAATCACAATAAATATTAAGCTCATTTGGAAGTCTCAGATATGAATGAACATGTAAATATCATTGAAAATGAGACATAATGGTAGGTCAATAAATGGATTTTGAAGAAGGAAGATTGGCTAGGAGAAGGCTCAATATATTTAGATTTTTTATTTCTTTAAATCAAATATTTGTTATTTAAATTGTAGCTTAGAGTCTTGGCTAACACTTAATTTACCTTGGAATGCCTTCAACAACTTATTATTAATCTAAGATAAACTTGAGATGATGTCAAACATGAATTGAAAAGTTATAGCAAAATAGAAGCTTTTCTGTCTTAAACCTCTGAGTGTCTAAGCTGGATTGCTCGGGCATTTGAACACTAGAAAAATAGCTTTCTAGATTACTGATAGCTTCGGATGTCCGAACCCAAAGTTTGGAAGTTGTAACTTATGAGAAAATTCAGGATCAACGTTCAATCGCCTGACAATTTTATTGGATGTTTGAAATTGTATAGTTTGGATGTCTGAACCTTTGATTGGGTGTCCAAAATTATGACATTAGCTTCAATAACTAATAAAAATTTGACCGTTGGGAGGCTTTGGACAACCGAATAGGCAGAGCATAGCTCAATGGCTAGTATTCTCACTAACTAACATTTAAGAGCCTGGAACTTGTTCCTTCACATTTTTTTTTCACATTCTTGAGCAATCCTTCTCTTAGATAATAAGTTTCTAAAAGTCCTCTAGTCTCCAAGAACTCTAATTCTTATACTTCAACTTTTAAATCTTTGAAGCCCTTGTTGTCACATTGAGTGATCTTATAGTGAGGTATTAGAGTGCTTTTCTTCTTTCAAAATTGATTGTAAGCACTCCAAGGTTATTTGGAAGTGTTGAGAGAGTAAAGCTCCAATTTGGAGTTGACCTTGTCGGTTAGAGCAAAGACAAGTATACAGAGTTGGTTTCACCAATGAAGTATCGTACTAGTGAAGGGTTAAAATCCCCAAGAGCAAGGCAAGGGTAGTGGAGTAGAAACGGTTGGGCTCCAAACTATTTTATATCATAGTGCATTCTTATCTTGCTTTATATTACTTATACTGTGGATGAATTATATTTAGCTTGAAATCACTTTTGCTATTGGATTGATCATAATCTTACCAAATACTTTAAAAAGTACCATTGTTTCTTCTAAAATCTAATTCACTCCCCTCTTAGGTGAATAATTTATTTTTAAAGACCCGCAAGCTGACTCTAAATCGTTTTGACTTTCAGATGAGATTATATGCTGGCTCTGAGTCAATTTTGTTATTGGGTAAGACCACAAGTTAATCCTAAACTATTTTGACTTTTGAGTGAGACCGCAAACTCATCCTAGTTGATTTGGTTGTCAAGTAAGACCATAGGCTGGACCTAAATTATTTTGATTTTTGGGTGAGACCACAAACTACTCTTAAATTGATTTGGTAGTCGAGCAAGGCCGCAGGCTGGTCCTAAACTATTTTGAATTTCGGATGAGATTACGACCTGACTCTTAGTTGATTTAGTTATCAGACAAGATTGTAGGATGTCGCTAAACTATTTTAACTTTCAGATCAAATCGTAGGTTGATCCTAAGTTGATTTGATTATCAGACAAGATCACAAGCTAGTCCTAGATCATTTTGAATTTTTAGGTGAGACCACAAACTAGCCCTAAGTCGATTTAGTTGTTGAATTTGATTTCAAGCTAGCCATAAATTTTTTATCTTTTGGATGAGACTACAAGTTAATTCTAAGTTGATTTGGTTATCAGGTGAGACCGCAAACTAGCCCTAAACCATTTGAGAGTATTTTGTTATATTTTATTTGGTTTGGTTCTGGTGCTTTTGTTCTTGTTCTTTCTCTATCATCAACCTAAGAGCTTCTTGTCGATGATCTTTCTTCTAGGATTCTGATGGAAAAGTCCCAAGATAGTGTCGTGGTGGTGAGTAGGATTGTGGATGACCGTGGTGATGAAGAAAGTTCACCAACATTCTAGACCATGGGTGACCATGGCATTGGTGGAGGTCCACCATCATACGAAGGGCCGCAAGTGACTATTGTATTGTGATTCTTTGTCATATGAAGGGGCCATGGTTGGCCACAGTATTGTGATCCTCCGTCTTACTAAGAGACTATGGGTAACCATAGCATTATGATCCTCCGTCATACAAAGAGGGATAGTAGGTGGCCATGGTGTTATGATCCTCCATTATATGAAGGGGCCACGGGGTGGCCATGGTGTTGTGATTCTCTCTCATATGAAGGAAATCATGGGTGGCCGTGATATTATGATCCTCTGTTATATCAAGGGGGCACCATGTGGGCATGGTGTTGTTGGAGCAAAATAGGTGTCTAGCAGGGTTCAGATATTTGATCCTCCCCAATTCAGTTGTCTCGATATGGGCAGCAAAATGCCATCTCTTGGGAGAGCAATAGGAGTGTGGGGGAGTAGGGCTTGGGGGATACAGTAGTGTCAGAGCTCTTGTGAGAGGCAAGGAAAAAAAGGAGGGTGAAGTAAAAAAAGAAAAACAGAGAAAGGAGAAGAAAACCTTGTATTTCTTAGTCTTGATGATGTCTCCTAATTCTTCTTCTTGATGGCACAATCTCCTCCTTTAAGTTTTGATAGATATATTCATGTCATAAACCTCATATTTGAATCTCAAATTGAAATATTCCAATATTACACCATCCTTGTTGAAAAATTGATTGATTCTTCTAGACATTCAAAGAAATTTTTTTTTCTATAGATTGCATTTGAAACGGGCATCCAACTATAGGTAGGGATTTGCATAGCTGGATAGTAATGAATGTCTAGTTGGAACAACAATCCTACCCCAAGTAGGGGTTTGCACAATTTTGCAGGAATCGGACATACGATTGCAGTTTTAGCGCTTGATTTTCTATCCTTTTTCTATTTGAAATTGACCTTAATCATCCTAAATCAAACTCAAAGTCCAACTTTAGCTCGAAGTTCGGGTCAAATTGTAAAAATTGCCTAAACAAAGTGCTCTCTTTGTATCTAATTCATGAGTTTCCTTGGCGAGGGGAGTGGATGTGAACCATAGTGAGTTCTTGACCTCCTTTGTGCTTTTACAAGTGTTTGACAACTGAGGTTCTCCACCTTCCTTTTTTGTCAACCTGTGATAATTCCCCTTCTCTTCTTCTACTTGTTTGTCTTTATTCTCTCTCTTTTTCTTTTTAAAAGACATTATGGAGCCTCTTATAATTATGAGAGTCCAAGATGCAAAGGAAAACAATTTGGCCCAACGTCACTTTCTTCCTATCTTAGGGATTGATAATTACCACCTTTTTGCTTGTTTTTCTAAAGAAAGCATGCCATGTGCTAATGGGGCAAGTGAGTCCATGTTGAAGGCATTTTAGACATTAAAAATCTTTAGAAACTTGGGATCTCATATCTTAAATGGCCTTTCTCCTCTTTGGGGATGATCCTTCTCACTTGCTAGAGCAATTCTGGTCTTGCTAAATTACTCGAAGTGGGTTGACGATGTGATATCTCAATTTTCAACTCACGAATCTTGGTATCTTCGGGGGTCATAACATCCAAATGTTAGTATGCATGAGACGTAGAAATTTTACGTAGTGTAGTCAAGATTTGTAATTATGCCATAAACATTTCATACTTTGTTGGTATCTCTTTATGGGACATAATATAGCTAGTTGAAATCCTTATTCTTGGGAGCTTTTATAATGAGTATGTCCCTACTAACCATCATGTGTCCCTCAATTTTAGTTACACCCTACATGACCTTCTTAGGATTTATGATTAGATGGTGACATATTTTTCAAATAATCAAAAGCAAGTATACTTTGGTTATTTGATTGGGCTTTTTTTTGAAAGATCTCAAATGAGTGAGCACACTAAGTTTGACTAGATTATGCATAGGATGGGGGATGTCCTTCCAAAGTTTGGCTCCAAGACATAGTTTTCTGCTTTCATCTATTTATGGTTTTGCCAATATCATGCCATGTCATAGGCAATATATTTATCTAGAGACTTTTGTGATGGCTTACAAGAAGGCACATGGACAAAAGGTTGCTCTCACTCCTACAATGTTGGGATTCATATGTGGGTTTCAAAGTGATGGTGGACAGCCCTAGAGGACCAAGTGATTTCTCAACTTAGTTTCCCATTTACTTTCTTTATGCCTAGATTTACAGTTATTTTCAGATGACATATATTGAGTTAGAGTCTAATGATGTAATTAAGGGGTTATGTCACACATGTTTTGTCCTTGTTCCTGAGATAATTTGAATCGTGAATATGGTTGCTTCTACATTCACTCCTAAAGAAGCCAAGATGCATGTGTAAGATCCTCAAAACTTTGAGTGGTGAGCTTTCTCTTACACTCTTTCAGATTCTAACATATTGATGGATGTAGCTCATCTTTCGTTATCTTCAAAAGCTTATATCATCTCTTTATGACACAAAGTATGTATGTTTCACTTAGGAGAGTATTTGCCTATTGAGTCTTACAATCCGCACTAGTTTTGTTGGCAATTCAGCTACAATCAAGGCTTTCCTAAGAATGTCCTTGCTCCTTTACCATCATCATGTCTGGGCTAGTTAGCAAACTACTGGTTGCATCTTACTTGCCTTCAAGATAATTCAAAGTATTGTATTCCTTATATTGAGTAGGAGGCCAAGGTTTTTTATCTATATGCCACAATGTGTTTTAATAGTGTAGGAGGGTATTTTTGAATTGATCTAGAGTTTCTATTTAGGTGTGAGTCTAGGTCAAATAGCTAGGAAGAGCAAGCGGTGAGCAGCAAAGGGTCGAAATAGCAGAGGATGTGAGAGGCATAGAAGGCCCCAATTTGTAAATTTGTTCATTCTAGACCCGATGGAGAGAGACCCATTTCCCCATGCAAAATTAGTGATGACTATTTTAGAGGTAATGTCAGTCCCAAGTTGAGTATGAGGCGAGAGGCACCTCGATCTACACATGACCCTCGTATTTGATGCTTTGAGGTGCTTGGTGACATATACAAGTTTGTTTATAGGTAGGGGCATGGGGGTAGGTTCACATTCACCATCTCAAGATTTGATCTCTTCAGTTCCCATAGTTGCATGAGTATGGGGCTAGGGGTGACCCTTCCTTCACCAATACTAGTGTGCCAATCTTCTGATATGAATTTGAGTAGAGTAGTCTGACTGGGATTGCAATCAGTTGGTCTTCCGTTAGATGTGGGTGCTTGAAGGTGGATAGAGTTTACAGATGTTGATCTTTCCCATATCTTGTGTTCATTTTTTTTTATTGAAATCACATTCTCTTCCAAATGAACTAGGAGAGGATTTTGGAGGATCTCCCAATGATATCTCAAATTCAAATGGTAAGCATTTTCTGTAGATATGGTTCCTAGATCATTCTTTAGTTGGGGAATGCTTACATTCATGGATATTTGTCCATTGTTGCCATCATCAAGTAATGGCTCATTATCTTCTTTTCTTTTGAGAACATTCTATGTCTTTTGTTGATATATCACTTATTTCTTTAGGTGATGATGAAAAAAAGTGAGTGACTGTTGAGTAGCCATGATCATCGAAAGGTGCCATTAGGCTTTATCTATCTTAAGATTATTCTTATCCTCTTTATCTGGGACTCCTATTTGCTTTTTCTATCTTGTTTAGGATTATTATTATTACTTTCTGGAGTCCCCTTGTATCAAATTTTGTTTGCAATTTTGTGTTCCCTGCATCTTAATGCCAAAGGATAGACTTTTTGTGCACATTATATTCACTTTGGGCTTGGTTAATGACCAGTTGTGAATTACCAAAAATATATAGGCATGATATATGTCTGTTGAGGACCATTTCTAATCGTGCAATTAGGACCTCATATCCAACTTTATTATTATTTAAGTGGCTTTTGCAATCCGAGCTCAACTTTGAGTTAAAGTTGAACTTTGATCTTGATTTAGGATGATTTAAGGCCAACTTAAAATAGAAAAGAGCCAGAAAATCGAACCCTAAACTTGAACCAAGTTATAATTGAATGTCTGATTCCAATTGGATGTTTGATACAATTTGACTGCGCAAACCCTAACTCATAATTGAGCATCCGGTATAATCCAACTACATGAATACTATTCACTATTAGATGTCTAGTTTCCAACCAAATGTTTAGTTCAGTCGTGAATATGGAAAAATAGAAATGAAATTCTTCTTGAAATCCATCAAAATCAATCAGATTTTTTGACAAATAAGGTGTAATATCAGAGAATAGCAATCTGAGATTTATAGGGATCCTCTCAAAGCCCTATAAAAAAGAGACTATGATACATGAATTTGAGAACAATTCATAGATAATCCTTACGCAAATTTTGCACGAATTGAAGAAGAAGTTTCAAATAGGATTTTGTCATCTTGAAGGAGAGTAAGAAGACATCAACAAGGGGCCAAAAAGATGTAAGATTTCACCCCATTTTTTGTCTTTTCTTTCATTATCCCTTCTTCTCTTCGTCCCCTGTAAGGTCATTATTTTCTCATGTTTATTGCAATTACTGTTTTCTTTTCCTCAAGGCTTGTGGCCACCTATGGCCTTGTTCTCTGCCAACTGCTGCACATTCTTAGTAGTTCATATTTGGATGGCTAAATCTAAAAGAATCAGGCATTCGAACCCCATCATGGGCCTTTCTTTTGTTTGTCAACACCATAGCCATTCGTGACTTCATAATGATAGATCTCCACCAATATCATGGCCACCCATAGCCCTTTGTATGGGGATAGATCTCTATTGAGACCACGCCATTTGTGCCAATGGATTTGTAAGAATACCACGACCATCTACAGCCTTCTATATGACACCAGATCTTTACCAACGCCACAACACTTGTAGCCTTCTGTATGACAGCGGATCTCCACTAATACTGTGACCATCACGGCCCTCCACCAACACCACGACCACCTATGGCCTAATTCATCACCATGATGTCATGAAGGGATAGAATCAATGATGAAAACCTCTTGGATTGATAACGAGGAGAGCAAGAACAAGAGCAAGAATAATAACAAAATAAGAACAAATAATAATAATTAAGATTTTAACAAGATGGTTTAGGGCTAGTTTGCAATCTCACTCAGCAATCAATTGACTTAGGGCTAGCCTATTATCTTGCCTGAGAGTTAAAATGGTTTAGGGCTAGCCTACAGTCTCGCCCAACAACCAATCCAAGTTAGGCCAGCTTGTGGTCTTGCTCAAAATAGGGCCAACCTATGATCTCACTCGACAACCAATCGGCTTAGGGCTATCTTACAGTCTCACCTGACAACCAATGTAACTTAGGACTAGCTTGCATTCTCATCCGAAAGTCAAATGGTTTAGGATAACCATACGGTCTTATCTAACAACCAATTTAACATAAGGTCAGCCTACAGTCTTACTGGAAAGTCAAATGATTTAGGGCTAGCTTGCAATGTCGTCTGACAACCAATCTAACTTGGGGTTAGCCTGCGATCTTGTTCGAAAGTCAAATAGTTTAGGACCAGCTTGAGGTCTCGTCCAACAACTAAACTGACTTAGGACTAGTCTGTAGCCTTGCCTAAAAATCAAATAATTTAGGACCAACCTATGATCTTGTCCAACAACTATAAGATCAGCTTGCGAGCTCACTATAATGTCATTATGAAAGTTTGAGGAACTTTGAAACAAATCGACTAACACAAATTAATTAAATTAAAGTGGCTCAAATTAAATTTCAGATTAGACTCAAACTGAAATTGAGGTTTGAACATTGAAATGAATCAAATCAAACTTGATCCGAATCAAATTCTGAACATCAAATTAAATCAGATTGAGCTTGATCCAAATCAATTTTCAAACATCAAATTGAATCAAATTAGGCCTAACTCTAGGTTAAATTCTAAACATCAAATTAAATTAGACTGAAATAGAAACCAAGTATGAATTTCAAACTGGGTCAAACTGGATGCAAGATTGAAACATCTCATCATCTTTTGGAAAAGAGTTAGCGAATCACAATTCAATCAAGTTTTGAACATCAAATTTAATCAAATCTTATTCAAATTCAGATTGAGTTCTTAATATTGAAACATAACTTGAACCTAACCCAAATTAGTTCAATTGAAATTGCATAGGGTTAAACTAAGTCCCACTAGATGTGTTAAGCCTTTGACAATACTCCAATGCTATGAGCAATGGGTGATGTTACCATTCTGACCCAAATCAAAGCTAGCCCAAATAGAGCGAGACTAAGTTAAATTGAGTCCCCCTGTGTGCTACAAAAGCTTCTAGCAGCACTCCAAGATTTCACCCAACTCCATGAGTAGTAGATAATGCCACTTCAAATTCACAAAGTTATCACCTCAGCTTCATTGGCTATGAAAATAGTTCAAAATCAACGAAGTTATTGTGTATGCCTCATTGGCTATGGAAACACTTCAAAATTAATAAATTATTACTTATGGCTCATTAACTATAGAAATACTTCAAAATCAATAAAGTTATCGCCTATGCCTAATTGGCTATAGAAGCACTTCAAAATCAATGAACTTATCACCTACGCCTCATTAGTTATGAAAATACTTCAAAATCAATGAGTTATTGTTCATGCCTTATTGGTTATGGAAATACTTTAAAATCAATGAAGTTATCACTTGCATCTCATTGGCTATGGAAATAATTCAAAATCAATGGCCTATGCCTCATTTGTCATGGAAACACTTTAAAATTAACGAAGTTATCACCTATGCCCATTGGTTATGAAAACACCTTAAAATCAATGAAGTTGTTGCCAATGCCTCATTGGTTATAAAAACACTATAAAATCAATGAGGTTATTGCCTATATCTCATTGACTATGGAAATGCTTCAAAATTAATGAAGTTATCACCTACGCCTTATCAGGTATGGAAATACTTCAAGATTAATGGAGTTATCACCAATGCCTTATTGGCTAATGAAAATACTCCAACCCAAATAAAGTTACCATTAATGCCTTACTAGCTAATAGAAACACTTTAATTGAAGAGGTTATCACCCAAGGTCAAGAGTTATTAGAAACACTTCAGGCTAGTCTTGACAAGTTATTGGAAACACCATCCAATAAAGTTATGACCAACACTTAGGCTATTGGAAATACTTTACCTCTCACTCCCCTTCCATGTCCCACTAAACAATACCGTCAACATCTACCAAAGACTGAGTCAAGACTCATCCAAATAAAGATGACATGTGGTCTAGTGTACAACAATGGGGTAGCAGTGCATATTAGAGCTTCTTGTCCACTCTTACTTTCTCTTTACTTCTTTCATATCTTCTATAATCCAATGCTGAAATTTATTATAAAGTAAGGGTATACTCTCGCTTAAGTCATGTATCCTTTCCCAAACCAAATGAATAATGCTTTCTACTTTTATTTTTTTTGTCACTATTTTATTGGCTAAGTTTTTTGATTTAGCAAGTTTCTGATAATGGTCGGGATAATTAACAATAGGAGCTTACTCTTATTAAAAGTCAATATTTTCATGACACCTGATAGTGCACTAAAATTAAAATAAACTCTGATTTATGCATCGATGTTGCTCATCAAGATCTCCAATACTCTAAGGCCGCCAAAATTAATTTTACAAATTTTGGCACGTCTAGTGGGACTTGACTTCTCCTCCACGGAGAGAATCTAATTAATATAATAGAGACAAGTTATTATAACTAAACACTAATGAGTTACATTCTCCTTTATAGAAGAAAGTATCAAATGGCATCAATGATAAGCATCTTCGCTCTGAGGTACACCATTATCCCAGGGGATATTTACTACTACAAGGTGATACCCTTCGCACTCAAGAATACAGGTGCCACTTGTCAAAGTGCCATGACCCAAAATTTCAATGACCTCATAGACCAGTGGCAGAATGCTATATGGATGACATAGTAATCAAAATCAAGTTTAAAAATAGGCACATTCAAGATGTAAAAGTGGTATTCAATCAACTTAGGAAATATAACTTAAAGATGAATTCGATAAAATACACCTTCGGGATATCATTTGGGAAGTTCCTTAGATTCATTGTTAAATAATAAGGAATTGAAATTAATCCATCTGAGATCAAAGCAATCTTGGGCATGCCACTGCCCATCAATATAAAGCAATTAAGGTTATTTCGAGGTCAACTTGCATACATAAGAAGATTCATCCCAAATCTTTTCGGGAGATGCACGCTTTTCTCTAAATTGATGAATAATGATATTCCATTCATTTGGAATCAAAAATATCAACAAGCGTTTAGAGAGATCAAGCAACATCTCTTAAAGCCGCTAGTCATAGTAGCACCCCTGCCTAATAAACACTTGATCCTCTATACTGCTGTAATGGAAGGGTCTCTGAGGGCACTTTTCACCCAAAATAATGAAGAGGGTAAAGAAAATACACTCTACTATCTGAGTATAATACTAATAAAGGAAAAAAATAACTAGTCTCCCATCGAAAAGCATTGTATGGTGCTTATATTTACAGTTAAGAAGCTGAGGCATCATTTGCTTTCTCATCAAGTCCTTTTAATATCAAAGATTGATCCCGTAAAGTACCTGATGACTAGGCCTGTACTCACTAGAAAGCCAGCAAAGTGGGTTTTTATCCTTATGAAATATGATATCAAGTTCACTCCCCAAATGGTAGTTAAAAGGCAAGCCCTTACCGATTTCTCATAGCTCATCTAGTGTAGGATGATTCCCTATTGAGTTGTGAACTCCCTAATGAAGAGATCCTTTTGTTCGAAGAAAGGGAACCTTACTAGAAACTATACTTTGATGGGGTATCATCTATTAGATCAGGGATCAAACTAAAGCTTTTTCAAGTCAAAGCAGACATTGGACTTATTTATATCACTCTAAATGGGGGTATTTTATAATATTCCTATTCCCTCTCAAATTCATGCATAAACCATGAAGCTGAATATGAAGCCCTAATTGCAAGGCTAGAAATGGCTCTCAACATTGGGATATCTCACCTATATGTCTTTGGTGATTAGCAATTAGTCATTAATGAAGTATGAGGAGAATATAAAATCTATAAATTCAAGCTTTTGAAATACCATGAAAAGGCTCAAGATCTTATGGAGCAAATTCCACATGTCCCAATAACAAAGGTTCCTCAATCCAAGGAGAGATTCTGATTATAGTCCATAATAGATAAGTGAAAAGCTTGGTCTTCAGTATCAAGCATGAAAAGACTAAATCTGAATTGATAGAAGAGACTACAACTTGGAGGATGTCATTCACCAACTATCTCAAAAAAGGGGAACTCCGAGACGATAAATCAGCATGAATACAACTCAGAAAAGAGAGCCACGCACTTTTTGCTTTCTTTGACACTCTTTATAAAAGTGTTTCAATCAATTACTTTTGCATTATCTCTCAAACAAAGAAGCCGAAGAAGTCATATGTAAGGTGTATTCTAGGGTCTATGAGGATCATCAATCAGGGTTAAAAAAGATGATGAAGATTTAGCTATGGGCTACTATTGACCCATGATGGTGAGATATTGCATCGAGTACGCGAGAAGGTGTCACTTATGGGTTCATGGTGAGCTCATCCATCAACATCCAAATCCTCTACATCCAATATTATCCTCATGGCCATTCAAGGTATGAAAAATAGATGTCATTGGCCCAATTGAACCATCTTCTTCCAAAGGTCACCATTTTATACTAGCAATGAATGATTATTTTTCTTGGTAGGACAAGGCTATTCTATTGAAAGAAACAAAAGTGAATACTACTATCCATTTCTTTCAAGAAAACATCCTATACCAATTTGATATCCCTTAAAGAATCATTTCTAATAATGGATCATCCTTCAGAAATTTCAAGATAGGGCAATTTGCACATCATCATAAGATAGATTGGAAATATTAATCCAGCTATAATACAAAGGCAAATGGTCTCACTAAGACATTCAATAAGACCCTCTACAAGATATCAAAAAAGTCATCTCCAGGAACAAAATTAGGCCAACACTAAAAGCTTCCTAAAATGTTATGGGCTTATCATACCATATATTTAACCCTTGCCTAATTAACATTGTACACATTGGTGTTTGGGACTGAGGCAAGCTTCCCACTAGAGGTACAATTTTTTTCTCTAAGGATTGTCTTGTATGAAGAAATCATAAAATAAGATAATATTCCTCTTTGCCCTGGCGAGCTAGATTCCTTGGATGAAACAAGGCTTGTAGCTCAACAAAACCTAAAAATTTATCAAGAACAAATATTCAGGACCTAGAACAAGATGGCCCAGCTCATATTCTTTCGGAATGGTCTTGGCCTTGAAGATACCAATAATTCCAAATCAAAACAAGAAAGTCAAGTTCGAGCCTAATTGGAAAGACCCTTGTATTATCAAAAGAATATTTAAAGAGCATCCTACCAACTAATTGATAATAAAGGGGAAAGGCCTATGCCATCAATCAATGCCCGATTCCTCATAAGGTAGCCTAAACATTTGGGAGCAACAATAACTACAAAAAATGTCTATGTTTTGTCTATAACAGAACGTCTGACTTTCTCAAAAGGGAATGTCTGGTTACATACACTCCAAATTTCTCAAGGAAAAACATGGACATAAAATCCCACTTAATTTGTGTGATAATAGAGTCCGTACCCCCATCAAAGTCTACCATTTGTGGCAAATTAAGACCACTCCACATGGCAAATTAAGCCCACTTCCTATGATGAATCTAATCCTCTCCTTGTGGCAAATTAAGTTCACTCCACATGGCAAATCAGGTCTGCTCCTTTGTAGAAAGATGAGTCCATTGTCGAGTGACAAGTCAAATTTACAAAAAGGCCTATCTTTTGGAATTGAGATATGCGGAACACAAATTGCGAACAAAATTTGTTGCAAAAGGAATTTCATAAAGCAATAAAGATATTCCTAAATAAGATCAAGAAAGCAAACAAGAGTGCTACATAAAGAGGATAATGATAATCCTAAGATACATAAAACCTAGTGATGTTTTGCAACAACTGTGGCAACCCAATAGCCACTCACTCACACTTCTCTATCATCACCTGAGGGAGCAAGTGTCATGTTAACAAAAGAAGATAAAAAACTTTCAAAGAGAACAAGGAGATAGTGAATCATTACCTGACGATGGCGATGGTGGATTGATGCCCATGAGTGTAAACATCCCTTGACTGAAGCATGATCTAGGAACCATATCTACAACAAAGACTCAAATGAATAAACACACAATGCAAAATTTGGCAAAAACTCATATATCTCTTACCATCTAAGTTTGAAATATCGTTGGGAGGGACTCCATAATCTTCATCCAATTCACCTAAAATAGAACATGATTTCAGCTAGAGAGAAGAAAAGAAGAAAAAGCAAATATGAATGAACGAATAATCAATACCTAGAAACTCTCTCCTCCTCTAAGGGCCCGTTTGGTTTGATTCCTGAAACCCAGAATTGGGGGAATGGAAAGAATTGAGAGTCAATTCTTGTGTTTGGTTCGATTTCTAAAACTGGAACAAAAGAAATTCACTAATTCCCAATGGCCTTCGATTCCAGTTTTGGATTCCTTCACTTTGGGCTGGGAAGACGCCAATTCCCCCCGGAATTGGCGTGGGTCCCATCGCCGAATTCCCACTGCTTTCCCGTGACTTCATAGCGAATTCCCAGGCTTTTCCAGTGATACCCAGCCATTTTCCCCTCTCTCATCTTCGTGCTCGACCATGCTGAGGAGCTCATCTTCGTGCTTGACTATGCCCATGCTCGACCGGAGCCACCACCACCACTTTGTGATCGGAGCCACCACCACTTAGAAATTCACAACGAGTGATGTCAAATGAGAGAGAGAGAGAGAGAGAGAGAGAGAGAGAGAGAGAGAGAGAGAGAGAACCTTATTGGGCTTAACTCGGATCTCGACGGCATAGTCGACGACGCACTTCACAGCGACTATAATCTTTGTCTTCGTCTCTGTCGCCGTTCTGCTCTTCTGTCTTGGAATAAGGCTAATGCCTAATGAACAATGTTCTCAAGGATCCTGACCGTCCATTTGGAGTCGGTGGCAAAGAAATTTTTCAAATGCAGCTACTACCAGTTAAGCAATAACCTTATTTTTATATATTTAATAATAACATTATTATAATTTGTTGATTATTTATAAATAAAATATTTTTAAAAAGAAACTATTTTTTTATTAAAAATTATTTTACATGAAAATAATATTATTATATTAAATAATAATAATTAGTTAACATATATTTATATAACTCTTCATTTGTGCAACTCATTATAAAATTTTATTAATTGTGAAAATTAAATTACCAAATTTTATATTAAGTTTATTATATTTTTTATTAATTTACATATAAATTATTATTTTGTGTAATATACTAATTCTCAATTCCCACGTCAACCAACACAAGACTTTAACAAATTAATGGAATTGATCAATTCCATTTATCAACCAAACAATAAAATTTTAGAATTTATGAATAGGCCAATTCCCAATTCTATACATTAAATACTCATCCAAACACTGAAATTATCTAATTCCTTCAATCTTTTCAATTCCCCGGAATCACTCAATTTTCTTGAGTCCACGATTCTTAAGACCGGAATCGATCCAAATGGCCCCTAAGTGCTCACATTTGATGATGGTGAGCCCAGTCGGACCACTTTATCCAAACCCATGTCAGAAGATTGGCGTACTGATGTTGGTGAAGGAAGAGTCACCACAGGCCTCATTTTCATGTCAATCTTGTAAAATGAAGAAATCAAGGCTCAAGATCATGTATGTGGTAAAGTCAACCCTGATGCATTAGGGATAGGAGGGTCACAAGAAAATTGAGGTGCCTCTCACCTTGGACTCAATCTAGAACATACATTACCTCTAAAATGGTCGTTGATGATCCTACAAGTGGGAAAGGACCTCTCTTCATTGGGTCTAAGATGAGCAAACATACAAGATGGGGTCTTTCATGTTTCCTAGACTCTCTACCACTTTAAATTTTTGCTGCTTGCTGCATGAACCAAGCTCATTCCTGAATAGAAATTTTGGATCAATATGGAAATACCCTCGTATACTATTAAACCATGTTGAAGCATATAAACAAAGAACCTTGGCCTCTCATTTAGTATAAGAAATATATAACTTTGAATTATTGTGAAGATGAGTAACATGCAACTAATAGCCCACTAACTAGCCCAGACATGATGGAGGTGAAAGGACATGAACATTCTCAATGTGGAATGTAAGACTTTGTAACTAAATGCTCCCATAAGTAGAGTGAAAGCACTTTGTGCCACAAAGAGATGATGTACTCATAAGCCTCCAAAGATAATAGAAGACAAGCCACTCGAAGTTCCAAGGATCTCGCACATGCATCCTGACTTTGTTATGAATGAAAGTAGAAGCAACTGTATTTATGATCTAAATCATCTCAAGAACAGGGACCAAGCATTAGTGACATAGCCCCTTAATTGAATCACTAGGCTCCAACTCAATATATCTCCTTCAAAAATGAGCATATATCCAAGCATAAAGAAAGTGGATTGGAAACCAAATCAAAGAATCACTTGGTTCTCTGAGGTTGCTTGCTATCACTCTAAGACCCACGTATATGGATCCCAACATTGCAAGAGCTAAAGCAACCTTTTATCCATATGCCATCTTGCAAGCCATCACAAAAGTCTTCGGATGAATGTATTGCCCACGATGTGGCATGATGAAGTGGCAAAGCCACAAATAGATAAAAGTGGAAAAATACGTCTTAGAGCCAAACTCTAGGAGGACTTCCCTTGTGTTATGAATGATCCAATCAAACTTTGTTGGCTCGCTCATTTGAGATCTTTCTTAAAAAAAGCCAACCCAATGATCAGAGTATACCTACCTCTGACTATTAAAAAAATATAACACCAACCAATCATAAATCCTGATAAGATCATGAAGTGTGTAACTAAAATTGAGGGACATGTGATGATTAGGAGGGACATACTCATCATAAAAACTTTCAAGAACAGGGATTCCAACTAGCTATTATATGTCCCATAAAGACATACCAACCTCAACATACGGAGTATGAAAAGTGTTTTTGGGATAGTTCTACATTTCTACCATGCTACAAAAAATCTGAGTCTTATGTATACTAACCTTTGGATGCTATGATTCCCTCTAAGAAACCAAGACCTGTGAATTGGACTGAAAATTAAGATATTACATAATCAATCCACTCTGAGTAATTTAGCAAGATGGGCATAGCTCCGACAAGTGGGAGGAATCATCCCAAGAATAAGAGAGGCCATTAAAGATAAGAGACCCCAAGTTTTCTGAAAATTCTCATTGTCGAAAATGCCTAATAGACTCTGATATGAAGGACTCACCTCCCCATCAGCACATGGTGTCCCTTCTTTAGAAAAATGAGTAAAAAGATGGTAATTGTCAAACTATACTCATTTTTGATACTCCTAGGTTTGATATGCCAAGACCGGTTTAGCAGACCGGTTTAGCATCAATCCCTAAGACAAGAAGAAAGCAATGTAAGGCCAAAATATTTTTCTTCCCATCCCAGACTCTCTTAATTATAAAAGGCTCCATAAAACCTGCTAAAAGGAGAGAGAGAAGAAGGACAAACAAGTGAAAGAAGAGAAGAAGAATTATCACAAGTTGATAAAAGAAGGATGGAGAACCTCACCTATCAAAAAGCAACAAAAGGAAGTCAAGAACTCACTATGATTCGCATCCACTCAACTCGACAAGGAAACTCATGAAGTGGATAAGAACAGAGCATTTTGTTTAAGTAGTATTTGCATCTTGAGCCCAACATCGAGTTAGAGTTGAACTTTGAGCTTGATTTAGGATGATTAAGGCCAACTTGGAATCAAAAAGGGCTAAAAATCAGGCCCAAAACCTAAACCAAGTGCCAACTGAAATACTAGTACAATTTGACTGTGTAGACCCTAACTCATAATCAGACGTTCAGTCCTAATTGAACATTCGATACAGTTTGACTACATGAATATTGTTCAATGTCAGACATCCGGTTTTGTCACAAATCTATAGAAATAGAAATGAAATTCCTCTCCAAATCCATCAAAATCAATCTGATTTTTCCATAAGGAAAGTATAATCTCAGAGAATATCAATTTGAGATTCAAATATAGGGGTTTATGGCAAGAGAATGCTCATCAAATCTCCCCATTAAATTCTAATAAGAAGATCACCTCAAAGCCCTATAACAAGAGGACTAGGGCACATGAATTTGAGAACAAATCATAGATAATTCTTGGGCAAATTCTGCATGAATTGAAGAAGAAGTGTTAAGGAAGACCTTGTGATCTAAAAGGAGAATAACAAGGTGTCAACAAGGATTGAAAAGATTCTTGTAGCCAACCTTGGCCCCATTCTCTACCAACCACTACGCGTTCTCAATAGCCCAAGTTTGGATGGCCAAATCTAAAAGAATCAGGCATTTGAACCCCCATCATAGGCCTTTCTTTTGTTTGTCAACACAATGGCCATTAGCGGTTTCGTTACGATAAATCTCTACCAACATTGTAGCCACTTGTTGCCCTCTATATCAAGATAGATCTCCATTAACCCCACAGCCAAGCATGACTACTTGTGCCAGTAGATACCAAAACCAAGGTCATTTGTTGCCCTTCGTATGATGGCAGACTCCACCATCGGCCACCAATAGTCCTTTGCATGATAACAAATCTCCACCAATACCACAGCCACCTATGACCCTCCATATGAAAGTGGATCACCATGAACACCATGGCCATCACAGTGCTCTATATGATGATGGATCTCCACCAACACCATGACCACCTATGGCATTGTTCATCACCATAGTGTCATGACAGAAAAGATCGATGATAGGAACCTCTTGGACTGACAATGAGGAGAGAAAGAACAAGAACAAGAACAAAAATAGAATAAGATAATAATAATAATAATAATAATAATAAAGCATCTTAACAAGATGGTTTAGGGCTAGCTTGTAGTCTCACTCAATAACCAATTGACCTAGGACAGCTTACGGTCTCACCCAAAAGTTAAAATGGTTTAGAGTCAACCTATGGTCTTGCTCGAAAGTCTAATGATTTAGAGCTAGTCTACAGTCCCATTAGATAACCAATTCAATTTAGGACCAGCCTAAGGTCTCACCCAAAAGTCAAATGATTTAGGACCAACCTACAATCCCACTTGATAACCAATCTGACTTAGAATTAGCTTGCGATTGCACCCAACAACCAATCTGACTTAGGGCTAGCCTATGGTCACACTCGAAAGTCAAATGATTTAGGGCCAGCCTATAATCTGACTCAATAATAATCAATTTAAAGTCAGCCTGCAGTCTCACCTGACAACCAATCTGACATAGTGTTAGTCTGCCTTCCCACCCAAAAATCAAATGGTTTAGGACCAGCTTGTTGTCTCATCTGACAACAAATTTGACATAGGGCCAACCTACAGTCTCTCTCAAATGTCAAATGGTTTAGGGTCAGCTTGTGATCTCGCTCAATAATAAATCTAACTTAGGGCCAACCTGCAGTCTCACTTAAAAGTCAAATGGTTTAGGATAGCCTGCATTCTCACCTAACAACCAATCCAATTTAGGGCTAACTTGTAGTCTCACCCAAAAGTCAATCAACCTGCGGTTTCGTCCAATAACCAATCTGACCTAGGGCCAAACTGTGACCAAACCTGAAAGTCAAATGGTTTAAGGTCAGCTTACAGTCTCACCTAACAACCAATCTATCTTAGAAACCCAATAGGGTCAAAATGAGTCCCAATGGGTGTGCTAAGCCTTCAGCAATACTCCAACGCTATGAACAATAGGTGATTTTGTCATCTGGATCCAAATTAGAGCTAGTCCAAATAGAGATAGGCTAGGCCAAACTGAGTCCCATAGGGTATGCTACAAGAGCCTCTGGCAATCCAAGGTTTTACCCAATTCCATGAGCAATAGGTAATGCCACTTCAAATCAATGAAGTTCAAGTGAGCCTGTCGACTCATCTTAATATCTATTTGGACTAAAGGTCAGCCTACAGGCTCATTTAATGTCTACTCAAACTAAAGGATAGCTTGCAGGCTTGCCTGAATGTCTATCAGATTAAAGGCCAAACAATGGGCTTGCTTGAATGTATATTCAAACTAAATGCTAGATTGCAAGCTTATCTAATGTCTATTTAGACTAAAGGCTAGCATGTGGCCTCGTCTAACATCTATTCGGACTAAAGGCTAGCTTGTGGGCTTGTCCAACATCTATTCAGACCAAATGCTAGCTTGCATACTTTTCTAATGACTATTTAGAATAAAGGCTAGTCTACAAGCTCGTCTAATGTTTATTCAAACTAAAGGCCAATATGTGAGCTCATCTAATATATATTTGGATTAAGGGCCAAGCTATGGGCATATCTTGTTAGCCTAGATTAGCAACCTCTTAAGGGGGATTAAATTTTGAAAATAAAAGTATAATTTTGAAAAAATCAAATCCCAAAATAATTCACCAAGATAGATACTCATGAAACTCAAGCAATTTTACACAAATTTTAATCAAACTGCAAATACAATAATGTAAATAAAAATAAGAATGAATGCACCATGATTTTTATGTAGTCCAACGATCAACCGCACCTACTCTATGGCCCTTGTCTCACTCTTGAGGATTTCAATCACTCTACTTGTAATATTTCTTCTTGAAGTAAAAGCCAAGCCTTTACATCTACTTGCAATCCACAAGTGCCATTTTCTTTAGGTGAAGCCACGCCCTCGCTTCCTTAGGGTGAAGCCATGTTCGTACAAATTTCTTGCTTCGACCAAGCAATATCTACTCCACATCAGAGATTTTGCACTCTCACACTCCATATAACCTTGGAGTGTTTATAAGTGATAAAAGATAAAAGATGATACAATTGAAGTTCACTGCAAGTTCTCTCAAAAAGAAGACAAGGGCTAGAAGATTTGATATGAAATTAATAGTTTAGAGCATTCTTAGGCTAGAAGGCTTAGGGGGCTTTGATCTAAACTCTATTATAAATTTAAAGTTGTAAAAACTTGTTAAGAGAAGTTCAACCATGCCTATTTATACCTTCTATGTCAAAACTAGCCATTAGGGGTAAAATCTCACAACTGACTTCTCTCTAATGGTCAAAAAACTAGCTGTTAGTTGCACAAAAATCTTGAATTGATTGACCACTTCGAGTGAAACAAAAATAGCAAATCTACTCAGTCGGTTATCTGGTTACTCAATTGGTCATCTGATTTTGGTAGAAGAAATCTCTTAAGAGCTTCCTAATGTGACAAATACTATACATAATTAATCTCGAAGACAAATCTTCAATTCAACTAAAATAAATGAAAATTTAAGCTTATGAGTTTGGGGTCGATCTTGCATCTTAAACTTTTTTTGAGCTCCCAACTTTGTCTTTAAACTTCATCTCTAAGTTAATATCCTCTTTATATTCAAGCCATCATCTTCAATATTTAATTTTGAGACTCAGTCCTTTATGAGCTTGGATGATCATTACACATCTTGAAACTTGTCACAACTTAAGAAACTTATTAAATACTAGCTTAATCATCCACAAAATTTAAAAATCAATAATCTTCCCATTTTTGATGATGACAAACTATACATAGAGTAATTAAATAAGCATGTTATAAGATATACATACATAAGGGTAATTAGACATGCATTTAGCTATAAAGTTTAACTAAATATGGATTTAACAAGTTTCACAATTATACATGTAGTTCTCCTCCTTTGACATTATTAAAAATATAACACCCTCTAAAGTGCATTACAAAGAACATGGGGTAGGGAGAAATAATAGTAAAGATTTAAAAAATGTTGCTCTAATATCATGCATCAAGAGATATGAGAATCTAAAGAATGAGTAAGATATTTCCTAGCAACTAGCCTCAAAATAAAAATTTATTAAAAATTCAAAGTGATCAACAATTGAGGCAATAGAAGCTCCCCCTTGAAGTATGCATATATGGGTTTTAAAAAAAAATATTCAAAGATGACAAACATGCTCCCCCTATCTATGATACTAAGAGATTGTTCAATCAAGTAAGGAATCAAGAAAAAGGTTCAAGAGAGATCGATAGAGAAATTTTGAAAAAACAAAGATCATTTAAAAGAAAAAATTCAAAAAAATAAAAGGTTGCCAAGAGATCAATACTCAAGAGGGGGGGGGGGGGGGGGGGGGGGGGGGGGGCGGGAGGAGGAGGAGGTGGTCGAGGGTGTGTTGGTGGGGGGTGGGGGGGTGTGAATTAGGTGTAATAGAATAAATAGTGATTTTCAATGTAATCTAAACCCAATTCAAATTATTAAAGAAAATCCACCCAAATTTCAATCAAACTATGAGTGCTATAATACAAATAGTGAAAGGAAAGAATGATACCATGATTTTAACATGGTTCGGAGACTAACCACTCCTATTCCATAGTCTTTGCCTAAATCTTGAGGACTTTAATCACTCCACCAGTGATGTTGTTTCTTGCGGTGAAACCAAGCTTTTACATCTACTTGCAATCCGCAAGTATTACTTCCTTTGGGTGAAGCCATGCCCACTATTTTCTTAGGGTGAAGTCACGCTCATACAAATGATCTTGCTCCAACCAAGCAATATCTACTCCATACCAGAGATTTTGTACTCTCACACTCCAAACAACCTTGGAGTGTTTACAAGTGAAAAAAGATAAAAGATGATATAATTGAAGCTTGTTAAGAGCTTCCTAATGTAACAAGTGCTCTAAACAAAATACTCTCAAAAACAAACGTTTGACTCGACTAAAATAAATAAAAATCTAAACCTATGGGTTTGGAGTCAATCTTGCATCTTGAACATTCTTTGAGCTCCCAACTTGATCTTTAAGCTTTATCTCCAAATTATCATCTTCTTTATCTTTGAGCCATTATTTTCAAGTTTTAATTTGAGACTTAGTCCTTTATGAATTTGGATGATCATTGCAAATCCTAAAGCTTATCAAAACTTAAGAGACTTGTTAAATACTAGTTTGATCATTATCAAAATTCAAAGGTCAACACATCTAACATCTATTTGGATGAAAAGTCAAACCGTGGGCTCACCCTAATGGCATCCTGATACCTCAAGGGCTCTCAGAGCAAAATAAATCAATAAACATGAATCGATCAAATTAAAATGACTCAATTATATTGAACTCAAAGCTAATTGGGCTAAAATAAATAAACAAAATCAAATTGACTCAAAACAAACAATCAAATGAACCTAAAATAAATAATCAAAATTAGCTCAAATGGGCAGGAAAAGGCTCTATTGTTCGACCAGTACCCTTAATCGATCAACTAGTCTTAACAAACCATGAATGGTACCTGCTCAGTTGGCCGACTAGTACTAAAATCAGTCAACTAGTTTTGTTAAAATAGGAATAATACTCACTTAATTGGACAACTGGTACCCCAACCGGTCATCCATTTTAGTCAAAAAATGGATGACCTAGGTTTAGATTCTGTCCAAATCAGGTCAAGTCTCCATTGACCCAAACCTAGATCAATTCAAGATCAAATCAAGACAACTTGAAATCAAAACAAGTTTGGATTAAACTAGAATCAAGTTAAACAATATTTGAACTAAATCAAAATAAATTCAAATTAAACTCTACTCAAGTCAAGCTACAACAAATTTGAATTGAAAGCCGATTGAGTCAAATAACATTTGAACAAAGTTGAAATAAGCTCGAATTAAACTTCAAAGTGAGTCAAACATCATTCAAACTAAACCAAGACAAATTTGACTTGAACTTTAATTGAGTCAAGCCACATTCAAATCAAATCAAAATGAATTCAAATTGAACTTAAACCAAACCCAACAGGGTCAAGCCAAGTTTGAACTAACTCCAACCGGATTAGGCTAAGTTTGAACCAAGTCCCAACTAGGTCAAGCCATGTTCAAACCAAGTCCCAACCAGGTCAAGTCAAGTTCCAACTGAACCTTAACAAGGTCAAATCAAACTCAAGGCCAAGTTTGAACCAAGTCCATACTAAATTCCTATTGGGTTGAACCAAGTTCAAACCAAACCCAAATTAAATCAAACTAAACTCCAATCTAAACCAGAATAATTCAAACTTGAGCCAAAATGGGTCAAAACCTGAATCAAAAATAGGTCAAAACCTGAATAAGAAACAAGGCAAAATTTGAACCAAAAACTAGGTCAAAAACAAAACCAAAAATAGGTGAAAACCTGAACCAAAAAACTGGTAGAAACCTAAACCAAAAAAAGGTGGAAACCTGATAGAAAATAGGTCAACATCTGAGCTTGAAATAGATCTAAACACGAACTAGAAAAATCCAAATCTAGGCTAGAGCAGGTTAAACCTGAACCAAAACCAAGTTGAATCAAATCAACTTGAACTTGAACTTAAGATTTGAATCTGAACCCAACAAGGGTCCAATATGGGTTGAACCCAAATATTTTAACATTTTCTTCAAGAACCCAATCAAGGTTAGATCCAAGATCAACTATAGTTAGTTGACATCAAGCTCAAAGACATTGACAACACCTTAATTGATAACACGCCAGCAAGGTCATCGATTACCAAATCAAGAGACGTTAATCACTCACATGCTCAAAGCTATTAGCCACACATCAAGCTAAACCCAATAAGTCATTTGTAATGCTATCAAATGAAGTTAATCACCAATGCTCAGAGCTATCAGCCACTCTTCAAGGTAAACCCATTAAGCTATTAGTAATATTATCAAAAGAAATTAATCGCCAACCCTTAAAGCTATCAGCCACACTTCAAGCTAAACCCAATAAGTTATTGATAAAACTATCAAAAGAAGTTAATCATGAAAGCTCAAAGCTATCAGCCACACTTCAAGCTAAAACTAATAAACCATTGATAACACTATTAAAAGAGGTTAATCACCAATGCTCAAAGCTATCAGTCACACTTCATGCTAAACTCAACAAGCTATTGATAACACTATCAAAAGAAGTTAATTATCAATGCTCAAACTATCAGCTGTACTTCAAATTAAACCCAATAAGCCATTGGTAATGCTATCAAAGAAAGTTAATCACCAATACTCTCAAAGTTATTGGCCACACTTCAAGTTTTTCCCACTTCCTCTCTCATTTTCTTTCATATCCCACTAGGAAACATTTTGAATCTTAGTAGGGTTAATTAACATGAGGCAAGGTAGTCAACTACACCCTAGAATCAAGCAAAGATATCAACATCTGTCAAGGATCAAATCAAAACCCATCTGAGTCAAGTTCAACTCGGTCCAGTATACAGAAGTGGTGTAGAGGAGCACATCAAAGCTCTTTTCCCACTTCCTTTTCTCATTTTCTTTCATAATTTTTAGTTAAATTTATTTCACTGTAAAGTGAGGGCATACCCTTACTTAAAGTATGTACTCTTTTCATAACTCAATCAAACGATGTTTTCTTTTTTTTTAATCTCTATTTTGTTAACTAGGTTTCTTACTTTAGGATATTCTTGATAACTGTTAGAGTAATTAACAATAGGAGCTTGTACTTATTTGAAGTCATCTTTTCACAACACCTGATTGTGCACTCAAAGTACCACAAATTTTAATTTGTTATTTCAAGATTATTCCCCGAAGTCTTCGCTATGCTAGACCACTGATTTTGGTCCCACAAATCCTTAATAGATCCTTAATGCATCATCAAATCCATAATGGATTGTTAATAAACCTTGGATTTGAACCTTAATGGATCTTTATGGAATCCTTGATGGGTTTTTGATTTGACCCTTAATGGATATTTCTTAAATTTGGGTTTGATCCTTAATGGATTCTGGATTTGATCCTTAATGGATCCTTAATGGAATTTGGATTTGATCTATAATGGATCCTTATTGGATACTTAATAGGTTTTGGATTTGACCCTTAATGAACCTTTGATGAATTTGGGTTTGATCCTTAATGGATCCTTAATAGATCTTGGATTTGATCCTTAATGGATCCTTGATGGACTTGAGTTTGCTCCTTAATAGATCTTGGATTTGTTTCTTAATGGATCCTTAATAGATCTTAGGTTTGATCCTTAACGAACCCTTAATGGACTTTGGATTTGATCCTTAATGATTTTGGATTTGACCCTTAATGGATGTTTAATGAATTTGGATTTGATCCTTAATGGATTCTTAATGGACCCTAGATTTGATCCTTAATTGATTCTTATTGGATCCTTGATGGGTTTTGGAATTGACCTTTAGTGGATCTTTGATGATTTGGTTTCAATCCTTGATGGATCCTTATTGGATTTTGGATTTGATCCTTAATGGATCCTTAATAGACCTTGGATTTGATCCTTAATGAGTCCTTATTGGGTCCATGATGGGTTTTGGATTTGACCCTTAATAGATCTATGATGAATTTGGACTTGATCCTTAATGGATCTTGAATGGATTTTGGATCCAATCATTAATTGATCCTTAATGGACTTGGGTTTGCTCCATAATGGATTTTGGATTCGATCCTTAATAGATCCTTAATGGATCTTAGGTTTGATCCTTGGATCCTTAATGTATCTTAGATTTGATCCTTAGTGGATCATTAATGGATTTAGTTTAATCCTTAATGGATTTTTTATCTTAAGAGATCCTTAATGGACTTGGGTTTGATTCTTAATGGATCTTTGATTTTATCTTTAATGGATCCTTAATGGATTTTGGATTCAATCCTTAATGGATTTGGTTTTGCATTCAATCCTTATTGAGTTTGGATTCAACCCATGTTGGACCTTTTTCGGGTTTGGGTAATGGATTTAGGTTCAACATAAGTTAGACCTTTAATGGATTTAGGTTCGACCCATATTGGATACTAGTTGGGTTTGGATTTGATCCCTTAATGGGTTTTGTTTTAGGTTCAACCTAGTTTTGATTCAAGTTCGAATTGTATGGTGCTACAGTGATGGGGTGCAAAGAACATAGGCATGTGGAGATGCCATCTGTGAGAGGTAGCTTGGTGTAGGAGGTTTGACTGATCAAACTTAAAGATTTGGTTCTTCAAACTCGAGCAACTGGCAATAAGCTAGAGGCAAAGGAGAACTATGGGAGGTTAGTGTTGAAAGTGATACTGGTGTTGGAGATTACCCAAAACATGGTTGCAAGTCCAATCAACATAGAAAGCCAAGGTAAGAAGTGGTGGTGTGATGTGGCTAGCTTGGTAGGCCAAGATCCAACCAGAATCTAGTGAGGATTCGATAGATACCACTAGTGGAGGTGGCCAAAGTGGAGCATAGTAGTGGGACCAAAAGAGGCCCACATAGGAAGTGCTAGTTGAGAACTAGAAAGCATATAGCAAGTGAGTAGTGCCAGTTTGTAGATTCAGGCATCCAAACTCTGCTAGCTTTAGGAACATGGTAGGAGCGACAAACAAGCATGACAATGAAGCAATGAAGACCTTACCAAAACTAGATAGAGAAGAAGAAGAACGGATGGGGGAAAAGAAGAAAACAAAGCGAAAAGATAAGAACATACTCTTCTTTGACTTTTCTCTTCTTTCTAATCATGATCTTCCTTCCTATCACCTTTTTGATCCAATTTTGGCTTTCTTCTCTTTGTATTTTTATTTGCAAGACTTTTTTCATTTTTTATAGCCATCATTGGGATCATTGGATCAATCTTGATTTAATTTTTCAAATCATCATGGATGATCAGATTAGGCTAATCTTAAGTTTTTTTTTCAAATTTTGAATAGTTTGTAGATTAATGTGATCCTAGATGTGGAAGAGATATTCTATTTACATGTAGATGAAGATATGGATGAAATCGATGAAATTTCAAATTTTATATTATTTTACGATAAGGGGGGTATTTGTTAAATTATTTTTCTAGGGATTGATCAATAATTTTGAATGATTTAAGGACTTGATTATAAAATCAACCGTAAGGAGTTATTTATAAAGTTTAAAAAACTCCTAAGGTTATTTTTGTAAAGTTTTATTTGTAAAATAATGAAATTTTGACTTATTTATAGATAAAATTTTTTGAAGCACTTATTTACAAATTTATACAATAATAAGTTTGTAATTTAATTTTTGATAGAGGTCTTATTTGCAAAAAATAGAAAATTATCTCAAGAGTTTATTTGCAAGTATAAAATTTTGAAGGATTTCTATTTTTGCAAATCCTAGATATTATAAGGATAATTTGTAATTATTAATCTTTGAGGATTTTTTTTTGTAAATGCTAAATTTTGCTGGGACTGAGGTGTAATTTCAAAATTGTCCATGGAGTTATTTTCAAGAATTTTCAACCTAGGAATTATTTTATAAAGGGTTTATCTAGTCAGATTCTTATATGTAAATATTTGTTTAATTCAGAGACTTAATCATAAAGATATTTTGATGCAGAGATTTATCTATAGTTATCTTTTTCTAGCCAAAACTCTATTTGTAATGGTTTTATTTGATCTAGTAATCTATTCGAAATGATTTTTCTCTCTCATTTTGGTAACATTTTTAATAGATTTTGGGTCCATTTTTGGTCCAACTTTGTGTGCACTTTGTCTAACTTGGGATAAACTCAACATGAGTCAAAATTTTGCAATGATTTTTGTTTGAATTGAGCTAAAATTTTAGTCATATTTGATTGTGATTTAGATCCAGCAAGCACCAATATTTGAGTTATAGTTCAGTGATAATCTGAGCTTCAATTTTGGTTAGATTTTAATCAAATTTAAGTTGGTAGAAACTACTTGAACACCATATCACTCTTGAATCTAGTGAATATCACAAGGAAAGACTGATGTTTCACTGACAGAATAGGCTGAAAGTTAGGGAAATGCTCAAAGGTCCATAACTATAAGAGAAGGTGACCCATTATTTAAAGAAAAAGAGAAGGAGAAGGAGAAAGATAACTATAGAAGGGGAAGTAAACCCAACAAGTTTGTAAATCCATCATAGATCATTGATATGTGCTAATAGAGATAACAAAACACACTAGAACCTCAAAAAAAGAGCTAGTAGCTTCAAGGTCCACTAAGAAAGAAAGGTCCTATAAGCTTACAATGACCCTAGCATTAGCAAAAAACATGCATCTCACAAGTATAGTAGAAGTCAACAATTGATTTGCCTCTAGATTGAGATAATTAATAATTACCAACCCTTCAGATTGACTAGCATAGGAAGATGAGTGAGGAGGCCCATAAGTGTTACAAAGCCATCACAAAGGCATGCTTGGTTGATCTTGAAGATTCCCCACCCTAAAGAAGTTCACAAAAAATATAGCACCCTTTGGTATGGACTAAGAATAATAGGAAAACCAACAATCAATAGTCCAGTCAAATACACTACATCTTGAAGAGCCATATTCATCTCCCCCATCATAGAATGAAAGTATATAAGGATCAAACAACTTAGCTAGGTTGCCTATCAAACCAAGAAGCTCTATATAATTATGTGTAAGAAACATTCAAAGACCACCTGATCAATTCTCTCCTGCCAAAAGGCCAAAAAAGCATCAAACCATGTAATTGCAGGCACCTAGAGAGACCGTGGTCTAGCCTAAATTGCTCCCTAAAGAAATGAAAGGCATTATCTCCTTTTATTATTTATCCACTTATCCTCCTTGTAAACAAATTGCAAAACTATGCAAAAAGCATGTTGAAAGGATTACAATCGACCTCTCATAAGCTATATCGATAACTCCACCACAATTGCTCTACTAGATAGTCTGTGTTCTATTATGTATAAGTTGAATAGGTTGGCATGGATAGCCTTGTGTCCCACCAATAGATTCAATTCAGCAATCATCACCCCAACCACACAAAAACCGCATCACCAACACCAGTAAAGTAAAATCAGCCAACTTGAATCATAAGGGAAGCAAAAATGTAATGAAATTAGTCGTGCCCTAATCACACCTTGAAGAAGAACAAACCATGGGAAATGTAGCATTGACCTCATTCCATATAGGACATATTTTTTAAAGCCTTCATCTGGGAAAGATCAAGATAATCTATAACCCCCTTCATGAGAAGGACCCTTTGACCCAAATGGCAATTGACAACTATGGGATCAAAATTTACCAATCGAGATAGTGAAAGACCTTAAGAAGTAATCTTGAAATAACAAATCAAAAATATAGGTGATTTCAATACGTAATCAAGTATTATAGGAACATGACTTCTAACAGGCACAAGCCCCTATTATTAGTTTCCCTAATAATTGTTAGGAATATCCTAAAATGAGAAACCTATCTAATAAAATAGAGACACAAAGAAGAAAAAGCATAATTTGATTGATTTAAGAAAAGAATTACAAGACTTAAGTAAGGGCATATCCTCACTTTATAATTTAAAGAATTTGAATACATGAGTGACATGAAATAAGAAAGAAAATGGGAAGAGCTCAATGTTTGTTACTGCCCCATTCCTATATGTTAGACCAAGTAGAATTTGACTCAAATGGGTCCTGACTTGATCCTAGGTAGATGCTAATAACTTGGCTTGATAGCATCATCTAGTGGGGACATGGACGGAGATGAGAAGTAGGAGAGTGTTGAAATATGGCCAACAGCTTTGAGCATACTGGCGATTAACTTTCTTTGATAGTATCATCAATGACATGTCAAGTTTAACTCAAAATTTTGCCAATAGCTTTGAGCATTGGAAATTAACTTCTTTCGGTTTGAAGTGTTTTTAATAGCCTTAGGTGTTGGCAATAACTTATATTGGTTTAAAGTGTTTTTGTTAGACAATAAAGTGTTGGCAATAGCTTCTTTTGTCTTAAAATATTTCCATTAGCTGATGAGGTATTGGCAATAACTTATATTGGTTTAAAGTGTTTGTTATACAATAAGGTGCTGGCAATAACTTCTTTTATCGTAAAGCATTTCCATTAGCCGATGAGGCATTAGCAATAACTTCATTTAACTTGAAGTATTTTCATTAGTTGATGAGACATTGGCGATAACTTCATTTAGTTTGAAGTATTTCTATTAGCCCGGTGGTATTGGCAATAACTTCATTTGGTTTGAAGTATTTTCGTTAGTTGACAAACCATTGGCAATAACTTTATTTGGCTTGAAGTGTTTCTTATTAGCCAATAAGATGTTGGTGATAACTTTATTTGGTTTGAAGTATTTCTGTTAGCAAATAAGATATTAGAGATAAATTTATTTGGTTTGAAGTATTTCTATTAACCAATAAGGTGTTACTAATCACTTTCTTTGAACGAGGCACTTGGCTGATTGACTAAGTGAGTTCAAGCCTGCCTTTAGTTTGATTTGCATGGTTTAAAGTATTTCCATTAGTTAATGAGACGTTGGCAATAACTTCATGGTTAAAAGTATTTCTATTAGCTAATGAGACATTGGTAATAGCTTCATTAGTTTTATGAAGTGTTTTCATAATCCATAAGGTATAAATTTGTTTGAACAAGGTATTATGGCTAACTGAGTAAGTGAGCTCAAGCCTATTTTACTTCAGTTTAATTTGATAATCAACGACCTCTTAGGCATGCTATCAATTGAATTTGGAGCATTGCCAATATTTTTGGGTTGGGTTGGGTTCGCTTGAAAGGTGTGTCCCTAATAGCTCCTACAGTTGACTAGTTTTGAAGTGTATCCAATGGCTTTAAGCATATTATTGGTTAACTCTGATCGAATAAGATGTCTGACTAACTGAATAAGCAAGTTCAAGCCTTTTTTTAGTTCAGATTGAAATGGTAATCAACAACCTCGAAGGCATGTCGTCAATTGAATTTGAGGTATCATTGACAGCTTTGAGCTTGTTGTCGGCTAACCCTTGTTTGAGATGATTTTTATCATAATCAAATTTAATTGAAATATGATTAAAATTAAGACTTATATGTCACTAAATTATGGCTCAAATGTGTGTCTCAGTTAAACTTAAATCATGTCTGAATTTGATTAAAAATTGAGTTCAATTCAGACTTAAATCATTAGAGAATTTGGACTCAAGCTAGACCAAATACAAATGGGTCGAGTGAGCTGGATACTTGGACCAAAATAACAAAATATGAGACTTTTGTAAATAAGTTCCTGAATAGAATAAATCTTCATAAATGGGTCCTTGGCCGAATTTTTCTCACAAATAGGTCCCCTAGAAAATGATTTTACAAACAAATTTAATAAAATCTTAAAATTACAAATAACCACCTTATAAATTCGGTATCCAAAATAAGTATAATTTTTAAAATCATTATTATCTACAGTAAATAAACATTCATCTTGTCACATCCATATCCATCCATAACCAATTCAAATAACAAATCAATTTTCCATAGCTAATTCTCATTCAAATAAAATCCTCATCCAAACAAATTCTCATCTAAATAAATTCTTAACCAAATGAATTCTCATCTAAATAAATCATTATCCAAATGAATCCTTATCCAAATAAATTCTTATCCAAATAAATCCTCTTCTAAATAAATTATCATCTAAAAAAAAATCTTATCCAAATAAATTTTTATTCAAATAAATCCTTATCAAATAAATTCTTATCCAAATAAATCCTTATTTAAACAAATTCTCATTTAAATAAATTCTTATCCAAATAAATCCTTGTCCAAATAAATTCTTGTCTAAATAAATTCTTATCCAAATGAATCCTTATCCAAATAAATTCTCTTCTAAACAAATTTTCATCTAAATAAATACTTATCTAAATAAATTCTCATCCAAATAAGTCTATATCCAAATCAATTTTTATCCAAACAAATCCTCATATAAATAAATTCTCATGTAAATAAATCTTTATCCAAACAAATCCTTATCTAAATAAATCGTCATCCAAAGTAAAATAGAAATAAATCTCATCCACATCTTTTTATTTACATTTAAAATTTGAACAAAAGATCATTATCCATGTTTATAATTTGAAATTTTAAATGGAGATGATCTTATCCACTCATGGGCTATAAAAATCTTAAAAGTCCTACACAAAAAAGAGGAGAGATCATATCCTAGAGACGGAGATCAAAGAGGAGAGTTTCACAAATTAAAAAATAGAATAAGTAACATAATAGTCAAGAGATGAGGGAGCTAAGGAATGAGAATTAAAATATGGTAATCTCTTACCTTATTTTCTCTATTTTTTTCTCTTCTTCCTCCCTGCTTTGCTCTTGTTTCTATTCTCACAGGTTCTTTTTTATCATCATAGCTCTAGTCTTTCATATTCATCCTGCTAAATGATATTGGCCTGCAGTCTAGACTCCCCTAAATGATTTGTAGAACCTCTAGCCCTTATCTCGTTGCATGCCACTACTAGACCTGCGTGTTTGCACTCTACGCAAAACCTACCTTGTGGCTTAACTAGACAAGCCTTTACAACCCATCATACACCCTCTGCTCGCATCGAATCGCAGCCTCTACCTTGCCACCGAGAAGAATGGTCAGATTTGATCGAGAGACAGCCAGATATGCCAAAAACTAGGTTGGGCCACCATAGCTTGATCTTCAATTTAGGGGAGGAAGAAGAAAAAATAGAGGAAAAAAATATTAAAAAAATAAATGTTATTGTGTAAAAATAATTCGGCTAAAAAATGGGGGAGAAGGGTTTCAATCATGAGGAGGAAGAAGAAATAGAAAAAAAAAGAAATTAAAAAAGTAAAAAGTTGTTGTATAAAAAAAAGAGGAAAATTTTGGCAAAAAAAAAAAAGAGAAGAAGAGTTTGTTCCAAAAAAAAAAAGAAAAAAAAAGATGGAGAAAAGATTTCTCTCATCTTAATTTTTAATGGAACTTCATCAACATCGTGACCACTTATTGTCCTTAATACGACGACGGAACTCCACTAACACCATGGCCACCCATGGTCTGTCGAAGATGGCAGACTCTTGATATTGTTATGGCCACGCATGGCCCCTAAAAGATGATAGACTCTAGGCACTACCTACAGCCACCCATGGCCTCTTAAAGATAGATATGAAGACAACGAACCTATGACTCTACTGTGGCCACCCACAATCCCTCAAAGATGGCAAATCCTCCCTATACTTAGTCAACCTTCAAGCTCACACTTAATCAGCCTTTAGGCTAGCATCTAGCTAGCCTTCAAGCTCGCACTCATTCAACTTTCAGGGTTGCATGCAAGCAAGCCTTCGGGCTCACATCCAGGCCAGCCTTCGGGTTCACACTTGACCAGCCTTTGAACTCGCACTCAGCCAGCCTTTAGGCTCACATCCAAGCCATCTTTTGGGCTCACACTCAGCCAACCTTTGGGCTCTTACTAAGTTAGCCTTTGGGCTTGCACTCAATTAGCCTTCGAACTTGCACCTAAGCTAATTTTCAGGCTTGTATTCAAGCCAACCATCGGGCTTGTACTAAGCCAACCTTCGGGCTCACACCAAGCTAGTCTTCAAGCTCACACTTACCTAGCTTTTGAGCTAACATTCATGCCAACCTTTGAGCTCAGACTCAGCAAATCTTCATGCTCTCACTCAGTCAGCTTTTGGGCTCACACTAAACTAGCCTTTAGACTCCAACCCAAGCCAGCCATTGGGCTCACACCCAAGCTAGTCTTCGGGCTTGCATCCAAGCCAACCTTCAGGCTCACACTAAGGTAGCCTTTGGCTCGCACCCAAGATAGCCTTCGGACTTGTATTAAATCCAGTCATCGGACTCACATTCAACTAGCTTTTGACTCACACTTAGCAAGCCTTCAAGCACATATATTAGCTAGTCTTCAGACTAGCACCTAGTCAACCCTCAAGCTCGCACTAAGCCAACTTTTGAGCTTGCAAACTATGCCAATCTGTGAGTTTGCACATTTAAAACTTGGCTACTTGTCAACCTAAAATCATAATAAATAATCAAGGACCCTTAAATCAAAGTGATTAATATGAACAAACTTAATCATAACAAATGGACCTAAATTGATCATGTTGGACTCTAAAAATCTAAATTTAAAATCAAGTTGAATCTAGTTTGAACTAAGTTCATATCAAATCCTAAATGGGTCAAATCATGTTCAAACTAAAAAGGGTAAACTCAAAGTTAAACCAGAACCAAGTCAAGTTAAGCCCAAACTAAAACCAAGTTGAACTAAATTAACTTGAACTTAAATTGAAGTCCATCAAGATGCAAACCTAGACTCAACAAAGGTCCAACACAAGGTTCAACTCAACTCAAGATAAATGAAATCAAACTCAAACCCAAACTATATTAGTCCTGACGGAACTAAATAGGGTCAAGCCGAGTTCCACTAGGTATGTTGAACCCTTGGCAATATTCCAAGGCTATGAACAAAGAGTGATGTTACCATCTTGACCTAAACCAAAATTAGTTTGTATAGAACTAAATATGGTTAAATTGTGTATCCCTAGGTGTGCTACAAAAGCCTTTAGCAATACTTCAAAGCTATATCCAACTCCATAAGTTGTCGGTGAAACTATCAAACTAAAGAAGTTAATTGCTAATATGCTCAAAATAGTTGGTCACACTTCGAAGTTAGTCAACCCCAGAAGCCGTTGATGATGCATCTTCTAAGCTAAGCTAACCCAAAAATATTGGCAACACTTCAACCAAACCAGAGTAGTTAATCACCAATACGCTCAAAACTATTGGCCACACTTCACAGTATGCCCAACCCCCTAAGCCATTGGTGATGCTACCAAATCAGTGAAGTCAATGCTCAAAGCTGTTGGCTACACTTCAAGCTAGGCAATCCCAGAAGCAGTTGGCAATACACTCTTCAAGCTAGCCAACCTCAAAAGCAGTTGATGCTCTTTCATGCTAGTCAATATCAAAAGCAATTGACAATGCAATTCTCAAAGCTATACAGAACCTTATAAGTTGTTGGTGATACTACCAAAACCAAAAAATTTATCGCCTACACCTTATCAGCTGTGAAAACACCTCAAAAATCAAAAAAGTTATGGTTTATGCCTTATCAGCTATGGAAATACTTCAAGGTCAAAGAAGTTATGCCAATACCTTATATGCTATGGAACACTTCAAAAATCTAAAGAAGTTATTGCCTATGCCGTCGGTTATGGAAATACTTCAAAACCAAAGAAGTTAATGCATGTGCCTTATTAGCTAATAGAAACACTTCAAGGTCAACAAAGTTATTGCTAAAGCTCAAACCTGTTGGAAATACTTCTAACTTCTCCTATTCCCTTCATGTCCCGTTGGATGATTCCATTAATACCTGCGAAACACTGAGTTGATTTGGGTTAGATGCCATGTGATCTAATGCAAGGGGATTGGGACAGCAGTACATATCAAAACTTCTTTCTCACTCTTTCTCTTTCTTTATTTATTTCATATTTTCTATAATTCTGTTTTGAAATTTGTTATAAAATAAGGGCATATCCTTACTTAAACCATATATCATCTTTCTTAAAATCAATCAAATACTTTTTTCTTTTCCTTTTTTTGTGTCTTTATTTTATTAGCTAGGTTTTTCACTCTAGGAGGTTCTTGACAATCATCAGGATAATTGATAACAAGGGCTTACGTTTGTTGGAAGTTATATTCCCGCAACATCTAATAGTGTACTTTAAATTAAAATAAATTCCAATTTGTGATTCAAGGTTATTCCTCAGGGTCTCCACTATCTTGAGTGGTTAATTTTGATCCTACAAATTTTGGCACGCTCAGTGAAACTTGACTTCTCCTCCAATTAGAGAAACCCAGTTAAAACGGGCAGGCATCAGAAGAAAAAAAGTTGAAAGTTGATGATTAAATACGAGAACGGGAAATGGCATCATCAAGTGGCCCTCTACACTAATTCACATCATCATCCTCAGTGAAAGGTTTACGACACACTTCATTAACCTCATCACAGGGCACAACCAGAGTTTACATAGGTATGGATTAACAACTCATCTCCCACCCAATGGGCAAAAGCCAAGTCCACTTAAGGGGCAAAGACCTCTTGTGAGGGGGCAGATACCTTCTATCCAAGTGTAATGACCTCCCATCCAGGGAGCAAGGGCCAAACCCACTCAAAGGAGGGCTAATGCCAAATGTCATTATATTGATCTTCGATGACAAAATAACAACCATCATGGGGCAAAATGCAATTTATATAAGCTATTAGGCTATGTCCAACTCCATCTAATTCATGCATGGTGCTTCTGCTTTCACTAATAGTATCATTACTCCTAGCATCGCTAATATTACCATTGATCCAGTTATTGCTCCACTTATCCAGTATGGATCTACCCCTCACCACTCACCCTATGGGCAAAGATGAAGTCCATCCAAGGGCAAAAGATCAACTCCACCCACTGGGCAAAAGATTAAGTCCACCCTAGGGGTAAAAGGCCAAGTCCACCAAGGAGACAAAGGCAAAGTTTACCCCAGTGGCAATGGTTAAATTTCATTATGCTGAAGCTTGATGATGAAACTAAGGTTTCATTGGCGTAAATTAGGACATCAAGCTTTCAAAGACTAAGCAATGTGCAAAAAATAGTTTCTACATATAACTTATCAAAGGAAGGATCAATAGGACATTTGGTTGACTTCAGGATGTAGAATTGAACCTAAAGTTAGATTCTACAATCCTTACCTCCAATGCCACAAGGGCTAAAGGAGAACAATAGAAGAACACACGTTCAACCTTTGTCAGCTAAAAAAGGGGCAATGTCATCTTCTAACGCCACAATGATTAATGGACTAGCAACTAAATACAAAAAGAATGATGCTCGCACCAAGTCAACAACATGGAATAGTCAAATGGTTGTATAAGCTTCAAAACTACAAAAGCAAAAAATATATATCTAGCCAATGATGTTACATATAGTCACATCAAAATGGACTTGTCAAAGTATGCATTCCATACTTCTTGAGGAAGAACATAAAAAAAAAGAAATAAAAAATTTTCTTAGTATTCAAGTGAAATGCCTTCTGTCTTAGAGATAAGGTCTCTAAAAATGAAAGAAAAATATTCAAAGACAAGGATGGTTGATGCTTAAACATAGTGGAGTTGGAATTCCAATACCTCCCCCACTCACCAATGCCCTATATTAACTTCAGGAATACAAATTTGGAAATATGGTGACCAATCTGCAAGTACCTAAAGCTTGTTAGGAAAGCTGCTTCAAGGACATAAGTGCTAAGTTCAAAAGATACCTCTTAGGAATCTCCTCCTAGAGGCAATAGATCATCCCTGGGTAAAGAAATAGAAGAGAAAGAAAAAAACACAAAGGCTGACATGGACAAATCTCATATGGAATATCAAACTAAGAAAGGGGGACTCAAAGAGTAAGTACCGGTTAGCATCCACAAGCCTACAAACTTTTGATCCTAACAAAAATAAGATTACTAAAAAAGGAAATTAAAAAATAAAATGAAAAAAATAACAAGGGGAGAAAATTAGATCATATGCCGAAATTCGGAGAACTGACACAGTCTCATCTCGGTATATTATCAACCAAGAAAAATCACCTAAAGAGTAAGTACTGGTTGGCATCTATAAGTGTGTAAATGTTGAAAATTGAGGCTAAGAGGAATTTGAGAAGAAAGTCAAAAGCAAAGAAGAAACTAACTAATAAGAACATGGTGAAAGTAATGAAGTTACTAGAAAAATAAGTTTCTTAAGAAAATATTGCACCAAGGAAAAAGCATAAGGGGAGGTCAATTGGTGACCTACCACCTTTTGAGACCAAAATTATCCTCAAACTTCAACAAATCTAACTAATTAAGAGGCCTTAATTGAAGGTCGAAGGATGTATAACTTGTCTACCAAAATATATTTGAAATAATAAATCTATAAAAAATTTTCTTTCAAAAAGGGTACAAATGCATATGATCTGCATCATTTACTTCTTTTAGTATCATGATCAAATTAAAAAGGAGAGAAAATATCATTTCATAAGGTTACTTCTCTCAAAGCTTATGTGCTAATTTGGCATCTAGAAGAAGAACTAACTTGATAAGCATCGATCAAAGTATCGGCTCACTGAGTCAGCTGACCACTATAGCATATCCTACTCCAACATATTAATATGGCATTATAGGAGACAAGTCTCATACAAATGGCTGCTTCTTACTTTATTCTTTTCCCTACCAAGACATGGTATGAATGATAAGGCGAAAAAGCTTCAAGGTGGTACTCAAGAGAGCCCTCCAAGCAATCAAAGTCCAATTGGTTGGACCAATTGGTCAAGGCATCAACCATTGCCTAAAAGTAAACAAAACTAGGGCCATATCTCTTCCCAAGCCCTTTGATTCTGTGACCACTCCGACATAGGTTGGGATCTCTTCTCCCAACCATAGTCAAGTGATAGTCATTACATTGTGGATGCGAGGACTCTAATCCACCTGTAAAGAAAAAGTAGAACTCCTTTTAATCAAAATAGGATATTTTCCTCAAAAACAAGCACCATACTACTTTACTAGTATGTGCAAGGATGAAAATGGAAAATGCTCATGTCTAAAGCATACAAGCATATGCAACAACTCTCTTCTAAAAATACACATAATGTTAGGGGACATATTGTTTAAGTATACATTATAAATGCTTAGTCAAACTTTAAATCCGCCCTCATATAGAAGAAGCGAATAAAGGTAAAGTCAAGACCTCTCATACTTAAGGAAAGCATATTGCTAAAGTATTTGCAATGGACAACCAATCCATTAGGTTAATACCAAGTGAAAACTTTATTTCACACCATTACGAGGTTACATACAAGAAAATTAAGACTCTCCTAGTAAATACTTACAAGGAAAGTATATAGTTGAGACTTCAAAAAAATATAAAAAGAGGTTATTAGAGGTTCTTCCCTCACCTCAAAATACTAGGGGCAAATAAAATTCCTGCACCTAATGCTTAAGAGACATCTATCGTCATGGCATTCAAAGAAAACTAATATATATGATGTTTCCTATTGTTTCTATAATCAATAGGTTAAGTCAAAAGTCATGAAATCCTTAACAAAGACCTCAAGCAGACCCTCAAACAAACCACTTATACAGTGATAAAATCAAATGTACTATTCTAAAATGGTAAAAGAAGTACACCATCTCCAATACGGTAAACTCAAGCTCATCACCTCTAAGGTGGTAAAATCAAACTTACCTCCAAAATGGTAAAATCAAACTTACCTCCAAAATGGTAAAATCAAATACCCTAATTATGAGGATTACAAAGTCAAACATGTTATCTCTAACATAGTAAAATCAAAATAGTAACTTTAGAAACCAGCTACGTAAAGTTCATTTTGCGTGGCGATCGAGCTCACATTTAGCTAGAAAACTAAGTCCACTTTGCATAGTGATCAAACTTATATTTGTATGAAAAATCAAGCCTACCTATTATGGCAAATCAAATTCACTTTTACATGTTAAACTAAGCCCACTTTCGCATCATAAATTGAAGTCCATCTTGAGTGGCTATTATGGCAAATCAAATTCACTTTTACATGTTAAACTAAGCCCACTTTCGCATGGTAAATTGAAGTCCATCTTGAGTGGCGATCAAATTTGCATTGAGATGGTAAACTAAGTCCACTTCCACATGATAATCTAAGTCCACTTCTACGTGACAAATCAAGTCCACTTTCACATGGCAACTTAAGTTCATTTTCACATGACAATCAAGTCCACTTCCATATAGCAACCTGAGTCTACTTCTAAATGGAATCTAAGTCCATTTTCTCGTAACAACTTGAGTCCACTTCCATATGTCAAATTAAAGTCCACTTTTACATGGTAAATTAAAGTCCACTTTGCATGACAATCAAGTCTACATCTGTATGGCAAATTAAGCCCACCTCTATGTGGCAAATTAAAGTTTACTTTACATGACAATCAAGTTCACATCTACATAGCAAATCAAGTCTAGTTCTACATAGCAAACCAAACATACTCTTATGTGGCAAATTAAGTCCATGTTATGTGGTAGTCAAGCCCATATCTACATGGTAATCAAGTTCACTTTTAGGTGATAGATCAAATCCACCTTCATGTGGTAAATTAAGTACATCTTTTGTATCAAATCAAGTCCACTGTATTGTGAAAACTCAAGCTCATTCATTGTGGCAAATTAAAATCACTCATTGTGGTAGCTTAAATCCACTTATTGTGGTAACTCAAGCCCATTCCATGTGGCTAATAAAGTCCACTCTCATATGGTAAAATAAATCCATCATCGCATGATAGACCAAATCTACTCTCGTGTGGTAAAGTAAGTCCATCACCACATGGCAATTTAAATCCATTCTTGCATGGCAATCCAAACCCATATAGTCAACTCCTGACATATTGATAGAGGGGCAAGTACTAAAGAATTATTTTTCTCTCTCTCCTCTTGCCATAACTCCAGAAGACGCTGTGAAGGGGGCAATTTCTCTGAGATAATTTTTGCCATAATTAAATTTAATTAAAATATGATTAAAATTGAGAATTATATGCTACTAAATTTTGGCTCAAATCTGAGTCTCAATTAGACTTAAATCATATCTGAGTTTGATCAAAAATTGAGTTCAATTCAAACTAGAATCATTAGAAAATTTGGGCCCAAGATAGGTCTAATCCAAATGGGTTGAGTGGGATAGATACTTGACCAAAATTAAGCTCAATATTCATCTAAAATCTGGACCAAAATGACAAAACATAAAAATTTTATAAATAAATTTCTGAACTAAATAAATCTTCACAAATGGGTCTTTGGCTAGATTTTTCTTACAAACAGGTCATTAAGATAAATTTTTTGCAAAAAAAAAATAAAACCTTAAAATTTAAAATTAGTTCCCGCAAAATTTAGAATTTATGAATAAATCTCTCAAAATTTTATATTTATAAATAAACCCTTAGAATTTCAAATTTTTGCAAATAAGTCTCACAAAAATTTTTATTTATGGATAAAATTAAAATTTTGTTCGAAAAGGACCTTAAAGGTTTCAAAATTTTATCAACAAGTACCTTTCGTTAAAAAAAATACCCCTGAAGATTATAAAATTATGATTAGTCTAATTTATCAAAAAATTGCAAATAGCCCCCTTATAAATTCAATATTGAAGATAAGTACAATTTTTAAAATCATTGTTATCTGCAGCAAATAAACACTCATATAGTCACTTCTATATCCATCCATAACTAATTCAAACAACAAATCATTATTCATAGCTAATTCTCATTCAAATAAAATCCTTATCCAAATAAATTCTCATTTAAAATCCTTATCCAAATAAATCCTTATCCAAATGAATTCTCATCTAAATAAATCCTTATCGAAATGAATCCTCATCCAAATAAATTCATATCCAAATAAATCCTTATCCAAATAAATTTTTATCTAAATAAATCCTTATCCAAATAAATTCTCTTCTAAATAAATTCTCATCTAAATAAATACTTATCCAAACAAATCTTTATCCAAATAAAACCTTATCTAAACAAATTCTTACCCAAACAAATCTTCATCTAAATAAATTCCCATCTAAATAAATCCTTATCCAAACAAATCCTTATCCAAAGTAAAATAGAAATAAATCTCATCCACATCTATTTATTTACATTCAAAATTTGAATAAAGGATCATTATCGATGTCCATCATTTAAAAATTTAAATAGAGATAATCCAATCCACTCGTGGGCTCTAAAAATCCTAAAAGTCCTACAAAAAAAGAGAGATGAGAGATCAGATCCTAGAGACGGAGACCAAAGAGGAGAGTTCCATGAATTGAAAGAAAAGAATTAATAACATAATAGTCTAGAGATGAGGGAGCAAAAGAATGAGAAGTAAAATAAGGTGATCTCTTACCTTATTTTCTCTATTTTTTTCTCTTCTTCCTCCCTGCTTTGCTCTTGTCTTTGTTTTGGTAGGTTCTTCTTCACCATCATATCTCTAGTCTTCCATATTTGTCCTACTAAATAATATTGGCCTACAGTCTAGTCTACACCAAATTGCACTTGTAGAATCTCCAGCCCTTACCTCGCCACAAGCCACCACTAGACCAGCGTGATCCAGCTTTATGCTACCATTATTGGCTTTGTCAAACCTTCCTTGTGGCTTCTCTTCACTAGACAAGTCGTGACAACCCATCATGCACCATCTACCCCTGCTAGCAATTGCCGCCTCTACCTCTAGTCTGCCAAGCCACTTCTGCCTCGTCATCGAGAGGAATAGCCGAATCTAACCAAGAGATGGCCAGATCCATTGGAAAGTAGGCAGGGCCACCTTGGCCCGATCATGAAGAAGAAAGCAAGGGTTTTGTTTTATTTAGGTGAGAAAGAAAAAGAAATAGAGGGAAAAAATATAAAAAAATAAAAAGTTATTGTGTAGAAACAAAAAAGTAAAATCCAATTCAAAAATAGGGGAGAAGGGTTCAATCATAAGAAGGAAGAAGAAATAGGAAAAAAAAAAGAAATAAAAAATAAAAAAGTTGTTGTATAAAAAAAAAGAGGAAAATTTTGGCAAAAAAAGAGAAGTTCATTCAAAAAAAAGAAAAAAAAAAGGAGAAATGACTTCTCTTATCTTGATTTTCGGTCGAACTTCATCAACATCGTAGCCACCCACTATCCTTGGCATGATGATGGAACTCCACTAACATCACAGCCACCTGTGACCCATTGAAGATGACAGACCCTCGACATCGTTGCGGCCACATGTGGCATCTCAAAAATGGCTTACTCTTGATACTATCCATAGCCACCTATGGCCCCTCAAAGATGGTGATGAAAATGGTGAACCTATGACTCAACTATGGCCACCTGTGGCCCCTTGAAGACTATGAATCCTCCTAGCACTCAACATTCAGGCATGCATAAAACCAACCTTCAAGCTCACACTCAGTCAGCTTTTGAGCTAGCACCTTACTAGCTTTTGGGCATGCACTCAACCAACCTTCCAGCTTGCATCCAAACCAACCTTCGAGCTCGCACTCAGCCAACCTTTGGGCTCGTACTCGACCAACCTTCGAGCTTATACTCAATCAACGTTCAGCCTTGCATCCAAGACAACCATTAGGCTGACACTCAGCTAGACTATGAGCTCACACTAAGTTAGCCTTCGAGCTCACACTCACCCAACCTTCAAGCTTGCCTAAGCTAGCCTTCAAGTTCACACCCAAGCTAGACTTTGGGCTTGCATCTAAGCTAACCATCGAGCTCGCCCTAGGTTAGCATTCGAGCTTGCACCTAGCTAGCCTTTAGGCTCGCATCCAAGCTAGCCTTCGGGCTCACATTTAGCTAGCCTTCAAGTTCACACTAAAATAGCCTTAGGGCTCACACACAGCTGGCCTTTGGGCTCGCACTACACCATCCTTCAGGTTTGCACCCAAGTTAGCCTTTGAGCTCCCACTAAGCCAGCCTTTGGATTTGCACCCAACCCAACCTTCGGGCTTGCATTCAAATTGGCCTTTGGGCTTGCACCCAACAAGCCTTCGAGCTTACACTTAGCAAGCCTTCAGGCTCACATCCAAGCCAATCTTCGGGCTTGCATCTTAGCTAGTCTTTGGGCTCACATTTAGCTAGCCTTCAGACTCTCACTCAGCTAGCCTTTAGGCTCACACTTAGCTGGCCTTTGGGCTTGCACCTCAGCCAGCCTTCAGGCTCACATCTAAGCCAGTCTTCAGACTTGCACCCATTCAAGCCTCAGGCTCACACTAAACTAGCTATTGAACTAGTGAACTATTGCAACATTCGAATTTGCACATTTAAGGCTAGGCTATGGGTCAGCTAAAATCATCATAAATAGTTAATGATCCTCAAATCATATTGGTTAATGTGAACTAACTCATTTATAACAAATAGACAAAGGTCAAGTTGACTGAAATGGACCTAAATTGATTGAGTTGGACTCTAAAAATCCAAATTTAAAATCAAGTTGAATCTGGATTGAACTAAGTTTAAATCAAATCCTAACTAGGTCAAATCAAGTCTAAACTAGAAAGGACAAACTCAAAGTCAAATCAGAACCAAGCCAGGTTGAGCTTGAACTAAAACCAAGGTGAACTAAATTGACTTGAACTTGAACCAAAGTCTATCAAGATGCAAATCTAAACTCGACAAAGGTCCAACATAAGGTCAAACTCGACTCAAGCTAAATGAAATCAAATGTGAACCCAAACTATATTAGTCCTAATAGAACTAAATGGGATCAAGCCGAGTCCTACTATGTGTGCTAAATTTGCGATAATACTTCAAAGCTTTGGACAAAGGGTGATGTTACCATCCTCATCTAAATCAAAATTAGTTCATATAGAACTAAATAAGATTAAACTAGGTCTTGTTGGATGTGCTACTAAAACCTTTAGCAATATTTCAAAGTTATATCCAACTCCATAAGTCATTGGTGATACTATCAAACTAAAAAAAGTTAATTACCAATATGCTCAAAGTAGTTGGTCACACTTCGAAGCTATTCAATACTAAAAGTTTTTGATTACGCATTTTCCATGCTAAGCCATATTTCATAGCTATGCCCAACCCCCTAAGTTGTTAGTGATGCTATCAAATCAATGAAGTCAACAAATAATATGCTCAAAGCTATTGGTTATACTTCAAACTAGCCAACCCCGGAAGCAATTGGCGACACACTCTTCAAGATAGCTAACCCTAGAAGCAGTTGGCGATATTCTCTTTCAAGCTAGTTAACCCCAAAAGTAGTTGATGATATGATTCTCAAAGCTATACCAAACCTTATAAGCTATTAGTGATGCTACCAAAATCAAAAAATTATTGTTTATGCCTTATCAACCATGGAAATAATTCAAAAATTGAAGAAGTTATTGTATATACCTTATAGGCTATGGAAACACTTCAAGGTCAAAGAATTTATTGCCAACACCTTATCAGCTATGGAAACACTTCAAAAATATAAAGAACTTATCGCCTATGCCTTATCAGTTATGGAGACACTTCAAAACTAAAAAAGTTATCGTTTATGCCTTATTGGCTAACAAAAATGATTCAAGGTCAATGAAGTTATTGTTGAAACTCAAAACTATTGGAAACACTTCTAACTTCTCCTATTTCATTCCACATCCCATTGGATAATTCCTTCAATACCTGCCAAAGACTGAGTCAATTTGGGTCAGATGCTGTGTGGTCCAATGCAGGGGGAGCAAGGCAACAACACACATCAAAACTTCTTCGCCACTCTTCCTCTTTCTTTATTTCTTTCATATTTTTTATAATTTCATTTTGTTGTAAAGTGAGGGCATACCCATGCTTAAGTCATGTACCATCTTTCTTAATAACAATGAAATACTTTCTGCTTTTCTTTTTTTTCCTTGTGTCTCTATTTTATTAGTAAGGTTTCTCACTTTAGGATATTTCTAACAATCATTATGGTAATTAACAACAGGGGCTTGTGCATATTAAAAGTCATATCTCCATAACACCTAATAGCACACTTTAAATTAAAATAAATTTTGATTTGTGATTTGAGATCGCTCATCGAGGTCTCCGCTATCTCGGGTGATCGATTTTGATCTCACAAATTTGGGCATATTCGGTGGGACTTGACTTCTCCTCCAAGTAGAGAGACCTAGTTAAAATAGGCAAATATCAGAAGAAAAAAAATGTTAAAAGCTTATGATTGATTAAGAGAAAGGAAAATAGCATCATCAAGTGGCTCTCTACCCTACTCCACACTATCATTCTCAATGAAAGGTTTACAGTGCACTTCATCAACCAATGATCACCGTAGAGGGCAAATGGAGTCTACATAAGCACAAATTAACCCCTCATCTCCCACCCAGTGGGCATAGACCAAGTCCACCTAGGGGACAAAGACCTCTCATTCAGGGGGTGGAGACCTCCTATCCAAGTATAATGGCCTCCCATCCAGGGAGCAAGGGCCAAACCCACTTAAAGGGGGCTTAACCCAAAGGTCATTATGTCAATCCTTAATGACAAAATAACAACCATCATGGGGGCAAATGTAGTTCATATCAGTCATCAAGCTATGTCCAACTTCATCCAATTCATGCATGGTGCTTCTACTTTCACTAATAGCATCACTACTCCTAGCATTGCTAATATTATCATTGTTCCTATCATTGCTCTACTTATTCAATACAGATCTATCCCTCGCCACCTACGCTATGGGAAAAGATCAAGTCCATCTAGGGGACAAAAAGATCAACTCCACCTAAGGGGAAAAAGATCAAGTTGACTCTTAGGGCAAAAGACCAAGTCCATCAAGGAGGTAAAGACCAAGTTTACCCCAAAGGCAAAGCTCAAATTTCATTATGTTGAATCTTGATAATGAAAGAGAGGTTTCATTGGCACAAACCAGGATATTAGTCTTTCAAAGACTAAGCAATGGGCAAAAAATAGTTTTTGCCTACAACTTATCGGAGGAAGGATCAATGGGACATTCGGTAATGGACTATCCAAGGCATGGAAGTTCAAGAAGAGTCACCTAAAGGACCAAATTATAGGTAATGCTGAACAAGGGGTAAAGACACATCATACTATTAAATACAATCTTCATCATATTACTTTTCTTCATGTGTTGAGCCCAACAACTTTGATGAGCTCAAAAAATGTAAATTGGATTCTTGCTATACAAGAAGAACTAAATCAATTTGAGAGAAATCAAGTTTAGGAGTTTATTCCTAGACCAAGTGACTACCTAATTATTAATACCAAATGGGTCTATAGGAACAAGCTAGATAAAAAGGGTGTCATGGTTAAAACAAGGGTAGACTAATGACCCAATATTTTCACTAAGTAGAAGGACTTGATTTTGATGAGACTTTTACACCCGTTGCATGTTTGGAATCTAGTCAAATTTTACTTATATTTGCATGTTTTAAACATTTCAAAGTATTTTCAAGAGACTTTTACAACTATTGTATGTTTGGAATGAAAGCAAATAGATCACCTAAGGGTGGGGGGCGGTTTAGGGAGTGGGTTGAATTAGGTTTTGAAAATCAATGTAACCTTGTTTGATAAAATCCAAAATTGATTCAATCCACAATCAAAAGTGCATTAATTAAAAAAGATAAGATAGAAGATAGAGTGCACAGAAATTTAACATGGTTTAAAGACCAACGGTCCCCACTCCATAGCCCTTACCTCATTTTGAAGACTTTAACTCTTCCACTAAAAGTGTCATTTCATGGGTGAAGTCAACCCCGTACAATCTCCTTGCTCCAACTGGTATGATTACTCCAAACCAAAGTTAGTAACTCTCAACCACTTCAAACAACCTTGGAGTAGATTACAAGTGGAAAATTCATAAGAATTTGAACAAACATAAGCTCACACAAAGTTCTCTCAAGACTAAAGGAAAGGATAATGAAAGCTAGCTTGAGATTAGAAGGTTTAGAGCTCAAGAATGACTAGTGAGTTGAAGAAGGCTTTGATTTCTTTTTAACAAAGATTAGAAGGTGTAAAAGTTATTAATGAAAGCCTTTTCAACTCTATTTATACATTTGGGGTCAAATCTAGCCATTAGGTGTGAGATCCCATGGTTTGGTTCACTCTAATGGTTAACTAATTACCTATTAGTCATGTAGAAAATCGTACCAAACATCCATTTCAAAGAACTAGACATCTAGTTCCAATTCATAGAATTAGCCTTGAAGCCTTATCAGACGTCCAATTCTATCAAGCCTAAAAGGCCAGCCAAACATCTGATTCTATACCAGATGTTCAATTCTATCTTAAATTTAAATTTTGATTTTTAGCCTAACTCAATAGGGTCTGGTTCAGTTAGGAAAGCTCTATTAAGAGCTTCCTACAAAACTCTTATGCAATCTTGAACACTAAATAATTTATCTCAAATAAGTTTTTGACACAAGTCAAAATAAAGAAAAAAATTAGACCTAGTCAAGGTCAATTTCTTGAGTTGCCTTGGCCTTGTTCGGGTCATTCATGAGTCTTCAAGTGGTTTCTTCACCTCCAAGCCATCAGGTCACTCATAAGTATTCTACTCGTTTCTTCACCTCCAAGCTATCTCTATATCTTATCAAGACATGATTGTCAATCTACCATTGCACTTCTCCTTTTCCTTGAAGCTTTTGAATATTTCCTTGAGAGCTCTATGTCATTTGACTAAATATAAATCATGTAAATTATTAAATATCATTTGCTCATCATCAAAATTAGAAGGGACTACAATCTCTCCCTTTTTGATAATGACAAATATACAAATAAATACATAAAAGCTAAAGCATAGGCAATATGTAAAAATACAAGATCATCAGAATGGCCATAATAGATTGAGGCAACATAATAGGTCAATGTAACTCTACCCCTTGATGTACATAATAGATCAATGTAACTCTAGCCTTCAATGTACATAATAGGTCAATGTAACTCTAGCCCTCAATGTACATTATAGTTCAATGTAATTCTAGTGCTCAATGCACATAATAGGTCAATGTAGCTAGTCCTTTCCCTCTTTTGACATCAACAAAAAGGGCTTCATCTAGGCATAAATGGATAGAATGTACCTTTTCATCTAGGCATAAATGGATAGAATGTACCTTGTAACTTCAATAAGAAAAACTTGAATACATCCTAGTCACTAGGCAGTAATAATAATAAGTGATACCACAACCTGTATAATCAAGATTAAGCTCCCACTAAATGCAATGGATGAATATAATATCCAAGAGATAAGAAGAAGTAGAAACAGTATCCATAAAAGATCCAAAATATCAAGTCACAAAGTATCAAGTTATAAACTAGAGTTCATATATCAAAATCATAAATCATCAGTCATAAAACTCCAAATCATGCACCAACAATTCCAAAGGTTATAGAAAATCATGAAATTTTTGCAAACCAATGGCATTCTGAATGAAACAAAATCACATTTTGTCTAAACATTTCATAAAAATATCCATGTGTTGACAATCAGTTTCAACAAATATCAATGACATATCCTTTTCAAAATATGATCTCAAATAAAATGATGGAGAATATCAATATGCATAGAATGATAATTTAGTACTAGATTTTTGGATAAACTAATTGCATTAGTATTGTCAAAATAAATTGGTAAATTTGAAAAGGTATAACCAAAATCTTGAAATGTTTGTTTCATCCATAAGATTTGAGAGCAACAACAACCTACGGCTACATATTCAGCTTCGGAGGTAGAAAGAGCCACTGACTATTATTTCTTGAAATTCTATGAGACAAGAGATTTTTCAAGAAACTAGCAAGTGCCACTAGTACTCTTTCTATCTACATGACATGTGACATAGTCCACATCATAAAAGCCAATCAAATCAAAATAACTATCCCTTAGATACTACAATCCTAAGTCTAGTATGCCTTTAAGATATCTAAATATGTGTTTCACAGCAACTAGATATGATTTCCTAGAAGATACTTGAAATCTGGCATATAAGCAAATACTAAATATAATATTGAGTCTACTTGTGGTAAGATATAGCAAACTACCAATCGTACCTCTATACCACTTTTCATCAACCTTTTTATTATATTCATCCTTGTCCAACTTGGTTGAAGGGCTAATTGGTGTTCCTATAGCATTGGCTTCATCCATGTTAAATTTTTTAAGTAGCTCCTTGATGTATTTAGTTTGATTGATGGAGATCCCAATTTTCATTTGTTGTACTTGGAGACCAATGAAGAAGTGTAATTCTCCCATTATACTCATCTCAAACTCCTTTTTAATTGTGTTTACAAATAGCTCACAAAGATTTTTATTAGGAGGACCAAATATAATATCATCAACATAAATTTTTACTACTAATAAGTTATCATGCATTTTAAGTAGGAATAGTGTAGTATCTATGCAACCTCTTTCGAAACCATTTGATACTAAGAAGGAACTAAATCTCTCATACTAAGCTCTTGGAACTTGCTTAAGGCCATATAATGTTTTTTTTTATTTTAGAACATAGTTTGGAAAATTTAGATCTTCAAATCCAGGAGCATTTTTAATAGAAATTTCTTCGGATGGAAACCTATTTAAGAAAGCACTTTTTACATCCATTTGAAATATTTTGGAACCTTTATGACAAGCAAGGCAAAATTTGAATAGATTTCAAACAAACAGCGGGTGCAAAGGTCTCTTCAAAATCAATTCCTTCAATTTGGTTAAAACCTTTTATCACTAATCTAGCCTTGTTTCTAACCACAACACCATCTTAATTTTGCTTTTTCCTATAGACCCATTTGGTACCAATAATTAGGTAGTCATTTGGTCTTTAAACAAGCTCCCAAACTTAATTTTGCTCAAATTGATTTAGTTCTTCTTGCATGCAAGAATTCAACTTTCATCCTTTTGATCTTCCTCGGGGCTCTTGGTTTCTATATGAGAAAGAAATTCAATATGATTTGGATTAAATTTAAGGGCTCGATGAGTTATTACCCCTTGATCAACATCACCTATGATTTGATCTATTGGATGATTTTTCTTGAATCTCCATTCCTTGGGTGGTTCCTTTCCATCCTTTTGCTCTTTTGGCTCAAAGTCTCCGTCATTAACATTCTTCTTGTTTGATCCTTTACTATTTTCACTCTGCTTTCTTTTTGAGATTTGCAAGTTATTTATCTTCTTGGAGACCTCTATATCATCATCAAAAGACTTTTTCTTCAATCGAGAGTTTGATTTATTAAATTTAACAATTATAGATTTTCAACAACTAAGGTGATCTTGTTGAAGACTCTAAATGTTCTAGAGCTAGATGAATATCCAAGCAATATGCCTTCATGAGTTTTGGAGTCAAATTTTGACAAATGATCTTTTGTATTCAAAATAAAACATTTACAGCCAAAAATATGAAGGTATGCAATATTAGGTTTTTTCTCATTTCACAACTCCAATGGGGTTTTGTTGAGAATAGACCGAATAGATATTCTATTCAAGATATAGAAAGCCATATTAATAGCCTCCACCCAAAAATACTTGGGTAAGGAGTACTCATTAAGCATGACTCTTGTCATCTCTTAAAGAGATCTATTCTTCCTCTCAAAAACTCCATTTTTTTTGTGGAGTGTAAGGAGCCAAAAAACTATGCTGAATACCATTTTCTATGTAAAAATCTTCGAATGAATGATTTCCAAATTCTCCTCCATGGATGTTTCCAAAATCTTCTAATTTTGAAAATCAAGTAACCTTTCTCATTTTGAATACATTTAACGAAACCAACAAATGCATCAAAAGCATCACTTTTATTAGTAAGAAATAAAACCCATGTGAAACTTGAAAAGTCATCGATAATTACAAAGGTATAGTTTTTACCTCCTACACTTGTAGTCCCTATGGGACCAAACAAGTCTAGGTGTAGGAGTTGAAGTGGCCTTCTAGTTGACACTACCTTCTTGGGTTTGTGTGAGGACTTCACTTGTTTTCCCATTTGGCATGCATCACATACTTTATTCTTGATGAACTTGTCTTTGGATAGTCCTCTGACATGCTCCTTTCAATTGACTTTGACAATCACATCCATACATGTGTGTCCAACTTGCCTATGTCAAAGCTACTCATAATTCTCATGGGCTACAAAATATTTTTTCACATTAAGGTCATCTTGATCAATGGTGTAAATATTTCCATCATAATGACCTACAAAAGCAATATTATTGCTATCATTATGTCTTACTATACAATAATTAGACTTAAACAAAAGATGAATGCCAAATTTGATGAGTCTCTCACAAATACTAATGCAATTAAACTCAGATTTGTTAAGAGCAAAATGCAAGATATTTATTGCTTTTGCATTCAATGAATTCATTTTATAGTCACTCTCATTCCATTCATCCTTGGGCTTGGATACCCTCATGCCATTAATTATTTTGTTGGTATCCTTCCTCTACTAATTACCATAGATCATAATTAATAGCTTTAATGAAGATCTGAGTTAGGCTCTCCAATAATTAAAGTTAGTGCCATTAAATAGTGAAGGACGAGTGGTAGATAACCCCTCTTGAAGAAATGATGAAGTACCAAAGTTCTCCACAAATAAGAATAAAAAAACCTTAGGTGATTAAGCAAAAAAAAAGAGCAATATGGCTCTGATACCAATTGAAAGCAAATAAATCACCTAAGAAGGGGATGAATTACGGTTTGAAAATCAATACAATCTTTTTTTAATAAAATCCAAAATCGATTCAATCCATAATCAAAAGTTTATTAATTAAACAAGATAAGATAGAAGATAGAGTGCACCAAAGATTAACATAATTCAGAAACTAATCGCTCCTACTCCATGGCTCTTGCCTCAGTTTTGAGGACTTTAGCTCTTCCACTTAGAGTGTTGCTTCATCAATAAAGCTAACCCCATACAATCTCCTTACACTAACCAGCAAGAGCTCACCCCTTCTAATTTTCAGGTGGTGAAGGATTAAGTCTAATATGTTATTTTTTACGATTTTTGAGCTCAACAGGCTACTAGATTTATTATTTTTGGTTTCGAGCTTTGAGGTTGATTACACTAAATTTGTATAAAACTTATGTTTATTTAGTCGTGATTTGTTGTTGATTTAGAGGTTTAGATTATAGGTGGTGTTACGAATGTTTATAGATTTAAGTTTGTGGTATTTGTTAAGGATTGTATTATTGATGTGGCCTTGTAGTAAATCTAATGTTTATTCTAGAATCTATATGGTTTAGATGGACTCATACTGCATTTTTGCATGTTGAATTCCAACTGATTTTGGAGTGTGACAACATAAGAATCTGAGTTCGATATGGACATAGCACTAGCTCTCACCATCGAAGTTGGGTAGGTAATCTGTTGTCCATCCAAAACACTTTGAATTAACCATTGGATTCCATCAGGATCTCCTTGATGTTATACCCTCTAAAGCTATAGACCATGGCTGACTCTAATAATTTGGTATGCTAGGTACAATATTTGGCAAAAACTTTTCTTCACAAGTGCATTAGTATCCAATCGCAACTCCATCCCCTATCAAGTCCATCCTCTCTATCATCTACTATTGGTCTACAACCACTGCCACAACCCCATGCACGAAGCTGAAATATTTCTCCTGGTTTCAAAAATCCATTTCGTCTAGATTTAGAGTCGTAATGCTCCGATTTTTACCCAAAAATGCCTAGGTTTCCTCACAGAATAGGGTGAAAATGCTTAAACTATTTTTTACATTCATATCTTATTTAAGGTAATTTTTGTCAATATCAAATTTGATCAAAATATGATCATAATTGAAACCTAAATATTACTGAACTATAACTCAAATATGAGTCTCAATTAAACCTAAATCATGACCAAATTCGATCGAAATTTGAGTTTAATTTGGATCCAAATTACTAAAAAAACTCAAGCTCAAACTAAATTCAACCCAAGTGAGATGAGTAGTGGATAAGATGTTTGAATAGAAATTGGCCTCAAGATTTATTAAATATATCCAGAATAAGATAAAAAATATAAAATCTTTACAAATAAGTCCTTACATCAAATACATTTTTTATGAACAGGCCCCTATTTGAAATTTTCTTACAAAAAAACTCTAAAATTTATAAAATTATGATTTAGTCCAAAATTTTCAAAAAATTTATAAATAACCCCCACATTTTGTATTTTCATAACTAAGTACAAAATCTAAATTCCACCATATTTATTTTTGAAATAAATCAAATCCTCATTCATTCAAAATTTAAATTCGAAAATCAAATCAAATCTCTTAATCCACAATAATTTTTCACGCATATCCATTAAGAATTCACTCAAAAATAAATAAATAAATAAATAAATAAAGGAGATTAAATCTTTCATTTTAATCATATATATATATATATATATATATATAGAACATGAAAGAGGATTGAAAGAGAAGGATTGACCCAAAGTTTTAAATTTCGGTATCGGTTTCAGTTTCGGCACCCAGCGAAATCGATAATTTTTGACCATTTCGATTTCAATTTCGACCATTTTGGTTTTGGCCGAAAGATTTTTTTTAGTTATTAATTGTTTGCTGACCAGAATTTAATTAAATTTTGACTGTACTTTGACTTCAAATTAAAAATACGATAAAATTTTGAAAAATTTTTTATAAAAATTTTAAAATTATGAAAGAATTTATAATTAATTTTACCATACTATTAAATACTATTTTAATTAATCACTGATATAGTTTACTTTTTATATATTACTGTATAAAAAAATATACGAAAAATAATATAAATATGATTAAAAGTTAAAAATTAACATAAGCAAATTTAACTTATCATTAAAATATATTTGATACATATATAATTTATTAATTATAACGTAATATAACTAATCATCATCATCATCATTAGTTGAGTTTGGAATATCTGGGTGTGGAACTATAAATTTAGTACCTGAACAATCCAGATGAGCATTTGTAGGCATACGAGTCAGAACAACTAACTCTACATAATTTCGTGGCTGCAGTTCACATGGGGGTGGGACCAACACAATTTTCTTTTGCCTTTTGCTTTCGGTGGAACAATCATGCACACATGCATGTGAACAGAGAAATCAACGTGTTTCGGTCAAAACCATTTTCATTTCAATTTCGACCATAATATTTTTTTTATTAATTATATTTTGATCAAAATTTAAGTTTATTTTAATTATTTTTTAACTTTGAATTAATATATTATAATATATTTAAAAAATTTTAAAATAATGAATAGTACCATACACCAAAAACTCATACACGTGAACAATCTCATGCACGAACATAGTATTTGCCAGAGACCAACGAGGGCATTGGAGTCGGGCTGGCGATGGCGTTGGTGCGAGTGTGAGGCCGACGTTAGCTCACTGGCATGAGGACCAGGCCAGCGAGGGTGTAAGGCCAGCGAGGGAGTGGCGCCTAGCTGGCAAGCGCACAGTTGCGGGCACTAAATATTGGCGCAAGGGCGCAAACGCAGGCATGAGGACGGTGAGGGCTCGGCCGCTAGCGCGATGCCGACGAGGGCTCGAGCGCTGGCATAAGACCGGCAAGAGCATAGGCCCTAGGCTGGCGAGCTCGTTTGCACTCATGCTTGGACACTGGCTCCAGAGACCAGCGTAAGGGCGTGAGGCCAGCAACGGTGCAAGCACCAGGCTAGCTATTGCTCTCGCGTGAGCACGGGGGTGTAGGTGCCAAATGCTAGTGCGAGAGCACGGGCGCGAGGCCGGCGAGCGCGAGCCCGGCGAGAGTTCGGGTGCCATGCTAGCAAGCTCGCTCGCACTCGCACAAGAGCCCAGGCACCAAAGGCCGGTGCGAGCGAGCTCGCCAGCCTGGCACTAGCACCCTCTCACCGCCCTCTAACACCCGCACCTGTGCACTCGCCCAAGCACAAGTGTGGGCAAGGGCATGTGCCCGAGGTTGGTGACGGCATAGGTGAGGGCACCAAAGGCTGGTGCGAAGGTGCAGGCTCGATGCCGGTGAGGGCGCTAGCGCAAGGCCATCAACAATGCAAGCACCATGCTAGCAAGCTCGCTTTCGCATAAGGCCAGTGACAGCACGGGTGCTAGGACAACGAGCGCACTCACATGAGCGCATAGGTGTGGGAGCCAGAGACCGGCACAAGGGTACGCGCTCGTTGCTGGCAAGGGCTCAGGCATTGGTGCGAGGCTTGCAATGCCGCGAGTGCAAGTCCAGCGATGGTGAGGGTGCCATACTAGCGAACTCGGTTGTGCGTGCTTGAGCGCGGGGGATAAAGGCTGGCGAGAGCGAGCTCGCCAACCTGGCACTCGCACCCGCACCCTCACCAGCCTCATGCTAGCGCCTGAGCCCTCGCCAACATCGTGCCGGCACCCTCGTACTGGCCTTTTTTGGCAAGGGCACAAGCACCATGCTAGTGAGGGCGCAGGCGCGAGCGCGTGGTCAGCAATGGCGCCGGCGCCATGCTAGTGAGCTCTCTCGCACTTGTGCTCGAGTGCGAACACCAAATGTTGGTGCGAGCAAGCTCGCTAGCCTAGCAAAGCACCCTCGGCGGCCTTACACCAGCACCTGAGCCCTTGCTGGCATCGAGCCCATGCCAACACCCGTGCTTGTGCCTCACCTACACCCACTCCCACACCCGCACCTGCGCCCTCTAGCACCTGCACCCACGCCCTCGCAGGCCTCGCATCCACACCCGCACCCTCGCACCGGCCTCACGCTCTCACTCATGCCCTCACCAGGCTAGCTCCCTCGCCTGCGAGCTGGCGCCAGCCTCACGTCCTCACCAGCCTACTTCTCCTCTACACTCACCATTGCAAAATTCTAAACTGAAACCATATTTGGCAAAATGCTTCGCCACTGGCTGAAACAAAAATATTTCAGTCGAAACATTTCAGTTTCAGCCAAGATTTAAAACCATGAATTGGCCACAGCCACCCACAACCCTGCACTACTTACCGACCTTTCAAGTTTTGCCTCACCAATGACATCTACAACCCCTGCTACCCATAAGCCACTATGCATGAGCCTAAGCTCGACCTTCCTTTGAGCTCTCCTGCGCCACCTTACCTACCAATTGCACCATTTAGAGCACCTCTGTTGGCCATCCACTACCACTAGAGGCTAGGTCCGAGCATCTTTAGCATGCCTGCAGCTGGTTATCCTCTTCCCCAAACTGCCACTCCCATAACCTCACCCGGCCTTCCTGCTGACTTTAGCTACTTATCAACTACTCGTGAGCTCCACTGCATCCACACAACCCGCTCCTATGCTCACATCCTTCTGACGGCCATCACCTCGCCACTACTCCAAGCTCCCCACAACGACCTCACCACCTCTCTGAGCTCCCCTTGCCCACCTCAGCACCACTCCAAGCTCCCCAAGGCAACCCAGCACCGCTCTGTTGCTACCTGAGCCTAGCCTTCCCAACTGCTTCTCACAGACCTGAACCGCCGATACCCTATGTAGAGCATTTTTGCCCCTCCGTCAAACCTCTATCACTCTTGTTGGCCTAAGCCACATATCACCAACCTAAGCAGCTCACTAGCTCCCATTGCCCCATGTCTCCCCCGTGCACCACCCAACCTACCAACTGCCCTACTCGTGCTCTCACACACCACTATGCCAACCACCAAAGCTCCCCTTCCTATTCCTGCACTTGGTCGCACTTCTCCTCAATGATTGAAGCACCTATCGCTGCCACCATCTATAACCAAATCGAGCCATGGACCCGAAGAGAAGGGGAGCAAGGGCCAAGCACTTCCTCCAATTGGGGAGACAAAGAAAAATAGGGATTTTGGGCACAAGGAAAAAAATATAAAAAAAGAGTTGTTGGTAAAAAAAAGAAAAAAGGAAAGAGAGAATCTTAATTTGACAAACAAGAGAAAAGAGAGAAAAAAATCAATTCTCATTTTGGCTTGGTTTCACCAGCTAAGGTTCAGCCCATAGGTTTGCTTGAAAGTTAATTAAATCAAGATCAGTTCGCAAACTTGCTAAACATCTAATCAAGTGAAGGTTAGCTCACGAGCTCGATGGGCATCTACTTAAACTAAGGTTAGCTCATGGACTCGCAAAATACATAATCAGACTAAGGTCAGCTCGCTAGCTTACCAAGCATTTATTCAAACTAAAATCAACCTGCAAGTTCACCGAACATTTAATTAGATTAAGGCTAACTTGCTGAATATCTATCCAAACTAAGACTATCCTATAAGCTCACCAAATATCTATTCATATTAAGGTCAACCCATATACTCATCAACTATCTATTCAGACTAAGGCTAACCTGTAAACTCACCAAATATTTATTCAGACTAAGATCAATACACAGGCTCATCAAATATTTATTCAAACTAAAGTCAGCCTACAACCTCATCTAAAGTTATCATAACAGTTTAAGAGCTCTCAAATCAAATTGATTAATATAAATTAATTAAAGTGACTCAATCACATTGAATTCAATCGAATTCAACTAGAACAATAAACAAACTAAATTAACCCAAACGAACCATTAAATGGACCTAAATTAATCAAATTAACATACTAAAACTCAAATTGAATTGGATCTAAATCCAAATTGAGTTAATCCAAGTTAAGTATGTGGGATTGAAATTGACCATCCACGATAGCAAAGACCCTAGAAGCGACCTCAAATCACAAATCAAAATTTATTTTAGTTTAAAATAAATTATCAAATATTATGAGAACAGACTTTCAACAAGTGCAAGCTTCTATTGTTAATTATCTCTACAATTGTTAGGAATCTCCTAAAAAAAACCTAACTAATACAATAGAGACATAAAAAGTAAAACAAGAAAGCATTTAATTGATTTCAAAAATGGGATACATGACTTAAATAAGGGCATACCCTCACTTTGCAATCAATTTCAATATAAAATTATAGAAAATATGAAAGAAATAAAGAAAAAAAAGAGTGGAGAAGAAGCTTTGATATATGTTACTGCCTCGCTTCTCTACACTGGACTACATGATGCCTGACCCAAATCAACTCTGTCTTTGGTAAATTTTGATGGCATCATCTGATGGGATGTGAAAGGGAATGGCAAAAGTTCAAAATATTTCCAATAGCTTTGAGTTTCGGTGATAACTTCATAATTTGAAGTATTTCCATCAACCAATAAGACATAGGTGATAACTTCATTGACCTTAAAGTATTTTTCATGGCCAATAAGGCGTAGATAATAACTTATTTAATTGAAGTATTTTCATATCCAATAAGGTGTAGACGATAATTTATTTTAATTTGGTAGTGTCACCAATAGCTTATAAGGATGTGTATAGTGTTGAGAATCATGTCGTCAATTATTTTTGGGGCTGACTAGCTTGAAGCGTGCATCATCAACTATTTGTGGGATTAACTAACTTGAAGGATACATCATCAACTACTTCTAGGATTGACTAACTAAAAGGATACATCATCAACTGCTTCTACAGTTGACTAGCTTGTAGGGTATGCCATCAACTGCTTGTGAAGTTGATTAGCTTGAGAGATGCATCATTAGCTACTTCTAGGATTGACTAACTTGAGGGGTACATCGCCAACTGCTTGTGGGATTGACTAGCTTGAAGGGTGTATCATCAATTGCTTCTAGGGTTGACTAGTTTGTAGGGTGCATTGCCAATTACTTCTGGGTTGACTAACTTACGGAGTGTATTGCCAATTGCTTCTAAGTTAACTAGCTTGAGGGGTGCAATGCCAATTGCTTCTGAAATTGTTTATCTTAAAGAGTGCATCATCAACTATTTATAGGATTGACTACCTTAATGGGTACATTATCAACTACTTGTGAGGTTAACTAGTTTGAAATATAGCCAACGGTTTTAAACATATTGTTGGTTGACTTTATTTGAGTAAGGTATTGTGGCTATCTAACTAAGTAAGTTTGAGCCTACCTTAGTTCAGTTTGAATTAAAGCATTGTCATTGCTTTAGGTTGGCTTAGATTTAAAGCGTGGTCGACAACTTCTATAGCACACCCAACAAAACTCAGTTTTGATCTTATTTAGTTCTATTCGAACTAATTTTGATTCAAGTCAAGATGGCAATAGCACCTTTTATTCATAACCTTGGAGTGTTATTGAAAGTTTAGCACACCAATTGAGATTTGATTTGACCCTATTTAGTTCTGTCATGACTAATATGGGTCATGTCTAAGTTCAATTTCATTTAGCTTGAGTCAATTTTAACCTTGTGTTGGGCCTTTATAGAGTCTGAGTCTGTTAAATTTTGGCTCAAGTTTAAGTCAATTTAATTCAACTTAGTTTCAGTTTAGACTCCACCTAGTATAATTTTGGTTTGACTTTGATTTACACTTTAGAGTTGATTTAATCTAATTAGGATTTAATTCGAGCTTAGTTTAATCCAAATTCAACTTGATTTTGAACCTAATTAGATTTTGAGTCTAGATCAATTTGGATTTTATTCCATTTGTTTGATCAATTTAGGTCCATTTGAGTCAACTTGGCTTTTGTCTATTTATTTTGGTTGAATTCAATTTCAATGTGATTGAGTGACTTCAGGTTAAACAGTTTGATTTGAAGGTTTTTGGCTATTTATGATAATTTTAGATAGACTCATGGCTTGGTGTTAGATGTGTGAACCTAAGGACTGGCTTAATATATAAACTCAAAAGTTGTCTTAGAGGTCCAAGCCTAAGGACTAACTAAGTACGAGTCTGAAGACTAGCCTCGATGCAAATCCAAAGGCTAGCTGAATGTGAGTCCGAAAGCTAGCTAAGTGCGAGTCCGAAGGCTGGCCAAGTGTGAACCTAAAGGCTAACTTAGATACAAACCTAAAGGCTGGCTAAGGTAGGAGATTGAAGGCTAGCTTGGATGAAAGTTTGAAGGCTGATTATGTGCGAGCCTAAAGAATGATTTAGATGCAAGCTTGAAGATTGGTTTAAATGCAAGTCCGAAGGCTGGCTTAGATACGAGCCCAAAAATTGGCTGAGTGTGAGATCGAAGGCTAGCTTGAATGTTAGCCCGAAGGTTAGCTGAATATGAGCCCAAAGGCTGGCTGAGTGCAAGCCCAAGGCCTAGCTTGGATGCAAGCCCAAAGGAAGCCTGAAGGCTAGCTGAATGTGACCCCGAAGGCTAGCTAAGTGCGAGCCCAAAGATTGACTTGGATGCGAGCCTAAAGACTAGCTAAGTGCAAACCCAAAGATTGACTGAGTGCTAGCCCAAAGGCTGGTTGGATGCGAGCCCGAAGACTGACTTGGATGTAAGCCTAAAGGCTAGCTTGAATGCGAGCCCAGAGGCTAGTTGAGTGTGAATCCAAAGGCTAGTTGAGTGCGAGCTCAAAAGTTGGCTTGGATGTGAACCCGAAGGCTAGTTTGGATGTGAGTTCAAATGCTAGCTTAGATGCGAGACTAAAGGCTAGTAAAGTGCAAGCTAGATGGCTAGCTTGAATACAAGGCTTCATCATCTTCGAGGAATCATGGGTGGCCATAGTGGTGTTAAGAATTCACTATCTTTGAGGGACCATGTGTGGGTGCAACGGTGTTAAGAGTCTGCCATCTTCGAGGGGCCATAGGTGGTTATGATGTTAGTGGAGTTCCGTTGTCGTCCTAAGGGCCGTGAGTGGCTACGATGTTGATGAAGTTTCACTAAAAATCAAGATGAGAGAAGTCTTTCTTCCTTTTATTTGAACAAACTCTTCTTTTCTTTTTCTTTTTTTTTACCCAACAACTTTTTTTTTTCCTATTTCTTCTTCTTCCTCAAGCTTGAATCTCTTCTCTATTTTTGAGCTGAATTTTTCTTCTTTTTTTTTACTCAATGACTTTTTATTTTTTTATTTTTTCCCCTCTATTTTTTTGTTTTCCTCACCTAATTCTAATTAAACCCTTGTTTTCTTCTTCACTAGGCCATGGTTGTTCGGTCTACTTCTTGATGGATCCAGTCATCTTTTGGCTGGATTTGGCCATTCCTCATGATAGCGAGGTGGAGCGGCGTCCAAGGAGGCAAGGTCAAAGCTTGGCAGGCTGGAGGTGGAGGTGAGGCTCAGTAGGCTAAAGGCAAAGGTGGCTCAACGAGCTAGAGGCAAAGGTGGCAATGGCTGATGTGGGTGGCATCTCGCAGGTAGGTATACTAAGGTACGGTGAGGCTGGTGCAGGGTTTGGAGGGACCAAAAAGGATCAAAGTGGGTGGTGCCATAGCGACAAGCTCATCGTCCTTGCGACAGAGGGCAATGATTCATGTTGGATGTGGCCAAGCAGGTGAGTGAGGTGCAAGCATAGGAAAGCTTTGGCTAGCATGATAAGGAAGAAGGGTGCAGGTGGAGGCCGAGACCGAATAGGCAGTGATAAGGTAGGAGGCCAAGTAGAGCTCATCAAAGGTAGAGGCTAGATGGGCTATAGTGTAGGCGGAGGGTGTGTGGTGAGTTGTCAAGGCTTGTCCAGTGAAGAGAAGCCAAGAGATAAGTCCGATGAAGGCAACAGTGGCAACACAAAGTGGGATCACGGTGGGTTTGGCAATGGCTTGAGGTGAGGTAAGGGCTTGAGGTTCTACGAGTGTAGTTCGGGTAGATTGGACTATAGGCCGACATCGTTCAACAGGAAAAATATGGAAGACCATAGGTATAACAATGAAGAAGAACCTACAAGAATAGAGATAAGAGCAAATCAGGAGGGAAGAAGAAAAAAAAACAAAGAAAATAAGATAAGAGATCACCTTCTTTTACTTCTCATTCCTTGGCTCCCTCATCTCCCGACTATTATGTTATTCATTTTTTTCTTTCAATTAGTGGAACTCTCCTCTTCGATCTCCATCTCTAGGACCTAATCTCTCTTCTCTTTTTTTTTGCAAGACTTTTAAAGTTTTTATAGCCCAAGTGGATCGGATCATTTCTATTTAAAATTTCAAATTATAGACATGGATAATGATCTTTTATTCAAATTTTGAATGCAGATAAATAGATGTGGATGAGATTTATTTCTATTTTACTTTGGATGAGGATTTATTTGGATAAAGATTTATTTAGATAAGAATTTTTTTAGATGAGGATTTATTTAGATAAGAATTTATTTGGATAAGGATTTATTTGGATAAAGAATTATTTAGATGATAATTTATTTAGATGAGAATTTATTTAAATAAAAATTTGTTTGAATAAGGATTTGTTTGGATAAGGATTTATTTAGATGAGGATCTGTTTGGATATAATTTTGTTTGGATAAGGATTTATTTGGATAAAAATTTGTGTGGATAAAAATTTATTTAGATAAGAATTTATTAGGATAAGAATTTATTTGGATAAGGATTTATTTATATTAGAATTTATTTGGATAAAGATTTATTTGGATAAGAATTTATTTAGATGAGAATTTATTTGGATGAGGATTTTATTTGAATCAAAATTAGTTATGAATAATGATTTATTGTTTGAATTGGTTATGGATGGATATGGATGTAATTAAATGAGTGTTTATTTATTGCGGATAATAATGATATTAAAAATTATACTTATCTTAGGTATTGAATTTATAAGAGGGTTATTTGTAAATTTTTAAAAAAATTTATACTAAATTATAATTTTATAAATTTCAGAGGCTTTTGACAAAAAAAAAACTTATCTATAAAATTTTGAAACTTTTAGAGTCTTTTTTTAATAAGATTTAAACTTCTTTGCAAATAAAAAATTTTGAGTGACTTATTTATGAAAAATTAAAATTCTAGGAGTTTATTTACGAATATGAAATTTTGAGAAGTTTATTTGTGAATTCTAAATTTTATGAGGACTAATTTATAATTTTAAGATTTTATTAAATTTTTGTACAAAATTTTTATTCGAGAGACCTATTTATAAAAAAAATCCAGCCAAGTATTCATTTACGAACATTTATTCACTCCAGGGACTTATTTACAAATTTTTTGTATTTTGTCATTTTGGCCCAGATTTTAAATGGATTTTAGACCCAATTATTGTCCAAAAATCTAGCCCACTTAGCCCATTTGGATTAGGCCTACTTTAAGTCTAAACTTTCTAATGATTCCTATCCAAATTAATCTCAATTTTCAATCAAACTCAAATGCGATTTAACTTTAATTGAGACACACATTTAAGACATAATTTAGTGGCATACAAATCTCAATTTTAATTATATTTCAATCAAATTTGGTTATGACAAAAATCACCATAAACAAAGTCAATTCAAACTCAATCCTAGTTAGGTTCAAATTAGGTCAATCCAAAATTAGACCAAAATTCAAGCCAAACTCCAATTAGATTAAATCAAAGGTTAACACCAACTTCAATTAGGTTAAAATAAATTCAAATGAACCCTAATTAAGTCAAATTAAACTCAGATTTAAATTCTAATTAGGTCAAGTCAAGTTTGAACCAAAACCTAGTCGAAACAAATTAAACCCAAATTTAAGCCTGAGCCAAAGCAAGCCCAAACCTAACTTGAATTGAATCAAATCAGACTTGAATCAATGCCAACTTTTGAACATTGAATTGAATCAAATTAAACTTGACCCAAATCAAGTTTTGAACATTTAATTGAATTAAATCAAACATAAATCAAAGCTGAGTTCTAAACATTGAATTGAATTAAATCAAACTTGATCGAAATTAATTTTTGAAAATCAAATTGAATCAAATCAAGACTCAAATCCAAGTTGAGCTCTGAACATTGAATTGAATCAAATCAAACTTGAACAAAAATTAAGTTTTAAATATTGAACTAAATCAAATCAAACTTAAATTGCAGTCGAGTTCTGAACATTAAACTGAATCAAATCAAACTTGATTAAAATCAAATTTTGAACATCGAATTAAATTAAATCATATTTGAGCTAAAGTTGAGTTATGAAAATTGACTTGAATCAAATTAAACTTGATCCAAATCAAGTTTTTAACATTAAATTGAATTAAATTAGACTCGAACTAAAATTAAGAGTTAATTTCAAATCGATTTGGTTAGTTGGTAAAAAGCTCAGAGTATATTGTCTTAAAAAAATCCCTACCGTTGATTGTCTTAGGAATGATGTAATTGGATCCATGGTATATTGATAAATTAAGAGCGTGCTTGTTTTGCAAAAAAATTAAAATACTCAAAATTAAAATGCTTTAAAATTTTAAATTTGAATTTTTATAAAAAAAACTATTTATCGAATTTACGAATAATCACCTAATTTATTACTGCTAACAAAATATTTGTCTTATAATATAAATTTATAAAAAAAATTAATATAAAATAACTTATTTTATTTTATTTTTTATGCAAGATCGATTATTCAATTTTATTAAATTAAACATTTAAAATTCAATTTTGCTAGACTGGTTTTTAGATAATTATGAATCAATTGTCTGAAATAAAATCAAATGAAAATAATTTAGTCTTTTATATTAATTTAATTGATAACATTAAATTAAATTAAAATATTTTTTAAATTTTTTAAATTGAGGTAATTTTTGATAAATTCATAATATAAAGCGAGTGATTTTTACTAATAGTGATAAACTATGTGGTTTTTCACAAATTCACGATAAAATAAGTAGTTCATTGCTAAGACTTAAAATTTTAGTATTTATTTTTTAAAAAAATGAATTTCATGTAAATTGAAATCCCTCAAATGAGGATTTTTGATTTCTAATCAAAATGACTGAAAATCAAAGTCCTCAAAAATGAAATTCTAAGAATAATTTTAACTTTTTTTAGCTCAAACATAAGATTAATAATTAATTTTCAAACTTTTAATAATTAATTGTTGATATTTAATAATTAAAGCATTTCACGCATTTGATATATTTTTGATAATTGATTTCCAAAATTTTAAAGTATTTAACTATGCTTCACTTAAACATTTTGAACTTTGAAAAGTTAAAATCACTTAAATCAAAGAATTTAAAATTTCAGAATTTTCAAATCTTTCAAATTAAATATGCCGGGATTCTAAATTCTGAAGTTATTGATCTTGTGTAACACCAATGTCTAGTAAACCAAATGGACCCTAAAACAAAAACAATTCAAATTTTTATGGAGTTGACAAAATAATTCCGTGTGAATTATATAAAAAATAATAGAAATTTTTGTACAAATGAGACGAACAAAAAACGAAACTTTGTATCCAAAATATCTGTAGAAAAGGATTGAGGCTACGAGATTGAGACCGAGTCAGATCGATCATCACCCTTTTTTGGAACTGCGTGTCCTTCCACCTGTGCTGACCACAATGAAAGGCAACATAAACGACTTAATTTTGCCACAAAAATTGCATTGGCAGTCAAAATAACAGTGAACACCAATCAAGTGTTAAGCAGATACAAATATTATAAAAGGTAGCCTTTCAAAATGGCACTTGTTCATATCAAGCTGATATAAAAGTATTACAACAATTTAGAATACTCATGCCAAATCTCATAAGGATAACCTTGTATCGACTTGTTCTTCTACTAGTTCCACAAATACATACAACCTAAGCAGAGAATCTCAGGCAGATTTTACTACAGGCGTGTTTGCATTCTGCCAATTGTGGGCTTCAGAAAATCTCCAGTTTCTGTCACCTGCCACCTCTTCCCCAGAGACTGTATCAGATATTTCTTTCAGGTCCTCTTTCGTTAGCTTCACCTTCAAAGAGTCTATGTTGTTGTCTAGATTCTTGATCTTGCTTGCTCCTGAAACAAGAAGCAGAATAAGAAATAAAAACTGTAAATCACTGCATGACTATGTTTTTTTCAGAGAATGAGATGATTCACATATAAGATGAAAACCCAATAAGTTCTACTGTTTAAACATCTTGGTTACTATGTACTGCTTCGGAGGTTATTCAAGTTCACATGGCAAGTAGAAAAATGCAAAAAAATTCTATTGATTTATGAACTCCATCATGACAAAACCCTTCCAAGTTATATATGTCATCAACTTTGAACCATAATATTTTATGACTTTATTACAAAGTTCTTGACAAAATGTAAGACTGCCACTACATAGGCAATTGGACAAAATCAATCCGAGTTAATTAATAGATAAACAAGTTCTCAACCAAAATGTCATCTTGCCAAATCAGTTGACCTCTATCCATTTTCTGGTTTAGACCTTTATCCATTTTCTGGTTAGGAGAATAAACTGACAAATAGATAATAGCATGCTTATGAAGTAGACACAGACAGGGTAATGGCAAAAGTATGCTCTCCTCACTACAAATCAATAAAGTTTGTCTAATGATAAAAAGTCAAAAGTAAATCCTGCAGTAGCTAGAATTTTGAATCCTAATACTCCATGTTAAGATAATGCACTAATCAAAATCAGCTAAAATGTTAAATAGAAAACTTGATTGTTGAGCTCTGTCTGAGATGTGTACTTTCAGTAGTTGTTGGAAATATGCATTCAAACCACACTTCGTTATTCTGGGAAAGGTTTACCTGAAACAGCTTGCATTCAGGTTTTGATAATGGCCATTTTGCCATTGTCTCAAAAGTGAGTTTACAACCACCCATTCAAACATAATCTCGATAAATTTGGAAGTTCATAAAACATTAAAGTCATGGTGTAACAATATAAAATGCAACTAAGGTACCCACTAATCCAATGAGGATAGCAGAACTATGGCGTCTAAGTCTAATCTTAAGCAACCAACTGAATACATAAAGATCTTATATGTCATCAGTTACGTGGGATTCTGTACAGAACAGCATTAAACCCTAAATAGCTTAACTTTGTGACCAGAACTTATTGCATTTCCTTGGTCTAAAATTCATGAAATAATGTTGTTTGCTTGTAGTTCAAAAAAGATAACCAATTCTCACAGAAAGAAATTGACAAAGCATCCACTGGCATCTGATGACTTTCTCACTTGAAACAAAGGGTAGGCAGACACAACGTCCATAGCAGAACCCAAAGCCTTGCAATATAGACAGAATGCCTATTGACAAACTGAATATCCATACGTGGCATATTGACAGAATCAATCTTGGGTCCTACAAGTCAGTTTTATCACATAATGCATATTGACAGAATGAATATCCATACGTGGCTTCTCATTACAGAACAGTTGCAATATTTAAAGATCAATGTGTCTGCACTCTCTTAATGGTCTGCTAATATCAGCACATTGATTAAGAACATTCTCAACTACCCTAAGTATGTCCACATGGTTTCCTCTTATAAACCGGTTAGGAGTGAAAATATTTCTTTAAATAACATCGTATTCATAGTACTTGTATGTATCCTGTCACTAATCTGTGTCAAGTTAGCAAGCTTACCTCCTTTGGCACTCTAAAGCTCAGAAAAGATAATGGTGTATGGGCAAAGAGTACATTACAATATTAGTTATGTAAGTATGAATACCAGGTAACAAGCACAATTCTTTGGCGATATAACAATCAATTTAGAAAATGATATAAATTCTAGAAATTGTTTACCTGGGATAGGAACTACACCATCCCCCTGATGAAGAACCCAAGCTAGAGCAGGCTGAGCAGAGATGCATTCATGCTTCTCAGCCAGATTCTGGAATCGCAAATATATACTCTTGTTTTTCTCTAAATTTTCTCCAGTGAACCGTGGATGCAGAGCCTAACAATTGTTATGGAGTTTAGGTATAAATTCTCAAAAAGAAAACTAGAAATTAAGAGAAAGTGTATGTTATTAAAAAAAATTCTGTCATTTATGTGGCCTGAAGCACTAAAAGCACAATAAATACAACTTCTCTTGTGTTTCTGTGCTAAGTAACAGCCTGAAAACAAATCAAGCGTTGAGTCAATACCAGCAGTGATACTTTGGATACGCGTTCTGTAATGCCTTTCCCTCCGAAAAAACCTCGACCAAGGGGGCTCTATGGTACTATTCCAATTCCAAGATCTCTGCATTTTGAATGATACAACATGTATTCAAACTACCATAACATTTGATGGCTTTTGGAATATTAAATAACTAAAAAATGGAAAAATTACATGGCATAAACTGACAGCCGCTATGATCTTTTCGCCAATATGTTTGAAAGTTCCACCTTTTTCTCCTAGACCAGTTCCTCTTGATATGAATTGTTTTCCATATCAGCTTTTGCTAAAATAAATTTTTGATGATAAATAAAAGGTTACTTTTGAGAAGAGCAAATAGGAGAGATCCTCAATCAGAATATTATGTTTTCATATGTTCCCATAAAGGCATTTAAATGCAAAAATCTTGTTTTTCTGTCCTGATAGTCATACTCCCAATTTGAAGACAAGTTCCAAGGAATTAATTGAAGACATCCCTATTGTAACTAGGAAACTAGATTCCTACGAAGTTTATCTTTAGTCAAATGGAAATAGTACCTGCAGAGTGGGACTATTTCCTCCTCGATATCACGACTCCACAGAGACCACTCCATTTGCACAGTGATGGGATGCACCACATGAGCCCGTCTGATGGTGTCAGGGCTGGCTTCCGACAAGCCTGTGTTCTTCACCTTCCCCTCTTCCACCAACTTCTTCGGCTCACCCATCTATCACGCCACAACAAAAACAATTAATATTCTTTTGAATCAAACTTAAAACTACTTTTGATTTTTAATTTCGAATCAAGATTAATATCATTTTATTTTAATTAAATTATTATTTAAATATTTAAAATTTAATTTAATTAATATTATATAATTAAATTAAATTTTAAATATAAAATTATTAAAATATCCTCGGATCCTTAATTTGGACTTTCAGATTTGCTTCCGGAATAAAAGACTCAATTTCTTATCCAAACTATCTTGGATCCCTAAGATACTCTTTCGCTCGATCCCCAATTCCTCTCCTCCTTTTTCTTTTTGCCTCTTCTTGCAGTCTCGCTGCAGCGGGACCTCATCGGTATCACAGATCTTCTTCGCGCCGTGCTAGATGGCAAAGAGGTAGCCGGCGAACTTGCAGATGTGGGAGCGACAGGGAAGATGATCGATGACGCGGAACCCGAGCCGAGCCTGGTGATTCAACAAAAGGTAAATCACGCCCTTAAGCAACCACTCCGGCAGCGTACGCGCGGTCCCAACGACGAGAAGTTGTCATCCCTTCAGCCGCGCCAAGGGCGAAGGGCCTGGGATGGATCAGAATCCGAGGTGAACACGACGATCCAGCGCTCGGATTTGAAGGAAGCGAAGGAATCCGATAACGGAGGGATAGCAGGGATGGAGGAGAATGCGATATGTGGGTAAGAGATCTGCTCCGAGATGGCCTGGGAGGTGTGAGTGCGCTCGAAGCAGAGGAGCGCCGCGATGTCAGAGATCAAGGGGAGGATGAAGGCGGCTATGAGAACGATGGCGAGGAGGATTTTGTAGATATTTTCCAACGCCCAGGCGGCGAAGTCGAGAGATTTGCAGGGTTGCACGAATGGGCTGAAACCCTCAAATGAAAGTAGTTGTGCCGCTTTCCGCCATTAAACTTCTTCTTTGAAAATTTAAGAAGATGAAGACGGCTTTTCAGTTTCTCGAGAACGGCTTTGTTCCGCCCGGTTTGCAACCGTGAAATTGGGTGAATACAAGAACCACAAGCAGAAAAGATATTTGAGGGTAAAATAATCCAGAAAAAAATTGAATTATTAACTAACCAGATTAACAGGCCAAGGGACTAATGACTAATTGGAAAAACGGGAGTTCAAATTCTTACGGTTTCCTCTATTGGAACTGCCTGATCGATACGGTGCTGATAATACAAGTCAATGTAATCCACCCCGAGTCGCTTTAGGCTTGTCTCACAACATGCCCGTCACATACTCAGGCTTGCCATTTGCAACCATACCAGCCGCCGCATCAATCTTTACAATCCCGAACTTCGTGGCCAATTGGACCTTTTCTCTAGGCAACTGCTTCAACGCCTACCGGCAAGAAAGTTTTCCAAATCAGTTCTTTCAAGCATTTCATCAAACACCTTTAACGATGTCTAGAAAAGCAAGAGGAACCGAGAAAGCTCAAACCTTTCCGAGCAAAAGCTCATTGGTATGAGGCCCATAGATGTCAGATGTATCGAAGAAGGTGATCCCTTTCTCAAACGAATGCTTGATAACGGCTACGCCGTGTTCTTCGGGAACTGGCTCATCCAAATTCCCAGAGAGGCCCATGCACCCGAAACCCAGCTTGGAAACCTGAAAGTAATATAAAAAAAACTAGTTTTTTCATCAAAATCTCAACAAACGTTGTTGAAAAGAACACCAGCAACAAGAAAAAGATATTGCAAGCAAAGGAGAAACGAAAACCTTAATCCAAAAGCTCCGAGCTTGACTCTGGGGATCTGGAAATCAGTTTGCGATGCCATTTTTGCCCCCGATGAACAAAAAAGATTGCTCCAAGCATGAATTTATACAGTTTGCATCAAGAGTGCTTGACGTTAGTGCTTACATTGCTAAGGAGACTGGGATCCAAATCCAACCGGCGGACGTCGTGGTTCCCCTGCTAGTTGAATTCCGACACAGTCATCTTGTAGGGACGAGCAGGAAGAACAAGAACCACACATTTTGGGACGTGGGACACTGTGAAAGCGACATGAGAGCTCGATGAGCTCAGTGCTCCTGTAACTCTGAAACATAGTAGCCATGCAATACAAGTCAAACTGCACTGCAGCTTCGTGATTTTTGGTAGATTTTTACAGAGTTTTCTCCAATTTGTAAAAAGAAACCAACGCAATAGTACTAATAATCCTATATTTTTTTGGATCGGAGGTCGTCTACAGAAAATCGAAACTAAACTATAAACCGGTGGAACCGTCCGGTTTGATTATCAAACTGTCCGGTTCACGTGAAACTGCGCGGATCATTTTGAACCAGTTTATTCAATCTCTGATTAAAAATCATTAAATTATACTTTTATTGGTGATGTGTCAGGGGTAATGATAAAATAAAACTAGATCATAAGACAAATTGAAAGGCAGATTAGGTTAAAATCGAAACTACCATCCCTAGTATCACATCAGTTGTAAGTGGTAGGTACCACCACAACGAGATTATGTAACGGACTTTATGATCTCGGAGGTAATGAAGTGCCTCTAACGTATGTGTGTACGGATAACACACATATGAGAAAACAACTAGATGTGGTAATCGATGCCACTACGAGGAGTATCATGCGAGGAAGCATATGATCATGCGAGACGACGGACTACCTCCAATATATGTGTGCGTGGGCAGCACACATAGCAATAAGTGACGGAGTCACGACATGTTCGGATGGAGATCTGAATAGCCCAAACAGTCCTGCAGAATGAGTTGCGAGACAGGTTGGCTAAAGTGAGCTGCGAGAGCGTGTGAATAGCTTGGACACTTGGCGTTACAGGCTGAAAACACATGGCTGCAGGCTGGAGAATCAGGGGTTGCACCTATCAAAGGACATATGGCCAGTAAAGTGGCAATTGAAGGCTCATGGGACAGGTGGCTGTAACTGGAAACTATAGGGAGAATATTGTAGAACATGTTTTTCATGATCTCCAACAGATAGACTGCAATGAGAACATTGTGGAGCATGTTCTCCATGACCTCTAACAAGTGGATTGTAGGGAGAACATTGTGGGAGAAGGTTCTCCATGACCTCCAACAGGTAGACTACAGGGAGAACATTGTGGAACATGTTTTCCATGATCTCCAGTATGTAGGCTACAGGGAAAACATTGTGGGAACATATTCTCTATGATCTCTATGGGTGGCTCACAGCCATATGGGTACATTATAAATAGATAGGGGTCTATTGAGTTAGGGACACACACAAATAGAGAGAAGCTTGTAGTGTCACTCCACATTAAAATTGTATTTCTTTTATGTGAGTAATAAAATATTGACAAGATTACTGTACTTCTTTTCTCCTTTATACTATTGTGGGCTTGTGTGAGTTTGGTGGGCCGAGTTGGACAAACCTTAGCGCCATTATGGGTAAATTTTCATAAACTCACTATTTCATGGGCCAAGAGATGTCTAGGCATATTCTAGACAACATCACTAAATTGGAATCAGTCAGGAAGGATATCAACTTAGTAGCAAGGCTCAAAGAGCAAGAAATGGGAACGCAGCACCTACCTTTCCCTAAAGTTCAACACAAAGTGACACTAGAGCACTATCTAAAAGCTCATTCTTATTTGGAGCATGAGATAGCAATCCTAAAGCATGGGAACCCCCCTCATGAGGAGAACAGGATCATAAGTTTCTGCATAGAATTTCATAAGTGCACACCACCCTAGAGATAATCAAATTGTAAAAGCTGACTTGTTGAGTGACAAGTGAAAGGAAGAGTGCAATCTTCTAAGATGGGCGAAGAAAGCACAACCGTGAAGGAAAAGGAGCAAGATCTCTAGCAGCTGATAAAAAGGTGTCTTACTCTCCTTATATAGTCATAAATAAATGACTCGGGAGGTTGGAACTACCCGCCAATAAAAAATCATATTTTAAGAAATCAACAAATAGGAACAATATTTGAAGAGATGCCCCTAAAATTTAAAGCACTGCGAAGGTTGCCAAAATATTAAATAGGAGGTCATTACGGAGGTGTTGTTTTTGGTTCCTGAGAGTAGTGTGAGCAAGGTAACTGCCAAGGACAATCTTCAAAATAAGCCTTTACATTCAATCATCTGAAAAATAAATGAAGGGCTTGAGGGGTTATAATGTGTCAAAGAGCAATTGTGAACCAAAGTCGAATCATAAGACAAATTGGAATGTGGATTAGACAGAACTTGAAGCCATATGCCTCAATACTGCATTCGTAGCCAATGATGCTTCGAAAGACTAAGTCTGATAGTTCGGCGACTTCATCGCTCATCTATCAAAAGATAAGCTCGATAGCTTGGCCATTAGAGAATGTCTCCACAATCCATCTATCAAAAGACAAGCACCATAGATCAGCCACCAATGAAGACATAGCTCGTCCACTAGAAAACCAGCTCCATAATTTGGTCACTAGAGAATAACTTCATAGCCCATCTATCAAAATATAAGTTTTGTAACTTGTGACATATACATCATCTGCAAGCTCTATATGTTCTTTCTATTCTTATAGGATAACCTCAATAATGCCCCTAGGAGACAAATACCTATACCAACAACTTTCTATGCCACCAACGCTTTGCACTATATGGGCCGGTTACCACCCCTGCTCCACTCCTTGCTTTATAATAAAATTTTGTTGAATCACAATACGAAAGACCAAGTAGAATTCCAAAATTACTTTTTGCTAACTTACACACTAATCATGATAGAGTTATTTGAAGAGACCAAATCAAACTACCCAAGGTGCCCAATAAAAAATGGCAAGGACATCCAAATAAAGGGTTCGAGATTTCCTCTTATTTCTTTGCAAGTTTAATTCATTATAAAAAAAAATTCTAGCTCCCTTGAGAGTGAAAGAGATCACCAAAGGAGAAAACACTAACTTGAACATTAAAATATCCTCCCTCGATCATAATCATATGAACAATATTTTTTCTTTATACAAATTGAAATTGAGTAAAGAGAACTGAAAAGAGCTCATGATCCCAACCTAAAGCCAAACATATCTCAACAATTGAGATTTGGTCATAAAACAGCAAATTTACAAGAGAAATATTTAACTAATTATGCTATCAATTGATTTTATTTTAAATCAACAGTTAACACAAAGATAAATTAATAAACAACGAAACATGGGCATAGATTTTGAATGAACATTGGATTTTGTTTTAGTAGATTTAACTCGACTCTGAAACTGATTTAGTTTAGCATTCAGTCGAGTTTTGACCACATTGATTAAACCCATATTGCAGTCTCCCAATCACCTCCCGGCTAAAAATTTTGGGGGGGGGGGTTACCTTGAGTCATTTGTTTTTTTTAAATATGAATTTTTAGGTGTTGCAATCCATAATTTTTAATAAAGACAAACATTTTTGTTAATTATTTCAATAATTATCGAAAATTTTTAATTAATAAATACAAAATAATGTAAAAGAGGCACGGGAGAAACAAGAATTTCATTTGTTAAATATGACACAGTTTTAGCAGGGGTATTCCTCTAGTTTAGAAATAATTTAAAAGAGAGCTAATTTGAGTTAGGCAGGCATCGCGCCACTCCGAATCCAATCTGTTACCGCGTCTGAGTTTGACTGGTTTCCTGGTTTGTCTTTAATTTGAGCTTGTCTTGATGTGGGTGCTGCTTAATTCAACTAGATTGACTCGAGCTAGCCTCAACCTAGTTAACTGGATCGGACTAGGTCCGACTAACTTGGTTTGCTTAACCTGAACGGGCTAAATCACCTTAGCTCAATCTGATTTTGGTTTGATCCACAATAAAAAATTGGAACAATGGCGGTACATATTACCCAATATTTTGTAAAGTATCGTAAATTATAAAGCACTGATTGTTGGCGAAGCTTCATGATAAACACTGATGATGAAATTAAGTTAATAAATCAAATTGTAAGTTTGATTATCCAATAGAAAAAATATTTTGTCTACTTTTAAGTAAACTCCAACCCCAAATTTAATTCTCTCATCTGCCACAACGTCTCGAAGAATATTGTGAATGAAAGGCACGGTGCAAGTCACGTAACTGGTGTCAGATTATCTTAGCCACTATTCATATAAACGAAAGCTGACCTAAGGTATCGAACCTGGTTCAGGTGCCGATTTGGTACGAATGCTAATCCAATTTGAACTTAACCAAGGTCAGACTTGAAGGACAGTTTGATATGCGGTCAAAGTCAAGGTCAAGGTTGAAATCAAAACTAGTGAATCACTTTTATAAATTAATATCATTTTATTAAAATTAAGACTTCAATAATTTAATGCTCAAAAAACTATTTAATTTTTTATAATAATTTAATTTAATAATAATATAAAATAATAAATATTAATTTTACAAGAAAAAAATTTCTAAAAAAAGTTGACTTGGTCCCTAACCACATTCCAAACACAACCGAATTGATTTCGGAATTGGCCTCACGCAACTGTTCCCCATGTATATTGTATAATGCTTTGAGAGTATATTCACTAAAACTCTTAATGTTTTAGACACCGTTTAATTTAGAATCACGATCGAAATTAATATTTTTAAGAATTATTTTTTTTATAAAATTAATATTATTTATTTTACATCATTATTAAATTAAATTATCATAACAAAATTAAATAATTTTTTAAATATCAAATTATTATAGAATTAATTTTAATAAAAAATATTAATTTATAAAAATAATACATTAATTTTAACCTTAATACTGATCCTAATTTTAAATCAAACAGCATCTTATGTCTTTTATTATCTTTGAAGCAGCTAGGCTAAAATGCCCTCGTTAGTTGGCCAAAAATCATATAATAGTTAATATTTTAACTTAGAATTGGGTTAGGACTCCATGGCTTAGAGGAATAGTTAATATTTTAACTTAGAATTGTGTTAGGACTCCATGGCTTAGAGGAATATTCTCAAATTTTTGTAATTATTTATTTCAATTTGTAATAAGATAATTTGATTTTATGTGACTTAGTCTCTGACATTATGAAAAATAATTCAAATAAATAAATTACCGAGAAAATTTTGATATCAAAAAGAGCACATAACTAATTACAAATATTTTTAGGGGCCTACTCACGAAACGACATTCTTTACTCATACAAGTATTAGTGGAGTTTAAAAGTGCCACTGATAATAAATTAAAATTAAAATTAAGACTAAAATTTAGGTTAAAATACAAAAAATTAATCGAGCTTTTTTATATTTAATTACTAATCTGATTACTTAAAAGTTTTAAAAAAATTTAAATTAAAATACTTTTAAATCAAATTTTAATATTAATTTATTAGTTTGATTTGATTTTATAAAAATAAGAGTATTTTGGATGGAGCGTTATATTTTTTTAAAATAAAAATAATAAATTAATTTAAAATTTTTTTTCTTGTTTAATTATTAGTACAGTTATCCCTCCCCTCCTGCCCTGATCCATTGCGCGAGAGGAACTCAGGAATCAGAGAGCATCACCAATGGCGGAGCAGAGCAAGACCCACATCCCAAGAATCAAGCTTGGAAGCCAGGGGCTGCAGGTAACCTACTTCTTTCTAGTTGTAATCGTGGTACTAGTAGATTCTTCTCCCCTCCTAACCGCTTCCTTTTTGAATGCAGGTTTCCAAGCTGGGCTATGGCTGCGGCGGCCTTACGGGAGTATATAACGCCCCGGTCTCCGAAGAGCACGGCGTTGCTATCCCCAAGCACGCCTTCAGCCGCGGCATCACCTTCTTCGACACCGCCGACTTCTACAGGCCTCACACCAACGAGCTCTTGATTGGAAAAGTTTGATTTTTGAACTTGAATTTGATGTCTTTCGTATGTTCGTGGTTTTTCCCGTGAGAAAATGTTGAAAAGGTAGTTCCTTTGGACCAGGCGCTGAAGGAATTGCCTAGAGAGAAGATCCAGTTGGCCTCAAAATTTGGCGTTGTTAGCTACAACGACAACAATGTGGTGATAAATGGCAGGCCGGAGTATGTAAGGGCTTGCTGCGAGGCCAGCCTTGAGCGGCTTGGCGTGGACTACATTGATCTCTATTACCAGCACCGGGTTGATAATGTTAGAATTTAGACTATAAATTATGTACATTTATACATAAGGACATATAGACGTACATATATTGTATGAAATTATTATATATATATTTTTATTATATGATATAAGGACCCAATTGAGGTGATCTATTTAATTTAGGGTCTTTGTCATCTAAAATATAAGTGTGGTGGCTAAATTGTAAATGTGTAGAATTTCTGGGATTTAATTGTTAATTATTGATGGACTAATTAATAATTAACCCATTAAGATTTATGGGTATGATTAACTCATTAAGATTTATGGGTGTGGTTCCTGACTATGGAATTTAGTATATAAAGAAAAAGGGATTGAGAAACCCTGGACATCCATCAGTCGTCAAATTCCAAACAGTCAGAAGACCTCCTCCCAAAACCTAACTCCTCCAGCGCCGCCATCTTCTACCTAAGCACCGCCTCCGGTGACTTCGCCTTCTTCGCAGCCGGAGCGCAGTGGACTTGCTCGGGTTTCAGGCTTCTTTAATCTACCCAATGGAATCAGGTACGCTTCCGTGTTCTTCATTTTTCTCAAAGATCTGACATAAATGTTTCTGGATTATTTGGTATATTCCCTGAATTTATAACAAGTGGCATCAAAGCCAGGTTTCATGTTGGGTTTTTGAGAATAGAAAAATTAGTGTTAGACTTCCAAAAATCTCCATCTTCTTCCCCGATTGTCCGCTGTGCTCCGGCGGCCGGCAGCGAAGGCGGCGGCGTGCGGTTCGGCAGCGTGCGGCGCTGATGCGAGCGGGCGTCGTGCGCAGGCAGCACGGACCCGTCGGGAGCGGCCGGTGGCGTGCGCACGACCGCGTAGGCCGGGGTCCGCTGGCATGCTGCTGCGCAGGCGGCTTGGGCTGCGGCGGCGTGCGGGTCCGCTGGCATGCTGCTGCGCAGGCGGCTCGGAGACGGCGGCGTGGCAGCGGGGCGGCCGAACTGCGTAATGGCCTAGCGGCGGCGGCGGCGGCAACAGCGGATTAGGGTTTGAGGATGGAGAAGATGATTAGTTTTGGTTTTGGTTTAATTTAAAGTTGGTTTTGGTTTAAGTTTAGTTTAAGTTGATTATGATTTTAGTTTAATTCAAATGATGGATTCAGTTACTAATATTTTTAATTTAATTTGGTTCAAGCAATATGTTGCCAAAGTAATCTCTATTGTGTAGATTGAATTAAACTAAAAATATTAGGAAGACATTACATGCTTGAAGTTTCATGCGGCTAATAACCGGCCCAAAGGAAGGTTATTATTTGGCCGAAATTAAAGCAGACATTACATGCTTGAAGTTTCATGCGGCTAATAACCGGCCCAAAGGAAGGTTATTATTTGGCCGAAATTAAAGCAGACATTATATGCTTGAAGTTTCATGCAGGTAATAACCGGCCCAAAGGAAGGTTATTATTTGACCGAAATTAAAGCAGACATTACATGCTTGAAGTTTCATGCGGGTAATAACCGGCCCAAAGGAAGGTTATTATTTGACCGAAATTAAAGCATATTTGTGGTAATAAATATGTGACAATTATTTGATTTTATCCATGTGGGTAATAAGTCGGTTTAAAGAAAGGCTTATTATTTGACAGGACTTTATTGTCAATATTTGATTGTCAGACCAAGAGTACCACTTACAAATTGAATTTTGTCCAAAGACTTAATTTCAATGTTGTGCTAGGTATCTTAAGATGAGATTTAATTTTTTTTTGTGAGCTGATTGTGTTTTGAATTTTTGTTCTCTTTCAGTTGACTTTGTGAATGCTTCTGCTGTCACTGCCAATATCAATGGCATTCCAGTGCTCAATGGGAGCAATTTTAAGACTTGGAAAAATAAGGTATCTATAGTCTTGGGATGTATGGAACTTGACCTAGCATTGAGGGAGCCACGTCCTGCACCTCTTACAGATGAAAGCTCTGCTAATGATAGGAGAGCTTTTGAGAGGTGGGAACGCTCTAACCGCTTGAGTCTTATGATAATGAAAAATGCTATCCCAGAGACGTTTTTGGACACTATGTCTGAGGAGACTGATGCTAAAAGGTTCCTTGAAACCCTTGAAAAGCGCTATATGAAAAGCAATAAGGCGGAAACAAGTGCAGCCTTAAGAAAACTTGTTTCCATGAGGTATAAGGGTAACGGGAACATAAGGGAGTATATTCTCGAATTGTTTAATCTTGCAGGGAAATTAAAAAATACTAAAATTAGAGCTTTCAGAAGACTTGCTCATTCATTTAGTGTTGATTTCTCTTTCTCCGCAATTCAGTCAATTTGAAGTGAGCTATAATTGTCAGAAGGAGAAATGGACAATGAATGAGCTCATTTCTCATTTAGTGCAAGAGTAAGACAGGATGAAACACAATAAAACCGAGAGTACTCATTTGGCATCATCTTCTTACGGAAAAGGCAAGAAGAGAAAAACTAAAGATGTTGCGGTGAAGGAACTGCAAAAGAAGCAGAAAAATACGTCCGAGGGACATAAGGAAAAGAAATGCTTCTTTTGCAAGGACTCTTCCCATTTTAAGAAAGATTGTGCCAAATTTCACGCTTGGCGAGTGAAGAAAGGTACATCTTTTGCTCTTGTTAATTCAGAAGTTAATTTAGTTTCAGTGCCTAGATATACTTGGTGGTTGGATTCGGCTACCACAACTCATATAAGTATATCTATGCAGGGTTGCCTGAACTCCCAACAGCCAAATGATGACGAGAAGTACATCTATATGGGGGTTGGAAAAGGGGTTGAAGTTGTGGGCATTGGGACTTTTCGGTTGTTATTATGTACTGGTTTTTATTTAGAATTAAATAACACATTTATTGTACCGTCTTTTAGACGGAATTTGATATCAATTTCTATTTTGGACAAAGAAGGATTTGTTTGTTCATTTGGTAATAGAAAATGCGATATCTATTTTAATTCTGTGTTGTATGGAACCAGTCATTTAACTGATAATGACAACCTTTATTTGCTTCATATAGAAAGTTCATACAGTGAGTCTCATAATACTGAAACAAAAGGCACTAAACGCAAATTTTCAAATGAAAATTTCTTTAAATTATGGCATAAGCGTTTGGGTCATATCTTTAAAAGGAGAATTGACAGACTTGTGTCAGAAGGAATTCTTGAAAAACTAGATGATTCATATCATAATATTTGTGTTGAGTGTATAAAGGGAAAAAACTACAAATAAGAGCAAAGTAGGAGCTGAGAGAGCTAAGGAAGTCTTAGACTTGATACATACAGATATTTGTGGACCGTTCCCTACAGCTTCTTGGAATGGTCAACAATATTTTATCACATTCATAGATGATTACTCTCGATATGGCTACCTATATTTAATTCAAGAGAAATCACAAGCATTAGATGTTTTTAAGTTGTTCAAAGTCGAAGTTGAAAACCAGCATGGTATATTAATTAAGGCTATAAGATCTAATCGTGGTGGTGAATACTATGGAAGGTACGACGGATCAGGTGAACAACGTCCAGGTCCATTTGCTAGATTTCTTAGTGAGTGTGGGATCGTTCCTCAATACACCATGCCGGGTTCTCCGAACATGAATGGTGTAGCTGAGAGACGAAATAGAACCCTTAAGGATATGGTACGAAGTATGATTTGTCGTACAACTTTACCTCACTCACTATGGGGAGATGCATTAAAGACCGCAATGTATATTCTCAATAGAGTTCCTACAAAAGCTGCTAACAAAACCCCTTATGAGTTATGGACGGGTAAGAAACCTGTCTTAAAGCACTTACGAGTTTGGGGATGTCAAGCTGAAGCAAGGCCTTATAAGCCAAATGAAAAGAAACTGGATACAAGAACTGTTAGTAGTTATTTTGTAGGATATGCTGAAAGATCACGGGAGTTTAAATTCTACGATCCTAAAACAAGAACATTTTTTGAGACGGGAAATGCTAGGTTCTTTGAGGATGTTGAGTTTGGGGGGGAAGATAATGTTAAAGGTTTTGTGTTTGAGGAGGAGTTGGAAAATATTCCTTTTCCTACAGTAGTTGTTGATCATGATTAAGCTTTCATTTCTAACATGATTCAACAACATCCGGTACAAATCCAAGACAATGCTGAACTTCCAACTCATCAAGATCATCCAGTTATTCCTCAATCCATTATACATGAGGAAAATGTGGATCAAACTCAACATACTCAAATTCAAGAAGAGCCTGTGCCTTTAAGAAGATCCACTAGAGAAAGGAGAAAAGCAATTTCAGATGATTATGTTGTTTTTCTTCAGGAACATGAGAATAACATTGGCTTAGAGGGAGAGGATCCACTCACCTTCCATGAAGCAGTCAATGGTTCCAACTCTCACAAGTGGATTAATGCCATGGGTGAGGAAATGCAATCCATGAAAGACAATGACGTTTGGGATCTTGTTTCATTGCCTGAAGGTGTGAAACCTATTGGTTGTAAATGGATTTTTAAAACCAAAAGGGATTCACAAGGTAATGTAGAAAGATATAAAGCTCGTCTTGTCGCCAAAGGATTCACCCAAAAGGAAGGCATTGACTATAAAGAGACTTTCTCTCCAGTTTCTTTCTTTTAGAATCAGACTTGTAGCGCATTTTGATCTTGAGTTACATCAGATGGATGTAAAGACCGCTTTTCTTAATGGAGACATTGAGGAAACAATTTATATGTTACAACCGGAGGGGTTGGATTCCAACGAATCTAGCCAATTGGTTTGTAAACTTAAGAAATCCATCTATGGGCTTAAGCAAGCTTCCCGTCAATGGTATCAAAAGTTTCATCAGGTTGTTCTCTCATTTGGGTTTAAAGTGAACCCTGTTGAATATTGTGTATACCATAAGTTCAGTGGGAGTAGATTTATTTTCTTAATCTTATATGTGGATGATATTTTGCTTGCTAATAGTGATGTAGAACAGATTCGAGAAACCAAAAAATTTCTTTCGGAACAATTTAAAATGAAAGATCTTGGTGAAGCATCCTTCGTATTAGGGATCCAAATTCATCGTGATCGTTCACGAGGAGTTTTAGGATTATCACAGAAGGGTTACATCGAAAGTCTATTAAAACGATTTAGCATGCAAAATTGCAGGCCACATGATACCCCCGTATCTAAAGGAGATAAATTTAGTTTGAACCAGTGTCCCAAAACTGATATTGATTACAAGTTTATGGAAAATATTCCTTACGCATCAGTGGTAGGGAGCTTTATGTATGCGCAGGTTTGCACTCGTCCAGACCTCGCATATATTGTTGGAATGCTTGGTAGATATCAAGCTAATCCAGGAAGATAACATTGGGTAGCAACCAAAAGAGTCTTCAAATACTTACAAAGTACAAAGGATTTAATGCTCACATATGGGAAGTCGGATAGACTTGACATCATTGGGTTTTCTGATTCCGATTTTGCTGGATGCCAAGACAGTCGTAAATCGACATCTGGCTATCTTTTTCTGCTAGCTGGAGGTGCAGTTTCATGGAAGAGTGTCAAACAAACACTCGTTGCATCTTCCACTATGGAGGCTGAATTTGTAGCTTGTCATGAGGCATCTAATCAAGCTATGTGGCTGCGAAACTTTGTTTCAGGACTGCAAATAGTTAATGGTATTGAAAGGCCACTTAAGTTGCACTGTGACAGTAGAGCAGCAGTCTTGTACTCAAATAACAACAGGAGCTCTTCAAAATCTAAGCATATAGATATTAAGTTCCTTGTTGTGAAGGAAAGAATTCAGAGTGGGTTCATTAGTATTGAGCATGTGGGAACAAACTCTATGATTACAGATCCGATCACTAAGGCATTAGCACCCAAGGCCTTTCATGATCATGTTACAAATGTGGGTGTTGTTGCATTTGATGCCATTTGATTTAGTGGGAGTTTGTGTTTTTATTTATGCTTGGTACTGTACTTAATGTCATGACATTAATAAATTATTCAGTTATTTGCAGTTTTCATTGTTTATTCTGAATTTTGATGTCATTTGGTTAAAGTTGGACCAGTTGAAAATAGGCATGTGCAGATCACATTACATGTAATTTCCATACTACACATCCACACTTGATTTATGTCATTTAGTTAAATTGATACATGAGATTAATGTGGGTTTAGTTGCAAACAATACCAACGACTGCCTCTTTAGTCCTTGTATTAGTAAGACTAATGGACGGAATCGGTTTAGATGACTTTTCTAGTTGTGTACACATTAAAGATGTAGAGATGTATATGCAATAGAAGTTATATGTACATGGTTATATATAATCCAAGTGGGAGATTGTTAGAATTTGGACTATAAATCATGTACATTTATGCATAAGGACATGTAGACGTACATGTATTGCATGAAATTATTGTGTATATATTTCTATTATATGGTATAAGGACCCAATTGAGGTGATCTATTTAATTTAGGGTCTTTGTCATCTAAAATATAAGTGTGGTGGCTAAATTGTAAATGTGTAGAATTCCTGGGATTTAATTGTTAATTATTGATGGACTAATTAACAATTAACCCATTAAGATTTATGGGTGTGATTTATGGGTGTGGTCCCTGACTGTGGAATTTAGTATATAAAGAAAAAGGGATTGAGAAACCCTGGACATCCATCAGTCGTCAAATTCCAAACAGTCAGAAGACCTCCTCCCAAAACCTAACTCCTCCAGCGCCGCCATCTTCTCCCTAAGCACCGCCTCCAGTGACTTCGCCTTCTTCGCAGCCGGAGCGCAGTGGACTTGCTCGGGTTTCAGGCGTCTTTAATCTACTTAATGAAATCAGGTACGCTTCCGTATTTTTCATTTTTCTCAAAAATCTGACATGAATGTTTTTGAATTATTTGATATATTTCCTGAATTTATAACAGATAAGTCCGTCCCAATTGAGGACACGGTGTGTGCTTCTGTGTCCATTTTGATCTGTTTCTGTTTTGGTTTACTTTGATTTTTCTGGAGAGTTTTTGTTGTTTATTTTCTGAATAGATGGGGGAGTTGAAGAAGTTGGTGAAAGAAGGGAAGGTGCGGTACATAGGCTTGTCGGAAGCCAGCCCAGACACCATCAGGCGCGCGCATGCAGTGCACCCCATCACTGCCGTGCAAATGGAGTGGTCGCTTTGGACCCGTGACATTGAATACGTAATCGTTCCACTTTGCAGGTTCAGTTGAATTTGCTGAAGTAATCAAATTTTTTTATGCTTCCATAGTTTGAAACAGTGTTTTTCTTTCTGAGCATTGAATCAGTGTTATGTTCAAGCAGAATGCTTATGTAGCTTGTGGAATCATAGTAAACCCGGTTCTAACTTCTTCTTTATAATTGATAGAGGATTCTAGTAAATTTATGATTGGTTTTTAGCTGTAATAATTTGATGCATTAGCCTGTATGAACTTGATGTTCTTCAAATAGTTAGATGACGTATAGCTAAATATGGTTTAAGTTTGTGTATAGAGTCCATAGACTACCTGTGGCTTGAGGTACATATAGGTTGGAGTTCATTTGGTGCAACCTAATTACTGATTAAACTAATGGGAGAAATTTTTATGTTGAGTTCTCATAGTTGAGTAACATAAAGCATATTATTTTAGATATTTCTCCGTCAAAACATGTCCATCTTGTATGTGCAATGAGACTAGCTGCCTTTTGTAATTCTATAAAGCAATTGACTATGTACAATTTGTGCTTAAAGGTTTCCTCTTAACATGCAGAGAACTTGGCATCAGTATAGTTGCATATAGTCCTCTTGGTTGTGGTTTTTTTGCGGGAAAAGCCACTGTGGAGAATCTTCCTGCAGAAAGTTTTGCGGTATGCGATTTGGTTCAACTATGTCTCCCTCCGTGCCAGTGCTTGTTTTGGGAACATTAATAAGATTTACTAGTTGTTATTTTTCACTCCTTTAGCTACATAATTTATCTGCACAATTCTGCCTGTTTTTTCTTTCCAAAGAATTTTGTCAAACCACTTCCAGTTGTGCTTTGCATCAGGTAGTACTTCCAAGATTCTCTGGAAACAATCTAGATAGGAATAAGATTCTGTATGGCTGTTTAGCTAAATTGGCTGCAAAGCATAACTGTACCACAGGTCAGCTAGCTTTAGCTTGGGTTCTTCATCAAGGGGATGATGTTGTTCCTATTCCAGGTATTCCTGATATTTTTGCATCATTTTCCAGTCTAAAATATCACACAGAATGTTTTCAGTGGTCCAGTCCCTGAATCTTATCTTTGGTGTTACTGATATGATGTTCCTCCCCACATATACATTCCATGATACAAGTTTGCTGTGATGGTCTAAAATGCAGACTTAATTTTGGTACACAACACTAAATTTCTTGCTATAAACTAAAATATGTTCTATTATGTTCTGAAATATATAAGCTAATAACTCGAAACATATTTTTGTTCTTACAGAAGATTTTCGATACATTTACAGGAATAGCATAGAAGAATACTTGAATATTTGGATATTTCAAATATACTAATTAGCCAGGAGAATAAACACTATGATTTTGTGAGAAACAGCAGATTAGATGCCAAAGTTTGGGCTGTTCCGGAAGATTTGGGAGGCAAGACTTGAATAGTCGCATAGTTACAATTGCATTATCCTTTTATCATGATCAGAAACATTGCAAATGACAGTATGATAACATGAGGACTTTAATATTTGAAAATTGCACACTCCATTTCGCATTTCTTTGCAAAACGACCTCATCAGGTTAGATTTCGATCTGGCAAGTGGACACCATCTGTAGGACCTGAATGTTTAAAGAACTTTCAATTTTTTTATAACTTCTCTTAGCTTGGGATTTCATGAGTATTTATTTGACTCAAGCTTTTTTGACGAGGAAGCAAATTTTGTATTCACCATGAGATGATACTTCTCTGCATAGTATGTGCTTATGGCGTGTCTCAGAGTATCTACACTGCTGAACTAATTGCCTCCAAATTCTTCAGGGACTACAAAAATAAAGAACTTGGATGACAACAGAGCATCTCTGTACATTAAGCTCACGGAAGAGGATCTGAAGGAAATATCTGACTCATTGCCAATAGATGCTGTGGCTGGTGAGAGAACAGTTGTTCCTTTTGCAAAACTTTTATGGCAGACCGCAGATACACCTCCAAAAAAATAAAGAAGCCATAAGACGACACCGTTATTGCGGAATAAGAAACTCGACAACTTGCTCTGCTATCTGTAACAATAGTTTCTGTAGGAGTGAGTGTATATTGATGAGTCCATCAACGATTTCGGCACATGTGCTTCTTGCACAATTCTTATCAGATTGCAAGTGTTTATTCTTCCCGAGAGCTTCTGAAATTGCACCGTGGCCACTTGAGCAAGGTGGCTACCCAAAATGGATTGGAAAAAGGGAAAAATAGGCAAAAAAAAAAGGGGGGGAATTTTGTTTGCATGCATAGCTTTTGAAACAGCATATCCTATAAAAAATTTTCATTGCTTTCATTTCTTATAAAATTTTAAAAATACTCTTGACGTTGGTCTCTGTCTAACTTTGTCAATATTAAGAGGATACTCTTTTCGTTAAAATATTACCGAGAAAATAAAAACTTAATTTTACTTTTGCACATGTGTAATCGTTTTAAAAGAAAAAAAATTTAAAATCTAATTGCAAAATTTTCAAGACATAAGTGTATAGGGTAAAAAGACAATAACTGTAATAATATCTATGCAAATTTCTGAAATTTAAAAGACGTATAAGAGCATTTGTAATTTTTATAAGGATATATGTGTAATTTTAAAAATTTCCAAAAATATGAGAGGAACAAAATTTAGTACAATATCATGCATTTGAAGAAAGTATTTAAGTGGTCAAATCATCATACAGATTATGCCAATTATTAAGTTAAATAACATATTAAATCAAAATAAAATAACCAACTGAATTGTGTCATGTTCTTAGGAAAACTGAAGTATGTCATGCTTGAGGGTCTATTTCAGATTTTTTTCTAGATTTCAATAAAAAATCAGAAACCAAATCAACACGCTCCCGAGATGAGGAATGAACCGAATTGGGTTTGATCTTCCAGACAATGGGAGCTCCCTGGTGATCAATGGGAGTCCGGAGTATGTAAGGGCTTGCTGCGAGGCTTGCCTCGAGCGCCTTGGTGCGGACTACATTGATCTCTACTACCAGCAGCGGGTCGATAAGTCAGTCTCCATTGAGGACGCTGTGGGCGACTCTGGATCCATTTTTGGTTTTTGTTGTGAGGTTTTGATCGGATTTTTGATGGTGAGTTGTTTGGTTTCTGATCTGGTAGATGGGGGAGTTGAAGAAATTGGTGCAAGAGGGGAAGGTGAAGTACATTGGCTTGTCTGAAGCCAGCACCGACACCATCAGACGTGCTCATGCGTTGCACCCCATCACTGCCGTGCAAATGGAGTGGTCACTTTGGACCCGTGACATTGAAGGGCAGATTGTTCCACTTTGCAGGTTCAGTTAATTTCGTCAGTTGTTTGAAACAGGGTTCTGTACAGGCAGGTTATTTACTGTAGCTTTTGGAATCATGCATGTTGGTCTCTTTGTTCTATATGTGCTTGCCTAACGATGGAACTCTCGCCAAGCACAATTAGGTTTACATCAGGATCATATTTTCTGAGTCATATCATGAATTTAAACTATGGATTGTATCACAATATTAGGACATTTTTATGCCTATTAGCCAATTTTTGCATAGATTTTAGGAATAAGGATTTGTTGTTTACTGATATAGTGTCAAACAAGATTTTAATCTCCCAATTCAAATTAAACATGAAGGGCCTGTTTGTCTGGTGTATATCTTAAACATTCTGGGATAAGTCCAGACTCATGCGAACTTATCCTTGACTTATCCCAAGTAATTTTAGTTTATCGTTCAAAATTTAAACTTGAACAACAGAAACCCAAATGTTTTTTATGCTGATACAGAATAACTTAGTTAGTGAAAAGCACATTGGTCTTGCTTTTGGTAATTTCAACTGTTCTTACAAAGTCAGACTATTAAGAGGAATATTGGCAGTGGAATGCACACTGACAACGTGTGCAGAGTAATGGTTAGCAATTTTGTGGTTCTTCTCTTTCTCGAGGTAAGCTGACCAAGGAATACAATGAAAAACAATATTGTGTCACATACAAAATCTTTGACCATTGTGTACATCAATCCTATTTAGTTTGAGCATAAAACTTAATGAGAACCATCAAGACACCCAACAATATGGGACAGTAACTACAAGATTCTTAGTTGGGTAACGTAGATTTGTTCTAGTTAAACAGAACTTCTTGGTCAGTTTGATTAGATTTGCATTTCCTCTTGAAGTCTATGGAAGAAAACACAGCGCAATAAATTTTATCTGAAGTTTTGTTTGGACAGTTGAATCATCTGCCCACCCACAGCCGCGGCCCCCGGCGCGCACCACAGCCTGCCTTCAGGAAGTATTTTGGAATGTATTTTGCCTTCGCTTGAGCTTTCCTACATGATATTTCTTGCTTTGAGATGGAACAAGATGCAATGGACGTATTCTCTTCCTCCCTTAAATATTTTGCAAAATCACTTTCCTCTGTCTCTTTTCCAGGGTCATCTACCAAGATTCTATAGAAATAATTTAGAAAGGAATAAAAACCTATATGCATGTTTAGCTAAATTTGCTGCACTATAGGTCAGCTAGCTTTAGCTTGGGTTCTTCATTAAGGGAATGATGTGGTTCCAATCCCAGGTATTTCTGATATTATCAGATTCTATTTGTACGTTGGCTTGTTGTCAAGTAGAAATCACTTGGAATATTCTCAGTGCTAATTCTACAGATCGCATTGGTGAGGTTTTAGAACTGTGTGGTTTTTTATGTCTTACTATTTTAAATTGTGTGGCTTGATTTTATGGTTATTAACTGTAGTTAAAAAGTTAACTTTATAGATTTATGTAGTTGGCTCAGAATCTTTTATGTGAAATTCCTAAAATGGCTTGGTGGAATTCGGTGTAAGTTAGGAGTGATTCAAATTGAAAATTTACAATTAAAAGCTATCAACTCTATTTCAAATGCTAAAACACATAGTGGTTTAAACAGTCTGCGCTGAGACCACATCCTACCGGGATTCTTTGTTGATTAGCCAGAACTCGGGACTCATTTAAAGAATTTTTTTGGAACAGAGTCCAAATATGCTCCGTCAATCTCTTTGGGATAGCTTTAGACCCATTCCTCACCATTTGATCCTAATCCTAACCCACTTTTCCAAACTGGGCTTTCAGGCTGGTTCATTGGAAACTTAGAAATGAACAACATAAAAAGGAAATGATCTTGAAGACCAAGTGATAAAGAGTTTTCGTGCCATTTAAATAGTGTTGGGGAGATGTGATGTTGTTGGTCCATATCAACATTTTGATTTGTATCAAACTCATTGGAGAATGTCTGGCACAGTTCTTTTTCACGAAAATGTTGAAAACTGTGCTCTTTGAAACAAAGTAGGTCTTTTTTACTTGAAGAATCCAGTCATGATAGGACAGGGAAAATAAAAAAACTCATATCATCTTGTTTTACTCAGTTGACATATTAAGTATATATGAATCGCGTTGTCATTTGGTGGTGACAAACAATGCAGAGCTTGTTGGGAGGAGTTCGCCCCACTATCCTACATAGTTTCCATCAAACCGATGCTAGCATAGTGGGAGAGACATTGCTCCCCAGGAGAGAGATATGGGTTTGAATCTCTGCTGTTCCAGGATCAAAATATATGGGCTCCAGTCAGAGCTTCTCAAAAATATAAAAATTAAATAATAAAAAACATCCTACACAAGTTCCTCAGCTTCCCGGATATAGCCTATTCTATTTAGACTGCATGCAAACTGCTTTTCAAAAAAAAATGCTCTCGGGTTTGAGTTGCAGTGGCAGGACCAAAATATATGTGATTCTGGTTGTTTAACCCCATTAGTGAGGGCTTCTCAAAAACTAATAAAAATATATCCTACACAAGTTCCTCAATTTCCTGGATTAGATTGCATGCTTTGGCAATGCAAAAAACGAACAAGAGGAATTGACATTTTGGTGTCTGAATTCAATGCTTTAAGGTTCCTTCCTAGACACAACAAGTGAGATGCCAGCAACACGGAGAAAGCTATGTCCCCAAGACAGATAGGGTGAAGAATGTGTGTTTTTTATGTAAAAATATTTGCTTCTTGTTCCAGATTTTGTCTTTCACCTGAAAGACTTTCTTTTTCTTTTTATGCTTTCTGAGCTGGATATTCTCTTTCCAGTCTGACTAGTCCGAAGTCCATTTCCATGCAACACTTGAATAATTTTTCCACCATAGAAGTTTTTCAAGTTCCAGCTAGTGATGATACTGTTTTAAGGATTTTAAATAGGGCTCTTATTTAAAGGTTAGAACTTAGTTTTAGACTGTCGTCTTTTATGTTAATCACCATGTAGTGAATGCACTGGCATTTCATATTGCTCCAATATTGCCTAGGTGAACGAGCCAAGCATGGTGTTGAATTAATTATAGAAGATCGGTCAACAAATTTACACGAGTGCTATAACAGTTATTATCTGAACAAAAAAAGATTGTAGATTATGCTATTGTTCAGAAAATTATAAAGAATATTGTTGGATGGGTTTCATAGTTGTTTTCATCCATTTTCATTGTTTTTCGAGTTCTTTGGATGAAAGAAATGATTGCATTGATCAATATGCTACCTCTCCTTACTGCTGCCAATTAGATAGCACGCTAGTATTCACCACATCAAGCATTAATCTAATTATCTTCTTCTGAAAATTCTCTAGGAACTACAAAAGTGAAGAACCTGGATGACAACATCAAATCTGTAAATATGAAGCTCACTGAAGAGGATCTGCGGGAAATTTCTGATGCATTTCCTGCAGATGAGGTTGCGAGCGAATGTTTGGACCTTTTGCAGCTTACTGCTGGCAGCTTGCAGATACACCACCAAAATATCACAATGTTTCTTCATAAGATATCACTGGTTGTTAGTCTCCCATGTTCTTTAACTGGACTAAGACGGCGTCTATTTTTGCTATTGCTGATTAAACAATAATCGATCAGTTTATGATTTCTATTATCCAAATGGTGGAATAGATTCATTATGTACTTTGATGGAGGTTTACTGTACAGGTTTAACCCGTTTTTTCCCTTCCAAGTAACGATCATGGAACTTTTATGCGCTACAGAGAAATTGTTCTCTATCCTTTCAATGCTTGAGCTCGGACTGTCCTCTGGAGAGGGAAATTGGTACCAAATACGACTTCAAAATACTGCAAAAGTTCTTTACAACGTATCATTGTACTTGTTGTTTAGCGCCTTCTCTCAAGTGGATTCAATTGTTCAGGTTTATGATTATAAATTCTAACTGGTGAAGTAGATTCGTCCGCCACATATGCTGCTGAGATTAATTTCACAGGTACTATCAAATACCAGTCTGGTTTTGATATATGTCCGAGATTTTACTTTCTTGGAAACCGTTTGGTAAGCGATCATAAAAAAAAAAAATCATAGTTAATTAATTAATTAGATAAATAGTGAATCATTTAATTGCATGAAAAATTTCAATTATTATGTCATGTTATTTAGATATGAGTAAGTTTAATAGTATAAATTTAAATATTATTTAGTTAAATGTAACATTAGTTATATAGTGATTACTTGATAATCACATTGCTAATCGCCTAGCAAGCGGGCCCTTATTGTATGATCACCCTTCAGAATTTGGAATGGGATGTACAATTTTTTAGTACTGAAAGATCAAAAGTCTATCATATGATCTTTTTCTGTAGGATGGAAGTACAAGCTAGAGCTAGAACATACAAGCACTGTACTCTAAATTAGAGGTCCACCCTTCACGTACTCAGTGAAGGCCAGTGCAACTAGGCCGAGCATGGCGAACCGCCCGTTCCACATCTCTGCATCATCAGTCATTAGCCCGCTGGACCTTGACTGCACGGTGACACCCTTGATCAACGGCACCAGCGACGCAACCGAGAGCAATGCAGCAGTGCCCAGGAACCACGGCAACCCACCGTTCATCACCTGCTCCAGTAGGTCCTCGCCCTGCGCAGCCTCCACTGCCAATGCCGACACGAACCCGATCATCGCCAGCCTGCCGTTGATCCTCTCCGGCGCCGGGCCGCTGAACGCCAGCACGTCGGAGAACTTTGTGCTCACCTTCGGATGCTGCACAAGTCAGGATGCGACCCCAAGGTCATGTTTTTCAACATACCAAAATGTTTGAAACCAAAACTGGAACTTAAACCTTGTTATATATTTTGAGTACCTTGGGGGTTGGTGGAGGGTTCTTCACTGATTGCGGCGGCGGAGAGACCGGCGGAGTTTGCTCCTGCGGCTGCTCCTGCTGCATGAATCAAGAAAAACTATTTTTTAAAAGGGAAAAAAAGAAACTATATTTTAGAGACGTAGATTTGTAGCCAAAATCATCTTCAAAATATTATAAAACCTGTAAAATAATAGTCGTAAAACAAAAATAATAGCGACTATACGATTAGATCTATTCTCATACTTAAATCGGGAGGAGCTAATTGTGTTTGATTTATTTGAAAGAAGCATGAAAAAAAAAAAGGAAATTTCAGCAGGAAAGCTCACCTCAGCTTGGCAGCGGACGCGCATGGCACGTCCACGTGGAGGCAAGTGAACGCATGGGAGGCCTGTCACGTGGCTCCTGGACCCAACTCGTGGCCCAGAGAATGCCACGAAGGACTGCGGAGATGCTGACATGGCCATCACTGTGTCTCTCTTCTGTCGCTCAAAGAACACACGAAACTCTGAACTAGCGACAGGAGGGCAATGAATTGAATTGTGTTCTCGGTGGACAGGAAGGATCTGATATTTATAGACGAGAAGGGGCCCGGGAGTTGAGGGTTGAGACGAGGCCACGTAAACGGCAGGATATCTTCGCGACGTGGACGGCAACATCGTCGCATGGGGTTTGGGTCCCGACGTGGATCGACAGTGCACCAGAAAACGTGGTTAGGATATCGTCATTTCCAGAGTGTTCCGGAAACCTCGGTGTTCGGTCCGGTGGGGTGGCTTTCTGCTCCGCAGGATTTGACTCGAGAAAGCAAATTGATCAGTTTCCCGAGTGCAACTGGGGAACTGTCTCGGACAGAAAGCCATGGGACCTCAACATGGAACACTGGTCACGCCGTTTGCCCCGGAGAGAATGCCGTTGCACACTCTCTCCTGGAAAGGGTTCGGCATTCTCTCATGAGAAATCGGTCACTATTACATAGGCTCGAAATCGAAGGAGTCTCCACCACCAAGCTAAGAGTAATTTCATCCACTGTACATTTTTGCAATCGGGATTCTCTGTTGTCATCATTTATCAGATTTGCACTTTTTTATTTGGATTCATTTTATACTTCTTGAAATCCCAGTTCGCTTGTTGTAAATGTGTAGTTTCGCATGTTTAAAGTGGTATATAGGCGAAAAACAAAGGAATAAATATTTTTTATACTACTGACTCCGGCAAGATTGGAAGTTACTGCTTCTACTACACAAAACTGAGCTACCCTGCTACTAGTTACAACACAACCTACTTCAAAGACGCAAAGGCTGCAAAGTTATATAAATGAAAGTGGTACACATGCCCCTGGCTCTTGTCATGTTCACTTTTTTCGGAATATGGATTTTTCAGTAGCAACATGTACAGCAAAATTTCTGCATAAAAAAAAAACAAGCAAACTATATCTGAACATAATGATTTTATGCTATTCAGACAAACCATCTAAATGCAAGAAACAAGCAAACTATATCTGAACATAATGTTCTATCCTCCCCAAACATCAGAATAAACAGCATTTCTCAGAACAAAGGAGAAATCAAACAAAACAAAACAACGGTAAACCTGAAACCTAGGAAGCAGGACCTTGGCAAATGAATGTTTTGGGATCATCATTGTACAAAAATTCAGATTTTCAACTGTATAGCAAGTAAGTTCTCTTCACCCATTTCTCTCCAAATACCATCTATCAACAGCCTATTTTGGACGGGGTTCATCAGGTTCAAATATTCCAATCCTTTCTTCTCCGGTGCCAATTTTAACCCTTTGACGTCATTTCCAGTCTCAAAAGACTTGATATTGGTTTCTGTATCAGTTTCTTCCTTCTTTCCGGAGTACTGAACACTTTCAACTGTATCATGGTTGATTTTTGGTCCATCATTATCAGCAAGGTCCAAGATTGCAGTCGAGATGAACGAGCAAGGCAACATACCAATTGGACATGAGCTCCAGTATTTCACCAGATCCACAAATTAGTGCAGCATTTGCATTTTCTTATTTCTCGAATGTATTAGCCACGGCATGGTTCACTAAAAAAAAGTATATTCGGGGATTTAAAAACACCCCTAATATTAAAAAAACACCGGAAAAAAATTATCAGTATTTTTTTCAATATTTTGTAAATATCGGCAATAATATAGTCGTAAATATTTTCGGTATTTTTCTACTATCGAGAATATCTTTTCTCGGTATTTTATGAGGCGTTTGAAAAACACCGATAAAAAAAACTTTTTTCAATGTTTTCAGACATAAATGTCAAAATTTCCTAGCGTTTCATTGGAAAACGCCGAAAAAATCTCTCAGTGTTTCTATGGCCTTTTCCTAGCATTTTTCAGAAAAATGTCAAGATCTTTTGAAAATGCCAAGTTTTCCTAGCATTTCTATGAAAAATGACGGTGAATCTTTTAGAAACGCTAAAAAATAAGCTGAAAATGTCAAGAGATTTCAAGCGTTTTCCATAAAAATGCCAGAAAAAACTTGATGTAAGGCTAAAATATATCCAATTTTTTGGTGGATATTTCATTTTAGTTGATATAAAGTAATAGTAATCCTTTGTTACAACTCTTCAAAATTAGAATATCGTTCATCTTTTAAATACAATTGCTTGAAGATACTACTGATTCAATAAGTGTCTTATATATAGTTTTCGAAAGATAAGTCCTAATTGCGATTGATAATAACTTTTACATAAGTATATGACAATTATAATTTTTTAACCCAGATATCGTCCAATTATTTAAATTCACAAATCGTAAAATATTTGATGCATAATCATCATGTACTTTGACATTCTTTAGAATAATGAGAAATATGTCTTTTTATTGTTTGCTCATGGTAAATGAAACAGAGACAAGTAAGTTTTGCTACCTCTTTCCTATGAATAGAGTTCTTTGTTATACCAATAGCCTTTAAATCTAATCGTACATTTAAATTTTCTTTTGACTTTGGCGTTTCCAATAATATCTACAGCACATTATCAAGAAAATTTTTCTCGATATTCATAATATCAAGATTATATTAGATTTGTAATATACTTAGGTATGATAAGTTAAAGAAGACACTTTTCTTTTTTCACTTGCTCTTACATCTCACCTATTTACTTGTAGTTCCTTCTATCTTTCTCCTTTTTTGAGTTGTCAAGTCATTTACCGCACTAATTGCTTCCTTCAATATGTTCTCTCTAGATTAGCTAGCAAGAGGAAGATCTTGCTTGTATGTCTCATCAAATAATGACTTATCTTGTTGAAACTTATGATTTATTAGTAAAAATTATCAAAGTTATTTTAATTCTTCTATCAACGGTTGTAAATACATGTCGATATCATTTCTTAACCCCCTCGGTCCCTCAATAAACATAGATAGAATGAATGACTATTGTTTCATATATAACTACGGAGGTAAGTTATAGAAAATTAGAATAATAAGTCATGTACTGTGTGATATGTTCATTATTTTGAACGAATTGAACCCATCTGAAACTAACCTCAGTCATATATTACGATAATTCATTGTAAACTCAGGATACTTATTATCAAAATCCTTCTAAGTTATGCTATCCACTGGATGTTGAAGTAATCTATCTGCTACTCTACCCTTAGCATGTCATCTCATGTTTGGTGAAATTTTTTCTAACTAAAAAATTATTGTAATCTTGGTTTCAAAATAAAGTACCTAACCACCTTTATTGGCATCTTTCGTACTTTTGACTATCAGCATCGGCATCACTTTCCCATTGCTTGTATTGTGATTATTTGCAAAACTTGCATGTATCTAACTCATTCTTGTAAAGCAAACAATGATTAGGACAAACAAAAATCTTTCTGTACCCAAAGCCTAGGTCTTTTACAATGCTCCAAGCCTCACAATAAGAACTTGAATTTAAAATAATTTCATGAAATATGTCCTTCAAAAGTTTTTAATAGGATACTGAAAGATTTGTTACTCCATCGATATTTGGCTTTCATAGTCAACAACCGCATAATAAAAGATAAAAATATAAAATTATTATATCCAGGGTACAATTCTCTATTATCTTCATTCAATAATTTAAAGAAATTTATGTCAATACTCTCTGAAACTTCTGTCAGTATTTCTCCACTTGCAATACCAAATGCATTGTGCAATAAATATTCAATATCATCTCCATCTTTATTATGTACTTCAATTGACTTTGTAATCTGATGACTATGTTGCATGTTGTATTTATACCATAACTCCTCTCCATGAAAAATCCAATTTGTATATGGCATACTCCATCCCCTTGCTATTGCATGTTCATAAATCTCTTTCTGTGTTCGATTATGCATATTTAGATAATTAATATATAGACATCTTATTACCTCGTAAGTCCTTTTGTTCATATAGGCATATTCAAGAAATATAGAAACTCTTGCGATATATCTTCAGTTTAACCAATTTTTTATATTGATCTAACTTTTATCTATCATTCCTATGCTTCTAGCATCATAAAACTTTAATTAAAGAAAAAAGAATTCATGTACAAGAAGATCAATATTCAAGCCATAGATATCTGAAAACTAGTTATCTATCTATTTCATGAAAATTACAAAGTAGTTCACAAAGAAGGGTCACTTAATTTAACATGAACTTAACCATCCACACATATGTTACTCATCAGAGAATACATGTCACCTATCAATATTACTAAGCTATAGAATCCATGAATTTAATACTTAAAACATCACACAAATCCAATTCTCATCAGGCGGGCGGGTGAGGGGTTCATCATCAAGGCCAATAATAATGTTAGCAATGCCAGCGTTTCTTCCTTCCAATTGTAAAAGCCAAAAATTTTTGATGTTCCATACTAAAATGCCAGAAATTTTTGGCGCTTTATCAATCATCAGATAAACATTGCAAGATGCTAGTATTTTTCTAACTATTGAAAAAAAAATCGCCAGTAATAGTCCGGTTTCTTGTAGTGGTTTACCAATCACACCTTTAAGGACTTCAAATCTCCTTTGCCTCCATGATTGGAGCTTCTTCTTGTATGAAAAAGCTTTTAGAATTGGAGTAAGAGGCTTGTGTGGATTCTTGGTCTTGAAGCCTAGTGGCAACTTCTTGAGCTTCTCAATAAGAATAGTGTTCATCACCCAAGTCATAATTTTGCGGAGAAGATTCTAGACTAAAACTTTTGGGGTGACATGATAGTTTGTCGAACAAGTTTATGTTTCCCTGATGAGCTATATATAGCTAGAATCTTTTAATGCCTACTAATATGTGAGAAGCCAAGGCACCAAAGGACAAAGGATTTTAGTTTGGGACCTCTCAAAATTATTTAATGACAAGGAAATCGTTGTGACCTACACGAGGAAAACAAGCAATTACAAAAGAAATATTTGATATAGCCCCTTATAAAGAAATGTAGGAATGTGGATGCCATATTGGTGCTATAGTTTCATCCATGGACCAAAAAAAGGAATGACTCAATAGATGATAAAATTCTGGAGTATTCTTTGTATCATACTTAAAAGACTAAGTGAGGGCAAATTACATGGAAAGTAAGTATGACAATATATAATTCAATAAAAATAAGGTCAATGTACAATAAGTCAAGATTAGTGTGTGTATCCATAGTCACAGAGATAAATATCAAGATTAGAAATAGGATATGCTAGCCCAATAAGTCAAGTTATTTAAGTATAATAATCAAGTTCTTTGATGATTGCCCTCAAAACATTCCTAGTGGGCATAAAATTCTCTGAATTTTCAACCTGTGTTTCTTTAGAGATTTCCTCAGCTGCCACATCAGAAGAATCCGACATATGTTTACTATAGAAATTCTTGTATTACTGATGTCGAATTTTCTAGGGCTTAGAGTGAAGAATATATATTTCTCAACAATGAAAATTGAATAGAAAAAAAAAATTTTTTTGAGAAAAGACAAAGAAGAGAATTCAGTACAATTACATCTCTTTATATAGAGCAGTAAACTACTTAATTTCTACATGGATTTAGGCTTTACTCATCACCCATTTATATCTTGCTAGCTTCTTGTTTTTCATGCTAAATTTGAAGTTGATTTTGGGAGTTCTTCTAATGTACTATGATAATTATAGTCTCTCAAATATTTGAAAGATACTCTATTGTACAACTATACTTGGAGATCTGAAATTCCACATGGATATTACTAAGGTCTAATTCTAATACTTTTAATATCCCCCTCAAGTGGGTGCATAGTGTTGAGCATACTAAGCTTGAAGGTATTCTTGGTCATGCTTTCATTTCTTAAGAATTTAGTGAACACATCTGCCGGCTGCTCTTTAGTTGATATATATTTCAGCTCAACTTACTTTAGTACTTTTTAATCAAAATCAATAACAAGCCCTATTCTTGAAGTGTTTGATAAAATATATATCCAATTCAATATGTTTAGTCTTTTTATGAAATACAAGATTATTAGATATATGTAGGGCTAACTAATTATCAGAATAAATACTCGTTGGCTCTTTTATTAGATATCGAAGTTCTTCAAGAAAGGACAGTAACAAACTAACCGCACATACTCCCAAAGCCAAATTAAGCGCTATATTTGTTTTTGTACTTGACCTTACACTACTCCTCATTTCTTTCTCTTCTGTATTACTAGATTCCCTGGAACAAATATGCAGTAACCTAAAGTTGATTTCCTATCACATACTGATCTAGCCCAATCTACATCTATGTAATATTGTATACTCATCTTCTCATATTTTTTATAGCATAGTCTAAAACTTGAATTGCCTTTCAGGTATCTTAAGATTTTGTATATTACTTCTAGATATGTTTTCTTTGGATTTTGCATAAACTAACTTACTGTACTTACAACAAATACAATACTAAGCATGATAATTGTCAGATGTAGCTTTTTACCCACTATTCTTCTATCCTATTTTGGATTTTTGATCTTAGCTCTTGCATCAAGATACAACTTTGTATTTGGATCAATTGGTGTTCTTGTGTTTTTCTACCTAATAGGCTTGTTCCATTCAACAAATGAATTGTATATTTTCTTTGTGATAGTGCAAGTCCCTTAGAGGAATTGACTACTTCTATCTGAAGAAAATAATGAAGCCTTCTTAAGTTTTTTATTTCAAACTATGTCCTCAAAAACTCCTTGATGTCCTTGATCCCTTTATTGTCATCTCCTGCTATAATAAATATTATCTATATATACTAAAAGTATAATTTTCACTCTTTTTCTTTTCTGCATGAAGATTGAGTAGTTTATTTTGTTTCTCTCAAATTCACGGCTTGTTGTTAGGGCTGTACTAAATTTGTCAAATTAGACTCTTGGTGACTGCTTCAAACCATACAATGACCTTCTCAACTTATACACTAGTTGTTGTTCACTTGAATGCATCAACCTTGGTGATTGAGTCACGTAGAGTTCTTTTTTAAAATTTTCATGTAAAATAATATTTTTTGCATCTATTTAGGTTATAATTCAATCCATGTTTATACCTAGAGAAAAAATAATTCTAACTAAATTCAGTTTTGCTACAAACAAAAGGTATGAAACTTGTCATGCCCCAAACCCAAAACTTATAGGACCAAAATATGACACCATTGCATACTTATAAAGCCAAAACTCCAAAAGCATACAAAACCACAATCTTAAACCTGTACAAATTATTAACTCATAAAAATTAGACTAATAATCTAAGAAAAATAATACTCAATTAAATGACTATATATTCTCAAGTTATCTTATAATAAGCTCACATATTTCCTAATTACAAAGACAAATAAATTTATTTTGAGTTATCATATTACTTTACAACTTGGTTGATACAAGAATCTAATATCTATCTAGTGGTCAAAACTGTAAAAGAATGAGCAATCTCATATTTAGTAAATATTTTAAAAAAATGAAGTATTTAAGAACTTATTTTCAAGGAAACTAAATCATATTAGAAAGTATTTAAAATATGTCCCACGAATATATATTTAACGTCAACTAATACATGTAAGACTTTAAAGCATAATTATATTTCTTAAATAAAATAGAAAACAAAATTAAATTAGTAAGATCGATGTCTCCTACATAGAATAGGATACACTCATTAGTTGATTTGAATCATGAATAAATTGGTACACTTGAAGTTAGTGGCTTAGTCATGAATACATGATGCCTAAAAGGGACTACAATACGAATATACCGCTACTTTGATATCCATAAATGACAATGGAATTGAGTTCTCATGATCACACACATATCAACATGATCATTATTTAAACCTAATTAGAGAACCACGATACGAATTACAAGGGAGGCAATATAGTCAAAACTAATAAAATATGAAAATTCACAAAATATTCATGAGGTAGAAATCCTTGTCATAAACGCATGCATGATTTTTAATATGCTCAAGTCACGTAATCATATATACATCACAAATCACTATCTAATCATAATTAAAATAATTATAATACTTAAAAACATATTAATCATTAAAAGGTGTAAAATTCATAAATTAAATATTCCTTAACAATATTGAAAGTCACTCATTTGCTTACTTGATGAAAAGATCATGAGAACAAAAATAAGCAAATGGACATAACTTTAAATAAAATAGAATTAATTCTAGATCTAACTACTTACATTGATATTAATCTAATACATACTAGAAGTATTACCCAAATTTAGTCAAGAACATATATTACAAAAGCTTATCCTAATTTCACATCTAACACATGAACAAACCATAAAAATTCCAATATCAAAACCTATAACATACATCCACCTCAATATTAAGACCAATAAACATATATCATAATATGTCTAATTTGATCTCACGTCAAATATCATAATAATCACAAGATTGAAGTATTTAATATGTATATTCGAACTCCAACTCATGGATATGAATATCTTGCAATTCTAGGATAAAATTAAATTAAGTAAAAATATGACTTAAAAATATCTTAATCTTAACAATGATATTCCAAAGCATTGTTGAAAATCATGACTTTTGAGATGATCACAGTAATCATGCTAAATTTTAGGTATTAAAATAGACTCCAAAAATTTACTAATAAAAATTAAGTTTAATCTAAGGTTGGAAGATAACATCAATATGACCAATCTCTCAGAATATTGTCATGAATTTCACCCCCAATTGCTGAAGGGAGTAAAGAAGACAACAAATACCTAGATTGTACGGCTCCTCAGCCCCAAGAATACAAGTTAATAGAGGAGATCGACGACTGCAATCTCTCAAGATGAAATCCCTCTCTTTGTTTGTCATTGTCGAGATTTCTACCACTACCCAAAACCCTACTACCTGCATCCTCCTCTATTGTCAAAGAATGAGCCATAGGAGAAAGAAATCAAGTTTGGGAAAAATTAAAGGCACATTTGCAAAAGACCCATCAATTAGATAAATTTATAATCAGGTCCTTTTTTTGGGTTTTCACAAAAAAATCTATACCATATGTTTGAGTAAAACCTCTTGTAACTAGCCAAGCCTTGTATTCGTCAATGTTTCCTTTTTTTTATATTTTATTGTGTACTCCCACTTGCATCTCACACGTTTCTTTCCCTCTATTAATGAGACTTGAGAACTCATTTTGACATAGTGCTTTCATTTTTGTCTCCATTGAATGCCTCCACTTTGAGTCTTTTAAGATTGCTATAGTAAATTATGATTCTGAAGATAATCTCTCATATAAAATAAAGTGGGTTATGATATATTTCTCACATGCTCTCCTATCTTTTCTCAGTGCTATAAACAAGTTAAGATTTATTTGAACATTTGATATACTTGAGTTTTCATCTTGTTGTGTTCGTATTATTGTTGATTTCGAACATTCTTGAGGAATGATTAGTAGATTAACCTTTAGACTAATGTCTTCTTTTTGTCTTTCAGAGTAAATAATGCCAAGTCTCTTCTTTCTTTCTTCGTCATGGATTAAAGTGGGTTGGTCATTTGAATAAGATGTATGTTCAAAGAAGGTTATATCCATGAATATATATCTCCTTTGTTTTATAGAATCATAATACTTATACCCTCTTTGAATTCTAGAATAGCCTAGGAATATACATTTTGTAGTTTTTAGGTGTAAAACATACATAGCTAAAAATTCTGGGTTGAACATTGATGGACTCATCTGTTGGAGCTAATACTTGAAAAGGGCTCTTATCTTGGAGAAATGTTGAAGGCATTCTATTTATTAAATAGTATATTATCTAAATAGCATCTCTCAAAATTTATATAGTATATTTTGTTCGAACATTATGGCTCTCATTATTTCCAGTACAATGTTTATTCTTCCTTTCAATCACATCATTTTGCTATGATATTACTAAACATAGCTTGGAATAAAATTCTATTATCTTTAAGATCATCTTGAAAGCCTTTGAAAATATATTTTTCCTCCATCATCAGCTCTAAAAGGCTTAATTTTATCACTAAATTGGTTCTAAATTTGCCTCTAAAAGTGTCTGAAGTTTTAGCTAATATTTGATTTATTTTTAGATAAAATAAACCCAAGTCATCCTAGAATAGTTATCAATAAAGTTAACAAAGTATTTAAAACCATCTAGAGATGGATATTTGGTTGTCCATACATCACTATGAATTAAATAAAAAGGATGTGAACTTCTTTTATTGATTCTTGAGGAAAAAGTTCTTGTAGTGTTTGGTTAGTTTATAGGTTTCAAATAAGGGTATTTTGTAAACATTTAAAATTAGGAAACATATTTTGCAACTTAGAAAATGACAGATGTTCTAATCTATAATGTCATAAATTAAGTCTTCCTTCTTGCCTAGAAGAGCTTGGTTTGTAGTCCTCCAGGATCAAATATATGCCTCTGTCTTTGATTCCTCCACTAATCTTCTCCCTCGTGTGAAGGTCTTGAAACATACATAAGTGGATTAAAAAATCACACAATAGTTTAGGTTTTTGTTCGTTGGCTTACTGAAAATAGATTACATGAAAACTGATCGACAAGATGAGCTAGAGAGAGGCTCAATGTTTCAACTAAAATTTGACATTTGCTTTTACTGACGGTTTGTTCTTCATTAGCCAAAAAAATATTCTTAGCTAATATTATATTTGATGGAGAAATATAGAGTTTGGGATTATCAATCATATAGTCTGTTGCTCTTGAATCTATTATCCAAGTGATCCAAACTTGTATGCTGTACTAGTTGAGACAATCAATATTTTTCTGGAATTCATTATTTGATCATATTTCTCTTTGTTGAGTTCCAGGTGGGTTGTTTTTGATGCGAGATCCTGTTTTGAGCTCTCCTTCTCTTAGTACTCTTGACATAGTCATGTAGCTTGTAAGACATATGCTATAGATGATCTTCCATGTAAGACCCAATACTTGTCCACTGTATGATTTATTGTTCCACAACGGTTGCATTTGAGATTACTCCTTCCTATTCCTCTTCCTCTACCCAAGTAGCTCTCTCTCATGCTTTACTCTCCTCTTCCAAAACTTCTATTATTATGTGTTACTCAAGTAGTTACCTTAATGTTAATAGTCTAATTTACAAATTGTATATTTGCTTTTTGCAACATAATATATATGCTGCTTAAAGTGGATATTTTCTCTTCTGACAGAAACTGATTCTTGACTGGTTCATACTCTTTATTTAGGGTTGATAGGAATAATTATCTACTCTAAACTCTTCTATGTACTGATTTTGCTTTTCAATATTAGATGTAGATAGTTGATACACATCTACTTCATTCCAAATACTCGTCTTAGCAAAGCATTCTTCTAAAGGTTTGTCAGCTTGTTTGGTCTGAACCATCCCTTCCGTAATTTCAAATATTTTATATACATTATTTTTACCATAATAAATTTTTTACCTTCCTCCTACACTTGTTTGGCTATATCACAGTTCATCATGTTTGTACATACCATAAAGCCTCATATTGTTCCACAACAAGGTCATAACTTAACTATCTTCTCTAGGCCAATCCTCAATTGGCTATTCTGATGGTTCTCCTTCTATGAAAAGTCATTTATTTTGTATGGATACTAAGTCAATTTTTCTAAATGAATTTCTTTAAGAAAATATTCGTGTTGAGCAACCACTTGACTATGCAAAGAAAAGAGAAGAAGACAAAGTTTGCAAGTTGAAAAAGATATTGTATAGATTGAAGCAAGTGCCTCAAGCTTGGTACACGTGCATCGACTCTTACTTTTAGAAAAAATGAGTTTTACAAATACCTATATAAACATTTCATCTATATGAAGAGTGAAAAAAAAGATATACTTCTAGTTTCTGTATACATTGATGTTCTCATATTTACAAATAATAGTATTGCCATGATAAAGGAGTTCAAGAAAAACATGGTTCGTCAATTTGAGATGATTGACATTGACCTTATGTCATATTATCTTGCCATTAAAGTAGAGCAAAAGGACAATGAGATATTTGTCTATCAGAAGTATGCAAAAGAAATTCTGAAGAAGTTTAAGATGAAGTCAAACCTAATACAAACACCAATGGAGACTATGTTGAATTTAAGCAAGAAGGGAGAAGGAACATATTTTGATTTGACATACTACAAGAAGATTGTTCAAAGTTTGTAATACTTGACTACAACACAACCAAACATCATGTATAGTATTGGTATTATCAACCAATATATGAAGACCACAAGTCAAAGTCCTTTACAAGCAGTAAAGCAATTTTGTGCTACATTTGAGGTATGCACGATTTTGCGTTGTTCTTCACTTCAGCGCCATAGCACCACAAATGAGACTTGTTGATTTCACAAATAGTGGCTAGACTAGAGATGTAGATGATAAAAAAACCATCTTTGAAAATGTATACTTTTATGGTGGAAGAACTTTCAGTTAGTCTTCTAACAAACAACATGTGATTGTTCTCTCAATTGTTGAATCGGAGTATATAGCTCTAGCACATGTTCTAATCAAGTTTCGTGGCTCAAGAGAATGTTTGAAGAGTTACGCTTTCTTCGAAGTTGTTTAATAAAGGTCTTTTTCGACAACAGTTCAATTATTTCAATTGCAAAGGATCTGAAGTTTCATGCAAGATGCAAGCATATTGAAGTTCGTTTTCATTTCATTCAATAGCTCATAAAATCCAAGATGGTGAAACTTGATTATTGCAAGAGTAAAGATCAAATTGTAGATTTATTTACTATGACATTAAACGCAGAAGCATTTATGAGGTTCCAACATCCACTTGAGTTGTATTCATCAGATTAATTAAAGCAGGTTATTAGAAATAACTCAAATTCTTGTAGAAGTTTGATAGGATAATTTCATATTTTAGATAAGTTCATCTTGAAATTCAAATTTAGGTGATCTGATTTATTTACATGAAGTGTATCAAATTTTGTGACTTAGATTATGTTTAATTCTAAGACATAACATTTCTTTATCCCTACAAGTTTATAGGGTGAATGGCTTGGATTTCATTTGTAAAGAATTTTATTGAATAAATTCTATTTTCTTCTCCATTTTCTCCTAGAGATATTGCTCCATTTAAGCAAAAGAAGGAGAAGGCGATCAATGCTAAACTGAATCTTGATTTTTTTCTTTTTTTTTTCAATTCCAATAGGTTTCTCAAAAGAAAGACAAAAACATGAAGCATTTGCTCGTGCTCTGTCACTTAATGACAACCACCGGGACCTAAAAGCCCACTGTTCAGCACGATATTGACCTGCAAAAGGTTGCCAAAAAGATTTTTGGTGACCGCCACGCAATCCGGACTCATTTCTATTAACCTCCGTACACAAAAAAATCCCATTAAATGACAAATATACTCTCTGCTTCCAACTACTCCACAAGCGAACAATTCTTTTGAAAAAGACCAGCAAACGGATGTTACATTTCTGGATAACAATTTATGCTCACTGTAGCATCAAACACGTCCACAACTACTAAAGAGCTGTTCATCATCTGATCTCTCAATCCAGTAACTCAAAAGGGACAACTTGTTCTCAAATGCCACAAACAATTGCCTTGCAACTTTTCATTTCTTTCAGAAGCAAAATTTCTGGACAAGCTTGAGAGCTGAAGCATACACTAGACAACCGAACAACAAAAGGGCATAAGTTACACAAGAAAAGAAGGGTAAGTACGAAAGAATGCAGACCCAAGGCAGTCCAGAAGGCAGCAACTGCATGGATCTGGTGTAGTGTACAACATGATAAACATGAAAAGCAGTCATGGCTCTTGGCTGTTCACGCGCCGGTGGAGCTCGAGCATCTCTTGGTGGTTGGGGTCCAAGGAGAGAGCAGCCCGGCAGTCCCTGAGGGCACCTGAGACATCACCGATGTGCTCATGAAAGGCAGCTCGAAGGTGTAGCAGATGTAGGTCTGCTTTGAATGCGATGGCACGCGTCAACTCAGCTATCGCCTCTTTTTCCTTGTGGCTGTCCATCAATACTGAGAAAAAGCATTTTTTGTGTTAATAGTAATTCAAGAGAAAAAAAGATAAAATACTGCCTTTTGTTCTTTCTGAATTTCATATGACTACATGAATAATAGAATTGTACAAACAGTTTGCAGGTTCACATAAGGTACATCTATATTCTCATTTATGAAGCATAGAAACTCAGATAAACATCATTTTTCTTTGCACCCAAAATGATCCTCATGCTCCAAAATAAGGAAAATAATCCAAAAATCAAAAACTCATTTGAGAGTTTAGGGCTGTGAACAGGTCAGGCTGGATCAACTGAGGTAGGTCCAAGCCTGGGCACAGGATTCTTACCACTAAATCACAGCTAACAAATTTCAAGGATTTTTTTGGGTAGAACTATGTCTGGAACTGATTCTTAACCTCAGGCCAGTTCCTTCTCATTTTTCAGGAAACTGATCCCCAAAAGACCCAATACCCTATAACCTAAGCCTAACACTTAGGGTTGGGCCTGACTCTCATTCTTACCACTAAATCAGAGCTTACAATTTTCAAGAATTTTTTTGGGTAGAACTAAGTTGAGAACTGATTCTTAACATCAGGCCAGTTCCTTCTCATTTTTCTGGTTGAGCCCCAAAAGGCCCAAAATCATAAAACCTAAGCCCAAGACTTGGTGTTGGGGCCTGACTCTTAGGCCACCCATTGACAGCTTTGTCTTGCTAACGACCATTGAGAAGTTACATAGGAATGCGTTGAGGAGATACAAACCAGCAGCACGGTATCTGTAAGGATAGACTCGTAGAGGGTCCAACTGGGTGACCATTTGCAAGTCCTCCTTTGTAAGGTCACGTTCACAGTATTCAGACCTCTTCTCATATGCTGAAGCATTGTTCCTGGCCTTCTCTATCAATTTTGTCATTTCCTCATAAGCAGCATTCCTGTGATTCTTAAGGAAGTGAACCCGAGCTAGTCCCTGATGAGCCCGAGTATGCCGAATTTTCAGGGCACTAATGTAGCAGTCACCTGCCAAGTCTAGTTTGCCGCAATCAACATACACACTGCCAAGGTTGTTTAGAGCCTGCATTTCAGGTTTTGGGAACAACAATAGTCAGCAAGAGTGTACAAAATAGAAAAAAGGGAGTTGATTAACCTTTCAATACCAATCAAACATTTGAAGCCACTTGATTTTTTTTTAAAAAAATTAGTGTCTGTGCATCATGAAAGGGCTGCTGGTAGGTTCAAAGTAATTATATGGATTTCAATCCTTAAACAAATTGAATCACAATTTCAACTATGTCATATGAACAATATATTTGATTATTGTCCCCACAATAAATGGCATAAATTTTTTTCTAGATTTGCACTTTTTCCAATAAATTGGCCCAAGATTATGCTTACTGCAAATCAGCTTCCAATTTAGTTTAGATTTTTCATAAGGTAGCTAACTATACGTAAAGCAAATTTCAGTGTTTAAATGGACTATAGCGTATTGACTAAACTTCAAAGGATCCGCTACGAACCTTCCAGAATGAACATACAGATTTTTCTTTGTACATGGTAACTGTCTAAAGAATTGGTTGGCAGTTGGCAATGTTATTTTATCATAACTTGTAGTCAAGAATTCATGTTTATATCATTCCGAAAGGGGTCAGCAATAAATATATGCATTAAATTTGGGCCTGTGAATTGAGTTGCTTGCTGGTTGAAGTTTTCTGATGATCCAGGTTGACCCCATTGTGACTGATATGTTCAACCACCCACTTAACTAGGTAGCTAGATTCTGTACAATCACCTTTGTCCCCAACAATTAATTCATTCAGAAAAAGCAAGAAAACTGTGCCCCTTAATAATATCAAAAAATATGAACTGATAGAACTGTCACTGGCATCTACTTTTCTGCAACCTCATAAGAAAGCAACCGGCTGGTTCAACAACATGGCACTTAATACAAAGCAAAAATACCAGGGTTACCATTCTTCACATCTCCATCTTCTCTTCTTATAGGTATTTGAAGTTCAGCACAACAAAATCTAGAATAGGATATGGAGAAAAAAATTGAAATTCTAGGAATATTTACAAATGAAGACGTCTAGAAAGTTTATGCAAACAAGAAACTATAAAAGCCTATGAGAATGCTTATCATGAAATATTTTGATTTTGTAAAATGCAGCCAAAATAGAATTTTAGTTAGATATAAAATTTATTTAGTTAATATTATTTATTTTATTAGCGAATTTATACAAAAGCAGTCTTCTATATTATAAAAAGATTAGAGTTTTTCTATTTGAAAGATTACACAATTGATGACTGTCTGAAAAAAAAACCTAAAAATAATTCGAGAAAGATGAAAATGAAAATTTTGGAAAATTTATTTAAAGAGTTAATAAAATTTATGATTTGTATGTATAATGATTGAGATAAACAAATGAATCACTCTATCCCATATTAGTGTATATAAGTTATTTTAAATTTTATGATTTTCAATATTAGTGTATTATATGGTAAATAATTTGTTAAATACATTATCGATATTGTATTTATTTTGAAATCAATATAAAACTTTGTTTTGAAAACTTGTAAAATTAAGTTATAATTATTTATTTGTTATAAATTTGTAAATTATTAATTTAAAATTAAAGTTTAGCCAACATTAAGAGATTTATCCAAGTGAGCATTATTAGTTAATTAGAGGTATTGTATTTTAATTCAGTTAAAATTTATATAAATTTGCAAATTTAAAATTTAAAATTTACTCTCACGTATTTTGAGAAATTGTTAATTTTAATTGTGAAATATTATTCTTATATAAGTATGCCTAAATAAGATCTTATATATTTATGGGCAGTTTATAAGACGTTAATCAAATAAGTATATGATGTTGTCATATGTCAACTCCCAAATTTTCGCTTCGGGGCAGGACAACTCTCTTATTGTTTTGATGATAGATTTTCGACACTCAATAAACAGTTAACAGAATTTATCTAATTAATGATCATTTTAAATCTTCAAATATTGCTGATGATGGGACTTGATTTGGAAGATCTGAAAAGGTAATATGCTAACATGGCACCTGCTGTGTTCAAACTAAAAGAATATTTTCTCTCTCAAATCTAACTTTCTAAACTAGGTCAAATTCTATATGGTATTTCTTAGACTTTAATTGAGTGAAGAACAGACTGAAAGTGAGTTTGAGAATGTATCATGAGATGGAGAGTTGACAGTGTAGAGTGATCATTAAGCCAACTAGCAAATGCATAACGTCATACTAAGTAGAAGCTAACATTGAATTTGTTATTGTTCCATGGGGCCTCTATACTGATAACTACTGTGCTAGTTCTCTATGTATTTACCAAGTATATGGATAGAAATCTGAACTCCAAAAACTAAATATGATAAACGTAAAATAAACTCATCAACAGAATGGAAATTTTGATAATGAGAACCTACATCTACCAAAATTTTATATGTTTGGATATGGATGCACAAACTTAGCCATCTGATATCCTCTAATAGACTAGATACTGAAGAACTCCCGCAGGATGCCCCTAAACCTCACCTCCCACCCAACATAACCAAAAACTTCATAACCAGAAGTCAATCAACTCATAATTTCCAATGCCACAGCCATGTGCATATAGTGGAAGAATACAGGAAAAAACACAATGCTAAGACTTATACCTGACCCTTTCGAAGCCTATCTGAAGGGCACTTTAATGCATCTTCTAGAAGTGAGACAACTATTGCCGAACTTGAAGGATCAAGACTTGAATCTGCCAAAGCATAGGCTTTAAGGAAGAATGCTTCAAATGACCTTTGAAGAGAAATGGACTCCTCAGCTTTACATAGTCCTTCCTCACAGTGACCAGTATCATACAGAATCCAGCCTTCATAGACAAGCCGTTCATGTTCACTAACTGCATGTTGGCGTGCTAGCTGTAAACTACGCATTGCAGCTTCAGGACAGTTCAACCTGATTAAACAAAAGCCAAGATTTCTCTATCTGCAGCATCTAAAAAACAACAACCTAGAACAGAAAGTACAAAAGAACTTGAATCACATTCCCAACAGAAAAGTAACAGTCAAATACCTGAGGAGAAGCAAAGATTGCCTGAAGTATAACACACCTTTTGCAGCATCAGACTCAAGCATCTGATAGATGACCGATAGTGAACCAATATCATCAACTGAGGACCACCTATCATATAGTTGTAGCCAACAATCTGCAGTTGTCCATTGTTCAACATGCTCCCGAACAAGTGTACGCAGCTGAGAAGCAGCTACGCGCCCTTCAAACATTCGATATTCCGGAGACAAGGTAAGTATTGCTTGGACATCACAGAGTGCAGCTTTGTAGTCTTCAAGTGCCAGATAAAAACAAAACCGAAGCTCTAAACATTCTAAAGCCAGCTTAAAACCAAGAACACGGTTAATCTCTGCTAATGCAAGTTTAACATCATCCTTTCTCATAAGAGATGCTGCTCGATACATATAAGGATAAATAAGAGTTGGGTCCAATTCTGTTGCCTTATCAAGATCTTCCCACTTGCTATCCCCTTCAGTATATAGTGATCGCTCTTGATACATCCATCCAAGTGGTTGATACGAAGATATCACTGAGCTGAGCTTCTCATAGGACAAAAGCTTATCACCCTTGACACGAGCCACTCTTGCCAAGCCAGCAACTGAGTAGACATGACCAGCAGAAAATGCAGCATTAAAAAGGCATTCTGCTTCACTGTACTCTTTTCTCAAAAGCCTCACACATCCCAGCTGATGATAGGCCAGTTGCTTCTGCATATCAGTCATGGCTGATTCTATTAACTTCTCTAGAAAGCATACTGTAACTTCTGACCTAGGATCTATATCCATGGCAACTTCACTTAGCAAACAATATAATGAGAATGAGGAGTGACCAACCATAATCAACCTCTGCTGTGTAGTCGTATTAGAGAAGATCCTAACCACCTGGTCATCATTCAAACATTCAGGAAGTTCACGCAAGAATACCTGTAAACAGGATGCTGCCAGGACAGGAGAGTTCTCTTCCAATGCATATTCCATTAGGTCAATTGCATCTTGCCTTGAAGAAACCAAAGAAGCCAGTTTCCGATCACAGACATCTCTGAGTTTTTCACAGCAAAATTTGTGTGCAAATATCAAGATTTCCAATAAGACATCCACAGATGAATCACATAAACATCCACTACGACTGAAATCCACGATTGCCCTCATAGCTTGAGGCGATATACCATTCTCTGACAAATCAATAACCTCGAGAAGTGACTCTGTGAAGGATCCATTAAGCATGGTATAGAATGGAGCTGACAAAGCAGCGATCTGTTGCCTATCACAGACTATCTTCTCTCCTCTGATTTGGAAGACAACATTTCTCAAGCTACTAGGTAAACTAGGATGGCAATAACTCATTATGTCCATAGTCTGAATGGGAATATGGGAAGCAACATCTAGCTGCCCAAATTCTTGGGAGCACTTGCCGCAGGATGCAAGAAGATCAGATATAAGCTCCTCTCCTTGCTTCTCATATTTCAACCATGCTCCAAAAACTAATTTCTCATACACTGTTGTTGCCTTCTGCCTAGCAGAATGGAGGCTCCTCTGCAACAACTTGGCTTCTCCAAGACCCCTAAAGACCTGAAACTGAATCAAGTACAGATTCGACCTTTCATGGGGCAAGCACCCCTCGAGTTCTTCATGAATCTGAGCTAAGACGTCTACATAATCAACAGGTTTAAATAGAGGAAGCACCGGCGGCTCTGCAACCTTGATAAGCGATTCACTATTTGAATACCATCCACAACAAACAAACCAAAAAACGCATCTAAGAATTCGCTCATGGTCAAGTGGGAAATGAACTAGAAAAACTGAAACGAAAAAGAAGCACAAAACTTACATAGATGAAGAGGAATGGGAGGAGAATTTGGAAAGCTTGCCTCTTTCAACTTGGAGCCACGACTGGGGATTGAGCGCATGGAGCTGAGTCTCTTTACAGGAATCAGAGACGAAGATGTTCCTCATGGCACGAACCAAGGATAAAAACTCCCAAATCTCCACAATCCCAAATTAGGGTTCTCCTCGAGCAGCTCAAAAACAGAAACAAATATCCCGAGAATCCCCCGAAATAAAAGAAAGGAGCCCCCTTTCCAGCTAAAAAAGGAAGAAAAACTCCCGATAAACCACTTTTCCTTCCAAACCCTACGCCAGACAAGTGCTTTCCTCGCAGACCTCCATAAACACAGCTAAAACCACGAAAAATCCAGAATTTGCAAACAGAAGAGGAAAAAAGGACAGGCTTCTGATGCGCGAGAAGAAGGAAACAAAGAAAGGTGCCACCTTTCGCCCGCTCCGGAGGGGCAGAAGAAACAAGAAATCGGAGAAAAACAGGGAAGATTAAGTGGCTGCAGTCCCTTTCAGCGAGAAATCAAAAGGGCCAAATGAGATTTGGGGGAGATCTCCGCGGAGAGAGAAGAGCAGAAGGACAAGGAGCAGACGAGAAGGAGAAACGCCACAGGGCTTGTTGGGATGCAAGGAAGAGGAAGACAAGCCCAACTAAGCGTTGCTTTTAGTCCCACATCGAAAGATCGGGGAAGAGTGGAGCGGTGATGGAGGAATCCGAAGAGCGAGACCACTTCATTAAATATCTCTGATCTGATCTAAAGAGGAGAAAGGGAAGAAGAAGAAGTAGCTATTGTTTTTTCTTTCTTCTCATTTTTTTTTTTTTAATTTTTTTTTTAGCCCTTTGGGTTTTTGATTTTAAAATTTTGTCCGAAGAGAGACAGAGAGAGGAGCGGTTGGAGGGGCTCTCAGCTGACGGGAGTGGGACGAAAATTGCCAATTAAATATTTCGAAAAATGTTCGGTGTGATTCTTCCGCATCGAGAATGAGATGCTTTTACTTGTAAATATCACACTAAAATATAAGACGGATAAATAAATAAGTTAAGATACGCCTCTTTAAATTCACACAAAAGACTTAAAAGTTAACCGCGGATATTAATTTTTTAAAATTGAAGAGTATAATCGTAATTACAATTTTTTTCCTTTTTTTTAGAAAAATTATTAAAAAATAAACTGAGTAAACTGACCATAAAATCAAAGATACTAAGATAGAAGAGATATTTACAAGTTAGTTATCTGTGATTTTTTTTTTTTCAATTTTTCATGATTTTATGATAAATGATTAATGTAAAATCTTATAAATTTGATCGATAGATTTGTATAATATAACTTGCTATGTTTGATAACAAGTTAAAATCAATTATCTATCCCATTTAATTTTGCCTATGTACTGGAAGACAAATCGTAATAATTTTTTAAAAAACGCGATATTCGTAATTACTATATTTATCTACATCTCGAACATTAGCTATTCACCTCTCTTGCTGGGGAGATCAGGAGGTCATTGTTAGAACCTGACTGACTTTTAGATTTTGTCGAACAATTTGCTGACAACCCTTCTTGAAGCTACGCTTTCATTGATCAAATGACGATTGTTTCCTTTTGTGTGGTGGGGAATTTGTTTTCAAAGATGCTATGCTTAAGACATGGCTTCAGATTCACAACCCATTTAATAGCTTTTAATCTCATGCACCAATATGTTAATTATATATATGTATATACATAGTTGGGACTAGAACACTTAACATGCATACATTGCAATAGCTCAGCCTCAAAAATCAAGTTAGTGATCCTGTTTAGGTTGGGAGAAGCGCATGACACCCAACCTGCCCTACGGGATCAAGTGCCAAGTGTGCTCACGTTCCTTGCCAAATGAAAAACCAAACATGTGGCCTCGTAGATATCTAGTTGTTTGCTACCGCGCATGATCGATCTTACATCAAATGCCACAACCTTTCGATTATCATAAACCATCCAAGTAATGGACCCAATCGGATCATCCTCATGAATCATGATCTTCACGCAGGACCTAGGTTTATTCTGTCTTCGCATTCTTCACAAAAGCCATCAAGCTTTGGAAGCAAGCACCTTTCATGCAATGCACCAGAAAACAGTTGAAATATTAGTTAACATTGCTTATAAAAAACAATCTTTATTATCTGCCAACGCTCATTCCTCGGCATATATTGAAGCCATTCTAAGAATTTTGCTTACTTCAAATTATACCGTGACATCTTTCTTCTCATTAACTAAAAGTCGATAATAACAAACCATTGCTAATGACTTTTAGTTTCTCATAATAATGATAATTAGGTGAGAAAGCTCACCAACTTTTTGACACCAATCTTCTTCACCTCTCCCGCCAATAGCACTATTGGTGCTTTCAGTTCACCTATGAGATCTCCCGTATCGGAGATAAAAGGTTTGAGAATGTTTTTGAGAGCCATGCATTGATTGTTGATTAGGTTGAAATCAATCATGTTTGAGTTAGTTAGGGTTAGTTGCTTCACTTCAGTGGCTGAGTGCATGGTTAGTTAAAGATTCTGGTCAAGTTCCACCTAAGATCATTGACAATTCACATTCCATTAGACTATCATTCCTGCTATTACATGTTCTGTTTGACAATATTTCAGAGTCCCTTTGATTTGAAATTATCTCAAATTTAAACTAATTTAATATAAAATTAGTCAATTTAAATTTATAGAGGTAAGATTTCAAAAATATCAATGGACATCGGGTTCGGATTTTTGATAGTGAGAGAATATATATAGGTTGATTTGGTAATTTTGATCTAGAAATAATTGAGGGACAACCACTGCTATAACTTCGAGGGAAAGATTATGGTTTGGTTTTGGAAGGTTTGTCTTCTTGTGGTGGTTATATAACTCGTCTGAATAAATGGAAAATGAAAGAATGCCTATTGGGTGTGTTTGGTATTAATTAATGGTACGATAAAGGATTAGGGCTCCACCTAAGCTTGATTAGTGAAACAGCTCCTTCATTAGTTGGTGAGGCATCCTACTCTAGATGAACTACTTGTGGGTGTAATCCCCTATGTTTTTATATTATATTTGGGTCAAATTGAGTTTCCTAACCTACGCTAGTATCAAAAATTTTGATTACTGACTCGACCCGACCCAATCGCATCGGTGACCTAGTTGAGGAGTCAGGTTACTCAATCAGATAAAGTAGATTTCGTAAGTCTAAATATGTTGCGACTAAGGAGATCAAAGACGTCCGTTTACACGTTTGGCAAAAATCGACAATGTATATGCCAATGGAGTTTGGTTAACCATCACGTCGATCAAATTTGTAATCTAAAAATTGAATTTTTTCCTTCAGTCAAATCTATAACTTGTCACTAAGTTATTTTATCTCAAACAAATCCATAACCTGAAGCCAAATCAAACCCTAATTTGTCACCCAATTGTTTTACTTCGAACGGATTTGTAACCTACAGCTAGGCCTTTCATTTGGTTAAGCATAGTTTATCATTGAGTTATTTTGCCTTAGTCAAATACATAACTTGGAGTTGGATCTTTTGCTCGATCAAGCTCATAACTTATTACTAAGCTATTTTGCCACAATTACGTCCGTTACTTAGAGTAGGATCTTTCTTTCGATCAAGCCCTAATTTGTCACTAAGCTGTTTTACCTCAAATAAGTCCATAGTCCGAAGCTAAGTTTTTCCTTTAATTAAGCTCATAGCTTATCATTGAATTATTTTGCATTGGACAAATTTTTAATTTGGAGCCAAATTTTTCATTCAATCAAGCTCGTAAATTGTCTGTGTTTAGAAATTGTCTATTTTTTTAATCATACAAACAATATGTTTAGACAACAAAGAGCATCATAACTTTATTACAAATAGGACCTTTTCACGTTGTCTATATGTCAAGTATTGGACATCACTTTGCCATCTAAATGCTCCAACTTGAATGCTCTCAATACCATAATTTGAATTATCTTGTAAGGTTCTTCCTAATTTGGAGACAATTTCTCTGTATTCCGATTCACGAGATATTACTCTTTTTAATTTCGATGATGAGCAAACTATATTTAATCCCTATTTGAATTGTGTTTTAGCCAAAATATATTAAAACTTGCAAAGGTAGTTCAAAAGCTTTAAAGAAAAGAAAGCGCGATGGTGAATTAGCAAGCGTGACTTGAAAGAATCAAAGGACAACTTGGAAGTGGTTTGAAGGTGTCTACATCAACTTGAAGATTCGAGCACAACACAAATATAACCAAAGAAACTTAAGAACGTGACATCAGCTAGATTTATACTTTTATTTGTTTTAGTCAAGCTGAGAATCTACTTTGAGATTAATTATTTAGAGTATAAGTGTTGCATTTAGTTTTGTAGAAAACTTTTAACAAAGTTATTATGATAGAACTGAATGTCCGCTTAGCTTAGTGGATGACTGATTATATCAGACAGAATATTGAAATCTTCTAACCTATGCAGAATTGAAAGGACTAGTTCATGAACCGAACGTCTGGTGGAGATGCAGGTTCTAGTTTTTACCAGAACCGGATGTCCAATTGGAAATTTCAATTCTGATTTGTTATTAAAACTGGACGACTAGCTGAGAAATCTCTTAGTTCTAGTAGACCAGAACCAATTGATTGGTTCGAATTTTTTGCACAACCAATAGCTAGTTTTGTGACCGTTGAAGCAAAACTAGTTATGAGATTTCACCTCCAACGGCTAATTTTGACCTAAAAGGTATAAATAGGCTAAGATAAACTTCTCTAAATAATTTTTTACAATTTTTAAATCTTTGTGAAAAAGAAATCAAAGTTCTTTTAGCTCTCTTTCCATCTTATGCTCTAATCTTTCTAATTTCAAACAAATTTTCATTACCCTTTCACTCAATTTTGAGAAATCTTGTAGTGAGCATAAAAGTGTATTATTTTCAAATATGTTTCGCTTGTAATTTTCTCAAAGGTTGTTTGAAATGGTTGAAAGACTCAAATTCCAGTTTGGAGGACACCTTGTCGGTTAGAGTAAGATCAAGTATAAGAGGTTAGGTTCACTAATGAAGCAATACTCTAGTAAAGAGTTGAAGTCCTCAATAACAAGGTAATGGCCATAGAATAGGAGCAATTGATCTTCGAACTACATTATATCATGGTGCATTCATTCCTCACTTAATTTACATTATTGCACTTGTAGTTTATTAAAATTTGCATGAAATTACTTTGTTAATTTGAAATGGATTTTGATTTTATTGAAAATCGTAATTTGTCTCACAACACCTAATTCACCTCCCTCCTTGGTTTTTTGAGCTTTTAATTGGTATCAGAGTTTGGTGCTCTTATTTTGATTTAACCACTTAGAATTTTCGATCTATTTTAATGACAAACTTGGTATTTCTCCACCTCTCCAAGAAGGAAAATTCATAATGAGACCTCCTCTTTTTAGTAGTACTCATTTCAATTATTAGAGGTCTCAAATTAAAATTTTTATTAAAGTCATAGACTCTGATTTTGATATATTATGGAAGAGGGGTATATTCCACCTATAAAGTTAAATGATGGTGTGAGAGTTTCTAAGGCTAGAGTAGAGTGGAACAATTCAGATAAGAAAAATAATTTTTTAAATACAAAAGTATTAAACATCCTTTATTATACTTTTGATCCTAACAAGTTTAACTGGATTATTATTTATGAGACAGTTCATGAGATTTGGCATTGCCTTAAGGTTACCTATATGAGTACAAGACAAGTCAAGAAATTTAAAGTGAATATATTGGTTAATTAATATAAACTATTTTGAATGAAATCTAATGAGTCGATAACTAAATATTTACTTATTTTACTGATACCATTAATATCTTAAAATCTTTTGAAAAAACTTACAATAATGATAAAATAGTAAGAAAAATCTTAAGGTGTCTTCTTAGGTCATGGGATCTTCAGGTGACCGCGATTTAAGAGCCAAAAGATCTCAACAAACTACCTTTAGAGAAACTCTTGGGAGTTGGGATCACTCATCACTCATGAGATGACCATGAACAATCAAAACCAAGAAAATGATAAAGACAAGAAGAAAAAAAAAATAGTCATCATGGACAAGGAGTCTAGTGATGAAGAAATGACTCTCTTCAATAGGAAATTCAAGAAATTTCTAAAGAAGAAATACACACCAAAGAGACCTATAAGAAATCAGAAAAGCTATAACAGTGGGAAGATGAGGATGTGCCCACGTATTTCAAGTGCAAGAAGTTCAGACACATAAAAGCTAATTACCCTCTCAACTCTCAATCAAAGAAATTCAAAGAAAAAAAAAAAGAGAAGGTGATGGTGGCTACATGGGATAACTTAGAGAAAGATAGTAAAATACCTCATCCAATGGAGAAATTGCAAACTTATGCCTCATAGCCATTGAGGATGAGGTATGTAATTTATCATTTGAAGAATTACAAGATGCATTTAAAGATCTATATGTTAGACATGAAAGATTATTTTTCAAGCATATTTTTTTGAAAAATAAGTTGAATTTACTCAAAAGTGATTTAAATTCATTGAGATCTTCTACAAGTTTTGATGATTGCAAAAAGGATATTAAGCTTCTTTAAAAAGAAAATCTTATTTTAAAATATTTCAAAATATCTTATGATTGCAAAAAGAGTCTTGATAAGCTTTAAAAGAAAAATATGGATTTGAAAAAGACTCTAAAAAATTTCTTTCATGGAAATACTACTTTGAATATGATTTTGAAAAACCAAAGGAATATTTTAAGTAGATTTGAACTTGGTTTTATATCTTCTTTAAAATCTAAATGTACTAAGTCTACTTTTGTAAAAGCTTCAAATTCTACACCTTCAAAATTAAAATATAATTATTATTGTCAAAATGGACATGTCTTCACAAGTTTCCCAATAAAGAGAAATTCTTCTTTTAAGCAAATTTGGGTGTCTAAGGAGATGATCCCAAAATTTAAGGAATCCCAACTAGTTTGGGTTCCTAAAATATCTTCTATTTGAGAAGTATAAGTTAGCTAGAAGTGGCCCACGAGCTCTATACTTGCTATATTTTTATTGTCATTTTCTAGCTGATCGAAAAGGTAGGATTTACTTTAATTATTAGTTTTTCTTTCATTGTATTCTTAATTTATTATTATGATTATTTTACTCTCTAACCTTATGGACTCATATATAAAGTGGGCTTCATCTCAATGTTCTTGATTATTTTTAACTATGCTTCCACTCCAAGGATCAAAAAGATAAATACTTTTTTAGATAGTGGTTACTTGAGACACATGATAGAGAATCAATCCATGTTTATAGGAAATAAAAGAATGGAGGATATGTTACATTTAGGGATAATGATAGAGGTAAAATTATAGGTATTGATAATATTTCAATTGGCTCTTATTTAATTAATAATATTCTTTTAGTAGAAGGATTTAAGCATAATTTACTTTTCATTAGTCAACTATATAACAAAGATTTTTATGTTCTATTTAAATCAAAATTTTGTATAATGAGACATAATAATTGTGATGTTTTGGCCTTTGTTGGTCATCAAGATGAAAATATATACACTATTGATCAAGATGACTTGAAAAATAAAAAGTATTTTATACCTCAAGATAGTAATAGATGACTATGATATAGAAGGCTTGGGTGTGCAAATATAGATACTATTGCTAAAGTTAATTGAAAGGAGCCAGTGAGAGATCTACTCAAAGGCAAATTCATCAAGAATCGAGTATGTGATGCATGCCAAATGGAAAAATAAGTAAAGACCTCCTACAAATTCAAAATATTGGTTACATCAATGAGTTTGCTATAACTTCATCTAGACTTATTTAGACCAATTGGGACTATAAGTCTAGAAAGTAAAAATTATACTTTTGTGATAGTTGATGATTGCTTAAGATTTATATGGGTGTTATTCCTTGTGGATAAAAATGATTCTTTTAACACATTTATTGAACTTTACAAATAAATTCAAAATAAAAAGGGATACATTATTTTTTAAAATTCGTAGTGACCATGGCAGAGAATTTGAGAATTATTTATTTGAAAGATTGCATTGAAAATAGTATTAAGCATAATTTTTGGCTCCTCACACATGATAACAAAATGGTATTATTGAGAGAAAGAGTAGGTCTCTTCAAGAAATGGCTAGGGTTATACTTAATGGATACTCTTTACCCAAATATTTTTGGGTGGAGATCGTTGACATGGTATGCTATATCTTAAGTCAAGTTTTTATTCGTCCAATTCTTGACAAGACTTTATTTGAGTCGTGGGACGACAAGAAACCAAATATTGCATATTTTCACATTTTTATTGCAAATATTTTTTACTCAATACAAAAGGTTGCTTACCTAAATTTAATTAAAAAACCTTTGAGGGCATTTTTCTTGGTTACTCTACTACCTCCAAGGCATATAGAGTCTTCAACAAATCTTTTAGATTGTTGAAGAATCAATAAATGCTATATTTGATGAAGTTAACTCTCTTTTGGAGAAAAAGTTTATTGATGATGGTGTAGATATCTCCAAAAAATTAGATGAGATGTAACTCAAGAAAAAAGATGAGGTTGAGTCAAGCAAAGGTTCAAAAAATAAGGATGATGGAGATGAAAGGGACCAACAAGAATAGCAAAATGGAGATAAAAAACTTCTCAAGGCAAGACAATTCATGAAGAATCATTCACAATATCAAATCATTAGTAATATTGATCAAGGGACAAAAATAGACACGCTATTAAATACAATCTTGATCATATTTTTTTTCTCAAATTGAACCTAAAAATCTTGATGAACCTCAAAAAGATGAAAGTTTGATTATTACTATGTAAGAAGAATTAAATCAATTTGAGTAGAATCAAGTTTGGGAGCTTGTTTCAAGACCAAATAACTACCAAATTATTAGTACCAAATGGGTCTATAGGAATAAGTTAGATGAACATGGTATTGTGGTTAGAAATAAGGCTAGATTAGTGGCCAAGGGTTTCAACCAAGTTGAGAGTATTAATATTGATAAAACTTTTGCACCTGTGGTTCATTTGGATTCAATTTATATTTTGCTTGCTTTTTCATATTTTTAAATATTTCAAACTATTTCAAATAGATATCAAAATTACTTTTTTGAATGGCTTTTTATCCAAAAAAGTTTATGTTGAACAATCTGCCGAATTTGAGGATTTAAAATTTTTAAATCATGTTTCAAAATTGAAGAAGGAACTATATGGTCTTAAACAAGCTCCAAGAGTTTGGTATGAGAGACTAAGTTTCTTCTTGATTTTAAATGATTTTATAAGGAATTGTGTAGACACCATATTATTTGTATTAAAAAATATAATGACTTATTAGTAGTGCAAATTTATATTGATAACATTATTTTCAATACTACTAATGTAAAATTTTATGAGATGTTTACAAGCACAAAGTAAGAAGAATTTAAGATGAACATGATAGGTGATCTTAACTTCTTTCTTGGACTACAAGTCAAGCGACTAAAAAATAGAATTTTCATAAGGCAAGGTAAGTATGCATGAGAATTGCTCAAGAAGTTCAATATGAATCAAGTCAAAGCTATTGGAACTCCCATGAGCACCTCTATCAAACTAGACAAAGATAAAGATGATGAATGGATCAAAGAAAAGTGGTATAGAAGTATGATTTATAGTATATTATATTTAACCACAAATGGACCGGATATCATGTTTAGAGTATGTATGTGTGCTAGATTTCAAGCATTTCCTAGAAAATCACATCTAGTGACTGTCAAATATATACTTAGATATCTTAGGAATATACTAGATTTAGGATTGTGATATCCAAGAGATGATTATTTTGATTTAATTAGTTTTTAGGATTTGGATTATGTGGGGTGTCATATGCATGGAAAGAACACTAATGGTACTTACCAATTTCTTGGTAAAGCTCTAGTTTCATGGAACTCCAAGAAATAAAATTCTGACTGTTTCTATTGTTGAAAGTGAATATATGTCCATTGGAGGTTGTTGTGCTCAAGTCTTATGGATACAATAAATACTTTGAGATTTTAGATATAATTTTATGAGAATTCCAATTTTTTGTTATAACACTAGTGCCATCAATCTTCCAAAAAATTCAGTTTTGCATTCTCGTTCTAAGCACATTAACATTCGACATCATTTCCTATGTGATTATATTTTGAAACAAGATATTTAATTGGATTTTATTGAAACCGATCATCAACTTGTGAATATTTTCACAAAGCTTTTGAATGAATATCAGTTTATTTTTCTTAGAGAAAAATTGGGAATTTTATTAATTGATTGACCTCCATTTTCAGTTTGAACTTTTTTGTGAGAATTGTTGTTTTCTTATGAACTAATCGTTCAATTTTTATATTGGTCAACCAGTTGTCCTAAGGGATAGTAGAAGGTCTTTTGTCGATTGACCAGTTATTATACTAGGTGACCAGTTTGCAAAGTATGTGCATCCCTGCACTCTCAGTTAGATGACCGGTTTGCTGACATGGTCAACTAGTTTGCAAAAATCAGGTGCAATTTTAAGTTAAAAATCCTAGCAGCCATCCAATTTCTTCATTCCCCTTTGTGTGCAATGGCTCACGGTGACTCCTCAAGGCTCTCTGGCAGCAATTTTGAGCAATCAAAAGCCATCTCGCTAGGTCTAGCCCTTCCTCCCCTTGATTCTCCTCCATCCCTTGCCACAGTTTCTCTTTTTCACCTTCAATGGCTCCAAGGTTCAAGTGTCTTGCTTCCAACAAGAGGAAAGATGATGGCACCTCATCTTCCACTAGTAATCCTGCCTTTCCTCGTAAATTTATATCTCTCGAGAACTTTACTCACTTCCAAAACCAATTTGCATCTTCTAGGATTGTGGCTCCTAGCATAATTTATTTGAATGATCTTCAAGCTTTGAACCTTAGATCTCTCTTTGATGCTCAAGGATGGACATCCTTTGTAGTTGAAAATGAAACCTATCACGATTATGATGTCTGAGTCTTCTATGCTAATGCCTTTTTTAATGAACCTAGTAAAACTTTTGACACCTCCTATGGAGACAAAAACATGCCCCTTAGCACTATAATACTAAGATTGGGAGAGACTATTCCTCACTCCAAGATGGTTTGACTAACTTCCCTCGTATCAGTCAGTTATTGAAATCATATTTGAAAAAAAATTGGAGTGACACTATGAAAAAGTTACAATCAAACCTCCTTCCACCTTGAGCCTATGTGATCTACCAACTTCTAGCCTACACCCTCCTTTCAAAAGGTAGGCATCATAATGAAGTGTATTTCATGGAGCTATATCTTATTTTCTCTCTTTTGACTAGACATAAAGTGTGTTTATCCTATATTATCCTTCACCATATAGCCCAGTATCTTTGATATACCCACACTACCCTTGGCTTTCCTAAAGTCATTCATAGAGTCCTTCAAAACTTTGGTGCTTTGGTCCCTCTTCATGATCACTTCTTGTACCATGTTTTCACATACTTTGATTCCTTCTCCCGCTTCACACTTTATCATATGGGCTTTAGTGAGCATGATGGTATTTGAGTTTGCAGAGCTGTAGAGAAAGACAAGGAGATTGAGATTAGTACCATGGAGGGAGGATAGGGAGATGGACATGCCCGTGCTGAGCCTCCACCCACCACATCCTCTGACTCACATTTTGATCTTGCCGAGAGATTGGGTTGTTTGGAGGATTTTGCATAGAGTGAGACTTCCATGGACGGATTCCACTCTTCCATGGATGATGTCATTGGGATGCTTCATACTTTGTTGGATCGCACTACTCTTAGACTGAGTCCATAGTCTCCCTGTCTTGTATTTTTGTTGGATGTGGAGATTTAGACTTTGATGTTTTTGGATTTTGGCTTATGGTTTACTTTGTGTTTTGGATGCTTCTTTTATTATGGATATTTGAATCTTGCTGGGTTAATTTATGGATCTTTTGGTGTTTGTTTAGTCTCTTAGATATCCACCTCCTAGGTCATGTATATGCATCATTTCAAGGGGAGCTTCTTGCAATTTTCTATGTGTTTATTGTGTTCATGTACTATATATGTGTGTGGATGGCTTGTATGTATCCAAGTTTTCTTTTTTGACTTTACAGGGGAGACTTTATCCATTTTATATCCAATATTGTATTCTACCCTTTTTGTTGATATCACAAGGGGGAGACATATAAAAATACATGAAGTGCACATGCCCATATACACGTATATTCCTACAGATGTCTTTTTGTATACTACAAACTCCCATAGGCGTATTGTACTTTAAATTTTTTAGTATTGCTTTTTGGGGCTTATCATCATAAAAAAGAGTGAGATTATTATCCTTCATAGTTTTGATGATGAGCAAACCATATTTAATACCTATTTGAGTTATGTTTTAGTTAAAGTATATTAAATCTCTCTAGAGTACATTCGAAAGCTTCAAAGAGAAGGAAGTGTGATGGTAGATAGGCGAGTGTGACTTGAATACATTAAAGGATGGTTTGGAAGTAGCTTGAAACTATATCAACTTGAAGATTTGAGGATGACATGAACATAGCTAAAATAACTCAAAAATGCAGCATCGTCTAGGTTTAAATTTTCATTTCTTTTAGTTGAGTTAAGAATTTACTTTGACATTAATTATTTAGAGCATCAATGCCGCGTTGAGTTCTACAAAAAACTCTTAATAGAGTTTTTATAATAAAATCAAACATCCACTTGGCTTAGTGAACGACCCATTATATCAGACAAATGATTTAAATCTTTTGACCTATGTAAAATTGAATGATTGGTTTATGAATCGAACATCTGACTGGAGATGCAGGTTTTGGTTTTTATTAGAACTAGCTGCTTGGTTGGAAATTCCAATTCTGATTTGTTATCACAATTAGATGACCGGTTTGAAACTGGTTGACTGATTGAAAAATCTCCCAATTCTAGCAAACTGGAACTAATCAATCGGTTGTCCAAATGGTCAACTAGCTTGGATTTTTTACATGACCAATGGCTAGTTTTTAGACCATTAGAGTGAAGTTAGTTGTAGGATTTTACTCCCTATTGCCAGTTTCGACCCAAAAAGGTACAAATAGATTAGGATATGCTTCTCTAAATAGTTTTTACATTTTCAAATTCTTTGTGAAAAAGATATCAAAGTGTTGCTAGTTCTCTAGCCATCTTATGCTCTAAGCTTTCCAATTTCAAATAATTTTTCATTGTCCTTCTGCTCAATCTTGAGAGATCGTGTAGTGAGCATAAAAAGTGTATTATTCTCAAATATTTTTCACTTATAATTCACTCTAAGGTTACTACGAGTGGTTGAGAGATTGAAGCTTCGGTTTGGAGGACATCTTGCTGGTTGAAGCAAGATCAAGTATAAGGAGTTGGCTTCACTAATGAAGTGATACTTTAGTAGAGAGTTGAAGTTCTCCAAATCAAGGTAAGAATCATAGAGTAAAAGTGGTTGGGCTCCAAATTATGTTATATCATAGTGCATTCATTTCTCACTTAATTTACATTATTGCACTTGTGATTAATTGAAATTTGCATGACATTGCTTTGTTAATTTGAATTGAATTTTGATTTCATTGAAAATTGCCGTTTTTCTCACAACACCTAATTCAAACACCACCCCCCCCCCCCCCCCCCCCCTCCCCCTCCTCCTCTCTTAGGTGGCTTTTATGAGGTTGGCATGATGAATGACCCAAACACTTGGTGGTAGTTTTTGGCCTTATACTCGAACTTTGTAGTAGTGAGCTATACGGCATTAATGTTACACCACCCTTGTGAGAGCATTTTTTGGAACTTCCAGTAGTAGATATTTATAAGCACTTTTCTTTAACTCATTCCCTTCAGGCTTGTAGGCATTGGTTCAAAGTGACAGAGAGTCAATTTTCACTAGAATGATAGTTTCCACTCTATATACTAAACAGAAACTTTTTTATTGTTGTTCAAGCAGTGGTTCTTTATGACCATGATACATGAGGTACCTTTTCAATCCATGCCCCTTTCACTCTCTCTAAATGCTTCTTCAACCCTGAAGGTAAGACTCCATTTGTTACCTTGATTAAGCCATTTAATTGAGGATGCACTACTAATTTGAACCTATGCTCGATGTAGAGGCTACTACAGTAATCCTTGAATTTCGAATTGTCAAACTACTTATCATTATTAGTGACCAACACCATGGTAACTTGAATCAATAGATGATGTTTTGCTAGAAAAACTCTCATATTTTTTCTTTGTAATTATTGCCATTGGTTTGGCTTCTATCCACTTGGCAAAGTATTCAATTGCCACTACCACAAACTTCCCTTAGTTGGAGACTAGTGGAAACAAACCTAGGATGTCCATCCCCCATTGGTCAAGGGTCAGACAACCTATGTTTGTCAAAGTCAAACTGCTAGACTATGATACATCGAGGTATGCATTTGGTACTATTCACACTTAAACTATGAACTTGGTTTCTTTAGCCACCATGCTCATCTTGTAGTATCCCTACTTGAGGAACTTGTGAGCTAAGTCTTTTTCACCTCTATGACTCCCATATATTTCCTCATGCACTTTTTGAAGGGTATAATTTGCTTTAGATGGTATTAAGCAATGGAAGAGTGACTGTGTGAGTAACCTCTTATACAAGAGCCCTTCCACCAAGATGAAGCTTGCCTCTAGCATTTGATCCTTCAGGTTTCTCTTAAGTCTTATGTTAGCTTTCCCTTATTTAGGTATCTCACTATAGGTTCCATCAAACTTGATTTCTTGGTTATGGTATTCAGCTCGAGGTTAGTAGTGTAACTCAATTATCTGAGGTTTTCCACGAAGGTTTGCCATGTCTATGAGCTTGGCAAAATTAAGGCTAGGTGCATTTACTTTTGCATTACTATCCCTCAGGACTTGACATATTCCATATTGTCCATCCTCCTCATGAGTTTTTATACCTCAGCTTGCTATTGGGCTATCTTAGGTTCTTTACTTCATATTCTCCTATTACCTACAATGACACGAGTTGAGAATCACTTAATACCTTTAATTTTTTGGCCCTAGTTATTTGGGCCACTCATAAATTGAGGAATGCTTTGTATTCTATCACATTATTTGATACAGGGAACTCAAGTTGGATTGAGTATTTTGCTACTCTTCCATTTGGACTCGCAACATAGTACTGACTTTGCTTCCTAACTCGTGAAAGAACAATCTACTTGAATTTTCCATGATTTGATGTCAAATCCTACAAGGTACAAAGTGGCCTCCACCATGAAGCCCACCAAGACTTGGGCCTTGAATGCTTTCCAAGCCTCAAAAGTGACATCAAACTGGTTTAATTTGATGAATTATTTAAGTAATCTCCTTGAGATATATGGCTTCTACAATATTTGTCGAGATGGGAGGTTTATCAATACAACGATTGGGTATGCTTGGAAGTATGATCAAAGCTTTGCATGGCCAAGACAAAAGCATAGGCCAATTTCTCCAAATGAGAGTACCAAACTTTCACTCTGGTAAGGACGTGGGTCGTGTAGTACATTAGATGCAACTTCCTATCTCGATCACTCACCAATATTGAACTAACAACCTAATCTAAAGTTACTACACAAAGATATAGTGCTTCATCCTGTGCAGGTCTAACTAGTAGAGGGAGTTTAGAAAGGTATTATTTTAGTGCTTTGAATGTTTGATGGCACTCTTGAGTCCATTAAAATATGTACTTCTCTTTGAACACCCTAAAGAAATGAAGCCATTTTTCATCTGACTTGGATAGAAAGTGGTTTAGTGCAGCTAAGTAGCCTATAAGTTTTTGCATCTCCTTCATCAAGCTCAGTGGGTTCACATGCATGATTATTTTGATTTTCTTTGGGTTTTCTTCAATATCTCACTCTAAGACTAGATAACCAAGGAATTTTCCTGAGCTAGCTCCAAACACATACTTCTCTGAGTTTAGTTTCATTTTAAACTTTTTGTAATATTTCAAATGCCTCTTCCAGGTTGGTGTGGGGTTCTTCAGCTCGACAATTCTTCATCAACATATCATTGATGTATGCTTCTAATTTTCTACTAAACTAGGAATCAAAGACCTAGTTCACCATCCTTCGATATGTCTCTTCTACATTTTTTAGTTCAAAAAGCATTACAATAATAATAAAATGTACCTTGGTCAGTGATAAATGACACTTTTCTTCATCTCTTGGATGCATTTGAATTTGGTGATAGTTCAAAAATATATCCAAGAAGCTGAGAAGTTGATGACCCAAAGTGAATCTATCAATTTATGCACATTCACAATATTTACAATCTACTTTGGGTACTTAACTTCTCTAATGAATCCTATACTTAGAAGCCTATTTACCTCTTTAGAGTTGGCTTTTTGTTACTCTAGGATGAAGTGTCTCTTCTTCTATTTGACTAATTTGTGGTTCTTGGCTACTGCCAGTTCATGTTGTGCCACAAAGAGATCTATCCCAAGTAGGTCTTTCAGGGCCCAAGTGAAGAAATCTTGGCTTTTCCTCAGAAACTCCCATAATTTAGTCCTTAGAGAGCCAAGGAGATGTACCCTGAGCTTTAGCATTTTCCTTGAGCTTTCATCTACAATGAAGTTGATAAGTTGCTCCATCGATTCAACATGTGCCTGCTTTTAGCTTAGTGGCTCATTTGTGAGTCTTCTCGACCATTAGGCTCTTTTCTTTTTAGCTTGAATTATCTTCCCTGTAGGTCACCTCGCATCTCCTAGCTAGACTTTAGTCTCTCCATGCTTCATAGGTACCATTTTTAGTAAAAAATCTCATTACCAAATAGAAAGTTGTGACTATTACTTAAAGTTGATTGAGAGCTAAATGACCTGGGATGACATTGTAAGTTGCATGAGCCCGAACCACCACAAACTTTTGACCCTATGATGATGTCTCTTTGGTTCTCTCCTACTATTAATAGAAAGCCAATTATGCTGAGTGGGGTGATTGAATCGCTTGTGAACCTAGTAAGTGTTCCAACATAGGGATCTAGCTTCTACTTTATCTTTATATGGTTGTAGTCTTAGGTAAATATAGTATTTGTCAAGTTGCCCATATCCATCATGATATGTTGTATGATGTACCCATCTATGATGGCAGAGATGCCCTTTCACTTCCTCCTACCCCTAGTGATTATTCAGCATTTTTCAGTTGATAGCGAAGCTTCACTTTGATTAGGATGTCTCGTGAGGATCATGTTCAAGTATTCTTTCATCAGGGGGTTATGGAGTTTGGTAGTGGTGTTTTTCCAAGGTGATTCTTGCTTGTTTTGCTTCTGCCCTCAAGGATCTTCAGTTTGGATTTCATGTATGAAAAACTAGCTGAGGTGATCCTCTTTGATGAGCCAGTCTATCTCATCTTTGAGATGCCCGCACTCCTCAACATTGCGATTATGGTCTCTCTAGAATCTACAGTACTTGGTTTTATTCAATTTTTGCATATTAAAGTGGAGAGGTAGGGGTTTTCTCGAATAGTCCCTATGCTTGATATAAGCCAATATCTTGGCCCTTGAATTTTTTAGAGATGTATAAGTGTGGAAATCACTTTGACATTCTTTGTACTCAGTACATTACTTCTTAGACTCTAGAGGTTTCACCTTCTTGCACTCTTTCTTCGGCTTATTGCTCCCCTCAGACTCCCTCTTAATTGGGATTACCTTCTTAGCATCACTACAATCTTTGACTTATTGGATGAATTCAGCTAAGGTCTTGGGAGGTCTGTGAGCTATCTCATAAGCTATCTTAGCTTGCCAAATCTCATTTATTATCACAACGAGGATGATGAAGCCATTTAATTCGGTTACCTCCAACCTATACCTATTAAACCTAGGTAGGTACTCTCTGAGGCTTTTCCCTTTCTTCTACTTTATTTTTAGGAGGGTCGAAGGGTATCACCAATCTCAGGGATTCTTGATAATATGGAGCTATTAGCATACATATAGTAGTAAGTGAAATGAATGATGTTAGTTCAACTAAGAAAGCAAAGTGGCATGAGTACGGTAAATTTTACAAACAAGCCATACCCAAGTCATCATGACCAATTATCGTATTCCAAGGGCTATATAGTGCCTAAATTCAAACAATTTAATAACATTGACAATCCTGAGCAACACATAACTTACTTTGTGACTTTGTGTGGAGATTTACGTAACAAGCCCTCATTATTACTTTGCCAATTCTTAGCAAGGTTAAATGGAGTAGCATTTGAATAGTATGCTAGTTTGTAAATAGAATTCATACAAACTTAGTCATAAATAAAATAAGCCTTGCAGATTAGGTTTGGAAGAGTTAGCAATAAGGTAACCATTGCAGATCTTGTCTCAATACCAAAGTGCAATAATGGATCAATGTTAGATTACATCACATGATAGAGGAACCTCAGTATCAGATGTGAGAAATCCACAAGTCAATTCAAGACTATAAATCTAATCCTTGATAATATGAGGAAGCATTAGATGATACCCTACCTAAGTACTTCTTCCATCCACGCTTTTCAAAACCTTATTATACAAGTCAAAAAGTTAGAGAGAATTGGCCCACAAATCTTAGCTAATTTGTAGAATTTCAAACTAGAAAAAGATAAGGCAAGATAAGGGCAACCCTCTAAAAATGTGAGGGTAGCATTCATGACAAATGAATAAAATAAGTCTGCAAATTTCACCACAAGTAGAGATATCTCTCAGAAATTACCAACTCTTAGGGGAGATAGAGGTACAATCATCTAACAGTCTCGAATAGAAGCTCAAGAAAAAAAAAACTCTTTGAAGAGAGAAAGGGTAAGCAAAATCTTCTATAATATCCTAAAATTAGGCATCTAATTGCTAGAATGCAAAAGATCAGACGAAGCAAATAAAAAGGATCATCCAAATTATTTTCCTTATCATAGAGTCTTGGATTATACCATTAAAGACTACTATATATTTAAGGATAGATTGAGAAGCAGTATTGAGAGGGCAAGTTAACTTTCTTAAAATCAACTCTATTTGATACACCTAGCGAACACATTAATCACATCACTCTATGTTTGAGAGACATAAACTACTTGTTGGACTCCTTTATAGGGAGGAAGAATAACATACACCTAAATAAGAGCACTTGTGAGAGATTTGCATCTATAAAAGGCTAAAGAAGCTATCAGACTAAGAACCTTGAAAATCCTATGATGGTAGTACGAAATTCATCAGAAGAAGCTTCCCTACCTACCCAAAACATCAAAAGAAGAAGAAGAAGAAGTTGATCCAACCAACGGAATACACATTTGAGAAATTAGCCATCTAAGAGTACATTAATACCTTGGAAGAATGCGTCGAAGGAGAAAGAAATCAAGTAACTCTCAATAAATTCCTTCCTAATAAACTCAGAGCTTTATTCGAGGACTCTAACATTGAGAATAGGGAAGAAGAGCTCCAAGTGACAACATGTGCTACTATTATTGCTATTGAAAACTCACAATCAAGTCAATTACGAGAGTCATCTTACATGCTAGTGATGATGAAGTTTAGAGTGCAATGCAGGAAGAAGCAAATGAACTTGTCCAGCATGTCATTGATGAAATAGAAATTCCCACAAGCCTTCCAGTGGAATGCTACCAAAATAACTATGTCCGAAGGTGGTTTGCTTGTGAATACAACTATGGCATGATTAAGCTACAGCTAGATATTGTGAAGGATCTAGCCATAACTAATATTAGGACACAAATGCAAGTGATGATTGAATGCATGCAAGCTATGACCCTCCACATGGAAAGCATATCAAATGTAACTAGCATGCTTTGTGAAGAGATTAAAAAGATCAAAAAACTAGTCAAAAAGAGAAGGAAAAAACACACAAAAGGCCTTGGATAAATGGCAAAAAATCACCTACTAACCTCCTAGAGACCATGATGACCATCCATGCCATCCACCTTGGAAGTGAATTAAGGAAATAAACACTTTTGAGGACAATTATTTGCATCAATTTCTCATTGCATGTTGACTCATATGAATGCCTTAGACACTAATAATCAGCCAGCTCAGTCCCCATCAAATCACCTAATGACAAAATGATCAACCCATTAAGTTTAGTGAAGTCCCAATCTTAGAGCTTGTGGAAGGATGATCTTTACCAACTTTAGACAAGCTATATATATAAGACATAGATGATGAATTTGACTCTATGTCTAAGGCAGAACAATCTACAATCACTTCAGAAGGCCCTATACTAGTAAGTGCTAGAAGAAAAGCAGGTATTTTGCAAAATAATCAAACAAGCTAATGCCAATGTCTATCCAACTCTTGTGTCAAGCCAATTCAAACACCTCCAAAAAAAATACCTTAAATACAAAGTTCTAAAGAAGATCATGCTAATCAAAGATCTCTCAACTAGGAAAATTCATGTGCCTAATTCCTATGTTAAGTGAGAGGATTATTAGCCAGCCACATCCTTGAAAGGCACCCAGAAAGTTATCGATTAGAGGCAAGGATCCATTACCTCTTGTCATATGATTAGCATCAATAGTGACTCTAAAAAAGAGTTTAGTTGGTCCTAAGATGCTAGAAGTCAACTAAGAAATGCAAATCAAGTATAGCTCAAGAGTGTAAAGTATTACCCTAGGCAATTCCCAATACTTAGAGATAAGAATATCTCAAAGGACAAAAATAAAGAAAAATAAATCCAAATAAATGAAGATGTAGAATCTTTGCAAGCTGAACTTGTGCCGAAAAAGGTTGAGTATAACGTAGTTGGTCACCTCAAGAAATCCCTATCATGCTAAGCATTTTTTATACCCTAATGATTGTGGGATTGAAATTTGTGGCTTAGAATAACAGAGACCCTAGAGAGCAACCTTGAAATAACAAATCAAAATGTGTGGCATTTGAATGCCCGATCAAGTATTGCGAGAATATGACTTTCAATAGACACAAACTCTTATTATTACTTATCTTTATAATTATTAGAAACTTCCTAAAATGAGAAACTTTGATAATAAAATAGAGACACAAAAGAAAAGAAATTATCCTTTGATTCACTTGAGAAAAAGGTATATGTCTTGAGTAAGAGCATATTCTCACTTTATAATTAAATGAATTTAAATTTATAATCATGAAAGTATATGAAATGAGAAAAAGAAAGTGGGAAAGGCTTGATCACCTCATTGCTCCACTTCTATGTACTGGATGGCGTGGAGTCTGACTCGAATGAATGCTTGGATTAATCCTTGGTGAATGTTGATAATTTGAATTGATTTCAGGGTGTGGTTAACTACCTTGATTTGTGTTAGTTGATCCTCTTATGATCTGGAGCATTGCCTAGTGACATAACAGAATATGAAAATAAGGGAGGAAGTGGGAAAAGGTTTGAAGTGTGGCCAACATTCTTGAGCATGTTGGTGATTAACCTCATTTGATAGTGTTATCAATAACTTGTTGAGTTTAGCTTGAAATGTAGTTGATAGTTTTGAGCATTGGCAATTAATGACCTTTGATAGTACTACCAATGACTAGTTAGATTTAGGTTAAAGTGTGACTGATAGCTTTGAGAGTTGGCAATTAATTTCTTTTGATAACATTATCAATGACTTATTGGGTTTAGCTTGAAGTGTTGCTAATAGTTTTGAGCATTGGTAATTAACTTTTTTAATAGTTTTACTAATGATTTGTTGGGTTTAACTTGAAGTGTGATTGATAGCTTTAAGCGTTGGTGATTAACTTCTTTTGATAGTGTTACCAACAACTTTTGGGTATAGCTTGAAATATGACTAATAGCTTTCAGTGTTGGTGATTAACTTCTTTTGATATCATACCAATGACTTATTGGGTTTAGCTTGAAGTATTTACCTTGATTGGGTTCTTGATGGATCTGTTAAAAACTTGGGGTCGACCTATATTGGACCCTTGTTCAGTTTAGATTCAAATCTTAAGTTTGAGTTTAAATTGACTTGATTCAAGTTTAACCTATTCTGGTTCACGTTTGAATATGTTTCTAGTTTATATTTTGACTCATTTTGGGTTTAAGTTTTGACCTATTTTTGGTTTAGATTTTGACCTATTTTCTAGTTTTGGTTTTGACCTATTTTGGGTTTAAGATTTGACCTATTTTTGGTTTAGGTTTTGACCTATTTTTGGTTTAGGTTTTGATCCATTTTTGGTTTAGGTTTTGACCTATTTTCTAGTCCTAGTTTTGATCTATTTTGGGCTCAGGTTTTGACCTATTTCTGGTTCAAATTTTGACCTATTTCTAGTTCAGATTTTGACCATTTCTAGTTCATGTTTTGACCCATTTCTTATTCAGGTTTTGACGTATTTTTAGTTCAGATTTTGGCCTATTTTCTAATTCAAGTTTTGACCTGTTTTATGCTTTAGGTTTTGACATATTTCTGGATCAAATTTTGAGTTTGGCTTGACCCAATTTTGGTTCCGTCTGAACTTAGTTTAACCCAATTGGGATTTGATTTGAACCTAGTTTGAACTTGTACATTGAATTCAATTTGACCTGATTAAAATTTAGTTCAAACTTGATTTGACCTAGTTGGGGTTTGGTTCAAACTTGGCTTGACCTGGTTGGGACTTGATTCGAACTTGGCTTGACTCAATTAGAGTTTAAGTCAAATTTATCTTGATTTAGTATGGATGGTGTTTGACTTGCTTTGGAGTTTAATTTGAATGTTATTTAACTCAATCAGCTTTTAATTCAAATTTGTTGTAGCTTGACTCAATTAGAGTTTAATTTGAACTTGTTTTGATTTAGTTCAAGTATTGTTTGACTCAATTGGAGTTTAATCCAAACTTGTTCTAATTTTAGGTTGTCATAATTTGATCTTGAATTGGTTTAGGCTCTGGTTGATCAAGACTTGACCTAATTTGTACTAAACCTGAACCCAAGTCATCAATTCTCTGATTAAAATAGATGATAGGTTGGGGTATCGATCCACCAATAGAGCAAGGGTCATTCCAAATTTTCAGAACCAAATGACCAGTTCAGATAGTGGTCGTTCGACAAAGCAGGTGTCTTTCTTAGTTTGTCAGAATCAATCAACCGATTGAGGGCATTGGTTGAGTAGTAGAACCTTTTTTTTGCCCGTCTAGACTAGTTTTAGTCATTTGTTTTAGGTCCATTTTATTGCTTTGAGTCAATTTGGTTCCATTTATTTATTTTAGCCTAGTTTATTTTAAGTTTAATGTGATTGTATTATTTTTAATTTGATTAATTTATGTCTATCGATTTGCTTTGGATTGAGAGCCCTCGAGCTATTATGATGATATTAGGTTGAGCCTGTAGGCTAATCTTGAGTTGTATTGACTTTTAAGTGAGCCCATTGGCTAGTCCTTAATTTGAATAGATGGTTAGACTAACCCATAGGCTGGCCTTTAGTCTAAATAGATATTAAATGAGCTCGTAGAGTAGTATTTAGTCTGAATAGATATTAGATGAGCTTGCAGCTTGGCCTTTAGTCTAAATAGATATTATACAAGTATGCAGGCTAGCCTTTAGTATGAATAGATATTAGATGAGCCCACAGGTTGGTCTTTAGTCTGAATAGATGTTAGACAAGCCCACAGGTTAGCCTTTAGTTTGAATAGATGTTAAAGAAGCCCATAGGATGGTCTTTAGTTTGAATATATGTTAGACGAGTCCATATGCTAGCCGTAAGTCTGAATAGATATTAGACGAGCCCATAGGCTAGCCTTTAGTCTGAACAGATGTTAGACAAGCTTGCAAGCTAGTTTTTAGTCTAAATAGATGTTAGACAGGTCCGTAAATTGGCCTAAATAGAATTCATCAAGAATAAATAGAATTTCCAGTTAAAAGATTGATATATTAGTTCTCAGGTTCTGAAGATAGTCAAATTAATGACTGATGCTACATTCTATATGATCGACATTGATACGTCACACAAGGTATTGTAAGGGAGACCATGGGTATATGAAAATAAAGTAGTATTATCAATCTTATATTGATGTCTCAAATAATTCAAGAATGGTGAAGAATGTATTGATGGGCATATACATCCTTTTGGTGTTCATGAAATACATTATGATGATGCAAAATATTATTAAAGGCCATATGCTGGTAAAGAGTCTACTTCCATTAGTCAAGTAAAGAAAAAGATTACTAATATGATATTTGGCTCTCCTTATCTAGAGAGCGACATAGAGTTTTTAGACAAAAAAACCCACAATTTTGTTTGGGTAGCTATTCTTCTAATGAAAATAACACTAGGAGTCTAAAAGAAAGTACCCTTCTTATTATGAAGGTCCTAGAAGACTTAAATAATTAGATGAGCTAAATACAAATAATGTAGAGGAATTAATAACTTTTTATGTTCCCCCACAACATAAGGAAGAAAAGAAGATATTGTTTTATACAACGAATTCCTATCTCCCAAGCATGCATGAAATTTTGAAAATAAAAGATCCAAAAGATGATGGTGGCTATCAGCGAGTAGCCATACCCAAATTTTTTCAAAGAAACTTCATCAAATAATCAATAAATTTAGCTATACATTTTAACAAACAAAAGAAAAAAGTCATTTCTTCAAAAATCTATGGGACCCATTCCAAGGGTGTGCTTATATTCTCAGAAGAGTAAAAAAGAATTTTAAGGGACTAGATTATATTGCTCCAAGCATTCATATATGCCTTATGGTCATTAAAGTCTTTGTCTGACAATAATGATGATGACACATCCTTAGAACCATTCGAGACACAAATTGTGTGCATCAAACTAGCAATGGCTTTTCAAACACTAAGGAAGGTAAAGTCCTCAATAAACTCTATCATAACTTGAAGACGGGCATAATGTAGCTGAAATGCCTTCAATACTAGAGGAAGAACCCTTGCCAAATTTTATTCAATAAGATGGTGAAGAGGTAATCCTTAAGCCAAAATAAGCTCCATTAAAACTCAAAGACAGGGGAAATCCATGATCAATGAAGTAGTAAAAATTAACGTAGGTTCAGAAGAAAACCTTAGGCCTACCTTTATTATCACACAACTCTCAGGAAAAACCAAGTCTAGCTCAAAACAGTACTCAAAGAATACATTGACTATTTTGCATGGAGCTACAAAGAAATACCTGGACTAGATTCTAAAGTCATAGTCCATTTGTCTGCTATCAATCCTGATATTTCACATGCAAAATAAGTACCTAGGAAAATAAAATTCGACCTAGAATAAAAGATAGTTGAAAAAATAAAAAAATTGATTAAAGTAGGTTTTATCAAAAAAGAGAAATATCCAGATTGAGTAATAAGAATTATGCTAGTCAAAAAGAAAAATGGCCAAATTTGCATATATGTGGACTATAGGGACTTAAACAAAGTATGTCTAGAAGATGAATTTTCATTACCAATTATAAAATTATGATTGGAGGCATAGCTGATTTCGAACTATTCTTCTTTATGGATAATTTTTCAAGATATTATAAAATTAAGATGGTCCTAATGATGAAAAATATACAGTCTTTCAAACTCTAATTGGTATTTACTGTTATAAAGTGATTCCTTTTGGGCTTAAGACTGTAGGCGTCACCTACCAAAGGGCCATGACCTAAATCCTTGATAACTCATACACCAAATAGTAGGGTACTATATGGATGATTTGGTGGTCAAAGCTAAAGCTAAAGACAACACATTCAAGACCTAAAAGTGGTTTTTAACTATCTTAGGAAATATAACTTAAAATAATCCTATAAAATATGCCTTTGGGTATCATTAGAAAAATTCTTCAGCTTCATGGTTAGACATTGGGGGATTGAAATTGATCCATCTAAGATCAAAGCTATGTTGGATATGTCACCACTTAATAATTTAAAATAGTTGAGGTTATTCCTTGGCTGACTCACATATATAAGGAGATTCATTCTGAATATTTCCAAAAAATGCAAACGCTTTTCCAAATTAATGAAGAAGAATACTCCATTTATCTAGGATCAAGAATGCCAACAAGACTTTGAAGGGATTAAGAAATATCTCTTAAAGCCACCAATCTTGGTGATACCTGTACCTGATAGACTCTTAATCCTTTACATGGCTGCAATTGAAAGATTTCTAGAGGCATTTCTCACCCAAAATAATGAATAAGGCAAAAAAAAGTACACTCTACTATTTGAGTAAAATACTAGTGGGGCAAAGAATAATTACTCTCCTATCGAGTAGTATTTGGTGCTCATATTAGCAGTCAAGAAGCTTAAATATTACTTACTCTCTTGCCAAATCATTTTAATATCAAGGATTAATCCTATAAAATACTTAATGACCATACTCATACTCATTAGAAAGCTAATAAAATGGACCCTAATCCTTATAGAATATGACATCAAGTTCACTCCTAAAAGATAGTTAAAGGATAAGTGCTTGTTGATTTTCTCATATCTCATCTAATGCTAGACAACTTTTCATTGAGTTACAAACTCCCCGATGAAGAAACCCATTTTGTCAAAGATGAAGAATCCTATTGGAAGCTATGCTTTGATTGGGTATCATCTATCAAGCTAGAAATCAAACTGAATCTTGCACAAATTAAAGCAAGCATTGGACTCATATTTGTCACCCTAAATGGGTGTATTTTAAGAAATCTCTATTCTCTCTCAAAATCATGTACAGATAATGAGATTGAATATGAAGTCCTAATTATAAAGCTGGAAATATCCCTTAATATGGGAATCTAATGCCTATACATTTTTGGTGATTTGTAGTTGGTAATAAGCCAAGTGGAAAGCAGATTCAAAATTGATAAATTTAAGCTACTCAAATGCTATGAAAAAGCTTGAGAACTCATGGGTTCAAATAGTTAAAGTTCCTTGTTTTGTTAATGTGGAAGCTGATTTTTTAGTTAAGTTAGTTAAGAAATTAACTGATCTTTATCAAGAAAAAAATTTTAATCATAGTTTATCACATACAAGTGATAAGTTTAGTTTTCTGAGTCAAGCACAAGAAGGCTGAATCCAAAGTGAGAAAGTAGATGATAGATTGGAGAATACTATTTATTGACTATCTCAAAAATGGTGAACTCCCATAAAATAAATTGGCCCAAGTGCAACTCAGGAAGAGTGTCACACATTTCCTACTCATTAGTAACACTCTTTATAGGAGGCCTTTTGATCAACTAATTTTATGCTGCCTTTCCGATGAAGAAGTAAAAAAAGTCACGTACAAAGTACACTTTGGGTTTACGGAGCTCATCAACTAGGTCCTAAAATAATGATATATTAAGCATATTAGTTATTATTGGCCTATAATGGTGTGAGACTACATCAAATATATGCAGAAGTATCACCTATATCAAATTCATTGTGACTTTATTTATTAGCATCCAAATCCTCTCCATCTAATGGTATCATCATGGCCATTTGAGATAGAGCGTGGATATAGTTGCCCCAATTGAGATCTCTTTTTTCAAAAATCATCACTTCATATTGACAGTGACCGTTACTTCTCTTAGTGGGTAGAAGTAATTCCATTATAAGAGGTAAAAGCTAATATCATCATTCATCGAGAACACATCCTATACTAATTTAGTACTCCCCAAAGAATCATTTCTGATACCAAGTCATCCGATAGGATTATTCTTAAAAAAGTGTTATGCATAAGCCTCTGGAGACAATAAAAAAAGAGGAAAAAAGTATTTATTTGCTTGAGCCAATTTTCACTAAAAATCAGATTGAATCAAAATTCAATCAGAATATGAGATTGAATGGCACTTGATTATGACCCAAATGTTGGTCTAAATTGGACTCAAATCACGATCAAATTTGAACAAAAATGAATTCAATTTGAATTTAAATTATTGAGAAATTCTATCTCAAATTAAAGTGAGCTAAGTGGGTTGAATATTTAGACCAAAGTCAGACTCAAAATTCATCAAATATCTGAACCAAAATAAAAATTATAAATATTTAAGGTAATTTTGGTCAAAATCAAATTTGATTGAAACATGATTAAAATTGAGATTTGCATGCCACTAAATTATAACTCAAATATGGGTCTCAGTCAGGTTTAAGTTGTGTCTGAGTTTGATTAAAAATTGAGCTCAATTGGACATAAATAATTGAGAAATTTAGGCTCAAGCTAGGCCTAATCCAAATGACCTAATTGGGCTAGTTTTTGGACCAAAAGTGAGCCCAAAATTCATCTGAAACTTGGGCCAAAATGACAAAATGGAAAAAAATTATAAATAGGCCCCTGAATTTAATAAATCCTCATAAATAGGTTTTTGACCGGATTTTTCTTACAAATAGACCCTGAATAAGAATTTTACAGAAAAGTCTAATAAAATACTAAAATTATAATTAGCCCCGCAAAATTTAGGATTTGCAGGTAAACCCTTCGAAAGATCAATAATTATAATTTGATCGCCATGAAATCTAGGATTTGCAAATAAATCCCTCTAAAATTCTCCATAACTCCAAAATTCTTTATTTATAAATAAGTTCCTAGATTTTGGATTATTTGCATAAAAGTCTCTCAAAAATTTTTATTATAAATAAGTCTAAATTTTATTTAAAAAGAATCCTAGAAGTTTTAAAACTTTATCAACAAGTCTTTTTTTGCAAAAATATCCCTTGAAAATTATAGAATTATAATTTAGTTTAATTTTTCGAAAGAAAATTTACAAATAACTCTTCTATAATTTTAATATTTGGGATATGTACAAGATATCATCATCTATAACAAATGGATTTATACATATCTCTTCACATGCTCATCCAAATTCTGGATAAACCCTATCCATATCTGTTTACATCCACATTCATCATTCAAAAATTCAAACAAAGAAGATTTAGTTACAACCTAACTCTATCTCTTCAAGTCCTATAAAAACCCATGGAACTTGTAAAATTAGAGAGGATAGAGGTCAAAGGCAGATAGAGAACGGAGATTAGGATCGGAAGTCATCAAGATTTGGAGTTTTGGGATTAAAAAAGGGGTAATTATCTAACATTTCTTTTTTTTTTTTCTACTAATCTTCTCTCTATTTCCCTTCTTCCTCCTCCTTGTGAGGTGTCCATTTATTTGCCGACACCCTGTTACCCTAGCTAACCACTTTTGGTCACCCGAACAATTGAACCGTCTCCAACTGCTTCGACCTCCTACCACCCAACCTACTATAGACTACTGTTGCCCCTAGCTAAACACCTCAAGCATGTTGTGCCTCATCCAATACTTCTTATTGCCAGGAAGTGACACTCTGCCGCCCTGGCCACAATGTTCTTGTGGCCATGTGACCCAACTACCACCCAGGTAGCGTCTCTGCCACCCCAAACTGCAAGTTGAGCTGCCGGCTCCTGCAATGGCCTTCACCAGTGTTGGACTTGTAACCATGTTCTAGTGAGCCTCTAGCACCAACAATGCATCTCTCTACTTCTTGCTATCTTCTCCACCACTCTCTCGCTTCACCAGCGTAAGCCCCTGCAGCCATCTTTTGGCAAACCTTAGCACCACCTTCTCCTTCCTCTACACCTGAGCCATCGATCCACCTCTAATAAGCAATCTCGTCATCAAATCTGGGAGAGATCTCAATGCTAGTGTGGTGGGAGCTCTACAATTTCCTAGACTTTATTGATCTGGAGTTCTAATAAGCTTTTTGAATGTCTTACGCCATTTTCTCCTTCCTCCACCCTATGCACCACTCGCATAGGACCATGGTCCACCTGCAGATTAGCTTCACACCTTGCTATCACTCTAGCCTTCAGGCTCACACTCAACCAACATTTGGACTCCCACCAAGCCAGCTTTCAAGCTCGCATCTAAGCCAGTTTTCGAACTTGCACCTAGTCAGCCCTCGAGCTCGCACTAAACTAGCTTTTAAGCTTACAAACTAAGCCAACTTTTGGGTTCACACATTTGAAGCTAGGCTCAAAGTCAAACCAGACAATAGCCCAGCCGAGTTGAACTAGGTTGACTTGAATTTAAATTGAAGTCCATCACGATGCATACCTAGACTTGACAAGGATTCAACACAAGGTTTAACTTGACTCAAGCCAAGTGAAATCAAACTAAGTCCCACTAGGTGTGTTGAACCTTCAGTAATACTCCAAGGCTATGAATAATGAGTGATATTACCACTCTATCCTAAACTAGAATTAGTTTAAATAAGAACTAAATAAGGTCAAACTGAGTTTTGCCTGGTGCACTACAAAAGCATTTAGCAATATTTCAAAGCTATTTCCAACTTCATAAGCTATTGGTGATGCTATCAAACCAACAAAGTTAATTGCTAATATGCTCAAAGTTGTTGGTCACACTTCAAAGCTAGTCAACCCCAAATGTCATTGATGATGCATCTTCCAAGCTATATCCAACCCTATACAGTATTGGTGACACTATCAAATCAGAAAAGTTAATTGCCAATATACTCCAAGCTATTGATTGCACTTCAAAGTTATATCCAACCCTATAAGTCGTTGGTGATGCTATCAATCCAAAGAAGTTAATCGCCAATACAGTCAAAGCTATTGACCACACTTCAAAGCTATACCTGAGCCCCTAAGCTTTTGGTGATGCTATCAAATCAATGGAGTCAACCAATAATACTCAAAGCCATTGGCCACACTTCAAGCTAGTCAACCCCATAAACAGTTGACGATATACTCTACAAGCCAATCAACTCCCCAAGCAGTTGACAATGTGCCCTATAAGTTAGTCAACCCCACAAGTAGTTGACAATGTGTCTTTTAAGCTAGCAAGCCGTAGATGTAGTTAGTGATATGCTCTTTAAGCTAGTCAACCCAAAAATAATTGATGATATAATTTTCAAAATTATACCTAACTCCATAAGCCATTAGTGACATTGCCCAAACAATAAAGTTATTGTCTATGCATTGTCGGCTAAGAAAACACTCCAAAATCAATGAAGTTATTGCATACATCTTATGGCTATGCAAACACTTCAAGGTCAATGGAGTTATCATCAACACCTTATTAGTTAACGGAAACACTCCAACCCAAATGGAGTTATCACCCATATCCTATCGGCTAATGAAAATAATCCAACCCAAATGAAGTTATCACCTATGCCTTATCAGCTATGAAAGCACATCAATAAAATCAAAGAAGTTATCATCAATGCCTTATTAGATAAAGAAAATACTTCAAATCATGAAGTTATCGCCAATGCTCAAGGCTATTAGAAACACTTTAAATTTCTTCCATTTCCTTCTATGATTTGGATCAAACACCACATGGTCTAGCGCAAGAGGAGTAAGGTAGCAGCACATATCAACTTCTTTTCTGCTCTTTCTTTTCCTCTATTCTTTTTATGTTTTCTATAATTTTATATCAAAATTTATTATAAAGTAAAGGTATATCTTTATGTAAGCCATGTACCATCTTTCTTAAATCAATCGAGTACTTTCTTCTTTTCTTTTTTATGCCTCTATTTTATTAGTTAAGCTTCTTACTTTAGGAGGTTCTTCATAATTATCGGGGTAATTAACAACAGGGGCTTGCGCCTGTTAGAAATCATGTTCCTACAGCACCTAATAGTGCACTTTGAATTAAAATAAATTTTGATTTGTGATTCAAGATCGCTCTTCAGTGTCTCTACTATCCTAGGTGGTCAATTTTGATCCCATAAATTTTGGCATGCCCGGTAGGATTTGAGTCTAACTCAATCTCATTTCGAGAACTTTTCTTTGATTTGTGGTAAGAATTGTGTACTGTATAAGCTAAACACATTATAGCACCGGTCGGCCATAAATTCTGGCACACCCAGTAGCATTTGACTTCTCCTCTAAGTAGATAAACCCAATTAAAATAGGAATAGATCATAAAAAAAAGTTAAAAGCTGATGATTGATTAAGAGAGAGAAAAATGGCATTATCAAGTGGCCCTCCTATTCCAATCCACACTATCATCCTCAGTGAAGGGTTTACGACACACTTTATCAATCAACAATCACTATGGAGATAAAGTTGCAATCAATGATCACTATAGGGGTAATTGGAATCCATATAAGCATGAATTAACCCCTGGCCTTCTACCTAGTGGGCAAAAACTAAGTCCACTTAGGGGGCAAAGGCCTCTCATCCAAGAGGACAGAGACCTCCTATCCAGGGGTAAGGACCTCCCATCTAAGGAGCAATGGCCAAACACATTTAAAGGGGCTAAGTCCAAATGACATTATGCCAATGCTCAATGACAAAATAACAACTATCGTGGGGGTAAATGGAGTTTATATCAATCATCAGGCTATGTCCAACTCCATCTAATTCATACATGATATTTCTGCTTTCACTAATAGCATCATTGCTCCTAGCATTGCTAATACTACCATTGATCCAGTTACTACTTCACTTATCTAATACCGTTTAGCCCCTCACCCCCACCCTATGGCAAAGATCAAGTCCACCTAAGGAGAAAAAGATCAAGTTGACCCAGAGGGCAAAAGATCAAGTCCATCCCTACGGGCAAAGATCAAGCCCACCCGGGGGCAAAAAATAAAGTCTATCTATGGGGCAAAAGATCAAGTCCACCTTGGAGGCAAAATACCAAGTCCACCAAGGGGACAAAGACCGAGTTCTCCTCAGCAACAAAGGTCAAATTTTATTATATTGAATCTTGATGATGAAACAAAGGTTTCATTAGCAAATTAGGACATCAATCTTTCAAAGACTAAGCAATAGGTAAAAGTTAGTTTTGATTACTTACAACTTATCAGAAGAAGGATCAATGGGACATTCGATCGACTTCAGGATGTCAAACAGAATCTAAAGCTAGATTCTATAATTCTCACCTCTAATGTTACAAAAGGCTAAAAGAGAACAACAGACAGATACACGTTCAATCTTCTTTAGCTGAGAAAGGGGCAAGGCCATCTTCACTAGACTGATTAGTGGACAAGTAACTAAATCTAAAAAGAAGAATACTTGCACCAAGTTAATAATATGGAAGAGTTAAATGATTGCATGAGCTTCAAAACCACAAAAAATGTCTAGCCTATGACGGAATATCTAGTCATATCAAAACTAACTAGTCAAGTATGCATTCTATACTTCTCAAGGCATCACATAAAAAAGAATTAATAATAATAATAATAATAATAATAATAATAATATATTATTATTATATAATAATAATAATAATAATAATAATAATTATTATTATTATTATTTAGCATTCAGGTGAAATACTTTCTATGTTAGAAATAAGGTCTCTGAAAGTGAAAGAGAAATATATAAAGACAAGGATGGTCGATGATGAAATATGGTAGAGTTGGAATTCTAACACCTCCCCCACCCACCTATGCCCTAAGTTAACTTTAAGAATGTAAGTCTGAAAATATATCAGTCAATTTATAAGTAACTATAACCCTATTAAGGAAGTTTCTTCAAAGATGAAAAATGCTAAGATCAAAAGATAACCTCTTAGAAATCTCCTCCTAGAGGTAAAAGATCATCCCCCTTTTTTTAAAAAAAAGGAAAACAAAAGTCAAAGAGTAAGAATCTACTGGCATCTATGAGCCAATAAAACTTGGATTCTCAAAATGGGAATGAGATTGCATTAAAAAATAAAAAAAATAAAATTGAAAGTAGAGAAATTGCCAAAAGAACATATTCCTGCATAAAATATTGCACTAGGAAAAAGGTATAAAAGGAGATTGATTGGTGACCTACCACCTTTTGAGATCAAAATCATCCTTAAACTTTGATAGACCTAACCAAATAGGAGGCGTTAATAAAAAAATGAAAGAACACATCACCTGTCAATCAAAATATTTTCAAAATAATGAATCTCTAGAAATTTTTCTTTCAAAACTAAAACAAGTATAAATGAATATGATCTGCATCATTTGTTTCTTCAAGCATCATACTCAAATTTTTTTTTAAAAAATATCATTTTGTAAGGTTATTTCTCTCAAAAATCATGCTCTAATTTGGCATTTAGAAGATGAATTGTCAGCTTGAAGTATTATAATTTGACAAGCATCGATTAAAGTGTCTAGTCACTGAGTTAGCTTGCTGCTACCTCATGTCCGACTCCAACATGTCAATATGACATTATAGAAGATAAGTCTCATAAAAATAGTAACTTCTTGTTTTATTCTTTGCCTTGCCAAGATGTGGTATGAATGACGAGGTGAAGAAGCTTCAAGGTGGCATTCAAGATAACCCTCCAAGCAATCAAAATCAAATTGGTTAGACTGATTGGTCAGGCCATCAACCACTACTTAAAAGTGATCAAAACTGGGGGCATATCTCTTCCCAGGCTCTTTGATTCTATTACCACTCCAACATAGATTGGGATCTCTTCTCCCAACTAGTGTCAAGTGATAGTCTTTACATTATAGATGTGAGGACTCTAATCCACTTGTAAAAAAAAAGTAGAATTTCTTTTGATCAAAATAGGATGTTTTCCTCAAACACAAGCACCATACTACTTTGCTAGTATTTGCAAGGATGAAAATGGGAAATGCTCATGTCTAAAGCATCCGAGCATATGCAACAACTCTCTTCTAAAAATACATGATGATGTCAGGGGGCATATTAGCTAAGCATGCATTGTGAATACTTAGTCAAACATTAAATCCATTCTTGTATAGAATAAGATAATAAAGGTAAAGTCAAGACTTCTCATGCTTAAGGAAAGCATATTGATAAAGTATTTGAAGTGGATAGCCAATCCATTAGGTTAATACTAAGTGAAATCTTTATCTCCCACTATTAAGAGTTTGCAGATAAGAAAATTAAGACTCTCTTGTCAAATACTCAAAGGAATCATATAACTGAGACTTCAAAAATACCAAAAGAGGTGGTCAGGGGTTCTTTCCTCACATTAAAATACTGGGGGCAAATAAAATTCTCCTTCTTAATATTTAAGAGACATCTATTATCATGACATTCATGGAAAACTAACATATATGATGTTTCCTATTACTTCTATAATCAATAAATCAAGTCAAAAGTCATAAAATCCTTAATCAAGAATTCAAATAGGCTACTTATATAGTGGTAAAATCAAACATGCTACCCTAAAGTGGCAAAACAAAGCTTATCACCTCTAATATGGTGAAATCAAACTCATCACCTCCAAGGTAGTAAAATTAAACTTAACTCCAAAATGGTAAAATAAAATACTTCATTTATGAGGATTACAAAGTCAAACATATTATCTCTAACATAGAAAAATCAAAATAGCGACTTTGGAAAGTATCTAAGTAAAGTCCAATTTGTGTGGCGATCAAGCCTGCATTTAGATGACAAACTAAGTCTGTCTTGCATGGCTATTAAGTGCACATTTATATGGCAACGAAATCCACTTTTATGTGATAACTTAAGTCTACTTCCACGTGGCGATTAAGTCTACTTCTGCGTGGCAAATTAAATCCCCTTTTATGTGACAAATTAAGTCTAATTCTACTTGGCAAACTAAGTTTACTTTCACATGGTATATCAAATTCATGTTACGTGGTGATTAAACCCATATCCACATGGTGAATCAAGTCCACTTTCGTATGGTAAATTAAATTCACTTTCATGTGGTAAATTAAATTCACTTTTTGTACTAAATCAAGTCCATTTCTTATGACAACTTAAGTCCTTTTTTTATGGTAAATTGAGCTTACTTCTATGTAGCAAATTAAAGTCTACTTTGCATAACATTCAAGTCCGCATCTATATGGCAAATTAAGCCCATCTCTATATGGTAATTAAAGACTACCTTGCTTGATAATCAAGTTCGCATCTATATTGCAAATCAAGTCTACTTCTACGTGGTAAACCAAGTCCATTCTCACATGCCAAATCAAGTCCATATTATGTAGTGGTTAAGCTCGTATCTACATGATGAATCAAGTTCACTTTTACATAGCAGATCAAATCCACCTTCATGTGCTAAATTAAGTCCACTTTTTGTGTCTAATCAAATTCACTTCATTGTAGAAACTCAAGTGCATTCATCGTGGTAAAAATTGAGTCCACTTTTTATGCCAAATTGAGTCCACTTCATTGTGGAAACTCAAGTCCATTCATCGTGGCAAAAATTAAGTCCACTTTTTGTGTTAAATCGAATCCACTTCATTATGCAAATTCAAGTCCATTCATCATGGTAAATCAAAATCACTCATTGTGGTAGCTAAAGAGCGCATTCCATGTGGCTAACCAAGTCTACCCTTACGTGGTAAAATAAGTCCTTCCATATGACAATTTTAGTCCACTCTCGCATGGCAATTCAAACCCATATAATTAACTCCTGAAATATTGATATAGGGGCAAGTACTTGAAAATGGTTTGCACCCTCTCCTCTTACCAAAACTAGAGAAGAGACTACGAATGAGGCAATTTGTTTAAGGTGATTTTTATTACAATCAAATTTAATTGAAACATGATTAAAATTGAGACTTGTATGTCACTAAATTATGACTTAAATGTGGGTCTTGATCAGGCTTAAGTCACGTCTGAGTTTGACCAAAAATTGAGCTCAACTTGAACTTAAATCACTATAAAATTTGGTCTCAAATTAGGTTTAATCCAAATGGGCTAATTACAATAGATTTTCAGACCAAAATTAGCCCCAAAATTTATTTGAAACTTGAGCCAAACTGATAAAATACAAGAATTTTTCAAATAGACTCTTGGATTAAATAAATCATCATAATAGGTTTTCGGCCTAATTTTTCTTACAAATAAGTCTCTGATAATTATGATTTGGTTCTCATGAAATCCAAGATTTACAAATAGACCCCTTCAAAATTCTCTGTTTGCAAATAAACTGCTCCAAAATTCTTTATTTATAAATAAGTACCTAGATTTTTTACTATTTGGAGAAGTCCTTCAAAAATTTTTATTTATGAATAAGTCTAAAATTTATTTAAAAAAAACCATGAAAGTTTTAAAATTTTATAAATAAGTCTTTTTTAAAAAAAGGCCCTAAAAATCATAGAATTACAATTTATTCCAATTTTTGAAAACAAATTATAAATAACCTCTCTATGATTTCGATGTTCAGGATGGGTATAACTTTCAATCTATCATCATTTACAACAAATGAGTTTATATATATTTATTCAAAACTCATATAAATTCTAGATAAATCCTATTCGTATTTGTTTACATCCATATTCATTATTGAAAAATTCAAATAAAGAGGATTTGATTGCAGCCCAATTCTCTCTCTCCAAGCCCTATCAAAACCCATAAAACCTGCAAAATCAGAGGATAGAGGTAAGAGATAAATAGAGAAGAAAGATTAGGAGCAAAAGTCATCAAGATTTGAAATTTGGGAGCACCAAAGAGTAATTTTCTAATCTTTCTTTTTTTCTACTAATCTTCTCTCTGTTCTCTGCTTCCTCCTCCTCGCAAGTGGCCATCTATTCGCGGACACCCTGTTACACCTGCAACCCGCTTTTGGTCGCCTGAACAATCGAACCGTCTCCAACTGCTTCCACCTCCTACTGCCCAAACCTACTACAGACTATTATTGCCCCCAGCTAAACACCTCAAGCATGCTGTGCCTCATCCAACGCTTCTCGTCGCCAACAAGTGACACTCCGCCCCGGCGACAATGTTCTTGTGGCCATGTGACCTAACTACTGCCCAGGTAGTGGCTCTGCCACCCCAAACCGCAAGCTGAGCTGCCACCTCCCGCAATGGCCTTCACCGTTGTTGGACCTGTAACCATGTTCCGGTGAGCCTCTAGCACCAGCAGCACTTCTCTCTACTTCTTGTTGTCTTCTCCACCGCTCTCGAGCTTCACAAGTGTAAGCCCTTGTAGCTATCCTTCAGCGAACCTCAGCACCACCTTCTCCTTCCTCTGCGCCCGAGCCCTCGATCCGCCTCCAGTAAGCAATCTCGTCATCAAATCTAGGAGAGATCTCAGCACTGATGTGGTGGGAGCTCTACAACTGCCCAAACTTCCCCAATCCAGAGTTCTAATGAGCTTTCCGAATCTCTTATGCCATTTTCTCCTTCCTCCGCCCCATGCACCACTCGCATAGGGCCATGGTCCACCTGCAGGGCAACTTCGCACCCTGCTGTCACTTCGGCCACTCCTCTCATGCACACAACCCTCATGCTACCCCTGGTGGCCATGGCTGCCTCTTCAACTCGTTGTTGTGCCATTCCACCCTCGCACACTAGCACTCACACCGCCCACAACCAAGCCGCCGGCACCAGAGGAAAGGAGCCAAACTCGGCCATCAAACTGGAAAAGGAGCCCAAGCCATGCTTCCTTGCACTCCTTTCTGCCTCCATCTACCATTGGCCAAGGCCAGCTCCGGCCACAAAAAATAAAAAAGGGAGGGAGCTCTGCCATGGCATGAGTGAAGAGGAAGGGGGTTGGCCATGTCCTTAAAGAGATGAAGAAAGAAGGTTTAGTGGAGAAGGAGAAAGGTTGCAGGGAGGAAGAAGGAAGTAAACCAAAAAATAGATAAAAAGGTAAATAGAAGACAGAGTCGTCCTTGTTAGGAAGAAGAAAAGGTGAAGTAAAAGAGAAGGTGGAAGAAGACACATGGGGAGGAAGTGAAAAAAGAAAAAAGAAAAGAAAAAACATGTGGTGGTCAAGTGGAAAGATTAGAAAAAAAAAGTGAAAATATATAAAAGAAATAATTCCCTTAAAGAAAAATCCGTCTAAAACAAGATAAACAAGAGAAAAAGTTTCAAGTTTGAAATAGAAGAGGAGAGAAAAAAATAAAGAAAATAGAAAAAGATAAATTGTTGTGTAAAAAAAAAAAAAGGAAGTTTCCGCAAAAATAATAAAAAAAAGAGCTTTTGATATCATGGCTATCCATGATCTTTGGCGTGATGACAAATTCTCAACAATATCGCGGCCACCCTCGGCCCTCAGTGATGAAGACGGCGAATTCATGACTTTACTGTAGACACCCGCGGTCCCTCGAAGACAGTGATGAAGATGAAGATGAAGAACCCATGACCTTTCTGTGGCCACCCACAGTCCCTTGAAGATGACAGATCCCTATCATCTAGATAGCTTTCGAGCTTACACTCAGTTATTCTTTGGGCTTGCACTAACCTAGCCTTCGGGCTCACACTCGACTAGTCTTTAGACGTGCACCTCAACTAGCTTTCGAGCTTGCACTCAACCAACCTTTGGACTTATGTCTAAGACAACCTTTAGACTTACACTCAACTAGCTTTCAGGCTTGTACTTATCAAGCCTTAAAACTCACACTTAGGTAGATGTTGAACTTGTACAAAGCTAGCCTTTAGGCTCTCACCTAACTAGCCTTTGGGCTCGCACTCAGCCAGCCTTCAGGCTCGCACTCAACTAGTCTTTGGGTTTACACCCAACTAGCTTTCAGGCTCACACTCAGTCAACTTTTAGGCTCGCACTCAGCCAGCCTTCGGGCTTGTACTGAATCAGCTTTTGAGCTCATACTCAGCTAGCATTCAGACTCGTGATTAGTTAGCTTTTGAGCTTGCACTCAGCCACTCTTTAGGCTCACATCGAAGCTGACCTCTGGACTTGCACTTAACCAGCCTTCAAGTTTACATCCAAGATAGCTTTTGGACTCACACTTAACTAGTCTCGGGGCCCACATCAAACCTAGCCTTTAGGCTTGGGCTTAGCCAGCCTTCTGGCTCGCACCTAAGCCAACCTTCGGACTTGCATCCAAGATAGCTTTCAGACTTGCACTTAGCTAGCCTTTAGGCTCGCACTCAGGCTCACACTTAGCTAGCCTTCAAGTTTTTACTTTGTCAATCTTCAGCCTCGCACCTTAACTAGCCTTCAAGCTTACATCAGCCAACCTTCAAACTCACACTTAGCCAACCTTTGGGCTCACACTTACTAGCCTTCAAACTCGTACTTTAATCAACATTCAAGCTTACACTCAACCAACCTTTGGACTTACACTTAATCAGCTTTCAAGCTCACACTTACCAGCCTTCGAGCTCACACTAAGTCAGATTTTGGGCTTGCATCTAAGTTAACCTTCGGACTCACACCCAGTCAGCCCTCAGACTCACAGTAAACTAGCTTTCAAGCTCATGAATTAAGCCAACCTTCAGATTTGCACATTTAAAGCTAAGCTATGAGTCTATCTAAAATCATCATAAATAACTAAGAACCCTCAAATCAAGTTGATTAATATGAAGTAATTCAATCACAACAAATAAATAAAGCTCAAGTTAGCTCAAATGAACTTAAATTAGACCAAAAAAATGGACTAAAACTCGAATCAAACTGGAATCCTAAAATCCAAATTGAGTTAACCTAAACTGAATAAACTCAGGCTCTAGATGGGTTAATTTAAAATTAAGTAAAGTTCAAATCAAATCCAATTTGGATAGAGCTAAGTTTAAAATCAAACTAGAACCAGACCAAGCTAAGCTTGAACTAAAGGCAAGTTGAACTAGGTTGACTTGAATTTGAGTTGAAGTCCATCAAGATGCAGATCTAGACTTGACAAGGATCCAACACAACATTTAACTTAACTCAAACTAAGTGAAATCAAATAGACCTAAAGTATATTAACTTAGATCTAAGTTAAATAAGGTCCAGATTGAGTCCCACTTGGTATGTCGAACCTTTAATGATACTCCAAGACTATAAATAATGGGTGATGTTACCACCCTGATCTGAAACAGAATTAGTTCGAATAAGAACTAGATAAGGTCAAACTGAGTCTCATTGGGTGAGTTACAAAAGCATTTAGCAATATTTCAAAGTTGTTGGTGATGTTATCAAACCAAAGAAGTTAATTGCCAACACACTCAAAGTTGTTGACCACACTTCAAAGCTAGTCAAGCTCAAAAGTCATTGACGACGCATCTTTCAAGCTATATCCAACCTCATAAGCCATTGGTAATACTCCTAAATCAAAAAAGTTAATTGTCAACATGCTATCGACCACACTTTAAAGCCATATCCAACCTCATAGCCATTGGTGACACTATCAATTTAAAGAAATTAATTACCAATATGCTCAAAACTATTGGCCACACTTCAAAGCTATACTCGACCCACTAAGCTGTTGATGACGCTACCAAATAAATGAAGTCAACCAATAATGTGCTTAAAATTGTTGGCCATACTTCAAGTTAGTCAACCCCATAAGCAATTGATGACGCACCCTACAAGTTAGTCAACTCCACAAGTAGTTGATGACACGTCTTTCAAGCTAGCTAGCCCCAAAAATAGTTAGTGACACACTCTTCAAGCTAGTTAACCATAAAAATTTTAATGATGTAATTTTCAAAGTTATACCCGACTTCATAAGTTGTTGGTGACATTACCCAAATAATGAAGTTATCACCTACAGCTTGTTGATTATAAAAATACTTCAAAATCAAAAACGTTATCACCTATAACTTATTAGTTATGAAAATACTTCAAGGTCAACGGAGTTATTACCAATAACTTATTAGCTAATGGTAATATTCCAACCTAAATAAAGTTATTACCCATATCTTATCGGTTAACGGATATAATCCAACCCAAATAAAGTTATTGCCTATGTTTTATCAACTATAGAAACACTTCAATAAAATCAAAGAAGTTATCACCAATGGCTTATTGGCTAGGAAAAATACTTCAAATCATGAAGTTATTACCAATACTCAAGACTATTGAAAATACTTCAAACTATTTTTATTCCCTTCTATGATTCAGATTGGACACCACGTGGTTCAGTGTAGGGAGAGCGGGGTAGTAACACACATCAACTTCTTCTCCACTCCTTTTTTTTCTCTATTCTTTTTATATTTTCTATAATTCTATGTCAAAATTTATTGTAAAGTGAGAGTACACCCTTACTTAGGTTTTGTGCCATCTTTTTTAAATTAATTAAATGCTTTTTTCCTTTCTTTTTTGTGTCTTCATTTTATTAGTTAGGTTTTTTGCTTTACGAGATTCCAGACAATTAACAGGATAATTAACAACAGGGACTTATGGTTATTGGAAGTCATGTTCTTACATCACTTGATTGTATACTTTAAATTAAAACAAATTTTGCTCTATGACTCGAGATCACTCCTCAGGGTCTACACTATCCTGGGTGGTCAACTTTGATCCCACGATAAAATCTTTGCAAATAAGTCCCTAGATCAAACAAATTTTATAAATAGTCATTTATTTCAAATTTTCTTACAATAAAATCTTGATAGTTTTAAATTTTCATAAATATGTCCTTTTTGAAAAAGGCTTCTGGAAGTTACAAAATTATATTTTGGTTCAAAATTTTCAGAAAATTTGTAAATAACCCTCTTGAAAGTTTAAATCTAGAAATGGTACAAATTTTGAATTTTATCATCAAAAAATCAATCCCAATCAAGGGAATTACATGCCAACCATAAAATATGGGAATTCAATTTAATCACAATTGCAATCCAACATGTTTCCAAAATCAAATCAATCAAAGATTTAATTACAAATTTTTTTGAGGTATAAATTGATGGAAACCTACAAAGAAAATAACACAGAGGAGAAGGTCAGGAAGCCATCGTAAAAGAGGATAAAAAAGAGAGGAAGATCAGAGTGCAATATATTAGAGAACAAGGAAGGAACATGTATTTTCTTACCTCCTTTTTTTCTTTTTCTTCTAACCTTGCTCCTTTTTTTCCGGCTCCCTCCTTGCTCTTGCTTCCACATAGCTTCACACAATAGCTAATGCCCTTTGCCGACTTGAGCAACCTACTGATCATCTCCATATTTGCTAAAGTTGCTTTGCCCTACCACCCATGCACCTAGGCCAGCCCACTTCCCTCAAACTGTAGCCACCCTAGCCACTGTGTTCTGATGGATGAGCCACCATCGGAGCCCTCTACAAGGCCTGACACCTCCATCACACTCGGGTGGCCTGCTGCCTGAGCTGCCTGACCTGGCTCCACTCTTGAGCTCGTTGCTAGCCTAGATCCCTTCCTCTAATTGTGCTCTAGTGGCCTCCAGCTCAACCAGCCGTCCCTATTGCTCTGAGCCCAAACCCTCGCTACCAACCAGCCTCCATGACTAGAACCCTAATGGTTCCCAAGCTCCTCCTCCTTGCACCTTGAGCTTAGCCTCTGTGACTATCCACTGAGGCCCATTATTGTTTGTCATTACTAGCTCCCATTGCCCATCCTCACTACCTGAACTCCGGTTCTCACTGCACCAATCTTCCTTGTTGACCTACCTGTGGCTGCCTTGTCCTACGCCTATGCAAGAGTCACCCTCCACCGACCTACCAGTGGCTGCCTCTACCTTGGCCTGCACTAGCACTGTGCCAGTGAGATGTCACCACTCGCTCCGAGCTCCTCACTATTCTACTATCTCTACATCGTGCCTCCTAGATGCCACTGCCCATTTCAAGCTCCCCAACTACTGTTCATCAAAGTTTATGCCAGATTCAGCCAAGATCTGGTTGGGAAGAACCTTGGGCCACCATGGCTCGGTCAAGTGAAGAAAAGGGAAGTAAGGTTTAGGAGATGAGATAGGTAAGAAGAAGAAGGCTTTTGAGGAAAAAAGGTTTTCTTTTATTTAAGAAAGAAAAGAGGGAAAAGTTGAGTTGGTAAAAAAAAAATGGAAATGAAGAAAGGAGGCATCAAAAGAGAATTAGAAGAGAAGATTTAGAGGGAGGAAGAACTAACTCGATCTTATGCTTGTGGCCACTGGTGGCTTCACTCATCTCTACCACGTCCACACCAGCATGACTGTCATCTTCATCACTACAACCTCCCTTGCATATTGACGGACTCCATTACCACTATGGGCACCCGTGGTCCCTTTGTGTATTGCTAAACTCCATCATCATCACGGTCTTTCACGTTGGAGGATCATTGGACTATAAGCTAATGAACCAAGTTAGCCTTTGGGCTCATAACTAAGCCAGCTTTCGGATTTATATTAAAGTTAATTTTCAGACTTGCACCCAAGTCAGCCTTTAGGTTTGCATCCAAGCTAGTCTTCAGACTTGCATGTAAGCTAGCCTTCGAACACAAACCAAGCTAGTCATCGAGTTGGTACCTACGCCAACCTTCAAGCTCGCCTCTTGCCAACCTTTGGGCTTACCATTATTCTAGCCTTCATGATCACCCTTCCAGCTTGCATCTATGCTAGCCTTCAACCTTGCCTCTTCCTAGCCTTTGAGCTCACCATTATACCAGCCTTTGGGCTCACCTTTATACTAGCCTTTGGGCTCGCTTCCATGTTAGCCTTTAGGGTCACCACTATGCTAGGTTTGGGCTAGCCTCCATACCAGCCTTCGAGCTAGCTTCCATGCTAGCCTTCGGGTTCATACTCATGTGAGCCTTTGGGCTTCCTACTATGCCAACCTTTGGGTTTGCTTCTATGCCAACCTTCGAGCATACCATCATGCTAGTCTTTGGGCTTGTCTCTATGCTAATATTCAGGCTTACCACTATGCTAGTCTTTAAGCTCACATTTATGCTAGTATTCAAGATCGGTTCCATGCCAACCTTTGGGCTGCCACTATGCTAGCCCTCAAGCTTGCCATTATGCTAACTTTTTGGCTTGCCATTGTGCTAACCTTTGAGTTTGCCTCTATGTCAGCTTTACAGCTCACCTCTATGCTAGTCTTTAGGCTTTCCTGTATGCTAGCCTTCGGGCTTGCCACCATGCTAGCCATTAGACTTGCCTTTATGCTAGCCTTCGGGCTCACCATTATGCCAGCCTTTGGGCTCATCACTTTGCCAGCCTTCAGACTAGCACTTATTTCAACCTTTGGGGTTACCACTTTGTCAACCTTCAGGCTCACACTTATTCCAACCTATGGACTTGCCACAATGTTAGCCTTTGGGGTTGCACTTATACTAGTCTTTGGACTCGCCTTTATGCTAACTTTTGAGCCCACGAACAAAGCCAATCCTCAAGTTTATATTTCTATGCTTGGTTTCGAGCTCGCACATTTAAGGCCAGTTCATAAGCTGGCCCAAAATTATCATGATGGCTTGATAGCTCTCGAATCAAATTAGACTCAGCTAGAATAAATAAACATAACTAAATTAACTAAAATAGATCTAAATTAATCAAATTGAACAGAATCCAAATTGAGTTAATTTAAACCAAACCAACTCATACCTAACCCTAGTCGGGTTCAAATCTTGTCAATTCAAAATCAAGTTCAAATCAAACCCTATTTGAGTCAAACTAAGCTCAAATCAAATCCTAATTAGGTTAAATCAAGTTCAAACTAATAGCAAACTGGGTCAAATAAGACTCAAATCAAACCAGAATTGGGTCGAGCCTGAACTAAAACTAAGTTGAATCTAAATCAACTTGAACTTGAACCAAAGTCTATTAAGATGCAAACTCGAACCTAATAAGGGCCCAACATGGGTTGAAACCAAATCCATCAAGGGTCAAGATAGGATCCAATAAGAACTCATCAAGTGTTGGATCTAATATCCACTAAGAATCCAATAAAAATTCATTCAAGATCCAATCTAAGAAGGATCCATCAAGAAACCATCAAGAGTCAGATCTAAGATCCATTAAAGATCTAACAAGAACCCACAAAGGGTTTGGATCCAAGATTCGTTAAAGGTCCAACACAAGGTTGAACTCAACCCAAATAAAATAAAACCAGACTCAAGTTAAAATTGAGTTTTGAACATTGAATTGAATCAAAGTAGACTCAAATTGAAATTGAGTCCTGAACATTGAATTGAATCGAATCAAATTTAACCTAAACCAGGATTTGTACATCAAAATCTGATTCAAATCAAAATTGAGTTCTGAATATTGAATTGAATCCAAACTAGATTGAACCAAACTGAAGCTCAAATCAAAACTAGTTTGAATAGAACTAAACATGATCAAACTGAGTCCCATTAGGTGTACTACAAAAGCCTCTCACAATACTCCAAGGCTTTACCAAACTCGGCATGTAGTGCGTAAAAATACTTCAAACATATGAAGTTATCACTTATGCCTCGTTAGCTATGGAAATACTTCAAACTCGTGAAGTTATCACATATGCCCTATTAGCTATGGAAATGCCTCACAATCAAAGAAAGTTAACTCCTACACCTTATTGGCTATGGAAGTACTTCAAAACTCAAAGTTAATACCTATGCCTCAAAGGTTATGGAATACTTCAAATAAAAAAGGTTAACACCTATGCCCCACGAGCTATGAAATACCTCAAATCAAAGAAATTAATACGTACATCCCACGGACTATGAAATACTTCAAATCAAAAGAGGTTAACACTTATACCCTATGGGCTACAAAATATCCCAAATCAAAGAAGTTAATACTTATGCTCCACGGTCTATTAAATACTTCAAATCAAAGAGGTTAACATCTATATCCCATGGGCTACAGAATACTTTAAATTGAATAAGTTAAGACTGATGCCCCATGGGCTATGGAATATCTCAAATCAAAGAGGTTAACACCTATGCCACATGGGCTATGAAATACTTCAAATTCAAAGAAGTTAACACCTACACTCCATAGGGTACGGAATACCTCAAATCAAAAAGTTAATACCTATGCCCCATGGATTATGAAATACTTCAATCTTAAAGAAATTAACATCCATGCTTTATGGACTATGAAATATCTCAAATCAAAGAAGTTAACACCTATGTCCCATAGACTATGGAATATTTCAAATTCAAAGAAGTTAATATTTATGCCCATGGGCTACGAAATATCTCAAATCAAAGAAGTCAATGCTTACACTCCATGGGCTATGAAAAATACTTCAAAATCAATGAAGTTAATGCCTACATCCTATAGTCTATGAAAAATACTTTAGAACTAGTGAAGTCAATGCCTACACCCATGGGCTATGGAAAATACCTCAAAATCAAAAAAGTGAATGCTTATGCCCCATAAGCTATGAAAACAATTCAAGACTAATAAAATTAATACTTATGTCCCATGAGTGATGAAAATACTTCAAACTCAAGAAATCATTGCCAATGCTCGAAGTCATTGGAAACACTTCAAGCCTCTTCCATCCTTCCATGTCCCGTTAGACAATACCGTTAACATCTACCAAGAATCAAGTCAAGACCCATCTAAGCTAGAATTTACATAGTCCAATATGTAGGAGTGGGGTAGCAGTGCACATCAAAGCTTCTTCCCTTTCTCCTCTTTTCTCATTTTCATATTTTCCATGGTTCTAAAAATTCTCTATAAAGTGGAAGTATGGCCTCACTTAAGCCATGTATCTTTCCTTAAATCAATCTAATGATATTTTATTCTTTTCTTTTTTTGTTTCTATTTTATTAGCTAGGTCTTCTCACTGTAGGAGGTTCCTAACAATCATCAGATAATTAACAATAGAGGTTTGACCCTGTTAGAAAGTAATATTTTCACAATACTTGATAGTGTACTTAAAATAAATACACTTTGATTCGTATATCGAGATTTTTTTCTAGGGTCTCCACCACTTTGAACTGCTGAAATTGATCCCATGGTATTTTTTTCTATGATAGTACATCTGGTTTTCTCAAAGAATGGCCAGTCAAGTATGTACATTAGGTTTTTTTGAGGCAAAACATAAATATGAAACCCCATGTGGAAATTAAGTCTACTTATATGTGATAAACTCAGTCCACTCTTATGTGATAAATATAGTCCACTTACATTTGTCAAATCAAGTTCACTTATACATGATAAATTAAGTCCGCTCTTATATGGCAAATTAAATTCATTCTCACATGATAAACTAAGTTTATTTTCACATATCAAGCCAAACTAGTTTCATATGGCCTACTGGAATCCTGCCAGCAAGAAAACTTAAATTTTCTTTCATACGCCACTGGGACATCGGAGGGGCAATAACTAATGACACAAATTGTCAACATGGGGACTATATACTTAAAGATTATTACAACATCTCCTCTCGTTAGCAACTCAAGAAGATAATACAAAGGGAGCACTTTGCTTGAGTGGTTTTTAGTCGCACTAACTTTGGTCAAAATTTGACCAAAATCGAAACTTGAATGCCACTAGATTATGGCCCAAATATAGGTCTTAGTAGAATCTAAATCATAATTGAATTTGAGCAAAAATTGAGTTTGATTCAAACTTAAATTATTATAAATTTTTAGACTTAAATTGAACTTAGCCCAAGTGGGCTGAGTGAGCCAAAATTATGAACCAAAATTGGACCCAAAATTCATAAAAAATTTGGGACAAAATAAAAAAATCTTCATAAATAGGTCCTTAGACTAAATAAATTCTTACAAATAGATCATTGGCCAAATTTTTATTGAAAATAAGTTCTTGGGTTGAAACTTTTTACAACAAGGTACAAAAAGTCATTCACATTACAAATTACTCCTCACATTATTTGGGATTTACAAAAAGACCCCCTCAAAGGTTGATAATTACAAATTAATTTTACAAAATCTAGGGTCTTGAAAATAAACCTTTCAAAAATTTATATTTACAAATAAATCCATGTAACTTTTCATATTTTTAAAATAAATCCTCCATAAAATGTTAAATTATAAATTCAATAACAATAGATAAACTCCTTGAAGATTTTTATTTATAATTAAGTCTATATTTTATTATTTTATAAATAAAATTTTATAAAAATGACTCTAAAAGTTTTAAACCTTTACAAACCAGTCCTTATGATTGCTTTTATAAAAAGATCCCTGAAATTTATAGAAGTACAAATTGGTCCAAATTTTTCAAAGGAATTTGACATAAGTCCCTTATAAATTTGATATCACAAGTGAGTACAATTTTTATCCATAACAAATAGGTCAACCTTATCTAATCCAAATATATTCTCATCCAAAATAAATCTCATCCACATCCACACTGATTCAAAATTCAAAATCTAGATCAATCTAATTCGATAATCTCTTTAGCCCCTATAAAAACATGTGGAGACCAAACAAAAGAGGAGAACAATTAGAAAGGAGAATTTGATGGCAAGGAATCAACAAGAAGAAGGTAGAAGAAATAGAGAATGTGATTTTTTTTTTACCTTTTCTTCATTCTTTTTCTTACTATTCTTCCTCCATATCTACTATTGCCCCGCTTGTATCTATCAACACTACTAAAACCCCAAATAGTAACCTAAGAGAGGATGTGAATTAGTTTTATAAAAAATAATGACAATTGTTTGCACTTAAAAACCAATTCATAAATCAATATGCAAATGAAGACAAGTCCAGAGCAAGAAAATAAATAACAAGTGCTTATAAACTAAATAGGAAAAAGTAAAGATGGTACCATGATTTTTATGTGATTCAGCGATTAACCACACCTACTCCATGACCCTTGTCCTAATCATGAGGACTTGGACTCTCCACTAGAGTCATTGCTTCTTGAGGCAAAACCAAGCTTTTACACTAGCTCACAAACCACGAATCTCACTTCCTTCTAGTGAAGCCACGCTCATAAAACTCTTGCTCTGACTAGCAAGAATCGTCTCCTACATTGGAAATTTGTCCCTCACACACTCCTAACATACTAGAAGTATTTACAATCAAAGAGGATAAAAATAAAATACAAATTATCTCTCTATAATATCCTGTTAGAAAAAAGTACAAGGGAAAAAAGATATGAAAGTGAATTTTAGTTTAGAGGTCTTGTAAGACTAGAGGGCTAGGGAAAGCTTATTTTTTCTCTCAAGGATAATCAAATATGTAAAAGTTCTTAAATTGAACAACCTTCAAGCCCTTATATACCTATTGGCGAGAGAGCTAGCTATTACTAGCTATGTTTTGTCAAGTTCAAACATCCAAACCATAAGATTTGGAGACCAAAACATCCCAATGGTTGAAATTAAATTAGCCATTATAAATTATTTCGTGGGTTCAGATATCCATTCATTAGGTTCAGGCATCTAAACTAGGTAGGTTTGAGCTATTGAAAAGTATAACGAACGATCGATCCCTAAAAATTGATAAAACTAAACGTTATAGTCTTTGATCTTCAAGTGTACATCCAAAGCTATTAGTAATCCTAGAGGTATTTTTACTAGATTCAGGCATCTAAACTCTTGTGTTTGAGCATCTAAAGTTGGCAAAAAAAACTACTATTTTATTGCAACTTCAGTTCTCTAATTTGACATCTTATTATAACTTATCTTAGATAAAATGCTAGGCCAGTGAAGGCATTCGAAGATGAATTTGAGTGTTAGTTAGAGCTCTAAACTAAGAATTAAAATTTCAAATCTTTGACTCAAATAAATAAAAAGTCTAAACCTAATGTGTCGACTTCATCTCTTAAACCTTCTTCAAATCATTTTCAATTCTTTAAGTTTTGTTTGTTGATCTACTATCATACTTGAACTTCAATATTATCGTCATGTTCATCCACACTTGAGGCTTTGATCTTCATTTTGGGCTCTGCTCGACCACAAGCTATACATGCTCAAGATGGCATCAAATACAAAATTTGTTTATTATCAAAATTACAAAGGGCAATAATCTCCCCTTTTTTGATGATGAAAAACCCTCGCAAGTATAAAATATATAATATAATCTATTAAAGATATTTTTTAAATTTAAAGTAATTTAACAACTAAAATTATGCATAGCATGGATAATGTATAAGAATCTTTACATTTTAATCATTTTTAAGCATGAATGTGAGACTCTCTATAATATAAATGATAATTTTAAACAACTCTTGCTTACTATGTTACACTCTCTCCCTCTTATTATATTATCTCCCCCTTTCGACATCAACAAAAAGGGTAAGAGACAACCACAAAAGAGATACATAGGGATTAGAGTAATATGAGCAGCCACCAACACAAGAATGCCACAAGTGAAACTAAAAGATATCATATTGAAGAAGGTTCCACACAATGACATAAAGATCCAATATCCATATAAACATAAGATAACACAATCCATAAGTTATAAAACCATGCAAAGACATAAATATAAGGTCAAAACACATCAACATATCACAATCTGCCAATGAACCATAAAGTGAGCATAAAAACATAAGTCCAAAACACAAAACTAGATAAGGGCACAAAATAAGACATAAAAACTCTACATGCTTGAGCCCTACCCAAAGTGATTCATGAAAGCAGTAAGCATCCTCTCGAGGTGATCTAGACACTCTATGGTTTGTTGGGACTTCATAGTAAAATGCTCCATCATCTGCTGATGCCCTGTAGTCACTAGTTCTTCAAGATGATCTAGCCATGTAGCCAGCTCATCCAGCCACTGATCCATAATCCGTTGAGAAGAGAAAGCATCCGTAACCTCAAAAGTAGCTCCAGCCTTAGCATCTCTTCCACATATACTAGTAGTAGTAGGGGTGACCTCTTAGACTCTGCCTATGGCGGGTGCCTGGTCTTGTGTCCCAATGGTGTCATTGTTCTTTTGTAGGATGAAACCCTTGCGGGAAAAAGTGGCTCGAGTGAAGGTTTGAGGAGAGGTATAGAAATGGAGTGGACCCTGGAGGAGGAGACTACCCCAAAATGGTAAAAGATACAAGTGATGATGCTAGGAAAGCCAAGGATGGTGGTGGAATAAAGGATGTATTGGGCCATGTGATGTAAGATGATATAAGAAAGGTTGACCAGCCACCTGATCAAAAGACAAAAAATCAAGAATAGCTCAAGATATGAGACCTTGTCATGATGCCCATCCATCCAAAGGAGGTGTGGGCAAGAACTTTGAGCATGTTAGTATATTGTCTAGCTTGAGGGGTATATTGTCAATTACTTCTAGAGTTGACTAGCTTGAAAGGGAGTGTCATCAACGGCTTCTATAGTTGACTAGTTTGAAGGGCATATCATCAATGACTTCTAGGGTTGACTAGCTTGAAGTGTAGCCAACAACTTTGAGCATGTTAGTATTTAACTTTTTTAATTTGGTACCTTCACTAATGATTTATGGAGTTGAGTATAGCTTTGAAGTGTGGCTGATAACTTTGAGTGTGTCCTTGAGCATGTTTTTGGTTGACTTCATTTGAATAAGATATTGTGGCTGATTGACTAAGTAAGTTCAAGCCTACCTTAGTTTGGTTAGATTTGAAGTATTGCCAATAATTTTGGGTTGGCTTAGCTTGAAAGGTGCTTCATCAATGGCTTTTGGGATTAACTAGCTTCGAAGTGTGACCAATGGATTTCAGTGTGTTAGCAACTAAATTCTTTAATTTGGAGCATCACCAATGTTTGAGGTTGGGTATAGCTTTAAAGTGTTACTAAAGACTCTTGTAGCACACCTACTGAGACTCAGTTTGACCTTATTTTGTTCTATTCAAACTAATTTTATTTTAGGTCAGGATAGTGACATCACCCTTAGTTTATAACCTCAGAGTATTGCCGAAGGTTCAACACACATAGTGGAACTCATTTTGATCATATTTGGTTTTGTCCGGACTAATATAGTTTGAGTTTGAGTTTGGTTTCATTTAGCTTGAGTCAAGTTTGACCTTGTGTTGGACCTTGATCGAGTCTGGGTTAGCATCTTGATGGACTTTTGTTCAAACTCAAGTTAATTTAGTTCAAGCTCCTCCTAGCTTGGTTTTGATATGACTTTGAGTTTGCCTTTTTAGTTTGTACTTGATTTAATCTAATTATGATTTGATTTGAGCTTAGTTCATTCTAGGTTGGATTTGATTTGAATTTAACTTGATTTTAAATTTACCCATCTCAAGTTTGATTAGGGTTGAGTTTGAGTTTATTTGATTTAGGTTCAACTTGAATTTCTTTGGAATCTAGCTCGATTTGGGTTTTAGTCTATTTGTTTAATCAATTTAGGTCCATTTGATATAACTTCACCATTATTCATTTGTTTTGGTTGAGTTTAATTTTAATATGATTGAATTACTTCATATTAATCAATTTGATTTGAGGGTCCTTGATTGTTTATAATAATTTTAGGCAAACCCATAATCCATTCTTAAATGTGCAAACCTGAGGGTTGGCTTAGTTTTGATCTCTAAAATTGGCTTAGAGGCATAAGCCTGAGGGTTGACTAGGTGTGAGTCCAAAGACTAGTTGAGTGTGAGCTTGAAAGCTAGCCAAGGTATAAGCCAGAAGTTTAGCTAAGGTGTGAGCTTGAAGGTTGGCTAAGTGTGAGCTCGAAGGCTAGCTAAGTGCGAATCCAAAGGCTGACTTGGATGCGAGCTTGAACACTAGCTAAGTGCAAGCCCGAAGGCTTCCTAAATGTGAGCCCAAAAGCTAACTTGGATGCGAGCCTGATGGTTGGCTGAAATAAGAGCCTAAAGGCTAGTTGAGGTTGAGCCCGAAGGTTAGCTGAGTGTAAGCCCAAAGGCTAGCTTAGATGCAAGCTTGAAAGCTACCTAAGTGCAAGCCTGAAGGTTGAAATGGTTGGATTCTTCATTCAAAATTTAAATTAAAGATCTATTTATCTAGTTATGGATGAGATTAAGTATGGATGTCAATTTTGTAGTTTATTTGGATATGGATTGTTTAAATTTATGATATGGATATGTTTTATGAAATCTCTAGATGAGGATTAGGATAAGATCTATCTAAAAATGTATTCAAGTGCAATATCAAATATATTTGTGAATTTTCTCGAGAAATTTGGATCAAATTATACTTTTATAATTTTTAGGAGGTTTTTTGCAAAATAAAACTTATTTATAAGTTTTTGGAAACTTCCAATGTCCTTTCTCAATAAAATTTAGACAAATAAAAATTTTTGAGGGAACTTATTTATACAAAATTAAAATTTTAAGGGCTTATTTATAAATATAAAATTTTGGAGGAATTTATTTGCAAACCATGAATTTCATAAGGATTGAATTATAATTATTGATCTTTTGAAGAGTTTATTTGCAAAGCCTAAATTTTGTAGGATTGATTTGTAATTTTAAAATTTTATTTGGACTTTTCTATAAAATTTTTATTTTAGAGACCTATTTGTAAGAAAAACCGCGCCAAGAACTCATTTATGAATATTTATTTAGTTCAGGGGCTTATTTACAAAATTTTTACATATTATTTTGGTCCAAATTTTAGATAGATTCTAGGCCTAATTTTGGTTTAAATATCTAGCTCGCTCAGTCCATTTGGATTACGCCTAACTTGAGCCTAAATTTTTTGAAAAAATTTCAGTTCAAATTGAACTCAATTTTCGATCAAATTTGGATACGATTTAAGTCAAACTGAGACCCATATTTGAGCCATAATTTAGTGACATATACGTCTCAATTTTGATCATATTTTAATTAAATTTGATTATGGCAAAAATCACTTCCAAGAAATTGCCCCATTCGCAGTCTCTTCTCAAGTTTTGACAAGAGGAGAGGGTGTGAACCATTTTCAAGTAGTTGCCCCTATATCAACATTTTAGGAGTTCACTATATGGATTTGAATTATAATGCAAGAGTAGACTTGACTTCCCATGCAATAATGAACTTATTTTACCATGTGAGAGTGGACTTGGTTAGCTACATAGAGCGGGATTGAGTTACCACAATAAGTGAACTTGAGCTACTATAATGAGTGATTTTGATTTGCCGTGATGAATGAACTTGAATTTTCATAATAAAATGGACTTGTTTTGACACAAAAAATGAACTTAATTTAATATATTAAAGTGAATTTGATGTACGATGTAAAAGTAACTTGATCCATTATATAGATACAAGCTTAAATGCCACATAACATGGACTTGATTTACTACATGAGAGTGGACTTGATTTCCTATGTGGAGGTGAACTTAATTTACCACATAAAAGTAGACTTGATTTTTTATATAGAAGTGGACTTAATTTACCATAAAGATGCAAACTTGATCATCATGTAAGGTGGACTTTCAATTTTTCACTTATAGGTGGGATTAATATGCCATGTAGATGTGAATTTGATTATCATGCAAGATGGATAGAGTTTTGTGTCCATATTTTATCTCAAGAAACATAAAGTGCTTGTTTGACTGAGTATTTCTTTTTGTGGAAGTTAGATGTTCCACCATAAATAAAAAATAGACACTTTTGGCTATTGTTGTTGTTGCCCCTAGGGCTTATACATAGTACCTTTTGAGGAATCGACCGTTCATTGGTGGCATAGGCCTTTTCCCTTTGTCATCCATCAGTTGGTAGGATTCCCTTTTAAATATTCTTTCGATGAAATAAGGGCCTTCCCAGTTAGGATCAAACTTGTCTCTCGTATTTCGGTTTGGGATTATGGGTCTTCTTAGGACTAAGACCATTTCTCTCCTCTAGAAGGACCTAAGCCGAGCAATCTTGTTGTAGCCCCTGGCCATTTGTGCTCAATATATTTTTTTATTATGTTGGGCCACGAGCCTTGTTTTGTCTGAGGAGTCTAGCTTATCAAGGCAAAAATGAACATTATCTTCTCTTGTGATTTCTTCTTGCAAGACAATCCTTAGAGAGGAAATTTTCTTTTCTAGTGGCAAGACTACTTGAGCACCGGATACCAATGATATGGCATTGATTGGGAGTTCGATATGTGATACAACAGGCCCACAATGCCTCAGCAAACTTTTGGTACCAGTCTTTCTTGTTTCTAGCAACAACTTTCTTCAAGATCTTGGAGAGGGTCTTGTTGAATATCTCAACAAGCCCATTGGCTCTCACATTGTAGATAGATCAATATCTCCAATCTATCTTGTAATGATGTGCAAACCATCTTACCTTGAAGCTTTTGAAGGATGGTTCATTATCAGAAATGATCCTTCGGGAGGCATCAAATTAGCACAAGATTTTTTCTTAAAATATGTGGATAATAGTATCCACTTTTATCTCTTTTAATGAAATCACTTTAGCCCATTGAGAAAAATAGTCAGTTCCTGCTAGTATGAAGCGATGGCATCTAGAAGAAGATGGTTCGATTGGGCCAATGATGTCTATACCTCATACCTTGAATGGCCATGAGGACACTATTGGATGTAGCTGATTTGGGTGTTGATAGATAAAGTCACCATGAAATTTAGCATCGGTGACATCTTCTCGCATATTCGATGCAATCTCCTATCATCATGAGCCAATGATAGCCCATATGCTTATTCTTCATCATCAATTTTTAGCCTCAATTGATGAGCCACACAAACTTGAGAATGCACTTCATACATAATTTCCTTGGCCTCTTTTTCTAAGAGATAGCAAAAGAAGTAGTTGATCAAAGGACTTTCTATAGAGAGTGTTACTAATAAGCAGAAAACATATGACTCTCTTTCTGAGTTGTGTCCATGTAGATTTATCTTATGGGAATTCTCTACTTTTGAGATAGTTGGTGAATGGTGTTCTCCAATTTGTGACCTCTTCTACTATTTTAGATTCAGTCCTCTTGTACTTGACATTAAAGACTGAGCTTATCACTTGTTTATTATGGATTATGATTAGAATTTCTTTTTTATTAGGGTCAGCTAGCACCTTGGATAGTTTGGTTAAGGAATTAGCTTTTGCATTGATGGACCAAGAAATTTTAATTATTTGAACATGTGGGATTTATCTTATAAGCTCTTGAGTCTTTTTATGGTATTTCAGAAGCTCAAATTTGTGGACTTTACATTTGCCTTGGATTTGGCTGATAATCAAATGTGAATCACTAAAAATATGTAGGCATAATATTTTTCATATTGAGGGTCATTTTCAGTCTTGTAATTAGGGCCTTATATTCAACTTTATTGTTTGTGCATAGTGTTGAGAGAGAACAGGAGTATCATAAAATGTCCCCATTTAGAGTGACATAATGAGTCTAATGTCTACTTTGATTTGTGAAAGCTTTAGTCTGATCACTAGTTTGATGAATGATGCTCCATAAAAGTATAGCTTTCAATATGGTTCCCCTTCTTTGACCAAAAGGATTTTTTCATTAGGAAGCTTGTAACTTAAAGGAGAATCATCTGGTATTAGATGAGCTGTGAAGAAATCAGTGAGGGCTTGCCCTTTGACCACCTTTTGAAGAGTTAATTTGATATCATATTCTATAAAAATTAAAGCTCATTTTGCTAGCCTCCCTGTGAGTACAGGCCTAGTCATTAGGTGCTTTATGGGATCAATCTTTGATATTAAGATAACTTAATAAGAAAGCAAATAATGTATCAGCTTCTTGATAGTGAATATGAGTGATAAATAATACTTTTCAATGGAGGAGTAGTTACTTTCTGTCCCCATGAACATTCTACTCAGATAGTAGAGTATTTTCTTTATCCTCTTTATTATTTTGGGCAAAAAGTACCCCCTAGGGATCCTTCTATTGCTGCCATATAGAGGATAAGGGGTTTATTAGATAGACATAATACCAGGACTAGTGGCTTTAGGAGATACTGCTTGATCTCTTTAAAGGCCTGTGGCAATCTTGATTCTAAATGAATGGAGTGTCTTTTTTTATCAACTTGGAAAAAATTTGTATTTTCTAGAGAGGTTTGAAATGAATCTTCTTATGTATGCCAGTTGGCCTTGGAACAACCTCAATTGCTTTAAATTGCTGGGTGGTGGCATATCCAAGATAGCTTTGACCTTAGATGGATTAATTTCAATCCCTCAACGTCTGACCACAAAGCCAAGGAATATTTCTATTAATACCCTAAACACACACTTCATAGGATTCGTCTTTAAGTTATATTTTCTAAGGTGGTCAAACACCACTCTTAGGTCTTGGATGTACCTGTCTTTGGACTTAGTTTTGACCATCAAGTCATCCACATAATATTCCACTAACTAATGTATAAGGTCATCAAAGATTTGAGTTATGGCCCTTTAATGACTAGTGCCTCCATTCTTGAGCCTGAAGGGCATCATTTTGTAGCATTAAATGCCAATTAGTGTCCTAAAGGCCTTATGCTTCTCATTATTAGGATGCATCTTGATTTAGTTATATTTTGAAAAATCATTCATAAAAGAGAATATTTTGAAGTCAGTCATATTGTCAATCATGATTTTTATTATTGGCAATGGAAAATTATCTTTTTGAACATGTTGTATTCAAGTCCCTATGGTCCATTCAAATGCAAATTTGGCCATTCTTTTTCTTGACTAGCATAATACTTGCTATCCAATCTGGGTATTTTTTTTCTCTCTAATAAAGATTGCTTTGGTCAATTTCTTCGTCTCTTCTATCACTTTCTATTCTAGGTTAAGTTTCATCTTTCTATGTGCTTGTTTGACAAGTGGAAGCTTGGAATTGATGTCTATCTTGTGGACTATAACTTTAGGATCTAGTCCAGGCATCTCCTTATAGCTCCATGTGAAGTTGTCAATGTACTCTTGGAGCACTGCTTTGAGTTAGGTTTGTCTTTCCTCTGAAAGTGGAGTGCTGATGAAAGTCAGCTTGGGGTCCTCCTCTAAGCCTAGGTTAATCTCCATTAGTTCATTGATTGTGGCTTGTCCCCCATCCTCAAGCTCTAGTGGAGCTTCTTTTGTTTTGAGGATTATTTCTTCACCAAGTGATTCATCATATCGAGTGAGGTTTAGTGAAGGTTCATCTAAAGGCATTTCGGCTACATTATTCCCCTTTTCTTTTAGTTTTGATGAAATCCCACCGATGATGTCATCTTCTTGTGATGTCTAAAATGTTGCAGCCACTTTGGTGGACATGTCAAGGGGTATCGATATCATTCAGTCATCCTAAAATTGGAGAGAGGTTCAATGGTGACCATAAGACACGTGTGGGCATTTGGAGTAATATAGCCTAGTCCTTTGGTGTTCTTGTTTCCTCTTCTAGGAATGTAAGCACATTCTTGGGGTGGATCCGATAGATTCTTGAAGAAACAATTCCCCCTCTTTGTTTGTGGACGTTCATAACCAAATTTGTTGATTATCTCATGAAGCTGGTCTGAGAAATTTTTAGGCATGACTACTGGTTGATAGTTAGCATCATTCGCTAGATCTTTAATCCCTAGGATTTCATGTATGCTTGGAGAAAAAGGGATTATCTTGTAAAATAGTATTTCCTTTTCTCCTTTGCACCATGGAGTAATGTAGAGAGTCGTTAATTCTTCCATGATATTAATGCTCAGCTCTTCTAATGGTTTAAGTAAGTCTTTGGGAACTTTAATAACAAGGAGAATATTTTCTATTTAACCTCTGTCATCATCTTTGTCAGAAGTATAACCACCCAGGCAGACTTGTGGAGCTTCTTCATCTAAAGAGGCTAGGTCAGAATTGCTTTCTAGGTGAGGAGGAGCAAAGATCAAACTAACAAACTTTTGCTTTATTTAACTGATGGAAGCAGACCCCCTATCAGTATCGAATCTCTGATAGTATTTTACATCATCATAATATACCTCATGAACATCAAAAAGGTGTACATGTTCATTAATTTAGTATTCTTCATCATCCTCAAAGTATTTGAAGCATTGATATAGAGTTGATGGTACTACTTTATTTTTATGTAGCCATGGCCTCCTCGGTAGTGCTTTGTATGATGCATTAGTATCGATCACATAAAATTTGGCATCTATCATCATCTCACCTACTTTCAGAGGGATAGTTATGGCTCTCATAGCTCTTTGGCTATTTTCATTAAACCCTCATATGATTATAATCTCAGATGATAGGTGATACACATCCAAAGTTAGAGCACTTAGAGTTCAGAGAGTCATCAAATTGGCTGAGAAACTTGGGTCAATTAGGATGCGATTGATCTTGATCTCATCGCTGTTCTGTGTGACATACAATGGTCTATTATGATCTATTATTCCAGGTAGTAAGTCATTATTTATGAAGGTGATGGTGAGAGGTTGGTGTGCATAGAAGGACTGTTTCATGTTCTCTTCAGCAAAGTATTGTTGGTAGTTGATCGGATTTTGCAAGATATGCACTATTATATTCCTGAGTTTTTATGACATCATCAAGGCATCAAAAATACTTAGCATAGCAGGGATCTTCTTGAGGTGCATTGTTATATTATATTTTACCTTTTTGGGTGTTGGTTTAGCATGCGAAGGCTCAATACCCTTATTTATTTGAGTTTCCTTTTTCTCGTCCTTGGGGATGTTCTTATCCCTAGGCATTGGAGATTTCTTATAGGTAGGGCCTTCCCACCTCAAAGTTGTATTTGGTTTGCTCTCCTTACTTTAAATCTAGCATCATGAGACTAATAAGGTTTATTTTCAGAATCACTCCTGAGGCTAATCATGCAACAAGAGATAGTGAACCCTTGCCTCCAGTCAGTAGTTTCCTAAATGTTTTTGGAAGATGTGATGACTAATAATCATCTCATTCAATATTAGAATTAGGCATGTAGGGTCATCTTGTAGAGAGGTCTTTGGAGACTCTTTGGATGAAACCTTTTACTTCATCTGCTAGCATAACCTTTTTCAGGACTTTGTATTTGGGATGTTTCTTCCATGGATATTTAGATTGGCTTGACTGTAGATATTCAAATTGATCTAATGCGGGGGCAGAATGAGCTTTAGCATTAGCTCATTTGATTCTCTCTCAAAATGACTACTTTTTCCTTTAGTGCTTGTTGGTGTACAGCCTTTCGAAGTGGTCACAAAATTATTTTGACTCAAATACAAAGTCATGTTCATCGTCTATGCCTTGTATGCATAACTCCTCTAAAGTTGATAAAGCGTATTCTTCCATAGGTTCTAGGATTGGGACCTCACTAAACCATGAGTTGAGCATTTGTTGCCAGATTGCCTGATGGAGGTTGGGATAGTAGGTTGCTAGCATTCTCCTTGGATGTATGAGTCACCATGTGACAAGAGGTCACAGATTTAGATAACTCTCTTCAATAGTGTCTAGCTTTCTTGACTTGACTCTGAAGTAAGTGGCATGAGTGGTTATTCTGATCTCAAGAAGGGTTGGTAAGTGGCTTCTCACCACTCCTATGAGGTCTTTTATATGGTTTTATCTTTTCTACTAACACTTTCTCCATCCTCTCGACTTTCTCATAGAGCATGGTAGTCATATTTGTCATATGCTCCTTCAGCATTTGCATTTGCCTTCTAACAAACCTCATGTTATTCATAACCAGCTCTTTCATAGAATCTATTTGTAGTTTGAGCATGCCATAGTCGTACTCATGGGAGAATCACTCTCTAAGATAATCATCTTGGGAGTAGCCTCAGGGAGGCCTTTGGGATCTCTCATTTCATCAATAATATCCTGAGCAAATCTATTTGCTTCTTCTTACCTTGCACCCTAAATTTTCTTATCATTGAAGCAATGGGGTGGAGATCAGATTGGTTGTAAACCCCCGATGGTAAATATGACAGAGCATATTGCTATCGAAAGTTCACTTTCTTCATTTCCCATATCAAGGTCCTCTAATAAAGCTTTGAGTTTGTTAGAGAATAATTCTTCAAGAGTTACTTGGATCCTTTCTCCCTGAATATATTCATCTAGAGCATTGATGTATTCTTGGATAGCTAATTTCTTGACATCGTATTTATCTGATTGTACCAACTTCTTCTTCTTGCTTATGATCTTCCTCCTCTTGATGCTCCAAGCAGGTAAGGTAGTTTGCTCTAATGAGGCTTTCTTCATCACCATCTCATGCTCTTTAGGGTTTCTAGTTATTTTCTTTATTAATTTATTTAACCTTTTTGAGATATAGATATTCCATAAATGCCCTTGTTCGAGTATAAATTATGCTTTTTCTCTAAATAGGATTCCAGAAAGTGGTTCATGGACATAGTAATATGATTGGTGTGTTGAGTGGATGTTTCGAGTAGGGTTGCCTTCAAGCGAGTTAGCTTGCCTTCTCGATATTGCTTCTCAACCCAGTCCTTGAATATATAGCAGTCTCTAATGGTATATCCCAAAACTCTATGATAAGGATAATAGTTCGGATGATTTATTTTTATTGTCTTGCCTGGCCTTTTAGATTTTGGCAATTAGAGGCCTAACTTTAGGGCATCCTGAAAAATTTTACCTGCTCTTTCTCTTTTAAAAGAATATTTCTTTTTGAGCCTTTGTTGGAAATCATTGGATCATTCTACGTCTCCATCTTCTCCAAGAGTTGGTGGCTTTTGAGGATTACTCTTGTTTATGGTAGGGTTCAAAGGTTTCTTTTAAAAGAATATTTCTTTTTGAGCCTTTGTTGGAAATCATTGGATCATTCTACTTTTCCATCTTCTCCAAGAGTTGGTGGCTTTTGAGGATTACTCTTGTTTATGGTAGGGTTCGAAGGTTTCTTTTGCTCGGTTACTGTAAATGCATCCCTCACATTTTTGGAAGGCTCTCCACACTTTACCCTATCTTTTTTCAGCACGAAACTTTATGAAATAGATAAGATCAGTGGGCTAATCCTTTCTAACTTTTTGAGTTGCATGATGAGGTCTTGGAAGGTATGGATAGAAGAGGTGCTCAGGTAAGGTGTTATCCATTCTCCCCTTATGTTGCCGAGAACTAGATTCACTATCTCAAATTGGCTCATGGGTTGTTCATATTTAATGCTAAGATTTCTCTACCATGTGATAAAATTCAAAATTGACTCATTATCATGTTTCGATGTTAAGAAAATGTCTACAATGGTTACTTTATCATTGACTCTTGTAAACCTAATTTAGAATGCCTCTTTCATTTGTGCCTTAGTTTGTATGGATTCTAGTTGTAAACTAGCATACCACTCGAATGCTACTCCTATCAAACTTGCTAAAAATTGGCAGCATAACAACACAAGATTATTATTTGAATCCCCATACAGAGTCACAAAGTGAGCTGTATGCTGTTCAGAATTGTCCATGCCATTGAACTATTTGAAACTATGCACTGTATAACCTTTGGGATATGGCACTCAAACATGATAGCTAGGGTATGATTTGCTAGCATCATTTATCCTACCTATCTCACTTTTCTATCTCAACTATTTAGCTACTATTCATTATACTTGTTGTTGTATGTATGCTGAGGGTTCCATGTTGTCAGGAATCTCTAAAATTGGTGATTGGGTATCCCTTAATGGAGAAGGAGCTTGTGAAGGACCTACATTTTCGTGGATATCATCTATGGGAGATGCATCTTCTACCGCCTCCGATGCTTGAGATGGCTATTGAGATTGTTCCAACTTATTGAGTTTTTGGCTCATTTGTAGTATCTTCTCCATCAACTTTATGACTTTCTTTTGAGTTTCATCTTTCTTTTTCCTTTCTATCTTAGCTGTTCTTATAGAGCTTCTATGGTCACTTCTCAATTAGAGCTTTTAGTTATAACCAAGGTTTCTGTCAAAACATGATGGTCTATGTCTTGAGAATTAGGCCTAGGCTTTGGGTTGACATTAACTTCTCCCATTAGTCGAGTCATCTCATTCAAGAGTCTACTCATGGAGCAAGTCGCTGCACTTTTCTTTTGGCATGGTAGTAAGGATTGGTTCACAAGGCCCTCTCCTCTTGAATTTCTTAATCAGTAAGCCTCACTCTGGTAGCCTTCTGTTGGCATTTGTCTAGCTGAGGTGCGGGCTCATGGTACTCCTAGATTAATGATGAGAAATGATTATGGTCTCCTTGATGAACCCTCATGCTGGATTATAGCTTCACGGTGACTCTTGTAGTTTTGTTTAGTGATTTACTCTTTTGCCACAACTTTAAAGAAAGACTATGCCCCCTATGGTTTGCTCCTATCCTTCCCTAAATTTCTTAATGCAGCAAAATAGTTGGAGGTAGGATGGTAATAACCGACATCGTTTGAAGGGTAGGTTTCCAAAGTTGGTTGAGGATTCTAGCAGCTTTTCCTTTACTTGTGCAGTCAGGATGAGCTCTTCTTTATCAATACCTGTGTCTGAATTTGCTTTTGATAGCCCCCTGTGAGTAGTTGGGTGAAGGTGGCCAAAAACCGAGCTTCATTTTAGTCCTAGCCTCTGAGAGACTGATATCCTTCTTAGTTGAGGTATGACTTCTAGCTCTTCATCCAAATAGCCTTTCTCATTAAGAATGATAACATTCAGCCTCCTTCCCCTTGATGGAAGGTGAGAAACAAGATAGTCTTACATGATAACAACCTCAGTTACTACAATAGCAAGTGCCTTCTTGAACTAGATGACCTTAGCAATGGTTCTAAACTCAATCTGAACTTCAGGTGCTTCTATAACAACCATTGACTAAGGTAAATGCATAATTGATCCTGCCCCTAGAATGATGGTGTATCTTGGGGAGGAGATATTCTTTGTTGTTGTCATTTAATTCTTTTTTTTAATCAAGAAGAACATAATTGATTAGTCTTCAATCATAATTCTACCTTATTAGTGTCTCTATCATATTAACCATATTTCTATTCTTGTAGAAAAAGTCATATCCCATTTGGCATGCCAGAATTTGTGGATCAAAATTGACGACCTGGGATAACAAAGATCCTAAAAGTTACCTTGAATCACAATTCAAAATTTATTTTAATTTAAACTATTCTATCGGGTATTATAGAAACATGACTTCCAATAGACGCAAGCCCTTGTTATTAATTCCCCCTAACAAGTGTCAAGAATCTCCTAAAATAAGAAACCTAGCTAATAAAATATAGACACAAAAAGAAAAAGAAAAAAAGTATTTGATTGATTTTAAGAAATGATACATGGTTTAAGTAAGGACATACCCTCACTTTATAATGAATATCAACATGAAATTATAGAAAACATGAAAGAAATAAAGAAAGAAAAAGAGAAAGAAGGAGTGGAGAAGAAGCTTGATATGTGCTGTTGCCCCGCTTCCCTACGTTAGACCATATGGCATCTAACTTACATTGATTTAGTCTCTGACAGGTGTTGATGGCATCATCCAATAAGACGTCGAAGGAAATGGGAGAGGTTCGAATTGTTTCCAATAGCTTTGAGGTTTAGTAATAATTTTGTTAGACGGTGTTGTCAAAGGCTTATTAGGATTGGCCTGAAGTATTTTCAATAGCTTTGAGCTTCGGTGATAACTTTGTGATTTGAAGTATTTCTATTAACCAATAAGGCATCGACCATAACTTCATTTGGGTTGGAGTGTTTCAATTAGCCACTAAGTCATTGGTGATAACTCTATTTTCGTTAGAGTGTTTCTATAACCGATAATCCGTAGGCGATAACTTCATTTGAAGTGCTTTCCTAGCTAACAAGGGATAGGCAATAATTTGGTTTGAAGTATTTTCATAGCCAATAAGGCATAGGTGATAACTTCATTATCTTTTGTGGTATCACTAAAGGCTTATAAGGTTTGGTATAGCTTTGAAAACTATATTGTAACTACTTTTGAGGTTGACTAGGTTGAAGAGTGCATCGCCAATAACTTTTGTGGTTGACTAGCTTGAGGGGAACTTTCTCAACTACTTCTGGGATTCACTAGGTCGAAAGGGCACATCATCAATAACTTCTAGGGTTGACTAGCTTAAAGGGTGCATCGTCAATGACTTCTAGGGTTGTCTAACTTGAAGCGTAGCCAACAACATTGAGCATATTGGTATTTAACTTCTTTGATTTGGTAGTGTCACCAACGATTTATGTAGTTTAGTATAGCTTTGAAGTGTGGTTGACAGTTTTGAGCGTGTTATTGGTTGACTTTATTTGAACAAGGCATTGTGGATGACTGACTAAGCAAATTCAAGCCTACCTTAGTTAAATTTAATTTGATCATTGCCAATGCTTTTAAGTTGACTTAGCTTGAAAAGTGCGTTAGCAATGACTTTTGAGGTTAACTAGCTTCAAAGTATGGCAAATGACTTTGAGCATGTTAGTAATTAACTTCTTTAATTGGGAGTGTCACCAATGTATGGGGTTATAGATAGCTTTGATGTGTTGCTAAAGGCTTTTGTAGCACACCTAGCAAAACTCAGTTTAACCCTATTTAGTTCTGTTTGAACTAATTTTGGTTTAGGTCAGGATAGTAATATCACTCTTTGTTGGTAACCTCAGAGTATTGCCGAAGGTTTAACACATTTAGTGGAACTCAATTTGACCCTATTTATTTCCATCAAGACTAATATAGTTTGAGTTTGAGTTTGGTTTCATTTAGCTTAAGTTGAGTTTGACCTTATATTGGACCTTTATCGAGTCTGAGTTTATAACTTGATGGACTTCAATTCAAGTTCAAGTTAATTTCGTTCAACTTAGTTTCAGTTTAGACTCAGCCTAACTTGGTTTTGGTTTAACTTTGAGTTTGCCTTTTTAGTATGGACTTGATTTAACCCAATTAGGGTTTGATTTGAGCTTAGTTCAATCTAGATTGGATTTGATTTGAATTCAACTTAATTTTAAATTAACCCATTTCAAGCTTGATTTGGGTTGAGTTTGAGTTTATTTGGTTTAGCTTTAATTTGGATTTCTTTGGAATTCAGCTCAATTTGGATTTTAGTTTATTTCTTTAATCAATTTAGGTCCATATGAGCCAACTTGACCTTTGTCTATTTGTTTTGGTTGAGTTTAATTTCAATGTTATTGAATTACTTTATATTAATCAATTTAATTTAAGGATTCTTACTTATTTATAATAATTTTAGGTGCGTCTATGGTCCGGCCTTAAATATGCAAACTCGAGGATTGGCATATTTTGTGAGCTTAAAAACTTGCTTAGAAGTGCAAGTCCAAGGGCTGACTAGGTGTGAGTCCAAAGACTAGTTGAGTATTTGCCTGAAGGCTGGCTGAGGTGCGAGCCCGAACATTGGTTGATGTACAAGTCTAAAGACTAGCTAAGTGTGAGCCCGAAGGTTGGCTAAGTGCAAGCCCAAGGGTTAGTTTGGATGCGAGGCCAAAGTTGGTTGAAATGTGAGCCTGAAGACTAGCTTGGATGCGAGCCTGAATGTTGGCTAAGTGTGAGCCTGAAGGTTGGTTGAGTATGAACTTGAAAGCTAGCTTGGATGTGAGCTCTAAGGCTGGCTAGTACAAGTCTAAAGGCTGATTAAGTACAAGCCCAAAGGCTCACTAAGTGCAAGCCTACAGGCTGATTGAGTGCATGCCCGATGGCTGGTGGAGGTGCAAGCACAAAGGTTGGCTATGGTGCGAGCCCGAAGACTAGCTAAGTACAAGCCCAAAGACTGACTTGAATGCGAGCCTGACAACTAGTTGGGTGCGAGTCCAAAGGCTAGCTAAGATTTGAAGCTTGGCTTAAATGCAAGCCCAAAGGCTAGCTAAGTGTAAACCTAAAGGCTAACTTGGATATGAGCCCAAAGGTTGGCAAATTGCAAGCCTAAAAGCTGGCTAAGTGTGAGCCTAAGGCTAACCAAGGATGATGGAAATTTGCTATCTTTGAGGGACTATAGGTGGCTATAAGTAGTATTGAGGGTTCGCCATCTTCTATGGGTTTAACATTGACCGCCCGGGATAGTGGAGACCACGAGGAGTGACCTTGAATCACAAATCAAGATTTATTTTAATTTGAGTGTACTATCAGGTGTTGTGAAAATATTGATTTCCAATAGGTGCAAGCATCTATTGTTAATTACCTTGATAATTGTGAGAAATCTCCTAAAATAAGAAACCTACCTAATAAAATAGAGATAGAAGAGAAAGATAGCATTATTTGCTTAATTTAAGAAAAATAGTACATGGTTTAAGTAAGAACATACCCTTACTTTACAATAAATTTTAATATAAAATTATAGAAAATATGAAAGAAATGAACAAAAAAATGAGAAATGGTGAAAAAGAAGCTTTGATGTGTGTTGCTACCCCGCTTCACCTGCACGGGACCACGTAATGTCCGACCCAAAGCATGGAAGGGAATGGGAGAAATTTAAAGTGTTTCCGATGGCTTTGAGCATTGGTGATAACTTCGTGATTTAAAGTGTTTCTGTTAGTCAATAAGGCATCAACAATAACTTCGTTTGGGTTGGAGTATTTTTCTTAGCCAATAAGACATAGACAATAACTTTGTGATTTGGGTAGTATTACCAATAGCTTATGAGATTGGGTATAGCTTGAAAATACTTCGCCAACTGCTTATAGAGTTGGATAGCTTGAAAGGCGCATTGTCAACTGGTTTTGGGGTTAACTAGTTTATAGAGACATGTCGACAACTACTTGTGAGGTTAACTAGCTTATAGGGGTGCATCGTCAACTACTTGTGGAGTTGACTAACTTGAAAGATACATTACCAACTTCTTCTAGGGTTGACTAGCTTGAAGGGTGCGTTATCAACTGCTTTTAGGGATTGACTAGCTTAAAGGGTGCATCATCAACTACTTGTGATGTTAACTAGCTTGAAGAGCACATTGTCAATTACTTGTGAGGTTGACTAGCTTAAGGGGTATGTCACCAACTGCTTAGAGGGTTAGGTATAGCTTTGAAATATGACCCACAACTTCGAGCATATTATCGATTGATTTCGTTTGAACAAGGCATTGTGGCTAACTAACTAAGTGAGTTCAAGTCTACCTTAGTTTGGTTTGATTTAAGCCATTGTTAATGCTTGTGGGTTAGCTTGCCTTGGAAGATGCATCAACAATAGCTTCTAAGGTTGACTAACCTGAAATGTGATCAATAGGTTTGAGCGTGTTGGCAATCAACTTTTGTAGTTTGATAGCATCACCAATAGCTTAAATGGTTGGGTATAGCTTTGAAGTATGGCCAATAGCTTAGAGCGTATTGGTGATTAACTTCTTTAGTTTGGTAGCATCACCAACGGCTTATGGAGTTCGGTATAGTTTTAAAATGTAGCTAATAGCTTTAAACGTGATGGAGATTAATTTCTTTGATTTGGCAACGTCACCAACAACTTAGGGAGTGGGGTATAGCTTTGAAGTATTGCTGAAAGCTTTTGTAACACACCCAGTGAGACTCAATTTGACTTTATTTAGTTTTATTTGAACTAATTCTTGTTTAGGTCAAGGGGTGACATCACCCTTTATTCGTAGCTTTGTATTATTACTAAAGTTTCAACACTCCTAGTGGGACTTACTTTGACCCTAATTAGTTCCATTGGGACTAATATGGTTCAGGTTTGAGTTCGATTTCATTTATTTTGAGACAAGTTTGATCTTGTATTGGACCTTTATAGAGTCTTGGTCTACTAGACTTAAACTCAAGTCAATTTAATTTAACTTGATTTCAATTCAGGCTCAGCCTAACTTGGTTATGGCTAGACTTTGAGTTCGTTCTTTAAGTTCAGACTTGATTTAACCCGGTCAAGATTTGATTTGACCTTAGTTCAACCTAAATTCAACTTGATTTTTAAATTTAGAGTTCAACTCGATTTAGACTTTTAGTCTATTTGTTTAATTAATTTATGTCCATTTGAGTCAAGTTGACCTTTGTCCATTTGTTTGAGTTGAACTTAATTTCAACATGATTGAGTTACTTTATGTTAAATAGTTTAATTTGAGGGTCCTTGGTTGTGTATAATGATTTTAGACAGAACTGTTGTCCGACTTAAAATATGTAAACCCGAGGGTTGGCTTAGTTTGCGAGCTTGAAATTGGCTTAATAGGAGTTTGAGGGCTGACGAGGTGCAAATCAGAAGATTGGCTTTGATGCAGACTTGAAAGTTGGCCGAGTGTGAATCTGAAGACTAGTTTAGATATGAGCCCAAAGACTAGTTTGGCCATGAGCCCGAAGGCTATCTAAGTGTGAGCCCGAAAATTGGCTTGAATGCGAGCCCAAAAACTAACATGGATGTGAGCCCTAATGCTAGATAAGTGTAAGTCCAAATGCTAGCTTGAAAGCAAGTCCAAAAGTTAGCTTGGATGCAAGCCCAAATGCTAATTAAGTGCGAGCCCGAGAGCTAGCTTGACCGCAAGCTAGAAGGCTAACCTAGATGCGGGCGCGAAGGCTAGCTTGGATGCCAACCCAAAGGATGACTAAGTACGAGCCCAAAGGCTAGCTTGAACATAAGCCCAAAGACTGTCTTAGATGCAACCCGAAGGTTGGCTAAGAAGGTTGGCTAAGTGCAAGCTTGGTAGATGACCTGGATGAGAGCCCAAAGGCTAGCTAAGTGCGAGCCTGAAGGCTGACTTGAATGCAAGCCTGAAGGTTAGTTAAGTGCAAACTCGAAGGTTGGCTTAGATGCAAGCCCAAAAGTTGGCTGAGTGCGAGCCAAAAGGTTGGTTATATGTGAACCTGAAGACTGATTTAAATGCAAGCCCGAAGGCTGGCTTGGTCATGAGCCCAAAGACTAGTTGATTGTGAGTCTGAAGGCTAGCTGAGTGTGAGCTTGATGGTTAGTTGAGTGCGAATTCGAAGACTAGCTATATACAAGTGTGAAGGCTGGGTTAGATGCGATCTCGAAGACTTGCTTAGATGTGACCTCAAAGGTTGGTTTGGTTACGAGCCTAAAAACAGGATTGGATGTGAGCCCAAAGACAGAGAGACCTCAAAGGCTGGCTAAGTGTTAACCCAAAGGCTGGTTTGGTGCGAGCCCGAAGGCTGGTTAAGTTCAAGGCTAAAAGCTAGCTTAGATGCGAGTTCGAAGGTTGGCTTAGTTGCAAACTCGAAAATTGGGTTGGATGTGAGTCTGATGGCTATTTAATGTGAGCTCAAAGGTTAGCTTGGATGTGATAAGGATTCGCCATCTTTAAGGAACTACGGATAGCTACAGAGGGGTCATAGAGTCTGTCATCTTCACCATTATCTTCGAGGTGTTGCAAGTAGTTGCAATAGGGTTATGAAGTTTACAATTTTTCATTGTTATTTTCAAAAGACTACAGGTAACCGTGACGTTGATGAGATTTGTCAAGATACCAAAGATCACGAGTGGTGGTGATAATGGTAGCATGAAATCAAATTAAGATGCTACATTTCTTTTTTATTTTTTTGAACAACGTGCTTTTCATATTTTTTTTTTCAATCTCAGATCTCCCTTCTCCTCAGGTAACTACTTTTCTTTTAGGACAATTTTTTTTATTTTTTTCTTTCATTCCCTTCCTCCCACTAAGCTATGCCCCACTTTCTTGATCTCGCATGGCCGGGCCTCCCAGCTCGGCCATCTTCTCTAGCCAGTTGGCCGGATCTGGCCAGCCGCGGCAAGGCAAGGCAAGGCAAGGCAAGGCAAGGCAAGAGGCGCCCTACCTCACCTTCTTTCGGCCGGATCCGGCGATTAGAGGCCGGATATGGCCCGTAGCAGCTTTGAATCGACGCAAGTGCCATGGCGAAGTGGGGGAAGTGGCTGAGCAGCAGCACTGGCTGCCTGTTGGTATCTTGGCTAGGAGGCCACGCAGGAAGGCAAGGGCGGTGAGGGAGGAAAGGGCTTGATCGCCGACGAAATCCATATATCTTGGCTTGAAAATGCAAGGGCGAGGAACCCACGGAGGTTGGGAAATGACACCGAGATGGAGACGAGCACGGTGGAGCAGAACCCATCTGTCGAGGTCTCAAAGAGGAGGTTGAGGTGGGCCAGCGATGCTCCCGCGTTGAGGTAGGCCTGCAGAACCGATGGAATATCGTCAATCCAACAATATAAGTTCAACAGATCGAGAGAGAATAGGGATCAGCAAGCATCAAGCAATGACGCGAGATCTCCATCGTAGAGGAGGTGGTCATGAGAGCAACCGGAGAGAGTAATTCGACTGCCCCAAAGATAACTAGGGATGGTGCAGCTTTACGATGGGGAGTTAGTCATGAGATGAAGCTCCTTAAGGGCACTCGGAAATGAGCAGTGGCTGCTTGTACAACAAAAGGGCTTTGGGTGCTTGGGAGCAAAACAAAAGCAATCAAGAAATAAGATAAGAATTTACTGTGTCAATGCTTTCTTAATCTTCCCTCAACTTTTCTCTCCGATGATAGCCCTCTCCTTCCTATGATATTTTCCGAGTCTTGTTTTTTTTTTTTTTTTTTTTGTCTTCTGTTTGTAGGTTCTTTACCTCTTTTATAGTCTGGAAGAGGATCAACAATCAAAATTTTTATTGACTCAATTTTAGAAGTATATATTTTTTGTGATTGGTGATGGAATTATATTCATGAAATGTCTTTCTCCTTAATTGGAATGTAATCCATAGGATTGAAATTTGTTTCCGTGAAAACAAAATTCAAATCTTGCATTATTTTTGGATGACGTATTTTAAAGGGGTTATTTATAAATTCTTTTGAAAAATTGGACCAAGGTATAATTTTATAATTTATAAGGGCCTCTTTATAAAAATGACATATTTCTAAAAGGTTTAAAAACTTTTTATAGTCATTTTTAAATAGAATTTGGACTTATTTGTAAATAAAAAAATTCAAGGAATTTATTTATAAATTTTTCAAGAAATTGGACTGAAATATAGTTTTATAAACTTTGGGGTCTTTTACAAAAAGGATATATTTGTAAAATTCTGAAATTTTCAAGATCCTTTATGAATAAAATTTAAGTTTATTTGCAAATAAAAATTTTAAGGGATTTATTTATAAATTTTTGGACCAAAATATGGTTTTTGTAAGTTTCAAAGACTATTTTGAAAAAGGACATATTTGTAAAATTCTGAAATTTTTGGACTCTTTTGGACTTATTTGCAAATAAAGGTTTTCGAGGGTTCTATTTTAAATTTCAAAAATTTCATGGATTTATTTATGAAAGTTAGAAATTTCATAAGTTTATTTGTGAATATAAAATTTTGAGGGGTTCATTCACAGATTTTACAGTGATCAGTTTGAATTTTCAAAACTTTCAAGGACTTTTTTATAAAAATTTTCATCTCAAGGACTTATTTGTAAGAAAAGTCCTGTCGGGAATCCATTTGTAAAGATTTTATAATTTTTATTTTGGCTCAAATATTTGATAAATTTTGGGTTTGATTTTGATCCAAATATCCGGTCCATTTAATCTATGTTAAACTCAATTCTCAATCGAATTTGATTGTGATTTCGATCTAATTAGGATTCACATTTGGATTACAATCCAGTGGCATTTAATCCTATATTTTGACTAAATTTTGATTAAATTTTATTTTCAGTCAAAATTGACTCAAACAAATGCGCTCTTCGCATCCACTTCGCAAGTTTTCTCAGCAAGGAGAGTGGATGCGAACAAATTCCCCAAATGTTCGCCCTTTGTGCCAATGCCCTAGGAGTTAACCATGTGAATTTGAATCGCCATGCAAAATAGCCTTAAATCACTGTAAGGAGTGGATTTAAGCTACCATATTGAGTGAATTTCATTTTGCTACATGAAAGTAAATTTGGATTTTCACGTGAAAGTAGACTTGACTTATCATGTGAAAATGGACTTGACTTGTCATGTAAAAGTAGACTTGATTTACCATGTAAAAGTGGACTTGATTTGCCATGAAAGTGAACTTAGGTTACCACATGAAAGTAGACTTATATTACTATATACAAGTAGACTAAATTTGTCATGTGAAAGTGAACATAATTTACCATATGGAAGTGGACTTAGATTACTATATGAAAGTAGACTATATTTGCCACGTGAAAGTGGATGTAATTTGTCACATGAGAGTTAGGTTATCACATAGAAGTGGACTATGTTACCACGAAAAAGTGGACTAAATTTGTCATGTAAAAATGAAGGTAATTTGCCACATGAAAGTGGACTTAGGTTATCACATAGAAATGGACTTATGTTGTTATGTGAAGGTAAACTTATATTACCACGTAGAAGTGGACTTAGATTGCCACATGAAAGTAGACATGAGTTGCCACGTAGAAGTGGACTTGGGTTGCCATGTGAAAGTGGACTTATATTGCCACAATGAGTGAGCTTTTACAGGGGTGTGGATTTAACTGTCACATAAATTGGGCGAGATTTTATGTCTATGTTTTGCCTCGAGAAACATAAAGTGCATATTTGACCAAGAAACATGAAGTGCATTTCTTTACCCTCTTCATTATTCTGGGTAAGAAATACCCCTAGGGATCCTTCCATTACTGCCGTGTAAAGGATTAAGGGCTTATTTTGTAGAGGTGCTGCCAGAACTGGTGACTTGAGGAGATACTACTTAATCTCTTCAAAGGCCTATTGGCAGTCTTGATCCCAAATAAATGGAGTGTCATTCTTCATCAACTTAGAAAAAGACTTGTATTTTTTAGAGAGGTTTGAAATGAATCTTATTATAGATGTGAGTCGACTTTGGAATGATCTCAATTGCATTAAGTTGTTGGGTGATTGCATATCCAAGATAGCTTTGATCTTAGATAGATCGATTTTAATCCCTCGATGTCTGACAATAAAGTGAAAAATTTTCCCAATAATACCCCAAAAGCGCACTTCATCGAATTCATCTTTAATTTATATTTCCTAAGATGGTCGAAGATCACTCTTAGCTCTTGAACGTGCCTGTCCTTGAACCTAGTTTTGACCACCAAGTCATCCACATAACATTCTACTAACTGGTGTATGAGGTCATCAAAGATTTGAGTCATAGCCTTTTAATAAGTGGCACCTGCATTCTTGAGCTAGAAGAGCATCACCTTGTAGCAGTAAATGCTAATTGGTATTCTGAAAGACATATGCTTCTCATCATCAAGATGTATCTTGATTTGGTTATATCCTGAGAAATCATCCATAAAGGATAATATTTCAAAGTTGGTCATATTGTCAATTATGATTTCATTATTGACAATGGAAAATCATCTTTTGGACATGTGTTATTTAAGTCCCTATAGTCTACACAAATGTAGATTTGGCTATTTTTCTTCTTGGCTGACACGATGCTTGTCACCCGATCTAGGTATTTTTTCTCTCTCTCTTATGAAGTCTACTTTAATTAGTTTCTTTGTTTCTTCTATTACTTTCTGTTCTAGGTCAAGTTTTATCTTCCTAGGTGAAAACTCAGGATTAATAGCCAACTTGTGGACTACAACTTCAAGATCTAGTCCAAGCATTTTCTTATAGCTCCATGCGAAGTAATCAATGTACTCTTGGAACATTGTTTTGAGTTGGGTTTGGCTTTTCTCTGAAAATTGGGTGCTAATGAAGGTCAATTTGGGATCCTCCTCTCAGCCTAGGTTAATCTCCATCATTTTATCTATAGTGGCTTGCCTCCCATCCTCAAGTTCTAGTGGAGCTTCTTTTGGTTTGAGGATTATTTCTTCACAAAGTGATTCATCATGTTGAGTGAGGTTTGGCAAAGATTCATTTGAAGACATTTGAACTCCATCATGCCCCTGTAATTTGGTTCTAATAAAATCCCACCGAGGATGTCACCTTCTTGTGAAGTCTGAAAAATTATGGCCATTTGGGCACACGTGTTAGGAGGTATCAATATCATTTGGTCATCTTGAGTATCAGAGAGAGGTCCAGTGGTGACCATAAGACATGTGTGAGCATTTGGGGTAATATAGCCTACTCCTTTGGTATTCTTATTTTCTCTTCCAAGAATGTAAGCATATTCTTAGGGTGGATCCCATAGATTCTTAAATAAATGACTCTCTCTCTCTTTGTTTGTGGATGTCCACAACTAGATTTGTTGATTATTTGATGAAGCTGATCTGAGAAATACTTATGCATGACTACCGATTAATGGTTACCATCATCTATTAGATCTTTAGTCCCTAAGATTTCATGCATGCTTGGGACACAAGGGATTGTCTTATAAAATTGTATTTCTTTTTCTCCTTTGTGCCATGGAGGAACATAGAAAGTTATTAGTTCTTCCACAATATTAATGCTTAGCTCATCTAATGGCTTAAGCAAGTCTTTCAGAACTTTAGTAATAAGGAGAGTATTTTCCATTTAACTTCTGTTATCATCTTCGTTAGAAGTGTAAGCATAAAGGCAGACTTGGTGAGCTTCTTCATCTGAAGAGGCTGGGTTAGAGACTAGGTCAGAATCACTTCCTTGGTGAGGAGGAGAAAACATCATGCTACCAATTTTTTACTTTACTTTATTGATGGAAGCAGACCTCTATCAGCATCGGATCTCTGATAGTATTTTATAGTATCATAATGCACTTCATGAACATCAAAAGGGTATACATCTCCATCAATTCGGTGTTCTTCACCATCTTTGAAGCATTTTAGATATTGATGTAGGGTTGATGGCACTACTTTATTTTCATGTAGTCATAGCCTCCCCAATAATGCTTTATGTAATGCATCAGTATCTATCACATAAAACTTAGCATCTATCATCATCTCACCTACTTTCAGAGGGATGGTTATGGCTCCCAAAGCTCTCTGGATATTTTATTAAGGGGTAATTACGTAAACCCACTCCCCCCGCCCTGCCGCGTAATTAGGGATAATTATGTACACCCACCCCCCCCCCCCCCCTAATTTCATAATTACCCACACCACCCTCCCTTTTCAAAATATTTACCTACACCCCTCTAATTGTTATTTAATCAAAATTTTCTCCAAAAAGTTTGATTTTACCCTCCGTTATTTTTACAATTAAACCCTTAAAAATGTATTATTTATTATTTAGCTTTTGGATATTTGCAAATAATACCCTGAAATTATTCTGACTTACAAAAAGACTTTCTCCTAAACCATTTACAAATAAACCCATGAAATATTGTTATTTTAAAAAAAGTCCAAATATTTATAAACGAGCGGTGAGTGACAGCGGCAATGGCGACGAGGGTGGCGGCGCACGGGCGCAGAAGCCGAAGTCCGGCGCGCGGGCGCGGATGGTCGAGTCTGGCACACGGGTGCGGACGGCCGAGGCTAGCGCGTGGGCGCGGATGCCAGCTGGCGAGAGTCCGGCGAGGGGTCTATTCATAAAATTTAGTTTTAAAATAAATTAAAGTTTGGACTTATTTTTAAATACAAATATTCTAGTGGTCTATTTTAAATGTATAAATATTAAACTTGTAACTTTAAATTTTAAGTTTTAAAATATTTAATGTCTTTTTTATAAAATTTTATTTAAAACATGAAAAAAAATTTAGACTTATTTATAAATAAAAATATTGAAGGGGTCTATTTGTAAATATACAACATGAAACTTGTAATTTTAAATTTTAAGTTTTCAAACCTTTAATGACTTATTCATAAAATTTACTTATAAAATAAATAAAATTTGGACTTATTTATAAATAAAAATATTCAAGGGGTTTATTTTTAAATGTATAAATGTTAAATTTGTAATTGTAAATTTTAAGTTTGAAACCTTTAATGTCTTTTTTGTAAAATTTTATTTAAAACATGATAAGAAATTTAGACTTATTTATAAATAAAAATAATCAAATAATCTATTTGAAAATGTACAAACATAAAACTTGTAATTTTAAGTTTTAAGTTTTCAAACATTCAATGATTTATATCTAAAATTTAGTTTTAAAATAAATAAAATTTGGACTTATTGATAAATAAAAATATTCAAGTGGTCTATTTTTAAATATATAATATAAACTTGTAATTTGAAATTTGAAATTTTAAACCTTTAATGTTCTTTTTTAAAAAATTTAATTTTAAAAATGATAAAAATTTAAACTTATTTATAATAAAAAATATTCAAGGGGTCTATTTTGTAAATGTACAAATATGAAACTTGTAATTTCAAATTTTAAGTTTTAAAACCTTCAATGTCTTTTTTGTAAAATTTTATTAAAAAAATAATAAAATTTAGACTTATTTATAAATAAATATATTTTAGGGGTCTATTTATAAATGTACAAATATTAAACTTAAAATTTGAAATTTTAAACCAAAAATTAAAAATTTAAACCTATTTTATTTTTTCAGTTTAAATTTAATTATATTTAAATTGAAAAGAAAAAGAAATTGGAAGGAAAAATTGCAGTGATAAGGTCTCAGAATTCTTTGGTGCTGTTGTTATATTATAATTACAACAAATATGATGTGTGTTATTTTTTAGAAGGTTAAAATCGTACAAGCACCTGATCTTAGGGATTGAATAACAACATGTCCTGCATCATCAATTTTCTGTAGATCGCTAGTGCCCTCCTTAGTATGAAAATATATTTTCAATGAGAAGGAAATAAGAAAATGACTATTGATCCTACAAGAAGCACCCTCACAAATCTTTCATTCTGTACTGACAATTTATAAAATCAAAACCAACAAATTGGATTGATGGGATGCACACATGGTAACCTTCTATAGAGAGAACTACATACTCAAATAAATAACCAATTTATTATAGTTGCATGTTATTGAAATGTTCAAAATCTGCCCAAGATCCTCCTTACCATTATCCTCTTATGCACGGAAAGGATTAAAAAATGTCATCTTCTTCTCTTGTGTATCATAGGTTGCTACCTGCAAGTATCAAAGGACAGAATCATGTCATTATCTCTTGATGAAGAGAACTATGGCACAACCAAATAGCCTTAGGATCTTACATAATTTAAGGAAACTATTTTGAAAAACCTAGAGAACTAACAGTGAATCAAAGCTCAGATATGACGAACCCCAGAGGTTACAGCCAAACGAATTCTGAAACCTAGTATCTACATAAAAATTGGAAAAAAAAAATGAATGACTTCATTAGATCACAGAAATTACTAAACTTGCATCTAGATCAAAATGTCAGATTCCATTCTTACTTTCGAAGGTAGACGTCTTTCTCTGTTGAAATTGCTAAACTTGCAGCTTCAATGTCATCTATGTTGACAGTAACATACTTTGGTAACCCTGCGTGCATACCTGATAAGAAGGAATAACTATTAAATAACCTCATATTAAGTAATCAATATAATATGAATATTAGAGCAATGGAGTGAAAGTGTCAGCAGAACCTAAGCAATTATCAAATAAAAGTTGAAAAATCACACAACATTACAATTCAAAAATCACATGGAGGATATCATCCAACATCTGATGAACTTCCTACAAAAAAACATAGTGACATTTATTAATGTATTATTTCAAAATCACATAAAATAAGATAAAAATAAATTGTCAATTTTTTAACGAAAAACTTACATGGTAAATGCATACTAAAATCTGAAGTCATCACGCTAGACCTTTCCCTTCCTCTTCCCCTACCATCTCCTCTTACATATTGGTTTCCCACTGATTGTTGATTGCTGCTAGATCTAGAAGATTCAATTTCTTATTGTAGTCCAAGAGGCTCTTTACACGCTCTCTTGTTGTGTCCCACCTGACCACATCTACTGCAAGTATATATTTCTCTACTTGATATTTCCATTGGATCCTTAATCCTTTTCTTCTTAGGCCTACCAGGTTGTCTCCTTAAACATGGAGGAAGCACTTGCAGAGCATTTGGCATAGACACCCAAAGTTGCTTGCTTGGCAATGGAGTGACATGAACATCATATATTCTTTTGTATGTCTCCAGAGTATAGTAGTCATCAACAAAATCAATTGGATCAAGCCGAACATCAAGGAGAGCAACAATACAATGAACGCAAGACACTCCTATCAATTGCCACTGCCTACAGTCACAAATCCTTTGCCTTATGTCCATAATCCATCGGCCATCAGGATCACTGACTTCTGAAATATCATCAGAAGACCTCCAAATATGGTATCCGCCATGTGCCTGTGAAACTTTCCTAATAAAAGCTTCTATTCTTAGCACTAGCTTTTCAGACCAGTGAGATTCTTCATTTTTTTCTTGTGGCAAATTTTACCATTATCTTCTGTCTGATGAAATCAAGTAGTTCAAGAAAGGGAAGCTCCCTTCCATCCTGAATGAAACTGTTAAGTAACTCAGAAATATTGTTAGTCACATAATAACATTTCACTGAATGATCAAAATGACTTCTACTATATGCAAAATCATTTATTTCTTTCATGTACTACCAAACTGGTATGGATAGCTATTTAATCCTCTCCATGTACTTGACGAATTTAGTAGGCAAAAATGTATTTGAAGCATTAAAAATTAAATTTTCTAACCTTTTCCCAGGGTAGGATCTTTTGAAGTTTACAATCACATGCCTTATACAAGCTCTGTGCTCAGCATATGGGAAAATATTCTTCACAACATCAGAAAGACTCCTCTGCCTATCTGAAATAATAGTCAAACTATCCAAATTTCCTATAACCTGTTGCAAGTTATATAAAAACCATAACCAAGATTGGTATGTTTCTGCTTCTGCAACTACAAATGCAACTGGAACTAGGTTATTCTCCCCGTCAATTTCACAAGCTGAAAGCAATGTACCTTTATATTTTCCTTTCAAGAAGCATCCATCAACTCCCAGTATAGGTCTATATTCAGTAAGAAAAGCTCTCCTACAAGCATATAGTGACAGAAAATATTTTTGGAAAGACATATTTGGATATTGAGTAAAGTGTACAATATTACCAGAATTCCTCCTTTCCAACTCTGCCTTAAGCAAATGAAACAAATTAAAAGATTCTTCTTCATTATCATGAATAACCCTATAAGCATAGTCTTTTTCCCTCCATGCCTGCATGTAAGTCAGCTTAAGACTGTATTTATCATTTATCAAATTTTATATTTGCTTGACTGTGATTTGCTTGTCAACATACATCCAATGCAAAACTTGGTTGCTTACCCATTCAGCACTTGCCATTTTATTTCTAGAAGTATTAACAGCAATATAAGTATAAACTGGTTCCATTTTCCTTACTTGAAAACCTGAACCATTAGATCTTTCTGAAGCATGAAGCCTCCATGGGCAATTCGCAGAAGCACATCTAACTGTTACTCTATTACGTTCATTTTTCACAAACAAAGGCTGAAATCTGTGTATAATATAATACTATCTAAGATCCATTCTAAATGCATATACATCCTCAAATATGTCTCCTTTTTTCAAAACATTATCATTTAAATTATCTTCAAGTAAAAGTAGTAAATCATCTTCCGCTTTGTCTTTTACTCCTTCTTTGCCTTGTCTTATATCCTCTTCCTTTTGCTTAGCTACTAACTCATTATTATCATCCTGCTCCTCCTCATCTTCATCATCATCATCAGAAAAATTCAGTCTGTGAAAATTAGAATCAGAAGGACAAGCATCTAAATCTGTGTCAATATACTCATCTCTTTGCACACTATGATACTCAGAAGATTCTTCTGACATAAATTTCCTTTGACCATACTGTGATATGCTAAATGTAGGAGTCAAAAGAGTCAGTCTTGGTGCAGACACCGCTGATAAGCAATCACCTATGTCCTCCACTGATATATTGCTATACTTCAACTCTTTTATCACTGTTCACATTACTTCCAGCTAAATTTCACTGTTGATTGATATATAAGTTGGAAGAGTACTATTTGGAAGTAAATACTTTATCACAAGTAACTCATTTGTGCTTGTTTTGACCAATTTATAGGCTTCAGTCCATAACTCTACAAATGAGTATTTCTTTGTATCAATCAATAAAGACTTCTGTCTACCAAATATATATTTTCTTCTTTGAGTATGTTCTACTTCCTTCCAATATCCTCCATAATGGAACACTAATCGATGGAACACTAATCGTACAAGATTCTTCAAATCAGACATCTATAAATACACAACATCAAAAATTAGTTTAAATTTAATTCAAAATCATTAAAAATTGAAAAAATAGATAGAGGGATTGTGGCGGGTGGGGGAGGTGGGTCGTGGCTGGTTGGGGGTTGGTTTGGGAAGGGGGGGGGGTGTGAGAGGCCATTTGGGGGCGGGGGCGGGGGTTCCAAGGGCGTGCAGGGGCATGGGCAGGGGTGGTGGGTGGGTCCGAGGCCATCGGGTGGGGGGTCCAAGGCCGTCCGGCAGCAAGCGGCTTGCAGACGCCAGCACGAGGGTGCGCGGCGCAGACCCTCGAGACCACCTGGCCTATAGCATCCGTGCCAGTGCGCCTTCATGCCGACCACTGAGAGCCGCCACCCGGCCTTCTTCTTCATGCATCCTCGTCGGCCTCAGCCACGAAGGAAGGGGGGGCGGCTCACAAATGCTGGCACAAGGGTGCACAGTGCGGACGCCTAAGACCGCCACCTGGCATCGAGCATCTGCACGCCATCGCGCCGGCCTCTGAGAGAGCTCCCCCCACCGCCCCCCCCCCCCCACCCCCCCCCCCCTCCCCCCCCCCCCCCCGGCCCCCCCAAAAAAAACCCCAACCCCCCTCCCTCCTCTTCTCTTCCTTTGGGGGCGTCCTCGCTAGCCTCGGGCTTGAAGGAAGGGAGGGGGGGTTGCGCAGCTCACAGAAGCTTACTGAGGAAGAAGGAGGCTGATCTACTCGCGAGGGGTAGTGACAAGACACCGATAGGGCAACGACGGCGTGGGGGGCAAGGGGTAGTGACTGCACGGGGGAGCGGCAGAGCAGCAGCGCAGGCGCAGAGCAGCGGGGGCAGAGTTGGGGCTATAGTGCAAATGGCGCGAAATTTATCTAAAAATTTCGGGGGATTTTTTCTAAATTGGAATAATTTTGGGGTGTTATTTGTAAATATCCAAATGTTAAATAATAAATAATAAGTTTTTATGGGTTTAATTGTAAAAATAATGAAGGGTAAAATCAGAATTTTTGGAAAAAATTTTAATTAAATAACAATCGGGGAGGTGTAGGAAAATATTTTGAAAAGGTGGGTGGTGTGGGTAATTACAAAAATTTAGGGGGGGTGTACGTAATTACCCCTTTTATTAAACTCTTGTATGATTATAATTTCGGATGATGAGTGACACACATCCAAAGTTAGCGATCTTAGAATTTAGATAGTCATCAGATTGACTGAGAAACCTGGGTCAATCAAGATGCCATTGATCTTAATCCCATCACTATTCCCTATAATGTATAACGATCTATTGTGATATGTTATTCCAGGTAGTAGGTCATCATTTGTGAAAGTGATGATGGGAGTTTGTCATGCACACAAAGACTCTTTCATCTTCTCTTCAGCGAAATATGCTTGGTAGTTGGCCAGACTCTGCAAGATGTGTACTAGTGTATTCTTGAGTTCTTGTGACATCATCAAGGCATTAAAAACACTCAGCATAGTGGAGATCTTCTTGAGGTGGGCTGCTATGTTTTATTTCACCTTTTTGAATGGAGGTTCATGTATGAAGGCTTAATGTCCTCACTTATCTAAATCTTCTTTTCCTTGTCCTTAGGGATATTCTTGTCCCTAGGCATTGGAGCTTGTCTCGGAGGTAGCAATTTTTCACCTCGAAGTTGTATCTAGTTTGATCTCCTCAGTTGAAACCTAGTATCATAAGACTAATAAGGTTCACCTTCAAAGTCACTTTCGAGGCTTATCATGTGACAAGAAGTAAAAGACCTTTGCCCCCAGACAGTAATTCCTTGAATATCCTTGGAGGATGTAACTGGTTTATAATCATCCCATTCAATATAAAAATTAGGCACATGGGATTTCCTTATAGAGAGGTCTTTAGAAACTCTCTGAATGAACCCTTTTATTTTATCTATTAGTATAACCTTCTTCAGGACTTTGTATTTAGGATGATTTTTTTGTGGATATTCAGATTGGCTTGACTATGAATTTTTGAATTGACTTGACGTAGGGGTGGAATGAGCTTTAACATTAGCCCACTTGATCTTCTCCTAAAATGCCTGTTTCTTCCTTTGGTGCTTACTGGTGTAGGGCCCTCCAAAGCAGTCGTAAAGTTGCTTTAAGTAAGACATGAAGTCATATTCATCATTTGTGCCTTGTATGCATAGTTCCTCTAAAGTTGGTAAAGAACATCTTTTGTAGGTTCTAACAGTGGGACTTCACCAAACCTAGTAGGTTGAGTATTAGTTTTTGGATTGACTGATGGAGGCTGGGATAGCAGCTTATCAGTGTTCACCTCGAACGTATGAGTCACCATGCACCAAGAGGCCATAGACTTAGCTAACTCTCTTCGATAGTGTCTAGTTTTCTCGACCCATCTTTGGAGTAAGTGGCATGAGTGGTCATTCCATTCCCGAGGAGGGTCAATAGATGGTGTCTCACCACCCCTATGAGGTCTCTTGTGTTGCTTTGTCTTTTCTGCTAGCACTTTCTCCATCCTCTCAACTTTCTCACAAAGCATGGTAGTTGTATTTATGATACTTTCCATGTGGACAACCATAGGCTACATGTGCTTGTTTAGCATTTGCATTTGCCCCTTAACAAACCTTATGTTAATAGCTAGCTCTTGCATAGTATCTAGTTGTAGTTTGAATATGTCATAGTCATATTCACGGGCGAACCAGACTCTAAGATAGTCATCTCGGGAGCAGCACTTAAGGAGACCTATGGAATCTCTCATTTTATCAGTAACATTTCTAGTGAATCTATTCACTTTTTCTTGCTTTGCACTCTAAACTTTCTCATCATTGAAATGACAGGGTGGGGGTCAGCTCCATTATAAACCTCCGATGATAAATATGACAGAGCATGGTGCCACTAGGAGTTCGCTTTTTTCCATTTCCTACATCAGAGTTCTCTAGTAAGGCTTTGAGTTTTCCAAGAAAGAATTTCTCAAGAGTTACTTAGCTTCTTTCTCTCTGACATATTTATCTAGAGCATCAATGTATTCTTGACATCATATTCATTTAGCTGAACCAGTTTTTTCTTCTTACTTTTGTTCTTTCTCTTCTTGATGCTTAGAGAAGGTGAAGCAATTTGCTCCAATGAGGCTTTCTTTATTACCATCCCAAGCTCTCTAGGGTTTCTAGTCATTTTCTTCATCTGCTACTTTAGTCTCTTTGAAGTGTAGACATTCCGTTAGTGTCCTTATTCGAGAGTACATTGTGCTTCTTCCCTAAAGAGGATTTTAGCAAGTGATTTATGGTCCTCAAACACAGATGTGTTTGATGGGGGTTTCGAATAGGGCGGGCTTCGAGAGAGTTAGCTTACCTTCTCAGTATTGCTTCTCGACCCAATCCTGGAATACATAGCAGTCTTCAATGGTATGCCCTAAGACTCTATGGTATGGATAATAGTTTTGATGATCTATTTTGTTGGCCTTGCTTGGCCTCTTGGATTATGCAATTAGAGGCCTAACTTTAATACATCCTAAAAGATTTTAGCTACTCTTTCTCTCTAGAAAGAATATTTCTTTCTTAACCTTTGTTGAAGATCATTGGATTATTCTACTTCTCCATCTCCTCCAACAGTTGGTAGCTTTTAAGGATTACACTTGTTCATGATAGGGTTTAGAGGTTTCTTTTGCTCAGTTACTATGAATGCAACTCTCATATTTTTGGAAGGGTCTCCACGTTTTACCTTATCTTTTTCTGGCTTGAAATTTTGCAAACTAGATAAGGTTAGTGGGCCAATCCTTTCTAGTTTCTTTATTTGCATGATGAGGTCTTGAAAGGTATGGATAGAAGAGGTGCTCAGATAAGGTGCAAGCCATTCTCCCCTTATGTTATTGAGAATTAGGTTCACCACCCCAAATTGGCTCATGGGTTGTTCGTACTTAATGCTGAAATTTCTCCACCGTGCGATATAATTCAGAATCGACTCATTGTCATGCTTCAATGTTGAGATAAGGTTTGCAATGCTGACCTTATCACTAACTCCTCCAAACTTAATTCGGAAAGTCTCTTTTATTTGTGCTCAAGTTTGCATGAACTTTGATTGCAAGCTAGCATACCACTCGAATACTACTCCTATCAAACTTGCTAAAAATTCGTGGAGTAGCAACAAAGGACTATTATTTGAACTCCCACATAGAATTACAAAGTGAGCTATATTCTATTCAAGATTGCCCGTGCCATTAAGGTGTCTGAAATTAGGCACTATATAGCCTCTGGGATATGGCACTCAATCATGATGTTTAGGGTATAATTTGTCAGCACCATTTACCTTACCTATCTCACTTTCTTGTCTCAATTGTGTAGCTACTATTCATTATACCTGTTGTTGTATATATGCTAGGAGTTTCATGTTATCAAGGATTCCTGAAATTGGGAATTGGGTATCTCTTGTTGGAGGATGTGCTTGAGAAGGGCCTATTTTTTTGTGGATCTCATCTATGGGAGATGCACCTTCTGCTACTTATGCTGCTTGAAATAGCTATTGAGATCATTCCAACTTATCAAGCTTCTAGCTCATTTGTAGCATTATCTCCATCCACTTTATAACTTTCTTTTGAGCTTTATCTTTCTCTTTGTCTTGTTATCTCAGCTATTCTTGTAGTGCCTCTATAGTCACTTCTTGATTGGAGCTTTCAAGTATAACCAAGGCTTCTGTTAGAATATGATGGTCCATTCTCGAGAATCAAGTCTAGGCTTTAGGTTGAGGCTAACTTCTCCCATCAGTCAAGTCATCTCACTCAAGAGTTTACTCATGGAATGGGTTGCCACACCCTCTATTTGGCATGATAGCAAGGATTAGTGCATAAGGGTCCTCTCATCTTGGATTTTTTCATCCATAAGCCTCATTCGAATAATCTTCTATTGGCATTTGGCTAGGTGGGGTGTGAGCTTGTGGTCCCTCCTAGGGTCATGATGAGAAATGACCCTGATAGTGTGAGTGGTCTCCTTTAGCAAACCCTCATGTTGGGTTGTAGCTTTATAGTGACCCTTATAATTTTGTTTGGTGATTCGTCCATTTGTTATAGCCTTAAGGTAAGACTATGCCCCTTGTGATTTGCTCCTATCCTTCTCCAAATTACTTAATAGAGCAAAGGAGTTAGAGATAGGGATAGTAATAACTAACTTCATTTGAGGGGTAGATTTCCTAAGTCAGTTGAAGATTTCAATGACTTTTTCTTTATTTATGATAGTTAGGATGAAATCTTCTTTCTCGATTCTTGTGTCTAGATTTGCTTTTGATTGCCCCCTGTGAGGAACTAGGTGTAGGCGATCGAAAACTGAGCTTCCTTTTAGTCCTAATATCTAGAAGACTGATATCCTTGTTGGCTGAGACATGGCTTTGGGCTCTTCATCTGAACAACCCCTCTCATCAGGGATGATGATGTTGGGTCTTTTTCCTCTTAATAGAAGGTGAGAAATAAGTTGGATATCTTCAGTCAATGCAATAACAGGTGCCTTCTTGAACTAGACAATCTCAGAAATGGTCCCAAACTTAAACTAAAAATCAACCGCTTTTGTAGCAATCGTTGACTGAGGAACATGCATGATTGATCTTGCCCCCAGGATGATAGTGAATCTTAGGGCAGAGATATTCTTCGTTATTGCTATTTGATTCTTCCTTCTGCAAAGGAGAACATAATTGATCAGTCTTTAATAATAATTTTACATTATCAGTGTCTCTATTTTATTAACTAAGTTTCTATATTTTGGGGAGAAGTCAAGTCTCACAAAGCATGCCAAAATTTATGGGATCGAGATTGACCATCCGGGATAGTGGAGAATCCAAGGAGCAACCTCGAATCACAAATCAAGGTTTGTTTTTATGTGAGTGTGCTATCAAGTGTTATGAGAACATTGACTTTCAATAGATGCAATCTTCTATTATTGATTACCCCGATAATTGTCAAAAATCTCCTAAAGCAAGACTCTTAGCTAATAAAATTGAGACACAAGAGAAAGAAAAGAAGAGCACATTATTTAATCAATTTAAGAAAAATAGTACATGGCTTAAGTAAGGGCATACCCTCACTTTGTAATGAATTTTGACATAGAATTATAGAAAATATGAAAGAAATGAAGAAGAAAAATGAGAAAATGGTTGAGGAGAAGCTTTGATGTGTGCTGCTGCCCCGCTTCCCCTACGCTGGACCACATGACATCCGACATAAACCATGGAAGGAAATGGGAGAAATTTTAATTATTTTTTATGGCTTTCAGCATTAACAATAACTTTGTGATTTGAATTATTTATGTTAGCTAATAAGGCATCGGAGAAAATTTCATTTGGGTTGGAGTATTTCCATTAGCCGATAACGCATAAGTGATAACTTCATAATTTAGGTATCATCACCAATGGCTTAAGAGGTTGGGTATAGTTTGAAGATGTGTCGCCAACTACTTCTAGGTTGGCTAGCTTGAAAGGCACATTATCAACTGCTTGTAGGGTTGATTAGCTTATAGGAACACATTATTAACTGCTTGTGGGATTGACTAGTGTATAGGGGCATGTCGTCAACTACTTGTGGAGTTAACTAGCTTGAATGGCACATTATCAACTACTTCTGCGATTGACTATCTTAAAGGATACATCATTAATTGCTTTTGGGGGCTGACTAGCTTGAAGGGTGTATCATCAACTGCTTGTGAGGTTGACTATCTTGAAGAGCACATCATCAACTTCTTGTGAGATTGACTAGCTTGAGGGGTGCGTCACCAACTATTTAGGGGGTTGGGTATAGCTTTGAAATATGGCTGAGAACTTGGAGCGTGTTGTCAGTCAATTTCATTTGAACAATGTATTGTGGTTGACTGACTAAGTGAGTTGAAGTCTACCGTAGTCTGGTTTGATTTAAGACACTGCTAATGCATTTGGGTTGGCTTAGCTTGGAAGATGTGTCATCAATGACTTTTGGGGTTAACTAGCCTAAAGTATGACCAATAGCTTTGCGTCTATTGATAATAAATTCTTTGATTTGATAGCATCACCAACAACATATAAGATTGGGTGTAGCTTTGAAGTGGGACTGATAGCTTAGAGCATGTTAGCGATTAACTTCTTTAGTTTGATAGCATCACCAGTGACTTATGAAGTTGGGTATAGCTTAGAAGTGTGACCGATAGATTTAAGCGTGATGGCGATTAACTTCTTTGATTTGATAGCGCCACCAATAGCTTACGGAGTTGTGTATAGCTTTAAGGTATTGCTGAAGACTTTTGTAAAACATCCAACAAGACTCAGTTTGGCCTTATATAGTTTTATTTAAACTAATTCAAGTTCATGTTAGGGGGTGACATTACCCTTTATTCATAACTTTGGAGTATTAGTGAAGTTTCAACACTTCTAGTGGGACTCAGTTTAACCCTAATTAGTTCCATTGGGACTAATATGGTTCAAATCTAACTTCAATTTCATTTAGATTCAGATAAGTTTTGATCTTGTGTGGGACCTCTATAGAGTCCAGGACTAAAGTTTAACTCAATTTAATGTAACTTGGTTTTAGTTCAGGCTAAGTCTAGCCTAGTTATGGTTAGCCTAGTTCATCCTTTTAGTGTCAGGGTTTGATTTGAGCTTAGTTCAATCCAGATTCAACTTGATTTTAAATTTAGAGTCTAGCTCAATTTGGGCTTTTAGTCCATTTGTTTAATTAATTTATGTCCATTTGAGTCAACTTAACCTTTATCCATTTGTTTGAGCTAAGTTTAATTTCAACATCATTGAGTTACTTTATATTAAATAGTTTGATTTGAGGGTCCTTGGCTGTTTATGATGCTTTTAGGTGAACCCTTTGCCTAACTTAAAATGTGCAAACCTGAGGGTTGGCTTCGTTCATGAGTTTGAAAGCTAGATTAATACGAACCTGAAGGCCGATTAAGTGTGAGTCTGAAAACTAGCTTTGATGTGAAGTTGAAGGTTGGCTTGGATGTAAGCCTAAAGGTTGACTTGGTCTTGAGCCTAGTTAAGTGCAAATCCAAAGATTGGCTTGAATGCAAGTCCGAAGGTTGGCATGGATGCGAGCCCTAATGCTGGTTAAGTACAAGCCCAACAATTGGCTTGAAAGTGAGCCCAAATGCTAGTTTGGATGTAAGTCCGAAGGCTAGTTAAGTGTGAGCCCGAGGGCTGGTCTGAATGCAAGCTCGAAGGCTGGCTAAGTGAGATCCTAAAGGCTGGTTTAAGGGTGAGCCCGAAGGCTAGTTAAGTGCAAGGCTGAAGGTACGCTTATATGCCAAAGGTGGTCATATTCAAGCCTAAAGGCTGGCTTAGATACAAGCCCGAAGATTGGCTTGATCATGAGTTTGAAGGCTAGCTGAGTATAAATCTGAAGGTTGGCTATGTGTGAGCCTGAAGATTGGCTTAAATATAAGCCCAAAGGCTAGCTTGGTCATGAGCCCGTAGCGTGGCTAAGTGCAAGCTCAAAGGCTGGCTATGTGCGAGCCCAACAGCTAGCTTAGATGGGAGCCTGAAGGCTAGCTTGGTCACGAGTCTAAAGGCTAGCTGAGTGTGGGACTGATGGCTAGCTTTGTGCGAGCCTGAAGGTTGACTTAGATGCGAGCTTGAAGGCTAGCTTGGTTGTGAGCCAAAAGATTGGCTATGTGCGTCTGAAGACTAGTTTGGATGTGAGCCTAAAGGCTGGCCTAGTTGCAAGCCTGATGGCTAGCTATGTGTGAGTCCAAAAGTTGGCTTAGATGTGAGTTTTAAGGTTAGCTTAGTTGTGAGCCTGAAGGCTGGTTGAGCGCAAGTCCGAAGGCTAGCTTAGATACGAGCCCGAAGGCTGGCTAAGTGTGAACCTAAAGGCTAGCTTGGTTCTAGTCCAAAGGCTAGCTTAGATGCGAGCCTGAAGGCTGGCTTGGTCGCAAGCCCAAAGGCTAACTTGGATGCAAGCTCAAAGGCTGGCTTGGTTGCGAGCTTGAAGACTAGCTAAGTGCGAGCCCGAAGGTTGGCTTGGTGTGATGCGAGCCTAAAGACTAGCTTGATTGCAAGCTCGAAGGTTGACTTGGATGCGAGTTTAAAGACTAACTGATGCAAGCTCAAAAGCTAGCTTGGATTTGATGAGTCGTCTTCATTGCCATCTTTCAAGGGCCGTGGCTGGTTGCAACGGGGTCATGGAGTCTATCATCTTTACCACTATCTTTGAAGGGCCACGGGTGACTGCAGCGGGGTCATAATATCTGCCATCTTCACCACCGTCTTGCCATCTTCACCATCGTCTTTGAGAGGTTGAGGATGGCCATGGCTAGGGGTTTCAATTGGCTCGTAGCTCATGAGTTACTCAAACTCGGCTCTAACTTGGCTCAAACTCAGCTTGACTCGGAAAAAAATAAGCCGAGTTCGACCTGAATGAGTCGACCTGATTATAAAATGAGCTGAGCTTGAGTTGGTACTGGCTCACTCGATCCCAGCTCGGTTGAGTAATGAGTAGACCCGATTCTTCCCCCCCTGTTCCCGAGTCTTGTAGCCCATATCTAGTTTCAAAACTTAGCGACCACCTTGACCTCCTTCGGTGATCACCTCGATCTCCTATGGTAGTGGCAACTATAGCTCTAACTCCAAATATAGAGCTCCAGCCTTTGACGACCACCACCCCATTTCCATGCCCAATCTAGCTCCAGGTCAACCTCTGGCGACTGCTACTCTACCTCCATGTCTAATATTGCTCCATGCCGACCTCTAACAACTGCCACTCTACCTCCATGCCTCGATCTCGCTCTGTGCTGGCCTCCAGTGATCACCACTCCACCTCCATGCCTTGATCTAGCTCCACACTGGCCGTTGACAACCGTCGCTCCGCTTTCATGCCCTGATCTTCCTTGCACGGCTGTGCCTCGATCTCCTCCGCATGGACGACACCCTATTCAACCTCGTCTTCATCAAAGATAGTGAGCTCGATCAAGTCAAGCTTGAGTAGCTTGAGCTTGGCCTGAGCCAATCTTGAGCTCAATTTCTCCAGCTTGGCTCAAGCTCGAGTCAAGCTCAAGCCAGCTTTTTCTAGGGCTGAGCTGAGCCGAGCCAACCCTAGCTTGGCTTAACTCAGCTCATTTATGCCCCTAACCACATTGTTGATGAGGTTCATCAAAATGCCAAAGATTACGGGTGATCGCTGTGATTGTGGCACAAAAATCAAAGCAAGATGTTACTTTTTTTTTTAGACAATTTTCTTTTCATATATTTTTCTTTAATTTCAAGTCTCCCTTCTCCTCACGTAATTGCCTTTTTGTTTTTTATTTTTTTTTGGACAACTTTCTTTTTTTTATTACTTTTTTTTTATTTCCCTTATTTTCCACCTGGCCCCCTTTCTTGGATCTTTGATGGCTGGGCAGGGAGGCCCGGCCATCTTCTCTAGCCAGACGATCGAATCTGGCTTGTCGTGTCTGCGGCAAGGCGAGAGGCACCTCGCCACACCTTCTTTCGGCCGGATCTTGCGATTCAAGGCCGAATTCGGCCCATAGTGGCTTTGATTCGAAGTGGGTGCCATGGTGGAGTGGGGGCAAGCGGCCAGGCAGTGGCGCTAGCGCTAGCCACCTATTGGTATCCTAGCAAGGAGGCCATGCAAGAAGGCAGGGCGGCGAGGGAGAGAAGGGGGTTTATCACCAATGAAGTCCATATATCTCAGGTTGAAACTGCAGGGGCGAGGAACTCACGGAGGTTAGGACATGACGCCGAGACGGAGATGAGTGCGGTGGAGCAGAACCTGTTTTCCGAGGTGGCAAAGAGGAGGTTGAGGTGGGCCAGCGACATTGTCGCATCAGAGTAGGCCTACCATGCCAGAGTAATATCATCGGTCCAGCAATAGAAGTTTGACAGATCGAGAGAGAATACGGATCAACTAGCATCAAATAGTAGTGTGAGATCTCCACCATAGAGGAGGTGGTCATGAGAGCAATTTGATTGCCCCAAAGATAGCTAGGGATGGCACAGCTTCACGGCAGGGAGTTAGTCATGAGATGGAGCTCCTTGAGGGCAATGCAATGATGGATGAAATCCTCCTCCTTGAGTCGTCATTTCAGGAGAAGCTTAAGGGTAAGGCACTCAGCAATGAGCAGCAGCGACTTGGACAACAGAAGGTATTTGGAGGCTGGGGAGCAAAATGAAAGCAATAAAGAAATAGGGAGAGAATTTACTTGTTGATGCTTTCTTAATCTTCTCTCCACTTTTCTCTCCAATGATAGCTCTCTCCTTCCTCTAATATTTTCTTTGTGTCTTATTTTTCTTCTTTCTATCTTCTATTTATAGGTTTTTAGTCTCTTTTATAGTCCTTGAAAGGAATCAACAATCAAATTTTTTATTGGCTCAATTTTGAAAGTATATATTTTTTAGTGATTGGTGATGAAATTGTATTCCTGAAATGACTTTTCTCTTGATTGGAATGTAATCCCCAGAATTGGGATTTGTTTTCCTAACTGCAAATTCCAAAAATTCGATTTTCAATATTTCTATTTACGGCGACGAAGAATAAAACTATTACTATATTTTTCCTTTTCCTACTTCTTCCAAGCGCAGGATAACCCCAAGGGGTTGTGGGTTTTTTTCTACCAATAGGGGCTCTTCTTTCACCGCCCCCATGGGGGTGGTTTACAAGGTTCATAACTACTCCTCTTACTACAAGGTGCTTACCTAACCAACACTTAGATCCGGCTCTACCCAAACTTTTTTGGTTCACCCCAACATTACCCACTTGTCCAACTGTTGCTAAGAAAATTCAAATTTTGTACCAATTTCAGATAATGAAATTTTAATGGTGTTATTTGCAAATTTTAAAAAAAATTAGACCAACGTATAATTTTATAAATGCCAGGGGCTTTTTTGTAAAAATGACATATTTGTAAAATTTTAAACTTGTTTAGGGTCATTTTCGAATATAATTTGAACTTATTTACGAATAAAAAATTTTGAGAGATTTATTTATAACCTTTTTAAGAAATTACACTAAAATATAAATTTATAAACTTTAGGATATTTTTGCAAAGAGAATATATTTGCAAAATGCTAAAATTTTTAGGGTCCTTTTTGAATAAATTTGGCTTTCTTTACAAATAAAAGCTTTTTAGGGGTTTATTTACAAATTTTTGAACTAAAATATGGCTTTGTAAGTTTCAAAGACCGTCTTGCAAAAAGAACACATTTGTAAAATTTTAAAATTTTCGATGTTCTTTTTGAACTTATTTGCAAATAAAGATTTTCGAGGGGCCTATTTGTAAATTTTAATAATTTCACGGATTTACTTGCAAAAGTTAGAAATTTTAGAGGTTTATTTGTGAATATAAAATTGTGAGGAGTTCTCTCACAAATCCTAGATTTTACGGGGATTGATTTGAAATTTCAAAACTTTCAAGGACTTTTTCGCAATAATTTTTATTTCAAGGATTTATTTATAAAAAAATCCTATCAATGATCCATTTGCAAAGATTTTATAATTTTTATTTTAGCACAGATATTTGATGAATTTTGGGCCCGATTTTGATTAAAATATTCAGCCCATTCAGCTCTCTTTAATTTAAGCTCAAATTTTTTAACAATTCAAATCCAAGTTAAACCCAATGCTTGATCAAATTTGATTGTGACTTCCTTTCAATTGAGACCTATATTTGGATCACAATCTAATAGCATTCAATTTTATTTACAACCCATTCAGCTCTCTTTAATTTAAGCTCAAATTTTTTAACAATTCAAATCCAAGTTAAACCCAATGCTCGATTAAATTTGATTGTGACCTCGGTTCAATTGAGACCTACATTTGGATTACAATCTAATGGCATTCAAATTTATATTTTGATTAAATTTTGATTAACGTTAATTTTTAGTTAAAGCCGACTCAAACATTTTTGAGAGACCGCAGGTGGCTACGGTATTATTGGAGTTCCATCAACGCGATAAAAACTGCAAGTGGCCGCGATGTTGAAGTTCCATTGAAAATCGAGATAAGAGGAGTCTTTTCTCCTTTTGTTTCATTTTTTGGAAACAAACTCTTTTTTTTTCTTTTTTTGCCGAATCTTCCTTTTTGTTTTTTGCACCACAATCTTTTCCTTATTATTTTTTTGTTTTTTTTCCTATTTCTTCTTCTTCCTCACTTTACCCATGCCCTCAAACCTTCTCCTCCTCTCACGACAGGGCTATGGTGGCCTGATCCCTTCTCCACTTAGATATGATAGGAAATGACCAGATCCGGCTTGGTTTCCCGACGGCAAGGGGGAAGGGCTATCGGTGGAGCTCATGGGAGGAGAGCAAAGGAGAGGGTCAGCAAAGGGTGGTGTTCAATCGATGGCGGCTAGGGCTTGGCCTTCTCAATGATGGGAGATTGCCATGTGCAGGCTCCATGCTAATGTGATGACTTGTGTGGCAAAGTCAGGCGGGCGACGTGCATGGTGGGATTTGGGCCTCCCTTGCAGCAAGTAGCCATGAATAGGCAGATGGCTATAGGCGACTAGAGGTGACCTAGGGTGTGAGCGAAGTTCAGGTCAACACTAGCCATCAAGAATGATGGTAGCCATATGTTGGTGGCATTAAACACCTAGTGGTACTTTGATGGTGACTTGGCTAACTAGAGATAAGGCTAGGTGTTAGAGGAGGTGAGCTAGAGGATCTTCTGGGGATGGGGTTTGCTTATGGGAAGGGAGAGTGCCAGAGTGGGGCTGAGGTTTGGCCTTGAAACTAAGACAACACCTAAGTGAAGTTGGGGTGTGATCAGGGCAGCGGTGAGCAAGTGGCCCAGAGCATATGCTCTTCTCGTGGAGGTGATAGTCATAACCAGGCCATAGCTAGCCAGAGTTGAGGACTCTGAAAGTGTAGGTGCTAATTTCCACGGTAACATGGGCCTACAAGAGACGAAGGAGAAAAGCAAAGCAAAGAGCAGAAGAAACAAAAGAAATGAGATAAGTTTTGCACTCCACCTTGTAGCCTTCCTAGTTTGATCATTTTTTCCTTCTTCTCTTCTATTTTAGCATCCGTTCTCATCACTATCCCTTTACAACTTCTGATCTCTCTTCCTTTTCTCATGGTGGTTTACTGATCCTCTCCTTTCTTGATTTGTAGGATCATGGAGTTATATAGGAATTGAGGAGATAATAAAATCACGATTCAAATCACCGAAATGATCAGATTCTACATTCAAAATTTGAATTGAAGAACTATTTATCTAGTTATGGATGAGATTTGTTATGGATGTGGATTTTGTGGTATGTTTGAATATGGATTGTTTAAATTCTTGATATGAATATGTTTATGAAATCTCTAGATATGGATCATGATAAGATCTATTTTAAAATATATTCAACTATTATATCAAATATCTACGATGATATTTGCAAATTTTTTCAAAAAATTTGGATCAAATTATAATTTTATAATTTCTAGACGCTTTGAAGGACTTGTTTATAAAATTTTTTTGAAACTTTTAGGATCTTTTTTGAATAAAATTTGGACTTATTCATAAATAAAATTTTTCGAGAAAGTTATTTACAAAAAGTTAAAATTTTAGGAGCTTATTTATAAATATGAAATTTGGAGGAGTTTATTTGTAAACACTAGATTTTATAAGAAGTGAATTATAATTATCAATTTTTTGAGGGATTTATTTGCAAAGCTTGAATTTTGCAGGAATGATTTATAATTTTAAGATCTTTATTGGACTTTTTTTATAAAATTCTCATTCTATGGACCTATTTGTAAGAGAAATCCGGCCAAGGACCCATTTATAAAGATTTATTCAGTCCAAGAACTTATTTATAAAATTTTTATAGTTTTGTTATTTTGGTCTATATTTTAGATAAGTTTAGGTCCAATTTTGGTTCAAGTATCCAGCCCACTCAGCTTATTTAAATTAGACCTAACTTGATCCCAAATTTTTTGAAAATGTTTAGGTCTGAATTGAACTCAATTTTTGATCAAACTCAGACTTGATTTAAGTCTTACTAAGACTCATATTTGATTCATAATTTAATAACATACAAGTCTTAATTTTGATCATATTTTAATCAAATTTTATTGTGGTAAAATTACCTCAAACATTAGGGTCTTTATCATACACAGGGCCTGTGTATGGTTCTCTTTAATAACTCTTTGAACAGCTTCAAAGAATTCTAGGAGAAGGTTTGTACTAGATCATTGCTGAGTGAAGATGACCTCTTCCCCCTCAATGGGAGGTCCTAATATCAATCCTAAGCTAAACAAAAGAAATCTCGGTATTCCCATAATAGAATTTGAGGGTCATGTGGCTATAAGCAAAGGATCATTTTAGTAGAAGTCCACACATCCTCCTCATTGTAAGTCTCATGGGAGGATACTAAATCTAGCCATCCTTGGGCAGCAAAGAGAGAGGAATAGTTAAGGAAGACTAGGTCTATAAAGTCTACGATTCGAGGAAGAATAACCCTAGTACTTGCAAAATAATCAGCAAAATGTGTAAAGCTATTCATAGAATGAAATTAGCGAGAAAATTAAGCTTTCTCATCAGAGGTAGAAGTTGTGGGTCGCTTGCACTTGGAGATGGGAGTTGTAGTGTGAGAAGGCATGGTGAAGTCGAAGAAGGATGCTTAAGGATAGAGGAGGAATAAGAAGGAGCCATGGAAAAACCTTTAGGAAGTTGGAGGAGCCAATTGGGGTCACCAAAGGGTTGGAGAAGACAAATTGTGCAAGTAAAAGTAAGAGAAATTAGGTGGTCGGCTAGGGTTTTAAGTCCAAAATGTCACATTCAGACATCCAAACTATCTCCAAAGATAATAGATAGTGAGAAGCTGGTAGTTGGTCATCCAATTACCATACTGCTTGTCCAAAAAGTTTATCTTTGGGTCCAAACTCCCCTATTTCGGGTGAATGACGAGTTGCAAGCCAAGAGTAGAAAAATAGTTTATAGTTCCGGTGTCCGAACTATCCTAGTTAGAAGTCTGAATAAGACAGGCAAAGAAAAGGTTTTTTTCATCCAACAAAGAAATTTGTCTATCAAAAACACACTTAATCAAATCAAATAATTTGTAAAACACCAATTTTCATTTAAATCAAGCAAAATAGCATCTCAATCAAAGAAATTCATATGGAATCAGAATCAGCAACCCAAGATAGCGGAAACTCCGAAGAACAACCTCACTATATAAATCAAAGTGTGTTAATTTAAGTACATAATCAGGTATTGGGATAATATTAACTTTCAATAGGTGCAAGCCCCTATTATTAGTTACCTTGATAATTGTCTGAAACTCCTAAAGTAAGAAATCTAGTTACTAAAATAGAGTTAAAAAAATATTTTAAAAAAGTATCATTTGAGAAATGACACATGACTTATGCAAAGGCATACCTCACTTTACAGTGAATTTCAGCATGAAATTGTAGAAAAAATAACAACAATAAAAAAAAAAGAGGGAAGGAATGGGGAAAAGGATCTAATATATGATGTTGCCTCGCTCTCATATGCTAACCAGATGACATCTAACTTGAATGGGCTTGACTTTACCCTTAGCAGATATTGATGACATCTTCCGGTGAGATATGAAAGGAGATGAGAGAAGTTTAAAGTGTTTTCAATAGCTTTGAGCATTATCAACAACTTGTCAGGATTATCTTAAAGTGTTTTCGGTAGCCTGAGTATTGGTGATAACTTCATTAGTTTGAAGTATTTTCATTAGCCTAGTGGCACTAGCTATAACTTCCTTCGTTGAAGTATTTTCATTAGTTGATGAGACATTAATGATACCTTTATTTAGTTTGAAGTGTTTACATTAGCCAATAAGATGTTAGCAATAATTTTATTTGGTTTGAAATATTTTTGTTAGCCAAAGAGGCACTGGTGATAACTTCATTAGGTTGGAGTATTTTCATTAGCCAAGAAGATGTTGGTAATAACTCCATTAGTTTGAAGTATTTTCATTAGTCAATGTATCATTGGCAATAACTTCTTTGGGTTGGAGTGTTATCATTAGCCAAGAAGGTACTAGTAATAAACCCATGAGTTCGAGTTTAAAGTATTTTCATTAGTCAATGAGGCATCGACGATAACTTCATTTAGTTGGAGTGTTTTTGTTAACCAATAAGGCGTTGGTGATAACTCCATGAATTTAAAGTATTTATATTAGGCAATTGGAGATAACTTCATTGGAGTTGGAGTGTTTTCGTTAAACAATAAGGCGTCAGTGATAACTTCATAAATTTAATGTTTTTTCATAACCAATAAGACATACATGATAACTTAGTTGATTTTAGATCAAGTTTGATTTGATTCAGTTCAATATTTAGAACTCAACTTCGATTCAAGTCTAATTTGATTCGATTCGATGTTCAAAACTTAATTTGGATCAAGTTTGATTTGTTTTGGTACAATGTTCAAAACCTAATTTTGATTCAAGTCTAATTTGATTTAATTCAATATTCAAAACTTGATTTAGATCAAGTTTGATTTGATTTAGTTCAATGTTTAAAACTTACCTTCGATTTGAGGCTAGTTTGATTCAATTTGATGTTTAGAACTTGATTTTAATCTAGTCTAATTTGATTTGAGTTGGGTTTGACCTTGCTTTGGTATAGACTTGAATTTGGGGTTCAATTTGACCCAAATAGGTTTTGGCTTGAACTTGACTTGACCTAATTAGGATTTAGATTTGAGTTCAATTTAACTCAATTAGGGTCCGTTTGAATTTTTTTTGACCCAATTGAAGTTCGTCTTAATCCAATTAGAGTTTAACTCAAACTTAATTTAACCTAATTAGGGTTTGGTTTAAATTTTGGTCTAATTTTGGATTGATCTTATTTGAATCTGACTAGGGTTGGGGTTGGGTATGAACCAATTTGAGTTGGATAAACTTAATTTGGATTTGAGTCCAGTTTAATTTGAGTTTTAAATAACTTATTAGTTTAGGCCCATTTGGTAGTCCATTCAAGTCAATTTGATTTTGTTTATTTACTTTACCCCAATTAGTTTGAGTTCAATATGATCAGGTCATTTAACTTGATTGATTTATATTAATCAATTGATAAGTTTGGTTCGAGAGCCCTCGAGTTGTCATAATGACTTTGGTTAGGCTCGTGGACAGACCTTAAGTCGGTTTGACTTTCAAGTGAGCCCACAAGATAGTTTTCAGTCTGAATAGATGTTAGGCAAGCTCACAGACTGACCTTAATTTGAATAGACATTTGACAAAATTATGAGTTGACTTTAATTTGAATAGACATTCGGCAAGTTTATAGACTGACTTTGGTTTGAATAGATGTTCGGCAAACCCATAGGCTGACTTTAGTTTGAATAGATATTTGGCAAGACTATAGACTAACCTATATCTAAATGAATGTTTGGCAAGCCTGTAGGCTGGCCTTAGTCCGAATAGATGTTTGATAAGCCCATGGGTTGGTCTTAGTCTAAATAAACATTCAACGAGCTCGCAGGCTGAGCTTAATCTAAATAAATATTTAGTGAGCTCGCAAGCTAGTCATGACTCGATTAGATGTTCGATGTGCTTGTAGCCTGGCCATAGTCCAAATAGATGTTTGGCGAGTTCATGAGTTGACCTTAAATCGAATAGACGATAGGTGAGCCCATGACCTAGCTTTAATCCGAATAAATATTCAGCGAGTTCTCAAATTGATCTTAGTCTGAATAAATGTTCGATAAGTATATGGGCTAGTCTTATTCTGAATGAATATTTGGTGAGCTCACAAGTTAGCATTAATCCAAATAAACGTTCGACAAGTACGCAAACTGGCCTTAATTCAAACTTGATTTTAGAATAAACTTGCAAGCTAATTCTATGTTGAAGTTGACTTTTGAATGAGCATGCAGATTGGCTCTAGGTTGACGGTGATGGCGTGAAAATTGAGACAAGATAACTTTTTTTTGGCTTTTTTTTTTTTTCTCTCTTCTTCCTTTTTTTTTTTCTTTTTATCACTTATCTTCTTCTTTCCCATGCCCATGCCTTCTCCCTTTCTTCAACCAGGCCATGGTGGCCCGGAGCCTTTTCCTGGTCAGATCCAGCTGTAGTCAGTGGCTGGGTGTGGTGATGTAAAGAGGCCGGGCTCTGGCAGTGACGGAGTGCTCTGAAGAGGGCAGGCTGCTTTCTCCTCGGACCCGTGGTTGGATCCAGCTAGCTCTTGGTCGAGTCTGGTCATAGGCAGGTAGCGGATGGTGGGTGATGGTGTGCTGGAGCAGTGGGGGTCGAACATGTGGCAATAGAGGCGCAGGCGGCTGTGGCAGGAGCGCAGGAGGCAGCAAGCATCTTGGGCCATAGTTCAGGCTGGTGGCATGTGCGAGAGCGGGCCGTGCAGGCAATGCAGACAGGGTTCAGGTTAGTGATAGGCATAGGTCAGTGAGGTCATTACTGTCACTGGGTAACCGCTAGCAGGAGTTCACTGAGACTTTTCCCACAAGCGGCCGACAGTAGGGTGACAAATTCAGTGATTGAGGAGGGCTCGGTGGAGTGAACAGGTCAAGCTCTGACAGAGAGGCGATGCTCATGGGGGTGAAGCAAGGTTCCAGCGAGAGGCGCGAAGTTGTCTGGTAAAGGGAGGAGGTCAAAGGTGGCATGGTGCTAGGACTAGCAGGCTAGTTGGCGGTGTGGCTCTTGCTCCACGACGGCTGCTACAGAATCACAGCAATGGAGGTTGGCAACATATAGTAGAGCTTGAGAGGAGAAAAGAAAAATAATAAAAAAAAGAATTTACCTCTTTCTTTTCTTTTTTGTCCGCATTCAATTTGTTTTCAACCTCCGCTGATCTAATCTCTCACCGAGGATATCATCTCTGAACTCTTCTTTTTTTTGTTTGATTTTGCAGGTTCTCTAATAGGAGAGCTTGAAATTAAACCGTTGATTTGTTTAATTTTGAGATATAATTTGATTATGATGTATAACTAAATTTGGGAATTTAATCTTTATATCTTTGATTGAGACCTGATTGAAATTATGTTAGGATTAAAATATTCATTTTTTTGTTAATAAGGAGATTAAAAATTATATTTTCTTTTTTAATATTGAAATTTCAAGGAAGTATTTATAAATTTTGATTTTCAGAGACCCATCTATAATTTCTATTGGATCAAGAATTTCTTTCATAAAAATTGACAATGACCTTTTTTTTGTAAAAACTTAAAATTTTAGGAGTTGACTTATAAGTCTCTATGGTTTCGGATTTATCTATAAAATCATAAAATTTAAGGTCTTATATGTAAATTTGAAGAATTCTAATTCAGCCCAAATTCAACTAGAGTTTTGTTTCCAACTCCAACTAGGACTTCAGTCCAATCCTACTTGAAATTTCATGTCTACCTCAAATTGGGTTAGCTGAAATTGAATTTAGCCTATCACGAATCAAACTTAGAGTCAAGAGTAAAACTCAATATCAAAGTTGAGTTACAAAAACTACTTAAAAAAAGTACCCCTATGCATCCTCTTCATGAGTTTTTTTGGTGAAAGCAGTGGATGTGAAAAAAGTGAGTATATGATTTCTCATTACTACTCCCGTAGGTATTTGATAGATGAGATCCCTTACTTCTTTTCTTGTCACTTTATGATTACTTTTTTTCTCTTGTTTCACTTGTTTGTCTTTTTTCTCCTTTGAAGGCATCATGGATCCGTTTATGTCTGAGAGAACTCAAAATGGGAAAGAAGGCAGCTTGACATTACGATACTTTCTTCGCATCTTGGGGACCAATGCCAAAGTGGTCATCATGTACCAACATCAGGGTTATCAAAAATGAGTCTAGCTTGACATTTGTCATCCTTTTGCTCATTTTTTACAAAGAAGGGGCACCATGTGCTAATGGAGCTAGTGGATCCTTCATGTTGGAGCCAGTTGGGCACTTTAGGTAGCAAGAGTCTTCAAAAACTTTGGGTTTCATATCCTGAATGGCCACTCACCTACTTGAGGATGGTCCTTCCTACTTGCCGGAACAATACTAGTTCTACCAAATTACTTGTAGTGGGTTGATAACATAGTACCCTAATTTTTAGCTCAATTTGTGAGCCTCAGCATCCTAGGTGGAGGTATACCGTCAAAGGAAAAATATGCCAGAAATTTGGGGATTTTACGTAGCTTAATCGAGATATGAAACCATGCCACAAATACTTTCCACACTCTGTATGATTTGGTGAGCATCTCTTTATAGGATGTAAGACAACTAGCTAGAATTTTCATTCTCAAGAGTTTCCATGATAAATGCATCCCTACTAACTACAATACAAGCCTCGATTCAATTACACTCTATGTGATCTCCTCAGAATCTATAATTGGATGGTGACACACTTCTCAAATAATAAAAAAAGGGTGTATTTTGACCATTAGATTGAACTTTTCTATGAGTAAAATCTAACAAGCAAGCCAACTAGATTTGATTGGATTATGTATAACATAGGTGACATTCTTTTGAAATTTGTTCTCAAAACTTATTTTGTTTCTTTCATTTGTCTATAGCTTTGCCACTTCATTATATGTCGAATGGCAGGTGGTATATTCGCCCAGAGATGTTTGCAATGGCCTGTAAGATGGTGCATAGACAAAAGATTGCTCTACTTCTGCAATGCTAGGCTTGATATATTTGGGCGCCAGAGTGATAGTGGATAGCCCTATAGGACCAGGTAATTCTTCAACTTAGTTTCCCATTCATTTTCTTTATGCCTAGATTTATGCACCAAAAGTTATGTCAGTCATGCTCAGTTCCTATTCCTGAGATGATTTGGATTATCTATATAGTTGCTTCTCCTTATTCTCCTAGAGAGGCTAGAATGCATGTGTAGGATTTCCAAAATTTTGAGTGGTGAGCTTTCATTTATGTTCTTTTTGACTCTAACATGCTAGCGGATGTGGCTTGTCTTCTATTAACTCCAAAGGTTTATGAATATATCATTTCTTTGAGACATGAGGTGCTTCCATTTTGCTCGGAGGAATATTTGGCTATTGAGTCTTATAATCCACATCGGTTCTACTGACAGTTCAGGTATGATTAGGATTTTTTTGATAATGTCCTCACTCATTCACCACCTTCATGTCGCGGCCAACTAGTAGGCTATTGGCTACATCTCACTCATATACAAGATGATTTAGTGTATTATATTCCTGAATCGAATGAAAAGTCAAGGTTCTTCATTTATATGCCATAGTATGGTTTAATAGTATGGGAGGATATTTTCACATTGATCCAAAATTTTTCTTCAAAAATGAGCTTGGTTTGCACAATAAGGAAAAGCAAGCGGTGAGCAATAGAGGGTCGAAGTAGCAGAGTACTTAAGAGGAATGGAAGGTTCTAACTTGTAAATTTGCTCATCCCGAATCTTGTAGAGAGAGACCCATTCTCCCTTGCAAAGTTAACGATGGCCATTTTCAAGGTAATGCAGGTCCTAAATTGAGTTCGAGGCAAGAGGCACCTCGATCTATATGTGACCCCTTGTTTGTCTAATGCTCCGAAGCGCTTGACAACATATATGAATCCGTCAGTAGGTGGGATCATGGGTGCAGGTTTGACATTATCCAATACACTGCCTTAAGACCTGATCTCTTCATTTCCCATTATTAACATGAAAACAAGGATAGGGGTGACCTTTCCTTAACTAACACCAGTGTGTCAATCTTCTAATATGGATTTAAGTAGAGTAGTCTAACTAGGATTGCCGTTAGTTGGTCTTCCATCAAATGTGCTCAGAGGTGGATAGAATTTACAGGTATTGATCTTTCCCTCATCCCATATTCATTCTATTTTCTCTACTCTTTTTTAGCTAAAATCATATATTTCTTTTATTGGGAGATCCTTCCGATGATATCTCTGGCTCAAATGATAAGGGATATCTAAATTTCATAGCATTTTGCATTGTATATTGATTTAAGTCTTTGCTATAGATGTAGTTCTTGGATCATTCTTCGGCCAAGGAATGCTTATGTTCATGGGTATTCATCCATTGTCACCATCATCAGGTAATGCCTCGCTATCTCCTTTTATTTTGAGAATTTTCTATCCCTTAATGTATCACTTTTTCCCTTAGGTGATGATGTGAGTGGGTGATCACTAAGTCACTACGGCTGTTGGAAGGCATTATTAGGCTTTATGTATCTTAGAATTATTCTTATCCTCTTTATCTAGTATCCCCTCTTATTTTTGTCCACTTTGTTTAGGAAAATTATTATTGCTTTATGAATTTTCTTTATGTTAGATTTTGTTTGCAACCTTATGTCTCTTGCATCCTAATCTCAAAAAAGTGAACTTGATTTGCCATGTGATGATGGAATTTAACTTATCATATGAGAGTAGACTTGATTTGTCCACCTTTAATTCCTTTAATGAAATCACCTCCATCCACTGAGAGAAATAGTTGATCACTACTAGTATGAAGTAGTGATCTATGGAAAAAGATAATTTAATTAGGCTGATAATATCCATACCCCATACCTCAAATAGCCATGAGAATACTATTAGATGTAGAGGATTTAGATGTTAGTAGATGAAGTCACCGTGAACTTGGCATAAGTGACATTTTCTCACATATTTGATGTAATGTATCATAATCATGGGCCAATAGTAGCCCATATGTTTGATTTTCATCATCATTTTTGGGCTTAATGGATGAGCTCCACAAACCCAGAGTGTATGTTGTATATGACCTCTTTAGCTTCTTTGTCTAAGAGATAGTATAAAAGTAATTGATCAAACAATCTCCTATAAATAGTATCATTGATAAGTAGAAAGCATTTTGTTCTCTTTCTAAGTTGCATCCACACTAATTTATCTTCTGAGAGTTCTTCATTTTTTAGATAGTTGGTAACCAATTTGTTGCTTCTTCTATCACTTTAGATTCTATCTTTTCATACTTGATACTAAAAACCGAGCTTATCACTTGTCTACTACTGATTGTGATTAAAATTTCTCCTTGGTCAAGGTTAACTAGTGTTTTGGCCAATTTGGCTAAGAAATTAGCTTTCACATTGATGGATCAGGGAACCTTAATTATTTGAACATGTGGAATTTGTCTCATGAGTTCTTAAGCTTTTTATGGTATTTTAGTAGCTCAAATTTGTGGACTTTATGCTTGCCTTGGACTTGTCTAATGACTAGTTGTGAGTCACTAAAAACATGTGGACATGATATTTTCATATTGAGTGCCATTTCTAATCCTACAATTATGACCTTGTATTCTGCTTTATTATTTCATACAGTGGTCTTAAGAGAGAATAGGAATATTGGAAGATACCCTATAAGAGTGACAAAAATGAGACCAATATCTGTTTTGATTTGTGAAAGCTTTGGTCTGATCCCTAATCTAATGGATAATGTCCCATCAAAGTATAGCATCTATTAGGGTTCTCTTCTTCAACAAAAATGATATCTTCATTAGGGAATTCACAATTCAATGCAGAGTCATCCAATATTAGATGAGTTGTGAGAAATTCAGTGAGGGCTTTCCCTTTAATCATCTTTTAGAGAGTAAACTTAATATCATATTCCATGAGGATTAAAGCACACTTTTCTAGCCTTCCAATGAGTGCAGGCCTAGTCATCAAGTATCTTATAGGATCAACTTTCGATATTAAAATGACTTGATGAGAAAGCAAATAATGTTTGAGCTTCTTGATAGCAAATAAAAATGGCAGATAATTATTTTGATGTAAGAGTAATTGCTTTCTTCTCCCACTAGCATTCTACCCAAGTAGTAAAGTATATTTTCTTTGCCCTCTTTATTATTTTGGCTGAGAAGTGCCCCTAAAGACAATTCTATTTTGGCTATATAGAGCATCAAGGGTTTGTCAAGCATGGGTGGTGCTGCCAAGATTGTTGGCTTAGGAGATATTGCTTAATCTCTTCAAAGGCTCATTGGCATTCTTGATCCCAAACAAATGGAGCATCCCTCTTTATCAATTTAGAAAAGGGTTTACATTTTTTTGGAGAGGTTTGAAATGAATCTTCTTATGTATGCAAGCTGACCTTGGAATGACCTCAACTACTTTAAGTTGTTGGGTGGTGGTATATCCAAGATAGCTTTGATCTTAGAAGGATCGATATTAATCCCTCGGTGTCTAACAATGAAGCCAAAGAATTTTCTTGATGATACAAAGGCACAATTCATATGATTCATTTTCTAGGGTAGTCAAAAATCACTCTTAGATCTTGGATGTACTTGTCTTTGAACTTAGTTTTAACTACCAAGTCATCCACATAGCATTCAATCAGCCAGTATATGAGGTCATTGAAAATTTAGGTCATGGCCCTTTGACAAGTGGCACCCACATTCTTGAACTCGAAGGGCATTACTTTGTAATCATAAATATCAATCAGTGTTCGAAAGGCCATATGCTTTCCATTATTGGGATCCATCTTGATCTGATTATATCCGGAAAACCATCCATAAAGGATAATGTTTCAAAATTGGCCATATTATCAATCATTGTTTTCATTATTGGTGATGGAAAGTCATCTTTGGGGCATGCTTTGCTTAGATCCCTATAGTCCACACATATACAAATTTGGTCATTTTTTTCTTATTTGACACAATGCTTTCTATCCACTCAGGGTATTTCTCTTCCCTAATAAAGCCTGCTTTGATCAGTTTTTTTTATTTCTTCTATCACCTTTTACTCTAGTTGAGTTTCATTTTTGTAGATGCTTATTTGATAAGTGAAAGTTCAAGATTGATAGCCAATTTGTGGGTTGCAACTTTAGGGTCTAGTCGAGGCATTTCTTTGTAACTCCATGCAAAGCAGTCGATGTATTCCTTGAAGATTGCTTTGAGTTGGACTTGACTTTCCTCTAAGAGTTATGTGCTAGTAAAGGTTGACTTGGGTCTTCCTTTGAACCTAGGTTGATTTCCATCTATTCATCATTTGTGGCTTGCCCCAGTCTTCAAGCTCTAATAGAGCTTTTTTTAGTTTGAGGATCATTTCTTCACCAAGTGGTTCATCATGTTGAATGTGACTTGGCAAGAGTTCCTCTTTTAATTTTGAGGGCATTTCGACTACATCAGGCCTCCTTTCTTCAGGCTTTGATGAAGTGTTGATAAGGACTTCACCTTTCTATAATGTCTAGAGAGTCACAGCTTGCTTAATGCATACAGCTTGTGTATCAAAAGGCATTGAGAATGTTTGAACAGCCTTATTATCACACAAAGATCCAATGGTGACCAAAACGCATGCATAGATGTTTGGAGTGATGTAGCCCAATCCTTTGGTATTCTTATTCCTCTTCCAAGAATGTAGACACATTGTTGAGTTGGGTCCCATAAATTTTTAAAGAAATAACCTTCTTCCTTTGTTTGTTGTAGCTTACAGTTAAATTTCTTGATTTTTTGATGAAACTGGTATAAAAAATATTTGGGTATGATCACTAGCTGATAGTCATCATCATCCTTCGAATCCTCAATTTTCAGAATTTCATGTATGTTTGAGACATAGGAAATTATCTTGTAGAATAATATCTCTTTTTCTCCCTTATGTCATGGAGCAATATAAAAAAGTCATTAATTTTTCTATGACATTGATTATTAGCTCGTCTAATAGCTTAAGAAAAACTTATGGGACTTTTGTAATAAAGAGAGTGTTTTTTATTTGATCACCATTGTCATCTTCATCAAAAGAATAGCTGCCCAAATAGAACTGTGGAGTTTTCTCACTTGAAAAGTTTGTACCACTCCCTAGATGAGGAGGGGCAAAGATCAAACTAGCAATTTTCCTCTTTACTTAACTAATGGAAGTAGATCCCTTATCAATATAGGATGTACATCCTCATCAATCGACATTCTTCCCCATCTTTGAAGTACTTGAGACATTGATGTAGGGTTGATGGTACTACTTTTTTTTCATATAACCATGGCCTTCTTAATAATACCTTATATGATGTGTTGGTATCGATCACATAAAATTTGGCATCAGTCCTTAATTCATATACCTTTAGAGATATAGTTATGGCTCCCAGAGTTCTTTGGCTATTTTAATTAGACCTTGGATGGTTACAATTTCGGATAACAAGTAGCATATATCTAAAACTAGAGCTCTTAGAGTACGGAGAGCCATTAAGTTGATCGAGAAACCTGGGTCAATGAGGGCACGATTGACTTTAATCCCATCGCTATTTCCTGTGACATAATGGCTTGTTATAGTCTATCATTCTTGGCAAAAAGTCATCATTCGTGAAGATGATGGATGGAGTTTGTCATGTATATAGCGATTCCTTCATTTTCTCTTCAGTGAAGTATGCTTGATAATCAATTGAATTTTGCAAGATATGTACCAATGTATCCCTAAGCTCTTACGATATCATCAGGGCATCAAATACACTTAGTATGACAAGGATTTTCTTGAGATGAGCTGCTATATTATATTCCATCTTTTTGGGTGCAGGTTTAACTTGTGAAGGCTCAATTCCCTCATTTATTTAAATTTTCTTTTCCTTATTCTTGGAGATATTCTTATCCCTAAGCATGGGAGCTTGTCTCAAAGGCAGCACCTTTCCACCTTGAAGTTGTTTCTGGTTTGCACTTCTCATCAAACTCAAACATCTTGAGACCAACAAGGCTCATCTTCCAAATTGCTGCCAAGGCTAATCATGTGGTAGGAAGTAGTGGATACTTACCTTTGATTAGTAGTCCTCTAGATGTCTTTGAAGGATGTGATTAGTTGATAATCATCTCATTCAACATTAAAATTGGGCAGTGGAGCTTCCTTGTAAAGAGATCTTCAAAGACTCTTTGGATGAACCTTCTATTTTGTTAGCTAATAGGACTTCCTTCAGGATATTTCTTTCATGCATGTTTGGATTCACTTGATGTTGGGACTGAATTAGCTTGTAGAAGCATGACTTAGAGTGAACAAAGAATGCCCATCAAAGTACCCTTCAATTAATTCTCTCTTAGAATGTCTGCTTCTTCTTTTAGTGCTTACCGGTGTAGGGCCTCTCAAAGTGCTCATAGAGTTATTCTTCATGTTTATCATCTATATCCTATATGTGTAATTCCTTTAAAGCTGGTAGAGGGCACCCCTCCATAGACTCTAGGACTAGGACTTCACCAAACCTAGTGGGTTATTCATTTGCCACTAGGTTATTTGATGGTGGCCGAGATGACCGATCATCAATGTACACCTCGGTTGTGTGAGTCACTATGTGACAAGAGGCAATAAACTCAGATGATTGTCCTTGAGAGTATTTACTCTCCTTGATCCATTTTCAAGGTAGGAGGTGTGGATGATGGTTCTGGTATGGAGAAGGGTTGGTAGGTGATTCCCTACCACTTCTATAGGGCCTTTTGTTTGGCTTTATCTTTTTTTGCTATCATGCTTTCCACCTTTCTGACTTCTTCATGAAGTATAGTGGTCATACTTGACATGCTTTCCATATGGCCAACCATAGCTTATATGTATTCATTCAACACTTGCATTTACCCCTGACATGTTTTATATTAGTTATGGTCAGCTCCTTTACTGCATCTATCTGTAGTTTCATTATGCCATAATCACATTCACAAGCAAACCATTCTTTAACGTAGTCATCTTCATGACAGCCCTCTAGGAGACGCATAGGAACCTTCATCTCATTAGTGATGCACCTCATGAATTCATTTATTTTCTCCCACCTTGTGCTTGGACTTTGTCATCCTTAGAGTGATAGGGAGATTCTGATGATTGGCTTGATTGTAAACTTATAACAGTAAATATGGTGACACATATTGCTACTAGAAGTTCATTTTCTACATTCCCAGTGTCGAAGCTCCAAGCAAAGCTCTAAGTTTATCAGGGAGAAACTCCTTGAGAGTTACTCAACTTCTTTCTCCTTGGACATATGCTTCCATGACATCAATGTATTTTTGAATGGTTGATTTCTTGACATTGTATTTGGTTGGTTGCACCAATATCTTTATCTTATTTCTCTTCTTTTTCCTTTTGATGTTTTGAGTAGGTGGAGGAGCTTGCTCTGATGAAACTTTTCTTATTACCAATCTAGGATTTTTCAAGTTCTTGGCCATTTTCCTGATCAATTTTTTCAGCATTTTAGAGATATAGATGTTTTGTAGGTGCTCTTATTCAGGTATATATTGTGCTTCTTCCCCAAAAAGGAGCTCAGCAAATAGCTCATATATCTTGAACACAATGATGTGATTAATGTATTTGGTGGGGGGTTTCAAGTAAGACTGATGTTAATAGAGTCAGCTTGCCCTCTTCGTACTACTTTTTGATTGAATCTTTGAATATAAAGTAGTCTTCAATGGTGTGACCCAAGATTTTGTGATAAGGACAGTAGTTTGGGTGATGTTTTTTATTAGCTTCATTCAACCTTTTGCATTTTGGTAGTTGAAGGCCTAATTTTAGAGCATGCTAAAAGATCTTACCAATCCTCTCCTTTTTAAAAGAATATTTTTTCTAAGTCTTTGTTGGAGATTGTTGGATGATTCTACTACCCCATTTCCTCTGAGAGTTGGTAGTTTCTAAGGATTATCTCTATTCATTGTGGGATTTATAGGTTTTTTCTATTCATTTGTTGTAAATGCTGCCCTCACATTCTTGGAGGGCTCTTCATACGTTGCCTTATCTTTCTCTAGTTTGAAATTTTGTGAACTAGGTAAGACCAGTGGGTCAATCCTCTCTAACTTCTTCACTTGCATAATGAGGTCTTGGAAAGTGTGAATGGAAGAAGTTCTTAAGTAGGGGTCATCCATTCTTTTCTTATATTGCGAAAGATCATGTTTACAATCTCAAACTGACTTATGCATTATTCACTCTTAATACTAAGATTTCTCCATCATGTCCAAGATTGATTCATTGTCATGCTTTGGTATTGAGATGAGGTTTGCAATAACCACCTTGTCATTGACTCCTTTGAACCTAATTTAGAAAGTTTCTTTCAGTTGCAACCAAGTTTGTATAGACCTAGTTGTACATTGGTATACCACTCGAATACTACTTCTATTAAGCTTACTAAAAATTGACAGAGTAAGAATAAGGGATTATTACTTAAATCTCCACATGAAGTCATAAAGTGATCTATATGTTATTTAAGGTTGTCTATACTATTACACTATTTGAAGTTAGGCACTGTATAACCTCTAGGATATGGTAGTCGGTCGTAATGACTAGGGTATGGTTTGTTAGCATTGTGTATCCTACCTATCTCACTTCCTTGTTAGCAGAGGAGGTGCTTGTAAAAGGCCTATATTTTCATGGGTGTCATCCATAGGAGGTACATCTTCTACCACCTCTGTAGTTTGAGATGGCTATTGGGATCATTCCAACTGATCAAGCTTTTGACTCATTTGCAGCCTCATTTTCATTAGCTCCATGACTTTCTTCTGAGCTTTATATTTTTCTTTCCCTTATTGTCTCAACCATTCTTGCAGTATTTCTATAGTCACCTCTTAATCAAAGTTTTCAATTATGACTAGGGCTTCTATTAGGACATGATAGTCTTTATCTTGAGTATCAAATCTAGGGTTAGCAATTTTTGGATTAAGGCTAACTTTTCTCATAAGTCTGCCATATACAAAAGTTTGCTCATGGAGCGGATTGCCATACCTTCTCTTTGATGTGGTAGCAAAGATTGGTCAAGGGCCCTTTCTTCCTGAATCTCTTCATCCGTAAATCTTATTCATGCAACCTTCTTTTGGCATTTGGCTAGTTGAGGTGTGGGCTCATGGTTCTCCTATAATTATGATGAGAAATAACTTTGACAGTGTGGGTAGTCTGCCTCTATGGGTTCTCATGCTAGGTTATATTTGTATGGTGGCTTTTGTTATTTTGTTTAGTTATTCACTCTTTCACCACAGTCTTGAGGTAAGACTATGCCCCCTTAGATTTACTTTTCCCTTTTTTTAGGCCATTCAATAGAGCAAAAGAGTTAGAGATGGGGAATGATGACAACCATCTTTATTTAAGGAATAGTCTTCCCAAGTTGGCTGAAAATTTCAGCAGTCTTTCTTTTGCTTGTGATAGTAAGAATGAATTCTTATTCATCCATGGATGTGTCTAGGTTTACTTTTGGCAACTTCTTATTAGGAGTGGGGTGAAGGTGATTGAAGACTGAGCTTCACTTTGGGCCTAGCCTCTAGAAGATTGATACCTTTGTTGATTGAGGTATAACTTCTGGCTCTTCATCAGATTGACCTTTCTTATTGGGAATGACGATGTTAGACCTCTTCCCTCTTGATAAAAGGAAAGAAGCAAATTTGTCTTGTTGGCAGCAACACTGGTTGGCGAACTAGCAAGTGCTCTCCTATACTAGATGGCCTTAGAGATGGCTCCAAACTCAATTTGAACTTCAACTACTTCTGTGTCAACCATCTACTGAGTTAGGTGCAAAGCCGATCCTTTCCCTAAAATGATGGTGTACCTTGGGGTGAGATATTCTTTATTGATGTCATTTGATGCTTTCTTCTGTAAAGAAGAACATGATTGATTAGTTGTCAATTATAATTCTACCTTATCAATGTCTCTATTATATTAAGTAGTTTTTTACACTTAGAGAAGTCAGATTCCACTAGGCATGCCAAAATTTGTAGGATTAGAATTGGTCGCCTGGGATAGCAAAGACCCCGAGGAGCAATCTTAATTCACAAATCAAAGTGTGTTAATTTAAGTATGCAATTAAGTATTATGAGAATATTAACTTCTAATAGGTGAAAGTCTTGGTTGTTAGTTATCCCAATGATTGTTAAAAATCTCCTAAACTAAGAAACCTAACTAATAAAATAAAGATACAAAAAGAAAAGAAGAAAGTATCATTTTATTGATGTGAGAAATGGTATATGGATTAAGTAAGGGCATATCGTCATTTTATAATAAATTTTGGCATGAAATTATAGAAAATATGATAATAATAATAAAAAGGAAAGAATTGGGAAAGAACCTTTAATATATGCTATTGTCCTGCTCTCGTGCGCTAGACTATGCAATGTTTGACTTGGATGGGTCTTGACTTGACCCTCTACAGATATTGATAGTATCGTCTGGTGAGACATGGAAGGAGATGAGGGAAGTTCGAAGTATTTTTAATAATTTTGAGCATTGACGATAACTTCATTGGATGACATTGCCGATAACTTGTCTGGATTAGTTTAAAATATTTCTATTAGCCTGAGCATTTGCAATAACTTTGTTAGTTTGAAGCATCTTTGTTAGCCTGAGTGCTTGTAATAACTTTGTTAGTTTGAAATATTTTCATAGACAATGAGGTATAGATGATAACTTCATTAATTTTGAAGTATTTATATAACTAATAAGGTATAGATGATAACTTTGTTAATTTTGTAGTGTTTCCATAGCCAATAAGGTGTAGGTGCTAACTTTGATGATTTTAAAGTATTTGCATAGACAATGAGGTGTAGATGATAACTTTATTGATTTTGAAGTATTTCCATGGCCAATGAGAGATAGATAATAACTTTGTTAATTTTAAAGTGTTTCTATAGCTAATAAGATACAGACAATAACTTCATTAATTTTTGAAGTATTTTCATAGTCAATGAGACATAGGCGATAACATAGTTAATTTTGAAGTGTTTCTATAGCTAATAATACCCAAACAATAATTTCATTAATTTTAAAGTATTTTTCAAGACAATAAGATGTGCGTAATAAATTTGTTGATTCTGAAGTGTTTCTATAACCAATCAGGCATAGACAATTACTTCAATGATTCTGAAGTATTTCCATAACCAATTAGGTGTAGATAATAACTTTATTGATTTTGAAGTATTTCCATACCAATAAGACATAAGTGATAACTTTATTAATTTTGAAGAGTTTTTATAGCCAATGAGGCATAGGCAATAACTTTGTTGATTCTAGTGTTTCTATAGACAATCAGGTATAAGTAATAACTTCATTGATTTTGAAGTATTTTCTTAGTTAATCAGGTGTAGGTAATAGCTTTGTTGATTTTAAAGTGTTATTTTCATAGTCAATGAGGTGTAGGCAATATCTTCGTTGATTTTAAAGTGTTTTCATAATCATTAAGGCATAGGCTATAACTTATTTTGCTTGACTTTGTTATAATAAGGTGTCTTGGCTGACTGACTAAGTGAGTTTGAACCTACCTTAATTCGATCCGATTTGATGGAATGATAAGTGACTTTGATTTATGATAATCATCTTTGATTTGATAATCAATAACCTTTCTTGACTTGTTGTCAATTAGGATTTAGAGTATGATTAATAACTCTAAGCTTATTGTCCATTAACCCAATTGATTTGTAATTTACTCTTGATTTTGGTTCAAGTTTGATTTGATTCAATTTAATATTTAACTTTGATTCAAGTCTGATTTGATTCAATTTTATGTTCAAAACTTAATTTGGATCAAGTTTGATTTGATTTAATTCAATGCTCAGAACTCAACTTTGATTCAAGTTTGATTTGATTCAGTTAAATATTCAGAACTCAACTTTGGTTCAAGTCTAATTTGATTCAATTTCATATTGAAAACTTGATTTGAATTAAATTTGATTTCATTCAGTTCAATGATTAGAACTTGATTTAGATCAAGTTTGATTTGATTAAATTCAATATCTAAAACTCAGTTTTGATTCGAGTTTGATTTGAGTCAATTCCATGTTCAAAAATTAATTTTAATCAAGTTTGATTTGGTTTGGTTTAATGTTCAGAACTCGATTTTGATTCTAATATAATTGAACTTGATTCAATGTTCAAAACTTGATTTGGATCAAGTTTGATTTGATTTAATTCGATCTTCAAAACTTTATTTCCATCAAGTTTGATTTGGTTTAATTTGATATTCAAAACTTTGATTTTAATTAAGTTTGATTTGATTCAATTCAATGTTTAGAACCTAATTTTGATTCGAGTCTGATTTGATTTAATTCAATATTTAGAACTTGATTTAGATTAAGCTTGATTTGATTTAATTCAATAATCAAAACTCACCTTTGATCGAGTTTGGTTTGATTCAATTCATTGTTCAAAACTTGATTTTAATCTAATCTAATTTGATTCAAGTCAAGTTCGACCTTGCTTTAGTTCAAGCTTGAATTTGGGTTTTAATTTGACTCCATTAGATTTTAGTTCAAACTCGACTTGACCTAATTAGGGTTTGGATTTGAGTTCAATTTGACTTAATTAGGGTTCGTTTGAATTGTTTTAACCCAATTGAAGTTGGTCTTGACCTAATTAGGGTTTAACTCAAATTTGATTTAACCCAATTAGGGTTTGGTTTAAATTTTGGTTTGATTTTAGGTTAACCTGATTTAAACCTGACTGTAGTTGAGCCTAAACCGATTTAACTTCAATCAACTCGATTTAGATTTGAGTCCAGTTTAATTTAAATTTTAAACTATTTATTTATTACTTTAGGTCTATTTGGTGGTCCGTTCAAGTCAATTTGATTTTGTTTATTTACTTTAGCTGAATCAGTTTGAGTACAATATGATCAAGTCATTTAACTTAATTAATTTATGTTAATTGATTGATTAGTTTGGCTTGAGAGCCCTCGAGCTATCATTAAGTGAGCCTGTGGACTGATCCTAAGTTGCTTTGACTTTCAAGCGAGCTTGCAGATTGGCCTTCAGTTCAAATAGATGTTAGGCAAGTCCACATGTTAGCCTTAGTATAAAAAGACATTAGGCAAGCCCACAGGCTAATCTTTAGTTCAAATAGGTATTAGGTGAACTCGCAGACTGTTTAGTCCAAATATATTATAGCAAGCCTACAAACTAGCCTTTAGTCAGAATAGACATTAGGAGAGCCCGCATGAAGGGTTTAATATGAATAAATATTTGGCAAGCCCACATGTTGGTTTTAGTCCAAATAGATATTCAGTAAGCTCACAAATTTGCCTTCATTCGAATAAATATTTGATGAGTCCACAAGTTGACCTTAGTCCAAATAGATATTTAGGCTGAACTTAGTCTGAATTGTTGTTTGGCAAGCTCTCAGGTTGGCCTTAGTTTGAACAGACATTTAATGAGCTTACAGGATGAACTTGGTCCGAATAGATATTTAGCGAATCTGTGGGCTGACCTTAGTTGTAACCACCTGTCACTCCATAACGGCCCATTACTCAGGCTTACAACCCACAACCCAATAACCGCCTCTATTTATAGGCAGCAACCACCCACTAAACTCGGACGGATAGAGAGAGTCAAGGGACAATCGTTGGGGAGGCTTACGGAGTGGCAAGAAGATTTGGGACGATCGTTATCGAGATTCGAAGTAGGTTAAGTTACTTTCATTTGTTTTCTCCTTACCTCTATTCGAAGTAGGTTAAGTTACCTTCATTTGTTTTCTCCTTACCTCTATTCGAAGTAGGTTAAGTTACTTTCATTTGTTTTCTCCTTACCTCTATTCGAAGTAGGTTAAGTTACTTTCATTTGTTTTCTCCTTACCTCTATTCGAACTAGGTGGTGTTACTTTCATCCGTTTCTCTTTGCCGTTATGCCCGAAACAAATCCATGTTGAATAATCGATAAACTTAGTGACCCTCATGATATTTAGGAGGATGATGATAACCTAGATCTAAGTAAAACTGAGCAGAGAATAGATATGTCTGTGTTATACCAATCGATGACATGTTTTGAGAATAGAAAGATTAGAGGGCTAAATTGCAAAATTCCCATCTTCTTCCCCGATCGTCCGCTGTGCTCCGGCGGCCGGCAGCGGAGGCGGCGGCGTGCGGTGCGGCGGTGTGCGGCGCTGATGCGTGTGGGCGTCGTGCGCAGGCAGCACGGACCCGGTGTCGACACAGTTCTAGCGCGTGATACGGCGTCGGGAGCGGCCGGTGGCGTGCGCACGACTGCACAGGCCGGAGTCGGCTAGAGGCGCGGGGCAACGCGGGTCCGGCGACGCCGGAGGCGGTGGTCTGGCGGTAGCCATGGCCCAGCGGAGACGTCGGCGTGCGGCGTGACGGCGTGGTGGCCTGGCAGCGGGGCAGCCTGACGGTGGGATGGCCTGGCGGCGGCGGCGGCAGTAGAATTAGGGTTAGGGTTTTGAGGAGGAAGAAGGATTAGTTTAATTAAGGTTTAACTTAAAGTTGATTATGATTTTGGTTTAATCCGAAAGTTGGTTTCGGTTTGGTTTAGTTAAAAGTTGGTTTAGGTTTTGGTTTCGTTTAAAGTTGGCTTTGGTTTAGGTGGGGCTCAGAATCGGTTTTGGTTTAGATTCTGGTTTTGGAATTGGTTTAAATTAGACTTAAGGATTAAATGTGGAATTATTAAGGACTTGGGTGATGAATCGCTGGATCAATGGCTGTTGTTAATAACATGATAAATTGGAGGTTCATAAGGTGGAATTGATGGAAATTATTTATCTTGATGGCGGAGTTGTAGGGGGGGAGGTTCATAAGGTGGAATTGATGGAAATTATTTATCTTGATGGCGGAGTTATAGGGGACGTGATCTGCTGTGTGATTACGGATCACCACCCCCCTCAAACGTGATCTGCTGTGTGATACGGATCACCACCCCCTCAAACGTGATCTGCTGTGTGATACGGATCACCACTCCCTCAAACGTGATCTGCTGTGTGATACGAATCACCACTCCCTCAAACGTGATCTGCTGTGTGATACGGATCACCACTCCCTCAAACGTGATCTGCTGTGTGATACGGATCACCACTCCCTCAAACGTGATCTGCTGTGTGATACGGATCACCACTCCATCAAACGTGATCTGCTGTGTGATACGGATCACCACTCCCTCAAACGTGATCTGCTGTGTGATACGGATCATCACTCCCTCAAACGTGATCTGCTGTGTGATACGGATCACCACTCCATCAAATGTGATCTGCTGTGTGATACGGATCACCACTCCATCAAACGTGATCTGCTGTGTGATACGGATCACCACCCCCCTCAACGTGATCTGCTGTGTGATACGGATCACCACTCCATCAAATGTGATCTGCTGTGTGATACGGATCACCACTCCATCAGCGGTTGGGAGTGCAGAGTGGTATGACTCTGCTTGATAGGGGACGTGATCTGCTGTGTGATTACGGATTACCACTCCATCAAGCGTGATCTGCTGTGTGATTACGGATCACCACTCCATCAGCTGTTGGGAGTGCAGAGTGGTATGACTCTGCTTGGTAGGGGAGGCAGCCACACCCATAAGATATCCTTGTTGATTTATTTCTTGCTGTGGATGTTAGTTTACCTAATCACCTTTGTCGTCGAATTATTGTTGTTGCCACAGTGTTAATTTTATTGTTGCCACCAAAAATTGATCTCTCCTACTGTTTGGAGGAGGTAACTTCCTACTGAGCATTCGTGGCTCATTCTTTGATTGTTCCTATCCACAGGAGAGTAGCAGCCTAGCACAGGTGTTTACGGTAGCAGAAAGTACGTGCGTAACTATCTTTGGAGCTGATTTTTTTACATGTTATTCTATTTTTATGTAGGGGAAAACTTTTGAGGACTTGAGTATTTCCAGTGAGACCACGTTTTGTTATGTTATCTGAACTATATTCGTATTGATGAAATAAATTTTAATTCTATGTATTCTGTAAACCTTTTATTTGTATATTGTCCACTTGTGTTGTGGTTCGATCGGACACGACAGGGGCGTCACATTAGTTCAAATCATTTGAGGAGCTCGCAAGCTATTATTGATCCAAATAGATATTTGGCGAGCCCACGAACTAGCCTTAGTCCTAATAAATATTCAACAAGCCCGCATGCTAGCTTTAGTCTGAGTAGATATTTGGTGAGTTTGTGGATTAGTCTTAATCCGAATAAACGTTCGGCAGCCTATAGCTTAATCTTGATCCAAATAGATGTTTGGTTAGTCTGTAAACTGGCCTTAGTACGATTGATGTTTGGTGAGCCCATAGGCTAGTCTTAGTTTAAATAAATATTTGATGAGTCCGTAAAGTAGTCTTAATCTAAATAAACATTGGGCAAACCCATAAACTGAGCTTAATCTGAATAGACATTTAGCGAGCTCACGAACTAACCTTAGTCAGAATAGACTTTTGGTAAACCCACAAACTAGACTTTGTCTGGATAGATATTTGGTAAATTCACAAACTGGTCTTAATTCGAATGGACATTTAAGGATGTTCAATGAGCTCACATACTGACCTTAGTTTAAATGAATATTTAACAATCCCGCAAACCTAATCTTTATCCGAATAGATATTTAGTAAGTCTATAAATTCGCCTAAATCCACATTTGACAAGCTTATAGGTTCGCCTAAATCCAAATTTGGCAAGCCCACAAGATAGACTTAACCTAAACTTGATTTTCGGATGAGCCCGCGAACTGGTCATAGGCCGAAGTTATTTTTTGGACAAATCGGTAGACTAACTTTAGATCGATTTTGATAATGTAATAATCGGGACAAGAGAACTTTTTTCTTGGTGCAAGCTTTTTTTCTTCTTTTATTATTTTCCCTTCTTTCTTTCTTTTTTTCACTCATATTTTTCTCTCCCGCACCCGTGCCTTCTCCCTTTCTACAATCGGGCCATGGTGACCCGGAGCCTCTTGCTGGCCGGATCCGGTTGGATCTGGCCAAATCTACCCATAGTCGGCGATGGGATGCAGTGATGCGAAGAGCCCAGGCTCTGGCGATGGCGGAGTGCTCCGAAGAGGGTAGGCTTCTTTCTCCTCAGGCTCGCGGCTGGATCCGGCCACAAGAGAGTAGTGGATGGCAGGCGATGGCGTGCTGGAGTAGGGGGGTTGCACCTGTGGCAGCGGAGGTGCATGTGGCCATGGCTAGAGGGTAGGAGGCTGCGAGAGAGTGGCTTGGGCCGGAGTTTGGACCGGCGACAAGCGAGAGAGCTGGCCATGCAAGCGGATCAAGCAGGGTTCAGGCTGGTGATAGACATGAGTCGGCGAGGTCGTTACTGGCACTAGGTAACCGCCGGCGGGAGTTCGTCGAGACTTCTTCCACAAGTAGCCAATGGTGGAGCAACGGGTTCAGTGATTGAGGAGGGCGTGGTGTAGTGAACAAGTCGGGCTCCGATGAAGAGGCAGTGCTTGTGGTGGCAGAGCAGGGTTCCGACGAGAGGCACAAAGTTAGCTGGTGAAGGGAGGAGGTCGGAGGTGGCCTAGTGCTAGGACTAGCAAGCTGGTTGGCAGTGCAGCACCAGCTCAACGAGGGCAGCTACATCAAAGGAATGGAGGCCTGAGAGGAAAAAAGAAAAATAAAAAAATATAAGAATATTCCTCTTTCTTTTCTTTCTTATCCGTGTTCAATTTATTTTCGACCTCCACCAATCCATTCTCTCATCAAGGATATTTTCTCTGATTTTTCCTTTTTTTCCTTTAATTTTGCATGTTTTTTTTATAGAGCTTGAGAGAATTTGAAATCAAATCCTTAATTAGTTTGATTTTGGAATCTAATTCAATTATGATCTATAATCAAATTTTGAATTTGAATCTCATTGATTGAGACCTAATTGATATTCTATTGGGATTGAAAGATTCGTTTGTTATTGACGAAGAGATTCAAAAATTTTATTCCCTTTTTGAACATTGAAGTTTTAGGCTAATGTTTGCAAATTTTGGTTTCAGCAACCCAATTGTAATTTCTATTGGATCAAAGATTTCTTTTGTAAAAATTGGCAATGAGGACCCTTTGTGTAAAAACTTAAAATTTTAGAAGCTAATTTACAAGTCTTCATAATTTAGGATTTATTTATAAAATTTTAAAATTTAAGGTCTTATATGTAAATCTAAAGAATTCTAATTTAGCACAAATTCAGCTAGAGTCTTATTTTCAATTTCAACTAGAACTTGGATCCAATCCAACTCAAAGTTTCATGTTTACCTCAAATTGGATTAGCCCAAATTGAATTTAACCCACCATGAATCAAACTTAAGGCCTGTTTGTTTTGTGAGACTTTAAAAATTCTATGTACCATTTGGTTCAGGATCAGTATCAGAATCAAGGTCAAGACTAGTGAACCACCTTTATAAATTAATATTTTTTATCAAAATTAACCTTACAATAATTCAAATTTTAAAAAAATATTTAATTTTTATACTGATTTAATTTAATAGTGGTGTAAAATAAGCATTATTAATTTTGTAAGAAAAAAATAATTTGGAAAAATATTGATAATGATTCTGATTTCAAACCAAACAGTACCTTAGGAACTTTGATATTCTAAAATTGTAAAATTATGGAATTAAAATTTTTGATAATATGTTTGTTTTGTAAAACATGTAAATTTAAAATTTTGAAATTCTATATTTGTTTTGTTGTATCTATAAATTTCATATTGAAACATGGAGCCAGAATCAATAGATAATAAATATTTATTCCAAAAATAAAAAAAGAACTAACCTTACAAAGATCAATCGAAAAAGAAAGAGATACAAGGTGTTGAATGACAATGAAAAAGACATTTAGGGTAATGTAATACCTAAAATATAAAATTTTGGAGTCTAGCCAATTTTGAGGGGGCAAAAAATTTCAAATTTGTTGGGATTTGAAAGTTCTAAAATTTTAAAATTTGGGATAATAAATATTAAATTTTATTGTTATCAAAATTTGAAAGTTCCAAGATTTTCAAATCCCACAAAACAAACAGAACCTTAGAGTCGAGTAAAACTCAAAGTCAAAGTTGAGTTATAAAAACTACTTGAACAATCTAATTGATAAATCATCAAACACAAATGAATACTTGCCCTTCCCATAATTCTAATAGCATGAAACTCAACTAATACATATTAAGTAAGAAATATCAAGTGAGAAATATTACATTAAAGGGAAGTTAAAGGAGTTAGAGGAGATTGAATTACCTCATGAGATAAAATACCCTTTGGAGCTTATAGGGATATCATCCAATTTAACAAAATACCCTTTAGAGCTTATAGGGATGTCATCCAATTTAACTCTTTCTTCACAATCTATAAAGAAAAACATATTTATCTATGCAAAAAGGATTAGTAGCATAGTATATTATTATAAATAGATTGATTATAACCAAAAAATAATCAAATAAAAGTGAAAAACCTACTTAAGCTAACTAAGCTAGAGGATGATTAAATGATAAAAATTTTGAAAAACAAAATTCATTCCTAACTTAATAAAAAATAGGTTAAGTATAGATGATTTTAGAACCCAAACGTATTTAGATTTCACATATTTACAAATCATACTCTTTGGTACCCAAAATTACTTAAGAGTGATACTTTTCTTGATTGGGTAAGAAGTGGAGACATGTCCATAAAAGCTATAATAGTGACATTTCAATTTTAAAAATTTTGTGTGTGAAGTCTTTACAAAAATAAATTTTGTTCTCTTAGATTTTGAAGATGAGATAAAACCAAGCCTCGATTTATTCAAAATATTTCTTTTGTTCTTCAAAATCTTATTCAGAGTATTATTTCCATAAAAGAAATTTTCAAGAGTTTTTTCAAATCCAAGTTCTCTTTCTGAAGTTTATCAATGCTACTTTTGCAATCACAAAAAATTCTAGATGATTTTAAGGCATGATTTTTCTTTTCAAGATGTTCAAAGTTCTTTTTGTGATCACAAGAACTAGTAGATAGTTTCAAGATTCCATTTTCAAGTGAAAGCAATTTATTTTTCAAAGAACAGTATTTATGAAGTAATTTTTCATATTTAGCATATAGGTCCTCAAATGCTTCTTCTAATTCTTTTAAATTTAAATTGCATACTTGATCCTCATTACTTTCATAAGTGGCCATAAGGCAAAGGTTGAGGTTCTGATTCTCGAAGTCATCATCTATACTTTTCCGTGTAGATTTTTCTTTTTTTTCCTCCTTTTTCTTCTTCTTCTTCTCTTGAGCTTGAGAGGATGACTCTTTTGTATCTACTTTCTTTTTCCTTGAGGCTTTTTTCTTTTCCATCTTCTTTTCCTCTTTATCATCATCCATTCTCGATTCTTTGAGGTGCATCTCATAGGTTAATAAAGAACTTATGAGTTCTTAAAGTGGGAGCATCTTGAGGTCCTTTACTTCTTGAATGATCATTATCTTTGACTCATGAACTTGGCAAAGACCTGAGAACCTTTTTCATAACTTCTTTATTAGTATAAAACTCACCTAACAAATGTAGGCCTTTTAAAATCTTCATAAGTCAAGAAAGCATATCTAGAATAGATTCAAAAGAGCACATTTTTGAAAAACTCAAATCTATTTAGAAGCATTGAAATTTTCAAATTTTTTTAATTTATAAACCCCTTCACGAGTGAGTAATAAGTAACTCCAAATATCATGACCAGCTTTAAAAAATAAAATTCTTTTAAAGTTAATTTCATTTAAAGAAAAATATAATATATTTATTGCTTTGGCATTAGTGGACTCCACCCTTTTTCCTTCTCCAATCCACTCTTGAGATAATTTAGGAACCTTCATACCATCAACCATCTTGGTGGATAGAGAGTTCCCATTTTTGATCAAGTACCAAAAGTCAAAGTCAAAACTTTTAATAAAAATCTTAAAATAGATTTTTTTTCAAATATTAAGATTATTTCCATCAAAGTATGGGGGAAAAACAATAGATTGACCTCTCTAAAGTAAGAAGAAACATCCAAAGTTATCATAATAGAAATTGATTAAAAGAAACTTGAGGTTGTTAAACCACAAATCCAAGCACCAGGCTTTGATACTAATTAAAACCCCAAATGGCAACCTAAGAGGGGGATGAATTAGGTTTATGATGAATAATGACAACTTTTTACACTTGAAAACTAATTTACAAATTAATATACAAATTAACACAAGTCCACAAGCAATAAGATGAATCATGAGTGCCTATAAAGTAAATAGAGAAAAGTAAAGATAACACTATAACTTTTATGTAGTTCAGTGACTAATCGTTCCTACTCCATGGACCTTGCCTCAATATTGAAGACTTGAACTCTCTATTAGAGTCTTCTGAGGGTGAAGCCAAGCCTTTACACCAACTCATATAAACTATGAATGTCACTTCCTTCAGGTGGAGCGACATCCGTATAACTCTTGCTCCAATCAATTAGAATTAACTCCTACACCAGAGATTTGTCCCTCTCATACTTCTAACACCCTAGGAGTGTTTACAATCAAAGAAGATAAAAGTGAAACACAAATTACCTCTCTACAATAGCCTCTCAAGATGAGTACAGGGGCAACAAGATATGAAAGTGAATTCTATTTTAGAACTTTTGTAAGGCTAGAGAGGCTTAGGAAAGCTTGTTCTTTATCTCAAGGATAATTATAGATGTAAAAGTTCTTAAATTAAATAATCTCCAAGCCCTTATATACCAATTGGTGAGAGAGCTTGCCATTACTAGCTATGCTCTGCCAAGTTTGGGCATTCGAAACATAAGGTTCAGACGTCCAAAATATCCCAACGATCGAAATTGAACTAACCGTTATAAATAATATTATGGGTTCGGAAATTCAATCATCAAGTTTGGATGTCCAATAGGTTTAGGACATTGAAAATTATACCGAACGACTGATCCTTGAAAACTAAGAAAATTAAAGTTTACAACCTCTAATTTTGGGAGTCTGAACCATAGGATTCAGGCATCCAAAGCTATCAATAATCCCAGAGATATTTTTGTTAGAGTTGGGTATCCAAACCCTTAAGTTTGGGCATCTGAAGATGGAAAAATTACTATTTTATTGCAACTTTAGTTTTTAGTTTGACATCTTCTCATAACTTATCTTAGATAAAATGTTGGGTCAGTGAAGACATTCCAATATGAGTTTGAGAGTTAGTCAGAGCTCTAAATTAAGATTTCAAATTGTAAATCTTCGAATCAAATAAATAAAAACTCTAAATCTAATGTGCCAACTTGATCTATTAAGCCTTTTTTAAGCTATCTTTAATTCTTCATGTTTCGTTCGTTGATCTATGATTACATCTCATGTTCAATATCGTCTTCATATTCATTCATACTTGAGGCTTCTGAACAGACTTGATCTTCATTTTGAGCTCTTTTTGTCTACAAGCTACACATGCTCAAGATGGGATCAAATACAATATTTATTCATCACCAAAACTACAAAGGGCAATAGCTGCACCACCTCTATGTGCCTGCTTTTAAGCACTAAGGCCTAGCTCTAGTGATCTCCATCATCACATCAATGTTGGCTGAAACCCAAGAGTTTCAATGGCCTTAACTTGCTATTACCCTAAGCATTTTTACTATTAAAGCATCATCAGTCCATGCCTGCGCCCCAAGCTGGAGCTTCAAGGGCCTGAGCCTGGCCACTGCTCCAAGTAGCCCCATTGCACCACCATTGCTGACTCACATCCATGCTTGTGCCCTAGGTAGTAGCTTCAGTAGCTTGGGCCTAGTTGCTACTCTAAGTTGCTTCTCTTCACTACCGACAACCCATAGGGGCAACATCGCCAATCGGCCTAGACACCCTACCTCCTCACCATCAGTCATCCATAAAGGCGACCTCACCGCCTTGCTATTGTGCCATCCCCAGCCGCTGACCTCTTCTTTGCAAGCTACCTGTAGGAGCGACCTTATCGCTCGACCTAGGGTTAGCCTGTGCACTCATGGACTTAGGGCCAACTTGGAGGATCATTTGAATGCCATTGAATTTAAGGACAGTCCACATACTCATTTGAATATTGTTGGACCTAGGGGTAGCCCGCAAACTCATCTGAATGTTAATGAACTTAGAACTAGCCTATAGATTCGCCGAACAGTCAAGTTAATTCAAGGCTAGTCTGCAAGCTTGCCTGAAGGTCAAAATAACTTAGCATCAACTCACGGATTATCTAAAAGTAAAGAGACAGCTTGAGGACTCTCAATTAACCAAATCAAATTTACTAAACTAAATCAATTAAATAAATTGACTTAATCATATTAAAATTAAGTCAATGTGACCAAATTAAGTAAATTGATTAAATTCAACCAACTTGATTTGGACAAACCATCAAATAACCTAAATTAATTAAATAAAATTAGTGGAATAAATTCAAACTAAAATAAACCCAAATTCAAATTTGGTTAAACTCAAATTAAATCGACTCACACTCAAATCCTAAAGGAGTCTAGTTAGATTGAACTCAAACCAAATCGATCCAAAACCAAACCCTAATTGGGTCAGACCAAGTTCAAACCAGACCCTATTAGGTTAAGTCATGTTTGAACCAAAGTCAAATCAGGTCAAACCTAAACAAAATCACATTGGACCTAAATTAGAACCAGGTCAAACTTGAACTAAACCTACATCAAACAAGAACTAGAACTAAGATAAATCTAAACTACAACCAGGTCAAACTCGAGCCAGACTTAGGTTAAATTCAAACCCAATAAGGTCCAACATAGGTCAAATCCAAATCTAATAAGGGTTAAACTAAAGCCTAATATGGATCCATTAAGGATCCATGAAGGATTCCATCCAAGATCCATCAAAGATCCAATAGAGATCCAAAAAGAATTCAATAAGAACCCAACAAGCGTTAGATCCAAGATCCATTGAGAATTCAATAAAAATCCAACAAGAGTTAGATTCAAGATCTATCAAGGATCTAATAAGAACCCAATAAGGGTTTGATTTGAAATCCAATCAGGATCTAATAAGAACACAACAAGGGTTGGATCCAAGATCCATTAAGGATCCAATAAAAATCCAATAGGAGTTAGATTTAAGATCTATTAAGGATTCAATAAGAATCTAATAAGGGTTGGATTAAGGATCCATTAAGAACCCAACATGGGTTTAATCAAGATCCATTAAGGATACAGTCCAAAATTCATTAAAGATCCATTAAGGATCTAATAAGAATTGGATCCAAAATCCATTAAAGATCTATCAAAAATCCAATAATGATTGGATCCAAAATTCATTAAGAATCCATGAAAGATCTAGTAATCATTGGATCCAAGATCTATTAAGGATCCAATAAGAACCCTATGAGGGTTTAGATCCAAGATTCATTAAGGACCCAATAAGAACTCAATGAGGGTCTGGATCCAAAATTCATTTAGAATCCAATGAAAATTCAATAAGAGTTGGACTCAAAATCCAATAAGAATTCATTTAAAAACCAAATAAGAGTTGGATCCAAAATCCAATAAGGGCCCAATAAAAACCCAACAAGGATTAGATTTGAAATCCAATAAGGATCCAATAAGAACTGTATTTGAGGTGATTTTTATCACAATCAAATTAATTGAAATATGATTAAAATTGAGATTTGAATACCACTAAATTATAGCTCAAATGTGAGTTTTAATTAAACTTAAATTACATCCAAGTTTGATAAAAATTGAGCTCAAATTAGACCTGAATTCTTAAGAAATTTGGGCTCAAAACAAAGTGGATTGAGTAAGTTGAATATTTCGACCCAAAATGGCACTCAAAATTTATCTAAAATTTTGATCAAAATGCTAAAATATAAAAATTTGATAAATAAGCCTTTGACTAAATAATTTTTATACATAGGTCCTTAGCCGATTTTTTTACAAATAGATCCCTATAATAAGTATTTTGTAAAAAAAGTCTACTAAAATTCTAAAATTATAAATAGTCCCACAAAATTAGGGTTTGCAAATAAATGCTTCAAAAGATTGAAAATTATAATTTGATGCTTGTGAAATATAGGGTTTGCGAATAAACCCTTCTAAAATTTCTTATTTGTAAATAAACCCCTAGAATTTTAATTCTTTATAAATAAATTTCTCAAAAATTTTTATTTGTGGATAAGTCCAAATTTTATTCAAAAAGGATCTTGAAAGTTTTGAAACTTTATAAACAAGCCCTTTTTATAAAAAAGCCCTTGAAAATCATGAAATTATAATTTGGTCGAAATTTTTTCAAAAAAATGGGAAATAGCCCCTTATAAATTCAACGTTTGATATGAGTACAACTTTCAAATTATTATCATTTATAACAAATAAATTTATCCGTATCTTCTCACAAACTCATCCAAACTCAATATATGTCATATCCATATCTATCTACACATACATTTATCATTCAAAGATTCAAAATAAAGAGATTGAGATTTAACCCAACTTCATCTCTTCGAATGCTATATAAACCCTATTGACACCTACAAAAAAGGAGAGACACAAAGAGAAGGATCAGAGGTAGGAAATCATTGAGTAGAGTACCAGATCAAGAGATGAGAACCAAATTAGAGAGAAAGAGAAAATGTGAGTTCTTATCTTTCTTTGTTCTTTTTTTTTTCTTTCTATCTTCCCGACCTAGCTTCTATTTACAAGGATCTCACCACCATCATCCCCACATTGAGCTCTGCCTGCACGTCGCCTACTCCCGCCCTTGAGCTCCACCAATTTGCTAATAACCATCTCCTATTTGCTGGTCTAGTTCATGCTTCCTCAAGCTTCACTCGTTGCTCTCTCTAGCATCCAAGCCACTGGCCTTAAACCAATGACAACAACCCTTTTTCCTACTACATCAACCAAGTGCTGCCACCACCACTCCCATCCATCTTCATTGCTAGCCTTATCAAGGTCCAACTCGATCCTACGTCCTCATCGCTGGAACCGTAGCCTTGCTGGAGGCACCTCGTAGGATAAGAGAAACTCGACCATCCCTCATCCATGATGCCACCCTCCATGACGCTCGAGCTACCTTCGATTGCCCCTCTTTCCCATGCGCCATGCCCTTAGCTCCTACAATCACCGCCATGGCTACCTTCAAGTAGTCTTCTTGGCCTTGCCGCAGAGAAGATAGGTCAGGCCACTAGGGATTGGTGGTGTTTCAAGATGAAGGGAAGAAGATATGGGAGAAGAAGGAGATGGATGAAGAAAAGGAAGCAAAAAAGTAAATAAAGAAACAAAATTGTTGGCCAACAAAAAAAGTTGCTTCCAAAAAACAAGAGAATTTTGGCTGATAGCATCTTGTCTTGATTTCTAAGCTATCATACCACGACCACCCATGATCCATGGCATGTTGATGAACTTCATCAACACCACAGCCACCCACAACCCCTTGAAGATGGTGAACCTTTGACACTATTGTGGCCACCTGCTTCTCCTTGAAAATGGTGAACCCTTGATACTGCTGCAGCCACCCATTCTCCCTTCCCTCAAATATGGTAAATCCTCATCACACCAAGTCAGCCTTCAAGCTCGCACTCAACCAGCCTTCCATCTCGCACTTATCTAGACTTTGGTCTCGCACCTCAGCTAGCCTTTGGGCTCATACCGAGCCAACCTTTGGGCTCATACCTAGCCAACCTTTGGGCTCACATTTAACTAGCCTTTGGGCTTACATCCAACCCAGTCTTCAGGCTCGTATCTAAGTTAACCTTCGAGCTCACATCCAGCTAGTCTTTGGGCTCACACTTAATCAGCCATTGGACTCGCATTCAGGACAGCCTTTAGGCTCACTCCTAGCCAGCTTTCAGGCTCACACTCAAGTTAGCCTCCGAGCTCGCATTTAGCCAGCCTTTGGGTTTACACCTAGGTCAGTCTTCAGACTCACACCCAGTTAGCCCTTGGGCTTGCACTCCTAAGCCAACTTTTGAGCTCACAAGCTGAGCTTCCTTTGGGTTTGCATATTTAAAGTCAGGCTATGAGTTTTCCTAAGATTATTTTAAATAGTCAAGGACCCTTAAATTAAACTGCTTAACATGAAGTAACTCAATCACATTAAAATTAAACATAACCAAAACAAACAGACAAAGGCCAATTTGACTCAAATGGACCTAAATTGATCAAACAAATGGAGTAAAACCCAAATCGAGATGGACTCTAGAAAATCCAAATTGAGTTAACGTATATCAAATAAACTCAGACTCAACCCTAATTAGACTTGAAATGGGTTAATTTAAAATCAAGTTGAGTTCAAATCAAATCTAATCTAGATTAAACAAGCTCAAATCAAACCCTAATTGGGTTAAATCAAGTTTAAACTAAAAGAGCAAACTCAAAGTCAAACCAGAACCAAGTCAGACTAAGCTTGCACTAAAACCAAGTTAAACTAAATTGACTTGAACTTGAACTGAAGTCTATCAAGATGCAAACCAGAACTCAATAAAGATCCAACACAAGGTCGAACTCAATCCAAACTAAATAAAATCAAACTTGAACTAAAATTGAATCCTAAATATTAAACTGAATTGAATCATATTTGAATCAAAATCAGTACTGCTCTAACTAGAGTCAATGATTAGTATTTGATGAATATTCTTCTGAAAATCAATGCTAAGCTTGGCAGACTAAATTCATTATTGAACATCTAGTGACTTTGATATCTCACATGGTTTCCTTGGTCATGCTATAAAGTATCAGTGTGAACCCAATCACCAAAGATTCTGAAAATAGGAAGACTAGAATATATCATTATCTTCCAAGAAGAAGCTAGTGAATCACAATTCAATTAAGTTTTAAATATCAAGTTGAATCAATTTTAGACTTAAATCGAAGTTGAGTATTGGACTAATTCTGAACCAAACTCAGACTCGAATTATATTAGTCCTGATGGAACTAAATAGGGTCAAACTAAGTCCTATTAGGTGTGCTAAACCTTCAACAATATTCTGAATCTATGGACAAAGGGTGATATTATCATCCTAACCTAAACCAAAATTAATTTGAATAGAACTAAATAAGGTCAAACTAAGTCTTATTAGGTATACTACAAAAGTCTTTAGCAATACTTCAAAGCTATAATCAACCACCTAAACCATTGGTGATGCTACTAAACTAAAGAAGTTAATTGCCAATATGCTTAAAGCTATCAGTTACATTTCAAAACTATACCTAACCCCACACATTGGTGATGTTACCAAATCAAAAAAATTAATTGCCAACAAACTCAAAGCCATTAGCCATAGTTTAAAGCCAGTCAACCTAGAAGCTATTGATGGCATATCTTTTAAGCTAAGCCAATCCAAAAGCATTGGCAATGCTCCAAATTGAATTGACAATATGCCTAAGAGGCCATCGATTATTAATTCAAATTGAATTAAGGTATGCTCAAACTTGCTTAGTCAGTCAGCTATAATGTCTTATTAAAATAAAGTCAATCAACAATACACTCAAAGTTGTTGGTCACACTCGAAGCTAATCAATTCTAAAAGTCATTGGCAATATGCTCTTTCAAGCTAGTCAACTCCAAAAATAGTTGATAATGTACCCCTAAGCTATTCAACCTAGAAGCCATTGACGATGCGCTGTTTCAAGCTAGTCAACCCCAGAAGCAGTTGATGACATACCCTTCAAGCTAGTCAATCCCAGAAGTAGTTGACAACATGTTCCTCAAGCTAGTTAATCCCAAAGGCCATTGATAATGTGCCCTTTCAAACTAGCCAACCCTTAAAGTAGTTGATGATGCACTCCTCAAACTAGTCAACCCAAAAAAGTTGATGATGCAATTTTCAAAGCTATACCCAACCCTATAAGTCGTTGGTGATACCACCAAAACTAAATGAAATTATCATCAATGCTCAAAACTATTGGAAGCACTTCAAACCTCTTCTATTCCTTTTCACATCCTATTAGATGATGCCATCAACTCTAGCCAAAGGCCAAGTCGATTTGGGTTAGATGCTATATGGTCCAATGCAGAGGAATGGGGCAATAGCACATATAAGAGCTTCTTCTCCACTCTTTTTTGCTTTATTTCTTTCATGCATTTTATAATTCTATGTTGAAATTTATTGTAAAGTGAAGGTATACCCTTATTTAAACTATGTACTATCTTTCTCAGATCAATCAAATGACACTTTCTATTTTTCTTTTGTGTCTATTTTATTAACTGAGTTTTTCACTTTAGGAGCTTTCTGGTAATCGTCAGAATAATTAATAGGGACTTGTGCTTGTTAGAAGTTAATGTTCTAACAACATATGCTAGCTCACTTTAAATTAAAATAAATTTTGATTTGTGATTCAAAGTCGCTCCCAGGGTCTTCATTATCCCGAGCCACCAAAATCAATCCCACAAACCCAATAATGGTTGGATCCAAAATCTATTAAAGATCTAATAAAGACTCATTAAGGATTTACTTGAAGATCCATTAAGAATCTAATAAGAATCAAATTCAATGTCCAATAAGGGTCAAATCCAAGGTCTATTAAGGATTTGATAAGAGTCCAATAAGGGTTGAATTAAAATACAATAAGGACCAAGTCCAAGGTCCAAGAAAGATTAAGTCTAAAATCGATTGAGGATCTAATATAGGGTCGAGCCCAACCCAAGTTGAATCAAACTAGACTTGAACCAAAATCAAGTTTAAACATTGAATTGAATCAAACCAGACTTGAATCAAAATCAATTCTAAATATTGAATTGAATCAAATTAGACTTAAATTGAAATCAAGTCTGAATATTAAATTGAATCAAATTAGACTTGAATCAAAATCAAGTTTGATATCAAATTAAATCAAAACCAAGTCTAAACATTAATTGAATTAAATTAGACTCAAACTCAAATCAAGTTTGAATCAAACCAAACTGAAATCAAGTAGAGTTAGTTGACATCAAGCACAAAGACATCGACAATACCTCAAATTCAATTGATAGCAAACCAAAAAAAGGTTATCAATTGTTAAATAAAAAATGGTCAGCACAAGATAAGATCACGAATCATTTCAAACTGAATTAAGATAGACTTGAATTTGTTTAGTCAGTCAGCCAACTACCATGTTGGAAGAAAATCAATTGATAATAAGTAGGAAGTCATTACTAATATGTTAAGCTAAACCGACACAAATAAAAAACCTTCAATGACACTTCAAATCCAATCAAAAATAAGCTAAGAAGGCCATTGATTATCAAATCGAGAATAATTAGTATAAGCTAAAGTCACTAATTATTCTCTCAAGTCAAACTTAATTAAGGCAAGCTTGAATTTGCTCAGTTAGTTAGCCAAACATTGTATTCAAAAGTATAAAATCATCCGTAATACTTCAAACTTCACTTATACAAGCATAAAATCATTGGTAATACTTTAACTCAATCAATGATAAGCTCAAAGACTATCAATCATCAAATCAAGGATGATTAATATAAGCTAAAGCCGCTAACTATTCTCTCGAGTCAAAGATCAAAAGAAGTTAACTAACAATACGTAGAAAACTATCGGTAATATTTCAAGTCCTATCGGGATCAACTAATACAATCTAAGGCTATTAGCCATATCTTGAAATCAAGTAAAGTTATCAACATCTGTCAAGAATTAAACCAAACACTCATCCAAGTTAAGTTCTATTGAATCAAGTGCATGGGAGTGGGGTAGCAGTGACCATTAAGTCTTTTCAAATCCCTTATTTCATGTTATGAATTTAAATTTTTTAAATTATAAAGTGAGGGTATACTTTTATTTAATTCATGTAACCTTATTTAAATTAATCAAATAATATTTTTCTTTCTTTGTATCTCTATTTTATTAGTTAGATTTCTTATTTTAAGATATTTCTGATAGTAGTTAGGGTAATTAATAATAGGGGTTTGTACCTATTAAAAGTCATGTTCCTACAATACCTAATAGTGTACTAAAATAAAAATAATTTGATTTTTTGATATTGCTTCTCAAGGTCCCATAGTTATCTCGGGTGGTTGATCATGGTTCCACAACAAATAGATAAACATTGGTCAAAACATGCATCCTTACCCTCTACAATATGAGTCAGACAAACTTAGGGAGGTCCTAATGCGCATATAGAAAGGTTCAATAGATGGAATCTAAGGACCCATATCTCAGCCATGCCTCACTATAGCTGAGTAAGACATAAAAGGGCAGTAGTCCGCATGTGTATGGGGCTTCTCATTTGTAGTGTTATTGAGCTATGACAATCTAGATGTGTAAACAACCTACACATGGAGGTCTAATCAATCAATCCAAAGTCTGAAATCACAACATCACGACTACTTGAACCATTCCTTAGCTCCAAAAGTTCAATCATGTCCTTATCATTCGGTGATCATAAGAAATTAGCTTGGGAGTCATTGTATCCCTTTCATGGGGTTTACCCTTAAGGAATGGAAGGCAGAGCTGAGGAATCGTATCTCGGTCCTCTTTAAGCAAACTTCCCCAAATCTTCTAGAAGGTGGTCCCCAAATTATAATAATAACCTCCTACACCACTCCCTTCTCTACATCCTGCTATAAGATAAACCTAGAAATTGTGGGTGCACAAGCTCTACAATAGATTGACTCAAATGCCCTTGGTCCTCCTCCGAATCTCAAATTTTCGATGGGGTATAGAAACCCCAATAACCCCAAATCTGGGTAAAACACCATTTTCTTCTCCTGAGCAATAGCTTGATCTTGTCCTCCATGAGAGATCTATCCAGAGTAACTCTAACTTGAGTGTTGGAGTGGTCTTCATTGAAAATTTCCTAATGGGTAGATTCTTTGTTTTGTAGGGCAACTGGTGCAATGTTACGAATCATGGAAAACTCATTTGAAGGTATTTTCTCTCACTAAAAACTTCTTCAAATTTCTTGTGCTATGACAAGCTGCATTTTCTTTCTAGTCCCTGCAAGCATGGGTTCTATGAAGCATCACAAAAGTTCACAATGTATAATGAGTATGACATTTAAATTCAAATGTACATTAACTCACTTAAAGACATCCTGCTTCATGATTGCTAATTTCTTAACAATTCCAATGTCCATATTATCATGTTCCATGATCTAGTATAGATCAAAATGTTCATGTTTATGGCTCATGGTTGGCTCCCCAACATATTCTGCCAACTTGAGTTCTAATGCAGTCATCTATTCCTCTACTTTATTCAATCCAAAATTGTTCTTTTGAGAGTGTACTTGGCTTGATTTCTTCTCATTCTCAAAGTTCTTCATGATCTTTTGTAAATTGTATCTTATAGCACTTAAGGCCCTCTTATTCCCCTTTGAGATTTTTGGATCAACACCAATAACACTACTGTTGTCATTTATAGTTTTGATATGAACAAATTTTGTATTTGATTATATCTTAAACATGTGTAGAAAATAGTCAAGCCAAGTTCAAAATGGAGATCAAGGCCATTAGGAAGCCTCATGGGTAGATGTAGTTACAAAATAGACTTGAAGATGAGGTGTAATGGTGGATCAATCAATAGAACTAAAAAAAATTAAAGATGACTTGAAGAATACTCAAGAGATTAAGTCGGTTCACTAGGTTTAGATTTTTATTTATTTTAGTTGAGTCGAGGATTTATCTTGTGATTAATTATTTAGAATCTATTGGTTAATACTCAAACTTATCTTGGAATACCTTCAACAGCTTACTATTTATCCAAAGTCAATCTGAGAAGATGTTGAACATGGAACTAAAGTTACAATGAGCTAGTAGATTTTTTATGTTAACTTTAAATGCCTGAAATTCCATGATCAGACTCCTAAATCTAGTAGAAATAAAACTAGAATTACTGATAGCTTCAAACGCCCGAATATCAGGATCAAACACCCAAATCTATAATGTTCGGACACCCAAACCTGATTAGAGGGTGTCTATACCGCTAACATTAATGTAATGGCTAGTTTAACTTTCGACTATTGGAGTTGTTTGGATGACCAAACTCAATAGAGATAGCCAGGGGTGATTCCTAAATGGCTAATTCTTACTCTAATGATTATATAAAGACTTAGGACTTCTTTACTCAATGAGGGAATGAACTTTTAATATTTGTAGAGTAAGAAACTCTCTCCCAAAGCTTTTTAGCCTCGAGAGTGCTCTAAAACTTTAAATCTCAAAACAAATCCTCATACCTCTTGTCCTCTTTTTGAGAGACTTTGTAGTGAATGTTAAATGTATTATCTTTTTTCTTTCCACTTGTAAACACCCCTAGGTGTTAGGAACGTGAGTGAAGAAAATTTTCAATATGGAGTAGATCTTCTTGGTGGGAGCAAGGTATGGACATGACTTCCCCCTAAGGAAGTGATCTACTTGGCTTCAACTGAAAGAAACAACACTCTGGTTTGGAGTATGATGTAAAGGCTTAGATTTACCTCAAGAAACGACATCACTAGTGGAGTAATTAAAATCCTCAAAGAGTAAGGTAGGGATATTGGAGTAGGAGTGGTTGGTCTCTGAACCGTGTAAAAAATTGGTGCATTCTTTACTTATCTTGCTTTACATATTATTGCACTTTTAGTTTGATTGGTATTTGTATGAAATTATGAGTATTTCTCTTGGTGAATGATATTAGGCTTTGAATTTCTTCAAAATTGTATTTTATTTGAGAATCTCTGTCACCTCCCCTCAAAGGTTATCAATTCAGACCAATAACTACAACTTTGAGTGAATCTAAGAGGGTGTTGGCATATATGTCCCCAATATCCCCGCCGATGCCACCCTTGCTCCAAGTTGATGATGGCTAGATGAGCTCGTAGCTACTTTTGAAGAGATGCCTCCCAATAGATGTTTGTCCTCTTTATCTAGCTGAAGCTCTTCCACCTAGGTGATGACATCAGTACATTTCTAAGTTTTCATACAAAAGATAACATAACATGTTGATAAGTATTTCATTATAATAAATACTTCCAATATATCATAAATAGTATTGAAGTATAATAAACACTTCCAAGCTATTTTGGTCAAAAAATGAGTTGTGTTAAACACTTACAATATAATTTGATTAGTAATTAAGTATACTAAATACTAACATGTTGTAATGCTTAAAACCTACACAATATAACTAATAGCAACTCATTATTACTAAATCTGACCTATTATGATCAGTTACTAATGAAACTATTATTACATTCAATATTGACTATAAAGGACGTAACAATGCCATCTTGTTGTGGATAGACATATTCAAATTGAAATTTCAATACAACTTAATTGCAAATTAAAATACTTGATCAAAACTCAAACTCCTAATGGTGTTACATCCATGTTGGCAAGCCATTGGTCACCATGGCCTCCATAAGAAAGGATATGAGGGTTGACATTGAAGCTATTCCACTTTCATTTCTAAATCATCTCCTTGAACCACACATGAAGCAAATGGGTGCATCCCCATAGATTACCCATTTTCACCTCGTTCCCATTATCCCTTGCTTCAATTCTATTTGTGGCATTGGGTGGCCCATCCATCAACCAAGTGTTTATTGCTCAAACCCACACATAATCTTTCATTGCAAATATATCTTCCATATATTCCAACACACAAGATGATGCATACATGCTTGTATTCAAAAAAAGCATGAAACTCAGGATGTACACTAACAACCCATGAATAAGGTCTTCCTCCTTTGCATGTGTGTGTTTTCCCACATTTTCTTCAAGCAATTTCAACACATTATCTTTGTGCTTATTGATGCCTTCAACCATCCTCCAGTTCAAAAATGGTGTCTTCTCAAGCTTGATAACACTAAACTCCCCTTTTCCCTCTCTTAGTAGAAGCCCCAATAATAAGCACACATTTTCTAATTTGAACTTAATAGTTTTGCTTCCAAGTACAAATCCACCTTGCACTTCTCGGTATGTGAGAAATATCTTGTCAAGCAAAAGCTTGTTATTATCCATTTCTAGGACATTATGTAATTTGGCAATGTTATCATCTCCAACAATATCTTATGCATTCTAGACATTTTATCCTTAAATGACCCACCACAAAATTTAGGTTCACAAAATAGGAGATGAGATATCAACATCATTCCCTTCGTCATTGTAACTATAAGATATACTGCATACAATTACTATAAACTTATAATACCAATAATGCCAAGCATGTAATTAGCCCACAAACTGGATGACTAATGGAGAGACAAACAGAGTTAACATTTGAATGACTTGTTAACATCTGCCTCGACTTCACCAATTCCTTCTATTCCAAACCATGAATCCAGCGCCCTCAGCTTATATGTTGTGTTTAGTCAAATTTGCTCTATTATACATATAAGTACTCTAAAATGCTAATAGTTTAACTTTTATACACAAAATTATATATTGCAAAAAAAATATTATTAACAATAACTTACAAAATAAATAGAACCATACAAAAATAAACATACATCTTTTAATATGAACAAAAATGAAATGTAACATCCAAAAAGTCAATAATTAACCTACATTGACAACCAAAATTGTTATTTATTATATAAATATGTTCAAACCCTAAAATCAGACTTGCATCATCCAAATTTACAATATAGTCATAATATTTTTCTTCAACTTACCTAAATCTCGACAAATTAAACAAAAAGAATAACATACACGCCAATTGTAAGCTTATTTAGTTTTGGAAAGGCTGCTGGATAGAGGAGCTAAGGTCATGTTGGAAGTAAGAGACTACATCTATGAGAGAAAGGATAGAGCAATGATAGCATTCAAATTGAGAAAAGAACAAAAGAGAGAAGATGAAAGCATTGAAGGAGAGCAAAAATTCTTTATCAAAATCATGGAGGATTTTCAAAAAAGAAAAGATAGGGGCAAAACTATAATTTCACCATACTTGAAACATTGTCTATAATAATAGAACATATTTTCAATATTTTGCCTTGTTCGAAGAATTTGAACAATAATTTGAGAAATCGAAAGAATTTTCAAAAATTGTAAATTTATAAAGAATTATTGATTTTTTAAAAAAAGATAAGCTCATCCGTAAAAAAAAAACAAAGACTCTAATTTTATTCATTCCTCTTCTTTTTTACAAGTGCTTTTATTTTTGGGGGAAGAATTGGTATGTTTCATTACTATTATTTTCCATGAGCAATATTTTGAAGGAATGGTTGGATGATTCAATTAATTTTGTCAAGAGTGGGCTTAAGTGGAACAAAATTAAGGAACTTTAATTTCTTATGGTGCAATTCCTCTCAATTGCAAAGTCATCTCTCGCCTCTTTTCAGGAACGGAGCCAGAAATCTTCCATAGAAGAGACTTGATGCACTTACAAATAAATACAACTTTTATAAAAAGAATTTAAAAAATAAAACCCATTTTTATAGCAAAAATAACCAATAACTCTATGGAAAATATCAATTTTATCAATAATCTCTCTAATTTTCAGAATGATCGATAACCCGATTTTTTCACATATGCACAAAATCTATGTTTGTATATAAATAAAATTAATTATATCTAGAGTTTTATATTCATTATGATAAATACCCGTCTATATTGTTATAATTCTTTTTATATTATCAGTTTTTATAATTGTTTAAATTATTATTTTTTTTTATTTATATAAAAAGAGACTATTTGTAATTTTAAAAATTGTAAGGGTTATTTAGTAAATTAAAAATTTTCTCCCGTTGCTGATAATTTTTCTTTATGTTATTAAATGGAGACTAAGTATATGATAAATATATAGAAAATGATTGTTTGATCTCTAAAAGAGTAAAAAGAATAGAGGTTTACCGGTTATAATATCAAATCACTCAAACTTATTGTTAATCAAATTGCATGAAATATATTGTTAATTGATTAAGGTTAAACTCAACTTTGACACAATATGATTTATTTTTTGTTAATTAATTTTATACTTGTGCTTTCGTATTTAAAATTACAACGGTAGAGTCAGAATAGATTGCCATAAAAAATCTGATTGTATGCAAAAATTTAAAATATAATAATATTTTATATTAGGAGTGAGTAAAATTGAATTTCTGATTTTTCAAAATAAAATCAAAATCGTACCCACACAAGACATCAAGTCACACAATTTTGATTTGGACGGAAAAGAGAATATTAACAGATAATTTCAAAATACGTATGCACCAAAAAATATATAAATACAAATAAAAATAATTACTTTTATAAAAATTATTTATAATGAAAAGTCATCGAATTCAATCATCCAATATAACATCTCATAAGCAAATATTATAAGGTCCATTTGCTTGGAGTAAGAATAAAATTCGACTTTTGAAATCGTTACGAAAAATAAAAAAACCCAAATTTATTTAAGGTAATTTTGAAATTTCGATATAAAATTTTTTCAATCTTTTCATCTACTCGAGTGATTTGAAAATCCAAGTCATACGTGAGAAAATGAACATCCCAATGCGTTTCTATATCTCGTAATTTTTTTACGCGCATGTCGATCCTCTCGTCACGATTTCGGTCTGCTCACCGCACTCCAATCTTCTCGCCGTCGGCCTGATCTTCTTGCCACCGTCCCAGCCAAGCATAGATGATCATACCTAAAGACTTCAAAGCAAACAGATACAGGATTTCGAAATACCGATTTCATTTTCACCGGAAAGAACCTGACCCATAATGAACGCATATCCCGCTTGGCTGCCAAATGGGCTTGTGGCCCTCTTTTCCATTTGTCTGGATTTGGGCCCGTCCTACAGAGGAAAAGTGCCAAAGGCACGATTCGTGCAGAACCTGATCCAACCCGATCCACTCCGCGGGCCCAAGTCGAAGTCCAGATCAATCTAAGCCGTCCATATCGCTTACCGGTTCCGTTTCGTTTCCTCCAAAACCGTTCCTTCGCGGCCAAGTATTCCGAACCGACGCCATACCCCGTCCAAGTTTGATTCTCTTGCAGTGGTACATACCATACACCAAAAATATATGTAGAACACGATCTTCACCGTTAACCAATCTTGATCCCGAATAAGAATGTAAATCAACGATCCCAAGTTTACCTCACATATATTCCAGGAACTCAAGTGGCACCGAAGTAGCTTCACTCGCTAAAGAAAGAGGCGCACAATAATGTTGTCTGATTTGCTGTTTCCTCTCAATCAGCAAAAGTGTATTTCGTACACGTGTCTCGTATCTACTCAACTATTTCGCTCAGTACGGGGCGTACGATGTAAACGTCAAAGCCCAATGGATCATGCAGCTGTTCTATAATGTGCATCAACGGCTAGATTTGACACGTTTTATGAGAACTTTAAAATGGTATTTTTCCACGTTTTTTGAGCTCTTCTATTCTATTTCACCGTCGTCGTCGTCTTCTGCAGTTCCCGATCGTCTTTCCGGCGAACCCAAACCCCAAACCCTAACACTAGATACCGGCGGAAGCATGTGGCAGCAAGCGTACAGGAAGGTCGAGGACGTGGAGTCTGGCGCCCGGCCGCTGTACCCGATGATGCTGGAGAACCCCGACCTCCGCTGGGCCTTTATCCGCAAGATCTACTCCATCCTCACCGTGCAGCTTCTCCTCACTTCCGCGGTCTCTGCCGTCGTAGTCACCGTCCGTCCAATCTCCCACTTCTTCGTCTCCTCCAGCGCCGGCTTCGGCCTGTACATCTTCCTCATTATTTTGCCCTTCGTCGGTGCGTTGTTCTTTGATTTCTCTTGTTTTTTCTTTGGGGGGTTTTTTGGAGCATTTTAATATGTTTTCTTTGTTTCTCTTGCCAGTGCTGTGCCCGCTGTCGTACTATCATAAGAGGCATCCGGTGAATTTTATTTTCTTGGGATTGTTCACGGTGGCAATCAGCTTCGCGGTTGGAATGACCTGCGCTTTCACGAGCGGTATGATCGGAATTACATTAGTATTTTGCCTCTGATTTTTATAATATCGGTTCTGCGATTCAATTGGGTAACACTTGATTTTCTTTTGATGGAGTTCGGTGTTGGTTGCTTCTCCTTTTTTGTTGGAAAAATAATAGCATCTTAAACTTGGTAATGGGGGAAGTTGTAAAAAGATTTTGATGTCTATTGCTATGTCGGTTAAAGGAACTTTGAATAATAACAGTCAATATGAAGCTTAGAGAAATCGCTTGGTTGTCTTAGGCCATGCAAGAATGACATCAGCTATTTTATTTTTTCTGGTAGTTTCTTTTTCATGCAATCTGAATTGTCGGCAGTCGATCCTCAAGGTTAAGAAGAACTTTTGGCACCAACGTCATAATTGCTTAGTCATTTTGTGTATTCTTCTCTTTTACTTTTTGGTCTACTTGTGTAAGTGATGTAACGAGAAGGAAGAGGGAGAGGAAGAAAATCACCGTCTTCATTTGATGTAGTAGGAGGAAGGCATAAAGAGCGAATAAACCCAAAATAAAATAATATTATTGATAGAAAAGTTTTTTTTTTGTTACAATCTTGAATTGTATATATATCCCTCTAATAAACTTAGAGTCCTAATTGGTATAGATTAAAAATAAAATTTATATTCCAATAAAAATTCTACCTAACATATTTTAAATAAAGATATCTAAATCCTATTTCTTATTGGGATAGGACTGTTATCGATTCGGATTGATGAATAAATGTTAATTTTGATCAATATAGAATTTGAATTATCCAAAATAGTAAATAAGAAACTTATACGAATCGATCTCAGCTTTTCAACGGATAATTATTTGTTAGATTTGGATAAATATTTTAGGAGATATGGTCTTCAGACTATAGTTGTACGAATATCGACGGGTCCGAATTGAAATTGGAATTCAACCTACACTAGATCTCTAATTTTGCTGTAAAAGAATGTAGTTGTCCTACATCAGACCCCTCCATTTATAAAAGACTTGTCCTCAAGTCAAAGATTGAAGTCTTTATTATTGTAGTTGTGTTTCTCTTAAACTCTTTTCAGTACAAAACTTGATGATGAAAACCAACTAGACTTTACTAAAACATGTTAATTGTTTGATTCTTGTTCTTCTAATGACTCAACATGTTTGCCTCTGCTATTAATCAGTCCTTGTACTTCTGCTCAACTCTTAAAATAGTCTTTATGCCCCGTAGACTTTTATATTCAATTCTGCATCTCAAGTAATCATAATAAATTTTTAGGTATGATGAATAACAACTCAAATTAGGTATTATTTCATCATCCTTAAGTGGTAAAATTTTTTTTCGTATTTTTACTTCTTCACTAGTAAATTTTAGATAAGATAATTGGTTCTCTGAAAAGATAATATTGTGATTTGTATCACTAGTAATTTTGCAATATTAATTGAAATTCTCAATATATGTTGATGACTTCTTTTGTAAATTGAAAATTTCTTGAGAACTATTAGTAAAGATGTACAAATCTTTATTTAGACTTATTTCCTTCACAGGTAATGTATTTAGAATTATTTTTTTTGACTGTTATCGACTCGGAGTAATAAATAAATTCTAATTTTGATCAATATAAAATCCGAATTATCCAAAATAGTAAATAAGAAACTTGTAGGAATCAATCTCAGCTTTCCAACGGATAGTTATTTGATAAATTTGGATGAACATTTTAGGAGATATGACCTTCAGACTGTAGCTGTACGAATCTTGACGGATTCTAATTGGAGTTTGAATTCAACTTGGACTGAATTTCTAATTTTGTTATAAAAAGATGTAGTTATCGTACATCAGTAAGATGTAGTAATATGTTCCCTGCTTATGAGGAAGTAAGCAAATTAATGAAAGGTGACCTCCTAAGGGTTTGAAAATGCCTTTAGCTCCTCATCAGATCACTCAAGATCTGACAAGTCATCTATCTTGAGTTTGTGATAATTTTCTAGGCAATTCCTAACCACATAGTTACTTCTTAATTGACTAATAGACCACTAATTCGAAAGAAGCCCTGATGTTTGAAGTTTGACTTCAATTTTGATTGTGTCCCATTGGTTTTGCTAGTTTCCTATGCTGGTGTGGTTTGTACATTTGTATGGAGAGTAGTCAATATGAATGGCTATTTCATCTCTAAATGCTGTAACCAAATATGTAATATTAGTAGTATTGTTGTTGCTATTATTGTGTTGACTTTATCTTGCTTGTTTTGTTAATATTGTTGTTCTGATGAAGATAGCAGGAATCCACTTCCATGTCTGTCATAAATAATTTTCCTCTTACCAATAAATTGAGGTCTACCAAAAGAGAAAAAGAAACTCTTTCAGCAAGGCAGCAAGATGTTGTGAGTCCAGGACTAGCCATTATCCTATTTATTCATGTAATAATTGCTTAACTAGAAAAATTCATTTTTTTAAAGATTGTGTCATTTGAAATGTGACTAGTTAATTACTAGATGTATGGCGTTTACCTTACGATTTTTTTCCGATTGTCAGAGCCTGATATTTGGGTGATAAGGATTATTTGTTTCATATTGCCTATGCAAGAAGATCATTGAATCATTATCTATTTTTACATTCTAACAATAGTAAATAATTTTTAACCACTAATGGTTGTTTTTATTGGAGGGGTAGTGTGTTTTCAGTTTGGCCATTATTGGCAAAAGTGTGGCATGCATCTTACAGTGTTTAAGCTAATGTAAGAAGCTTCTGTATTCTTTTAAATATTGAAGTTCATAGTAAGTTCCTAAATCTCTGAGTCCTTTAGAATTTCCACCACAGCCTCAACTTTATGCTTATTGGCACCTGTGTTTTCCAACACTGATCCAATTTGACCGAGCACTATGCATATAATTTACTTTCATGAATTTATTTTGGTTGACTTATTTGATAATGCTTTTTCTTAATTTTTCCTGACATGTCTTCAGCCATTTTCACAATATCATATATTAAATTAAGTCCAAGAAAAAACAGAAACTTAGCTAGTAGTTATCTGTATTACGTTTCTGTAATGCTTCCCAAAAAACCATCTTTTTTCACCTGATTTCTCTTCTTTTTAATGTAATTACCTGGTTCACAACTTTGAGTTGAGTCCAGTTATAGCCATTGCTCTGATCCAAATGTTTATGGCCGATTGTTTCTCTGGATAATATCTCACAGTAAATTTGCATCAGCTGTTAAGAGTCCTTTTGGGATCCGCACTGGATAGTTTGTTTATGTAAAACAACTTTCTGTAAGATGGTTATATCTAGCAGTTAAGTTCTTGATAGCTTTTTAGGAATTACTCAAGCTTACTGGTTTGTGTTTCATTTCCATTTCTGGAAAAAAAAATTATCTACAGATATTATGTTATTACCTCAATATGCGAAATTGTCCTTTATTGCTTAGTGTATGGGAATTTTTCTTTTCCATGTTTCTTCTCTCTTTTTTTAAGTACTTTTGAAAGCTACCATTTTCATAGCAAGGTACATAATGGTTGTTGGAAGCAAATTCATGAAAATCTGAAAGTTGTCTTTGCTAAATTTAAGATGTTTGTTACCCAAAGACGAATTGATTTGCAATATGATTTGGTGGTAACTATGTAGAACTCTGCTGTGTGCATGTGGAAAAAATGCAAGTTAAAGCTGGAGAAATTTGTAATTCAGTTTTACATCTTTAGAATGCTATTCTGTAAATCTGGTTTACTATTCAAAAAATGAAATTCTTGCATATCTGGTTCCTTTCTACATGAAATCATTCCTCTCTTGAGTAAGATTCTGATTGGTATATTTTGATTACAAGGGTGTTGCATCCTCAAATACAATTTCTGAAATACATCATATTTAATAATCTAAAATTGAAAACAGGAAAGGTAATCCTGGAAGCAGCTATTCTCACAGCAGTGGTGGTCATTGGTCTAACCGTCTATACCTTCTGGGCGGCGCGACGAGGCCAGGACTTCAACTTTCTGGGCCCCTTCCTGTTCGGTTCCATTTTGGTACTGATGGTTTTTGGACTAATCCAGGTAACATCACTTTATACCGTTTCATTTCAAATGCAGTATACATGAATGTCTGTCCCCATTTGTCCAATCTGGAATCATTTTTCTTCTGTCTTGCAGGCTTTCTTCCCACTAGGAAGAATTTCAGTTATGATCTATGGCGGTTTGGCCTCAATCATATTCTGTGGCTACATTGTCTACGACACGGACAATTTGATCAAGCGCTTCTCTTACGACGAGTATATCTGGGCTGCCGTTTCTCTATATCTCGACGTTGTAAACCTCTTTCTCTCACTGCTTAGCATGTTGAGAGCTGCTGAAGATTGAGCAATACCAAATATGCATATATAGAGGTAATTAGAGTGGACACACTACAAAATCGCGGATATTTTTGCATGTTGGATGGGGTCGATCTCACATATACCTCGTACGCAGATCTCCTTCCAAAGCACTGATCCAAGTGAATAATATTTGTCAGGTCTTGGCACATGTTTCCTCCAAATAGTTATTTTCTGACAAATGCTATTCTTTTTTTTTTTTTTTTTTTTTTTTTTTTGTCCTCTCTTTGTTCATTACTAGCTAGATTGCACGGCCCGCCTAGCATTGCAGAGGGCTTACTGAAAATTGAAGATTCTCCAGCAAAAAACAAAATTGAAAAATCCGAAATTCGAGAAAAAGATTATTGCGAAAAAAAACCCAAAAAAAAATCTGCAAAAGTCTTTTAATAAAAGTACTCGCGAGAAAAATGGAAAATTTCAGTTCCAAAATGTCCTATACCAAACACAAAAAATGTCTCTTCCTATTAAACAAATAATAATAATAATAATAATTTTCTTGCCCAAATGGACGAAGACATCCGTGCGTCACTGCGCAAATTCAACCTTGTTGGCGTCGTCAACGAGTCATCGACAAAGTTCATATCTTTATTTTTCTGTTTTATAATGCATTTTCGAACTTGGCTTTTATTTTAATGGCTGTCGAGGAATAAAAAACCGAATCATTTTGGATTTTCTAAACTAGATTCTAAAAGTAAACAAAACGTATCTGGTTTTTTGTAAAATTTTTTTAAAAAAGGAAAATGACAATTTCCCGAAAAGCTACGAACTACGTCTGTTCTCAGATGGACGGTCGAGATCAACGCTTTCACAACCGAAAACACCCTCTGCTGGCGACACACCAGCGGAAATCTAAAAATCCCCGCGCGTCTCCGTTCCCTCCCGTCGCCCCCGTTCTCCTTCGTCTTCTTCTCCTCGATCCCTCTCCTCCCTTCCGAAACGCTAACCCTAGATTCCCTACTCTCTAATGGGGAAGCAGAACCAGGGGATGGGAGGGGACATCGAGACCGGCGGAAGGCCCCTTTACCCCTGCATGACGGAGAGCCCCCAACTCCGCTGGGCCTTCATCCGCAAGGTCTACTGCATCCTCCTCTTCCAGCTCCTCCTCACCGTTGCCGTCGCGTCTTGTGTGTTCTTCGTGCGGAAAATCCCCAAGTTCTTCTTCTCCAGTACGCCGGCAGGATTTGCTATTCTCATTGTCATCGTCGTCATGCCCTTCATTCGTGAGTTCTTCGTCCTGGTCCTCTGTTGGGGTTAGAGCTTTTTCGGTAAAATATTGATGATATTTTGACGTTATTGATTCGATTTTGGCTTCTTTGTTTTTTGTTTATTTTTCGGTTTTGATTCTGATGTTTTTCCTCCAAGAGAGCCATCCGATCAACTTGGTTCTGCTCGTGCTTTTCACGATCAGCATGAGTCTTTCCCTCGGGCTGTCGTGCTCGACTAAGAGTGGTAAGAAAGAGAAATAATGCTTAATTCTTTTGCCTAATCAAATCATAACCCTGAATTCTCTATGACAAAGAAGGGAATTTGAGCTGATGAAGTTTTTTCAGTTAATTTTGTGTACAACATTAACCCTGGATCGTCTTCAAAATTGGCAGAGTATAAAATGCAAAATAAAAAAGAAAAAGAAATCCTGAATTTAAGGAAAACAAATAAAGGATTAGCATTGTTGGATAACTTGAAGTTCGAAAAACTATTTAATTTTTTATAATAATTTAATTTAATAACGGTGTAAAATAAATAATATTATTTTTGTAAAAAAAATTAATTTCAAAAAATACTGATCCTGATCTTAATTTTGAACCAAACGTTGCCCAAAGGAATGCAAAGAATGAAGCATGTTCTGCATTAGAGTCAGGATAGATTGTTGAATGCTGTAAAGTCGGCAAATTGAGATGCAAAGTCATATAATTGTATGTTTTTTGTGAAATTTTAGTTGGAAAGGGGTTTTTTTTTTTCGTGTTTCAAAGTAGCGTTCACCTAGATATTAGGTGATATTCAAATTTCTTATTCATTTTTGTTCCTATGCTGCTTTTTCATCCGCACGGTCCTTTTTTTCTTGCTTACTAGACAAGCCCAAGTTTACTAGTCAATCTCAACCAGTAAAGTTTAGCGCTTGAATTTTATTATCTTTAAACACTTGGCAATTCAGTTATATTATCATCTGAAAAAAGTGCCGCCTTTATCACAATTTGAAATATGATGGTTAGATCGACAATGTCATAGCTGAGATTAAAATTTTAACCTTGAAAAATTTGTCCTTCCTTCAAATCCAGAATAATTTGCTAATTTCTTAGAGGAAATCTATTAACCTACCTGGATCATATATAACAACTGTGATTAATTTATGTCTATTTCTCCCATGCACAATATCAGTTGTATTTTCGGATTTCTTGTTCGTTTGAATTATGGCCAAACCAGGATGCTCTCTCGATTGCTAAGTGTCCTGATATTTAAATTGTTTTCATTTATATCTTTTCTAACAAAAACTATTTCAAACATTGTGTATATGGCCTTCAAAATTTGGCGCATGTTATTTTCTGACTATCTGGAGGCATCTCTTCTCTTAGCTTTAAAATTATCGGCAGATTCTTCATTAGTCCAAGCTGAATTTCTCTTCTCCACCCAAAAAGAGATTTGCCTTTATCTAACAATTCTAAAAAACCAGATACTCTGATATTACTTCTATCATTCTTTCTTAATTATTCTCATCTCAAAAGAATTTCTTCCTAGTTTATAGCTAAGCTTGAATTTTAGCATCAGCCAAACATATCTTAGTATCAATTCTTTCTTTTATTTGTTTTTTTCCTATTAGTTTGATTATTATGCCATCTATAGTATGTAGTGTCTAATCTTATTTACTATTGCTTCTCATTTGTTGAGGACATCTTGACGACTTCAATTCTCGAATCCTATTTTAACCATCTTGTTTTTCATCATTCATTTGTGTAAAACTCTGGAACTATTATCTATCATTAAGGGTGGTCATTCTGCTGATCACCCATGCATTTGTGGTGATCGTGATGCCAGCAAAGTTACACTCCATCAGGTACTGCTCAGGGGCATAATTTCCTCTTCATATGAGCAGCATCCAGATATTGTTGCTACTAGCCTTGAATTTTATGATACTTAATTCTTCTCAGGATTTCACCCTTACATTTCTGGACTGAGATGCAAACTCCTTTTAATTTTTTGATGGACAAAAACTCATATTTTGAACACTAGCTTTTGGTAGTTGCTGATTCATGTCTAAACTTTACACCAATAACAAAGCTTAGATCTATTGTCTAAATGATTGAGGAAGCCACAAACGGTGTAGGTGGTTAGTTGTCTAAGTGGATAAGATTAGATGATTAAGCTACATCATGATTGATGCTTTTGTTTAATGTTTAATAAAGCCCATCCTCTTGGGACTGTACCGGAGTTGCTTAGTGGCCATTTGTTATTAGGTTTTAATTATAGTTTTTTCTGATAGAAAGAAACTTCCTCAAGCAGATGACTAGTCCAAAATTCTGACTATTGACGATGCTAAGCATCTTCTTTTTCTTGTCCAAGGTTACAGTGGCTGTCTATTCGAGTCTATTATGCAGTTTGTTGGATCATTTGGACCTGAATAATTGGGATATTGTTTTTGGATGTGATCTTGACGGTGACATGTTATTCTACAACAGTGATAGAATCACATGGACACTCTGTGATCTTTGCAGTGAAATTGTTTGATTTTTGTATGTGGCCTTATCTATTGTCTTTGGTACGTCCCTAGGCTTTTGCCCATGAATTCCGTAACGTTTTTGGGTTATATGGTCTATATCCAATTGAAACATCTAGTCAGAGAATCATCCTGATAGAATTCAGGCTCTTATTTGGCGCATGAAGCTTTCTGTTTGATGATTGCGTAAATCATTGAGGTCAACTTAGTTTGTCCTTTCCCTGATGGAATAGTGTTTATTATGACAATTTCCTGCCAAGTCTTGTTGATTTCCAATTGAAACATCTAGTCAGAATCATCCAGATTGTGTTCAGGCTCTTATTTATTACATGAAGCTTATTGTTTGATGATTGACTAAATTATTGAGGTCAGCATAACTCGTCGTCTTCCTGATGAATTAGTATTCCTTATGGATTACCAGCACGAACAAATTTCTGGCTTAAAATGCCCTGATGAATAATGATCAAGCTGTTTCAACAGGGAATGTGATACTAGAAGCTGCAATCTTAACGGTAGCAGTTGTAGTCGCACTCACTGTACACATTCTGGGCTGCGAAGAGAGGCCACGATTTCAGTTTTCTGGGACCATTTCTGATGGCAGCAATTCTAGTGCTACTGATCTATGGCCTCGTCCAGGTAAGTTGAACATTTCTTCTCAACTACATTTTTCTCAGACAGGCTCGAGTATTTGGCTGTTCTGGTGTTCACCAAGCTGTATGCGCGTGATTTGGTTCTTGCAGATCTTCTTCCCACTCGGCAAGGTTGGAAAAACGATCTATGCTTGCTTGGGTGCGTTGATATTCTCTGGTTTCATCATCTACGACACCGACAACTTGATCAAACGCTACACATACGATCAGTATGTCTCTGCCGCTATTTCTGTCTATCTGGACATCATCAATCTCCTCCTGAACGACTGACCGCCGCTTCCCTCTCTGCTGCCATCGTCTAATGTACACCGTGGAGCCAAACAGACGACTACTTGGTCATCTATATGTTGTGAGTTCTTTTTCAGCTGCAACCCATTGCTAAAGGAATGCTGTAAGCTGGATTGGATCCATTCTCTCAAAAAAGAAATAAAAATGAACCATTTGATGAATGGAGAGCAAATTTCTGGTCTACCGTCACGCACTGGGCGTTGGCAACAGAACAAGAAGAAAAGGGAGCCCACGCCACACTTGTGTGCTCGTGCCACTAACATGGAATGCTCTTTTTCTTACACTTGGTCTAAGATTCTTCTTCTTTTTTTGCAAGGCAGGGGATGAGGAACAATTCAACCTTGATCCACAATATGTAGACAGCTGCATTGCATTTCCACCTCAATACAAAACCACAAAAGACCGACAAAAATGAAACCTAGTAAAGAACATTATCACAGCCACAGATAGATTACCTTTTAAACTATTGTGATTTTCTTTACAATGGGACATGGAACCCATGCTACCAACAGCCAACGAACTATGCAAACATTTCTTGCCAAACTACTGAGTTTTCTTTCAGGTGGGGCTTACGGTAGGTTTCCTCTCTTAAATTTCTCCAGCTAGCTACCTCTCTCACACTTAAAACTCCAGCTAGCTATCATTGTCCACACACTAGTTGTGGGCGGTGGTGATCGTGTCCCCGCCTGCCCATCATCTTAGCATCAGATGAGGTGTTTCTTGTCACCGACGATGCTGAGCAGGCGGGAAACACCCTGCGTCCACAGCTCATACTCTCGCTGGCCCCTGCACTCGAACTCGATCACCCGCCGCTCTGCAGTCCTCAGACCAAAGTACCGCCGCTGCTCCCCACCCTCCAGCAGATGCCGTCCCGGCCACGCTGGGAGGCTCTTGCACACCTCTATAACCACATCTGCAGCACCACCAGTGGAAAATATCCTCAATAACAACAATTCTGTAAAAACTGATCCTAGACATAGCAGCACGACTTGTGTGGCTAAAATTAATGCAGTGTTTGTATATCAGCCTCACTCTTTTTCTTCTTGGTGATTGTCCCAGCAACATGCCTGCTCTTCATTTTAAGCATGACCTGCATCAATCAACAATGCAACAATTCCATAAATAGCTCAGCAACAATATTAACAGCGACAAATTGCAACATACCTGACCCATCCTATTAATGTAAACAGAGACAAGCTTCCAGTGCAATGCGCCTGCAGGATTCAAGAACAGTAACATTATAACAACACATCCACCAAATGCAGCAAAATAAATCCTAGACTGTACCTTTGCGAGTGCGTTTGAGGAGTTCGGCGCCACGGGCAAGCAGTTCTTGGCTGCAATGGCCCAGAAAATTCTCGTCGGGAACGAGCTCTCCGCTCAAACTCTCGTCATCTTCATCATGGCCCAAACTCTTCTTCTTCTTCTGCTTGTTTTGCTCCCCATGGCGATCGTTGTTGTTGCTGCTGCTGTTGTAGCCCCCTACTGCTCCACCCCCCTTCTCCACCGGAATCACCGCCGCAATGTTCCACACCTCCTTCAGCGCCCTGGCCTTCAGGGTCGCCGCCCCTCTCAATGCTAACACAGCCATTTAACAAGATTAGCACACAGGCATTTCTACAAACACAAGCCGTTCATTTCCATTTTCAATTACCTGTGGCAGCAGCAGCAGTAAGCGTGACAACGTCGCCCGGCGTACGAACACTAACTGCCGAACCAACTACGGCGGCGAGGTGCTCTCGCTCGGCGCCAAGCCCCTCCGCAGCTTCCACGCACTGCGCCGCCACCAGTGTCGCTGCAGACGCCACAGCCATGTCCGTGCGTGCAGCGCGCTCGTCCTTCCCAGTCGCCGAGGAAGCGGCGGCTGTAGCGGCTGCAATGGCCGCAACAGCCGCGGCGACGCCGGCGACTGAGATAGCTGCGTGCAGCTGCGCATTATAGGCCCGGGTCTCTTCCTTCTTCTTTTCCCTCCGGTCCTTAAGCCACCGCCCCACCGTCTTCCCTCCTCCACCGGGGCCACCGCCGCCGCGGTACGCTGTCTTCCCCAACGACCCCGCTGCCGCCGCGGCGCCGGCGTTCGTGCTAGCTCGACAGTACTGCGCAGCACCGATGAAAAAAGAAAATTAACCTTTAGGACAAGATGGGAATTCAGAGAAAAAAATTGAGCATTTTGGGAATAAAATGGACACTGCTGCAAAGCAAAAGGACACAGGTCTGCGCTGAGGAATCATAGCTTCTTCACATCGCGCAGGAAAAACCAAAAACTCTAACAAACAAAAAGAAATGGACAAATTAATTCCCAAAACACACCTACAAATTACGCTTTATGCCCGAAATACCCAATATCAGCCGTTCGATCTCACAAAATCTTTGACCTTGACTCCCCTGCAGGTGCGTTTAAGGAAAAAAAGGGCAATTGGAGGTGGAAGGGAGGCGTATTGCGGGAAGAGGGCTAGAAGGGAACCAGGGGTACGCCTTAGGAGGAAATATAATTGTCAGGTGATGTTTTCTTTGGGAAGAGAGAAAGACAAAAGTCCATCTCTCTCTTGCTTTTATGTTTTTCCCTCTCTGCAAACTCCTCTCTCTCTACAAAAGAAAGAGAGCTTTGTCTTCAGTGCTCCGATTCCCAGAAAAAACAAGCAGAGACAAACGAAGCAGTCGATCGTCGTCGTCTTCTTCTTCTACTTCATGGAGATTAGTAGGGGAGAAGAAAGAAAACCTTAATATCGTCGAGCTCCGAAGGGGAGACCGGTGGGCTGTCGGTGAGAGAGCCGCTGTTCTGTCCGCCGCCCCCGCCGTTTAGCGGGCCGCTGCTGTGCGAGAGCCGCCCCGATGTCAGCGGCGACAACTCCTGCTGCTCAGAAATCCAACAAAAAATCGAGATTTAGCGACAAAGTTTAAATTTTCTTTTCCACAAAATGCTCTCAATCTTCGAAAACAAGAGCAAAAAGCATATGCTCTGTTTCTTCTTGTTCTATGAAAAGAAAGAATATTACAAGCAAAAGAACAAAACATCTGCATCAAGACAAGAAATTTCCACATAAAACTTCGAGAATCTGAGAAGAAAACGAGCTTTCTGAGCTATAACAATAGACAAAAAAGACAATAGAATTAGGAAAATGCTTCTTACGGAGTGGGACATGATGCGGTCGAGGACAAGGTGAGAGGTGGCGGAGGAGGCGAAGGAGAAGGAGTTACCGGCGGCGACGAGGTCGTCGGGGTCGGGGGCTGGGTCTTCAGGGATGGAAGAAGGTAGAGGGGGAGGAGGAGGGGGAAGATGGGGGGAGAGGGCCTTGGAGACCTCAAGGGCGGAGACGCTCCAGGAGCGGGAGAGGAACTCCATTGGGTCCTTCGTGATCTCCGGCACCCGGAGAACGTCTCCGTGCTCGGCGTCCATGGAGGTTGAGTACACACGATTGTGCAATGAGGAGGAGGAGAGAGGAGAGGGCTTTATAGGAGTGGGGAGAGAGGGAGAAGACGAAGATGATGCTAGAGGCGGTGATAAGACCTGCGGTTCTCGGGATAGTCTGCTCACACAGTCTCCCTGTCCTATACAGTTTTTCTTCTGCCAATACCATTTCTCTTTCTCAACTTACCTCTCTAAAAACACTTGATCTTGGAAGTGAAAATTTGGGAGAGGAAATGACAAAGTGGGGAAAATGGTTATTAATTTTTTTTAAAAGAATTACGCGATATATTTATTCTTTTTAATTTTTGGAAATGAAATAGTGTATTCTTTTATTAAAAATAATGGATATCTTAGTAATATGCAGTGTGCCGAAATTGAAAAAAAAAATAATTTGCAAAATAAATATTTGGAAAAAAAAATAGAAGAAAGAATTTTCTAATTAGAGCAAATTCACTGAAAATAAATAAAAGTCGTATATAAAAAACTGTTGGTGTTTAAAATTGTGTGGCACAAGAGAGAAGTATGTATTACTCCTATGTGAGAAAAAAAAAAAAAAATTTTGATCCATAAAATTGGCATGGGTGGGCTTGGCAGATCGAGACCTAGCAGTATAATTTGGAGGAACACACAACCAAGTTTGAGGGAGACGCAACAGACGCAAAAACCACGCGGGACCAAAGTCCTCGCTTGTCCAAATTCAATTCCTGGTCCTGTGATTCACTCATTCATTCTCGAGGTTCATCCATATGACAGCATTTTGGCCATCTCGTCCTGCGCCTCTCTCCTTCGCAACTGGATTCGCTCGCTCTGTCGACCACATCATCCATTTCTGTACCGCTCCTTATCGACATCTTCTGATCCGAGAATGAAATTTATTCTTTTGCAACGTTGCTTTTTATTGTTGCTTGATGAAATAGTAATTTGGCTCAATTTGGAAAATTTTTTTGTCGTGTTGCTGTAGAAGTGGTCACACTAAGATTAAATAAATGTATCGCACAAACTTAATCAGATTATCCTCAGTTATAATTCTGATTAAGATCACCAAGAAAAACACAAAAACAACTGTTGAGGATCTGCTTCTCCTGTAAGCTTCAACATCAAATTGTTGGCAAATGGAACGTGTGGCACTGCGGCTCTAGTCCAGTCAGGTTGCGGTTACATCCGCGTTCATATGATCACTAGTGCCCCGCATAATTGATCAGATCCTGTTACAGAGAGTCCAAATTCCGTCGCAACAATAGCGATCGTGGGACCAATTCAAAATCACCACAAAGCAATAACTTGATACTCAGACTATCACATAGCTGGGATGACTCCATCGTAAATTGACTCATGTGAAGCGGTTTTTCTCATCCTCTTCTACCATTCTGCATGAAATATTGTGGGAAATTAAATTAAAATAAATTTTATAAAATATTTTAGATTATGTATGAGAGTGGTTAAGTTTAAATTGATTGGTAGTAACTTGTTTTATTTTATATTCTTAAATATGCATTTTGTGTAAGTTAAAAAGTATCTAGGATAAAATAAGAAATATTTTGTGATCTTTCCAATACATGTATTTAAAGTAAAGCAAATATCACTCTATTGCTCTATATATATATATTCTACTTTTATAAGTGTTGTGAGATAAAAATTGAATGAAATTCTTCTTTATTACATTAATTATATTTCATTTTCTGTAATAAAGTATTACAAAATTCTATATTCTACTGATTGACGTAGTAACTGTGTAATAAATTGACATTAATAAAGAAAACATGACAAACGATAGCTATCTTATTCCAAACTTCACTAAAGATAACTACGATTATGAGTCATTTAAATAAGGGCATTGTTTGAATCGCAATTTCTCAAAATGAAATATCTTTGATGCTAGCACAGCTAGAATTTATATTATATTTTCAATAGAAAAATAACAAGATGCTTGCTCTTATCTATATCAGTCTTGATGATAATAGCTTTAAAAAGGTTGTTGGTACTACAAAGGCAAAAAAAATATGAGATATTTTTCAAAATTCTAACAAAAGAGTCAAAAAGCACTACACCATTTGCATATATTCCCAGTGTTTATAAAAGCCACCAATAAAAGAAAAAACATTGGGAATACTATGTTTTTTCGATGTTTCGTAAACACCAGCAAAACTAATGTCACAAATGTTTTTAACATTTTTAAAAATGCCAGAAATAATTTTTCTTTGTTTTTCGGTGGTTTACGAGTATTAGAAATACATAATTTTTTTGGCATCTATTAAAAAAATATCAGTCATTTTCAACGTTTATGGTCAAAAAATAGCAGTACTAGTTATTGGCATTTTTATGAGAAATATTGGGAATTGTATTATGTTACAAAGTTCAAGTTCCGGAACTTGTATATTCGGACATCCAAACATAACATAAAATAGTAACTATTTTCTATTTTTAGAGTTTAGACACCTGGACATGTCAGTTAGGCATTTGAACATTATAAACATAGGGGGAAAAAAAATCAGATTTTACAAATATATATCTTATACAAATATAGAAGACCTTTTACAAAATTTATAATATTACAAAATGTAAAAATATTCACAATACAAATAAAAGTTAGAAAAACAAAATAATCATAAAGAAAGGTCTTCTTGTGCTTGATTATTGCCTCTGCACATATCCTAGAATCTCCATGCAGCTTTGACCTGCAAAATAAAATAAAATATATGTATATAGTATTGACAAACCATAATATAAAATAATAATAGTTTTGTGTAGTCACTAATATTCACCCCATGTTCACTCGTCGTCTGTGTTCACCATATTTGCATCGTGTTTGACCCATGTTCTCTATATTCACATCATGTCTGAGCCATGTTTTCCTATATACAAAAAAGCTAATTACTTTCAATAAATAGTTTTAACTCAATCCTAACCTTCTCCATCAATAATTAAATAAATTGATGTTAAAATTAGCCATTTGTGCCAACAACTTGTAACTAACCCTAAAATCCATAAAAATTGAGATTTTCAAATACATCTACAGCCAAATGGAGATATTTTTGGAAATGGAGAAGTTTAACTATTGTGAAAAAAAGTAATAAGAGAACTTGTAAGAAATATGAAATTTAAGTAAGGAAGAAAGAGAAAGGAGGATCTAGGGCATAACTTTGTGAGGAGAAATGAAACTTGGGATGCTCACAAGGAAGAAGAAGGAGGCACCAAATTGGAGATGAAGACAGAGATTTGGCTAGTCAAACACACCAAGGATAAAGGAAAGGGGAAGGTGGAGAGAAACCCTTGTGCTGAAAATTGAAGAAGAAGAACCTCTTAAGGGCTTCTGCAGTGGGTATTTTCTAGCATTTTTAAGTTAAAAACACCAAAATTGTCCTCTACTTCATGCATTTGGGCATCTAAATTTAACTATTTGGGCATTCGAATATGTTGAAAGTGGGGATATATTTTCTATTTTCAAAGTTTAGGCAATCGGATATATATGTTCGAGCATTTGAACATAACATAAACATGTAGCTATTTTCTATTAGTAGAGTTTGGGTGTCTAGACTTACCTGTTTGAATGATCAAACCTTGCAAACAATATAAATTCACAATGATTTTAATGAATGCTAGCAATTTTTGAACTTTTTTTATATAAATTCTATGAATGTCTGGCATTTGTGATAGGGATGCTAGGAATTCTTGGCATTCCATGAAAAAAAGCCAAAAATTTTTGGCAATCAATGGAGAATGCCTAGATTTCCTAGCAATCAAAGGAGAATGCTGAGATTTTCCAATGTTTATTTTACCAACGTTGAGTATTCTCGGCATTAGGGTGACCACCATCCCTAAAATGCTAGGAATACCTATAAATAATGTAATGAAGGTAAAAAAGACTTTGCTACAAGTCATACAAGTGAGTTTGATGCTTTTCCAATAAAGGATGCCAAGTTAAGTTCATATTATTTCATAAGAATTTTGGTTGTTGTAAATCAAATGAAATTGAATGATGAAAATATTGATGATACATTAGGGGTTGAGAAAAATCTTTGATTACTCATTTCAAAGTTTGATTATCTTATTATATCTATTAAGAGTTCAAAGACTTGAACTCGATGACAATTGATGAACTTATGAGTTGTTTGTAAGTTCATGAACAAAGGATCCTTAGAAAGAAAGAGGATTCCTTGGAGCAAGCTCTCAAGGAGATGTGAGTAGAGCGAGGTCTCAAGTAGGTCAAGGAACTAGTTGTGGCCATGGTCATTGTTGTGGTCAAGGACAAGGAAAAGGAGAAAGAGGTGGACACCCATCAACAAATGTAGAAGAAAAAAGTCAAAATTATATAAAAGGTCATGGAAGAGGAAAAGTCAAGTCAAGTCTCTACATGATAAACCTAACATCTAATGCTATAGTTGTGACAAACATGGTCATTTTTCTTTTGAATGCTAGCTAAATTTAAATACTAATAAAAAAAAATGCCAACTCAATCGAGGAATGACAAGATGAAGGACCTACTATTTTTCTTGCCTACAAAAGAGATGTTGGAGAACAAGTAGATGCATAGTTTCTAGACACTAGTACAAGCAACCAAATGTATGGCAAAATGAACTTGTTTATGAATCTTGATATATCAATGAGAAGCAATATAAACTTTGGTGATTCTTCCAAAATTTTTGTGAAAAACAAAAGTAGCATCTCAATTATCTTGAAAAACAGCAAGCGTGAATTGATCTCCAATGTTTATTATGTTCCAAATATAAAAAATAATATTTTGAATTTGGGATAACTATTGGAGAATTGGTATTCTATTATTATGAAGGACTGTAATCTCAACACTATATCAGAGATGGTGAAAGAAGGATAATAGAAAAGTAGAGATGACAAAGAATCAAATATTTAGATTGAACAATCAAAGTGATATTTTGAAATGTTTGAACTTTTCTTATTTAAAGAATCTTCATGGCTTTGACATCTTCGATATGGGCATCCTAATTTGAAGGGTTAAGGCTAATAGAAAAACTTCACATGGTGAAGGGATCGTCCTTCATTAATCATCAAGATCACTATGTGAAGAATGCATTATAAGAAAGCAATCATGGAAGAGCTTCCTGAAAGAGTCATTTCAAATGGCAACAACACTATTGGAACTTGTGCACATAGATGTGTGTGAACTTAATTCTTCCTACTTCTCAAAAAACTTGGGTGTGTTTTTTGAAGAACAAGTCTAAGGTGTTCAATGCATTCAAGAGATTCAAGAAACATGTCGAAAAGAAAAGCAACCATGAGATCAAAGCTATGAGAACTAATAGAGGCAAGGAATTCACATTTAAAACCTTTGAAGCTTATTGCAATGATCATGATATTTGTCACCTCTTGAGGGTTCTACACTCTAGAATAAAATAGTGCTACTATAGAAAGAACCGAATGATTCTCAATATGGTGAGGAGCATTCTTAAGAGCAAAGAAATGCCCAAAACCTTTTAGCTGAAGTTGTTGAATGCATCATCTACTTGTTAAATCGGTGCCCCATTAGAAACATTTGGAACATGACCCCTCTTGAAGATTTGAATAGATAGAATCCAAATATCTCTCATTTAAGAGCCCTTAGCAGCATTGTCTTTGCTCATTATTGCACTAAATATCGATGTCCAGCACAATTCATGATGTAAAAGAGGAAAAAAAGGAAGAAAAAATAGCACATAAGAGATTTACATGGTTCAATTTACGACCTATTTCATCGATGAAGGTGATCCGGAGGATATTATATTGATGAGAAGGAAGAGGAGATTACAATGATGGAGGCAAAACTCCAATATCACCAATTCTCATAGGAGACTAAGTAGACTAGCCATCATAAGACATTTTGAGAGTTTTGATCTATGTCTCTCTATTTCACTGTACTGAAACCCTTAGATGAATAGAGTATTTATATATGTGACCTAACTGAGTTTGAGTCAAAGTAGGAGACTGACTCAAATAAAAATTTTACTAATACAAGTCTTCTAGTAGGAGATAAATTCAGAGAAAGATTAGGCTCACTAAATTACTTCCTAATATAAATTCTAATTTAATTAGGACTCTTCAAAAAATCTAGATTCGAGACACAACTAAGTCAACAATCTCCATCTTGGCTTGAATCCTCTTTTTCTTTAAATTTGAATCTTCAACAGATGTCTTCGTCATTGCCTCATAGGGTAAGATCAACGACCTTGAATATTAATCAAGTCCAAATAGAGTTTGAACTTGTCAATCGGAATCACCTTTGTCAATATATCTGCAGGATTTCTTGAAGTATGAATCTTTTATAAAGAAATCTCGCCATCTTCAATAATATCCTGAATAAAGTGAAATAAGACATCTATGTGCTTTAATCTGATGTGTTATATTTGGTTCTTCATAAGGTGCATTGTGCTCTGACTATCATAAAAAATAGAAAAAACACATTGAAAAAACTAACTTCACTTGCCAATCCTTTTAGCTATAGAGCTTCTTTGACTACTTCATAGCTACCATATACTCAGACTTTATTGTAAATAATGACACAGTTGATTGTAAGGTACACTTCCAACTAATAAGACCACTATAAAGAGTGAAAAGATAATCAGTGAGAGATTATCGTCGATCAAGTTCTCCAACATAGTTTGAATCAACATAGTCAATAATTTTGGTGTCTTGAACCGTGTTCCTATCAAAACATAAGCTAATATTAAGAGTACCTTTAATATATCTTAATCACCACTTCACAACTTGTCAATATTTTTTTCCTGAATTTGTCATGTAACGACTAATAATGTTGACTGTTTGTGCAATATCAGGTCTTGTACATACCATAATATACATTAGACTTTCAACAGTACTTGAGAATGGGGTGTTCTTCATATATGCAAACTCCTCATCTATAGAGGGACATAGTTGAGCTAAAACCTTGAAGTGGGATGCCAAAGGAGTAGTAACGGGTTTTGAATTCTGCATGCAAAAATGAGAAATAATCTTCTTGAGATACTTGTTCTGTTTGAGCCATAACTTTCCATACTTTTAATCTTGATTAATCTCCATACTGATAATCTTCCTTGCAACACCTAAAACTTTCATCTCAAATTCCTTTTTCATTCTAAGCTTTAGATCATTAAGTAGAGATATATCTTAAGTAGTAATAAGCATATTATCAACATAAAGAAGTAATATAATGAATGAATTATTGGCATGCATTTTAAAATAGACACAATAATCATGTTTGTAATGGATAAAATCTTATCTCAACATAAACCGTCAAACCTTTTATACCATTACCTTGGAGACTATTTCAAATCATAAGGTGATTTGTTCAACTTATAGACATAATTTTTCTTATCATCTTGGATGAACCCTTCAGATTATTGCATAAAAATATACTCTTCTAATTCTCCATGCAGAAAGAAGGTTTTGATATCAAACTATTTTAACTTAAGATTATGAAAAGTAACTAAAGAAACTAGAAAATGAATAGATGTGTGTTTAACCACAGGAGAGAAATTTTCATTAAAGTCAACACCCTCCTTTTGTGAATACCCTTTTGCAACTAAACGAGTCTTAAATTTAACACCATTTATCTTAGAGGGATTCTCTTTCTTTCAAAATATCCACTTGCAACCAATTGCTCTTTTACCTTCTAGTAATTTTACCAAGTCTCCAGTATGGTTCTTTTGAAGGGAATCCATCTCTTCATTCATAGCAACTTGCCACTAAAAAAAATTATTATTCTACATTGCTTCTTTATAGGAAGAAGAATCACCATTGTTAGTAAATAAAACAAAAGTTGTCATATCTTCAAAATCATATCTTTCGTGTGGCTTTGTGTTTCTTTGAGATCTTCGAAGTGGAGTCTTCTTAGAAATTTTAATTTGATTCTTAGAATTTTCATGAGAGTTTGGCACATCTTGAATATTTTCTTCTAAAGGAAGTACATGCTCCACCTCCACTTGCATTATATCACTGGGATCTTTCTTAAGAGATTTTAACATAACACTTTCATTAAAAACTACATCTATCTCAATAATTATATTAGAAATAGTAGGATCCCACAAACGATAACCCTTAACACCTTTGGCATAACAGAGGAAAATACACTTTTTGGAATATGCATTTAACTTATTCTTGATTACATGCACATAAGCAAGACAACCAAAAATCTTTAAAGAAGAATAATTTGTTGGTTTACCAGTCCATACTTCTTCAAGAGTTTTGTAATCAATGGCTATTTGAGAGGAGCGATTCATAATAAAACATGTTGTATTGACTACTTCTGTCCAAAATCCTTTTCAAGACTAGTTGTACCGGGCATATTATGTGCTTTCTCCAGTAAAGTTTTGTTCATCTTTTCAGCCACATTATTTTATTGAGATTTTCCTAGGATGGTAAAGTGGCATTCTATGCCTTTATCTTTACAAAGTTTGAGAAACTTTGTTGATTTGTACTCTCCGCTATTATCACTTCTGAGGTATTTAATTTTTCTGCCAGTACTTTTTTCAACTGGAGTTTTCCACCATTTGAAAATAGAAAATACTTCGACTTTGTGATGCAAAAAATAAATCCACACTTTTTGGAAAAAATCATCAATAAAACTAACAAAATAACAAGCAACAGATTTTAATAGAATATGAGAGTATCACACATCAGAATGAATATAATTAAGTCTTTAGTACAATGAGTATTGGTGTTAAATTTTACCTTGGACTATTTACCATAAAGACAATGCTCACAGAAATCTAATTTGCATGAGTTGAAGCCTTTTAGTAATTTTTTTTTTGTTGAGCTCAGTTAAATCTTATTCACTCATATGACGAAGATGCATATGCCATAAGCCATGAGTGGGTCATATCAAAAGAAATTTGAGAAATTACTGCTCCATTTTCAATGATTTTTTCTACTAACTCATACAAATTTTCATATTTTAGGCCCTTCATCACTATCAATGAGCCTTTAGTAACCTTAAGAATTTCACCTTTAATAAAATACTTATAACCAACAGAATTCAAAGCACCCAAAGAGATCAATTTGTTTTAAATCAAAAACATATCTAACATCAGTAAAAGTCCTAATAATATTATCAAACATCTTAATTTTTCTAGTTTCAATTTCAATAATTTTGCATGGATTATTATTACCCGTCAAAACTAAACCACCATAATAAGACTTGTAGTTTTCAAACCAATCCTTATTGGGACACATGTAGTAAGACCAACCAAAATCAAGAATTCAAGTATTATGGTAATGATAAAAAATAGAACTAATAGTAAGAATATTACCATAATCATCATTGAAACTCCCTTCAGCAACTGATACTTATTATTTGGCTTGTTCTTTAAACTGAGATTCTTTCTTTCTTTTTTTTGCTTTAAGCTTCCAACACTCTTCAATTGCATGTCTCATCTTCTTAAAGTACTTGTAATTTTTATCTTTGGATTTGGATCTAGAATTACCTGTCTTTGATCTTTCTTTGGTATGACCTCTAGCAATCAATGCTTCTGAGTGTGACACATCCCCTTTAATATTTTTAAATATTCATTAGATAAAAGGGCAGTAAAAATATGGTCAAATTTTAAATCTTTACCATATATGAAAGTAGTCTTCAGATTCTTAAGAGAAAGAAGTATAGATGATAATAAAATAATTATCTTGTATTCATCTTAAATTTCAACATCAATGCTTAATAATTGAGAGACTAGTTTATTTAAAGCATTAAGATGATCAACTATATTCGTACATTCTCTCATTCAAAAATTAAAAAGCTTTTGCTTTAAGTAAACTTGATTTGATATAGACTTACTCATGTGTTATTTCTCCAATTTTTTCCATAGCTCTAAAGGTGATGTTTCATTAAGAAATGAATAGAGTATCTCATCAACGAGACTGAGGATGATTGTGCTATGTGTATTAGCCTTTTGATTTTTCAGATATTTTCAGTGACATCTTAAGGGTTGACATCGTCCAATGTATTTCTCAACCCTTATTGAATAAGAATTGTACATATTCTTTCTTGCTAAATAGAAAATTTTTATTTTTCATTGAATTTCTCTATATCAAATTTTATAGTGGATATATTGAATCAAAGTCTAATACCAATTTGTTGCACTAAATATCAATATCCATCATAATTCACGATGTAGAAAAAGAAAAAAAAAATAGCACACAAGAGATTTACGTGATTCAGTTTACGACCTACTCTATGGGCGAAGGTGATCCAGAGGATATTGTATTGATGAGAAGAAAGAGGAGATTACAATTATGGATGCGAAACTTCAATATCATGAACTCTCACAAGAGACTAAGTAGCCTAACTGTCACAAGACATTTTGAGAGTTTTGATTTATGTCTCTCCATTTTACTGTACTAAAACCCTTAGATGAATAGAAAATTTATAGATGTGGCCTAATTGAGTTTGAGTCAAAGTAGGAGACTGACTCAAATAAGAATTTCACTAATCCAAGTCTTCTAGTAAGAGACAAATTCAGAAAAGAATTAGACTCACTAAATTACTTCATAATATAAATTTTAATTTAATTAGGACTCTCTGAAAAATCTAAATTTGAGACACAACTAAGTCAACAGCTCATTTACCTAAATAAAGGAGAAGCAAGCTTGATGATGGGAGCATGAAGCTTGTTTTTATTGGCTATGATGGAAGATTTAATAGTTATAAGTTATATGGCCCAATTCATAAGAAAATCACCATTGGTCTAGATATTCAATTTAATGAAGAGAGTGTCTGAGATTGAAAAAATCTCAGAGTGGAAGAACTCAGTAACTATGATAGAAGAACAAAATGAAGATTGCTAATCTTTTACCACTCCATCTCCTCTTTCATCTCCTACTCCTTGTAATCCTTCAACATCATCCACAAGCTTTCTACCACCAATGGCATGCTCATCAACTACATCTCTTACTACAACTTTAAGTCCAAGGCCACAAAAATTGAGAAGACTAGAAAAGTTATATGAAGTGAAAGAGAATCAAAATAATTTTACTCTCTTTTCTCTTTTTACCAATTGTGAATATGTAGATGTGAAAGAAGCTATGTGAAGCAAACTATGGATGAAGAAATTTAAATTATTAAGAAGAATGACACTTGGGAGTTGGCTACTCATCCAAAACATCATAAGGTGGTTAGCGTGAAATGGGTCTTCAAGGTAAAGAAGAATTCCCAAGGCATGGTGGAAAAGTTTAAGGCGAGATTGGTAGTAAAAGGCTATAACTAGAACTGTTGGGTGTATTATGATATGGTATTTGCTCCCGTTGTTTGACTTGAAATTTTAGACTAATTATTGCATTGGAAACACAATTTGGATGACAAATCTTTCAAATAAATGTTTAGTTGGCATCACTAAATGGCTATCTGAAAAAGTAGGTGTATATTGAACAACCTCGAGGGTACATCAAGAAAGGGCATGAAAGAAAAAGTGTTAAAGTTTTTAAAAAAACTAATATGTCCTGAAGTAAGCACCAAGGGCTTGGAATAGTAGGATCAACTCTTTTTTAAGGAAAATTACTATATTCAATGCCCATATGAATACTCTCTCTATATGAAAAAAAGATCAAGGAGATATTCTACTTATTTTTTTTTGTTTGTAGATGATTTGATCTTCACCAACACCAATCCTTTTATGTTCAAGGAATTCAAAAAAGACATGATACAAGAGTTTAAGATGATGAATATAGGGATATTGTCCTATTTCTTGGTGTCCAAGTGAGTCAAAACAATGAATGTATATTCATCTCTCAAGAAGCATATGTGAAGGAGGTTCACAAAAAAATTAATTTATAACATTGCAAATCAGTTGGTATGCCGGTTCATGAAAGCACAAAGCTCTCTAAACTTGATGAGGGACAAGAGTGCATGACATGACACTTTCAAAAATATTGTTAGAAGCTTGAGATACTTAACTTGTACAAGACTCAATATTCTTTATAGTATCAGACTAGTGAGATATTACATGAAGAAGCCTAGATTCCCTCACTTGAAATCTACTAAGAGGATTCTCCGCTAATCAAAGATACTCTTATTCTGGCATATTCTATTCATATTCAAATAATTTTCAACATCTTGATTATTCTAATAGAGATTATGGAGGTGATGTAGATAATAGAAAATCACCACTTGCTTTATTTTCTTTATGAAAAATTTAGCTCTCATATGGCCTTAAAAGAATAACCTATTGTCACTCTCTTTACTTGCAAGGACTAGTACATGACAACATCTTCATATGTGTGTTATGTAATTTGGCTTAAAGATCTACTCAAGGAGATTTATTTTTCTCAAAATAAATTGATCAAGATTTGTATTGACAATAAATTTGCTATTGCATTGGTAAAAAATCTAGCATACCAGAAGGAACCAAAAATGTCAACATCCTATATCATTTTATTCAAGATACTGTGAAGCATAAAGAGATTACTCTAGTTTATGTGAAATCTCTTGATTTAGTTGTTAATATATTCACAAAATCACTCAAGGTGAATCTCTTTTACCAATTCAAATAATTTCTTGCAATAGTTGATAGAAAGAATTTTGTTTTAAGGGAAGAATTTGTTGAGATTTAAACTAAAATGTATTTTTGATGGAATATTTTAGATTATGAATAAGAGTAGTTAAGTTCAAATTGATCATTTGTAATTTAGTTCATTTTGTATTTCTAGATGTTGATAGAGTCTGGTTCGCTACCAGCTTCAATCTAAAAGACTTCTTGAGATCACGATCTACTAGGCCGCTCATCTTGTCAACCTACAAGAAGAGGACACCATGAGGAAGACAACCAAAAACTTTCCAGCGATGGCCACTTTGATGCTCAAATCATTATAGATTTCACAAATATAATGGAGGGAAGTAATTGGGCATTAGTCCCTTACCTTTGTGAATATGATAGTATTTATAGGGTAAAGAGGCAGTTAGGTGTATTTGAAACTTCGTGATCTTAGCCCTAATCTCTTTGGACTTTTCGTAATTGTTTGCTATGAATATTGGATTTTTCAAGATCAACTGCTAGAGATCATTATCCATTAGTTTCCATAAATACTTGGTTATTCTCATACACTAACCAAAGTCGTCAAGCCTCCTAGATAGCCTCAAACCAATACTTGTTTGATAGGCTAGTACTTGACCACTGAGCTCATACATCCCTAGAAACATCTCTATGTTGTTACCTCAATTGGGAACTTCAGTTGGCAGCCCAATCTATAGGTAGGGTTTTGGTTCATTTTTGGTTCATCGATTCAACCATTCCAACTCAGTGTATCATTAGTGCTACCCAACTCGAAGTGTCGATTCTTGAATTTGGTGTGTGAAATTAACTCAGTGTAGAAGGTTGGTTCAGTTTTATTGACTCAAAATGTGTTTCTAATCATCAATGCCTCTTGATATCTAGGGCATTACTTTGCCGAACAACAAACATAACAAGCTATTAGCCATCACAACCTCTCAAAAATTGAGGTGTCTCTTTATCAATCTACACATGGCACAAATCGTCAATCGGTGTGGCCACTTGGGAGGCTGTGCCATCACTTCATCAAATCATGCAAAATCATTAAGATTTGCCCATTTTCAAGGCAACGACTCCAAGCCGCCCGTTCAAATGTCAAGGCAATGCATAATGAAGCCTTGTGTACCTCAGGATTCTATTTCTAAACCACTTGGATAACATATCTTGGATGGATGACACGTTTTCTCGAAGATTCAAACAAAGAATTCAAACTCCCACCCTTTAAACTTCAGTTATTTGGATCAAGCTACATGGCGGGAATCAAACAACTCAAGGAGGTCTATTTAAAGGACCCTTTGTCTTTTCTTCTCCATTTTTAGTTATCTTGTAGACTTGTGCTTTTTTCTCTTTTGACAAGTTTTTTGCTTTCGATGGACAAGCTCACATCAAATGGCATCATCATCTACTCCTTCCTCCAAGAAAGCATCTTTTACCCCCAGAAAGGCCACCGTGCTGACCACCAAGAGGCCATCAACTCCATTTGCTGCTTGAAACAAGTGGCTTTAATCATTGGGGGTCCAAGGTGCACTAGGTTGAGCTCTATGCCTCTTCCAATAATTGCCCAGGGGACTGCCGCTACATCATCTTCTAGAGTGACTAGCCCTAGACCCCCTATAGTTTTTGCCATAATGGCCTTAGACTCAACCACAGCCTTCGCCTTAAGTAAGTCATAGTTCCAACTCCTTTTAGTTATGGCAGTTTCAATTTGTTATGTGAACACCTATTTTGGTTTGAACAATTTGCCATATGAACTATAAGATAGAAAACCTAATGACCATAGGAAAGCTCTTTTGTTTTACCTCAAAATGTATATGATGAACATGTATGATTATTCTGAAAACCTAGTGGTGGCTCAGTGGTCATTGAACTTGGTTCAGTGACCTCAGCCATAGGATACTATTTCATTTAAACAAAACCTGATTAGAGTATTGCATTTTTGCCAAGTATTCCTAAAGTAAGGGTTTGGATCTCTGAATCCACCCTTTAGGAGAAAACATCAAGTAACTGGTTGGCATGTTTGACTTTCTGGATGAGACCGAGCTGGATCTGTGAGGGTCAAATAGGATAGCAAGACCTTAAGAGAGGAGTGTGGGCATGAGTTTACTATATACTGGGAGATGCTTGAGAGAGGCTTTAGGTGCCCCTTAGATAGATTTACCCAAGGGTTCTAGGGGATTGAGACCTTGCTTTGGACCAAATTATACCTAATGCTATGAAATTGATCACCACCTTCTGAGCCTTTGCAACATCTAAATGCTTCTCCCCTATTGTAGAAATATTTAGGGATGTCTTTAAGGGTTGTCAAGTCTCCAACATTGGAGACCGGTGGTACTTTGCTCTCAAAAAATGGTGTAAGCTCTTTGACTTGAACCCTAGCTCTATTCACTCTTGGAAGGACCATCCTATTAGAGTGTTTAATATGATAGACCAAGGATTTTTCTATGGATGGGGTGATCCTTCTACTCACCGAATCAATCTCGAGATTTGCCCCAAGGTCCATCAACCTATTATCTCCTAGGTAGATGAGGTTGAGAGTGTTAGAGTTACTCACATGGTCTAACGAAGCCTATCTACTAAAGCATAGTTTATCCATAGCTCAGACAGCCTATAGGCACTTTGACCTATGTGCCTCGATTTTTCATCAAGTCTTTCCTTAGCCTAACCTTTACTTTTGCAAGATTGACCTAATCTCATTTCTGAATGAGTATCTAAAGGAGTAAGTGGGAGCTCCTTGGGTGGTCCTAGATCAACTAGTCTACAAAAAAGCCATGGGAAGAGGAGGATGACAACCGAGGCACAAGTGAGGGCTAGATAAGGAAGAGGCAGCCAATACCTTGTCCTTATGGCTCTTCATCCAGAGTTGAAATTGCCAAGGACCCTGTCTAGTCACTGAGTTGCTGCACTACAAGGATACCTGATCACAGGAAGAAGGTGATGGATGCCTCCGCTTTTGCTCCTCCACCAACCACATGGAAGATTGTGGCCAAGCCTCTTCTAAATGCTAAAGCTCCTCGAAGGAGAGTCTTGATGCCAAGGAGCATATCCTCAAGGACTTTAGGGATAGCGGGAACCCTATAATAGCTTGACTCCTCAATGATAAGCTCTTCCTTAGGGAAGCCCGGACCTATGCCAATGTAAGTCATCAAAATTTCTCCTTAATTCTCTTTCTTTCAGCTTTCCTTACCAATTTTTAACTTTTGACTTGGTTGTAGGCATTGTAATTTTTCTACTTGCAAGTCAGCACTATTTAAGTTTTGGAAGCATGCAACAAGTGATAAGTGTAAGGTTGCCAAAGTTGAGGAGGATGTGAACCTCCTTCTCTCCAATTTGACTCCCTCTATATCGACATGGAGGAGATGAAGAAGAAGATGGAGGAGAAGGACCTCCTTTAAATTGAACATGACTCAACCTGATAAGTTTGAAGGAGCTGATGGATTGGTAGAAAGATGAAATCGATAGGGCAAAGGATGAGGTAGTGGCCATGTATTGTTAGAGCTTGGAGTACAAGGAGGCCTTGAAGCTATGCTGTATGCAAGCCATTCCTGAGTTCAAGGCTAGTGAGGACAACCTCTGAGACCATAGGCGACTATTCACTAGCTTTGTTGTCAAGGGGTACCTTTGCTACTAGCGTATAGTGAAGAAAACACACTGTGAACCCAATTTTGAGCTCGATGATCTCTGGGTTGAACTCTATGACAATTTGAGGATTAGTCACCTCAAATGGTAGTACAAGCAAATCCTTTGAAGGGAGGTAGAAGTAGAGAAATCTTAAGAGGTTGAAGCCTAGCCCCAGGAACCCTCTGAGCAACAACTCGTTGAGCCCTGAGAGTTTAAATAAGCCTTGTATTTTATCCTTCTTTTTTAATTAAAAATTTTATATCAAAGTTTTTACTTGGATGAAATTGTTTTGTAATACTTACTTTAGTAATGAATTTTTTTTCATTTGCCTTCCACAAGATTTAATTTGAAATTTGAGTCATTTGCATGGTTCAAAATTTGACAAACATTTGCCAAACTCTTCAATCAATGCAAAACTAAGTTTTGCCTTAAACAACCTAACCTGAGTTACATTTCAGACCTCAATGATTCAATTCTCGAACCAAAATTTAGCATTAAGATTTCTTTAAGTTAAAACTCGAATCTCAAAATTTATTAGCTTGGTATAGGCAAATAGCTCAATGTATACATCCACTGTGATAGCCTTTTTTGGTTAGGCCTCAATTGGCTTTACTTAGGCTTCTAAAATGTTTTGAACTTTACTTGCAAACTTGATCAATTTAATTAAATAATTTAAGATCACGGTGGTTGAAAAGCCAATACCTAGTTGAAGAGTCAAAACACATGATTGGACACTTAAATTATAGAACTAGGATTTTTGGGTGGCTGAATTGCCAAGACACCTAGTTGGATACTTAAACTACAAAGATAGATTTTTTGGGTGGCTAAAAAGTCAAAATATCTAATTGGATACTTAGATCAGAGAGCTAGATTTTTTTGATGGCTAAAGAGCTAATACCTGATTTTAAAGTTAAGGTACTTGGTTGGATACTTGGACCACAAAGCTAGGTTTTTTGGATGGTTGAGAAGCCAATATCAGGTTGAAGTGCCAAAAATCTAGTTACAGAGCCATATTTTTTAGGTGACTGAAGAGCCAATATCTTGCTAAAGAGTTGAGGCACCTCCTGGATACTTAGACTATAAAGCTAGATTTTCTAAGTGGTTGAAGAGCCAATACTTAGTTGAAGAGTTGAGGTATCTGGTTGGATACTTAGACCCCAGAGTCAAGTTTTTTAAGTGACTAAAGAGCTAATACCTATTCAAGAGTCATGACACCTAGTTGGATACTTAGATCACATAGCCATGATTTTTTTTTTTTTTGAATTGATTTTCAATCCCATCATTGACAAACTTTTAAAATAAATAAAAGAAAGTCATAACTTTATTTAAATATAAAGCTTAAATATAAATCTTTTGAGATTGTCAATATGCTAGGTTCTCAAGAGCACTTTTTCATCTAGAAGTTTAAGCTTACAAGCTCTTGGCCCCATGACCTGAGCAACTTCATATGGGCCTTTACAATTTAGAGATAGCTTTCTTGAGTCACAATTGTTGAGGTTAGACCAACAAAGTACCTAGTCAACTATTCTTAGTTCTCGGCTTTACACCTGAGCATTATAGTATTGAGCCACCTAACTTTGGTACTCGACAATCATTGTGTGAGCCTTCTCCTAAACCTCCAAAGTGAGATCCTTCTTGACTCAGATATTTGTTTCATTCTCCTCCGGATCATTGCTTTCAACCCAAGGTGAAGTGAGGCCAATCTTCATGGGTATGACTACTTCAATTCCATAGGCGAACATAAAGGATAACTCACCAATTGCTATCTGTAGAGTGATTTGATATGACCACAAGGCATGTGACAACTCTTTGACCCAAGCATCTTTTGCACTCTTGAGCTATCTATTTATTTATGAAAGTAGAGATCGATTTGTTATCTCTACCAGGCTATTGGATTGAGGGTGCACCATCGAAGTGAATTTATGTTCGATGTGGAGGCTGTTGTAGTAATCCTTGAATTTTAAGTCATCAAATGGCTTCCCATTATCCATGACTAGTACCCATGGTAGCCCAAACCAATAGATAAATACTATACCAAAGGAAATCCTAAATCTTCTTTTCAATGATTGTCGCCACAAGTTTATCTTTCACCCACTTTGTAAAGTAGTCAATCACAATGACTAAGCACTTTCTTTATCCTGAGGCCAATGGAAATAAACCCAAGATGTTCATTCCCCACTAGTCAAAGGGCTAGATTGCTTGTGTTTTTTTGAGCCAAAAAGTCAGGTTGTGATGCACCGAGGCATGTCTCTAACATTGCTTGCACTTAGACGCGAACTCAGTCACCTCCAAGGTCATGTTAATCCAGTAGTACCACTATCTAAGGAATTTATGCACCAAGGTTTGTCCACCTCCATGGCGACCATATATTCCTTCATGCACTTTGCAAAGTGCATATTTATTCACTAGGTTTCCAACAGTGGAGAAGTGGTCAAGTGAATGAGCTTTTGTGTAAAACTTCATTTACAAAAATGAAGCATGGCACCAACTTCTTTATCCTCCAAGCCTCTTTGAATCTTTTGGGAGCCACCCATCTCTAAGGTAGTCAATGATAGGATCTACATAACATGGCTCCTTTTAGATAATGTTTACTTTGGAGGAATTAGAGTAGCTTGGGAATTAGGGAGTCTCTACAAAGACTTGCTTTGGATCCATGTTGGAGGAGGCTGAGGCCAATTGTGTGAGGGCATCTATCTCTGTGTTTCTATCTTAGAGCACTTAACAAATTTCCATACAATCCATCTTTCCTATGAGCCTTTTCATCTTAGCAAAGTATTGGATCATTGTTGCATCTCTTACCTCATATTCTCCATTAACCTACAAGCAACCAAGTTGAGAATTATTGAATATCTTTAGCACCTTGGCTCCTGCTGGTAGTGCCACCTGCATGCCGAGGAGGAAGGCCTTGTATTTTGTAATGTTGTTTGAGGTGATAAACTCCAAACAAGCTATGTGCTCAATGATCCTCCCATTTGAACTAAGTAGTATGGTGCCAATCCCACTTCCTAATCCATAGGACAAACCATCTATCCAAACTTCCCATGGTTTGATCTTTAGTCTATAGGGTATGAGGTAGTTTCTACCAAGAAATCTACCAAAGCTTGGGCTTTAATGGTCCTCCGAGATTCGAAAGTAATATCAAATTAGCTTAGCTTGATGGACCATTTAAGAAATCTCCCATAGGTTTTTGGCTTTTATGGCATTTGTCTAAGTGAGATATTAGTAACCACCATGACAAGGTGTGCCTGGATTTATGATCAAAGCTTCCTAGTTGCCAAGACCATGGCATAAGCCAACTTCTCTAGGGGCAGATATCGGGCTTCCGCTACATTGAGTGCATGACTCACATAATGGGGTTCTAATTTTTGTCTTAGTCTCTTATCAATACTGAACTAACTACTTGGTCAAATGTAGTGATATGAAGGAAGAATACTTCATTTGGCTTGGGCCTCTCAAATAGTGGCTATTTAGCTAAGTATTTTTTGAGGGCTTAAAGGCTGGTCATAGTCCTCTATCCACTCAAGCTCAGGACTCTGCTTGAATGCTTTAAAGAATGGCAGACACTTTTTTCCTGACTTGGATAAAAAATGGTTCAAGGCTGCAAGTTGACTCGTAAATGTTTGCGTCTCTTTTATGGAGCTCGATGGCTTCATTTGCAATATCATTAAGATTTTTGGGAGTTTGTTTCTATCCCTCATTGTAAAATTAGATAACCAAGGAATTTTCGTGATCCTAGGTTCAACTTCATATGGTACTTTCAAAGGGTATCAAAAGTTTCTCTTAGGTTTCAAACATGCCCTTCAAACTAAAGGCTTTTCATTAGCATGTCATGACATATGCCTCTACGTTCCTTTGGAGCTAAGATTCAAGACTTGATTCACAATTCTTTGGTATGTTGCCCTACATTCTTTAGTCTAAAAGGCATTGCAACATAATAGTAAGTACCTTGACCTATGATGAACACCATCTTCTCCTCATATTTGGGGTGCATTCATATCTGATGATAACTCGAGAATGCATCTAGGAAACTGAGTTGGTTCTCTAAAGTAGAGTTGATAGCTAGTCTATCTTTGGTAATGGGTAGCTATCTTTTGGGCAAGCCTTGTTCAAACTAGTGAAGTCGACATACATTCTCCACTTTCTATTAGACTTCTCCACCATTGCCATGTTCGCAAGCCATTTAAGGTAATGGACTTCTCAGATGAATCTTGCACTAAAAAGCTTATTTACCTTTTTTGAAGTAACCTTTTAGTGCTTAAGGGCGAAATGCCTCTTTTTCTGTTTGATAGATTTGTAGGCCTTACCATGATAGCTCATGTTGTGCCATTGAGGGTTCTATATTAGGAAGATCTTTTGGAGGCTAGGCAAAGAGGTCTTGGTTTTTATGAAGAAACTCCTTGAGCTTGGCACACAAGGGTTCCATGAGGTTTGCTTCAAGCTTCAACATTCTTCCCAAGTCCACATCAATGATCAAGTTAACTAGTTGCTCCATAGGCTCAATGTACATATTCCTATGTTTGATAGTAGATTCATTAGCTTCTATGATAATTTTTCCTTTTTGGTCTGAGTTGCTTTGCTAATAAGCTACTTCACTCTTCTTGGTAAGGGTTTAGTCCCTCATGTTTTACTTGTATCATTTTTAGTCAGAAATCTCATAATTAGATTAAAAAAAATAGAGATTAGCACTTAGAGCTAATTAAGTACCGAGTATCCTAAGATCACACATTATAGGCAAATTAAGCTCAAACCATTATGAACTTGAACTTGATTGTGGAGCTCTTGGGATTTTCTTCAACTGTGAGGAGCAACTCAATGATACCAAGCGGGGTGCTAGAATCCCCAGTGAATCTAGTAAGTGTCCCAACTACAGCTCTAGTTTTTGCTCCATCTTCATTTGGTCATAAGCTTAGGTGAACAAAATATTCCCCAATTTTCCTATATTGATCATGATATGTTTGGTGGTATAGGAACCTAGGATTTCCAAGATAACCAATGCATCATGTTGAGTCACAGAGATTTGTTCCAAGTCTTTCACAGAAAAGACTATATCTTCATTTTTTGGCTCACGATGCTACCTTTTTACATCTTCCCGCCCCTAGTGATGATTCAATGTTTGTTGGTTAACGTCGACACTTCATCTTGACTTGGTGGACTTGTGAGGATCATGATAAGGTGTCCCTTAATAGGCAAATTCTATAGCTCTGGAGTAGGAATCCTGCATGAGGAACTCTGCTGATTTACCTCCTTAGTTTGTTCATCTTACCTAATGAACTACCAAAGGTGACCAATCTGAATGAGTCCCTCAAACTCATTTTTGAGGTGTCTGCACCCCTCATATCATGATAGTAGTCTTTGGGGAAGTGGTAGTAACTTGACTTATCTAGTTTTCGCTTGTCACTGCAATTGGGTAATGTCCATTTTGGGAAGTCTCGATACTCTATTTAGGCTAACACTTTGATTGCTGAATTGTTCAATAATGTGTATGCTTGGAAACCAGCTTGGGGCTCCCTATGCACAATTTTTGGTTTCTTTGATTTAGGAGGTTTGGCTTCCTTTGGGGCCTTCTTTAATTTATTGCTTCCTTCTGACTCTCTTTTGGCCAAAATCACCTCTTCAACATTGATATACTCTCTAACTTGGGTAATGAATTCTGCCAAGCTCCTAAGAGGCCAGTGAGTCATTTCATAGGCTACTCAAACCTATTGAATTTCATTAATTATTGCAATGAGAATGATCGAGCTATCTAGTTTGGTGACTTTTAGTCTAGCCTTGTTAAAATGAGCTAGGTACTCTCACAAACTCTTTCCTTCCTTATGCTTCATAGTGAGAAGTGTAGAGGGATCTTTTTAACAAGGTACCAATATGATAAATTGTTCCACGAACTTGTGTGCTAGGTCATCGAAATACATAATAGAATACCTCAGGAGGCCAAAGTACCAAGCTTGGGTTGGGTTTTGTAGTATCATTGGGAATAGTTTGCACATATTTAAATCCCACATATCTTGCAAGATCATAGCATTCTTGAATATGCTCATGTGGTCTTCAGGTCCTTCGGATCATTATATACCTCATAGGGAGGCTACCTAAACTTTAGCTAAACTGGAGAATAAGCTATCTTCAAGATTAGAGAGGTGTCATACCTTACTTGGTTTGGGTGAATTGGCACCCAAAGCCTTTCCCAAGCTGCTTGTAGTATGGGTTCTCTAGCCTGCTTTCCCAGCCCAAGCTAAGGCTTAACTTGTCTAGGTGTTGTAAGTGGCCTCATTAGCTAAATCGTAGATGGGGTCATGTCCATCAAAATCCCCTGAAGCCTTGTATCAAAGCAAAACCATTATCGAGGGCTCATTATGGCATGGATGGTATTATGCACTAAGGCAGTGCATTTGGTTCGTGGTGTTTGGCTACAATCCATAATGTTGACTCAACACGATACCATGCACTTAAGCCTAGACTTGAGCATAGTAAGTTTAGAAATTCTACATTATCTAAACTTAACTCTATAGATGTTGGGTCTGAAAGGTCTACATGGCTTGTGCCTAACCTTCTAGCATCTGTGTCATATGCTAGACAACAATGGCTAGGCTTTGAAAAGTCCTTTGGGGATCCCAGATAGCAGAACTCCCCAAGATTGTTACTGCAGCAATGGGGGGTGAGTAGATGAGTTAACTAGTTAGATTGGCTCAACTAATACTCCGAAGGTGTTTTGGGACTCCACCAACACTGGGGCAGTGAGCCTCCCCTATTTGGTTTCTAGATGATGATGACCTTGCCACTCTTGAAGGAATGGTCAGAGGATTAACGATAATCTTTGAGGCTGTCAAGGAAGAATGGTACGATAGATTTTGATGGAAGTATTATTGTCGATTGAGTTTGGTTTACTATTGGCTTAGATTCAAGAGGCTTCTTGAGATCATAATTTGTTAGACCACTCATCTCCTCAATATGGGATCAAAGTTGACCACCCAAAATAGCAGAGAACTCGAGGAGTGAGCTCGAATCACAAATCAAAATCTTTTTTAATTTAAAGTATACTATCAGGTATTGTCGGAACATAACTTCCAACAGATGCAAGCCCCTATTATTAATTACCCCAATGGTCATCAAGAACCTCCTAAAATAAAAAACTTAACTAATCAAATAGAGACACAAAAAAAAAAGAAGAAAGGGCATACCCTCACTTCATAATAACTTCTAACATTGAATTATAGGAAACATAAAGAAATTAAGAAAAGAAAAGAGAAAGAGTGGAGAAGAAGCTTTGATGTGTATTACTACCTCACTCCCCTTGCACTGGACCACGTGACATCTGGTCCAAATTGACTCGATTTGAAGCAGGTATTGATAGCATTGTTTGATGGGGCATAGAAGGAAATAGGAGAAATTCGAAGTGTTTCTAGTAGCTTTGAATATTGGCGATAATTTCATTGGAAGGCATCGTGACATCTTGTCAGGATCGGCCTGAAGTGTTTTTGATAGCTTTGAGTTTTAACCATGGTTCGCGGTTTCGGCCGAAACCGAAACGTTTCGGCCGAAACGTTTCGGTTTCGGTCGGTCCCGAACCGAAACCTAATTTTTCATTTCGGTTAGGGTTTACTGTTCATAGTTACTGTTCATCTTCGCCGGAGCGCGGGCGGGAACGCGTGCTGACGAGCGCGCGGGAGCGGGAGCTCGCCGGGCTCGAGTCCGGGCGGGCGGGCGGGAGCTCGCCGGGCTCGAGCCCGGGCGGGGGCTCGGCGGGCTTGAGTGCGGGCAGGCGGGAGCTCGCCGGGCTTGAGCCCGGGCGGGCGGGCGTGAGCTCGCCGGGCGCGGAGCCCGGGCGGGCGGGCGGGCGGAGCTCGCCGGCTCGAGCCCCGTGCAGGCTGGCGGGAGCTCTCGCCGTCTCGAGCGCGGCGGGAGGGAGTTCGCACGGGCTCGAGCCCGGATGGCGGGCGGATCGGCCGGGCTCGGCGCGGGCGGGCCGGAGCTCGCCGGCCTCGAGCCCGGGTGGTGGGAGCTCGCCGGGCGGGGATCTCGCCGGTCGCGAGACCGGAGGCGAGCGGGGCGGGCGGGCGCCGCCGCCGGGGGGAGGGGGAGGGGGAGGGGGAGGGGGCGGGGGGCGGAGAGAGGAACTCGCGCTGGTTTCGTGTCCGAGCCCAAGGGCCATGCGCACTCGCTGGTTTATCGGCACTCGATCGCCTATTTCGCGCCCTCATCGACTGACCCGTACTTCCGCAAGATGAAGCCGGCCTTACACTGAGGCCAACACTATCGCTAATTTGATTTCGGCGTCAGTATCGATTTCTGTCAGATACTGTTCACGTACATAATATTTTTTACGTAATTATTCATTATTTTTTTAAATTTTTAAACATATTATAATTTTTTAATTTGAAGTTAAAAAATAATTGAAATAAAGTTAAATTTTAGTCAAAATATGATTTTCATTTTAGACATTCGATATATGATTATACTTCAGAACCGCTGCCACGAGACCGTGCAGAACTAGTTGTTCTGGCTCATATGTCTACAAATGCTCGTCCGAATCATCCAGGTACTGAATTTGTAGTTCCACACCCAGATGTTCCAAACTCAACTGATGATGATTATGATGATTAGTTGTATTATCTTAAAATTTATAAAATTATGTATGTGTGAAGTACATTTTAATGAAAAGTTAAATGTGCTTATGCTAATTTTAACTTTTAATCATATTCATGTTATTTCTTATATGTTTTTTTAATATACTAATATATATTAAAAGTAGACAATATCAGTGACTAACTATCAAAATTAATATTAATTAACTAAAATAATATTTTATATTATGGTAATATTAAGTATAAATTCATTCCTAATTTTTCAAATTTTTCCGAATTTTTTTTAATATTTTATCATATTTTTAATTTGAAGTCAAAGTACAGTCAAAATATAGTCAAACTCTGGTCAACACCCAATTAATAATTTTAAAAAATCTTTCGACCGAAATCGAAACGGCCGAAACTGAAACCGAAACGGCCGAAACGGCCGAAACGTATCGGTTTCGCTGGGTCCCGAAACCGAAACCGAAACCGAAATGGTAAACCTTGGTTTTAACAATAACTTCATGATTTAAATTATTTTCACTAGCCAATAAGGTATCAGTGACAACTTTATTTAGGTTAGTGTGTTTCCATTAGTCAATAAGGCATTTTCATAACTTTATTGACCTTGAAGTGTTTCTAGAGCTAATAAGGTATAGGCAATAACTTCTCTAATTTTTGAAGTATTTTTAAAATTGATAAGACATAAACAATAACTTATTTAGTTTGGTAGTATCACCAATAACTTATAAGGTTGATTATAGTTTGAGAATCACATCATCAACTGCTTTTGGGATTGCTAGCTTGAAGAGGCACATTCTAGGGTTGACTAGCTTGAAGGGGCACACCACCAATTACTTTTGGGATTGGCTAGCTTGGGGGATGTATCACCAACTACTTCTGGGGTTGACTAGCTTTAGGGATGCATCATCAACTGATTTTGAGGTTGACTAGCTTGAAGGGTGTATCGTCAACTGCTTCTGGGGTTGACTAGCTTTTTTTTGTGTGTGTGTGTGGGGGGGGGGGGGGGGGGGTGTGTACATTGCTAACTACTTCTGAGGTCGGCTAGCTTTAGGAGGTGTATTATTAACTGCTTTTGAGGTTGACTAACTTAAAGGGTGTATCATCAACTGCTTCTGGGGTTGACTAGCTTAAAGGGTGTATCGTCAACTACTTCTGGGGTTGATTAGTTTGAAGGGCGTGTCGTCGATGGCTTCTAGGGTTGACTAGATTGAAGTGTGGCGATGGCTTTGAGCGCATTATTGGTTGACTTTATTGATTTGGTAGCATCACCAATGGCTTAGGAGGTTGTGTATAGCTTTGAAGTATGATCAACAACTTAGAACATGTTGGCGATTAGCTTTTTTAGTTTGACAATACACCAATAGCTTATGGGGTTGGATATAGTTTTGAAGTGTGGCTGACAACTTTGACCTTATTGGTGATTAACTTATTTTAAACAAGGCATTGTGGCTGACTGATTAAATGAGTTCAAGTCTACCTTAATTCAGTTTGGTTTGAAGCTTTGCTAATGCTTTTGGGTTGGCTTAGCTTAGTAGATGCATTGTCAATAGCTTTTAGGATTGACTAGCTTCAAAGTGTGGCCAACAACTTTGAGTGTATTGACAATTAACTTCTTTGGTTTGATAGCATCACCAATGACATATGGAGTTGGATATAGGTTTGAAATATTTCTGAAGGCTTTTATACCACACCCAGCGAGACTCAGTTTGACCTTTATTTAGTTCTATTAGAACTAATTTTGGTTTAGGCCAAGATGGTAGCATCACTCATTGTCATGGTCTTGGAGCATTGTTGCAAGTTTAGCACACCCAGTAGGACTCGATTTGATCTTATTTAGTTCAGGTCTAAATTTAATTTTATTTAGCTTGAGTCAAGTTTGACCTTGTATTGGATTTTTTATCAAGTCTCAGTCTGCATTTTGATAGATTTCAGTTTAAGTTTAAATCAATTTAGTTTAACTTTATTTTAGTTTAGGCTTAGCCTAGCTTGATTCTGGTTTGATTTTGAGTTTGTCATTTTAGTTTGGACTTGATTTAACCTAATTAGGATTAGATTTGAGCTTAGTTAAATCTTGATTTAACTTGATTTTGAATTGATCCAACTCAAACCTAATTAAGGTTGGGTCTGGGTTTATTTTGTCTAGATTAACACAATTTAGATTTTTGAAGTACAACTCAATTTAGGTTTTAGTCTATTTATTTGACCAATTTAAGTCTATATGTAGCCAACTTGGTTTTTGTCCATTTATTATAATTGAGTCACTCCACATTAATTAATTTGATTTGAGAGTCCTTAGGTATCTATGATGATTTTAGATGAACCCATAACCTAGCTTCAAATGTATGAATTTGAAGTTTGGCTTAGTTCACAAATTCGAAGGCTAGCTTAGGGCGAGGCCAAGGGCTGACTAGGTGCAAGTCTAAAAACTGGCTTAGATACGAGCTCAAAGGCTACATAAGGTGCAAGTCCAAAGGTTGGCTAAGTGCGAACTCAAAAGCTGGCTGAGTGCAAGCCTGAAAGTTGGCTAAGTGGGAGTTGGAGGCTAGTTAAGTGCATGCCTGAAGGCTAACTAAGGTGTGAGCTAGAAGACTAGTTGAGTGCAAGCTTGAAGGCTAGCTGAGGTGCGAACCTGAAGGTTAGTTGAGGTGTGAGCCCAAAGGCTGACTCAATGCAAGCTCAAAGTATGGCTAAGATGTAGGTATGAAGGCTGGCTTAGATGCGAGCTTAAAGGCTAGTTGAGTGTGAGTCCAAAAACTAGCTAAGTACAAGCACAAAGGCTGCCCTCGATGAGAGCCTGAAGGTTGGCTAAGTGCAAACTCAAAGGTTGGCTTAGATGCGAGCTCAAATACTGGCTTGGATGTGACCCTGAAGGCTGGTTGAGTGAATCCTGAAGGCTAGCTGGATGCAAGCCTAAATGTGAGCATGGAGATTAGCTGAGTATGAGTCCGAAGGCTAGTTTGGATGTGAGCTCAAAGGTTGACTGAGTGCGAGCCCAAATACTAGAAAAAATGCAAGCTCAAAAGCTATCTTAAGTATGAGCCCTAAGGCAAGCTAAGATGCGAGTCTGAAGGTTGACTTAGGTGCGAGTTCAAAGACTGGCTGGATACAAGCTGCAAGACTGGCTTGAATGCAAGCTCAAAAGCTAGCCTGGATGTCAGCCCGAAAGCTAACTGAGTGTAAGCCTAAAGGTTGACCTAGATGTGAGCTTGAAGACTAGCTTGGATACAAGTTCGAAGGCTGACTGAGTATGAGACCAAAGACTGGCTTAGATGTGAGCTCGAAGGCTAACTAAGTTATAGGGATCCATCGTCTTCGAGGAGCCGCGGGTGGTTGTGGATAGTGTCATAAGTTCACCATCTTCATTGTTGTCTTCATTGTCATTTTCGAGGGATCACGAGTGGCCACAGCGAGGTTATGTATTTGTTGTCTCTATCATCATTTTTATCGCCGTCGTCGAGAGATTGCAAGTGGCTATAGCAACATCATGGATTCGCCATCTTCATTGCTAAGAGTCATGGGTGACCGTGGTGCTATCGAGAGTCCATCGTCATGCAAAAGATCCTATGTAGCCACAATGTAGAAAGCTCCTTTTTTTATTTTTGTTGAATGTTTTTTGAAATCATAGCAACTATTTTTTAAATATTTTTTTTCCTTCTTCCCCTTCAAGCCCAAAATCTTTTTCTTCTTTTTTGATCAATTTTTTTTTAACCTAAATCTCAAGTCAAAAGCATATGAACTGAGACAACTTATTTTTTTTGACTTTTGGCAACAATTTTTTTTATTATTACAACTTTTCTTTCACTCTCCCAACAACTTTCTCACTTTTTCTTTATTTTATTATTTGTTTTTTTTTCTCCTTTACTATTCCAACTTGACAGCAACAATAACCCCTTTCTTGTCTTCAATGTCTCTTCCTTTTTTTTCTATTTTTATTTTTTTCTTTTCTGCTGTCACCTTCCCCTTTCAACTCATCTCTTTCCCTTCCTTACATCTTTCTTCTCTCCTTCACCTATTGTCCTTCTCCAATAAGATCACTTCTCCTCCTCTATCTTTCTTTTCATTTACTTGAGCCTCTTCTTCACCTCCTCCTAGCTAAAGTTGGATCTAGCTCTCCCTAGGTGGTAGAGATGAGAAAGGTGGATGCGGATGTGGTGCATGTCATCGGCCAATCTGGGAGCCTCGAACTTGTCATTATGGTTGATGCTGATGGTCTTGAGGATTTGGGCCTTGACAAAGTGGCCGATGTGGGCCTTGGCCATGACGGAGATGGTAATGGCACACGATGCCGCCCTGGGCATAAATTGTCGGCGGGGTTGTGTCCAAGGGCCGTGATGACATAGGCACCAGCTTCCTCAACAATACGGGCCTACACCTAAGTGATGATGTTGCCACAAAGCATCTGGGTGAGCCCGCCCTTGTGGGAGAAGGTGGATTTCTTCTACTTCACTGGGCAACACCATTGCCATAGATAGTGACCACACCAGTTTCTACTATTATTGTAGTTCTCTTTCTTATCAAGTGAAGGTGGCAAGACAGAGGAAGTGGAGTCATAGGAGGAGGAGAAAGGGATATGCTCTAGCATCATTCACTCCAACAAGATACTAACAGAAGACTTGAGCATAGAAGCCATGCAGTGTTGGGCATTGGAGGCCAAACTAGAGGAGTGGTGGCAACAGGAGCATAGGAACAACAGGCAGTGATAGTTGAACAATTTGCAAGAAAGTAAGAGCAAAAGGGGAAAAGAAAGGGAAGTAGAGAAAGCAGAATGAAACAACTTAAGGTAAAAGCCTTACCCTTTCTTGATCAAGCTGATCTTCCCTCCTCTATGTACTCTCCACCTCTGATCTCTTTTCTCCATTCCTTGATTTGTAAGTTCTGTGGATTTTTATAGGCTCGTGAAGATCGAATTGATTTTCATTCAAAATTTTAAACTTGTAATGATCCACTATTTTGAATTGGTTATGGATATAGATAAAGTTTGTTTGAATATGGATTCTATCCTAATTTGGATGAGGATAAGATCCTCAATTTAAATATTTGAATCATGGACAAGAACCTTATTTAAATTTCATATTATAGAAAAAATTGTACATTTTTACAAAATCATGAAATTCAGGGGGCTATTTATAATTTTTTTCAAAAAATTAGACTAAATTATAATTTTATAAATTTTTTAAAAAAATTGCAAAAAGAACTTATTTATAAATTTTTAAAACTTTCAGGGTCTTTTTTGAGTAAAATTTGGATATATTCACAAATAAAAATTTTGAGAAATTTATTTACAAAAAATTAAAATTCTTGGAATTTATTAACAAATATAAAATTTTGAAGAGTTTATTTGTAAATTTTAAATTTTATGAGACTAATTTGTAATTTTAAGATTTTATTAAATTTTTTCGCAAATTTTTTATTTGAGGGATCTATTTGTAAGAAAAAATCAGTCAAATACCTATTTATGAAGATTTATTCAGTCCGGGGGTTTATTTATAAAATTTTTGTATTTTATCATTTTGGCCCAAGTTTTAAATAAATTTTGGACCTAATTTTGGTCTAAAAAACCAGCTTGCTCAGCCATTTAGATTAGACTTAGGTAGAGTTCGAATTTTCTAATGGTTTGAATTCAATTTTTTAGTCAAACTCGAACATAATTTTTGTTTAACCAAGACCCACATTTGAACCACAATTTAGTGATATATAAATTTTAATCCTAATCATATTTCAATCAAATTTTGATTGTATGAAAAATCACCTCAAACAATCAACTTATAAAAAGAAAACACCATGAAAAAAATAGTCGAGAACTTTCTAACGACGGTCGCTCTGATACTCAGTATAGATCTAACAAATATAATGGAGAAAAGTAATTGAGCATTAGTCACTTGTCTTTGTAAATATGATGTTATTTATAGGATGAAGAGGCGGTTGAGTTTATTTGAGACTCCATGATCTCAGGTCTAATTTCTCCAAACTCTTTGCAGTTGGTTGCTACAAATCGTGGATTTTCTGGGATCAATTCTGGAGATCATTATTCATTAGTTTTCATAAACACTTGGTTATTCTCATACACTAACCAAAGTCATCGAGCCTCCTAGGCTATCTCGAGATCGGTACTTATTTGATAGGCTAATATTTTGACTATCGAGCTCATCTAATCTGGAAAACACCTCAGTGTTGTTACCTCAGTTGGAAACTTCAGCTGGTGGCCCAACATATAGGCATAGTTTTAGTTCATTTTTTATTCATCGATTTAGCCATTTCAACTAGGTGTATCATCACTAGATATACATCTAGAGCAAATTAAAAGATATTTAGATAAAGTCCGGAATATACTATGATCTTTCTAATATATATATCTAGTATAAAGTAAATATCATTTTGTGTCTTTATATATATTAATTTTTATAAGTATTTGAAGATAAAAAATAAATAAAATTTTTCTCTAGATTGACTATCTTTTATTTTACCTCTAACAAAGATTAGGTCATATGTGCGTATCCATCTTCAACTCAAAGATGCAAGCGCTTAAACGTATGCATGCAAGTATTTGAGAATGAATGGAGCTACATGCAAGTAAGTAAATATTGCAAGGGATGATTATATAATTCTTTTTGTTGTGCAAACAAAAAGCCATTTGACCTTTCGAATGCTTTAAGATTGGAATTCGTGAAAAACCGAGCAGCAATAGTAGCGAGCGGGGTTCACATCCACGAAAATGATGATGACCAAGCAAATGTAATGCATGACAAGACATTGATGAAGACATCAAGGCAATGTGAGACCCGAATGGAGTGCTCCTCACTGCTACTCCTCTCTGCCACCATTTATCTCTTCCGCTAACAAAGAGATGGATGCGCTTTTAATAATATTTGATATATGGTGTGGACGTAAATTGATTGATTGATTGATTGATGGGTTATTTCTATCTCAATTCCACCGCATTTATCCATCACACCAATGACTCATCATCATCCTGTCTCTTTGATTAATTTTTTTGCACGTAATCTTTTAAGGTGTGTTTGATGATGAGTTAAAATTAAGTCTAATAACCCTAAAGTTAAGACTAATGAGCTATTTTTTAGACTAATATTTTTTATTAAAATTAATCTTATTATACTTTAAATTTTTAAAATTTAATTAATATTTTATAATTATTTAATTTAATGATAGTGCAAAATAATTAATATTATTATTTTAGTAAAAAAATAGTGAGCCGGATTATTTTTTTGTTAGTCCATTATTAAAAACTAGTTAGACATTGTTTGATAACAAATTAAAAAAAAATAATTCGCCTAATTTTTTACTAAAAAATTAATATTAATTATTTTACATTATTATTAAATTAAATTATTATAAAAAATAATTAGTTTTTTAAAATTTAAATTATTAGAGGATCAATTTTATTAAAAAAATACTAGTTTATAAAAATGGTTCGCTAATTTTAAATTTAACCTTAACTTTATTATTAAATGCACCTTTATTTTCAAGTGTATGATCAATTATATTTGAAGTGCATTTGTTTCGGAATCAGAATCAGTATCATCCTGTCCTAACTAGTCTACCATCCAAATGTTTAAAAAACAGTCAGACTATCTTTACGTTATTTTAAAAAGTAAATTACTATACTATCCTTACATTTATTCATTCAAATCTCAAAAAAATAATATCCTCGAGGGCATAAAGGTTTAAAAAAAATTTAAACCATTAACTAGCTAGACTGGCATTCAAACACCAAAAATTTGATCAGACTATCTTTTGTATTTTAGTCTTGATCTTAAGTTTAAGCTTGACCTTGATCTCGAACTAAACGATACCTCATTCTTTCTGTTACCGAGAAACATGCATTGTTACCATACAAACCAGAAATAATAGAAACTTAATCTTTTAGAGGAAAAAAAATTAAGGTTTTCTTTATATATCCATTGATCTAATTTTTATATACTTTTATAAAAATTATAACTTTCTACATATCACTACAAAGATAAAATTTGTTTGAAGCATATCTTATATTTTTCTGAAAAAAGTAAAATTTTTTCGGTTATCACTCTCAAAAATAGTTTCAAGGATATATAAGATATTATAATTTTATAGAAATATACAAAAAATTAGGTCACTTTCAATAATATATCGGAAAAAAATCCAAAAATTAACCACAAACTTTCCCACAACCTTATGCAAATATCAATATCACAGGGTGTTGTTTGCAAATATCATGAAACATTGGAGATGAAATATCTTCTTCCCGTGATGTTCAAACACAGGGGACGTGTTTGTTTTTTATTTTCCAATATTTTGATATACTCTTGCTCTTTGTTTTGCATATTTAGGGTTTCCTCTAGAGTGAAACAAGTGGGCAGTGTCCTTTTATTTGAGTCTTACAATCATGGGGTACCCTACAGGTTCCTTTCTAAGTTGTATAAATATAGGAATAATTAATTTCTAATTGCATATGATTGCTGAGAAAACATGGATGATTGGCAGTATGATGGCAAAAGATCATTCACTTTTTGCTTATTTTTTCTTAAGCTTAGAGAAAACAAATAATTTTATTTTGTTCTTTTTTTTTCCTAATTAAAATGTAATGTCATTTGTTATTTTCCATTTTGTGGTTATCTTATCATGGACCTCGTGTTCCTCTTTCGTACTCAAATTCTAAGTCAATCACAAAAATATAAGTTTAAAAAGTAAGGCAATTAATTTTGAGCAATTAAAATCTTGTTGAAGATTCACCACCCAGGCTAATTGTAAAGATAAAAAAAATAATTTCTCAAAAAGTCAATCTTAAAAGCAAAAGGTCACCTCTTGAAAAAAAAAATAATAAAGTCCCAAAAGTATGAATCTCATCTAAAAAATAAAATCAAGAGAAACAAGTTTAAAGAGTAAGAACTAGTTGATTTTTACAAGCTTGTATGAGTCCAAAAAAAATGAGAGACAAAAGGCAAGGGAGAAAATGTCAAAAAGGGAGTACATTAGATCACTTGCTGGAATTAAGATGAACTCAATCACATTTCGATGCATTACGAACTAAGAAAGATTGTCCAAAAATTAAATACCAATTGATATTTGTGAATAAGTAAAATTTAGAAATTGAGATCAAGGGATATTTGAAAATCAAAGTCAAGCCGAAGTAGGTTGATCAATCATAAGAATATGGTAAAAAAAAAAAAGAAGAGAAGTCACCTATATGAGTTCCCAAGGAAGACATCTCACTAGAACAAAAGTAAGAGGATAAACTTGTTAGTCAACCACCCACAATCTGAGATAAAAATATTTTCAAAACTCAGACAAACCCGATCAAGTAGGAGAACACAACCAAAGATAATAACTGAGTTTGTGTAGTCACACAAAAGAAAAAAGCGTTCATTCACATCTTCATTCTTTTATATGCAAAAAAATAAAAAACTATATAACTAGTTCTTTTATGAGTATATAATTATTGAGGGAGTCCGAAAGAGTGTTAAACCAAATCAATGTAGTGTCCCGGATATCAAACTATCCCAAAAGCTTAAGTTAATGGGATATGAGTCTTTTTCACTATATATATTGGACTCTATTTATCTAATATCCGATATTGGACTAATTTATCACACTTGACATTATAATAATCTCTCTCTTCATTTATAATTTAACCACATCAATTTTAACACTCTTAATCAAGAACTCTTTTACTCGACCAGTTCCATCATATGACCCATACTAACGAGTTTTTGTTTCATTCTTTTGATTTTTTTAAGAGAGACTAACATGCGACTCAATTCAGTCGCATTATCACGGTAATTTCGGTCTTAAGAATTTGCACAGCTTCAAACCTGAAGTTCTGATACCACTTATCGAGGGAGTCCGAAAGAGTATTAAACCAGATCAATATAGTGGACCGGATACCAAACCATCCCAAAAGCTTAAACTCATGAGATATGAGTTTTTTTTCACTATATATATTAGACACTATCTATCCAATATTCGATGTGGGACTAATTCATTATACTTGACATTATAACATATAACTCAGGCATGCATATCAACCACAACAACTAAGATAAAAAATGGTCATAGAAACATCACTAAAAGCGGTGATGAATTGACTTGACAAGAATGGGAACAAACTCTGGCCATCGATCAAGACAAAAATAATAACAATTTAGATCATGTGTGCATACAGAAGAACCCTACTACCCTGATGCTGAAGTGAGGAATCCAAAAAATAATAAAAAAAAGGGAACCATTTGCTAGGTTGCAAGCATATGAAACAAAAAAGATACCAAAGTTTTAGCATAAAATAGACACCTAGCTCACATATGAAGCCATTTATTCGCCAAGAAGATGGCATATGAAATTAAAAAAAATGCTACCTACCTGGTGTATGAAACCAAAAAACCAAAAAGAATATATGCCAAGGAAGTGGCATATTGAACCAAAAAATCAAAAATATATAATAAAAAGAAAAATAAGAAATCAGAATTTGTCCTGCTTCATTTTTCTTTATGGCATAGGTGTGATCGATGTTGCCTTTATGGGACTAGTGATGTAGCTTTTGTACGATAAGATATTGGTTGGTGGGTCAGATCTACTGATGATGAAATGTAGATTTTGTTGGTCGGATTGTCTGTGCAGATCTATTGATAATTGTACTCAAACTCTTTGGATTTTGGAGAAATCGATGAGTCTTTTGTGTGATCAGATATAGACTATATGGTGGACTATTTATGTATCGTCTGCACGATAGGGTACAAGTCGTTGCTCAAACTTATGAGAAAGTGTTTCCTAAATTTTTTTAAGTTTTTTCTAAATTGTTTTTGATTTTTCTAATCCAACTAGTAGTTGACAATTATTTATTTACATTAAGAAAATTTTATATTCTTAGAATTATCATCACATTGTATTTACCTCAATATGCATATATTTTCCTAAAGATCCTCAAATGCCACATAAAAATAAGCTAGTACTTAATCACCTGACATTTCAATCCTGACTAGCTTAACAACTTCCAATATAGCTATTTTCTTACAAAAATAACAATGACAAAAGTCTCCACTAAAAATCCTCAAAATTACTTTTGGATTACAAAAAAGCAAAGTATCTTACACGTGTCCCCATTTGCTCATTTTTTATTTTATCTAAACTACGCTGCAATTTGAGTTGAAAATCCCTACTGAAATATCTACTAACTTGCTGTAGAATATTTATTGAAAATAGTTGGCGTCTACAAGCTGAAAAACCCTAACCTTCGCTCCCCAAAATTTGGTCAAACCCTACTTAAAAATAAACATAAATAAAAAATAAAAAATAAAAAAGGAGCATGTACTTTATACACCAAAGACATTGTATATGGGACAATCCATATGCTAGGCTCCTAGTGAATGAACTAATTCATGGTCTATACGCCATCCATCTGGTTTATGGGTCAAAATATATGTCAACTAGCTGGCATATGACCTAAATCGCATGTCAACTAGTTATGGTGTGAAACTTTTAGTGGAGCCCACCTTTTTCTCATCCAAGTTTGCAAACAACTCTTTTCCACGGACTTTCACTATGAATTAATCTTAATTATTAATTTTCATCAACCAACATCTATCAAATAGCCCACCAAAATTTTTAGATACTCAAATTGGACCCAAAATTCCAACAATCCAATATCAATAATCTATGAATCCAAATTTTTAGTTAAATTTGTATCATACATTAGTCCAAAAATTTAGTTACACATTGACTATTCGAAAAATATGATGCCTATAATATATCTATATAAATAACCATGTACCCCCATAAAAATCATTAAGTCCTTACTACATCAAGTTTTTAGAACAAATCTTCTCATAAGACAAGTAACTTGGAGATTCAATACTTAACTACGAGCTCTTGAGGTATAAATTATCAAGTCAAGAAAGTTCAAGCCCTCATACAACTCAGTTTTTGGAGAGGAGTTCCATAGAAGGTGAAAGGGTTGTATGGTGTCATAATGCTCATCCTTTCTTTTCTTTTTGCTTTTCTTAGACTTTTATATTTAGGTTAAATTCATAATGTAAAAATTATCATTATTACTAATTTATAATTTTATTATTTAGAAAATCTAAAAGGGATTGAGTAGAGACATCCCACTATGACCGATAAACTTTTACCAATTTTTTTTGCTTGATTTCTTATTTATTATTTATTTAATATTGTACTCTAAAAATTTATGAACCCTCTTTTTCGTATGTAATGCAAAAGTAAACTGCAAACTATTAGGGAGAGTATATCTTAATCTAGTGAGAATACTCTTAATAGACATTAAATTATTTCAAAAATTTAAACTAATGAAATATCGGTATTTTCATTATATATATATCGGACTTTATTTATCTAATATTCGATATGAAAATAATTCATCATACTTGATATTATAAGAGAGATGTAAAAAATAATCGATAATTAAATGAATTATATGTAATTTTTTAGTTTATTAAAATATACATTTTTTATTTCAAAAATTTACAAGGTGGTATGTGCAATACATCCTAATTAAAAGGGTTACAAAACATCTTGCTCTGAAAAAAATGACCATTTCCACCAATTAAAAAGGGCCCTATATTTTCCCTTCGATTTTGTTGACATCCTATTTGATTTCGGTGTTGGCGGTACATCAACTTGGTAATCTCAACATTTGAGGGAAAGAAACACACCGAGTCCAGAGCAAGTGGGTGACGCGCTACAGTCCTCGATGGGTCCCTACGCGGCCACGTGGGATGGCGGTGTGGCAGCACTAATGGTGTACGCTGTTAGGGGCTCACCATCCCCCTTCTCCAAGTGCAGCTCCTCTACAAAATTTGGTGCACCTACTTTATTATTATTATTTTTAAGAAATGTTGTGTGTTTTCGAATTTTGCATGTCAGCCCCTCGTGTTTGATGTTTTTGTGAACAAGTCCCAGGTTGGAGTCGATGAAAAAGGGGCTTGTTTGGGACGTCATCATCTCGGCCCATTACACGACAATGAGATCTGACCGAAGGCGAGCGACTTAACCAGCCTTCTCAGTTTATCTCTCTCTCTCGCTCTCTCTCTCTCTTTTTTTTTTTTAATATGGATTTTTTTTTGTTTTATTGCTTTTTAATCATTGGTAGTAACAAGCATAGGTTTTCTTTTTGGGAGATTTGCTTTATTGACCACAATTAATTATAGAAAAATTTGCATAAAGCAGATGTTATTTTGTCAAAAATACAGAAAATTTATTATCGAATGTTGCTAATATTTTAAAGTCAAATAATCGTTACTGCAGCAAAAGAGATGTGACTGTGTTCAGACGTCCTTCAACCGTTTGTGATGGAGCATATTCCAAATCGAATTTTATGGGATAAACACAATACCACATCCATAAATTTATAAAGTAATCTAATTAAAATTCGAGTACATTAACATGGGTGGAACAACCATTTTAGGGTTGATTTATTAATAGTTGTGTAAGAGAGGCTGAACATGGATTGTCTTTTGGCGGACCTCCAGCTGCTATTTCTTATAATCTTTTCTATAAAAAAAAGCGAAAAAAAATTGGCAAGTCATGCTATCGAAATTTGAAATACAATTTCGATTGTCCCTATTTGCTATACGTTATTTCATCGACTGGGATTTTGAATGATGATAATGTGTTTTTTAAATTAAAATTATTTCTATCCCAATATTTCCTAGTATCATATATGGATAGCAAAATTCAAATCGTAGGAATATATTTCTATAATAATAATAATAATAATAATAATAAATATTTATTGATGTGTCAAAAAATAATATTAAATCAAAATCGAATCTCATGGTAAATTGGTGAGCATGCCAAGTCGAAACTGTAGCCATTGGTTTCTCCATTATACCTAGTATTACACAACTAAATTCTTAATTTGTATTCATACTACATGATAGCACTAAATACCATGTATATAGTTTGCCAACCCACATACGAAATTCCACAAAAGAAGGATAATAAGCACACAATAATATACATGAATCTTTTCTAACTCTTTTATTTATAAAGAAAATTTATAATAGCCAAGTGCACACAAGAGTTTATCACAACTCCTTCTGTGTGTTTCTTCCATACTTAGCCCACATATAAATTTATATTCATGGATGTAACCAACACCCATGGCTGCTTTTTGCAATATACATGTGTGTAAACCACCTGTCCACTATCTCTTATAAATACTCCTTGCAATCTAAGTGGCATCACCATATCCACAATGTGCTTTGACTATTTTTTGCAGTCCAACACCATGTCCACATATACTCTAGCTATCCCTCTTACAATTCATGTGGTATCACCATATCAACATGTGGACTATTGTTGCTCTTAGTAATTTAAATGTCCATGTCCACCTTGCGCGTGTTGTGCACATGTTGAATTGTGCTATACGCACTAGCTATTCTTGCAACTCCTCAGTATGTATTGTGTACCGAGCCATATGCCCATGTCATGCTACATTGTGTGCTGTCCCCATATACAACAACCTTGGAGATGTCCTACCTATCTCTTTGATCATGGGTTCCATGGCACAATCCTTGTAGTGACACATGCTATTTACTTTTGGGGAAACAAACTACGTCCTCATCAAATGTGACTCAAGATACTCCTTGATTTGGCTTTCAAACTACCACAAAGTGACATCTTGTTCTTGTATGACATTAACTTTGGTGTTGCCTTTCTACATCACAAGATAATTGGTCCATTGATTTTTCTTGCTCCCATGGATCAAGGATCTTTTCAACCTCCTTATTGAATTACCTTTGGATCACAGGAGGAGCTTTTTGTCTTGCTATTGGTCACCCTAACAAGTCCTTGCTAAAAGGCTTCAAGAGACTTATATGAAGGGTGGGATACACCTTCAACCTATCAAGTAGCTTCAATTGGTAAGCTATGTTTTCCACTCTCTTCATGCTTCAAATGGACCAAGTCCCATGTACGGTCTTGCTATTGATTTTTTTCCATATTTGTGGGGTTAACTTCAACAACACCATGTCCCCCACTTTGAACTCTAAGGATTGTCTATGCATATTAGCATACTTCTTCATGCACCTTGGTGCCTTGTGCAAGTTGTCTCGTGCTTGCTCCATTAGCTCTTACTTCTCCCTTACAAAGTAATTGGTTGCAAGGTATTTATCTTGGTTTTTGACTTGGCCACCTTTAGTAGTGTTAGGGTTGTTGTCCCATTGAGCTATATCTAGTAGCGCTGCCCAATTTTTCTGGCTGGCCATGATGTAATACTTCAGGTACTCCTCCATCAGGGCATTTATCTTTTCCATCTAGCCATTAGTTTGTGGATTGTTAACTATGGAAAATTTTAACTCAGATTCCATCAAGTTGAAAAGTTTGTCCAAAACTTGCTAGTGAATCTTCCATATCAATCACTAATAACGTCTCTAGGGACACCATAGTACTTTACCACATATTTGAAGAACAATTTAGTTGCGATGTCCACTAGTCATGCATCTAGTGCAGGTATGAACACTGTATATTTCAAGAATTGGTCTACAACCACTTGCAATGAACTTATCCCTCCTACAATAGGAAAACCAAAAATATCATTCATGGAGATAGATTGCCACAGCTTCTTAGGAACAGGCAGAGGTTGCAGTAGCTCCACCTCCTTCTTCCTTTCGATCTTGTCAAGTTGGCATACAAGACATGTTTGCATATACTTCTCCACATCATCCCCTATCTTCAACCAATAATATGGCCTAGATAGGAGGGTCATATCCTTTTCACACCATGATGTCCCACCCATTGAAGATCATCAGTTTCCCTCAACAACTCATGCATTAGTCCTCCTATGTTGGGGATATAGAGCCTACTACCCCTAGCATATAACATGTTCTTATCAAACTAATAGTATCATACTAACCCTTCACATACCTCCTTCTTGAGTTTGTCATATACATGGCCCATATTGGCATGCTCCTTAACCCTCTTGAGTAGGTTTGTTTGTACTTTTGTATGTGCAGCCACATAGCAAAGCACCTCTTACCTACTCAATGTATCTACTACTCGGTTCTGCTATCCGAGTTTGCGCTCCCACATGAAGTTGAACTTGGCCAAGAACTCTTGCCACCTAGCCTACTTGGGGTTCAGCTTCTTTTGGGTTTTGAAGTAGGTGCTTGCCACATTGTCTGTCACCACATAAACTTCACTCCTAGTAAGTAATGCCTTCAAGTGTTCAAGCTGTGCACCATTGTCATCATCTCCTTCTCACGTGTAGAGTAGCATTATTCTGCATTCTTGAGTTTGTGGCTCTTAAATGCTACTGGGTGTCCTTTCTAAACAAGGACTCCACCAAGGGCATGATAAGAAGCATCTGTATGCACCTCGAAAGGCAACTCAAAATTAGGTAGTCACAATACTGACTCTGTTGACACTACTACCTTCAACTTGTCAAATGCCTCCTAGAATTTGTCTATCCATGCCCATCTCTGGTCTTTCTTCATTAAGTAAGTGGGCTTACCTTCTTTGAGTACCCTTGAATGAATCATTGATAATAATTAGTTAAACCAAGCAAAGAATGGAGGTCGAATGGAGGTCAGATACCTTTGTAAGTGCCACCCAATCAAGAATTGATTTGACCTTCATTTCATCCATACAAATGTGTCCATTGCTTACCCTGTGGCCAAGGAACATATCTCTTTTAGGCAGAACTCACATTTCTCTTCCTTCACAAAAAGCATGTACTCTCTAAGAAAGAGAACACCTTCCTCAAGTGGTTGACATGGTTCGCCAATGTTTTTCAGTAAATGACAATGTTATCTAAATATACCACCATAAATTGATCCAAGAACTCGTACAACATGCTATTAACCATGTTGCAAAAAGTTGCTGGTGCATTTGTTAAGCCAAAAGACATAACCAAAAACTCAAATGAGTCATACCTTGTCATGCAGGTTGTCTTAGCTTTATCACCTTCAGCAATCATCACCTGCTAGTACCTTGATAGTAGGTCCAACTTAGTGAAGTACGTTGCTTTCGCTAATCAATCACATAAGTTAGCCACGTTGGGTATCGGTGTTAAAGTAGTTTTTGTAACCCAACTCTAACTTTAGATTTGACAAAAATTATGGGTTAGACTTTGAATTCGATTTAGGCAAGTAGGATCCAATTAGGAACAAAAAATGATTGAAAAATTGAGACTAGGTAAGCCCATATTCAGATGATGGAACATTGGAGGTTTGGGCACTTGAACCTCATAGACAGATGTGATTTGTTGATTCAGAAATAAATTCTTCAAATCTATCAATGATCAACAAGATTTTTTTTCAAATAAGAAAAGTTGTAATATTGAAATATATCAATATGGGATTCAAATATGAAGCTTATGGCAAGAGGATGCCCATCAAATCTCCAATTTGGGCAAGTAGGATCCAATTAGGAATAGAAATTGATTGGAAAAAATTAAGCCCAAATCAGCCCGTGTTCAGATGACTGAATCTAGAGGTTTGAGTGTCTAAACCTTATAGACTTCTTTTTGAATCCGGCCCATGTTTGGGCGCTTGAACCTTACAGATTGGAAGCAATCTATAGAAATGAAAATAAATCTTTTTAAATCCATTAAGATTGATGAGATTTCAAATAGGGAAGGTGTAATTTTCGAATATATCGATATGAGATTCAAATATGAAATTTATGGTAAGAATATATCCATTAAATATCCCAATCAAATCCTAAAACTAAAATTAGAGATCCTATCAAAAAAAGGGACTAGGATACATGAATTTCATAAGAATTCATAGACGATCCCTAGGCAATTCCTGCATAAATTGAAGAAGTAGTTTTGAGGAAGATCTCATCATCTAAGAGGATAGCAAGAAGGTGTCAATAAGGGATAAAAAAGTATAAGATTTCATCTCGTTCTTCATCTTTTCTTTCATTATCCCCTTTTCTCTTTATTCCCTATGAGGTCTTTATTTTCTTGCGCTTGTTGTTGCTCCTATCCCCTTTTCCTCAAGGCTTGCAGTCACTTGTGGCCTCATTCTCTACCAACCATCACACATTCTTAGTAGTCCAAGTTTAGATGACCAAACCTAAAAGAATGGGTCGTTCAAACCCCATCATAGGTCTCTCTTTTATTTATCAACATCGCAGCCATCTATGGCTTCACATTGGAGGCTCTCCAACAATATCATGGCCACTTGTGGCCTCATTTATTACCATGGCATCATGTCAAAGAAGAATCAATGATGAAAAACTCTTGGATTGACAATGAGGATAAGAGCGAGAACATGAGCAAGAATAAGAACAAGAATAAGAGCAAAACAAAACAATAATAGTAATGATAAACATTTTAAGAAAATAATTTAGGGCTAGCCTACAGTCTCCCTCGATAACCAATTGACTTAGGATCAGCCTGCAGTCTCATTTGAACATCAAGATGATTTAGGACCAGCCTGCAGTCTTATCTGATAACCAATCGACTTAGAGTTAGTCTACAATCTCACCTGAAAGTCAAGATGATTTATAGCCAACCTGCGGTCTCGTCCGATAACCAATCGACTTAGAGTTAGTTTGTGGTCTCACTCAAAAGTCAAAATGATTTAGGACTATCCTGTGATTTCGCTCGATAACCAATTAACTTAAGGCCAACCTACAATCTTGTCGAAAAGTCAAAATAGTTTAGGATTAGCTTAAAGTCTTGCCCGATAACCAATCAACTTAGGACTAGTCTATAGTCTGGCCCAAAAGTTTAAAGTCATCTTGTAGTCTTGCTTGATAATCAATAGATTTAGGACCAGCTTATGGTCTCGCCCGACAACTACTTTGAACTTATGGTTAGCCTACAGGCTTTCCAAAATTTTATTATGATAGCCTGAGGACCCTCAGATCAAATCGATTAACACAAATTAATTAAATTAAAGTCATTCAAATTGAATTTCAAATTAGACTTGAACCAAAGTTGAGTTTTAAATATTGAATTAAGTCAAATCCAACTTGACCCAAATTAAATTTTGAACATTGAATTAAATTGAATTGAACTCGATCCAAATCAAGTTTGAATATTAAATTGAATCAAATCAAACCTAACTCTAAGTCAAGTTTTGAATATTGAATTGAATCAGACTTAAATTAAAACCTAGTTTGAATTTCAAATCAAGTTAAACTGAATTCAAGATTGGATCAAACTTGACTGAACCTAAACGTGAACCAAAGCACATGTCAAGTCCAATCTGAACAAGTTTGAATAGAACAAAAATAGAGTCAAGCCGAATCCCACTGAGTGTGCTATGACAACACTTTAAGATTATGCCCAACCCTATAAGTAGTGGGTAAGGCCCATCATCCTAACTTGAACTAGCACTAGTTTGAATAAAGCTGAACAAGGTTAAACAAAGTCCCATTGCATATGTCACCAAAGACATCGGCAACACCTTAGACCCAATCAACAATAAGCCAGAGAAGTTATTGATTAATATAAGCTAAAATTGATGATCATTCTTCCAAACCAAGTAGGAGAAAAAATAGACTTGAACTGGCTTAGTTAGTCAACCAAGGTGCCTTGTTCTAATACTTTGACAAAAAGAAATTATTGCGTATGCCACATTGGCTATGAAAATATTTCAGAATTCATGAAGTTATCGTCAATGCTTTATTGGCTAATGAAAATATTCCAAATCAATAATGTCAACACTTATGACTCATAGGTTATGGAGATGCTTCAAATTCTACGAAGTCAACACCTAAGTCCCACGGGCTACGGAATACTTTAAACTTATGAAGTTATCACTTATGTCTTATTAGCTATAGAAACACTTCAAACTTATGAAGTTATTGCTTATGACTTATTGGTTATAGAAATACTTGAAAGTTAAGAAGTTATTATTTATGTCTTATTGGATATAAAAATACTTCAAATCAATGATGTTATCGCTTATGCCTCATTTGGCTATAAAAATACTTCAAAATTAATTAATTTATTACTTATGCCTCATTGGCCATAAAATAATTCAAACTCATGAAGTATCACTTATGTCTCGTTAGCTATAGAAACACTTCAAAATCTATAAAATTATTGCTTACATCTCATTGGTTATAGAAATATTGCAAAATTAATGAAGTATTGCTTATGCCTTATTGGCTATAGAAATACTTTAAACTCATGAAGTTATTACTTACGTCTCATTAGCTATAATAATACTTCAAGATCAAGGAGTTATTGCTTACGTCTCATTGGTTATAGAAACACTTCAAATCAATGAAGTTATTACTTATGCCTTATCGATTATAGAAACACTTAGAATTAATGAAGTTATCACTTACACCTCTTTTGGCTATAGGCTTCAAAATTAATGATGTTTTATTTCTTATGCCTTATTAGATACAGAAACACTTTAAACTCATGAAGTTATCACTTATGATTCATTGGCTATAGAAATACTTCAAAACCCATGAAGTTATTGCTTATGTCTCATCGGCTATAAAAATACTTGAAAATCAATAAAATTATTGCTTACACCTCATTGGCTATTAAAACACTTTAAACTCATAAAGTTATTGTTTATATATTATTAGCTATAGAAATACTTTAAAATCAAAAAGTTATCACCTATACCTCATTGGCTATAGAAATACGTCAAATCAATAAAATTATGGCTTATGCATTATCGGCTATAGAAATACTTCAAATTAATGAAGTTATCACTTACGCCTTATTTGGCTATAAAATTGTTTCAAAATTAATGAAGTTATTCCTTAGACCTTATTGGTTACAGAAATATTTCAAACTTATGAAATTTTCTTTTATACCTTATTGACTATAGAAACACTTCAAAACTCGTGAAATTATTGCTTACCCCTCATTGACTACAAAAATACTTTAAAATCAATGAAGCTATCACCTATACCTCATTGGCTAATGAAAATACTTTAAACCAAGGAGCTCTCACCAACACCTTATTGGTTAGTAAAAACACTTCAACCAAAAGAAGTTATCGCCAATGCTCAAGCCATTGGAAAGACTTCACCCCTCATTTTCTTTCCATGTCTCATAAGATAATACCACCAAATTAAGTCATCAACATCTGTCAATGATCAAGTCATGACTCATTCGAATCAGACCCTATGTGGTCTAGTGTATGAGAGTGGAGTAGTATCAAACATCAAAGCTTCTTCTTCACTTTTTTCTTCCCTTTACTTCTTTTATGTTTTCTATAATTTGATGCTAAAATTTGTTATGAAGTGAGAATATACCCTTACTTAAGCCATGTACCATTTTTTAAAATCAATCGAATGATTTTTTCTTTTCATTTGTGTCTCTATTTCATTAGATAGATTTTTTTTGCTTCAGGAGGTTCCTGATGATTATCAAGATCATTAACAATAGGGATTTGTACTTATTGGAAGTCAATATTTTCATAATAGCTAATAGCGTACTCAAATTAAAATACACCTTGATTTGTGATTCAAGGTGGCTCCTCAGGGTCTCCATCACTCTGGTCATGGAGAAATTGATCCCACAAATTCTGCTATATCCAGTGGGACTTAACTTCTCTTTAAAGTGCAAAAATCTAGCTAATATAGTAGAGATATTAATAAAGTAGAATTATGACTGAAAACTAACCAATTGTATTATCCTTTACAGAAGAAAGTATCAAATGGCATCAATAAAGAACATATCAATTCTAAGATATACCATCATCCTAGAGGCAAGATCAGCTATGCATCTACCAAAACCAATGGTAGCAATTGAGGTTTAAATTCAATTTAGAACTATCTCTAAGTCATCCATTTCAAGAAGGCACCTACTATTGGGCCAACTAAAATTAGTGCTATACAAAAAAAGCCTGCTTCTCACCTTTCATCAAGCGGACAGAAGCTCAATGTGGTCGTTCCTAATGAGAAGGGCCATTCAGATGAAAAGTCAGAAGCTATGCCTCAACTAGCGAAGATATTAGTCTTCTAAAGGGTAGGATTAAAAGGAAGCTCATTTTTTGATAGCCTCCACACAACTCCTAATAGAGGGTAAGTAAAAGCAAGTCTGAACATATTTATGGATGAGAAAGAACTCATCTTGACTATCACAAGCAACAGATGTGCTGTTGGGATTTTCAGCCGACTTACCCCTTGAATGAAGTTGGTCATTACCATCCTTACCTCTAATTCTTTTGCTCCATGAAACAACTTAAGGAAGGGTAGAAGCAAATCACAAGAGGCATAATCTTACCTCAAGGCTATGGCAAAAGGGCAAATCATTAAATGAAATAACAAGAGTCATCATAAGGTTGCAACTCAGAATGGGGACTTACCAAAAGAGATCACCCACACTGTTAAAGTCATTTCTCATCATAACTCTATGAGGGATCAAGAGCCTATACCTTAACTAGCTAAATGCCAAACGAAGGCTACAAGAGTAAGGGTCACTAATGAAGAAATTCAAGAAAAAAGGGCTCTTGTAAACCAATCCTTACTACCATGTCAAAAAGAAGGTAAGACAAATCGTTTCATGAGTAGGTTTTTGAATGAGGCAACCCAACTGATGGGAAAAGTTAGCCTTGACCCGAAAATCAAACCTAGCTCTCAAAGCATGAACTAGTATATCCTAACAGAAGCCTTGGTCATAATTGAAAGCTCCAATCAAGAAGTGACTATAGAAGTAGTGAAAGAACAACTGAGGTAGTAAGGAAAAGAGAAAGATGAAGCTTAAAAGAAGGTCATGGAGTTGATAAAAATGATACTATAAATGAGCCAAAAGCTCAAAAAGTTAGAATAATATCAACAGTCATCTCAAGTAGTAGAAGCAGCAGAAGGTGTATCTCTTGTAGATGAGATCCATGAAAATGTAGTCATTTAGAAGCATCTCCTACATCAGCAAGAGATACCCAATCCCCAATTTCAGAGATCGCTAATAACATGGAACTACTAGCATATATACAATAACAGGAGCAACAAATGGTGGCTACACAATTGAAACAAGAAAGTGAGATGGGTAAGATAAATGATGATGATAAATCATACCCTAGTTATCACGATCAAGTGCCATATCCTAGAGGCTATATGGTGCCTAACTTCAAATAGTTTAATGGCATGGGAAATTCTGAATAGCACATAGCTCACTTTGTGATATTATGTGGAGATTCAAGTAATAATTTCTCATCATTGCTCTATCAATTTTTAGCAAGCTTGATAGGAGTAGCATTCGAGTGGTATGCTAATTTGGGACTAAAATCCATACAAACTCATAAATAAAAGAAGTTTTTGAATTAGGTTTACAGGAGTCAGTGATAAAGTGACCATTACATACCTTATCTCAATACTGAATATGATAATGAATCAATCTTGGACTATATTACATGGTAGAAAAATCTCGACATTAAGTGTGAATAATCTATGAGGCAATTTGAGGCAGTAAATCTAGTTCTTGGCAACATAAGAAGAGAGTGGATGACATCCTATCTTAGTATTTCTTCTATCCACAACTTCCAAGACCTCATTATGCAAGTCAAGAAGTTGGAAAGGATTGGCCCATTAGTCTTACCTAGTTCATAAAATTTCAAACTAGAAAAAGACAAGACGAAGCGTAGAGAACCTTCTAAAAATGTAAGGGTGGCATTCACAGCAATCAAGTAGATAAAACCTCCAAATCCTATCATAAACAAGGGCATCTCTCAAAAATCATCAACTCTTAGAGGAGATGGTGAAGTGGAATGATCCGATGATTTCCAACAAAGGCTCAAAAAAATATTCTTTCAAAGGAGAAAGAATACTCAAAATCTTCTAAGATGTCCTAAAATTAGGTCTTCAATTGTCATAATGCAAAAGACTGAATAAAGCCAATAAGAAAGACCACCCAAACTACTATCTTTATCATAGAATATTGGGTCATACCATTGAAGATTAATTTGTATCCAAAGATTTGGTCAAAAAGTAGTACCAAGAGGGCAAGTTGACTCTTTCGCAGGTAGCTCTTTTCGAAACACCTAGAGAACACATCAATCACACTACTATGTTTAAAGAACATGAACTACTTGCTGAGTTCCTCTTCGAAAAAGAAGCACAACATACCCTTGAATAAGAGCACTTATGAAACATCCATGTTTCAAAAAGGCTGAAGAAGCTAATGAAGGAGATGACGTAAACCCTAAAGAGTCTAGGATGGTGATGAAGAAATCCTCATTGGAGCAAACTACCTCACCTACTTGAAACATCGAAAAGAAAAAGAACAGAAGCTAGAAGAAGAAGCTGGTTCAATTAGATGAATGCAACATTAAGAAATCAACTATCCAAGAATACATCGATGTTCTGGAGGAATATGTCCAAGGGGAAAGAAGCCAAATAACTCTTGAGGAGTTCCTCCCTGATAAACTTAAGAGTTTTGCTCAAAGGCTTTGACACTAGGAATCCGAAGAATAAACTTTGGCCAGCAACATGTGCTAACACTTTTATTGTTGGATGTCTACAATCAAGATACTTATTGTCTTCATCCCATCATTTCACTGATGATAAAATTCAGGATGCAAGGTGAAATGAAGTGAATAAATTCTTTGAAGATGTTGCTGATAAAATGAAAGATCTCATGGGCATCCTTGAGGGCTACTCCCGATATGACTATCTTAGAGAGTGATTCATGCGTAAATACGATTGTAGCATGCTCAAACTATAGTTAAATATTGTGCAAGAACTAACTTCAACTAATATAAAGTTTGTCAAGAGGCAAATGCAAATACTAAACAAGCACATATAGGATATGGCTGTCCACATGAAAAGTATGTCAAATACGACTACCATACTCTGTGAGAAAATCGAAAAGAGGGAAGAGCTACTAGTAAAGAAGGAAAAGTCACACAAAAGACCCTACAAGGATGGTGGGGAACCACTTACCAACCCTCCTCAGAGTCAAACTGATCACTCATACCACCTACTCTAGAGATGGGTCAAGAAAGGTAGATACTTTCAAAGATAATTATTTGGGTTTATGGCCTTTTGTTGCATAATGACTCATACATCTAAGGTAAATGCTAATGAGCAGCTATGCCAACCATCGTCAGGCAATCCAGCAATAAATGTTCAATATGCTAGGTTTCATGAGATCCCACTTCTAGAACCTATGGAAGGATGCACTCTACTGACTTTAGAGAAATTATGCGCACAAGACATAGATGATGAATATGAGCTATGTGTGAGTCAAAATAACTTAATAACTGCTCCGGGAGGCCCTACATCAACAAGTGCCAAAGAAAGAAGCAATCATTTAAAGAGAGGATTAAGTAGACTAATGCTAAAGCTTATTCTGCTCCCACATCAAACTAATATGAACATCCATGAAAAAAGTATCCTAAGTAAAAAGTTATGAAGAAAGTCGTGCTAACAGATGAAATAAAAGGGTTTATCTAAGGAGTCTCCAAGGATCTCTTTATAAGGAAGCCTCACATGCCTATTTCTGATGTTGAGTGGGACGATTGTTAGCCAATCACATTCTCTCAAAACATCTAGGGAACTGTCAACTAGGGCCAAGGATTCACTACCTCCTACTGCATAATCAGCTTTGGTAGCGATTTTGAAGAAGAACCCTATTAGTATCACAATGCCATATTTTAATTAAGGAGAATCAACTAAGTACAACTCTACAGTGGAAAGGTGTTGTCTCTAAGACAAGCTCCAATGCCTAGGGATAGGAACATTTCCAAGGACAAGGAGAAGGAAATTTAGATGAATGACGACATTGAGCCTTTGCAAGCTAAACTTACACTCAAGAAGGTGGAATATAACATAGCAGCTTTTCTCAAGAAGAGCCCTATCATACTAAGTGTGTTTGATGCCCTAATGATGTAACAAGAACTCAGGGAGAGACTGATGTATATCTTGAAAAATTCGGCTAACTATCAAGCATATTTTGCTGAAAAGAAGATGGAGGAGTCTTTGTATGCATATCAAACTCTTACCATCATATTGACAAATGATGACCTACTATCAAGAATAATAGACCATAATAGGTCATTGTATGTCACAAGGAACAATGATGGGATCAAGATCAATCATATCCTGAATGACTTAGGTTCTTCGGTCAATTTGATGACTCTCCAAATTCTAAGAGTTCTAACTCTGGATGTATGCCATCTATCGTCCGAGATTATAATCATCCAAGAGTTTAATCAGAATAGGTAAAGAGCTCTAGGAGCCATAACCATCCCTCTTAAAGTATACAAGTTGATGACAGATGCCAAGTTCTATATAATTGATACCAATGTATTATACAAAGCACTACTAGAGAGGCCGTGGCTATATGAAAATAAAGTGGTATCATCAATCCTACATCAATGCCTCAAGTACTTTGAGGATACTGAAGAATACTGAATTAATGGAGATTTACATCGTTTTGATGTTCATGAGGTATATTATGATGATACAAAATATTATCAAAGATCCTATGCTAATAGAGGATCTACTTCTATCAGTCAAGTAAAGAAAAAGATTGCTACCCTAACCTTCGCTTCTCCTAATATGGAAAGTGATATTGACTTAGACTCTTCAGATAAAGAACTTACTCAAATTTAGCTGGGTAATTACACCTCTGATGAAGATGACAATAGGGATCAAACAGAAACTACTCTCCTTGTTACTAAGTTCCATAAGGCTTATTTAAGCCGTTAGATAAGCTGACCATCAATATCATGGAAGAATCAATAACTTTCTACATTCCCCCATGACGCAAAGAAAAAAAGGAGATAATATTTTACAAAGTAATCCTCTGTGCCCCAAACATACATGAAATCCTAGGGACTAAGGATTCAGAGGATGATGGGAATTATCAGTCGGTAGTCATACTTAAATATCTCTCAAATTAGCTTCGTCAAATAATAAAGAAATCTGACTATGGACATCCCCAAACAAAGAGAGAGAGAGAGAGAGAGAGAGAGTAATTTCTTAAGAATCTATAGGATCCACCCCAGTGGTGTGCTTACATTCCTAGAAGAGAAAATAATAACACAAAAGGATTAAGGTATACCACTCTAAACATCCATAGATGCATTATGGTAACCATTGGACCTCTGTCTAAAGCTCAAGCTGACAAAAAAAATATATCAACACCCTCTGACACATGCACCAAGGTAACTACAACTCTCCAGATACCACGAGAAGGTGACATCCTCGGTGAAACTTCATCAAGACTAGAGGTAATAGAGCATGATACAACCAAAATATCCTTAAATGAATCTTTTCCAAATCTTACTCAACATGACCAACCAGTTAGTGAAGAAATGATCCTCAAACTAAAAGAAGCTCCACCAGAGCTTGAAGATGAGGGGTAAGCCATAGTTGATAAACTAATGGAAATCAACCTAGCCTCTGAGGAAGACCCCAAGCCAACCTTCATCAGCACTTAACTCTCAGAGAAAAGCCAAACTCAACTCAAAAGAAGTGCTTTAAGAGTATATTGACTACTTTGCATGGAGCTATAAGGAGATGTTTGGACTAGATCCTGAACTTGTAGTCCATAAGTTAGCCATCAATCCCAAGCTTCCACTTGTCAAACAAACATCTAGGAAGGTGAAACTCGACCTAGAACAGAAGGTAGTAGAAGAACCAAGAAATTGATTGGAGCATGCTTCATCGGGAAGAATAGTATAGATTTGGTGGCAAGACTTATGCCAGTCAAGAAGAAGAATGGCCAAATTCACATTTGTGTAGACTATAGGGATTTGAACAAAGGATTCTCAAATGATGATTTCCCATTGCCAATAATGAAAATCATGATTGACAACACAATTGACTTTGAGATGTTCTCCTTTATGGATGGTTTTTTAGGGTGCAACTAAATCAAGATGTATCTCAATGATAAGAAGCATACAGCCTTTAGAACACCAATTGGCATCTACTGCTACAGGATAATGCCCTTCGAACTCAAGAATATAGGTGCCACTTACCAAAGGGCCAATACCCAAATTTTCGATGACCTCATACATCAGGTAGTTGAATGCTATATGGATGACCTGTTAGTCAAAACCAAGTCCAAAGACAGACGCATCCAAGATATAAGAGTGGTTTTTGATTATCTTAGAAAGGATAACTTAAAGCTGAATCCTGTGAAATGTGCCTTCGATATATCATTAGGAAGGTTCCTTGGATTTGTTATTAGACACTGAGAAATTGAAATTGATTTATATAAAATCAAAACAATCTTGGACATGCCACCACCTAGAAACCTAAAGTAGTTGAGGTTATTCCAAGGCTGACTTGCATATATAAGAAAATTCATCTCGAAACTCTCTAGAAGATGCAAGCCTTTCTCCAAATTGATGAAAAAGGATACCCCATTTGGTTGGGATCAGGAATGCTAAGGAGCTTTTGAAGAGATCAAGTAGCATCTCTTAAAACCACTATTCTTGGTAGCATCCTTGCCCGATAAGCCCTTGATCTTCTACATGGCTACAATGGAAAGGTCTCTAAGGGCACTTTTCACCCAGAATAATAAAGAGGGTAAAGAAAATGCACTCTACTACTTGAATAGTATTCTAGTGGGACCAAAAGGCAACTACTCTCCTATCAAAAAGCATTGTCTGACGCTTATATTCACAATCAAGAACCTAAGGCATTATTTGCTTTCTCATCAAGTTATTTTAATATTATAAATTGATCCCATAAAGCACTTAATGATTAGGCTTGTGTTTACTAGAAGACTAATAAAGTGGGCTTAATCCTCATGGAATATGATGCTAACTTCACTCCCTAAAAAGTAGTTAAAGAGCAAGCCTTTGTCAATTTTCTCATAGCTTATCCAATAGCAAACAATTCTCCATTGAGTTACAAACTCCTGGATGAAGAGATCCTTTTGGCTGAAGAAGAGGAACCCTACTAGAAGCTATATTTTGATAGGGTATCATCCATCATACTAGGGATTAGACCAACATTTCCAAAAATAAAGCCAGCACGGGACTCATTTTTGTTACTCCGAATGGGGCATCCTATGATATTCCTATTTCCACTTAAAATCATGCACAAATAATGAAGTTGAATATGAGGTCCTAATTACAGGACTAGGAATAACCCTCAATATGAAATATCACACCTACATACTTTTGGGGACTCACAACTGGTCATCAATCAAGTCCAAGGAGAATATAATGTCCATAAATATGAGCTCTTGGAATACCATAAAAAGGCTCAAGAACTCATAGGGCCAATTCCACATGTTCAAATAACTAAGATTCCCTGGTCTATGAACATAAAGGCTAATTCATTAGCCAAGTTAGCCAAGAAATTGACTGATCTTGATTAAGGAGAAATTCTAATCATAGTCCATAATAGATAAGTGATAAGCTCAATTTTTAGCATCAAGTATGAAAAGACTAAATCTAAACTGATAGAAGAGGCTACAATTAGAGAATACCATTCATCAACTATCTCAAAGGTGGAAAACTCCTAGAAGATAAATCAACATGTATGCAACTCAGAAAAAGGGCCGCACACTTCCTCTTCATCAATGACACCCTTTACAGGATGGCTTTTGATTAACTACTATACTATCTCTCAAACAAAGAAACTAAAGCAGTCATGTATGAGGTGCACTCTGGGGTTTGTGGAGCTCATCAATCAAACCCTAAAATGATGATAAAGATCAAGCATATGGGCTATTATTGGCCTACAATGGTGAGAGATTGCATTGAACATGCGAGAAGGTGCCACCTATGCCAAGTTTACAGTAACTTCATCCATCAACATCAACATCCCCTACATCCAATAGTATCCTCATGGCCATTTGAAGTGTGAGGTATAGATATCATCAACCCAATTGAAGCATCTTCTTTCAAAGGTCACTGCTTCATATTGGTAGCAACCAATTATTCCTCTCGATGGGTTGAGACGATTCCATTGAAAGAGGTAAAAATGGATGCTATTATCTATTTCTTTCTAAAAAATATCCTATACTAATTTGGCGACCCTCGAAGGATCATTTCTGATAATGGTCTATCTTTCAAAAATTTCAAGGTGAGATGATTCACATATCATCATAAGATAGATTAGAGATATTTATCCATTATAATGCGAGAGCAAATAGCCTCGCTAAGGCATTCAATAAAATCCTCACCAAGATATTAAAGAAAGTCATCACCAAAAATAAGAGAAATTAGCATGAAAATATTTCTGAAGCATTAGGGGCTTATCACACCATATTTGAACCCCCCATGTAATCAATACTATATGCATTGGTATTTAGGATTGAGGCAGTCTTACCATTGGGATACAAATTCTCTCTCTAAGGATTGCTTTGCAAGAAGAAATTATAAAAGAAGATAACGTTCATCTTCATCTTGATGAGCTATACACTCATAGATGAAATAAGACTTACAACTTAGTAGGAATTGGAGATGTATCAAGTGCAAATATCTAAGGCTTACAACAAAATGGCCTGACTTTGATCCTTTCAGAAATGAGAAATGGTCTTCATCCTAAGAATACCCATAATCCCAAATCAGAGCAAGAAGGGCAATTTTGAACCTAATTAGGAAGACCCTTATGTCATTGAAAGGAAATTCAAAGGAGGGGTTTCCTACCAACTAATTGGTGATAAAAAGGAAAGCCTATGCCACTAATCAATGTTCAATTCCTCAAAAGATACTATGTCTAGGCCTCTGGGGGTAACAACAATAATAAAAAATATCTATGTTTTGTCTATAATGGAACATCCGACTTTTTTAAAAAGAAATGTCCAGTCAAATATGCACTCTATGTTTTGCGAGGCAAGCATGGGCATAAAACCCTATCCATTTTATGTCCCACTCAAGTCCACTTCTTGTGGTAAATCAAGCTCACTCCTTGTAGCAAAGTAAGTCCACTCCCTTCTGAAAAATCCCTTGTGGCAAATTAAGTCTACTCTCTTGTAGTAACTCAAGTCCACTCCTTGTAATAAAATCAAGTACATTTCTTGTGATAACCCAAGACCCCTACTTTGTAACTCAAGTCTATTCCATGTAGTAACTCAAAATTTACTCAATGTAGCGAATCAAGTCTACTCTCATGTAGCAAGATGAGTCCATCATCACGTGACAAATTAAGTCCATAAAAAACCTATCTTTCGGGATGGAGATGCAAGGAACACAAAATTATAAATGAAATTTAATGCAAAGGAATTCTATAAAGTAGTAATGATATTCCTGAATAAGATGGAAGAAAGAAAATAGGAGTTTTAGATAAAGAGAATAATGATAGTTCTAAAATACATAAAGCCTAGTGATGCTTCTCGACGGCTACAATAACATAATAGGTACTTGCTCATGCTTCTCCATCATCACTTAGGTAGGCAAGTGTCATGTTAACAAAAGGAATAGAAAATTCTCAAGATAAGAAGAAGATGACAAACCATTACCTAACATTGGCAATATGGATGAATACTCATGAGTCCAAATATCCCTTAGCTAAAGCATGTTCTGAGAACCACACAATACAAATCCTGACAAAAGTTTAGATATCTCTTACCATATGAGTTTGAAATATCATTGAGAGAGCCTCCAAAATCTTCATCTAGTTCACCTGAAATAGAATATGATTTCAGCTAGAAAGAAGAAAAAGCAAACATGGGTGAAGGAATAACCAATACTTGGAAACTCTATCCTCCCTTGGACACTCACTTTTAATGATGGCAAGCCCAGTTGGACTACTCTATCCAAATCCATGTCAGAAGATTGGTGCACTAGTGTCAGTGAAGGAAGGGTCACCCTGGGCCCTGTTTTCATGTCAATCATGTAAAACAAAGAAATCAGAGCTTGAGACGGTGTATGCGATGAAGTCAACCCTTATGCACTAGGAATAGGAGGGTTACGAGTAGATCAAGGTGCCTCTCATCTCGGACTCAATTTGGGACCTGCATTATCTCAAAAATAGCCATCATTGATCTTACAAGGAGGAATGGGCTTCTCCTCATTTGGCCCAAGATGAGTATATTTATGAACCGGGGCCTTCTTCACCTCTCGAGCCCTTTATTGCTTTGACCCCTTGTTGCTCATCACCTACTTTTTGTTGCTATGTGAACTAGACACACTCCTAAATAGAAACTCTAGATCAATGTGAAAAAACCCTCCTACACTATTAAACCATGTTGTAGCATATATACAAAGAACTTTGGCATCCCACTAAATATTAGGAATAAATACTCTTAATTATCTTGAAGATGAGTAAGATGTGACCAGTAGCCCACTAAATAACCTAGACATATTGGTGGTGTAGGAATAGGAACATTCTTAGGAAAGCCCTGTTCATATTTAAATTGCTGAGAGAATTGGTGTGGATTGTAAGACTCTATAGCTAAATGCTCCCCTGATGTACTCATAAGCCTCTAAAGATAATGAAAGATGAGTTGCATCCACCAGCATGTTAGAATCTAAAAGAGTGTAAGAGAAAGCTCATCACTCAAAGTTTCAAGGATCCCACACATGCATCCTAGCTTCTTCAAGAGTGAAAGTAGAAGCAACCGTATTCATAATCTAAATCATGTTAGGAACAGGGACTAAACTTGAGTAACATAGCCCTTAATTGCATCACTAGGATCCAACTCAGTATATGTCCTCTAAAAATGAGCATAAATTTAGACATAAAGAAAGTGGATGGGAAACCAAATTGAGGAATCATCTGGTCATCTGGGGTTGTCCAGCATCACTCTAAAAGCCATGTATATGGATCCAAGTATTGTAGGAGATAGAGTAATATTTTGTCCATGTGCCATCTTGTAAGCAATCACAAAAGTCTCCGGATGAATGTATTGCCCATGATGTGGCATGATGAAGTGGCAGAGCCACAAATAGATGAAAGCTGTGAAGTATGTCTTGGGGCCAAACTTTGGAAGGATGTCCCCCTGTCATATATATTCTTGTCAAATTTAGTTGGCTCACTCATCTGGGATATCTCATAGAAAAGCTCAACCCAATTATTGAAGTAAATCTATTTCTGATTATTCAGAAAATGAGCCACCATCCAATCATAAATCTTGAGGAGGTCATGTAGGGTGTAAATAAAATTGAGTGATACATGATAATTAGTAGGGACATACTCATCATAAAAGCTCCTAAGGATAAGAATGTTGGGTAGCTGTCTTATGTCCCATAAAAAATACCAACCTCGCCATATGGAGTATGAAAAGTGTTTGTGGTATGGTTTCACATTTTTACCACACTACATAAAATTTTGAGTGTTACTTGTACTGACTTGTAGATGTTATGACTCCTCCTAAGATACCAAAACCTGCGAGTTGGGCTGAAAATTGAGATACTACATCATCAACCCACTCTAAGTAATTTGGCAAAACTGGCACTGCTCTGATAAGTAGGAAGGATCATCCCCCAAGTAGATGAAAAGCCATTCAAGATATGGGCCCCAAAGGTTTTTGAAGATTCTTATTGTCAAGAATGCCCAAGAGGTTCCAACATGAAAGACTCACTTTGCCCCATCAGCACATGGCATCCCTCCTTTGGAATAGCAAGCAAAAAGATGGTAATTGTTGAACTGCATTGACTTTTGGTGCTCTTGATATTGGTGTGTGATAACCACTTTGGCATCAGTCCCCAAGATAGGAAGGAAGCAACATAGGGTCAAATTGTCTTCTTTCTCACTCCGAACTCTCTCGATCACAAGAGACTCCATAACACCTTTAAAAGGGAGGAAAGAAATGAATAAAAAAAGGAGAGTGCAGATTTATCACAAGATGACAAGAAAGAAAGTAGGGAACCTCACATGTTAGAAACTTACAAAAGCAACAAAAAGTCAAGAACTCACTTTTATTTGCATCCACTCTCCTCGCCAAGAAAACTCATAAAGTGAATGTGAACAAGATACTTTGCAACCCAACCTTGACTTTAGATTTGATAAAAATTAGGGTTAGACTTTGAAACCAATTTGGGTAAGTAGGATCCAATTTGAAATAGAAAATGACTAGAAAATTAGACCAAGGTTGGCTTATGTTTGAATGATCGAACATCAGAGGTTCGGGTGCCCAAACCTCATAGATAGGAGCGATCTGCTGATTTAGAAATAAATTCTTTGAATCCATCAAAGATCAATAGGATTTTATTTTCAAACAAGAAAATTTGTAATCTCAAAATATATCAATTTGGAATTCAAATATGAAGCTTATGGTAAGAGAATACCCATCAAATCTATAATTTGGGCAAGTAGGATCTAATTCAAAATAAAAAATGACTAAAACAATTGAGTCCTAGATCGACCTGTGTTTAGATGACTGAACCCAGATGCTCAAGCTCCCAAACCTCACAGACTTCTCTTTGAATTCATCCTATGTTCGAGTGACCGAACACCAATGGTTCAAGTGCCTGAACCTCATAGACTGGAAGCAATATGCAATAACGGAAATAAATCTTGTTAAATCCATTAAGATTGATGGGATTTTCAAACAAGGAAGGTGCAATTTCAAATATAAGATTTATGGAAAGAATATATCTATCAAATATTCCAATCAAATCCCAATAATCAAAATTGGAGGTCTTCTCAAACCCCTATAAAAAGGGGCTAAGGCACATAAATTTCATTAGAATTCAAATATGATCCTTGGGCAAATCCTACACGAATTGAAGAAGTTCTAAGAAAAATCTAATCATCTAGGAGGAGAGCAAGGAGGTGTTGATAAGGGATCAAAAAGACATAATATTTCATCTTTTTCTTTGTCATTTTTTCATTACTCCCTCTTCTCTTTGTCCCCCGTGAGGTCTTTACTTTCTCACACTTGTTGCTGTTACTACCCTCTTTTTCTCTAGGCTTGTGGCCACTTGCAGCCTCATTCTCTAGTAACCATCTCACATTCTTAGTAGCCCGAGTTTGGATGACTAAACCTAAAAGAATTGGGTATTCGAGCTCCATCACAGGCCTCTTTTTTATTCATCAACACTGTGGCCATCTACGGCTTCGCACTAGTGGATCTCCACTAACACCATGGTCACCCACAACCATCTGCATGATGGTGAATCCCCACCAATATCGTGACCATCAACGGTTTAAAATGTTGGCGAATCTCCATCACTATCACGGCCACCCGTGGCCTCATTCATTACCATGGCATCATGTTAGAGAAGAATCAATGATGAGAGCCTCTTGGATAGACAACGAGGATGAGAGTGAGAACAAGAAAAAGAACAAGAATAAGAACAAAATAAAAAAAAAACAAAAATATATTTTAATAAAATGGTTTAGGCCTAATCTGTAGCCTTGCTTAAAATTCAAGATGATTTAGGATTAGCTTATAGTCTCAACAGAGAGTCAAAATGATTTAGGGCCAACATATGATCTTGCCCAAAGTGAAAATAGTTTACGGGTAACCTGCGATCTCACCCTACAACCAATCAACTTTGGGCCAGCATGAGGTCTCATTCAAAAGTCAAAATAGTTTTGGGCCAACTTGCAATTTCACTCAATAATAAATTGACTTAGGGCTAGTTTATGGGCTCATCCAAAAGTCAAGATGGTTTAGAGCCAACTTATAGTCTTGGCCGACAACTAAATCGATTTAGAATCATCCTGTGGTCTTGCCTAAAAGTCAAAATGGTTTAGGGTTGGCCTGTAGTCTCACCTGATAATCAGTTTGAACTTATGACCAGCTTGTGGACTCACTATAATATCATTATGATAGCCCGAGGGCTCCCAAACCTAATTGGTTAACCCAAATTGAATAAATCAAAATCACTCAAATTGAGTTTCAAATCAAATTCGAATCAAAGTTGAGTTTTGAACATTGAACTGAGTCAAATCAAATATGATTCAAATCAAATTTTGAACATCAAATTGAATTGGATTGAACTCAATCTAGATCAAGTTTCGAATATGAAATTTTATCCAATCAAACCTAAGTCTAGGTCAAGTTCTAAACATTAAATTAAATCAAACTTAAATCAAAACCAAATCTGAATTTCAAATTAGGTCAAATCGAATCTAAGACCAGATCAAACTTGACTGGACTCAAACATGAGCCAAAGCATTGGTCAAGGCTGACTAGACAAGTTTGAATAAAACTAAAATAGGGTTGAGCTAGATCCCACTAGGTGTGCTAAATTTCTAGCAATACTCCAAGGTTATGCCCAACCCCATGAGGGTAAGACCATCATCCTGACTCAAACTAACACTAGTTCAAATAGAGTTGAACAGGGTCAAGTAAAATCCCACAGAGTATGCCACCAAAGCCATCAGCGACACCTCAAACTAAATTGATAACAAGCTATGGTGGACTATTGATTAACATAAGTGAAAATCACTGATCATTCTTCCAAGCCAAGTAGGACAAAATATGGGCTCAAACTCACTTAGTTAGCCAAGATGCATTATTCTAAACACTTTGACAAAAAGAAAATTATCACGTACATCACATTATCTATGAACATATTTTTAAATCAATGAAGTTATCACTGATGCCTTATTGACTAATAAAAATATTTCAAATTAATAAAGTCAACACCTATGCTCCATGGGTTATGAGGATACTTCAAAGTCCAATAAGTCAACACCTATGTCCCATGGGCTATGGAATGCTTCAAACTTATGAAGTTATCACTTATGCCTCATTGGCTATAGAAATACTTCAAACTCATGAATTTATTGCTTATACCTCATTGGCTATAGAAACACTTTAAAATCAAGAAGTTATTACTTATGCCTCATTAATTATAAAAATACTTCAAATAAATGAAGTTATTGCTTATGCCTTACTGACTAAAGAAATACTTCAAATTAATGAAGTTATCACTTACGCCTCATTTGGCTATAGAAATACTTCAAAATCAATGAAATTATTACTTATGCCTCATTGGCTATAGAAATACTTGAAACTTATAGAGTTATCGCTTATGCCTCATTGGCTATATAAATACTTCAAAACCCATGAAGTTATTACTTACCCCTCATTGGCTATAGAAATACTTCAAGATCAATGAAATTATCCCCTATGCCTCACTAGATAATGGAATCACTTCAAACTAAGGAGTTATCACTGATTCCTTATTGGCTAGTGGAAATACTTCGACCAAAAGAAATTATTACCAACACGTAGGCAATTGGAAGCACTTCATCTCTCATTCCTTTTCCATGTCCCATGAGACAATACCACCAAATTAAGTCATCAACATCCACTGATGATCAAGTCAAGACCTATCTGAGTCAGACTCCATGTGGTCTAGCACATAGGAGTGGAGCAACAACACACATCAGAGCTTCTTCTCCACTCTTTCCTTCCCTTTACTTCTTTCATATCTTTTATAATTTCATGATGAAATTTATTATGAACTGAGGGTATGCCCTTACTTAAGTTATATACTATTTCTTAAAATCAATTGAATGCTTCTTTCTTTTCTTTCGTGTCTCTATTTCATTGGCTAGATTTCTTACTTTAGGAGGTTTTTGATGATTGGTAGGGTAATTAATAGTAGAAGCTTATACCTATTGGAAGTCAATATTCCCACAACATCTGATAATGCACTCAAATTAAAATTCACTTTGATTTATGATTTGAGATCACTGTTCGGGGTCTTCACCACTCCTAGGCCAATAAAATCAATCCGATAATTGAGTACTTATTTTTGATGGTCACCTTGTTAAGCACTCGATAATCCATGAACATATGCAAGGATCCATCTTGTTTCTACTGAAATAACACCAAAGTGAAGGGCCATATAGGCTTTGGATAATTAAATCAGTCTTGCATCTAACAACTTATTATCTTTCTTCCTCAGTTCTACCAATCCCTTAGAGGCTAAATGATAAGAGGTTATGGTTGGTGGCTTTGCACCAGGTTCCAACTTAATCTTTGGTCGATTGCCCTCCAAGTGGGAGTTCGTTAGATAGCTTTGTTGACATTAGATTCGCATACTCCATCAAGAATGTTACAACTTCATTAGGTAGCTCCATGACCTGATCCAACTTGATCTCTATCAATGTTGCAACATACGTAGTCTTTCCTCTCTTGGCTCCTACTTTCAACTATTATGGGGATTGCATGCTTGTTGTTGTTGTTGCAATTGTCCCCACGTATACTGCTTGAACAAAACATGGTGCACTTTCTACAACAATCATCATACTCGATAGGTGAGGCATAAGTGTTGAATTTTCCTGCACAAAGAAGTCTATCCCTAGGTTAAACTTAGACTCATCAATAGTCGAGACCATCAGGTTGATCTTGCCCTCCCAAGCACCAACTTTGGGAGAAGTGGAGGTGACACCATGGATGGGGATTGGCTCAGAATTCACTGCCTTCACATTGCACCTATAAGCCAAACTCACCAATTAACTGATGAGAGACAAAATTGTTGGTTGCCTCAGTGTGTAGCATCACCCATATATGTCTCTTGTTGATCTACACCAAAGCATACATCAATTCCTTGCAAGGTGTTATTTTTCAGCTATCACCATATTGAGTAGTTGAAGGGGGTTCATCATTGGTGTGATAGTCACACTATGCTCTTCTTTCTTGATCTCCTGAAGTGCCCAAGAAGGTAGCTTTTCTCTCTTTAGGTACTCCCTCGCCTGACGAGGGACACTACAAATGAAGAAACCTTGGTCCATTCAAGTGGACTGCATCTTAGATTGACTTGGTTTAGCAACCTTCATACTTTTTCCCTCAAGTCTCTTGCCATCTTGCTTGCGTGCTTCATTTTCTTGCCATCAAAACCATTTCAAGTGTTATAGGAGCTGGAAGACATCATCTTGAAGTCCACCAAGACCTCAACAGTAGCGATAGCTGAAAGAAGATCCTTCACTCCTTGCCTTCAGAGTTCGGCTTGAGCCAAGGGTTGCAAACTTGAAAGGAAGTTGAACATCTTATCCATATTGGGCCTATCATTGATGTCGAGCATCAACAAGCTGAACTCTTGCACATAATCATGTATCAACCATGAATGTCATAGCTTCTTTAAGGATTCCCATGCAATCTAGGCTGTATTGCATGGGATGAACTACTCCTTCAGTTCTAACTTGAGTGCTTCCCAACACTCAATCTGTAGCCAGCCTGCTCAATCATCTCCATCATTTGGGTTCACCACCACAACTTAGCATCCCCAAAGAGGTACATGCTAGTGATGGTGACTCTATTCCTTTCATGAATGTAAGTAGCTTTTAGATACTACTCCATATCCCATAAAAAGTTCTCCAACTCCTTGGCATTCCTCCACCCATTAAACATATGGGGTTTGGGGACTTTTACCTTTGAAGGAGAACCATCTCCATCGGATGAGTTTGCCCTCACCTTTTTCACCAGTGCCATGTCCTCCTTGAGGGACTTTCTATTGGCTTTCACCATATCCACCAAGGATATGAAATCCTCCATGAGTGAAGCATGTCACCTATTGAAATTCTTTGCCATCTCCATATGGGCTAAACTGAGAGCATTAACCTACTCTAATAGATGAGCTAATTGCACTGTCAAATTTGCATGATCATCCATCTGAGACATTCTCACAATATCATTCAAACAAGTTACCCACTCCTAAAGGTTGTTATCGTACCCATGATAATGATCAACCTAGCTTTGATACCAACTGTTACATGGCTAAATTCTTATCTTGTATTCACACAATAAGATGGCACTTAGTAACCTGCACTTAGTCTGCTAACTCACACACAAAAGCCCACGAAGAAAGGATAACAAGCACATGATAATATACAAGAACATTTCCCAATTCTTTTATTCATAAAGAGGATTTTCAACAACTAGGGACACACAAGAGTTTACCACAATAATCTCTATGCATTTCTTTCTTGTTTAGGCTGCATATAAATATACATCCTAGATGTATCCAACACCCATGATTGCTTGTTTCAGTACTCATGTGTGTAACCACTTGCCCACTATCTCCTATGACTACTCCCTACAGTCCAAGTGGAATCACCATGTCCATAATGTGCTTTAATTGCTTCTTATAGTTCATGTGGTGTCACATGCTCACATATACTCTGATTGCCCCTTGCAGTCCATGTGGTATCACCCACATGTGGGCTACAATTGCTCTCAGCAATCCAAGTGTCCATGTCTACCTTGCACATGCTATGCACATGCTCCTTGTAGTCCAAGTGGCATCAACATATTCACAATATGCTTTGACTACTTTCCACAATCCATTTGATATCACCATGTCCACATATGGCTACACCCCTTGCAATCCATGTAGTATCACCATGTCCATATGTGAGATATAATTGCTCTCAACAATCCAAGTGTCCATGTTCACCTTGCATATGTTGTGCACATGCTAAATTGTGCTATATGCACTAGTTGTTCATGTAGCTCCTTGATATGTGCTATGTTGAGCCACCAATCTAGATCACACTACATGTTGCATGTTGCTCCTGCACACAATGGCTTTGGATATGTCCCACCCATCTCCTGGATAGTGAGTTCTGTGGCACGATCCTTGTGGTGGCACATGCCACTTACTTTTGCGGTGACACCTAGGCTTAGTAAGATCTTGGAGGACAAGTCTTGCAACTTAGACCTCAAAAGTCAAGCTTTGTGGCTCGACCATCTGAAGCCAAGCCTCACAACTCAAATATCAAAAGCCAAGCCCCAAAGCTCAAGCATCCGAAGTGAAGCTCTACAAATTGGCCATCCGAAGTCAAGCTCTATAGCTCGACCATTCAAAGTCAAGCTCAATAGCTTGGTCATTTGAGTTCAAGTCACCAATTTTAGCATACAAGAACAACCCAAGTCTATCAGGCTCCACAACTCAGCCTAGATAAGCCAATGATGCTCATGACATGCTATGTGAGTGCTTTGTATGCTTCCTTTATCCCCCACAAGTGATAGCCTCCATAGTACCCTAGGAGACAAACTCCTACAATGTGCAACCATTCTCTATGCCACCAACGCTGCTCCACCTCCTAAACTATATGACCAAATCTGCCAAGTTGTAGTACGAAACACTAGGCATAATTTTCAAAATACCCTTGAGTAACTTAGACACCTAGCATGATAAGGGATTCTCTCCTTCTTCCTCCTCAAGTTAAATTAGAAACTCTCCAAGCTCCCAGCTCTATCTAGAGCAACAAAATGCAATAAGGGTGAGATTTTGACTTAAGTATCAGAGCATCCTCCTCTGATCATCACCAAGCAAGTAGTTCTATTTTTTTTTGTGTAGGTTAGAATTAGCTAGAGAGGACCAGAAGAGCTCAAAGACTCGAAAGCAGAATTAGCGGATACAAAACTAATATTTTCATTGAGATCCACTAGAACATCCAATCTTTGGGTAGTTAACTTCAACCATTGCACTGAGACAATAGCATCCTAGGAAGCAAGTGATGACTAGCACATCAAAATAGATAGCATCATAGCAAACCTCCTAGAGCGATGCTTTGATCCTTATCACTAAGTAACAAGGACTTCACTAGAGTTGAGCCCTACCCAACTAGAGCTAGAGTAGGGGGCCTGAAATAATGAACCTATCTCCATGGGCAAGTTCACCCAGTTGACAGCTGAGATCTATGCCCTTGTTTAGCTAGTGAAGGCACATGCCCAGATAACACAAATGCATATACTAACTTGCCAGCCCCTACATGGCTATGCAGCATAGGAGGATCCTCAAAAAGAGGATAGGCCAAACCAGTAGTCATCAAGAGGCCACATGTGTCAGGGCAAAAATTGGCATGCTTGGAGAACTTCAGCATAGTTAGAAGGTTAGGCTCAAATTGATGCACCAAGAAAAAGCTACAAGCTATCCACTGAGATAGGTGCAACATGGAGCATGGAAGAAATGGAGAAATGCATTGCTTGAGACTGTGGAGATCTGTAGAGACTAGGCAAGCTCTGAGTAGTGCAACAAGCACACTAAGCTCATAGCTCATAGCCAAGCCTCTCCAACCCAAGTTTTGGTAACCACCCTGGGGGTCATAGGATGGGATCAAGGACCCTTTGTACCATATCAAATCGTTCAATAATAGCATGATACAGCATGGAGTGATTGAGAGCACCATGAGCAAGGCATTTTTGGCTACACTTTAAGGCTCGATGCAAGCATAGTTCTCTAGCCTCCTTGCCATATCGATGGAAAGCTTTGCCCACTTGGAGCATAAGTTCATGAATTAGTTTGTCTCTCTTATCCTGAGGCACCAAGACTCATCCACCCTGTTGGTGATATGATAGGCTAATGGAGATAACCTAAGGGATTATCGCTACTAATTCAATGTATCTTGGATACAAGTAAATGGCCTCGATAGTTCAATCACTTTAGTTGTTGCAATGAATGGTGTAAGGGTCGTCAAAAAAGCCTATGAGATGGCACGGTGGCCACCACGAATGCTCATCGAGTTCATGGAATAAGTCCATGAGCACATCAACATAGAAGAGATAATGGCAGCTCATCAAGAAGCTAATTGTCCTTGAGGCAGGAAAGAGAAGAGAGAACTACACCAATCTAAGCCCAAGAGGTAGAAGACCAAGTGATGGGACCACATAATGGAATTCTAGGGCTTCATCCTACTCAACCATCCTCGCATGTATATATTAGTGCAGATTGAGGATTGGGACTATTTGTGAAAAAGGTAAGAGTGCTCATGACAATCGGTGAAAGCAAAAATATCTCCACCTTCTTCATTGACTTTGTTCTAATGAGAGTCCACTCCCCTTATAATGCTACATTAGGCCACCCTACCTTGAACAAATTATAAGTGATAATCTCCACATATCAACTACTCCTCCATTTTTCCAATAAGTATGAAACTAGATAAGTGAGGAGAGATTGGGATATGGCATACCACTATTATGTCACATACCTGGAAGAACAAAAGATGCAAAGGGGAAAGAAGAAGGTAGAAAGCGAACCTCAGACCAGGCTCAAGGTAGTAGAGCAGCTAATGAGCATTACCCTAGATAAAGCAAAGGGCCACATCATCAAAGTGGGGATAGGGCTATCAAAGATGCTAGTTGTGAATCTTCAAAAGCTCTTATGTGTCAACAAGAACGTGTTTGCTTGGATAGCATACGATCTTTCCGAAATTGATCCATGTTGGCGGAGCACAAATTGTCAGTGCTCGTTGAAGTGAAACTAGTGAGGCAAAAGAAGCACCACTTCATCCCTGAGCATTAAAGAGTAATTGATGAGGAGGTGAAGAAGTGGGTTCTATTTGGGAAGTCCAGTACCCAAAGTGGCTTGCTAACATGGTGATGGTTAAGAAAATCAATGGAAAATGGATGATGTGTGTGGACTTTATAGACTTTAACTTGAATTGACCTATTTAATTAAATAAATTATAATTTGACTCAACTTGAATTGGTCCAATTGGTCCAAATCAACTCGAATTGACCCAAATAAATCTAAGTCAATTTGACATATTTAACAAATATTAATTTTTTTAGCATATTTTAAATAATTTAAATAATAATAATAATATTATTATTAAAAATTAATTGTAATAATAAAATACTTGATTTATAAACAATAATTTAAAAAATTATTTAAAAATTATTATAAAATAAAATATTAAAATAATTATAATTAGTTAAATTGGTAAATGAGTTGGCTCAATCCAACTCGACCCATTTATGACCCAACAAATAAACGGGTCAATCAGATCATAAATGAGTTACATGGGTTGAACCAATTACAATCTAAACCTTATTATAATAAACCTAAACCCATTTAGTTTAAATTGTGTTAATAGATTAAGTCATATATTGTCAGGTCTATTAGAACCTAAGTGATGGTAGACTCGGCCCCGAGGAAATGCCAAAGACTGAGGTGAAGTCTTGAAAAATCTATGTAGATAGGCAATCCTATGAAGTGGAAAGCCAAATAGGAGAGGTTTGCTAAGTCTAGAAGGGGATAAGTTCAAGCATTCTCTTAACTTCAAGTTCAAGGCTTTGAACAATGTGGCAAAGTATGAAGTGATACTTTTGGACTAAGGGTAGCAAATGAGGTTAGGGCCCTAAAGCTCAAACTCTATAGTGACTCAACTTATTACAAGCCAAGTACAGGAAACATATGAGGCTAAAAGCCCCCAATAGAAGAATATCTTTCTGAAATTTGCCAAGCCCTACTCATGTTTAGCCAATTCAATGTAGAGCAAATCTTGAGAGAGAAGAATTAGGAGGTAAATTTCCTTATTCAACTCACATCATCCCAAGAAGTGTGACCCTTGAAGCCTAATTACAAGTTCTTGCACTTGACCTCTAAGGGCTAGTTCCAAATTCTATACTTGATTGAAGTTCTAGTTACAAATCTCACATTTGACCAAGGAAAGGTTATAAGTTCTCACACTTGACCTCTGAAGGCTTGTTCCAAATTTCACACTTGATTGAAGTCTTAGTTACAAGTCCCACAGTTGTTGAGGAAAGGTTACGAGTTCTCGCACTTGACCTCTGAAATTTGGTTCCAATTTCCACACTTGAACAAGGTTCTGGTTACAAGTCCTACACTTGATTGAGGAAGGTTACAATTTCTTGCATTTGACTTCTAGAGGCCAGTTCCAAGTTCCATACTTGATTGAAGTCTCAGTTATAAGTCCCAGACTTGACCAAGAAAAGGTTACAAGTTCTCTCACTTGGCCTTTAAAGGTCAATTGCAAGCCCCTCACTTGACCAAAGTCCTAATTACAAGTCCTGCACTTGATCAAAGAAAGGTTACAAGTTCTCAAACATTAGCTTTGAAGGCTAGTTCCAAGTCTAACACTTGACTGAACTTCTAGTTGCAAGTCCCGTACTTGACTGAGGAAAGGTTATAAGTTCTTGCACTTAACCGAAAAGTGGTTATAAGCCCTGTGCTTGACTCCCAAAACCTAGTTACAAGCCTTGCACTTTATCGAGGAATGGTTACAAGTCTCATGTTTGACCCCTGAATCTTGATTGTAAACCTGTGCTTGCCTTCAAAACCCAATTATATAAGCCCTGCACTTGACTGAGGAATGGTACAAGCCACATGCTTGACCAATGAAGTCTAGTTACAAGCTTCACACTTGACCAAGGAAGCACCTAGATGTTGGCACCAACTAGAGCTCATAACTAGATGAGAAAGTGCAAGCCCATAGTCAAAGATAACCAATTTCCTTCAATGAGAAGCTATAAGCCTCAAACTTGGTAGGGAAGATCATCTCCTAGAACATAGTTGGAGCATGAGCACCACTCTTAGGTAAAGTCTTCCAACCAAAATGGTCTAATGAGCTATCCCAAAATAAGAACAGGTATGATTAAAGTCTTCTCTTTCAAGTTACATTCAAGATGAAACAATCATATGGAAAGAAATAGAAGCTTTCATTGAAAATGATATAGGGAGGAAACTCTCGTTACTTCAAAAGTTCAAAGGTAGAGAAGTATAAAATTTGCCTAGCAAGTGAGCCCTCTGATGGTCAAGCATCCTCACTGAGCTAAGCTAGACTCACCAAGGGACCAATCTCTCTAGCCTCAAGCAAAGGTGGCACCTCAAACCTAGAAGGCTTACCCTTGGGGCTGAGAGGATTGAAGGGGACTAAAGAAGGCCATAGGCATCAGAGTGGTAGAGGCATCGACACACCTCCAGCAATTCAAGGTCAATGGACAATAGGAACAAGTCCCTAAAGGGATCATAGTTAGGCCTCTTCAACACATCAAGGATGTTATACCTATAGTATAGATAGTTGTCAAAGAGACTATTGGCATTTTAGTTGGCAAGTTCATTTTGGAACTCATGCAACCTCTTAAACTCCTCCACCACCTCCTTTCAAATGACATCAATCCTAGCCATTGCCAAGTCATGAGCCCTCTTCACTAGTCACGAGCCTCCATTGCCTCTTTGATCTTCACCTTTGATGTCATACCGTCACTTTAAGAGAGCTCAATCATCTCCTTAGCTTATTCCACTTTCTATTTCATGTAAAAAGCCTCTTTCTTGGCTGTCTTAAGTTGTTCCTAGATCTTTAGCCCCTATTGGAGCTTGATTGCCTTCTAGTTTTGAGAGTAAATTACAACTTTGGCTTTTCTTGCATACTCTTCAACAACTCCCAACCACCTAAGAGCTTCCCTAGTGATAGTGGTGAGTAGTAGTAGCCCAATGGAGACATCAAAAGAAAGAAAGGGGAAAAGGAAGAAAATAAGGGAAACAGTTGCCTCACCCTCAAAAGGTTATTAGTCATCTCTAAAGCTATAAAATCACCGGTCTAAAGCCTAAAATAGTTTGTGGGGGGCACATGCACCGAATGCATGTCTTTTGGGCCAATCATCCAAGCCCTAGAAGAGGATGGCACCCTACCAGAAGCAACATTCCTTTCTATAGTTGTGAAAGAAGTTGAGTCAATTAGAGCAGATTTTAGAGTAGGTCTCAAAACTCAAATAGATGCAAGAGCTTCACCTGTGCTAGCAACAATCAAGGTGAGGGTTGTAATATGCCTATTTCCCTTCATTTTCTCTAGCTATGGAGAAGACTATTGTGTGGCCTCATCCTCCTAGTCTAAAATTGAAGGCTACACTTCTTGGTAGTGGAGGAATAAGTAGAGCTCCCTTCTATTGTCACATGCTTGGGAGCAGTTGGTTGGGGAAACATATTCCCCAAGGGGCCATAAAGGTGCTAAGTTTCATCTCCTTTTGCAGAAAAAACAACATAGTGTTAGCAAATAGGTGTTGGAAACACTCAAGACTAATAGCTTGGGAGAGTGTCCCCCACAGGAGCACCAAGCTATACTAAACCCATACATGCACAAGTACTTCTTTGAACTCCACAAAGGAGCATTTGTCTCTTTTGCTATGGCTAACCTTATCTAATGCTCTAAGGTATCAACCACACACCCATAGAGCTTGAGGCACTTGCCACATTTGAAGGGCTCTCTCATCCTAATAGGTAACCCCAGGTCGTCAAAGCAAAAGATTCTAATGCACTATTCTTTTGAGCCATGGATTGAAGTAGGGTTTCTGAAAAATAACCACCAACCCTTTTGAGGGGACATACACCAATTTCCTTCGTGATCCATGGTTTGGCATATATTATAGACTATCTTAAAATATTTACTGAGGGGTCACCACAATTATTGTGGAGATCACCAAGATGGCTGAAATTATGCCATTAAGTTGGGTGTTACCAACTCTAAGGGTGACTCATAGTGTGGGAGAAGATCCCTAAGGAATAAAGGAAAAGGAAATATGAGTCCAACCTCAAATTGGACCTAGAAGATGTCATAGTAAATAGGGAAGCCCTAAGGTGTTTCTATTGTTCTTGGAACCTTAGGGAAGATAGCTCAATCAAGAGATTCTAGAAAGTCAAACTCAAAGATGAGGCATTCAACTAATTTCTCAGACAACGTCCACTAGGTTAGCTAGATGAGAATACAAGAGGGAGGGCAGTGCACAAGGGGCCATACCTAGGGAGGTTTGAACTTTCTACTGAGTTAGAAAATGGTTCATCATGATCACTCTCCAAACCCTAACTCAACATCTTAGCTGAAGGAATGGAGTGATCTCCCTTGTTAAAGCCTAAGGGAGATGAGCTTCAGCTTCCACTAGAAGCATTGTCTAGTGAACTTAGAAATGGAAGGATACTCATTAGAAAAGAGAGGCCATAACCCGAATTTAATTGTGAGAAGCCTGAGCTTGACTCTAAATGAGAAAAGAAAGAAAGCAAGAAGAAGAACGCATCACACAATAGCCAAAGATGTGAAAAGCAACAAAAGCTAAGATAAAATCTTTGTAGAAGCATTAAAAGTGAGACACAAAGTCAAGAGGAGAGACTTACTTGGCATTCAAAGAGTGGATCGGAGTAGAAGACAAGAGAAGGAGGTAGAAGTAGTAAGTCACTGGAGTAGAAGACAAGAGAAGGAGGTAGAAGTAGTAAGTCACTGGAGAAGAAGACAAGAGAAGGAGTCAAAAGTAGCAAGTCCGAATTAATCAAAATTTGAGGGTAGTGCAGGGTAGAGAATAAGAAACACCTCTTCACAAACTCCCTCACTTATAAAGAAAAATCAGTGACCAAGATCAAGTTGTCTAGCCTCATAATTAGTACCAAAGGTATGTGCTCTTACTATGATAGTTAATTATTGACAACCAACATCAAGCTTGGGCTGCCTTTCAATTGAACCAAAGGCCTGGGTCCCTACCATGACCTTTAATGCAAGTAGCATGTGGCACCATCAGGCTATAGTACAATAAGTGACAAGGCAAAAAGGAAAGAGGCAGTGAGGTAATGATTTTGCATGCCCCTAAGGATAGGCATCACTGATGCCTCGCATTCATTAAGACATGGAGACTGAAAGAGAAGAGGTGCTCAAAGTGCACTAAGTGAGAGAAAAAAATCATTGACATAAGCTCAACAAAAGTGAAGATAAAAAGGTAAATAAAAGTTAATTTATTCATTCATTGAATGATAAGTATAGGAAAAGGATATGAGCTCCCATAACAAAACCAAAAAGAACATTGGCAAGCCCTTTACGGTTATGGAGTGTCACTCCTTGAAGCCAAATCTTTAATAGCTTACGAGCTCTTGCCTACATAATAGCCCCAAGCATTTAAACTCAAAGGTGTAGAGCTAGAGCTGAGACTAGAGGTAGAGGTCGGAGGAGCTACTAAGGCAAGAGGAGCCACAGTGTGAGGGAAAGGGTCTCAGAGAAACCCCTTTGCCTTGGTGATCGAGAGATAAGACTCCAGTCAACATTGGGTCTTCCCCTTGTCCACCTCCCTAATGAAGAGTCATTGTAGATCGAATGATTAGTTACATAGTCTAGTAGGTGAACCCCTATAGAAACAAGGTGTTCCTAGACTCAGCTTGGAGCTATCGTCCCTCAATGACCTTGCTCTCTCAATCCTGCTCCAACAATGCTCGAAACTCATCACTGGAGTGAAACCACTCCACAACCTAAGCCCCATGTATCTTGGCGATGGAGCAAGCCACAATAGCCTAGCAGGCCCTCCTCTGCTCATTCTAGTCATGGTCCTAGAAGTAGGTCTCTTGTTCCTTGCTCCTAGTGAGCCAGTTGTATGAGGCAATGAGCATTTGCTGAAGCTCCACCACCTCACGATGGAGACACTCAATTTCCTTCAACATGTTATTGTGAGTCAACTCCACTTTGGAGACCTCCTCAAGAAGGTTCAGTAGTGTTGAGATACATCCCGAATGATGTTGCTAAGTTATGATTAAATAGGAAAAGCATTAGTATGGCTTCATGATCTAAAATTCAAGAGACAAATTATTACACCTACCTTCCCCTGAAACTTGCCACAGAGGATGACCAAAGCTATGACAGGTAGCACCAATAGAGGTGGGGCATTTGAATCCAATGACTTTGAGCAAAGACTTCCCCCATGCAAAGGAGTGAAATCTTATTTCTCTGCATAAAATCTTGTAAGTATGCATGTAATCAAAAGGGGGCATAAGTATAGCAAGAGACTTACTAAAAAAATTGCAAAAAGAGAAGATGCGACTGTAACAAGATAAAGGAAAAAAAGGTAAGATCACAAGGAATTGGTGGAAAGTGCCCTTGGATTACTCCTTATATAGTCACGAGCAGATGATTTGAAAGCCAAAAGTCACCTGTTGGTGAAAGGTTATGTCTCATGAAACTAGTAGCTGGGAATGATGTTCAAGGAAATGACTTAGGAGTTAAGATGCAATGATGGCCACCAAGCCATAAATGAGAAGCCATGAAAGACCCAATGCTTTCGATTCCTAGAGTCAATGTGTGCTTGAGGAAGATATCCACTATAACAATCTTCAAAATACAAGTCCTTGTATTCAAGCAACAAGGAGTCAAATAAAGGACTTGGGGTGGCCATGATGTATAAAATGACAGCATTGAACTAAAACTAAATCCCATGGCGAAATAAAAAGCAGGTTGAGCCAAAATTGAAGCCATCATCCCCTTCACTATACCTAGGCTCAATATATTCTCGGAGGGTCAAGTCCCATAGCTCGGGCATTGAAAATCAAACTTCATAGCTTGGGTATCCGAAGCCAAGCTCTATAACTCGATCATTCGAAGTCAAGCACTATAGCTTGGTCATCTGAGGTCAAGTCCCTAAGCTTGGCATACAAGAATAGTCCAACGCTATTGGGCTCCACAACTTGGCTAAGATAAGCCAATAGTGCTCATGATATGCTATCTGAGTGCTTTGTACTCTCCCTCTATCCCCAAGAGCAATAACCCCTGTAGCACCCTAGGAGACAAACTCTTGTCACCTACAGCCACTCCCTATGCCACTAACTCCTACTAAACCTCCTATACTATATGAAAAAATCTACCAGGTCATGGTACGAAACACTAGGTAAGTTTCTTGAAATGCCCTCAGATAACTCACACATGAACAGTGGTAGAGTTATTTGATAAGGCTAGGTCATGTTATCCAAAATGCCCTATATAATAGGACCTAAAGTACTTAAATAAGGGTTATCTCCATCTTCCTCCTCAAGTCATATTATAAACTCTCCAAGCTCTTTGCTCCATTTGGAGCAACAAAGTGCAACGAGGGTGAAATTCTAACTTGAACGTTAAAGTATCCTCTCTTGGTCATCACCGATTGTATAGTTCTATTTTTCTGTGCAGATCAGAATTGACTAGAGGAGACTGAAAGAGCTCAAAAACTCAAAACCAGAACTAGATGGATACAATATATACATATACTTTTTTGTAATTTTAAAAATTATATGTAACTCTTATGCTTTTCAGTCAACTTGGATTATCTTGTATGTAATTCTCGGTGAAGTGACTAAGATGCCTTTAGCTTAACAAAAATGAATACCACCTTTCTCATTGTAGTTCTATTTGCATGATCATTCCCAATTTGCTTCACGTGAACAAAAATCAAAACCTCTTTTTTGTTGTGACCCTGTTTGCACAAGTGTCCTCAGTTCAGTTCCCACTAAAACCCTAATCCATTTTCTAGTGATTCATCACTCCTATGCTATTAATTGGAGGTCATGTGTTGGAATCCCATGTGCTTCAACCTTTTTTCCATTGAAGGTTAAGGAGTATTTTTTGCCTCAATTTATTGGATGTGGGGCCAATTTTTATATGACATTGTGTTTAATAAAGCTTGCTTTTGTATCGTGACCTTGTTTTCATTAATAATTTTGGAAAATTATCAAATAATTCTAGAAAAGTTCTAAAATTCTTAATCAATCTCTTCCATTTTGGTAATTATCAATCAACCACTCTGTCATATTACATTAGTTTGCTTGTCCCTTGAGAAATTTTTTGCACATATAAAATGTGTGCAAGAGTAGTGAGATTATGCCACTACCCCTATGTGCATTAATAATGTCATTTTAGTAAAATTTTTTGCACACTTGAAAGGTGCATAGAGGCTTTTATCTTGTTGTTGGAGGTTTTGGTGGGATGCAAGGATGATTTTGACATCATTACAAGTTGGGTTTTGGCATCATTTTTAGTCCATTTATGGTGAGGATTTTGGTGCCATTAATGGAACTTTTAAGGTTTATCTCTTGTTGTTATTCATTTTCCTACAAGTTGGAGATCACCACCATACTATTTTGAGCATAGAGAGCTTGTTCATTATTGTGAACTTTGTAGAGGATGTTTATGTTCTGAGTTTGTCGATGTCATTATGTTGAGATTCAGTGTTCAACAATTGTGCAAAATGGGACCTAAACCCTTCGTTGTGATTGTGAAACATACCATCCAATGTGAGCAAAAGATGGTCACAGCGATTTGTAGCGATGTCGACTTGTCATTGCACGTGCAACATCCACCATGTTTTGAAAAAAGTCTTCATTGAGATGACCATCAAATTTATGAATCTTGCAATAGACAACACATGTAACTTAAAGTATGTTGATACTCAAAGAATGTAATAAGTGAAATGAAGTTTTTGATTACCATATGCTCTGTTTCTCTTATGCTTGTTTGTCTTTAAAATTTGCTATGTTTTCATTTTTATTTTTACCTTGTGTGAGAATTTTTGAAAGTGTTATTATGTATGTTTGTGAGATTTTCTATTCATGATAGTGTATTTAGACTTATTTTTTTAAAGAAATGTATTAATACTTTAGTTTTCAATATCATTTTTACATATGACATATATAGAGAGTGCATGACCTTTCATTATTTTGGAATATATTACATATATTAGTTAGATATGATTTTCTGCATATGGAGTGATGCATATTGATTCAAATATTTGTATACACTACAACATCTACCAATAATGGTGACACTAACCTGACACCATTAAAATAAAAATTAGTGTTGGTATAATTACAACGGCGTTAATTTGTGGCACTACAAAAGTGTCATAATAATTTTGGTCATGAAGCTTTGTGGTGTTAAATTAGTGCCCTAAAGACTCTACGACAGTGCTAATTATGGTATGCCAAAAGTGCCTATAGAATATATCTTTACCAGCGCTAATTTAAAAAGCACTGATAAAGAGTTGACTTATACTGATACTAACCTTTAGCGACACTATTAGAATTACTTAATAGCAATGCTAGACTTAGCGCTACCATTGTTGTTAACCAATGGCAGCACCGGTCTTAGTGCCATTATTGGCGTATGCTAATGGTAGCACTGGTCTTAGTGCCGCTATTAGTTTGCACTAATGGTGGCACCAAGTCTAGCATCGCCATTGGTTAATATAAGGCGATGCTTATTTATTAGCATCACCATAAGTCTGATATCCTTGAATAATTATTAATAAATATACTTGACTCTTATTTTTATAATAATTACTGAGTACATATGTATTGAATATAAATAAAGTAGATAAAAAATCTCAAATTACAAAAATCAAATTGAACAATTCTTTGAGTACATGGATGAAAATTTTTTACATCTCCAAATACAATTGAACATCTCAAAATATGTGTTTTTATCTCCAAATACAAGAGTAAATTATCAACATTAATTATCCAAAGAAAATACAAAAAAATTGGTCCATATATTCTACACATGGTCACCAGCTCATCCAGCCATATTTGTCAAAGCCAAAAACGTAGTCATGTATCACACTCTAGATATTAGTATCTGATGTGGAGTCCTCAGGCATACTCTACCTCAGGAAAAATATCTTCTCCTACAATGTAAATAATAAGATTATTAGCAAACCTTTAATTAAAATATACATATATAAATTTAATATAAAAATAACCATTATAGTTGTCGACACCATGCCAACTGATTGTCCATCCTTCTTGGTTTGGGAGGTGAGGAATACCTCCAGCTTGGGAACTTCTGCTCTTGTTTCCTTCTCAAGCTACACAAGGTAGCATTATTAGAAGATAAATAATGAGAGTAAAAGAGAAATGGGCATTTAGTTTGACCTAGTTAAAGTCAATACCTCAGCCCTCAAGTTGGCATACCATTTACAACTAAAAAAATGGCTCATCTTTTGTCTCTTTCAGTGCCTTCAATTTTCCTTACTTAACTCCTAAAAATTGAAAGGTAAACAAAATCAGCATAAGCCTTCATCAGACATACATAACAAAGTGGATAGTAATGATACCCGAACATCCTTTGAGGCTAATGCTGAACTAGAATAGACCACTGGTCCTCCTCAATCCTAGGATCTAGGTAGGTGAAAAGTCTTCTTTCTTGGACATTCTTGAAAGCCATGAAGTATTTTTTATCTTCATATCGGCTTTCCAATCACAACATTACTTGCCTAGGATTCACATAATCCCTTTTTTCACACTATCATTCAAGTTGGTATTGGCCTGATCACGTAGATAAATATCTAAATCAGAAAATATATCAAATATGACTAATACATTTATTCAAAAAATATGAATATAACTAGTTTTTACCTTTATATCTATCCAAATATGTTCCTTCCTTTTCTACAGTATTGCCTGCTAATCAGTGAATGTCATATTTACATATTGTCTCCTTCGGGCATGAAATTGTCATTGTCATCATTGCGAGGTGAGTCATTATCTTCATTATCTTTGGAAAGATTTTGTTCTCTAGTGTCGGAATCATCGATCATGAGGTTGGGTTCTTCATTGCCTTCTAACAGTGGCTCTAATAGATCAATACATGGTTTTTTTAATGTCCATGCATGTGAATTTGATATTAGAATCATCAAGTTGTTGGGTGATGTATGGCTCCACAATCTGCACTTTGCAGTCAACATCGCCTGCTCTATTATTGAAGGTACCAACATATTCTCTCAGACTCATCTCCATAACCATGTATTATTCACTTGTCAATGGATATGCCATATAAAATACTAGATGTTCTTGATGAACAAGAATATAAAGCTTATCTTCACATCAGTTGTGCTTATGACTCCCCCGATCCAGCACGATATTCTCCCTGGACGTTTGCCGCCCGCTGTCCACCCGACCCCAAGGTTTTATTTTTTCTAGTTCTCCGAGAAAAGGCCTTATTGTTGAATCTATGACAGTCATTATATTTAGTCTAGTCTTAACTCTGACACTTTGTCGATATGGGACTAAAGATGACTGCTGCTAGTTACAGGCTCACTGCTTGCCTACTGGTCCACTAAACCTTACAATCTCCCCCCCTCAAGGCTCAGCATCCCCACTGAGTTATTTCACACTGATCAAGAGATGCGGAGTGGCTCTGATACTACTATATGACGCCCCTGACCTAGCACAATATTATCCCTAGGTATTTGCTGCCCATGGCCCACCCGACCCCAGGGTTGTTTTTTTCCCAGTTCTCCAGAAAAAGGCCTCATTGTTGGACTTACGATAATCATTATATTTAGCCAAGTCTCAATTCTAACACTTTATCGATATAGGACTAAAGACGACTGCTACCAGTTACAGGCTCACTGCCTGTTTACTAGCCTACTGGCTCACTAGGTCTTACAGTGCTTACACATCAAATAGTTAAAGTTTACCAATGTGTATCTGAATTCATCAATCTTTACTTTAGTATTATTATCAATCCAATCATACTTGAACAATATGAACCTAAGCTTATTGCTAAAACAAAGCTCAAGAATGTTTGTTAGAACACCATAAAATTGTACATCTCCTCACATAGGGTTCTAATTCTTTGCACTTGAGAAACTTCTAGTAGCTACTTTAATGTTATGCCACTATTTTGTGTACGTCAACTCATCTCCCTTATCCTAGTGTGAAATCAAACTTCATTTATAATACATCCTAAATATCTCCTTATCTATTTATTAGGACTGATGGCTAATAATAATATCTCTTTGGGAATTTCTTTAGCCTTGTTGTTTCTTTATAGACCATCAAACTAGCATGATATCAGACCATTTTTTAGATATGAGTTATGCAAAATAACTCATACAACACGTCTCATGTAAGTTTACCCCTAAATCACTTAGTAAATGTGTCACTATGAATCTTCTTACATTCAAACTCTCTGCCCCAATGTTATCTATTAACCTTTATCATTCTCAAGTATTCCTAATGGGAATAAATCCAAACTCATTTAGAAAGTGATTAAGTTATATTATGTTAAATACATATCAATTACTTGGACACATACTCTCAAAAGGTTGTCATGATATATAGATTAAATAGAACATAGTGGTGTACTTGGGCCTATTGAATCTCCCTCAGATAATGAGTTCCTTTTAACACCCAATTTGATGCCCATCCCCATCACCATAATTGTATTCCTGGTTTCAAGAAGGTTGACTAAAGTTTGATTGGAAGTTATCAAGGTATAATACATAGAATGTCATGCATTCTTCCATCAAGTATCCTTTTACTATGGAACCCTTTTGATGAGCTTACAAGATCCCTAACCCACTTAACAAATGTATCACTATAAAACTTCTTACATTCAAACTCTCTGTCCTGATGTTATCCATTAACCTTTATTATTTTTAAGTATTCCCTATGGGAACAAATTCAAACTCATTTAGAAAGTGATTAAGTTATATTATGTTAAACACATATCAGTTATTTGGACATGTACTCTCAAAAGGTTGTCAGAATATCCAGATTAAATAGAACATAGTGGTGTACTTAGGTCCATTGAATCTCCCTCAGATAATGAGTTCCTTTTAATGCCCAATTGGATACCCATCTCCACCACTGTAATTGTGTTCCTAGTTTTGAGAAGGTTGACTAAAGTTTGATTGGAAGTTATCAAGGTATATTACATAGAATGTCATGCATTCTTCCATCAAATATTCTTTTGCGATGGAACCCTTTTGATGAGCTTACATAATCTCTAAACCACTTAGCAAATGTGTCACTATGAATCTTATTACATTCAAGCTCTTTACCCCAATGTTATCTATTAACCTTTATTATTTTCAAGTATTCCCTACAGGAACAAATTCAAACTCATTTAGAAAGTGATTAAGTTATATTATATTAAACACATCAGTTACTTGAACATGCACTCGCAAAAGATTGTCACGATATTCAGATTAAATAGAACACAATGGTGTACTTGGCCCATTGAATCTCCCTCAAATAATGAGTTCCTTTTAATGCCCAATTGGATGCCCATCCCCACCACCATAATTGTATTCCTGGTTTCGAGAAGACTGACTAAGTTTGATTGGAAGTTATCAAGGTATATTACGTAGAATGCCATGCATTCTTCTATCAAGTATCCTTTTGCTATGGAGCCCTTTTGATAAGCTTGATTTCACATGTACCTTTTTAGCTTTGACAAATTTCTAAAATACAATTTCGTTATTATTATGAGTATGAACATAGAAATCAAAGAATGCACAAATATTATCAAGATTCACCTCTCAATTAGGTATATACAATGGTAATGCATGGGCCTAGCAACTGCAACTTCCTCCCCAAGATGAATTGGTAGATGCTTCATAATATCAAAAAAGGAAGGAGGGAAGATCCTTTCTAGGTGGTAAAGAGCTAGGGTGACCCTAGATTATAGAGCTTCAAAGTCACATGGGCACCCATTTTTTGCATATAATTGTTGGAAGATATTGCTCATTTCATTAAGTGGTTTTGCTACATTCTTACGCAAATATCTTTGCACTGTTATTAGAAGCTACTATTGCTTTAGTATGTAACAATCATTATTCTTTAAATCAATGATATTCTGATTCTTTGTATTCACACATCTAGAAATGTTCATTGCGTAACCATTGGGGACCTTCACATTCTTAATATGACTAAGAAGATTTTCTTCTCTTGTTTGCTTATGGTGAATAGTGTGAAAGCAAGTATGTTCTATTACCAATGTCTTTAGGGTGAAGTGTCCTCCTTATGTCAATATCCTTTAGATCTAACCATACATTCAAACTATCTTTCAATTTGTCTAGAGTGCCAAGCAATGTCCACAACACATTTTCAAGAATGTTTTTCTCAAAAGGCATGATATCAAGATTATGTTGAATATACAATGTCTTCTAGTACGGCAAATCAAAGAACACAATTCTCTTCTTCCAATTGGTCATCACATTTGAGCCACTTTCAATATGCATTTTGAAAGTGTTCATCCTTTTGGAAGCAAATAAAGACCCATATGTCTCTACATGACTCTGAGTAGCCATCACTTCACTAAGTGCATCAGCTCTAGATAGTCAAAGGGGAGGAATACCACACTTGCATATCTCATCAAATGCAACATTATCAAGTTAGAATCTATGATCAACAGGCATATATTATTGATTGCACATGTAGTAGAATTTTTGGTCATATTTTAAACACACAGACCATCTTTTTTTTTCACACATAGGGCACACTTTCTCCTTTCTTGTACTGTAACTAGATGATGTATATACTAAAAATTATTGATTATCTGCATCAATGCTGCATGCAAATAAAATACCTATTTTGTGCTTTCATCAAACATTGACATGCATGGTTTCCATAATTCGTTCAACTCTTTAATTAATAATCATAGATATATGTCAATGTCATTTCCTAGACACTTTAATCCATTGATAATCATAAATAAGATGAATAATGATTATTTTATGCATAACTATAGAAGCAAGTTATACCAAATCAAAAGCACAGGTCAACTACTATACAAGTAGTTTATTTTCTAGAAGAGATTGAATCCATCAGAAGCTAAGCCTAAATAGACATTACGAATGTCAGCAGTAAAGTCAAGATAATGTTGGCCAAATTCTTCCACTCAATATTATCTGCTAGATGCTTAAGTGCTTTATCATGTACACAGCCTTCAACATATCATCTCATTTGTCATGCTATTATTGTTGACATGAATAGTCATTGTGGTCTTTGCTTGAGAGGAAAATAGCATATAATCTTAATAGAGATTTTTCAAACTTTCCGATTGTCATTAGTGTTTTGGATTGCAAAATGCTGATTTCATGGTAATTTGCAATGTTTACAACATATTTCTAATTCACTTTCACTTTTGTAAAACATGCAATTATTTGGATATACGTGAATCTTTGTGTATCCAAGTCCTAAATCTTTCATAATATTCAAAGCCTCCTAATATGAACTTAAAAATAAAAGATGTTCATGGAAAACCTCTTTCAATGTCTCTAATAATATATTGAATGAGTGATTACTTTATCGATACTTGGACTTCACGGTCAATAATCACATGATGAATAATAAGAACATGAAGCTTTTGTATTCTGAGTACAACTCGCTATTAGATTCATTTAGTATTTTATAAAATTTCCAACTATATCTATCACCACCCTCACTTTGCATGTCAACACCAGCAAGCAATGTATTGTGAGTGAATACAAGATCTCAAAGGCATCACAAATCGATCAGTCAATGTCATCCCCCTCATTGTACATTGGAGAGGCATTAACACTATGATCTATTGGATTTGGGTTATTTAAATACTGTAGCTTTTCACCATGGAATGTCTAATGAGTATAATACACATTCTATTATCTCACTATAACATGTTCATACACCTATTGCCTTATCCAATTATGCCAATTCATATAGTTAATACATATACATCTTATTCTCTGATCCAGTCTCTTGCTCATGTATGCAAAATTTAGAAATGTATTTACTCCATTAACATATATGTTATCTAGTCAGTTTTTTATTTTGATCCAACTCTTGTTCATGTCTATTAAATATGTGTAATTTTCAGTTCAATGCTTTGTATATGCAAAAATATTATTCTTTATTTAAAAGAATAAATATTGAAATAAAAGAGAGAGTACATGGATAACCTAAATATAATGATCATATGTATCAAACAAAATTATCATGTATCGGGCTCTTGCTATCGAAATTGACATATTGATCACAAAATTTTTTTTGTAAACTAGTGATAAAAAAAATTAATTTTCCATTGCATACAAAAGTTTGTAGGGCATGGTTTCATCCTTTTTATTAATTTTCTCCCTTTTGATTTCGAACACTAATGTTCTTAATTTCTTGAGAAAGACAATGATGTAATTAGACTAATTGGTAGGGCATGGTGGGCTTGATATTGGTTGTAGCTCAACCATTGTTAAAGTCATGGGAGAAAACAATCAAGAGTGAGGTTCAACAGTTATAGTGATTAATGATTATTTGAGAAGCTTTTCAGCAGATATAATCTCAAGAGCTAGTTTTGGTCGCAATTATTCAATAGAAAAATAAATATGTATGAGACTTAGGCAACTTCAATCGGGGATGACAATCTCAACTTTACTTATTAGGATTCTTGGTTCAAGGTATGTCAAGGCAGCCCATTCTTTATTATGTGGTTTGTGATCAATGCAACATAACTGTCAACTCCTTTATAGATGTCTACCAACAAAAAACAATTGGGAGATATGGAGGTCAAATATAAAGTCTCGATCATTGCTATTAAACTTAGTAGATGATCACAGAAAGAGATTGTTGACCTCATGTACAAGAAATCTACTACTTGTTATTCTCGTATAGCCAACATCAAGCCTGAGGACTTTGTTGTTCACAATTGCAAGAGTATAAAAAATAGTGAGCTCATCAGCATGGTGCTTGATGCTAATTGCATCTCATCCATGGAAAGCTCAGGCTTGCACCAAGGTTGTTGATCAACCTACTTAGTGCTTAGTGCTAGAGTTCTTGATTAGCAATACAATCAAACTATGACTAAAAAATAACCTGATCGAAGAAAACATTGAATCCAAACTGAATCAAATAGACAAATCATTCAGAAGTCCAAAACCTTATCTATGAAACTTCACAAAATTTCAATTTGAAGGAAGAGGAAGTGGAGAGTTCGAATGGCACCTATGAATTGCAAGAGCTAGCTAGAGGAGAGCTGGAGGACTTGTTGACAGTGAGCGCTCGTCAAAGGAGAGCTAGCATCGAAGGTGAGTTGGATTACTAGATGACTAGGTGCTAGTGGTGACCTAGAGCAAATGACAGTAGCCTAGAGCAAAGTGACCTAGAGCAGATGGGCTGGAGTAGATGCCGATAGCAACCTAGAGTAGATGGGCTAGAGCAGACGGCGGCTTGAAGCAGAGGACAAAATGGAGCAAGGAAATTGCATGAAAGCAACAAATCTAGATCAGACAAACCAGAGCAAATGTTGAAAACAATGGACAAGGTCCTTTCTTTCGAGGAGAGATGCGATTTTAAAAGCTTATTATTGGCGCTAACTAGCACCACCATCGTCAACTTATTGGCGATACTAGAGTGTTAGCACAAACAATGAAATCTACATTGGCAACACTAATAGGTTTGGTATTATCAATGAGTGTTTCAAAAATGGTGCTAAATTAAATTAGTGTCGTAAATTCTAACATTTTGTTGGCACTTTATTTAGTGTGAGATATAAAGCATTAGCAATACATATATATGTTTATAGTGAAAGTTATATGTCAGATGAGTTATTTATATTGTAGTTAAAATAACTATCTATGAGATGAACTATTTATTATGAGGTAAAGTATTTATATATGAGTTGAAATAGTATATATGAGTAAAGTATTTATATATGTATTGAAATAGTTATATATGAATAAAATATTTATATATATATTGAAATAATTATATATAAATAAAGTGTTTATATATGAGATAAAATATTTATATCTCAATAGAAATAATTATATATGAGGTAAAATATTTATAGGTGGGTTGAAATGATTATATGTGGGGTAAAGTATTTATATGTAAGGTGATCTATTTATATTGGTTTAAAAGTACTTATTTTGATTGCAAACGGTGTTGTCTCAAGAAGATAGAAGTAATTCTCTATCATATTTTGCCACTATTTCTCCATCTTTGATCCTAAGATGGAGAACCAGCATTGATGGCCGATGAGATACTTTTTCAAGTTCTTAACATCTTCAACCTAATACATGGAAGTAGATACAAATGATAAGTATATAAACACTTCAATCAAATAATAAACACTTGCACACATATATAATTCTTTTTTGTGGTCGTGAAGATAATGTGAGATTAGTATCACCTATGTATAACTTACTTGAAAATGAGTCTTAATATTACTTTCAAGATTACCCTCAATAGATGATAAGTTAAAATATATAAACACATGTTTGGTGTTTTAGTTCCATGTAATTAAGCACTAATGTTATACTATAACTCTATCGTATTTTTTGATTCCTTAGTAGATGATAGATTAAAATAAAAAAACTCATGCATCCTACTTTAATTCCATAGAGTTAAGCACTAGTGCTAGGCTATTGCTTTGTTGTATTTCATGATTTAAGGTATTTACCTAGGACATAAGTTAGGTTAGTCAAAGCTAGCTAAAGTAAGAGATAAGATTTAATGTCATCAAAAACTTGATAACAACGAATTAAATTTCTACAACTAAAATTACTATATAGAATGTCTTCATGCAATTCAAAATGAAAATAAAAGAAGATACTCATCCAATTGGAAAAATTAAAAGTACTTAATTAACTAAAACTATTATATTTTAAAAAATCATAATACTCGTCTTATCAAAATAGTTCTTTTACTAAGTCAAAGTTCAAAAAATAAAGGAACACTTCCTAATAGACTAGAAGACAATAGGAGCAAAGAAAAAATCTTGGAGCATAAATCATTAGTTTCAAATTAAACTATACAAGATTAATGTTGAGCAATTATTAACTCACAAACCCAATTCTATTATAACTCACAAACCCTAACTAATAAAAAAATAAAGGCCCAAATGACAACATAAGAAGGGAGTAAATTAGGTTTTAGAAGAAATCTTAACTTTTTAGCAAATTAAAAATTCAATTCAATTCATAAAATCATAATTAAAATAATTACAATAATAAGTAAGGTAAGGAAAGAATACACTGAAATCTAATATGGTTTGGCGATTAAGTGCACCTACTCCACGGTCCTTATCTCACTCTTGAAAATTTCAATCATTTCATTAATGATATCACTCCTTGCGGCAAAACTAAGTCTTTACACCAACTCACAACTCACAAGTGTTGCTTTCTTCAAGTGAAACTAAGCCCATATAAGTCTTACTCCAATCAGGTAAGAACCAACTCCAACATCGGAGTTTTGTTTTTCAAACATTCTTAACATCTTAGGAGCGTTTACAATAGGAAAATAGAGAAGAAGATTTACAAATTTATTTCTTTATAAGAGTCTCTCAAGTTTGAGTACAAGAGCATGTGGATTTGACAGTAAAAGCTAGATGTATAACTCTTATTAGACTAAAGGACTTAAAGAAGCTTATTCTCTCACAAAGATGATCAGAGATATGAAAGTTCTTTTAAAAATAAGCTCTAAGCCCTTATATAATCCTTAAAAAGATAACTAGCTAGTATGAGATCACCCAAGCTATTTTATGCCGAGTTCGGATGTTAGAAATAAAAGTTTGATCATCCAAATCACTCTAATGGTCAAATTAGACTAGTCATTATAAGGTGATGTCATTGGTTTGGGCATCTAAACCCTCAACTTTAGACGTTTGAAGTCGAGGACAAACAAACAAAGGTACAAATAAAAAAAAGTAAAAATTTCTATTTGATAACTTTAGGCATTCAAACCACAAGGTATAGGTGATTGAATTTGTCAGTAAAATTTAGAGATTTTCTAAAAGGTTTGAGCATTCGAACCATAAGGTTCAGGTGACCGAAGTTGATAGAAAATTTGGTATAGATTATTTGCAGCTTTAGCCTCTTTGACACCAACTCAAAAGTTATTTTGCATAAAAAGTAAAGATATTCTAAGTGAAGTCAGATGTCAGACAAAAGCTCTAAAATATAGATTCAATGAATCAAATTTTCAACTCAACTGAAAAAGATAAGTCTAAACCTAGAGAGTTAAGTCGATTTCTTGAGTCATTTTCAAGCCATCCACAAATCTTTAAGCCACGTTCGTGGAATCACCCCATCACACCTCAATCTTTATAGCCATCTTTAATTTGAGACTTCCAAATGGTATTAAATTTTATTGTAATCTTGGTTAAGTTATAAGCAATGAAATTTAAGAAATCATTAAAAACATAATTTAGTCATCATCAAAACTCTAAAGGATAACATAAATAATCTCAAAATTTTGTCTCAAGATCTCATCTCATACCCCACTTGCCACTAAAAAACTAAAGACACAACCGACTCACAATCGGGGAGGGATCACAGCAACAATGGTGGTGGAGTCGCAACAGCGAGATGCAAGTGCATTGGTGGTGTCAAAACAGTGAGGCACATGCACAGTGGCATGTCCTAATGGTCGTAGTGTGAGTGCGCTTCTAGAGTTATGACAGGCATGATGAAGATCGCACGAGAAGAATAGCAGGGTCCGGTGGGTGCATGAAGAATAAGAAGAGCAGCCGTTACAAATGGTAGGTGAAAGAGATGAGTGAGAGAGAAGATAAAGTAAGTTATTAACGGTAAAATAGTAAAGTTACATCTCAATTAACTTTGTTAACTATATCAAAGATTTAAAAAAATTAATTTGAAATTTGAAGTGCTAATTGGAAATTTTAAAAAAAAAAAAGAGAACTGATTATAAATTTCAAAAAAATTAAGGAATTTTTAAGTAATCTTCTCTAATAATTATTATGAAATTTTGGGACTTGGGATCAATTCCACATTGACGTGAAGAACAAAGGAAAAAAAAGCAACCACAATATATAAAATTTACGTAGTTCACTCTACTAATATTAAGTTACGTCTGTTGACATATATTTCTGAGAGATATACTATATAATATTATAGAGATGCACAAGTGCCCATCATGGTTAAATTCACTAGTACCTTTACTATCTCTACATGCATTATCTCCCATCTAATTCTCATGAGCATCGTGCTTCATGCTAGTGCTTTCCTGCCCTTATGCGCTGGACATTCTGCGCCAAATTAACCCATGTCGAACTCTAACGCCCTTTCACATATACCTTATGCATATCCATATGATATCCAATTATCTTTCGCACTCTGCACTATTCCACACAATACTACACATATTCGTCCACTCCACCAAAACTCCAAAATAATCATACAAAAGTACTAAGAGAAATCGCATACAGGTCAATGTGTCAAAAATTCATAACAAAAAAATGATATTGGAGAGAACTCAATTAGAGATTAAGTTCCTGTTTGATTTGAGATCAGGATCACGATCAGTCTTTTTCAGAATTATTTTTTTTATAAAATTAATATTACTTATTTTATACTATTATTAAATTAAATTATTATAAAAAATTAAATAGTTTTTTGAATTTTAAATTATTGAAGCGTTAATTTTGATAAAAGGATATTAATTTACAAAAGTAGTTCATTAGTCTTAACTTTGATTTTGATCCTGATTCTGAATCAAACGGTGTTTAAAACTTTAAAAGAAATTACACAGACGTTGATGGTCTCTCTTCTTATTGTTCTTCTCTCTTTTGTTTTCTTTCACTTTCTCCGTCTTTTTTTTTTTCTTTCTCATGTTTTCATATATTTTTACCACTGAAAAGTCCTTGGTGAAGTCCAAAAGAAGTTGATTCTAATTAATTACCACTAACTCACACTCTTTTTCTTTGTTTGCTGTCAAATGTGATTTCTATGAATCAAATCCTAGGAGAAATTTTAGACAATATTCAAACTCCAATTCAATAGTTGTTATTGAGTTCGGAGTGTACTCTAATGTGGAGTCCACAAACACATGATATTCAAATATAGTTGGTAATTTAAAACCGAAATCTATTCCAAAAATGGATATTTAGATCAACTTAGATTTTATTTTGAATTCGAGATAAATCTCAACAAATAATAATGTAATGAAAAGGGCTTATAACCCTACCAAGTATAAAATGAGCTTCTATTGTGGTCATCCAAAGAATCATTTTCCTCTGTTGTGGTTTGTTGGGAGAAGAACTTGAGATGGCATTTCTCTTTATAATGGCCTAGATCTCTCTTGTCGATCTTTGTATTGTTTCTAGAAGAAGTATTGCTGCCGTCCATCCGCAAGAAATAGCGAACAATTGCTGTTTAGTCAAATTTCAATTTAGGATTTCAATCAATATGAAAACAAACGAACTCTAAAAGTCCTTTCCATTCTTCAATTTTTTTTTTCTCGGAATTATATGAAAAATAAGCTAATAAGACATCGCAGTAGTGATGGCACACGTATGTGTATATATGGGTGTAGAAGGCTGCCCTACTTATTTTTTACGTGGGAATGACTCAAAACAGCAGTGGCCTCTTTTTTTATTTTGACCTCTTCCCTTGTTCTTTAGCGTGTATACCTCTTTTTTAATTGATCATATGTACCCTCTTCTAAGTTTATATTTCCATACAGGCCCCTGCAAAGTACATATTCTTGCAAGTATGGCCATTCATTTTGACTTTTGTCAACAAAATCTATCTACAAGATAAATCATTGGTGCAATTGCGATGGAAATTTTAAGTTTGTTGGGAACAAATAGGTAACGTATTTAAAAGTTAATAGTGAGAATTTTAGGAGTTTATTTGTAAAATAATAAAATGTTCACTTTCCACCCTATCTTGCAATTTCATCCTATGTTTTTTTTGAGCAAAAATGCAAGATATATATTTTCATTAAGTTCATATTGAATCACACCAATTGTTGTTGTGTGACTAATTTAAACTTATTTTATGTTAGAACCATGACATTTTGATCATTAATTTTTCATGTGTTAATATCACAAGAAGTCTAGATTCACGACATAATTGTACGGTTGTCTAATGTCTAAACATTACTTTTGTAAGTTTTGGGATTAATTTTTCAAAAAATCTACATCAAGATACTGTTTAGTTCGAGATTAAAATCAAGATCAAGATCAAGATCAAAATTAGTAAGTCACTTTTGTAAATTAATATTTTTCTATCAAAATTAACCCTATAATAATTCAAAATTCAAAAAATTATTTAATTTTATATAATAATTTAATTTAATAATTATGTAAAATAAGTAATATTAATTTTATTAAAAAAAATAATTCTGAAAAATATTGATCATAAATTTAATTTCAAATCAAATGGTGTCCAAAAGTTCAACTTTGTAGTGAATTTGGATTATATATTCAACGGCTACATTTACTTTATGAAATAAAAAAGTCTATGATGGCTCTATAGTTTGCACCAGTCGCTGAATTGACAAAATCTATGGCTGTGAACTTAGGTTTTTGAGGGATGTTGAGCAATTCAAAATCTTCAATTTAGAAAAAAAAAAAGGGTAAAATTAAGATTTTTAAATTTCGATTTTGGGATCAGTTTCGACATCCATCGAAATTGATTCTTTTCAGAAGTTTTGGTCCCATTTCAGTTTTGGTCAAATTATTTTTAAAATTTTTTATCTAAACTTTGACTTTCAATTTAAAAATATTTTTAAAAAATTTAAAAAATGCGAAAAAAATTATATATACACATATTTTTAAAAAAATATTAAATAAAAAATTTTGAGCAAAAAATTGTCAAATATGTGATAAAATGATAAATATTAGGGGTAATTACCGGTGACCCCCTGTAATTTGGGGTAATTACCGCTAACCCCCCGTAATTTCCGTAATTACCCCCACCCCTCAAATTCGCTCATATTTACCCACAGCCCCCTGATTGTTATTTAATCAAAATTTTACCCAAAAATTCCGATTTTACCCCCATTATTTTTACACATAAACCCCTACAAACTTATTTTTTTATATTTAACCCCCGGATTTCGGATTTTTAAATAACACCCCGAAAGAACTCCGATTTACAAAAAAGTCCTCGAAATTCGAATTTTTACAAATAAATCCCCGAAATTATTCGGATTTACAGAAAAGTCCCGAAAATTCGGATTTTTGCAAATAACACCCCGTCGCCCGGGCGGGAGCGGATGAGGAGGCCGGCCGGCCGGAGGCGGAGCGGAAGCGGCGGCAGGCGGCGGGAGCGGAGCCGGAGGCCGGGCGGGCGGGAGCGGAGCCGGAGGCCGGGGCGCCGGCGCGCCGAAACGCGGGAGCGGACGGCCAAGGCCGAGGCCGTTCCGCCCCCGCGTGCCGGGGACGGAGGCCGAGACCGGCGCGCCCGCACGCGGAGGCCGAGGCCGAGGCCGTTCCGCCCCCGCGTGCCGGGGACGGAGGCCGAGGCCGGCGCGCCCGCACGCGGGGGCGGAACGCTCTCGGCCTTGGCCTTCCGCGCCCGCGTGCCGGCGCGCCGGCCTAGGCCTCCGTCCCCGGCACGCGGGGGCGGAACGGCCTCGGCGTCCGCCTCCGTCCCGCCGCCGGCTCGCCGGCGCCCCGACCTCCGCCTCCTTCTCCGGCACGCGGGGGCGGATTTTTGCAAATAACACCCCGAAATATTTAAATTTACAGAAGAGTCCCCAAAATTTTAATTTTTGCAAATAACACCCCGAAGTTAAATTTGTAATTTATAAATATTAAATTTGTAATTATAAATATAAAAAACACTAATGTCTTTTTTGTAAAATTTTATTTAAAATATGATTAAAAATATAGACTTATTTATAAAAAAATATTGAAAGGGTCTATTTGTAAATGTACAATATGAAACTTGTAATTTTAAAATTAATTTTTAATATTTTTTTCATTTAAAAATAGACCACCTTTAATATTTTTCTCTATAAATATGTCCAAATTTTATTTATTTTATCAATAAATTTTACAAATAAGTCATCGAAGGTTTCAAAGATTAAAATTTAAAATTACAAGTTTCATATTATACATTTACAAATAGACCCCTTCAATATTTTTTTTTATAAATAAGTCTATATTTTTAATCATATTTTAAATAAAATTTTACAAAAAAGACATTAGTGTTTTTTATATTTATAATTACAAATTTAATATTTATAAATTACAAAATAGACCCACAGATTTTTTTTTAAAAATAATTGTAAAATTATTTTAAAATTAATTTTTAATATTTTTTACATTTAAAAATAGACCACCTTTAATATTTTTCTCTATAAATATGTCCAAATTTTATTTATTTTATCAATAAATTTTACAAATAAGTCATCGAAGGTTTCAAAGATTAAAATTTAAAATTACAAGTTTCATATTGTACATTTACAAATAGACCCCTTCAATACTTTTTTTATAAATAAGTCTATATTTTTAATCATATTTTAAATAAATTTTTACAAAAAAGGCATTAGTGTTTTTTATATTTATAATTACAAATTTAATATTTATAAATTACAAATTTAACTTCGGGGTGTTATTTGCAAAAATCCCGCCCCCGCGCGCCGGAGAAGGAGGCGGAGGCCGGGGCGCCGGCGTGCCGGCAGCGGGTGCGGAGGCGGACGCCGAGGCCGTTCCGCCTCCGCTTGCCGGGGACGGAGGCCGAGGACGGCGCGCCGGCACGCGGGCGCGGACGGCCAAGGCCGAGACCGTTCCGCCCCCGCGTGCAGGCGCGCCGGCCTCGGCCTCCGTCCCCGGCACGCGGGGGCGGAACGGCCTCGGCCTCGGCCTCCGCGTGCGGGCGCGCCGGCCTCGGCCTCCGTCCCCGGCACGCGGTGGCGGAACGGCCTCGGCCGTGGCCGTTCGCGCCCGCGTTTCGGCGCGCCTGCGCCCCGGCCTCCGCCTCCGCTCCCGCCCGCCCGGCCTCCGGCTCCGCCCCCGCCGCTGCCGCCGGCCGGCCGGCCTCCTCCTCCGCTCCCGCCCGCGCGACGGGGTGTTATTTGCAAAAATCCGAATTTTGGGGACTTTTCTGTAAATCCGAATAATTTCGGGGGTTTATTTGCAAAAATTCGAATTTCGAGGACTTTTTTGTAAATCCGAGTTCTTTCGGGGTGTTATTTAAAAATCCGAAATCCGGGGGTTAAATATAAAAAAATAAGTTTTTAGGAGTGTATGTGTAAAAATAACGGGGTAAAATCGGAATTTTTGGGTAAAATTTTGATTAAATAACAATCAGGGGCTGTGGGTAAATACGGGCGAATTTGAGGGGTGGGGTAATTACGGAAATTACGGGGGTTAACGGTAATTACCCTAAATTACTGGGGGTCACCGGTAATTATCCCTAAATATTACTCTTTGGATTCGGGATCACTTGAGATCCAAATTAAAAACTTAATCATTAAAAAAATAATAATTTGTAATATAAATATAACATATAAGTATAAATAAGTGAAAATATTTTAATTTTGATTCAAACTGAGAATCATGGATAAAATACAATTATCATCAATATGCAAAATCAAAGAGCGCAGGCCCTCATCCTCTGTCCTCGTGAAGAGGAATATAAGGTACGGAAATGTCTTTGGTTTGACTAACTTTTTCGCCTTCAGCTGCTTTTCCTCGACTCAATCAGCTGGATCGCAAGCCAAAAGGCGGCAGCTTGGAACCATAAGCACCGGTTTGTGAGGTGAGCTTATTAAAAAATTACTTTGCTAATCGCCACTAATCCATGTTTACTGCTCCAATTATCTTTAATCGACAACTTGCTTTAATTGGTTTTATGGATACGTTTTCGATTTTCAATTTTAAACTGTCTCTCTTTGGGAATCTCTTGATTAATGAGGAACGTATTGCACTGCAATTAGCTCGTCCAAGTAAACTGCAGAATCCCAAAGCCTGGAAAAACCCAGAAAAACCTTCTAATAAAAAATGTCCCGCATAGTATTGATCTGATAATGATCGGTGGGATGCTTGTCATGGTAGCAATAATGGCAGTGTGCCAAAGTTGGCAAAAGCAGTCGCACAACTCGGTGCCAGTTGACCCCCACCAGCTGCTCCCTGCCAGTATGGTTATGAGACCTACTCCATCGAGTCTAGTCCAATTGGACCTGGATTAGCAGTTGCTCACACCCCCAATCACTAGACAACAGTGGTGGTGGGAAGAATTTATGTTGAAAAAGCTGACAATGGCCGGTCGCGAGCTATAACGCAGATTGTCGATCTAATCTGGTTGCGTAGTGGTTGTTATAATCCAAGGGAATGTGAAGTCAGAAGTGGAGGGAAAAGTGCTTCTTTTTTCAGTGAGCTATTCCCATCAGTGAGGGTGAGTGCTGGCTCACTAGTCGCAGTTAGTCAGCTATGCAATGATCCAATGTTGTGTTTTAAGGAAATATCACCGAGGAATGTTTGGTCATAAATTGCTCTCCGTGCCATCTAGTTTTAGATTATGTCGGACGAAATCTGTGAAAAAGATGTCCATTGCGTGCTTGTTTTTGTCGAACAGGTTGTCATGCTTGCTCCTCAAACTCGCATTGTGTCCACTCTCTTGTCTAGCACCGCACTACAATTAAAACTGTCTAAGGTGTCCATCTCAGCTAGATGTCTATGCGATCCATCTCTATCAGGCGTCTAGACAACCGTATATCAAATAATAGGAGTAGAGGAGGGAGAATGCTCAAGGACCAATGCAATGTGGAACCGACAAGTGCATCCGACTGAAAGCAAAAGAGCGAAAAGAGAACGTTGTGTTTCTCGGAGTTCTACAAAGAAGAGAGATGCTCGTAATAAAGTAAAAGGACACTACAAATCGCTTTGAACTCAATCCCAATCGCATTGGGATTTAAAACAGAGCAACCGAAGAAGGAGGAGAAGCAGAAACATAGAGAGAGGAGCTGAAGAATCTATCTCTCTGCCAAATAGTAGAAAGCAAACCAAGTAGTATGATTGTTGTTGCGACTCAAAAGGATCTCTCTGTACTGTAAAGCAAGCTAGCTAATGGGCGGATGAGCCACGGTTCTTTGACTAAGCAGCAAAGCAGCAATCCATTTCTGCAAAAACTCTCATGGGCGATCACACAAAGCTCATTAGAATCTAATTGTCAAGCAATCGTTTGATAAAATGCGTTTACTTTTGAAGACAAATCTTCCGTCAGGGCAGAAAGCTGCAAATTCGGAGAGAATGGCGTGCCGGTGTCTGAAACTGCCGAGGATTGAATGGTCCCACGGAATTGTTTTCTTTATCAGAATGTGCGGCAGAACCATCATGTATCGCTCTCTTAGATGAAGCCAGAGACACAGAATTTGTTGGTTTTGGATCAATGTTGCTGGTGGATCCAAGCAGGATATTCAAACTTGTTGGTGCTGCTGCTCCTGAACGTTACACAGCAAGAATCTGTCAATCCTGAAGCGCGTGCATCCTCTCTTGCCTCTGGACCAAACTGGGCTTCCAGCCATTCATGGGCCCCAAAAATGCATATCTCTTACAGCACAACGCGGTCTCTACAACTTTTTTTTTTTTTCTTATATTCTGTTTCTGATATGTCAATTTCTTTTCTTTTTTTATGAAAATTTGCTGAACCTTTCAACTACAAAAGGATGGCATTGTTCAAACAGTGCCCAATACCAATGAACTTAGACAAAAACAACCACTTAGACTCCCACCAAATGCATTAATGACTTGAATAATAGTTTTTCTATTAGAGATATCATACTAAGTTAAAAAACACATTTTCCATTTTAATACAGACATTTTGTCTACCGTGATATCAAATAGCCGCTGCATCTGAATACGACTACCAGTTTAGAGATCTTAAGCCTCCAATTCATGCACATTCTAGGCAGCGTAAACTAGGATAAATACCAAATGACTTCTCAGGTAAATTGCTTAAACTTGGTTTATCCACGAAACCAAATTCATGGAAAATCAATATTCAATAAAATGCTAACAGTACCGTAATAATAAATTGTACGAAAAAAAAAGTCATCAACCCTCGGTAAACTGAGAAAAGCCCAAGGACAGACAGATAAAAGCGAAGACCAAAAAATAAAAAAAATCACAAGCATGGACGGACAGAGCCCAACAGTGAGAAAACAGAGCAAGCACGAAAAAGGAAAAAGAAAAGACGGGCGATGCAGGCTCTGGCCGAGACTGGAATAGACCCGCGCCATCCCCCAACCAACATGGCGCCTTCGCAAAATCCGATAAAGCCAAAAAGCAAAAGCCATACAGAGACAGACCCGAATCCGATGAGGACCCGTCCTACAAATCAGAATAAATAAATAAATAAATAAAAACTAAAAGCACGCTGCATATCGGAGCTGCCCCACGAGGCCAATGAGATGTCTGAGCCGTAAATACTTAAAATATGGCCTAGAATCCATGAATAATCGTAATGAACTCGAGACTTCACCCATCTAGATCTAAATAATCCAATTCTGTTACTGCTCTCAAATATGCAGTGACCTAAATTTCTTTCCACATATTCACAACAATAATTCCGCACCCTGTGACCTCACCAAATCATATCTGTGGAGGGTGACGAGCACATTGCCCCAAGAAAGAACAGTAATCATAGCAGCATCAAATAAAGCTTCCAGTTTCGCAGGGTACCCTACCCCATATATATGATCATCATAAATAGAGCACCCAGCACTCCTGGGCTGCTTTTTACATGATCATGGCATGATAAATAAAGATAACACTTGCTTGAGGGGACCAAAATTATATCTTATATCTTATCATTTAAATCCAATAATAAAGCAAAGTAGAGAAGTACATTTCAGTGCTCTTCAATCTTCTTCAAATCCTTCATGTTGGTTGTGTCCACCCTGCATCCACAAAAACATAAAAACAAAATTGAGTTGAAAAGAAAAACTTGTGTATTGTTATTTTCTAGGGGCAGAAGAGGATGGAGGGAATTGGTCAACGAGATGGGACTGGAAAAGACCGATAAGATATGAAAAGCAATGGAGGCTAGCATCACAGGATCCCTTGTTGATTTGAGGATTTGCTGCCACTGGGTATCAACAGGGCATTCTGCTTACAAAATGTCCACTTGGTACTACTACTGTCTGCCACTATGTTTTCCTACCATATAGGTCGAAAACTAATCTAGAGGTCCCACTCTAATTTGTGCTATCAGTGTCTAATTGGTAAGCTAAGGTTGAATAAAAGAGATGAGCATGGCACTTTTCTTTTTTCCATTAGAAATTGAAGTTAATCAATGATTCGTTCTGATATGCATGATCCTAAAATAATATTTGACAACCACAACTGAAAGGCAACAAAACAATACATCAATCAGTAAGTAAATTCTCATGACCTTCACTGCAAAATATCTCTTTGAAAGAACAACAGGAAAACAATTAATCACGAAAAGGATCATTAAGAGCTGTGAAAATATATACAAAGCTTTGTAATGGTTCAGAAAACACTTTGCAACTTGCAATTGAAACTGCAATATATTAAGCATAAAAACACTGAAACTACCATATTGCATTCTGAATGGATACTGGATAGTGAGGTTCCTATACACAACCAGAAATTAGGACAATAGTGGAAAACAATTTTCATGCCCAAAATTCCAGCCTGAGGCCTTTGGTTGAGTTATGTTTGCTAACTTGTGAAGACCATATAGATGATGCAGTTCAATTGGGCACACTCTGCAAGTATATTTCCTTCACATGATTTATGGTTTTTGCTCTCAAATATTGGTACCAGTTGTTTGGATTATGAGCAATTATGTATAAAATAGAAATTGAAATCTCTACATCAGAAAGCAAAAGAATCATCTTGTAATGGTTCTAAATTGCCAGAATTATTGTTTCAGTGGCCATACATGGTAGACAAGGTACAAGGGAGCTGACAGGCGGGACATTTTAACAATTATAATTGTTCTCATCAGGTTCATACGGAGCATGCTACACAGAAAATCTTATAAAACATCAAGAATTGATGCTGGTTGTGTCCTATAAATTTGGTACAGAAGATGGGATTTAGGTCAAATCTGTTCAAATGAACATAGGCATTTGTGATGTTTATTACACATATTTTGAATGGGGAAATTGGAAAAAAAAATCCAAAAAATCACTGGAGCAAATGGAAAGAAGATTTACTATTACGAAATAACATTCCAGCTCAACAAGTTTTTGGACAAGAAGATACTTCTTACTTTGGCTAGAGCCTAAAAGAGACCACAGATTGATGCCCTAGGCAACGACAATAAGCTACTTGTACTGAAAGACAGCAGTGTCTGCACAAGCAGGTCTTGTGTGTTTTGCATGATCAAGCAACTGATGTACTAAACATGTACTTGAAGTTTGAAGTTTGATAAGGATTCTGGTGATAAGGGGTGCAAAAATTGAGAAACTAACAAAACATTTGCTAGCAAGGCAAAATGAAACTTCAGATCATCATTGCAACACTAGCATTCAGATCCCACACAAAACCACCTACTTTGAGCTAAACATAATTTCATTACACCATAAAAATCTGATAATGGGTGTCTCTAGTTCCTTTCTCACAAGGACAAGTTAACCTTATGCATCAACCCTACTATAATGCATTTTGTCAGTCTTGTTACTCACCAAAGGACTCTATTATCCTTTCAGGAGGGCCTGAATTTCTAATTGCATGAGTGCAACTCATGCATATGTCTAAATTTGATTTGGTACTAATGAGATATGTAACATGGCCCTACCTACATTATACTTTCAAAACCATATTATACCTTCAACGGTGTTTTGCCTAACCACATTATACCCACAAAACCACAGACTGATAGGCCATCTCTCTTTCTACCAGCTAACAGACATGCATCATGAACTGACTGGGCATAGTATCATAGTATGACTTATACTATACCATCTTTAGATGGGATGACCTAGAAATGACCATGTTTGAGTCATAAGAGATTTAGCTGATAGGCTTTTATAAAATCCTCAGGTGGAACCATGAGCCTGTTTCTGTATTAGAGCTTTTGAAGGCAAATATATTCAATGAAAGCAAACAGCTGTAATTATAGTTGGGTGGCAGAGAAAATGAAAAAATCTAGACCATAACATGGCTCAAAGGGATCCTTCTTGCAGTATAACCCTAAAAATGACAATGCATTGTTGTGTGCATAAGCTTTTAATCAGAATGCAAAGAATCATAAGATGTATAAAGCTCCAACATAAACATATAACCAAACAACACGGTACTAGAGATTTTATGGTTGAATATTGATATCTTGGAAATTAGAGCAAGAAAATGGAACAAAAAATCCCAGTAAGAAGCCAATATTATGGAAGCTAGAACACAAGTTACTAAAATCTTACTACAGAAATGATAAAAGTAAACAACACAATAAAAGAAACTGAAGGAGAAAGACATAAGCAAGTAAACTCACGTTGATCCATAGAGAAGGATCTTATTAAGCTTAGTAACATCATTGCCACCTTGATTGTCCTCGATAAAAATTGTTAAGCTGACAAATTCAATGATGTAAGGACATGCTCAAATTGGCAATACAAAGGAATGTGCACAAAAAATAAATAAAAAGATTAAAAGGTGATAATTTTGTTTACCTGCGAACACTCTGAAACTTGACATACTTTAAGGGAGCAGGTTTTTCCTAGAAATGAAATAATATACAGCATAAAATCAGTTGTAGTAGCTTAACATACCACAAGAGACGATAGACAAGGGCAAAACTTGATATTTGTGTGTCATAGAAAAAATAAAAGTTAATAGAGAAACAAGGAAAGCTACCTCAAGATTCTCTGGGGATAGAACAATTGTATCACTAGGTGGGTAGTCATTAACATTACTGAAACAAATATAGGAAAAGGTGAATGATAGATCTAAAGCATAGTCTTCGTGACATTAAACATATGAAATAAGAATTCCACAAGCCACAAAGAGAATACCTGAAGCCCATATGCTCTTTATTTGCAAAAAGTTTCACAGTCCTTGGACCTAATGAATTCCACAGGGTAAATTAGATATTCATATTACCTTAAGAAAAACTTGGAACTCAAAGTAATAATAAAAAATATAAGAGAAACTCTCTGGTAAGCTCATCCTCAAAACAAATGGCATGCATGCATATTATTTTGAGTTAAGACGCCATAGGACCTAATACTTCAGTAAATTTTGATGGAAAACCATCTATCACAATATAGAATCTAAAAGGAGCCAAAATAACTGGCTGATTCTAATTTCAGTGATAATGTACCAAAACATTCAGTATTAATAGGCAGCTTTGAGGCATATAGGGGCAAGGTGCAAAGTACACTATAAGGACTAATTTAGATTCACGCAAACTTGATAGAAATAAGAATGTAATTTTTTTTTTATTATAACATATCTGCCGCACATTGCATTGAACAAAACCAGAAAAATGGTTACAGTATTATGTCACGTGAACAAAACATTCTATGACCATCAAGTTGTAGTAATAGTTGAAGTATTTCAAGAATATTAGAGGGAGGTAGTATACACATTCTAAATATTATTCTCAACTAAAAAATTATGGTTAACCAAAAATGAGTGTAAAGGCAAGAACCTGGGTATAGAACAGGTTTGGCACATAGTGAAATGGTTAAACTTCTACAACACAATAATGGATAACATCAGAAAATACCAAAGGATTTTCTCATACAAAAATATTCATGAGCGACAAACACCAGTTTGGTAGCAAATGTTTGGATTGCAAAGAAGGCATAAAACATAATATAGAAGAGATGCTACAATAATAAACAAAAGAATGAAACCTCCCTAAAGTACTTTTTGAGTTTTTAGAGGAAGTCTGCACATAGTTGATGGATTCCTTGTGTCCCAGAAAAGCCCAGCCTCAAAATATGTTTAGTCAAATATATTGATAATTGACATCCCATGGACAATAAACAATAACAGAGTTTGTTATTCTGATAGCTTAGACTCAATATTGATCCTAGAGTTGCATGGTCTGAAATTAGACTAGCTTGACAAACTCAACAAAATTGATACTGATTATGCATCTGCTTGATCAAAAAGGTCACTTCCAGAAAGGTGATCTGGATAAATAAAGAAAGCAGTGCATACCATGGGAGCAAGTTAAAATATTGGCTTCAAATAACAAGTATTGCAATGGAAAAGGGCATTAGAATTGTGCAAACAATAAAGCTTGGCTGATCATACAAAGTGTGCTGCATAAAAAAGTGTTATGGCTGATGTTCTTTTCAGGTGAAAATTAAATAGGCCTCCAAGAGCTTCTTTTGATCAATATCAACAAACAAAGGTATCTGCTTGATTTTCTCCCCTCTTTAATGGCTGCAATTCATTGTTAAGGAGGACGCAAGTGAAGCAAAAGAATACATGATCATTGTAGCTATGATTTTTCTGACAGCTGGTTACCTGACTGCACTTCTAACCTGATGCCAAAAATAGGCCTTTCCTCCTGATTCTCACATAATTAACACACAAATCAATGTATTTTTACCTTCCAATGCCATGGGACCAACCCTGAAGACATGCTACAAGAATTACACTTCTAACTGGATACTATATATGGACCTTTCCTACCCCAACATCAAACACAAAGGAGGGCACAGGACAAATTTTTGCCACGCATAGAAAGTCTAACAGATCAATAAAGGCGCATTAACTCAATTTGAATAACAAAATAAAAGCCATAAAAGCACCAGAATTCAGCCATCACCTTCGTCCTCAGGGCCTTTGATCAAGATGGAGTGCAACTTGACCACTTGCGTGAAAGGAAAATAAATCAAAAGCTGCTCATCAGAGTCGCTCTCGAGATGCAACCCATCATCATCTCTATAACCCTGCAAAACCCAAAGCCAGATTCAATCCAATATCAATCAAAACCAAAAAAACACCCAACTTTCTGGCAATCATAAGCCACCTGCTTCAATGCATTGACGAGGGAGTAGGCGGGGTTCTGGTTGAGGCATTCGATCCCACTCCAGTCGACGAAATCGACCAAATCCACCTGACAAAGGGAAAACAGAATCAGAACCAGGGGGATTGGCGATCAATCGGGAGAAGGAAAACTAGGGTTTCGCAGAAGCGCGTACCTGGCCACGGAGATTGGCGGAAGACGCAGCGGAAGACATGGCGTGAGAACAAGCGAGAGAGAGAGAAAGAGAGAGAGAGAGAGAGCGAGACAGAGAGACAGAGAGACAGAGAGACAGAGAGACAGCAAGCGAGCTTGTTCTCGATTCACTCCCGACGCTGTTTTATAGCGCCGTTGCTGGATTCGCGAGGGATTGTCTCGCAGATCGATTCGAAAGAGGGGAACTTGGAATTTGATTTGTTTTCCGATGCTCTGTATTTGCCCCTACGTGAGTCGGAGACTCGGATGGGAGGGTTGTTAACGGTTCGGGCAGGCCGATCCGCCCCGAAGCTCAGCCGGGAAAAATCGGGTTCGGGCCTGGGGTTTTTAGGCTGTGGGTCGGGCTTGGCCTGAGTGGTTTGTGAATTTTTGAATCAGCTCCGCCTGACAAAATTATATTAAAGCTTGAGCTCAGGGAGCAGCTTTTTTAAAAAAAATTATTTTGTTGATCCTTTTTCATTATAAGCCAAGAATGATGGCCACTAGAAAAAAGGGGTGTGTTTGTGTGTAAGCAAGTAAGCAACGGTACCTGAATAATATATCACTGATCCATTAATTTGATTTAAATCTAACTTGAATGTATTATAATCTAATTATGACTTCAAAAAATTTGAATTGTAATAAAGCTAATCTGTATAATTTATTAATAATTTAACTAATTTATTTATTTAACCAAGTTGAGAATCAGATCGAGTTAGTCATACCAATTCCCTTACAAAATAATTATTTAAAATATGTTAAAATTAGGTCGATTTTAATCAATTTAAATTAAGTCAAATTATAATATATTTGATTAAATAAGTTTAATTGAGTGAGGGCGGATCATGATCTGTTTAATAAATTGGTTATTTGAATTGGATTAAACAAGTCAAGTCAGGTTGACCTCAGATTTTGATTTAAAATTTTAATTTATTTGATAAATAAAATGAATTCAAAATTACCTATTTAATATAATATTATAAATTTGATTTCACTCACACTTAACATGATTAATATGAATTGTCAAGTCAAAGCAATGACACCTAAAATTTTCGTGAAAATCTTAAATGATCAGCAAAAATTGATAAATATTGAATCTAAATTATTATTTTCCTCCAATTCATACTTTCATTGGTGTATATGTCAGATGTGATAAGTTATTGATAAATTTATCATAAACCACACTTATGATGTGGCAACACTTTTTCAAGCTCATATGTTTGTTCATAAATGAAAATGCTAATCCATCAATTGCAGGAAGTTAGAATGACATCCAATATCTCATAAAGTGACTTTATTATAGTAAAGGTTGAATATTGTGTATTTTTTTATTTTTGAAAATTGATCACAAGAGTGATTTATGTAAAAAAAAAAAAAGCAAAAAAGGGATTGCTAATCAAATGGAAGTGATTATGAATTAATTAAAAAAACATATAAGAAAATTTCAAACTTTTTATACTTCTAGATGGATGAAGAAAATAAGATCATTAATGTGTTTTGGACCGATTTAAGGTTAACTATGGATTTTATGCATTTTTGGAACATGCTATGCTTTTGACATTCATATGATATCAATAGTTATAATTAACCTTTTGTAACTTTCATTGGGACAAAATGATCAAAATTAGTAGTTTTTGGCACTGCTCTATTAAATTATGAAAATACATAAAATTTTAAGAAAAATTTTTCACCCTCTTAAATTTTACAAACTTTCCAATAAATCTGTACTCATTTTTTTCTTTTTTTTTAAGTCCTTATGAAAGTTGTGGTGGTTTACACTAATGTCATGTTTTTCCAAAATACCCTTTGCTTATGTTACAATATGATTTTGACTTGAGAAAAGACAACCATCCTTCTCTTTCTTTATTTTCTTCTTTTCTCCTCCATCCTCCATCCCATTTCTTCTTTCCTAATATTAATTTTTGCCCTATCTCTTGTAAGTCTCTTTGAAAATCTTGGTTGGTGTGGGAGTGAAATACATTAGTCTTGATCGTTTTGATTCAAAGCTTCATTATACTTATATGTATTTTGAGATTCACGCTCTCAACTTATAAAATATGTGATTTTTTTCGAGATGGTTGTAAAACTCCTCTTCACTACGCATGAGATATATTCATTATGATGGCTTTTGGCTTGTCTTCACATACCTAAAAAAAAGAGAAATAATCCCATCGAGCTATCATGTGTAGGATCTAGCTCGAAATAATTAAAAATAATAGAATAAAGGATAGTTTGTATATAAGTCCTTCAAATTTGGTGAAATTATATATAAGTTCTCATAATCTAAAAAATTACATATAAATCATTGGGTTACAACTTAATTTGTAAAAAGGTCTTTCGATTTGAATTTACCATCAAAAAATTGAATACATAAGGAATATTCTTTTACATGACATTAGTATATTTATGAAATATCGAAATTTCCTTTTTTTTAGATATAAGATATATGTAAAGCTTCATTTCAGAGCTTCTTCATTCCTTATCCACCAACGAGCTTCTCCATCGAAAAGCTTCTTTAATGAATACTAGGGATTAGGATTGAGGCACCATTTTAGAGCTTGAATTTGCTTGTTAATGATGCTTTGATTTGTTTTGAATAATTTTTACATTTATAACTTATTTTTTTTAAGTTTTATCTTATTACTATTAATATGCATTGCAGGCTATTTGAAACCCATCAAATAGCAAGTTGAAGCTTTTTTTGAAACCCTATTCAAACCTTAGATTTGACGATGCCTATATGTAGGAGGATAATATATATATTTGATGGTATATGTATAGTTCAGATAACTGAATTATAAGGTTTGGTTGTCCAAACATAAAATTTAAGTGCAAGAGGTACTTTCGTAGTAATGGTTAGAATTTAATCCATGATTTAATTCTTTCATGAATACTAAGGATCTATTTACACTAATGGCTGAAATCCAAGAACTTATATATAATTTCACCATATTCAAAGGTCTTATTTCTATATTTTCCTAGAATAATTTGATGGGAGCTTATTCACTGTCTCAGCAAAGAAGGGACAAATAATTTCCTTTCCAACCCTCTTTAGATTTGTCCAAACATTACATAAACTATACCAATGATTTTTGGGTTTCTAGATCAGAAATTCTAGCCTAATTTTGAAGCAAAAAGTGTGAGATAATGATAATGTAATGAAATAAAAAGAGTGAAGAAAAGAGAGATTTTATTGACACTCATATGACCCTTTGCTTTCCCAAAACTCGAGAATAAAAATCCTGCCTTTTCAGCTCTAAATAAACATAAAGTTATAGTGAAAACCTTAAATAGACTCTTCAAGAATCTATGGGAATTCTCGGGATTTTTTTATTACCTACCAAAAATTCAAAGTCTGTATGATAATTGTTGGATGTTTAAACCTAGGTATTTCTAGGGCTAGATAAAATTGAGCTCTAATTTGTTAGCATTTGTTGGGAAGTGGATGCTAGAAGGACCAAGTTCAGTCCTAGATGGATTCTAAGGTTGTGGCATCCCCTTTTGAGGCAAACGCCAAAAAACCAATGTTTAACCCCATGTAGATACCTACCATGTATAATTCAAATTCTATCATTGGAAATTAGCTCACCTGAAGCTCTAAATTGAGAAAGTCTGGATTTTTTATGAAAAGCAAAATATCTTTTTGAAATTCTATTTGGTCCAAAAGTCAATTCAACAATCAAATATGTTGTGAGATTCATAAACATGCCTATCAATCTCTTAATAAAATATTTGAATAAATTAATTGTTTTATAATTTTACAAATAAGTTCTTAGATTTTAGAAATTTACATAAAGGTCTATAAAACTTCCAATCTTAGAAAAAGATGGCGAAAAAATTAAACACATGATAACAAGATAGTATGCTAAAACATTGAAGGTTGTCTTTTCCTTTCTTTAAACTTGAGTATTGTTAGTATTGGAACATGCTAGCTAGACTCAAAGACATTAAGATGCCTTGCATTTGCCTTACAAGGAAGGAACTAATAGTTACATTATCATTATGATATTGTGTGCTTGTGTGATATGCATGTACTATTTCTCTTCTCCATTTAGATTTGCAAACAAAGGAGGCAATCAAAATTCAGGCATCAGATCTCAAAATTAACATGAAGTATTTAGTTAAGTATTGTTTGAAAACCCAAGTAATGTGGCTATAGTAACTAAAAGGACCTTTAGGGGGAGTTCTGCTATTAAATAGGCAATACAATCACTAGTATGTAAAGTGCACTTTTAAAGCTATAGGAGCAATGTGATGGATATGGAAAATAGTTTACAAATACAAGGGATGGCCTATCTTGTTCTCTTATAAGAAATTCTAATTTTTATGCTAGAGTATAGTAGGATTATGATGAAAAAACATACCTGTTTTTGTCCATCTCTACTATAGAGTATAGTAGGATTCTTGATAATTCAAGTAGCTGGGTATATGAGACTCTCTACCTATTCAGCATGAGAGAGGTCATTGGTATATGCTAGTTGAACAAGCAAGTACTACTACAAGAAGAAGATCCAACATGTTTTTTTTTCGATGCAACAACAAAACTCTTTATAGATCATGATGAGGTGGGGCCAAAGCCCTTCTCTTCTTTAGAAATATCAAAGGGATAAACAATACAAAAGAGAGTTAAAATGTACTTTGGCACAAAAAATTTTTCTATCAAATCCAAATTGTCTTTTGTGTGAGATGCTAGGTTGTGAACTATAAATTAATTCTCCTTTCCTTCTGGACTCACCTTCAATCTTAATGCATGCAAGCAAAATGATGGTTGACTATATGACTAGAAAGGAAGAGGCAAGGGAAAGCTTCCAAAGAGCTTTTTTCTCCCCCTTGTTTCCTTGAGAAATGGATCTTCTACCACATCTTCTTAATTTTTTTAGGTCAATTGCATATAATTCCTTGAAATATTACTAAATTGCATATTTTTTTCCTCCAAACATAAAAAATTACATATAGTTCCTTCAAATCTTGCTAAATTACATATTTCACTTTGAAACTTAAAATTACATATAATGCCTCGAAATTTTTTCAAATTTCATATTTCTCCTCTAAATTTAGAAATTAAATATTTTTTCTTAAGTTATTAGATATATTGTAAAAGTTTCATTGGATATAAATTTATCATTAGAATAATAATACTTAGAAAATATATATCATTTGATATTATTTAGGTTAAACTAAAAAAATGAAGATACTTCTGATCAAGCATAAATTAACAAAAAGAAAAACATCAATAAAAAATAGTTTCAGATTTGTTTTATATCAAGTCTTAGATATAGCCTAAATTGAGTCTTAGTTCTAGTTAAGATCACGGTGAAACGAGTTTAAAGTAGCTCATGGTAAAATTATCATTTTACATTTCAGATTTAAATTTAATTCGAGATGGGATTAAAATAAGTTGAAACCAAACCAAGGGTAAAATAGTAATTTTATATTTTGGATTGATGGTTGATGCCAAGTTCTACGTAATTGACACTGATGCATCCTACAAAGCATGTTAGGGAGACCATGGTTACATGAAAATAAGGTGATGCCATTAACCCTATATTAATATCTCAAATACTTTGAGGATGGTGATGAATACCGAATTGATGGAGAAATACATCCCTTTAATATTCATGAGGTATATTACAATGATGTGAAATACTACTAAAGGATCTTATGTTGATAAAAGGTTTACTTTCATTAGCAAGTGAAGAAGAGGATTGTTAGTCTAATCTTTGCCCCTCCTCGTGTAGGAAGTGACACAAACTTCTCAGATGAAGAAATCCCACCTTGCCTGGGTGATTTTTTTTTTAATAAAGATAACAATGGAGGTCAAATAGAGAGTTTTCTTCTTGTTACTAAAGTCCCAGAAGGCTTACTGAAGCCACTAGATGAACTAAGTATCAATATTGTGGAAGAATTAATAACCTTCTATATTCCCCCATGATATAAGGGAAAAGGGACTTATTATTTTATAAGGCAATCCTATATGTCCCAAGCATATATAAAATTTTAAAAGAATTGAGGTTTTAGAAGATGATGATAACTATCAGCTAGTGGTCATACCTAAGTATTTTTTAAACACTCTTTGTCAAATAATCAAGATGTTCGACTGTAAACTTCTACCAATAAAGGAGGAAAGCTATTTCTCGAAAAATCTATGAGATCCACCTTAAGGGCATGCTTATATCCCCAGAAGAGGAAAAAAGAATTCCAAAGGATTGGGCTACATCACTCCAAGTATCCATATATGTCTTATAGTCACCATTGAACCTCTATCCAATAATGAGGCTGATCAAACATCCTTAGTGCCTTCTGATATAGAAGCTGTATGCATCAACCCATCCATGGTTCTCTAGGCATCACAAGAAAATGAAGTTCTCAACAAAACTTCATCAAGACAAAAAGAAAGGGGGCATGATGAAGCTGCAATGCCCTCAAAATCAAGAGAAGAACTCTTGCTAAATCCCAATAATGAATCACTTGGTGGAGACATGATCCTTAAACCAAAAGAAGCTCCACCAGAACTTGAGGACAAAAGGCAAACCACAAGTAATAAATTGATGGAAATCAACCTAGGTTCAGAGGAAGATCCCAGGACAACCTTTATTAGCATACAACTCTCAGAGAAGAGCCAAACCCAAATCAAAATAATACTTAATGAATATATTGACTACTTCGCATGGAGTTACAAGGAGATGCCTAGACTAGATCCAAAGTCACAGTCCATAAGCTGGCAAACAATCCCGAACTTTCACCTGTTAAATAGGTACCTAGGAAAATAAAACTTGACTTGGAATAAAAAATGATAGAAGAAACAAAGAATTGATTGATGTTGGCTTCATTAGTGAAGAGAAATATCTAGCTTGGGTAGCAAGCATTTGCTGGTCAAGAAGAAAATGGCCAAATATGTTTTTATATGGACTATAAGAACATAAATAAAGTATGTTCAAAAGACAATTTTCCATTAGCCATAATGGAAATAAGGATCGATAATACAACTAATTTTGAATGGTTCTCCTATATCGATGGTTTCTCGGGAAATAAGCAAATCAAAATGCATCTTGATGATGAAAAATATATGGCCTTTTGAATTCTAATAGACATACATTGTTACAAGGTGATGCTCTTTGGGTTTAAAAATGCAGGTGCCACTTATCAAAGGGCCATGACCTAAATTTTCAATGACCTTATACACAAACTAGTTGAATGCTATGTAGATGACTTGGTCATCAAAACTAGGTCTAAAGACAAGCATATCCAAGTCCTAAGAGTGGTTTTCAACCACATTAGAAAATACAAACTAAAAGTTCCTTAGATTGAAATTGAACCATCTAAAATCAAAGCCATCTTGGATATGCCACCACCTAGTAAACCTAAAGCAGATGAGGTCACTCTAAGGTTAACTCGCATACATAAGAAGGTTCATTATAAATCTCTCTAGAAAATACAGGCCCTCTAAACTAAAGAAGAAGGATGCTCTGTTCATTTTAGATTAGGAGTGCCAACAAGCTCTTGAAGAAATTAAGTAATATCTCTTAAATATGCTACTCTTGGTAGTACTCCTGCCTGATAAACCCTTGATCCTCTACACAACCACAATCGAAGGGTCTCTAGGGCCAATTCTTACCCAAATAATAGAAAAGAAAAAGAAAATGCAATCTACTTTTTAAGTAAAATGCTAGTGGGGGCAGAAAATAATGACTCTCCTATCGAAAAATATTATCTGGTGCTTATATTTGCAGTCAAAAAGCTTCGATATTATTTGCTCTTTCATTAGGTTATTTTAATATCCAAGGTTAAAATTCTCTAGCCTATACTCACTAGAAGGCTAGCAAAGTGGGCTTTAATTCTCATAGAGTATGATATCAAGTTCACTTCTCAAAAGGTAATGAAAGGACAAGCCCTTGCCAATTTTCTCACAGCTCACCTATTGCCATATGACTCTCCACTAAATTGCAAACTCCCTGATGAAGAAATTTTTTTTGCCAAAGAAGAGGAACCTTACTAGAAGTTATATTTTGATGGAATATCATCTATCAAACTAGGATCAAGCCAAAGCTTCCACATATTAAATTAGACATCAGACTTGTATTTGTCACTCTGAATGAGGGCATTTTATGATGCTCTTCCTCCCTCTCGGAACCATGTACAAATAATAATACTAAATATAAGACCCTAATTGCAGGACTAGAAATGACCCTCAATATGAAAATATTGCACCTATAGATCTTTGGTGACACACAATTGGTCATCAGTCAAGTGCGAGGTGGATATAAAGTCCATAAATTTAAGCTCCTAAAATACCATAAAAAGGCTCAAGAACTCATGAGACAAATTCCATATGACTAAATAACTAAGGTTCCTTGGCCCATCAATGCAGATGTTGATTTCTTAACTAAATTAGCTAAGGCACTGGTTGATCCTAATCAAGGAGAAATTCTAATCATAGTTTGTAGTATACAAGTGATAAGCTCAGTCTTCAGCATCAAACATAAGAAGACTGAATCTAAATGAATAGAAGAGGCCACAAATTGGAGATATCATTCACCAATTATCTCAAAGGAGGAGAACTCTCAGATGATAAATCTCCAAGGATACAACCCAAAAAGAGAGCCATGCATTTTTTGTTTATCAAGGATACCCTTTATAGAAGGTTCTTCAACCAACTACTTTTACACTGTCTCTTAGACAATGAATGCAAGAAAGTTATGTATGAGGTGCATTTTGAGGTTTGTGGTGCTCATCAATCGGGCCCAAAAATAAATAATGAAGATTATACGGCTATTATTGGCCCATAATGGTAAGAGATTGCATTGAATATGTGAAAAAAATATTATTTGTGCCAAATTCACAGTGACTTCATTCATTAGCATCCAAACCCTTTACACCCAATAGTATCCTTATAGCAATTCAAACTATGGGGTAGGGATATAATTGGCCTCGTTGAGCTATCCTCTTCCAAAGGTCGCTACTTTATATTAGCAGTAATTGATTATTTCTCTTGATGAGCAGAGGTAATTCCACTAAAGAAAGTAAAAGTGGATACCATCATTTGCTTCTTTTGAGAAAATATCCTATATTAATTTAGCATCCTTAAAGGATCATTTCCAATAATGGACTACCTTTAAAAGCTTTAAAGTAGGATGATTTGCATATCATCACAAGATAGACTAAAAATATTTATCCATCTAATAATGCAAGAGTAAATGGCCTCACTAAGGTGTTCAATAAGACCCTTTTCAAAGTATTGAAGAAAGTTATTGCTAGAAACAAAATGAGACTGGCAACAAAAATTTTTCGAAGATTGTGGGCTTATTGCACCACATATTGAACTCCTACCTAATTAACACCATATGCATTGGTGTTTGAGACTGAGGCCATCTTGCCATTGGAGGTACAAGTTTCCTCCCTCAAAATTGCTTTGTAAGAGGAAATTACCAAAGAAGACAATGTTTATCTTCGCCTTGATGAGCTAGGCTCTTTAGATGAAACAAGACTTATAACTCAACAAAACCTAGAAATGTATTAAGCACAAATGCCTAGGGCTTACAATAAGATGGCTCAGCTTAGATCTGCCCAGAAAGGAGAAATGCTCTTAGTCTTGTGAAGACGTATAATCTCGAACTAAAGTAAGAAAGACAAATTTGAGTCCAATTGGGAAGGTCCTTATATCATTGAAAAGATATTTGAAGGAGGATTCTACTAGTTAATTGATGTCAAAAGAGAAAGGCCCATGCCACCAATCAATGCTTGATTCTTGAAGATATAGTATGCATGAGCCTCTGGGTACAACAATAATAAAATAAAGGTGTCTATGTTTGTCTATGATGTAACATCCGACTTCCTCAAAAAGGAATGATCGGTCAAATATGCACTTCATGTTTCTCAAGGTAAAACACGGACATAAAACCCCATCTATTTTGTGTGATGGTTGAATCCACATTCTCATAACATATTAAGTCTACTTCTAAGTGGCAACCTAAGTTCACATCCATGTGGCAAATCAAGTCCACTTTCACATGATAAATTATCTATATTACATGGTGATTAAACTCATGTCTATATGGTAAATCAAATCCACTTTCAAGTGGTAAATTACGTTCACTTATTGTAGCAAATCAAATTCACTTATTGTGGCACCCTAAGTTCAATCTCATATAGCAAATTATGTCCATCATCATATAGCAAATCAAGTCTACTTTGTGCGGCAATTCAAACCTATGTAGTCAACTCTTGAAATGTAAACACAAGGGTAAGTACCTAAAAATTATTCCCACACTCTCCTCTATTAAAACTCGGGAAGAGGATGTAAAGAGGGCAATTCGTTTGAGATAAGTTTTGCCACAATCAAATTTGATTGAAATATGATTTTAATTGAGACTTGTACACTACAAAATTATGATTCAAATATGGACTCAGTCAGACTTAAATTACGCCTGAGTTTGGCTAAAAACTAAGCTCAATTCGGACCTAAATCATTAAGAAATTTAGGATCAAGCTAGGCTTAATCCAAATGTGTTAAGTGGGTCAGATATTTGAACCAAGATTGGGTCTAAACTTTATCCAAAATCTGGGTTAAAATGACAAATACAAGAATTCTACAAATAGGTTCTTGGACTAAGTAATTTCTCACAAATAGATTTTTGACGAGATTTCTTCTTACGCATAGGTCCTTGGGATAAAAATTTTATAAAAAGGTCCAGCAAAATCCTAAAATTATAAATCAGTCCTTGCAAAACTTAGAGTTTGCAAATAAACCTCCAAAAGATCAATAATTATAATTTGATTCTTATGAAATATAATATTTGCAAATAAACCCCTCAAAAATTTTATATTCATAAATAAATCTCTAAAATTTTGACCTTTCACAAATATGTCCCTTGAAAATTTATATTTTATGAATAAGTCCAAATTTTAATCAAAAAAGACCCTGAAAGTTTCAAAACCTTATAAACAAGTCCTTTTTACAAAAAAATCCTTTGAAAATCACAAAATTATAATTTAGTCTAATTTTCTAAAAAAAATTATAAATTACCCCTCTATAAATTCAATGTTTGAGATGAGTATAACTTTTAAATCATTATTATCTATAACAACAAACACTCATCTATAAATTTTCACAGACTTATCCAATCTCAAATCATCCATATCCATATCTATCTACACATATATCCATCATTCAAAGATTTCAAACAAAGAGATTGAGCTTTAACCCAACTTTATCTCTTTGAACTCTATATAAATCCTGTTAACACCAGAAAAAGAAGAGAGAGAGACATTAGAACACAGAGAAGAAGGAGAATATGAGAGAGCAAGGAGCAACCAAAGGAGATCAGGAAGTTGGGAGGTGATCAAGAATTAGAAGCTTGAAGGAAAAAAAAAAGAAGATAATTTTGCAACATTTCTTTCTAACTAATCTTCTTCCTATTTCTCCTTTTTCTTCTCCGAAGGAACAACTCCACCTAAACCCTGCCTTCTTCCCAGCATTGTAACTCACTACACCAATCTTCAGGTCGACCAAAATTAGGCCAACCTTCAGGCTTGTCAAAAATAGGCTAGACTTCGGGCGTATTGCAACTATAGACTAGCCTTTGGGTCTACTAAAACTAGGCTAACCTTCTGGCCTACTAAAATTAGGCCAACCTTCGGGCTCGCTAAAAATAACCAGCTTTTAACCCCACCAAAATTAGGTTAGTCTTCAGGCCTACCAAAACTAGGATAGCCTTCAGGCCTAGAGCAATTCTAGGCCAACTTTGGGGTCTACCGAAACTAGGCTAACTTTCAAACCTGTTAAAATTGGGCTAGCTATAACTATAGCCTACCTTTGGGTCTACCAAAACTAGGTCAGCCTTCGGGCCTACCAATCTAAGCTAGTCCTTAGACTCATACATCTAAAGCCAACCCATTGGCCCATCCAAAGTGGTATTGATAGTCCAAGGATTCTCAAATCTAATTGATTAATTAGAAGTCACTCAATCAAATTGAACTCAGGTAGAAGAAATGAACAAAACTAGATTGACCCAGAAGAACCACTAGATGAACCTAAATTAATGGATTAATACTCAAACTTAATTGGATCCAAAATTCAAATTGAGTTAATCCAAACTAAATATGCTCAGAAGGAATCCTAGTTGGGCTCAAATTGGGTTAATTCAAAACCAAGTCAAAATCTAATTTGGATTGAATTAAGCTCAAATTAAATCGAGTTCAAAAGCTAGCTAGATCCAATCAAACTCAAAGTCAAGCAAGCCTAAATTAAAAACCAAGCTGGACCTAAATTGACTTGAACTTGAACCAAAATCCATTAAGATATAAATCTAAACTCGATAAGGGCCCAAAACAAAGTTTAGCTCAATACAAATTGAATGAATCAGACTCAGTCTAAAATTAATGTTGCCCCAACTAGAGTCAATGATTAGTACTTGACAAATGTTCTTCTAAATATCAATGCCAAGCTTGGTGAATCAAATTTGTTATTGTAAGTTGAATATTTACTATCAATACCAATAATGATTTTGGGAATGGATGCTTCACATGATTTCCATGGTTAATTTGATGTTCCCTCCATGATTGTAGCAGTCAGTTCATGACAATGGTCTCTAATTCTATTGCACAAACTATCACTATGAACCTAATCATCAAAAGTTCTAGGAAGAAAAAACCAAAAAAAATTATTATCTTTTAAGTAGAAATTAGTAAATCATGATTCAATCAAGTTTTGAACATTGAATTAAATCAAATTAGACTTAAATCAAAATCAGATTCTAGATATTGGACAAAATCTAAACCAAAACTCAAGCACAAATCATATTAGTCCAAATGGAAATAAATAAGGTCAAACTAAGTCCCACTGGGTGTGCTAAACCTTCGATAATACTCTAAGGCTATGAATAATGGATGATGTTACCATCCTAACCCGAATCAAATTTAGTTTAGATAAAATTAAATGGAGTCAAACCGAGTCCCACTGGGTATGCCACCAAAGCCATTAGCAACACTTCAGACCCAATCGACAACAAGCTAAGATAGGCTATTGATTACCAAATCAAGGATGATTAGCATAAGCCAACACCACTCTTCATTCTTTCAAATCAAATCTGAGTAAAAGGACGGCTTGCACTTGCTCAATCAGTTAGTCAGAATATGTTGACCAAACAAGGTCAGTCGATAACAAGCCCAAGGTCATCGACAATACCTCAAATTGAACCAAAAATAAGCCAAGATAGGACATCAGTCATCAAATCTATGAAGTTATTGCTTATACCTCATTGGCTATAAAAGTACTTCAAACCAAATGAAATTATTTTATATACTTCATTGGCTATAAAAATACTTCAAACTGAATAAAGTTATTGCTTACGCCTCATTGGCTATAAAAATACTTCAAATTTATGAAGTTATTACTTATGTCTTATTAGCTATAGAAATACTTTAGAATTAAATAAAGTTACTGTTTATGCTTCATTAACTACAAAAATACTTTAAACAAAATAAGGTTATTGCTTATGACTTATTGGCCATGTAAATATTTCAAACCAAATAAAGTTATTATTTATGTATCATTGGCTATAAAAATTCTTTCAACCAAATGAAGTTATTGCTTATACTTTATTGGCTATAGAAACACTTCAAAATCAAAAAAGTTATCACCAATGTCTTATTGGCTATGAAAATATTTCAAACTCAAAGAAGTTATCACTTATGTCTCATTGTCAATAGAAACGCTTCAAACTTATGAGGTTATCACCAATGCCTTATTGGCTAACTGAAACACTTCAAACTCGTGAAGTTATCATCTACACATTATTGGCTATGAAAATACTTAGATTAAATGAAATTATCACTAATACCTTACTCGCTAACAAAAATATTTCAAACTAAATAAAGTTATTACCAACACTCAAAGCTATTGGAAACAATTTGGACTCCTCCCATTTCCTTCCACATCCCATCAAATAATGCCATCAATATCTGTCGAAGATTGAGTTAAGACCCATCCAAGTTAGATGCCACATGGTCTAACGTAAGAGAGTGGGGTAGTAGTACTCTTCAGAACTTCTTCTCCAATTTTTTTTTCTCTTTAGTTCTTTCGTGCTTTATATAATTCCATATTAAAATTCATTATGAAATGAGGGTATACCCTTTCTTAATCTATGTACTATTTTCTAAAATCAATTAAATGCTTTCTTTTTTTTCTTTTTTTCGTGTCTCTATTTTTATTATTTAGGTTTCTCGCTTTAGAAAATTTCTGATAATCATCAGGGTAATTGATAATAGGGGTTTGCACTTGTTGGAAGTGAATATTTTCACAACACCTGATAGTGTACTTGAAATTTAAACACACTTTGATTTATACATTAAGATCACTCTTCAAGATATCTACTACATCCTAGACTACCAAAATTAATCTCACAGACATGAAAATAGGGCCCAGGGTGACTCTTCCTCTACCAACACTAGTGCACCAATCTTCTGATATGGATTTGAATACAGTAGTCCAACTGGGCTTACCATCATCAAATGTAAGTGCACAGAGGAGGATAGAGTTTCTAGATATTGGTCATTCCTCCATCCCACATTTGCTTTCCCTTCTCTTCTTCTCTCTAGTTGAAATCATGTTCTATTTCAGGCGAACTAGATGATGATTTTGGAGGCCCTCCCAATGATATTTCAGACTTAGATGGTAAGAGATATTTGAACATTTTCCAGTTTTGCATTTTGTGTATATTGATTTAAGTATTCATTGTAGATGTGGTTCCTAGATCTTGCTTCAGTTGAGGGATGTTTGCACTCATGGGCATTCGTCAACCATCGCCAGCATCAAGTGATGGTTCACCATCTCCTTCTTATCTTGAGAATTTCCTACCTTTTATTAATATGACACTTGCTTCCTCAAGTGATGATGGATAAGCATGAGTGAGTAGCTATTGGGTTGTCACAACCGTTGAGAAGTATCACTAGGCTTTATATATCTTAGGACAATCATTATCCTCTTTGTCTAGGACTCCTATTTTCTTTCATCTATCTTATTTAGGAATATCATTATTGCTTTATGGAATTCCTTTGTATCAGTTTTTGTTTGCAATTTTGTGTTCCTCACATCTCATTCCCAAATGATATGTTTTTTGTGGACTTCACTTGTCATGCGACAATAGACTCATTATGCTATATTAGAGTGGACTTAATTTGCTACGTGGAGTGGATTTTGAGTTACAGCATGGAGTGGCCTTGAGTTATCACAAGGAGTGGTCTTGAGTTGTCATAAGGAATGGACTTGATTTATGGTAAGGAATGAACTTGATTTGCCACAAAGAGTGGGCTTGATTTGCTACAATGAGTGGGCTTAATTTGGCACAAGAGAGTGGACTTAATTTGCCACAAGGGAGCAGATTTAATTTGCCAGAGTAGACTTGATTTGGCACAAGGAGTGGACTTAATTTGCATCAAGGAGTGAGATTGATTTATCACAAGGAGTGGACTTGAGTGGGGCATAAAATGGATGGGGTTTTATGCTTGCCTCGAGAAACATGGAGCACATGTTTAACTAGATATTTCTTTTCGACAAAGTCAGACGTTCTGTCAAAGACAAAATATAAATGCTTTTGGTTGTTGTTGTTATCCCTAGATGATTAGTAATAGTACCTTTTGAGGAATTGGGCCTTGCTTGGTAGCATAGGCTTTTTCCCTTTGTCATCAATTATTTGGTAAGATCTCCCTTTGAATATCCTTTCAACAATATGAGGGTCTTCCCAATTAGGCTCAAATTTGTCTTTCTTATTTCAATTTAGGATTATGGGTCTTTTCAAAACCAATACCATTTCTCCTTTTTGAAAGAATAAGAGCTAGGCCATTTTGTTAGAAGTCCTAGAGATTTGTACTCTGATTCTGGTAAGCTGTGAGTCTTGTTTCATCTTGGGAGTTTAGATCATTAAGGTAAAGATGAACATTGTCTTCTTTTGTGATTTTTTCTTGCAAAGCAATCCTTAGAGAGAGAATTTGTATCTCTAGTGGTAAGAATACCTCGATCCCAAACACTAATGCATATGGTGTTGATTAAGTGGGGGTTTGATATGTGATTCAATAAGCCCACAATGCTTCAAAAAGCTTTTGGTACCAATCTCTCTTATTTTCGGTGACAACTTTGCTCAATATCTTGAGAGGGTTTTGTTGAATGCCCAGCAAGGCCATTTGCCCATGTGTTGTAGATGGACGAATATCTCTAATCGATCTTGTGATGATGCATGAATTGTAAGGCCCGGTGGGGCCAGTGGGCCAGTAGGCAGGCAATGGGCCTGTAACTGGTAGCAGTTGTCTTTAGTCCCACATCGACAAAGTGTTGGAGTTGAGACTGGGCTAAATATGATGACTACCATAGACCCAACAACGAGGCCTTTTCCCGGGAAACGGGAAAAAACAAAATCCTGGGAACGGGTGGGCCGCGGGCCGCAGACGCCCAGGAACAATATCGTGCTGGGTCGGGGGCGTCACATAGTGGTATCAGAGCCACTCCGCACCTCTTGATCGATGTGGGCTAGTTCAGCTATATGACGCCCCCGACCCAGCACGATATTGTTCCTGGGCGTCTGCGGCCCGCGGCCCACCCGATCCCAGGATTTTGTTTTTTCCTAGTTTCCCGGGAAAAGGCCTCGTTGTTGGGTCTATGGTAGTCATCATATTTAGCCCAGTCTCAACTCCAACACTTTGTCGATGTGGGACTAAAGACAACTGCTACCAGTTACAGGCCCATTGCCTGCCTACTGGCCCACTGGCCCCACCGGGCCTTACAATCTCCCCCTCTCAAGAGTTCAGCGTCCTCGCTGAACTAGTCCACATCGATCAAGAGGTGCGGAGTGGCTCTGATACCACTATGTGACGCCCCCGACCCAGCACGATATTGTTCATGGGCGTCTGCGGCCCACTGCCCACCCGACCCCAGGATTTTGTTTTTCCCAGTTCCCCAGGAAAAGGCCTCGTTTTTGGGTCTATGACAGTCATCATATTTAGCCCAGTCTCAACTCCAACACTTTGTCGACGTGGGACTAAAGACAACTGCTACCAGTTACAGGCCCATTGCCTGCCTACTGGCCCACTAGCCCCACCGGGCCTTACATGAATCATCCTACTTTAAAACTTTCGAAGGATGGCCCATTGTCAAAAATGATCCTTTGAGATACGCTAAATTGATACAAGATATTTTCCCAAAAGAAGTAGATAATAGTGTCTACATTTACATTTTTCAATAGAATTGCCTTAGCCTACTGAGAGAAATAGTTAATCGCTACTAGCATGAAATGGTGACCTTTGGAAAAAGATGCTTTAATTAAACTAATAATATTCATGCCTCACAGTTTGAATGGCCATGAGGACATTGTTGGATGTAAAAAAAATTTGGGTCTTGTTAAATGAAGTCCTTATGAACTTGGCACAGATGATAGTTTCTTGAATATTCAATGCAATCTCTCACCCTCATGGGACAATAGTAGCCCATATGCTTAATCTTCATTATCATTTTTGAACTTGATTGATCAGCCTCACAAACCCTAAAATGTACCTCATACATAACTTCTTTACCTTTATTTCCTGAGAGATAGCATAAAAGTGATTGATTGAAAAACCTTCTATAAAGAGTGTCATTGACCAGTAGAAAGCCTGCGGTCCTACTTTTGAGTTGTGTTCATACTAATTTATCTCCTGGGAGTTCTCCATTTTTGAGGTAGTTGATGAATGACATTCTCCAATCTGTGGCCTCTTCTATCAGTTTAGATTTAGTCTTTTTGTACTTGATACTAAAGATTGAGCTTACCACTTGTTTGTTACAGACTGTGATTAGAATTTCTCCTTGGTCAAGATTAGCCAATGCTTTGGCTAACTTGGCTAATGAATCAACCTCCACGTTGATAGATTAGGAAACCTTAGTTATTTGAATATGCAAGATTTATCCCATGAGTTCTTGAGCCATTTCATGGTATTTCAAAATCTTGAATTTGTGGACTTTATATTCTCTTGGGATTTGATTGATGACCAGTTGTGAATTACTAAAGACATGTAGGTGAGATATTCCTATATTGAGGGTCATTTCTAGTTCCACAATTAGGTCATTGTATTTAGCTTCATTGTTTGTGTATGATTTTGAGAGAGAATAGGAATTTTGTAAGATGCCTCATTGTTTGGATGCCTACTTTGATTTAAAAAAGCTTTGATCTGATCCTTAGTCTGATGGATGATGTCCCATCAAAGTATGGTATCCAGTAGGTCTCTCCTTCTTTAATAAGAAGGAATTCTTCATCAGGGAGCTTGCAACTTAGTGGAGAATCATCTAGAACAGTGTGAGCTATGAGGAAATTAGTGAGGGCCTGCCCTTTAACCACCTTTTAGAAGGTGAACTTGATATCGTATTACATGAGGATTAAGGCCCAATTTGCTAGTCTTTTAGAGAGTAAAAGCCTAATCATCATGTATTTTATAGGATCAATCTTCGATATTAAAATGACTTGATGAGAAAGTAGATAATGTCTCATCTTCTTGACTTCAAACATAAGTACCAAATAATACTTTTCGATTGGAGAGTAGTTACTTACTATACCTACTATCATTATACTCAAATAATACAATTCATTTTCTTTACCCTCTTCATTATTCTGGGTGATAAGTGCCCCCAAAGTGTCTTCAATTGTAGTCATGTAGAGGATCAAGGGTTTATTAGATACCAGTGCAACTAAGACTGGTGGTTTTAAGAGATACTACTTGATCTCTTCAAAGGCTCATTGACATTCCTAATCCCAAATAAATGCAGTATTCTTCTTCATTAATTTAGAGAAAGGCTTGCATCTTCTAGAGAGGTTTGAGATAAATTTCCTTATATATGCAAGTCAGCCTTAGATGACCTCAACTATTTCAAGTTGTTAGGTGGTAGCATATCTAAGATGGCTTTGATCTTAGATGGATCAATTTTAATTTCTCAATGTCTAAGAATGAATCCAAGGAACTTCCCTAATAATACCCCAAAGGTGTATTTCATAGGATTTATCTTCAAGTATACTTTCTAAGTCAATCAAAAACCACTATTAGATCTTGGATGTGCCTATCTTTGGACTTGGTTCTGAATACTAGGTCATCCACATAGCATTCCACCACTTAGTATATAAGGTCATCAAAAATTTGGGCTATGGCCCTTTGATAAGTAGCACTCACATTGTTGAGCCTGAAGAGCATCACCTTGTAACAATAAATGCCAATTAGTGTTCTGAAGGTTGTATGCTTCTCATCATCAAGATGCATTCTAAGTTGGTTGTACCTTGAAAAACCTATAAAGGAGAATATTTCAAAGTTGGTTGTGTTGTCAATCATGATTTTCGTTATTGGCCATAGGAAGTCATCCTTTGGGCATGCTTTATTCAAGTCTCTATAGTCCATAGAGATATGAATTTGGTCATTTTTCTTCTTGACTAGTACAATGCTCGCCACCCAACTTGGGTATTTTTCTTGTTTAATGAAGCCTGCTTCGATTAATTTCTTTATTTTTTTTCTATCACCTTTTGTTCTAGGTTGGGTTTCATCTTTGTAGGTGCTTGTTTGATAGGTGGAAGCTTTGAATTGGTGGCTAACTTGTGGACTGTAACTTTAGGATCTAGTCCATGTATCTCCCAATAGCTCCATGCCAAATAGTCAATGTACTCTTGGAGCACTGCCTTGAGTTGGCATGGCTTTTCTTTGAGAGTTGTGTGCTGATAAAGGTTGGCTTGAGGTCCTTCTCTAAGCCTAGGTTGATTTCCATCAGTTCATTAACTGTGGTTTGCCCCCCATCTTCGAGTTTTGGTATAGCTTCTTTTGGTTTCAGGGTTACTTCTTCATCAAGTGGTTCATCATGCGGAGTGAGGTTTGGTGGAGGTTCATCTAAGGGTGTTATGGCTGCATCATACCTCCTTTCCTCTAGTTTTGATGAAGATTTGTTGAGGGCTTTACTTCATTGTGAGATCTTGAGAAATGTAATTGGCTTGACATGCACGACTTGTGTGTCAAAAGGCATCGATGATGGTTGATCAGTCTCATTATATGGATGCTTCGAGCAATGTAGCCTGGTCCTTTAGAATTCTTCATTAGCATATTGCAGTAGGACACTCTGTAGTGATAAGTTGAATTAGCAAGTAGATTCTTAGATTGATACTAGTTGAACTGTCGTAATCCAAGCTAACATTTCATCTTTTTAGAATGCCAAATTGGCACATGAGCCTTGAGAGAAGTAACATTATAGAGCATATGTGTTTGAACTTATTTGAGAGAAAATCCTTTTGTTTTGGAGATTTTTTGTAGTAGACAGGTGATGTATCCTTTCATATTCAATTAAAGCCTCCTACTTGATTTGGTCTATCAAAGTCTAAGGATAATTTTGTCTAAAAATGTGGTAGGTTACTGACGAACCTTGCAATACACCTTTTTTCTAGTGTAATATTTTCTTTAGGAACCTATTTTTCTAGTGATTTCACTACTTTTACCATGTTACTATTGGTTAGTTACTTTTTCTTGACTTTGCTTTAATCTTGGATGCTTCTTAACCTCAATTTCCTAGGTTTATATACCTATAGATGCCATCTAGTACTTACTCTTTAGGTGGTCTTTCTTGGTCAATAATACATTGAGTTGAGACTAGGTAAGTCCTTCTAATTTCATGCGATCAGATTTTCTTCCCTTCTTTTTGGTCATCATCAATATTTTTCTCTTTTACTTAGCATTCTCATTTCTCTTTGAGGATGTAAGGTTTGTGGGCTTGCAAATACCAACCAGTTCTTACACTCTATGTCTGCCTCTCTTGGTTTGGCTTTTCATATGAAATTTATTCATTTAGGACTTTATGTTCCATTATTCATCTAGTGGGTTGTGGGGGGGGGGGGGGGGGGGGGGGTGATCTTTTGCCTATAGGAGAAGATTCTTGATAGGTTATCTTTCAATCTTAGTACTTTTTGTCTTTAAAGCAACTTTCCTAATAGGGTTTTAGCTGCTCGGAGATTAATTGCCATATTTTTAGACTTGCATTCTTGTAGTTAACTTAGGACGTTGGTGGGTAGAAGAGGTGCAGGGGTTCCACTCCACCTTATTTCATCACTGACCATCCTTATTTTTAAACATTGCCCTTTCATTTTCAAAGACCTTATTTCTAAGACAAAAAATAATTTATCTAAATACTAAGAGAACTTTACATTTTGTATCTCAAAAAAACTTCTTTTTTTCTCGAGAAGTACAAAATACATACTTAACTAGTAAATTTTGACTAGACGTTCCATCGTAGGCTAAATAATTTTTTTGTTTTGTGCTTTTTAAACTAATGCAAGTATTTGACTCTTCCATACTATAGATTTGACGCAATTGTCCATTAATCACTCTGGCATTAGATGATGGCGTTACTCCTTTCTCAGCCAGAGAACATTGAACACACATTCTTCCTTTGTTTTTCTCTATCTCTTTTTGTGTTGTCAAGGAGTTAGAGATAGGGATTGTAGCTTCTAGCTTCAAAATTTGATCTGACATCCCAAAGTCCATCAAATGCCTTGTTGAGCCTTCCTTTGGCAAGTTATAGGTGGTCAAAATTGATTTTTGCCTACTACTTAGTCTTTGAAAGACTAATACCATAGCTTGTGATAATGAATCCTCTGTTTCATTATTGAGGTTCAGCACAATGAAATTTGGTCTTTACCACTAGGGTGAACTCAGTCTTTGCCCCTTTAGTGGACTCGGTCCTTACCTCCTTAGTGGACTTGGTCTTTTGCCCCCTAAGTGGACTTGATCTTTGCCCACTAAGCATGAAGCGAGGGATTGAATTGTATTAAGTAGGTGGAACAACAACTCGATTAATGTAAGGGTGTATTATAGGCGGTCAAAAGTTTAATTTTTGCCTATTGTCAAGTCTTTAGAAGACTGATACCTTAATTATGCTAATGGACCCTCTATTTCATCATCTAGGGTTGGCACAATGAATTTTGTCCTTTATCCTCTGGATGGACTCGACCTTTGTCCCTTGAGTACACTTGGTCGTTGCCCCATAGGTAGAAGGACTTTGCCCCCTGAATGGGAGGTGAGGAATTAATTCATACTGAGTAGGTGGAGTAGCAACTAGATCAATAGTAGTGGCAGCAGTATTAGCAAAGTTAGGAGTAGTGATGCTATATGTAAAAGTAGAAGCACCACACATAATTTTAATGGAGTTGAACATAGCTTGATAGCTAGTATGGACTTCAATTTCCCTCGTGACGATCTTTGTTTTGTCATCGAGGTTTAGCATAATGGCATTTGATCTTAGCCCCTTTGAATGGGTTTGGCCCTTTTTCCCTAAATGGAAGGTGTTTGCCCCAGGGATGGGAGGTGTTTGCCCCCTGGTTAGAAGGTATTTGCTCCAAGGATGAGAAGTCATTGCCCTTTGGGTAGGAGGTCTTTGCCTCTTAGATGGGAGATGGGGAGTTGATCCATGCTTATATTGACTCGAGTTGTCCCCGCGGTGATTGTTGGTTACTGAGATATACCATAAATCTTTCATCAAGGATAATGGTGTAGATTGGGATAGGAGGGCCACTTGATGATGCCATTTTCTTTTTCTCATAATTAAAAATCGATCATCAGCTTTCTTTCTTTCGCCAAGTGTTGATATTAGCTAGGTTTTCTACACTTGAAGGGGAAGTCAAGTCCTATTGGACATGCCAAAATATATAGGATCAATTTTAGCTATCTGAGAGTAGTGAAAACCCAGGGGTGGGGTGACCTTGATACATAAATTAAAGCATTTTTTAATTTCAAGTGCAATATTAGGTGTTGTGAGAATATTGACTTCTAATAGGTGCAAGCCTCTGTTATTAATTATCTCGATGATTGTCAAAACTCTCTTAAAGAAGGAAATCTAGCTAATAAAATAGACACACAAAAGGAAAAGAATAAAACATCATTTGGTTAATTTAAGAAGAGGGTACATGGCTTAGGCAAGGGCATGCCCTCATTTTATAGTGAATTTTTGTATGAAATTATAAAAAAATATGAAAGAAGTGAAGAGAAAGAAATAGTAGAGAAAAAGCTCTTATATGTGTTGCTGCCCCATGTCCTTGCACTGGATCATGTGGTGTCTTAACTTGGATGGGTCTTGACATGATCCTCGGTAGATATTGATGATGTAGCCTAGAGGGACATGGAAGGATAATGAGGGGTGAAGTGTTTCTGATAACCTAAACATTAGCAATAACTTCTTCTAGTTGAAGTATTTCTGTAAGCCAATAAGGCAGTGGTGATAACTTTAAGGTTTGAAGTGTTTTTATTAGCCAATAAGGCATAGGTGATAACTTCATGAATTTGAAGTGTTTCTATAACTAGTGAGGCATAGGTGATAACTTCATGAGTTTGAAATGTTTCCGTAGCTAGTGTGGCATAGGTGATAACTTCATGAGTTTGAAGTATTTCCGTAGCCATTGAAGCATAGGTGATAACTTCATGAGTTTGAAGTGTTTCCGTAGGTAATGAGGCATAGGTGATAACTTTATAAGTTTGAAGTGTTTTTATAGCTATTAAGGCATAAGCAATAACTTCATTAAGTTAAAGTATTTTCATAGCCAATGAGATGTAAGTGATAACTTTATGAGTTTGAAGTATTTTCATAGACTATGAGACATAGATGATAACTTTATTAATTTAAAATATTTCTATAGCTAATAATCCATAAGCAATAATTTCATGAGTTTGTAATGTTTCTATAGCCAATGAGGTGTAAGCGATAACTCTATACGTTTGAAGTGTTTTCATTGCCAATGAGGCACAGGTGATAACTTCATTGATTTGAAATATTTATATAGCCAATGAGGCATAAGTGATAGCTTCATGAGTTTGAAGTATTTTCATAGCTGATGAGACATAACTAATGACTTCATTGATTGAAGTATTTTTATAGCAAATGAGGTATTAAGTAATAACTTCATTGATTTTTATACCCACTGAAGTGTAAGTCATAACTTCATTAGATTTGAAGTGTTTCTATAGCCAATGAGACGTAAGTAATAACTTTGTTGATTTGAAGTGTTTTAATAGCTAATGAGGTGTAAGTAATAGCTTTATTTAATTTTGAAGTATTTCTAAATCCAATGAGGCATAAACAATAACTTCATAATTTTTTTTGAAGTATTTCTATGGCCAATGAGGCGTAAGTAATAACTTCTTTAGTTTTGAGGTATTTTGTAACTCGTGGGATATGAGTATTGATTTCTTGAAATTTGAAGTGTTGCAATGGCCCATGGGATGTATTTGGAATATTTTCATTAGCCGATAAAGCGTCAGTGATAACTCCATAGATTTTGAAATATTTTCATAGCTAATATGGGGTAGGTGATAATTTTTTTTGTTGAAGTATTAGAATAAGACACCTTCACTGACTAACTAAGTGAGTTCGAGCCCATATTTTATCCTACTTGGTTTGGTAGAATGATCAGTGGTTTTGACTTATGTTAATTGATAGTCCACCCTGAGTTGTTTTTTATTAGGCCTGAGGTATTGCTGATGGCTTTGGTGGCATACCTAGTGGAACTTTGTTTGATTCTATTCAGCTTTATTTGAACTAGTGTTAGTCTAGATTAGGACGATGGCCTTACCCATTGCTCATGGGATTGGGCATAGCCTTGGAGTGCTGCCAAATTTTTAGCACATCTAGTGGAATTCAGCTTGACCTTATTTCAGTTCTATTTGAACTTGTTTGGGTCAAACTTGACCTATGCTTTGGTTCATGTTTGAGTCCAATCAAGTTTGGTTTGGTCTTGGATTCAGTTTGGTCTTATTTGAAATTTAGACAAGGCTTCAATTTAAGTCTAATTTAGTTTAATATTCAAAACTTGACTTAGACTTAGGTTTGATATGATTCAATTTGATATTCAAAACTTAATTTGGATCAAGTTCAATCCGACTCGATTTGATGTTCAAAATTTGATTTGGGTCAAGTTTGATTTGATTCAATTCAATGTTCAAAACTCAAGTTTAGTTTGAGTTTGATTTAAAATTCAACTTGAGTTATTTTAATTTAATCAATTTATGTTAACCAATTTGATTTGAGAGCACTCAAGCTATCATAGTGACATTATGATAAGCCTGTAAGTTAGCCATAAGTTCAAACTGGTTATCAAGCTAGACCGCAGGCTGACCCTAAGTTGATTTGGTTGTCAGGCAAGACCGCAGACTACCCCTAAATTATCTTAACATTTGGGTAAAGCCATAGACTGGTCCTAAGTCAATCGATAATCGAGTGAGATCACAAGCTGACTAAGTTGATTGATTGTGAGACAAGATTGTAGATTGGTCCTAATCCATTTTGACTTTTAGATGAGATCACAAACTAGTCCTAAGTTGATTAGTTGTCAGGTAAGATCACAGGCTAGTCCTAAACCATTTTAACTTTAAAGTAAGATTATAGGTTGGCCTTAAGTTGATTGCTTATCGGGGGAGACCACAGGTTGGCCTTAAACCATTTTAAGTTTTTGGTAAGATTGCATATTAGCTCTAAGTAAGTTGGTTGTCAGGTGAGATCACAGATTGTCTCTAAACCATCTTTTAAAGATATTTTATTATTATTATCATTTTGTTATGTTTTGTTCTTGTTCTTATCCTTGTTCTTGTTCTTATTCTTGCTCTTGCCCTTGCTGTCAATCCAAGAGGTTTTTGTTATCAATTCTTATTTGACATGACACCATGGTGATGCATGAGACCATGGGTGACCGTAATGGTAATGAAGATTCGCTGGCATTCTTGACCGTGGGTGGCTATAGTATTGGTGGAGACCCACCATCATACGAAGGGTGGTCGCGGTATTAGTGGAGACCCACTATTATACAGAGGGCTGTGAGTGGCCGTGGTGTTGGACAGAGATCCTTCAGTATGAAGTTACATATGGTTATGGTGTTGACGGACAAAGGAGGGGCTTGTTATGGCGTTCAAATGCCCAATTATTTCAGGTTAGGTCATCTGAACTCGGGCTACCAAGAACATATGGTAGTTGGAAGAGAATGAGGCCATGGGTGGCTACAAGCCTTAAGGAAGAGGGGGTAGTAGTAGCAACAAGTGTGAGAAAATAAAGACCTCACAGGCGATAAAAAGAAGAGGGGAGAATGAAAGAAAAGACAAAGAAGGGGATGAAATCTTACATGTTTATGATCCCTTACATGTTTAAGACCTCAGCCTCCTTGCGTTCCTCCTAGATGACGAGATCTTTCTCAAAAATTCTCCTTCAATTTGTGTAGAATTCGCCTAAGGATCATCTATGACTTGTTATGAAATTCGTGTGCCCTATCCCCCTTTTTATAGGGCTTTGAGATGATCTCAAATTTTGGTTATTGGGATTTAATTGAGAGATTTGATGAGTATTCTCTTGCCATAAACCCCATATTTGATCTCAAATTTATATTCTCTGATACTATATCTCCCTTGTTGAAAAACTAGATTAATTTTGATAGATTTTGAGAAGAATTTGTTTTTGTTTTTGTAGATTTGCGACCGAATAGGATGCCTAGTTAGAAACCAGATGTCCGATTGTGTGAGTAAAACTTCGCATAATCGAAACTATACCAGATGTTTTGTTGGAACCGGACGTCTGACTGTGAGTTAGGGTTTGCATAGTCAAATAGAATTCGATGGCCAGTTGAGAACTAGGGTCTTGTTGTGACTCAGTTTAGATTTTTGACCCAATTTTTTAGCCCTTTTCTATTTTAAATTGGTCTTAATCACCTAAATCAAGCATTTAGTTTTGCCTTATAAACTCATTTGTAAATAACTAGTTTACAATTTTTAGGAGCTTATACAAGGGAACAAACCTCATTTTTCTACATTGAGTCAATTTCTTCAATCATAACATCCATGCAAAATTTTTCCTTTTTATTACTCATGGCCTCTGAAAAACTTAGTGGATTATCATTCGCTATAATTGATGACATAGGTACCTCCTCCATGTCATCTAAACTTTGAGAGGCATTTAAATCTCTAACTTCTTCAAGATATGTAATATACTTATACGATATGACTAACTTAAGAACTCTTTTGGGTTTTCCATTCAACTGACTTGGCAAAAAAATGGATGCTTTATTTTGATCAACTTCATCTAATTTATCTTCAAAATCAATTTTTTTCTTCTTGTTTCTTGAAACATATACTACTATTTCAAGAATTTGATATATCTCCTTTTAAATATAGAATCTTGAATTGGATTATACAACCTATAACCTTTCGACCTTTCAGAGAAAAGTAAAGAATTTATAATTCAAACTATGAGCTGCAATTTTTGGCATACTAGGTTTAGCAATTCTAACTTCTGCACTACAATTCCAAATCCAAAGATGATTAAGACTAGGTTTTCTTCCAAGCCACAATTCAAAAGGACTTTTTGGGATATATTTTGGATGATAATCTATTAATAATATATGCATCCATTTTTAGTGCTTTACTACTCAAGAAATTTGAAAACTCAGCATATAATGAACCATACCCATCAAAGTTTTATTCCTCCTTTATGCCACTCCATTATATTCTTCATCTCCTAAAATATTTTTATTTTCTATGATTCCATGTTCTTGCAAAAAATTTTGGAAAGCATCTAAATTATACTCACCTTCTCTATTTGATCAGATGGCCTTAATCTTTCTTTGCAGTTGATTTTTAACTTTAGCCTTATGCACTTTAAATATTTCAAACACATTTAAATTTTTGCGTAGCATATAAATATATCTTAGTGTGAATAGTTATCAATAAAGTTCACAAAATACTTCTCGCCATTCGAAGTAGCAATACCATTTGGACCACAACATCTACGTGAATGAAGTCCAATAAATTACTAGACTTTGATGCTTTTGGGAATGATGATCTCATTATCTTGCCCTTAATACAATCCATATAAACACCAAAATCTTCAAAATTTATGTTTTCTAGGATTCTCTTATGACAAAGTCTCTCTAATCTAATTTTACCAATATGGCCTAAACAATGGTACCACAAATGAGAAGAATTTTTAGCCAACTATGCATTCAAATCACAAGAAGATGCATGAAATCAACATTATAACATTGAACTACAAGGATAGGTTCTAGTTTCACATAGAATTCATCCATACCATCAATTACAACACTGATAGTAACAACAACATTCTCATACATCAAAGAGACATCATTTTTACTAAAAACAAAATAGTAATTGGCTTTTGTAAGTCTAAAGATTAACAATAGATTGTGTTTGGCAAACACTTTATTTGTTAACAAAATAATATAACCACCATGAAGAACTACAGTATACATCCCAACACCAAGGACTTCAGCTCGCTCATTATTCCCCATGAATACATACATCTCATGATCATTTGATTTCCTTATGTCCATAAGTATCTTCAAAATAGTTAAAATATAGACTGATGATCACGAGTCCACAATCCATGTATAAGGAGAAATATTAATATAATTTGATTCAAAACAAATCAAATACTTTAATTTACCTTGTTTGTTTCCTCGTAAAAATTTTAACTTGTAATAGTCTTTTATGAAATGCCCTCTGTTTTTCTAATAAAAAGAAACCATTTCCTCTAGTTGAATAGGTGCTTTTCCTTTCACTTTGTCTTTGTTCTTCACAAATTTTATTTTGCAAGTCTACTTCTTAAAAGGTTTCTGGACTGAGGATTAAATCTCTGCTTCTTCTCAACTAGATTTACTAATTCAATTTTGACAAATCCAATATTGGTGGCTTTCCTTCTATCATTCCTTGAGATACATTGATTCAACAATTCATTCATTGTCCAATGATGATCATGTGTGTGGGACCAAAATTGACCACCCAGAATAGTGAAGACCCCATAAAGTAATCTTGAAATAACAAATAAACAATATGGTGGGTTAAGTGCGTAACCAAGTGCTGTGGTAATATAACTTCTAATAGGTATAAGCCCTTATTATTAGTTATATTGACAGTTCTCAGGAATCTCCTAAAGTGAAAAACCTAACTAATAAAATAGAAACACAAAACAAGAAGAAAACATAATTTGAATAAATAAAAGAAAGGATTCATGGCTTAAATGAGGGTGTACCCTCACTTTACAATTTAATAAATTTGAATGCATAAATTACATGAAATAAGAAAGGGAAATTGGAAAGAAAGTGGGAAAGGCTTGATGCTCACTATTGCCTCGCTCCCATGCACTTGATTGAATGGAGTTTGACTCAAACAGATGCTTGGTTTGATCCTTGGTAGATATTGATAACTTAGCTTAATTTTGGAGTGTGGCTAATTATCTTAATTTGTATTAGTTGACTTTTTTATCTTTGATTTGAGAAAATAATTAGCAGCTTTATCTTGTATTAATTATTATTGATTTGATAATCAACGACCTCTCTTGGCTTGTTGTCAATTAGGTTTGGAGCATCATCAACGACTTTAAGTTTATGTCAGTTGAGCTTGAAGTGTGACCAATAACTTTATGCATATTATTGATTGACTTCGTTCAAATAAGGTTGTTGGCTAACTAATTGAGCAAGTTCAAGAGTGCCTTAGTTTAGTTCGAAATGGTTAGTAGCCTTGCCTGATATTAACTATTTCTGATTTGATAATTCACAATCTCTTAAATATATTGTCAATTTAAATTTAAGACATTGCCAATAGCTTTTAAGCATGTGTTGGCTTAACTGGAAGTGTGATCGATGGCTTCAAGCGTGTTGTCGGCTAACTTTATTCGAACATAGCATCCGACTAACTAACTAAGTGAGTTCAAACCTGTGTTTAGTTCAGTTTAGTTTGAAACTTAGACTTGGTTTAGTTTAAGTCTACTTTGATTTAATTCGATATTCAAAACTTGATATTGAGTTGACTCTGATTTGATTCAATTTAATGTTTAGGACTCGATTTTGATTCAAGCCTGATTTGATTCAAGTTGATATTTAGAACTTGATTTTGCTTTGAATCTGATTTAATTCAATTTGGGTCAAGCTCGATCTTGTGCTAGACCCTTATCAATTTCTTAATGAATTCTTAATGGATCTTGAATTTGACCTTTATTAGGTTCTTATTAGATCCTTAATGAATTTTGGATCTAACCCTTAATGAGTTTTTGATGGATCCTTAATGGATATTAGATCTGACCCTTATTGGGTCTTAATACATTCTTAATAGATCTTTGGATTTCCTTAATGGGTTCTTATTGGATCCTTGCTCAACCCATTAATGGGTTCAAGTTTGAACCTGAATAAATTGTGTTCAAGTTCAAGTTGATTTAGATTCAACTTGGTTTTAGTTCAAGCTCGACTTGGTTCTAGTTTATGTTCATCCTAGTTTTTGTTTGAGTTTAAATTCGATCTGACCAAATTAGACTTTGGATTGAACTTGATTTAACCCAATTAGGATTTTATTTGAATCTGTTTTGACCTAATTAGGATTTAGTTCAAATTTAATTTGGCCTCAGTATTGACCCGATTTACTTTGGATTAACTCAATTTGGATTTGAGTCTAGTTTAATTTAAATTTCAGTCCATCCATTTGATTAATTTATGTCTATTTTGTTGTCCATTCGAATCAATTTAGTTTTTTCTATTTATTCTAGCTGAAGTTTCTTGATTTCAATATGATTGAGTCACTTAAATTTAATCGATTTATGTTAATTGATCTAGTTTGGGAACCCTCAAGTTATCATGATGATATTAAGCGAGCCTAAGGCTAGCTAATTTGGTAAGTCCCGAAGGTTGGCTTAGACATGAGAGTCCAAAGACTGGCTTAGACATGTGAATTTGAAGACTGGTTGGACTGTGAGCCCAAATATTGACTTAGACATACGAGTCTAAAGACTAACTGGAGTATGAGTCCAAAGACTGACGTTTGAATGTGATAGGTTGAAAAACTAGCCTATAGCTATGGTGGACCCGAAGATTGACCTATTGTGTGAGCCCAAAAGGTTAGCTTGATGTGACAGGTCCGAAAGTTAGCTTGATTTTGAGGGGATAGAAGGCTAGCTTAGCTTTGGCGAGCCTAAAGTCTACTCTAATTTGGTAGGATTGAAAGCTGACATGATTTTGATAGGCCTAAAGGCTAGCCTAATTTTGGTAGGCCCAAAGACTAGCCTGATTTGAAAGGCTTGAAAACTGACTTGATTTTAGTAGGTCTGAAGGTTGGCTTGGTTTGAATGGGCCTAAAGGCTAGCTTGGTTTTAGTGGGGTTGAAAACTGTTTTGGTTGGTTTTGATAGGCCTGAAGGTTGACCTGATTTCGGCGGACTTATAGACTGACATAGTTACTGCGGATCTGAAAGCTAACCTATGGATGCGTCCGGCCCTAAAGCTAGCCTATAGTTGTGGCTAGTCCAAAGGCAGGCCTATAGAAGGCTGACCTATGATATGGTAGGCCCAGAAGATAGTCTATAGTTGTGACAGACCAAAGGTTAACCTAATTTTGACGGACTAAAAGGCTGATTTGGTTTCAGTAGGTTTGAAAACTAGTCTAGTGTTGATAGACCCAAAGGCTGGGTTAGTTTTAGTGGGTCCAAAGGCTGACCTAATTTTGACAAGCCCGAAGAGTGGTTTGATTTAGTAAGCCCGAAAGCTGACATGATTTTGGCAGACCCAAAGGGTGACCTAGTTTTAGCGGGCTCAAATGCTAGCCTAATTTGACAAGTCCAAAAACTAGTCTAATTTTAGTGGGCATAACGATTGGTATGATTTCATCGGCTTAAAAGCTAGCCTAAAGTCTAATAATCTACTAATGTATAAGGCCACAAATGACTACAATAGTGCTGGAGTCCGTCAATATACAAAAAAGTTGCGGGTGACCACGAGCATGAACATGATGGTCGTGCGAGCGTGGACATGGTGGAAATGAGCAAATGGGTAAATTGTGAGCATGGAGGCATGAAGGCAAGTTAGGTCCTCTCTCTAAATATTGTCATTCTATTCTCATTTGATGCCTCCTCCTTGTATTTTCTGATTTTTTTTACCAACTCAACTTCTCTCTTTTTTTTTTCTAATGGCAAAATTTTCCTTATTTTTTTTTGTAAGCCAGAATCTTCCCTTTTTTTAATTTTTTTTATCCAAAATAAAAATCCTTTTTATTGTCCTTTAAAGCCTTCTTCTTCCTCATATCCCGATTTCCCTTCTCTCAACATGGAGCTCTTCTCCATGACTCCTTCCCACCCGAATCCTAGCCGGATCTGGCCATAGCCGGTGGCAATGGCTGCCAGAACAGCTGCTCAAGGATGGGAGCAGCGTTGAAGACGGCTAGCTCGGGATAAGCTGGTCGATGGCAATGGCAGGAGGCTTGGCTGTGAGGCAGGCGAGCATGGCAAGATGGAGACAAGCAGCTGTGGTGCAGGCGCAGAGGGAAGGACTCCGATGGGCGTAGCCAGGCAAGTACGGTGGTAGTAGGCTGGCCACGGCGGAGCTAGTGGCCCGACACGGGAGAGGAGAGGCTCGGCAGTGAGGTAGGCGAGTGTGGTGAGATGGAGAGGGCAAAGCTAGGACAGAGCTTGGGGAGGAGGTGGGCAGGACCAGCAACGATAATGTAGAGTGCAAGCAACGCAGAAAGAGTAGGCGGCGCCGGAAGCCACCGGTTGAGGATGCTCCGGCGAGGTGCAGCCATGGTGGAAGGTGGCCATCGGTTAGCACGGGAGCTGCGGGTTCTAAGGTGGGGATCCAGTGGAGCGCAAGTTGGGGAATGACCGCGAGCAGCAATTCGGCATTGGTGGAAACCTCGCAGGCAGCAAATAAGAAGAAGCGAGAAGGGAAGAAGAGTAGAATCAAGATTAAAAAAAGACTCGCTATTTTTGTTTGCTCTGCAACTCTTCTATGACTACTCTCCTGCTTGACTACTGTCCTGCTTGTCTCAGGTTTTCAAGATTCTGATCTCTTTATTCCTCTTCTGTTTTGCAGGTTTTCAATAGTTTCTATAGTCATCGAAGGATGTATAGAATTTTTTTAGTTTGAAATTCAATTTGAGGATGAGCTCAATCCTTATTTTCTTTTGAAATTTTGAAACAATTTTGTGATCCAAAGCTACTCTGATTCTTGGTATAATTCGACTAGATGTGGTGATGACTTATTTTGTTTAAATGTGTGAAGATAGGCATAATCTATTAAATAAATTTTTTATGAGATCAGATAAGATTGTAGATGAGAAAATTTAAAAATTATACTTACTTTTAGATATTGAATTTTTAAGAAGCTGTTTGTAAATTTTTTTAAAAAAATTAGACCAAATTATAATTTTATAAATTTCAAGGGTCTTTTTATAAAAAAAACTTATTTGTAAAATCCTAATATTTTCAAGATTTTTTTAAATAAAATTTAAACTTACTTGTAAATAATATCTTTTGAGAGATTTATTTGCGAAAAGTTAAAATTTTAGGAGTTTATTTACAAATATAGAATTATTAAGGAGTTTATTTGTAAACCCTAAATTTCATAAGAATCAAATTATAATTATCGATTATTTGAGGAGTTTATTCACAAATCCTAAATTTTTCAAAGATCAATTTGTAATTTTAGAATTTTATTAGACTTTTTTATAGATTTTTCATCCCAAAGATCAATTCGTAAGGAAAATTCGTCAAGAATCTAATTGTAAAACATTATTCGGTCTAGGGATTTGTTTGTAAAATTTTTATTTTCTTTTATTTTACCCAAATTTTGGGTGAATTTTGGGCTCAATTTTGATTTAAATTTCCGAACCACTCAGCCCACTTAATTAAGCTTAGCTTGAACCCAAATTTCTCAATAATTCGGGTTGGAATTGAGCTCAATTTTTGGTTGAATTTGACCACTATTCAAATTCATTTGAGACCCACACTTGAAGCATAATTTAGTGGCAAAAATTACCTCAAACAAGTTACCCCTACATTCTTTTCTCAAGTTTTGACTAGAGGAGAAAATTCGAAAAATCTTCAGGTGCTTGCCCCTATGTCAATGTTTTAGAAGTTGACTATTTGGCTTTAAATTGTCATGCAAAAGTAAACTTGACTTGTCATGCAACAATGAAGTTAATTTGTCACTTGAGGGTGGACTTGATTTACCATGTGCATAGAGCTTGAGTTGCCACATAATTGAGAAAATCATTTACATCATTTACATAATTGAGAAAATATTTGGTTTGTTATGTAAATGATGGTATCCACTTCTACTTTTCTTAGTGAAATTGTCTTTGCCCATTGAGAGAAATAATCGGTCACTGCTAATATAAGTGGTAGCCTCTAGAGAAAGATGGCTCAATTGGACCAATGATATTTGTACCCATACCTCAAATGGTTATGAGAATATTATGGGATGTAAAGTATTTGAATGTAGATAGATGAAGTCACCATAAATTTGATATAGGTGATACTTTCTTGCATATTTGATGCAATCCTTCACTATCATAGGCCAATAATAGCTCATACACTTAATTTTCATTATTATTTTTAGGCCTAATTGATAAGCTCCACAAATTTCAGAGTGTACTTCATATATGACTTTTTTTTGCCTTTTTTCTAAAATCCAACATAGAAGAAGTTGATCAAATAATCTTCTATAAAGGATATTATTGATGGGAAGAAAGCATGCAGTTCTTTTTTTAAAGTTGCATTCACATTGATTTATTTTCTGAAGGTTCTCTGTTTTTGAACTAATTGGTGAATGGTATTAACCTCAATTTTTTATTGAATTTGATCATGATTCAGATCTAATTGAACCCATACTTGAACAATAATTTAGTGACATATAAATTTTCATTCTGATTATATTTCAATCAAATTTGATCATGACAAAAATCACCTCAAACAATGTGTATTGTAATTAATAACATGATTTTTAAAAGATAAAGGCAATGAGTCCAATATGTCCTACGTCACATATTCATTAGCACGATTGTCAAGATATGCTCTTAGTTTTTTCTATGACCAATTTAGTTTTGTGGAGCTTATGAGTCAAGGACAATTTCTTAGCTTTGTAGGATCTAACAAACCTATCATAGATGCATTAAAGTAACTCCTTGACAAAATAAACATTTGACATACTAATACGAATAGTTGTAGAAACTATTCTTTTGATTATTAGTTTTTCTAGTTTATGTACTATATGTTAGGTAGACCCAATTGTCATTTCAAGAGGGTTAAGAAGAATTTCAAAACCTTCAAAATGTCAAATGAGCATTTAGTTTATTTCTTCAAGTCAAGTAATTTGATTTATTTAAGATCTCAACTTTGAAGAGTTGACTGTTAGATTTCATGTTGCAATTATGCAATGGATAACTCAAACATATGACAAATACATTTCAATAATAAATAATGCATCATTCCATTGAATCCAAAGAGGAATTATATTCTGACCTTGCATTAACTTATTTAAGAGACTAATGTAAAACATGACATCCCATAAATAAGTATTAGAATCTAAATTGCGATTATATTTTGATCTCGTATTTCCTTTGTTGGGAGAATAATGCAAATTATGGCATCCCACTAAAAAATATCCATAAAAATCACAACAAACAACTAAAGTTTAATTTGACTTTCTATTATTGTCACAAATAAATTTTCATAACATTTTACATTTAGTTCTTCTCTTCACCAACTCAAACATTTAGGTTAGAATTGACTAGAGTCAAAATAAACATAGAATAATAATATTTATGAATTAAAATAATCTCAAAATCCTTTAGAGAATATTTAACCAATATAATTTATAAATATCCAAAATTGTTGTTATTAAATAGCCAAGATTAAAATCCCAATTGGCATAAAACATGCCCAGTTCTCAAATGTAATTCAAAAGGTTCTATTTTTGCATAAAAATCCTTGAAAAAAATTACAAGCTATAAAACTCCAAAACATAGCCAATTCATCCGAAATTCATCATGGAAATTTTAAAATTCAATCATGGATTTCATACCATCATCAACATCATCTATATCAATAAATTACTTGAAATAATTTTAAGCTAAAACTTAAGATAAAAACTCAATTTTTTTCAAATTAGGGCCACGAGCAATGAGATAAAATCAAATCATATTACAAATTTTCATGGATCAAATATCAAAATTAGGCTCTGATAATAATTATAATTTTAAATTTCATCCTTTAATGTAATACCCATAAAAAATTTAAGTATAAAAATATATATAATATATTTTCATACCCTAGGATTTGAAAACATAAAAAAAAGAGATTATGATAATTTTTCCTACGAATTCTAGTAGCTCCACCATCAATTTTTATTTTTCTTTGATGAGAAAGAGCCAAAGAGGATGAAAATAAAAATAGAGCAAAATTTCATGCTTATGGGCTTGAAAATGAATACACAACAAAGAGAAAAAAGAGCACCACTTCAAATAAAATTTTGGGCATCTTATAAGAAATATCCTCAAAGATTTCAAAATTATTAAGACAGAATCTTTTACAAATTGATCCAATTATCAATTAGCCCAAAAAAACCAATTCGAATTTAATTTTTAATTGGATTCAAGCCCATAAAGTTCATCCTCCTTTAATAATACAACCTTAAAGTTAAATTAGATATTGGATACATAATAAAATATTTCGACCCATCATGAAACACCTAATTTAGTATATTAATAAAAATTTAACTCTTTTTATATTATTACCTATTAATATTTAAATATTTAATTAGATAGTAAAATTTAAACCACTCATTATATTTTCAAATTATTTGACCTAAATTACATAATTATTTTATTTAAAAATAAAATAATATACAATATATAAGACCATAAGACTAACAATTAGAGTAAATACATAAAAAACTGCTAAATATATAAATAATGTATTCCAAGTATTTAATGGATCTACAAAAAATTTCAATTGGCATGTATATGATTATGAATCAAGCAATGAGTTTGTTCAAGCTTGACAATAACTATCCAATGAGTATTAGCTCCATGATAACAAATGACTTACAAATAAGTACAAAAAAAAAGCTATTATCTATGGGAGAAAAGCTTAATACCAAGGTTTATAGTTGCAGTTTTGGTTTCGGTTTCAGGTTTCAGCGAAACCGATATATTTCGGCCATTTCGGTTTCAGTTTCGGGTGTTTCAGTTTCGGCCAAAAGATTTTTTTTTTTAATTATTAATTATGTGTTGAACAGAGTTTGACTATATTTTGACTATACTTTGACTTCAAATTAAAAATAAGATAAAATATTGGAAAAATTTTGAAAAAATTTAAAAAATTAGGAATGAATCTATACTTAATTTTATCATAATATTAAATATTATTTTAGTTAATTAAAATTAATTTTGATAGTTAGTCACTGATATAGTCTACTTTTAATATATATTAGTGTATTAAAAAATATACAAGAATTAATATAAATATGATTAAAAGTTAAAAATTAATATAAGTAAATTTAACTTTTCATTAAAATGTACTTCACACATACATAATTTATAAATTATAAGATAATACAACTAATGTTCATTATCATCATAATCATCATTAGTTGAGTTTGGAATATCTAGATGTGGAATTACAAATTCAGGACTTGTATGATCCGAACGAGCATTTGTAGGCATACGAGTCAGAACAACTAGTTCTATCCGATCTCGTGACAGCGGTTCTGAAGTATAACCATACATTGAAGGTCCAAAATAAAAATGATAATCATATTTATTAACAACACATACTAAAAGTGGTCCAATAACCCATGAGAAATAAATATCACACTGTGCGAAGTATTCGGGGGAAATTATGGCAAAACGCTAATTGATAGTATTAAGTGAAACTTGTGGAGAGGCAAGATAAATTTGATCATTTACTCTTCCACGGTCTTGTAATGTCTGCTCAATTAAACCTTATCCAAGTATATCAATTAAAACTCATAACAAATTTTTTTTGGCTTTACTTTCGGTGGAACGGTCATGCACGCATGCACGTGAACAAAAACTCAATGTGTTTAGATCAAAATCATTTTCATTTCAATTTCAACCAAAATATTTTTTTATTAATTATATTTTGATTAAAATTTAACTTTATTTTAATTATTTTTAACTTCAAATTAAAAAATATAATATATTTAAAATTTTTAAAAATAATGAATAATTACGTGAATAATATTATGTACATGAATAATATATGATAGAAACCGACAAGGGCGTCAGAACCAGACTGGCGACAGCATTGGCCCTGGTGCAAGGCTGGCCTCAGCTTGCGAGAGTAGGAGATAGGTCGGCGAGGGCACGAGACGGCCGAGGGAGCGGCGACAGGTTGGAGTGCGTGGGGCGAGTCCCATAGCCTACTGTGAAGGTGTGAGGCCCATCCCCGCTCCATTGGCTCTGTTTGAGAATTCAAGTACCATAGCCTAGTGTGCAGCTTCGCCTTCTTGAGGTTGAGCTTGGGGCATCCTTCTCGCTACTAGTGAACTTCTCCACTAGATTTTTGGAGGTGGAGAGGCTGATATGGTTGTGCTCCAATGGTGGTGTCATTGAGGATGGGCTTTGTAGTGGTTGCATCAAGCAGCCGAAGAGAAGAAGGAGAAAAATGAGAGGTCATTTTGAGAGTGATTTGATTTTTTGGAATGCAAAACTAGGGAAAAGACACTCAAATTTCTTAGATCCATTTTTTGTAGTTTTTTCCCTTCATCTAGGGATTCAATAGATCAAATCCAAATTGCGTTATTATTCACGGATGAAATTGCAATTGCAATTAAGCATGAAGAGACCTATACAATGAGCATTCCAAGAGAAGGAGAAAAAGAAAGATATTTTTTTGGAGTGTATTAATTTTTTTGAATGCAAAGATGGGGAAAAAATATTCAAATTTCTATGACCATGTTTTTGTACTTTTATTCCCTTCATCTAGTGATGCAATAGATTTGAGGATTCAAGTAGTGTCAGTGATGATTCTGTTTGAGTCAATTTTGAATAGAACTAAATTTAATCAAAATTCAATCAGAATATAGAGTTAAATATCATTAGATTATGATCCAAATGTATATGTCAATTAGAACAAATCATAGTCAAATTTGATTGAAAATTGAGCTTAATTTTAAACTAAATTGCGGAAAAATTTGGACTCAAATTAAAATAAATTAAGTAGGCCAGAATTACAGATTTGTGTCTACAAAATCTAGGGCTTACGAATAAATCCTTTAAAAATTTTGTATTCACGAAGAAACTCCTAGAATTTTTTATTTTTGTAAATAAGTCTTTCACAAGTTCTCATTTATAAATAAATTCAAATTTCATTCAAAAATAACTTTAAAAGTTTTAAAATTTTATAAATAAAATTTTTAATTATAAGATCCCTAAGATTCACAAAATTATGATTTGGTCCTGATTTTCTAAAAAAGAAAATTACAAATATCTCCTTAAAAATTTAATATCCAAAAATAGTACAAATCTCTTCATAAGCATACAAACCCCCATCAAGCAAAACAAAATCTAAAACATGCCAATTAAAAATATGGAGATCTTATCAAAGATTAAAATCCAATAATATTTCAAAATCGAACCAATAAAAAATTTGACCTCAAATTTTCTGGAGATTTATAAAATTGATGGAAATTTGTAAAAAAAAAGAAGAGAAGAGTGACTAAAGAGGATTATCAAGAGAGGAGTGAAAGGGAAATCAAACAGGAATGCGGTGATAGATTTGAACACGAAGAACAACCAAGTCAGCAAGGAAGCAAAAAAAAATATATGTAAGGGTTTTACTTTGTTTTTTTTTCTTTTCGCTTCTTCTAATTTACTACTCTCCTCTCTCCCTCTGTATGAGAACTTCATTGTCGGTCATTACTCTGCCACCGGCCTCTCCCACATGCAACCCCCATGCCGCTCTCCTCTATCGTGAGCCCATTCCCGAGCAACCTTCACCGGCCATCTGCCGCCTCCCAACCGGCCAGAACCACCAACTCATACTCCTTATGAGCCCTACTCGATCTGCCGACCTGGCCCATCACCAGAACACGAGCCTCATCGGCTTGAGTCACACGTGGCAGGCCTGAGCTGCTCGTCGGCCCTCACCATCCCAAGCCTCACCTATGCACCATTTGCCCTTCTCGCCGATCATTCCATGCCCGGCCTCCTCGTCGGAGCATCGTTAGGCGGCCAAATCGCCACTCCCGCTTTGGCCATGCCCCAAGCCATGCTTCGCAGCCAGATCCGCCCACTAGCCCTGTGTCGATGCAGTAGCTACTGCCTCTTCGTGCACACTCGCTCTGGCTGTGCCTCGAGCCACCATCCATCGTAGCCACCCAAGCCCACGACCACTCCAACTACCATCAGCCAAGATCCAGCCAAATCCAGCCAAGATCCAGTCGAATTTGGCCCGGATTTGGTGGAGAAGTGCTTGGCACTTCTCTGACGGGAAATAGATGAAGAAGGCATGGAAAAAAAGAAGAAGAAGAGAAATAGAAGAGAAAAAAAGTCGTTGACACAAAAAAAAAGTCTTGCCTTTGATTTTTATGCTACTGGCTATCTACTTAGAGTTAATTTATGGATTCACCCGAAAGTCAAATTCAAATTAAAATTAGTTCTTAGATTTATTGAATGTCTATTCGAATTAAGGCTAGTCTGCGGACTCGTAAAATATCTAATCGGAATAAAGCCAGTCTGTAGACTCGTCAAATATCTTGTCGGACTAAGACCAATCCACGGGCTCACCGAACGTTTATTTGAATTAAGGCTAACTCATGGGCTTATCAAACGTCTAATTGGACTAAGGCTAATTCATGAGCTTACCAAATGTTTAATCAGCCTAGGGTTGGCGCATAAGCTCATTAAATGGCTGTTCAGACTAAGACTAGCCCATAAGTTCACCGAGTGCATATTCGAACTAATGTTAGCTTACAAGCTCGCCAAACATCTATTTAAGCTAAGACCGACCTGCAGACTCGTTGAACATCTATTTGAGCTAAGGCTAGCTCGTGGGATCATCGAATATCTAATCGAATTAAGGCCCACTCATGAGCTCGCCTAATATTTGTTCGAATTAAGGTTAGCCTATGAGTTCATCGAATGTCTATTCAAAATAAGATCAGGCCGTGGACTTGCCGAAGTTCTATTTGGACTAATACTAGTTTATAAACTCACCGAATCTCTATTCAGACTAAGACCAGGACGCAGGCTTACTGAACATCTATTTAAACTAAGGACAACTAGTGGGTTGCCAAATATCTAATTATACTAAGGCTAGCTCGTGAGCTCGTTTAACATCTAACCGGACTAAGGAAAGCTTATGAGCTCGTCAAAAGGTCTATTCAAACTAAGGCGAGCTCATACACTGGCTGAATGTCTATTCATATTAAAATTAGTTCATGAGCTCACTGAACTTTTATTTGGCTTAAGATTAGTCCGTGGGCTTGCTAATTATCTAATTGGACTAAGGTCAGCCAACGAGTTTGTAGAATATTTATTCAGACTAAGGAGAGCTCGCAAGCTCATTGAATGTCCAATCAGACTAAAGCTAGCCCACAGACATGCGGAATGTCTATTCAAACTAGTGTCAATTTGCAGACTTACTAAATGTCTAATTAGAATAATCCCAACTTGCGAGCTCACCAAATGTCTTTTCGAACTAAGGTCAACTTGTGAGCTTATCCAAAGTTATCATAGCTTGAGGACTCTCGAACAAAATTAATTAATATAAATTGATTAAATTAAAGTGATTCAATTATATTAAACTCAAGCAAATTCAGCTAGAATAAATAAACAAAACCAAATTGACTCGAACATATGACCAAATAGACCTAAACTAATCAAAAATTGGTTTAAAACATAAGTTAAACTGTACTCAAATCCAAATTGAGTTAATCCATGACAAATTAGTTTAGACTCAACCCAATTGAGTTCAAATCAAGTCGGCTAAAATCAAACTAAAATTAAAACCAAATTCTAATTGGGTTCAATCAAGTTTGAGTGAAACCCAAATTAGGTTAAGGCATACTTCAATTGGGCTAAAATAAATTCAAATAAACACTAATTGAGTCAAGTTGAACTCAAATCCAAACCCTAATTGGGTCAAGTCAGGTTTGAGCCAAAACCTAGTTGGATCAAACTCAAGCCTGAACCAAAGCACGGCTAAACCTAATCCGAATTAAATCAAATTAAACTCAAATTAGAATTGAGTTCTGAATATTAAACTAAATCAAATCAAACATAATCAAAATCAATTTTTGAACATCGAATTAAATCAAATCCAACTCAAATTGAAGCCGAATTCTCAACATTGAACTAAATCAAACCAAACTTGATCCAAGTCAGGTTTGGAATATTGAATTGAATCAAATCAGACTCAAATCAAAGTCAAGTTCTAAATATTGAACTGAATCAAATCAAATTTAACCAAAATTAGGTTTTAAATATCAAATGGAATCAAATCGAACTCGAGCCAAATCAAGTGTTGAACATCGAATTTATTCAAATTAGACCTAAGTCTAGGTCAAGGTCCAAATATTGAACTAAATTAGACTAAAACCGAAATCAAGTCTAAATTTTATATTAGGTCAAACCGAATCCAAGCTAGATCAAACTTAACTAAACTCAAATTTGAAGCAGAACATAGGTCAAGCTTGACCCAAACAAGTTTGAGTAGAAATTAAACTTGAACAAGCTGAATCCTACTGGGCATGCTAAATCTCTGGCATTACTCTAAAGCTATATCCAACTCCATGAGTAGTGGATGATGCTACTATCCTGATCCAAATCAAGAACTAGATCAAATAGAGCTACGCTAGGCTAAACTGGGTTCTACTAGATGTGCTATGAAAGCCCTTGGCAATACTCCAGGGTTATGCCCAACTCCAAAAGTAATGGCTAATGCTACTAGCTGGACCTAAACCAAAGCAAATTTGAATAGAACTAGACTGAGTAAAATTGAGTCCCACTGGGTGTGCCACCAAAGCCGTTGGTGACACCTTAGACCCAATTGACAATAAGTCAAGATAGGTCATCGATCACCAAGTCAGAGATGATTAGCATAAGGCAAAATCACTAATCATTCTTTTAAATTAAATAGAACAAAAGATAGGCTTGAACTTATTTAGTCAATCAGCTGGGATGCCTTATGCAAACAATGTTAGTTGACAATACCTCAAATTCAATCGAGAACAAACCAAGATAGGTCATCGATTATTAAATCAAAGATTATTAGCATAAGCTAAAGTTGTTGATCATTTCTTCAAAACAAAAGGAATAAGGTGGATCTTAACTCACTCAATTAGTCAGGCAAAATGCTTTGTCTAAATAAGGTCAACCGACAACATGCTCAAAGCTATTGGTCACTGTTTAAGCTAGTCAACCCCCAAGAGAAGTTGATGGTGTGCCCTTCAAGTTAGTCGACCCCAAAAGCTATTAGTGATGTACCCTTTAACGTCAGCAACCCCAAAAGCCATTGGTGATTTTGTCCTTCAAACTATTTAATCCTCGAAGTAGTTGGCGATGTTCTCTCAAACTAGTCAACCTCAAAGCCATTGGTGATGCTATGAGCTAAGATAGTTGGCCACATTCATCAGCATGTTGTCAACACTCACCAAAGATCATTCTCAAGACCCATCCAAGTCAAAATTCACTTGGTTTAGTGCATGAAAGTGGGATGGTAGCACATATCAAGCTGTTCCCACTCCCTCTCTCATTTCTCCATGTCCCACCGGGCGATGCCGTAGACCTCAGCAGGGTCAACTAACACAAGTCAAGGTAGTCCACTACACCTTGAGATCAAGCCATGTTATCAATATCCACTAAGGATCAAATCATGACCCATTCGAGTTAGACTCCACATGGTCTAGCATACCAGAATGGAGCAGTAGTAGACATCAAGCTCTACTCATTCCCTTTTCTTATTTCATGTCATTTGTGTATTCAAATCTATTAAATTGTAAAGTGAGGGTATGCTCTTACTTAAATCATGTACCATTTCTAAAATCAATCAATATCATGCTTTATTTTTTTTCTTTTGTGCCTCTATTTTATTAGCTAAGTTTCTTGCTTTAGTAGGTTCTTGATAATTGTTGGAGTAATTAATAACAAGGGCTTGTACCTATTGAAAGTGAAAATTTTCACAACACCAAATAGTACACACAAATTAAATATATTTGATTTGTGCATCAAGGTCGCTTCTCAAGCTCTCCGCCATCTTGGGTTGCCGAAATGGATCCTAAAATTTTTTTCATGCCCGGTGGGATATGATCTCTGCTTCAAGTGTAGAAACCTAGTAAATACAATAGAGATATTAATAATATAGAATTTCAATTGAAGACTAATCAATTGTGTCCTCTCTTGAAAAAGAAACCATCAAATGGCATCAACAAAGAATATTTCCACTTCAACATATACCATCATCTTGGGGGAATGATAAGTTGTTCAACTACCTTGGTTGATGATCACCTAGCTGGAGCTCAAATCAAGCTCGGTATTATCTCTGAGGTCATCTAGTTTAAGAAAGCACCTGCTAGCTCACCAACCAGTGTTACAGCCATACGAGACATGTCTGCTTCTTGCTTTCCATTAAGAGGAAAGGGATCCAATATTATCATCACTAATGAGAAGGGTCAATATGATGAGGAGCCAGAAGCTAAGCCCCACCAAGCAAAGGCATTCATCTTCTAGAGGTTAGGCACCAAGTGGGTCCCAATCTTTGATCTTCTTTGCTTACTTTCTAACAAGGGGCAAACAAAAACAAATCTAGACATATGTGCAGATAAAGAAGAACCCATCTTGACTATCATTAACAAAGAAAAGGTTGTTGAAATTTGTAGCTAACTCAAGAAACCTACTCCTCTGATAGAGTCAATCATCACCATTACCACCTCTAACTCCTTTGCACCATTGAATGGCTTAGAGAAGGGTAGAAGTAAGATATAGGGACAGTCCTACCTCAAGATTGTCGCCACGGGTCAAATAACCAAATAAAGTAACAAGAGCCATCATATATTATGATCTAATTTGAAACCCCTAAAAGGGATATTATCCACTCTGTGAGAGTCATTTCTCATCACGACTCCAGAAGAGACCATTAGCCCACACCCCAACTAGCCAAACACCAAATGAAAATCATATAAACAAGGCTTATGAACAAGGAGATGCAGAAAGAGAGAGCCTTGCAGATCAATCCTTGTTACCACGCTAGAGAGAAGGAGTAACTACTTGATCCATGAGTAAACTTCTAAATGAGACAACTCACTTAATGGGAGCAATTGATCCTACTTCAAAACACACCAAACCCAGATCTGACTCTTGAGATGTGGACCATCATGTTTTGATAGAAGCCTTGGTCATAATTGAAATCTCTAATCAAGAAGTGACCATAGAAGCACTACAAGAACAATTAGGATAACTAGGTAAAGAGAAAGATGAAGCCCAAAAAAAGTCATAGAACTAATGGAGATGATAATACAAATGAGAAAAAAGCTTGACAAGTTGGAATGATCTCAGCATTCATCTCAGGAACTTGCGGGAGTGGCAGAAGATAGTTCTTTTTGTAGATGAAATCCATGAGAATGTAGATCCTTCACAAGTGCTTCCTTCAGCAACAAAGGATACCCAATCATCAATTTTAGGGATTCTTGATAACAAGAAATTGCTATCATATATACAACAGCAAGTGCAACAAATGGTGGCTACACATCTGAGATTAGAAAGTGACATTGGTATGATAAATAATGTAGAAAAGCTATACCCTAGTCATTATGACCAAATGCCATATCCCACGGGCTACATGACATCTAGTTTCAAATAAGTTAATGGCATGGGCAATCCAAAATAACATATAGATCACTTCGTAACTTTAATGGGAGTAGCATTTGAGTGGCATACCAGTTTACAACTAAAATCCATATAAACTTGGTCGCAAATGAAAAGAGACTTTTCAGATTAGGTTTGGAGGAGTTAATGATAAGGTGACCATTGTAGACCTTATCTCAACACCAAAGTGTGACAATAAATTGGTGTTGGATTACATCACATGTTGGAGAAATCTCAACATTAAATGTGAGCAACTCATAAGCCAATTTGAGTCTATAAATCTAGTCCTTGGTCATATAAGGAAGGATTGGATGGTACCCAACTTGAGCACTTTCTCTATCCACACTTTCCAAGACCTTATCAAACAAGTCAAAAAACTAGAGAGGATTGGTGCACCAACCCTAGCTAGTTCACAAGATTTCAAACTAGAAAAAAATAGGGCAGAATGTGGGGAATCCTCTAAAAATATGAGGGCATCATTCATGGAAAATGAATAGAAGAAACCTGCAAACCCTACTGCAGACGGAGATAAAACTACTAACTCTTGGAGGGGATGGAGAAGTGTGATTGCCTAATCATTTTCAGCAAAAACTCATGAAAAAAAAAAATACTCTTTCAAGAGAGAATAGGTAGGTAAAATCTTCCAAAGGCCAAATGAAGCTAACAAAAAGAATCACACCAATTACTGCCCTTACCATAAAGTCTTGTGTCATACTATTGTATATTGCTTCATGTTTAAAGACTGGGTTGAAAAGCAATACCACAAAGATAAGCTAACTCTCTTGGAATTAGTCTTATTTGACACATCCACCGAACATATCAATCACATCACTGTGTTTAAAACACATGAGCCACTATCTAGACTCCTTTTTGGAGAAGAAGCACAATGTACACCTAAACAAAAGCACTTGTGGAAAATCTATATCTCTAAAAGACTGAAAAAATTCATAAAGAAGATAGCTAAAAATCTCAAAAATCCTAGAATAGTGATAAGGGAAGTTTTATCAGAATAAGGTTCCCCACCTACTCAAAACATCAAAAGAAAAATAGTAGAAACAAGAAAAGGAAGCTAGTTCAACCAGATAGGTATATTGTCAAGAAATTAAGAATTCAAGAATATATCAACGCCATGGAGGAATATGTCTAAGGAGCAAGAAATCAGGTAACTCTCAAGGAATTCCTCTCGATGTAAATCCGAGCTTTGCTTTAGGCTTTGACACTAGGAATGGAGAAGATAAATTTCTAGTGGCAACATGTTCTGCCATTTTTACTATTGAGAATTTGCAATCAAGCTAATCATCAGAGTTGTCCCATCATTTTAAAGATGATGAAATTAAGAATTTAAAGCAAAGCAAATAGATTCATGGAGGATATCGTTAATGAAATGAAGGATCCCACATGTCTCCACAAGGGTTGCCCTTGAGAAAACTATCTTAGAGAGTGGTTCATTTGTAAATGCAATTATGACATGCTCAAACTATAGCTAAATACTATGAAAGAACTAGCTATAACTAACATAAATTTTGTCAACAGACAAATGCAAGTGTTGAACGAACACATGCAGATTATGCTACGCATATGAAAAGCATGTCAAATGCAACTACCATGCTTTGTGAAAAAATCAAGAAGGTGGAGGAGGTGCTATTTGAAAAGGAAAAGGCACACAAAAGACTCTATAGGGGTGGTAAGAAATCAGTTACCAACACTTCTCAAGATCAAAATAATCACTTATGCTGCCTACTCTAGAGATGGGTCAAGAATGCTAGGTGCTTTCAAAGATAATTATTTGAGTTTATTGCCTCTTGTCATACGGTGACTCACACATCTGAGGTAAACATTGATAAGTAGCTATCTAGCCTCCATCAGGCAATCCAACCACAAATGCTCAACCCACTAAGTTTGGTGAGATCCCAGTTTTAGAAAACCTGTGGAAGGATCCACTCTGCCAACTTTAGAGAAACTATGTATACATGGCATGGACAATATATATGACTCTATGTTTGAGTCAAAACAACATAACAGCCTAGGTACTACCAATAGAAGGCACATCCTCATGAACTTGGCTTGTGGTAGGTGTCTGGTTTGGCATCCACATAGAGTGATTATCCTCCTGAGGACTGAATCCCATATGGTGAAGGGAGGCATGATCGAATGTCTTAGGAGGGATATAACGGTGGAGAGGGCTAGAAATGGTGGAAGAAATCCTAAAGTAGCAAAGGATGCAAGGGATAAGATGGGTGTAGCCAAGGATAGAGGTAGTATGAAGGATATACTAACCCATGTGGCGTAGGATGAAGTAAGGAAGACTAATCATACACCTAGTCAGAAGGTAGTAGATCAAGTAAATTTTGAGAAATAAAACTTTATCATGATGGCCACCCTTCAAAAGTAGGGTGTAGGAAAGAAACTGGTGGAGGACATAGGAGTAGAGTGGAAGGAGGTTAAAGGGAAGAGCCTTCATCATCCACAGGGCCTGAGCGTGGTTTTTCTCAAACACTCGCTTAACAACCTCTGAGAAGGTGATGAGGAGATCCTCACTAGACCACTACTGAGAGAAGGTAATTTCTTCTCCCTCAGTTGATAAGCCTAGAATAGCAACTAAAATTTTAGTGCCAAGGATAATTTCAGTGTTTCCATAGTATATGATGAGGGACATATGGTTTAGGTCAAAAGAGGCATTTGAATAAAATATCTGCACATCCTTATTAATGTAAGGCTCTCGGTTGGACATGACATTGAACCAACCTTGGGCATGAAAGAAGGTAGTGAGGTTGAGGAAGCTAGGTCATGGAAGTCAATGAGGCGAGGTGGAATGACCTTAGCGCTAGCAAATTGAGCCTTATACCTATTGAAACAACCCAAAGAATGAAATTAGAAAGGAAATTGAGGTGGCTCACCGGAGGATTGGGTGTCATATTGCTTTCTCTTGGTGACAGGGTTCTTGGTGTGAGGAGGCATGGCAAGACTGGGATAGGAGTGATGAGAGCATGAGAGAATGGTGAAGGGGGTGATGGAGAAGCCAGAGGAAGGACGAAGAGGCTGCAAGAGGGTGTCAGAGGGCTGGAGGGAGGGGAGATTTGGCTTTTGAGGTGGAGAGAAATGAGGAAGAAGGAGTGGTGGCCTAGGGTTTTGAGGTGAAATTACACATTTGGATGTCTGAACTGGGAGGTTCAGACATTTGAAAATTCATAGACAAAGGGCATAATCACAATTGGTCATCTGATTCCTTTGTCAGACATCTAATTCTACTTTAGACATCCAATTTATGTTTTGATTGATCAAAGAAAGGCAAGCTGAGAGGATAAAATGGTGTAGAGTTCAGGAATCCAAATGATAACATTTTAGGCATCCAAACTAGACAAACTAAGCAAGCTTCTCAGTAGCAAAGAACTTTGGCAACCGACAAAAGAAAATATGCAACCATTTTCAAGAGCATTTCAAAACACCAATCTTATCTGAAATGAAATAAAACCAAGTCTCATCTAAAGGTTTTGTAAAAATGTCCACAAATTGATGATCAGTTTCGATAAAAATCAAGGAAATATCATTTTTAGAAATATGATCTCAAATAAAATGATAATGAATATCAATGTGTTTCAAGTGAGAATGCAGTACCAGATGTTTGGACAAATTAATGGCACTAGTATAGTCAAAATAAATTGGTACATTAGAAAAGTTGCAATCAAGATCTTGGAGGGTTTGTCTCATCCAAAGAATTTGAGAATAACAACACCCCACGGCTACATATTTGGCTGTGACAATAGAAAGAGTTACAAATTTTGTTTCTTAGAACTCTAGGAAACTAGAGATTTTTCAAAAAATTTGCATGTACAACTAGTGCTCTTTTTATCTACATGACAACCAACATAGTCTGCATCAGAAAAACCATTTAAATCAAAGCAATCATTTTTACCATACCACAATCCTAAATTTAGTGTACCCTTAAGATATCTAAGGATGCATTTCATGGTAGCTAAATGCAATTTCCTAGGCGATGCTTGAAATCTAGCACAAAGACAAACACTAAACATGATGTCGGGTCGACGTATGGTATACTATAATACACTACTAATCATACCTCTATACCACTTTTTATCAACCTTTTCATGTTCTTCATCCTTGTCCAACTTAGTTGAAGGACTTATTGGGGTTCTAATTGCCTTGTCTTCATCCATGTTAAACTTCTTGAGTAGTTTCTTAGTGTACTTGGCTTGGTTGATGAAGATCCCATTCTTTATTTATTGCACTTGAAGTCCAAGAAAGAAGTTTAATTCTCCCATCATACTCATCTCTAGCTTCTTTGACATGGTGCTTGCAAACATCTCACAAAGATTCTCATTAGTAGCACCAAAATTAATCTCAGCAATATAAATTTGTACAACTAGCAAATCATCATGCTTTTTCAATAAAAATAATATGGTATCCACACAACCTCGAGGAAAATCATTTGAAATTAAGTAGGAACTTAGTCTTTCATACCAATCTCTTTGATCTTGCTTAAGACAATATAGTGCCTTCTTCAATTTTAAAACATGGCTTGGAAATTGCAAATCCTCAAAGCCGGGTAGTTGTTCAACATAAACTTCTTCGAAGAGGAAACCATTTAGGAAAGCACTATTGACAACCATTTAAAATAGTTTGAAATCTTTAAAACATGCAAAAGCAAGTAAAATAAGAATGGATTCCAAATGAGCTATAGGTGCAAAAGTTTCCTCAAAATCAATCCCCTCAAATTGGTTGAAACCCTTGGCCACTAGTCTAGCTTTATTTCAAACAATGATACTATTTTCATCTAACTTGTTCGTAAAGACCCATTTCGTACCAAAAATTGGGTACTAAATTAGACTTGGAATAAGTTCCCAAACTTGATTTTCTGTTCAAATTGATTTAGTTCTTCTTACATAGCAAGAATCCAACTTTCATCTTTTTGAGCTTCATCAAGGTTCTTGGGTTCAACTTGAGAGAGCAAAGTAATAGTATGAAGATTGTATTTAATAGCATGTCTAGTTTTTACCTTTTGATCAACATTAATAATGATTTGTTCTTCCAGGTGACCTTTTTGAAACTTTCATGCCTTGGGTAGCTCATTATTTGCATTTTTCTCTTTGTGTTGATCCTCTTCCTTTTTATCTTTCTTATTCCTTGAACTTTGGCTTGACTCACCCTCTTGCTTCCCCTTGAGATGCATTTCATCTAATTTTTTAGAGATACCTACGTCATTATCAATAGGTTTTTTCTCCAAAAGAGAGTTAACTTCATCAAATATGACATTAATGGATTCTTCAACAACCATAGAGGACCTATTGAAGACTCTATATCCTTTAGAAGTAGTTGAATAATAGTAAAGAAAAATTCCTTCAAAAGTTTTTGAATCAAATTTTGATAAGTGATCTTTTGTATTCAAGATAAAATATTTGCAACCAAAAATATGAAAGTATGCAATATTAGGCTTCTTGTTATTCCACAATTCAAATGGAGTCTTGTCAAAAATCAGTCGAATAGAGACTCGATTCAAGATATAGCAAGCCGTGTTAATGGCCTCTGTCCAAAAATATTTGGGTAGAGAGTACTCATTAAGCATGACTCTTGTCATTTCTTGAAGAGATCTATTCTTTGGTTTTGCTACTCTATTTTGTTGTGGAGTGTGTGGAGCTGAGAAGTTATAGTCAATGCCACTTTCAATGCAATAAATTTGAAAAAAATGATTTTCAAATTCCCCTCCATGATCACTATGAATTTTTAAAATCATGTAGCCTTTTTCATTTTAAATTTGTTTGCAAAGATTAACAAAGGCATTGAGAGACTCATCTTTATGTGCAAGAAATAAAACCCAAGTAAATCTAGAATAATCATTTACAATTATGAAAGCATAGTTCCTACCTCCTAGACTTATAGTCCCACTTCATCCAAACAAGTCTAGATCATGGAGTTGGAGTGGCCTTATTATTGTGACAAATGTTTTGGATTTGTAGGAGTCCTTGATTTGTTTCTTTATTTGGCATGCACCGCATATTTGATCCTTGGTGAATTTGCCTTTAGGTAGAACCCTCACTAGCTCCTTCCAATAGACTTTTGCTATAGCATTCATGTTTGCATGTCCAAGCCTTTTATGCTAAAGCCATCCATTATTATCTTGAGCTACAAAATGCTTCTTACTTTTCAAGGCATCTTGATCAATTGTGTAAATATTTCTATCTCGATGACAAACAAGGGCTACAACATTATTATCATCATATCAAATTATGCAAACTTTTGATTTAAAAATAACATGAAAATCTTTGTCGCATAGTTGACTAATGGAAAGTAAATCATGCTTGGGACATTCTACCAAAAGAACATTTTTAATTAGAGAAGATGCAATAAAAATATTTTCAATACCTATAATTTTAACTCTACCATTATCCCCAAAAGTGACATGTCCTCCATCTTTTTCTTCTAGCGCTACAAACATAGATGGATTTTCCGTCATTCCGTCATGTGACTTGAAGAACCACTATTTAAAAATGATTTATCCCTTTGATTCTTGGAATAGAACATAGCTAAAAAATAATCAAGAACATGGGGATAGAACCCACTCTAAGTAGGGGTCCATATGGTTAAAGATTAAAGTAATTACAACACATGATAGAAGAAAAATACAATGTATAAAAAGTAGTGAATCCTACATTTGGATTAGCTAGAAAGATGGCCATGTAAAAATAGCAAGTGTAAACTATGTGGGCCACTTCTAGCTAACTAGTGCTACTCAAATGAAGGATGTTTTAGGAATGCAAACAAGTTTGAACTCCTTTGCTTTAGGAAGAATCCCCTTAGGGGCCGTTTGTTTCGATTCCCGGAACCAGGAATCGGAGGAATGGGGGGAATTAAGAGCCCAATTCCCTCCATTCCGGTGTTTGTTTCGATTCCCAGGACCCGGAATCGGGGGAATCGGTTATTTCCCAATTCCCCCGATTCCCCGTTTTAATTCCCTCAAAAAATGAAGGGAAAACGCGGATTCGGGTTTTCAATTCCCTGGTTACTGTAGCACGCTCGGGGATGAAAACCCTAATTCCGAGTTAAATTCGCACGAATTGCCCCCCCATCATCTGCGTCTTCTCTCCTCCGACTAGCATCTTCTCCGTCGTCTGGCCGTCCAGCGGCTTCAGCGGCCGTCCAGCGGCTTCGTCTCCGTCTAGCGGCCATCCTGCGGCTTCTTCTCCGTCCAGCAGCTTCAGCGGCCGTCCAACGGCTTCTTCTCCGTCCAGCGGCCGTTCAGCGGCCATCCAGCGGCTTCTTCTCGGACCAGCGGCATCTTCTCCGTCCAGCGGCTTCGTCTCCGTCCAGCGGCCGTCCAGCGGCTTCGTCTCCGTCCAGCGGCTTCTTCTCCATACAGCGGCCGTCCAGCGTCTTCAGCGGCCGTCCATCGAATTCCCCTCCGTCTAGCAGCCATCCAGCGAATTTCTCTCAGTCTTGCATGTAGGCATTTACATGAGGACGAGGTTGATGGCATGACATTTGTTGATGGTATAAATGATGAGGACAAAATTGAGTGGATTCAAAAGTTTATGGATGATATAAGTATGTAGTTATATATTTTGTAATAACCTGTTAAGTTAAACTATGTATTTAACCATTTTTTGAGCGGACTTGTCTATTAACCTGCCAAGATGTCTTTTCTAATATATTAAGTTGTTTCTGTAGTAGATACAAATCATCATAATATTTATTATGATATTTGTACATATAGTGAAATTGATGTTCCCTCATTTTTGGGTCTTTTTGTAAAATCTTATTAATTTTAAAAATTATTTTAATAATTTTAAAATTAAAATTATTTTATTACTCAAATTACTTAAATATTACTTATTTTCAAAAAAATAAGTATATATTTTCTATATTTATTAAAAATTATTTTAGAAGATAAAAATAAAAGTATATTAAATAAATATGTAATTGATTATAATAAGGTATTTACATAATTTTTTTTTTCTTAAAATTATTTATTATTTTTAATTATTTTAATATATTTTTCAATTCCTTACAGTAAAAACTCATCCAAACACAAGAATTCAATAACTTATGGAATTGATCAATTCCATTTGTCAACCAAACAACGGAAAGGAATTGACCAATTGCCAATTCCCTACAGTAAATACTCATCCAAACACTGTAATTATCTAATTCCCTCAATTCCTTCAATTCCCTGGAATCACTCAATTCCTACGATTCCACGATTCCTAAATCCGGAATCCAAACAAACGCACCCTTAGGTACCCAAATTTGCTTAAGAGAAGAGTTTCTCTTAATTAGGCAACTTATGGAGACATATCCTTTTTGGCAACAATAGTTATATGTCAATTTCAAAGTTGGAGAAATTGAGACCTTTATAAATGTGGACTTGGTATCTTTAGATTTAGAAGAGGATATAAAACCAAGTCTTGATCTACTCAAAATATTTCTTTGATTTTTTAAAATCATATTTAGAGTAGAATTTTCATGGAAGAAGTTTTCGAGAGTCTTTTTCAAATCAATATTTTTCTTTTGAAGTTTTTCAAAACTTATTTTGTAATCACAAGATGCTATAGAAGTTCTTAAACCATAATTCTCCTTTTGAAGAGACTCAATTTTCTCTTTACAATCGCATGAGTTAGTAGACAATTTCAATGATTCAAAATTACTCTCAACTAAAATGAACTTGTTTTTCAAGGAACCATGCATGTGAAGTAATTTTTCATGTTTAGCATATAAATTTTTCAAAAGCTTTTGCAATTCATCAAAACTTAAATCACATACCTCATCCTCAAAAGTCATGAGGCATAAGTTGTTAATTTCTTCATCGAAAGAGATATTATGTGAATGAGAGGGGTATCCACCACAATTCATGATGAAAAAAAGAAAATGAAAAAAAGCAGACAATAGTTTACTTTGTTTGGTCTACGACATCCTCCACCGGTGAAGGCAATTTGGAGAAGATACTGCTAATGAAAAGGAGAAGAATAGATGATAATGATAAAAATGAAATTTCAATATGATAGATCCTCACAATTAACTGATAACAAATATGGCAACCTAAAAGGGGGAGGTAATTAGGTGTTAAAGAATAAAAAATGATTTTCACAAAGATTCAAAGTCCAATTCAAAATATCAAAGCAATTCCACACAAAGATTCAAAGTCCAATTCAAATCATGAGTGCTATATTATAAATTGAGAAAGGAAAGGATGACACTATGATTTAATGTGATTCGGAGATCAATTACTCTTACTCCAAGCCCTTGCCTCGCTCTTGAGGACTTCAACACTCCACTAGTGTGCCATTTCGTTGGTGAAGCCAACCCTTTACAACTCCTCTTACTGTACTAGCAAGATGCAACTCTAATATAGAGTAGAGTCCCTCAATCACTCCAAATAGCCTTAGAGTGGATTACGAGTGGAAAATAAAATAAATGATATAAGTTAAGTTCACTATAAAATCTCTCAAGATTTGTTACAAGGGCTAGAAGCTTTAATATGAAAGTGATAGTTTAGAGAACTCTTGGCTAGAAGGTTAGGATAAGCTTTGGTCTCTTCTCTAAAACAAATTACAAGGTGTAAAACTTATTAAGAGAAGCTCAACCATGCCTATTTATACCTTATGAGTTGAAACAAGCCATTGGGAATGAGATCCCACGATTTGGTTCACTACAATGGTCAAAAAACTAGACGTTAATCTCACAAAAAAACCCGAATCAGACATCCATTTTAGTCAGAGCTGAAATCCTAGTCAAACATCTAATTGACAATTGGGCATTTGTTATTGTAGTGCTACTATAGGTTATTATGGCACTACTATAGCAACCAAACATTCGGTTCAGATATGGGCATCTAGTTTAGTTAGTAAAGCTCTGTTAAGAGCTCCCTATAGAACTTTATGTGACAGGTGCTTTAAACAAATATACTCTCAAAATCAAAATTCAACTCGACTAAAATAAAGATAAAAGTCTAAAACTAGTCAATCCGATTTCTTGAGTGGTCTTCAAGCCATCTACATGTTTTTCAAGTCATGTTCATTGAATTACCATCATGCCTTAATCTTCTTTACGGTCATCTTCATGTTCATCTTCTCTTTGAGACTATGAACATTCTTGAACTTCATTTCGAGTTAGGCTATGCTTTAATCTACATTGCTCAAGAAATTACTAAATATATAGTTTGGTTATCATCAATAACTATAAAGAGAAATAGTGACTAATTAGCCTAGTTGTTAGAAGACATTTTGAGAGTTTAATCTAAATTTCACAGTATTTCACTATCTCATATGGAAACTCTTAAATGAATAGAGTATTTATAAGAGTGACATAATCAAATTTGAGTCAAAGTAGGTGATTGATTTATACCACAATGAATCATGGTATCAGTAGCTTGATGCAAATGGCAATTATTGATCTTGGTATGTTTATGTTGGTCATCAAAGTACTTGAAATTTTTTGGTATAATTAAATGATCTAGTATGTAGCAAATAAGACCGAGGAGACATTGATGTGTATAGGTACTTGTTATATATTACAAGTGGTTGTTGAGAGTTGAAGGGACTTTGTTAGCCAAATGTTTTGAATAAGAACTTGTTGTTGGTTGATTTTGATTCCATGAAAGCAAAAATGATCTTGTCTGTATGTTCATTGAAGATTCTCTAAGTTGTGTCTAGTTGAAAGAATTCAACTCCTACTTTTTCTTTAATAAAACCAATTAGATTATGGAATTATTTTTCGTTTATAAATGAATTTTATATTAATGAATGTGTTTCATTTGAATGTTTTGGAGAATAATTTATATATTAATATTAGGATTTCTTTGATTAGTTGTACATATCTATCATGAAGGACTAAGCACATCTTCAGGGTACTCCAATAAACTTTCATTGTCAATTATTTGTCATAGAAATTGGTTGCATGTGACACAATTCATATCCAAATAACATGAGAGGGAGAGGGACTTTTTTCTATATTTTCTAATGGAATCATGTGAATTTGAATTTAAATGGAAACATCAAAAGGAATTACCTAGAACTTTTATAGTTGATTTTTTCAATAGGTTCAATCATTATAAAGGACCCAATTAGATTGTAGCCTTGAGTTTAATCTCTTATGTGTAGGATTCAAGCATGAATCTAATTAGGGCCATTTTCAACAATTGAAATATTACATAAGAAAGATTGGATATTGATAATTTGCTTAAATATATTGGGATCTTTGCCTAATTAGATTCACTTTCAACAACCTGGGGTCTTGACAATTTTAAAGTTAATTTGCATTTAGAATATAGTAAATCTCCTTGGTAGAAGAGTATTGGAGCAGCATAAGAATGATTTACAAATGATGGAAGTATGTCTCCTTGGATAATTTGGCACTATCCACTTGTTTAGACAATAGACACTAAAAGAAATTGGACTAAAGTACCGCCAAGAGTCCAAAAAGTGCTGCCAATGTATTGGCGGTGCTTTCTTGCAGCGCTTCTGAAGTATCGCATAAACTTATGTTGAGAATTAAAGCAGCACCAAAAGCTTTTTTAAACCCTTCTTGCAGCATTGAAAAATTACTGCTGAAAAGTAGTTATCGGCTGCACTTCTGAAAAAGCACCATCAAAAAGTGGTTATTGGCTGCATTTTTTAAAAAATGCCCTCAATAACTATTAAGATTCGGATCACCAAACTCAAAGTTAGGTTATCTGAATAAAGAAGTTTGATCAATCAAACTTAACATAATGAAACTAAAATGTAGTTCTCCAATTACAATCCAAATAATTTTAAATAAAATTAATCTACCAAAAGTGATTCTAACACATAAAATCTAGTTTTTATTTATTCAAATTTGAACATTATAATCTTGTTTACATACCACAATCTAAATAATTTTAAATAAAATATTAAACAAAATTACAACTCAAACTCTGATATAAGTTTGATTTGGGGCTAGGGTTTAATAGAAAATTTCAGACCTAGATCTAATTTACACATTCGATCACTCAAATGCTAAGTTTGAGCATTTAAACATAGTTGACAGAGCGAACCTATCTTTTATTTGCTATGTTTGAATTCCCAAACTTACTGCTCAGGAAACTAAACCAATCATGATGGTGGTGCTTTTTAACAAACACTACCAATTGATAGCACTTTCAAAATCATCAAGCATTGAGCGCCGGCAAAACCTATATTATTTGCAGAAAGATAATAAAGTTTAGAGGATGGTCAAGGGCATAGTATCTCATGAAGAAAGCATGACAAAAGACCATATCTTTGTTTAGGGATTCTATCAAAGGATAATAGTGATAAATATATGAAAGAAGCATGTAACTTGGGTTGCATGTTAAATTCCTAAATTTGAAGGTATGAGTTTGTCCAACTAAATGTCCTAGCTCCTTATCAGAGAATCATCCGTGATATATGCCATGGAAATATACTAGTTTGTGATGACTTGCGTTACTTTATTTTCTTTCAATATTTTTTATTTGTTATATTAAAGATGTTGCATATAATATTACAGTGAATGATGAAGAGAGGGATGACATTGAAGATTTGCTACATGATGGATTTGGTCCCTCAAGAAATGCCAACTAAAGGTCTTAATAAAGATGGAATGAAATTCTACTACTCAATGAAGTTAGTAGTGAACTATACTCGGGATGCAAGAGTTTCATTTTCGTACCCTTCATCCTGCAATTATTGGTTGTAACAAGTGTTCCAAGTGTCGATGGAGCAATAATGTGATTAGCATCCTATTGGATATTTTGAAAAAGGCATTACATGAGTTGAATGCATTCTCATATTTTTATAGGCTTGAAATATTATCAAAGATCTAGGTCTCAGATGTACAAAAGTTCACGCATGTCACAATAATTGCATGTTCTATAAAAATAAGAGTGCATCAAAAATATAATGCAAGCATTGTAAATCATCACGGTACAAATATTTCAAGAACCAGGGCAATGATGATGGTCAAGAAGTGTGAAAAATATATGCTAAGGTGGCAATGCACTTCTGTTTTGAAGCCGCGACTACAATGATTTTTCACGTCAGCAAAAATTTCACACATGAGATGACATGCAAGAGGCTGTGTAATAGGTAGATCACTAAGACATCCAATAGATAGTGTGACACGTAGAAGGTTGTGTAATAAACATATCACTAAGACATCCAATAGATAGCGTGGCTTGGAAGGACTTCAACCATAAGTACCTTAACTTTGCCAGTAACATTTGCACCCTATAGTTGGGATTAGCTTCAGATGGATTTAACCTATATAGTTTGCTTCCATAGTTATCTACAAAATAATTATTTTTCATTTATAATAATTATCATTCATTTTATCAATGCTCATAGATGATACAAGAGTTTTTTGAAATGACATAGATGTGTACTTACAACTGTTGATAGAAGGGATAAAGAAATTATAGAAATCGGACATGTCAACGTATGATGAAAGCAAAATAATGGATGCTTTATATACATGCAACACTGATGTGGACTATCAATGATTTTCCTATTTATGCAAATCTATTTGACTATATGAGAAAAGGTCAAAGGGCTTATCTAATCTATGAGGAGAATGCATGATCTCATTAGTTGAAATATGACCAAAAGTTTTACTGTCTATGTCATCAATAATTTTTACATATTGATCATAAGTTTCAGCTTGATAAGACTTTATCTTATGGGACATGTAAGTATAGTCTTTTTCTCCTCAACTCTCTAGAGAGAATTGTTAGAATTTGGACTATAAATCATGTACATTTATGCATAAGGACATGTAGACGTACATGTATTGCATGACATTATTGTGTATATATTTCTATTATATGGTCTAAGGATCCTATTGAGGTGATCTATTTAATTTAAGGGTCTTTGTCATCTAAAATACAAGTGTGGTGGCTAAATTGTAAATGTGTAGAATTCCTGGGGTTTAATTGTTAATTATTGATGGACTAATTAACAATTAACCCATTAAGATTTATGGGTATGGTTAACCCATTAAGATTTATGGGTGTGGTCCCTGACTGTGAAATTTAATATATAAAGGAAAAGGGATTGAGAAACCCTGATCATCCATCAGTCGTCAAATTTCAAACAGTCAGAAGACCTCCTCCCAAAACCTAACTCCTCCAGCGCCGCCATCCTCTCCCTAAGGACCGCCTCCGGTGACTTCGCCTTCTTCGCAGCCGGAGCGCAGTGGACTTGATCGGGTTTCAGACTTCTTTAATCTACCCAATGGAATCAGGTACACTTCCGTGTTCTTCATTTTTCTCAAAGATCTGACATGAATGTTTCTGGATTATCAATGGCATGTTCGTTGAATTTCTTACAATTGGTATCAGAGCCAGTTTCATGTTGGGTTTTTTGAGAATAGAAAATTAGTGTTAGACTTGCAAAAATCTCCATCTTCTTCCCCGATCGTCCGCTATGCTCTGGCGTGCGCAGGCAGGCGTCGTGCGCAGGCAGCACGGGACCCGACGGCTCGGCGGCGTGCGCAGGCAGGCGTCGTGCGGCAGGCTGCTTCGGGCTGCGGCGGCGTGCGGGTCCGCTGGCATGCTGCTGCGCTGACGGCTTGGGCTGCGGCAGCGTGCGGGTCCGCTGGCATGCTGCTGCACAGGCGGCTAGGGCTGCGGCGGTGGCTACGTGACTGCGCGCCGGCCGGACGGCGTGATGGCCTGGCGGCGGCGGCTGCAGCGGCATTAGGGTTAGGGTTTGAGGATGGAGAAGATGATTAGTTTTGGTTTAGGTTTAATTTAAAGTTGGTTTTGATTTAAGTTTAATTTAAGTTGATTATGGTTTTGGTTTAATTCAAATGATGGATTCAGTTACTAATATTTTTAATTGAATTTGGTTCAAGCAATATGTTGCCAAAGTAATCTCTATTGTGTAGATTGAATTAAACTAAAAAATATTAGGAAGACATTACATGCTTGAAGTTTCATGCGGGTAATAACCGGCCCAAAGGAAGGTTATTATTTGGTCGAAATTAAAGCAGACATCACATGCTTGAAGTTTCATGCGGGTAATAACCGGCCTAAAGGAAGGTTATTATTTGGTCAAAATTAAAGCAGACATTACATGCTTGAAGTTTCATGCGAGTAATAACCGGCCCAAAGGAAGGTTATTATTTGGCCAAAATTAAAGCATGTTTGTGGTAATAAATATGTGACAATTATTTAGTTTTATCCATGTGGGTAATAAGTCGGTCCAAAGAAAGGCTTATTATTTGACAGGACTTTATTATCAATATTTGATTGCCACACCAAGAGTACCACTTGCAAATTGAATTTTGTCCAAAGACTTAATTTCAATGTTGTGCTAGGTATCTTGAGATGAGATTTAATTTCTTTTTGTGAGCTGATTGTGTTTTGAATTTTGTTCTCTTTCAGTTGACTTTGTGAATGCTTCTGCTGTCACTGCCAATATCAATGGCATTCCAGTGCTCAATGGGAGCAATTTTAAGACTAGGAAAAATAAGGTATCTATAGTCTTGGGATGTATGGAACTTGACCTAGCATTGAGGGAGCCACGTCCTGCACCTCTTACAGATGAAAGCTCTGCTAATGATAGGAGAGCTTTTGAGAGGTGGGAACGCTCTAATCGCTTGAGTCTTATGATAATGAAAAATGCTATCCCAGAGACGTTTTTGGACACTATGTCTGAGGAGACTGATGCTAAAAGGTTCCTTGAAACCCAAGAAAAGCGCTATATGAAAAGCGATAAGGCAGAAACAAGTGCAGCCTTAAGAAAACTTGTTTCCATGAGGTATAAGGGTAACAGGAACATAAGGGAGTATATTCTCGAATTGTTTAATCTTGCAGGGAAATTAAAAACACTAAAATTAGAGCTTTCGGAAGACTTGCTCATTCATTTAGTGTTGATTTCTCTTCCTCCGCAATTCAGTCAATTTGAAGTGAGTTATAATTGTCAGAAGGAGAAATGGACAATGAATGAGCTCATTTCTCATTTAGTGCAAGAGGAAGACAGGATGAAACACAATAAAACTGAGAGTGCTCATTTGGCATCATCTTCTTACGGAAAAGGCAAGAAGAGAAAAACTAAAGATGTTGCGGTGAAAGAACTGCAAAAGAAGCAGAAAAATACGTCTGAGGGACATAAGGAAAAGAAATGCTTCTTTTGCAAGGACTCTTCCCATTTTAAGAAAGATTGTGCCAAATATCACGCTTGGCGAGTGAAGAAAGGTACATCTTTTGCTCTTGTTAATTTAGAAGTTAATTTAGTTTCAGTACCTAGATATACTTGGTGGTTGGATTCGGCTACCACAACTCACATAAGTATATCTATGCAGGGTTGCCTGAACTCCGACAGCCAAATGATGACGAGAAGTACATCTACATGGGGGCTGGAAAAGGGGTTGAAGTTGTGGGCATTGGGACTTTTCGGTTGTTATTACGTACTGGTTTTTATTTAGAATTAAATAACACATTTATTGTACCGTCTTTTAGATGGAATTTGATATCAATTTTTATTTTGGACAAAGAAGGATTTGTTTGTTCATTTGGTAATAGAAAATGCGATATCTATTTTAATTCTGTGTTGTATGGAACCAGTCATTTAACTGATAATGACAACCTTTATTTGTTTCATATAGAAAGTTCATACAGTGAGTCCCATAATACTGAAACAAAAGGCACTAAACGCAAATTTTCAAATGAAAATTCCTTTAAATTATGGCATAAGCGTTTGGGTCATATCTCTAAAAGGAGAATTGACAGACTTGTGTCAGAAGGAATTCTTGAAAAAACTTGATGATTCATATCATAATATTTGTGTTGAGTGTATAAAGGAAAAAACTACAAATAAGAGCAAAGTAGGAGCTGAGAGAGCTAAGGAAGTCTTAGACTTGATACATACAGATATTTGTGGACCGTTCCCTACAGCTTCTTGGAATGGTCAATAATATTTTATCACATTCATAGATGATTACTCTCGATATGGCTGCCTATATTTAATTCATGAGAAATCACAAGCATTGGATGTTTTTAAGTTGTTCAAAGCCGAAGTTGAAAACCAATATGGTATATCAATTAAGGTTATAAGATCTGATCGTGGTGGTGAATACTACGGAAGGTACGACGGATCAGGTGAACAACGTCCAGGTCCATTTGCTAGATTTCTTAGTGAGTGTGGGATCGTTCCTCAATACACCATGCCGGGTTCTCCGATCATGAATGGTGTAGCTGAGAGACGAAATAGAACACTTAAGGATATGGTACGAAGTATGATTTGTCGTACAACTTTACCTCACTCACTATGGGGAGATGCATTAAAGACCGCAATGTATATTCTCAATAGAGTTCCTACAAAAGCTGCTATCAAAACCCCTTATGAGTTATGGACGGGTAAGAAACCTGTCTTAAAGCACTTACGAGTTTGGGGATGTCCAGCTGAAGCAAGGCCTTATAAGCCAAATGAAAAGAAACTGGATGCAAGAACTGTTAGTAGTTATTTTGTAGGATCTGCTGAAAGATCACGGGGATTTAAATTCTACGATCCTAAAACAAGAACATTTTTTGAGACGGGAAATGCTCGATTCTTTGAGGATGTTGAGTTTGGGGGGGAAGATAATGTTAAAGGTTTTGTGTTTGAGGAGGAGTTGGAAAATATTCCTTTTCCTGCAGTAGTTGTTGATCATGATCAAGCTTTCATTCCTAACATGATTCAACAACATCCGGTACAAATCCTAGACAATCCTGAACTTCCAACTCATCAAGATCATCCAGTTATTCCTCAATCCATTATACATGAGGAAAATGTGGATCAAACTCAACATACTCAAATTCAAGAAGAGCCTGTGCCTTTAAGAAGATTCACTAGAGAAAGGAGAAAAGCAATTTCAGATGATTATGTTGTTTTTCTTCAGGAACATGATAATAACATTGGCTTAGAGGGAGAGGATCCACTCACCTTCCATGAAGCAGTCAATGGTTCCAACTCTCAAAAGTGGATTAATGCCATGGGTGAGGAAATGCAATCCATGAAAGATAATGACGTTTGGGATCTTGTTTCATTGCCTGAAGGTGTGAAACCTATTGGTTGTAAATGGATTTTCAAAACCAAAAGGGATTCACAAGGTAATGTAGAAAGATATAAAGCTCGTCTTGTCGCCAAAGGATTCACCCAAAAGGAAGGCATTGACTATAACGAGACTTTCTCCCCAGTTTCTTCGAAAGACTCTTTTAGGATCATCATGGCACTTGTAGCGCATTTTGATCTTGAGTTACATCAGATGGATGTAAAGACCGCTTTTCTTAATGAAGACATTGAGGAAACAATTTATATGTTACAACCGGAGGGGTTGGATTCCAACGAATCTAACCAATTGGTTTGTAAACTTAAGAAATCCATCTATCGGCTTAAGCAAGCTTCCCGTCAATGGTATCAAAAGTTTCATCAGGTTGTTCTCTCATTTGGGTTTAAAGTGAACCCTGTTGAATATTGTGTATACCATAAGTTCAGTGGGAGTAGATTTGTTTTCTTAATCCTATATGTGGATGATATTTTGCTTGCTAGTAGTGATGTAGAACTGCTTCGAGAAACCAAGAAATTTCTTTCGGAACAATTTAAAATGAAAGATCTTGGTGAAGCATCCTTCGTATTAGGGATCCAAATTCATCGTGATCGTTCACGAGGAGTTTTAGGATTATCACAGACGGGTTACATCGAAAGTCTATTAAAACGATTTAGCATGCAAAATTGCAGGCCACATGATACCCCCGTATCTAAAGGAGATAAATTTAGTTTGAACCAGTGTCCCAAAACTGATATTGATTCCAAGTTTATGGAAAATATTCCTTACGCATCAGCGGTAGGGAGGTTTATGTATGCGCAGGTTTGCACTTGTCCGGATCTCGCATATATTGTTGGAATGCTTGGTAGATATCAAGCTAATCTAGGAAGAGAACATTGGGTAGCAGTCAAAAGAGTCTTCAAATACTTACAAAGCACAAAGGATTTAATGCTCACATATGGGAAGTCGGATAGACTTGACATCATTGGGTTTTCTGATTCCGATTTTGCTGGATGCCAAGACAGTCGTAAATCGACATCTGGCTCTCTTTTTCTGCTAGCTGGAGGTGCAGTTTCATGGAAGAGTGCCAAACAAACACTCGTTGCATCTTCCACTATGGAGGCTGAATTTGTAGCTTGTCATGAGGCATCTAATCAAGCTATGTGGCTGCGAAACTTTGTTTCAGGACTGCAAATAGTTAATGGTATTGAACGGCCACTTAAGTTGCACTGTGACAGTAGAGCAGCAGTCTTGTACTCAAATAACAACAGGAGCTCTTCAAAATCTAAGCATATAGATATTAAGTTCCTTGTTGTGAAGGAAAGAATTCAGAGTGGGTTCATTAGTATTGAGCATGTGAGAACAAACTCTATGATTGCAGATCCGCTCACTAAGGCATTAGCATCCAAGGCCTTTCATGATCATGTTACAAATATGGATGTTGTTGCATTTGATGCCATTTGATTTAGTGGGAGTTTGTATTTTTATTTATGCTTGGTGCTGTACTTAATGTCATGACATTAATAAATTATTTAGTTATTTTCAGTTTTCATTGTTTACTCTGAATTTTGATGTCATTTGGTTAAAGTTGGACCAGTTGAAAATAGGCATGTGCAGATCACATTACATGTAATTTCCATGCTACACATCCACGCTTGATTTATGTCATTTAGTTAAATTGATGCATGAGATTAATGTGGGTTTAGTTGCAAACAATAGCAACGACTGCCTCTTTGGTCCTTGTGTTAGTGAGACTAATGGACGGAATCGGTTTAGATGACTTTTCTAGTTGTGTACACATTAAAGATGTAGAGATGTATATGCAATAGAAGTTATATGTACATGGTTATATATAGTCCAAGTGGGAGATTGTTAGAATTTGGACTATAAATCATGTACATTTATGCATAAGGACATGTAGACGTACATGTATTGCATGAAATTATTGTGTATATATTTCTATTATATGGTATAAGGACCCAATTGAGGTGATCTATTTAATTTAGGGTCTTTGTCATCTAAAATACAAGTGTGGTGGCTAAATTGTAAATGTGTAGAATTCCTGGGGTTTAATTGTTAATTATTGATGGACTAATTAACAATTAACCCATTAAGATTTATGGGTATGGTTAACCCATTAAGATTTATGGGTGTGGTCCCTGACTGTGGAATTTAGTATATAAAGGAAAAGGGATTGAGAAACCCTGACATCCATCAGTCATCAAATTCCAAACAGTCAGAAGACCTCCTCCCAAAACCTAACTCCTCCAGCGCCGCCATCTTCTCCCTAAGCACCGCCTCCGGTGACTTCGCCTTCTTCGCAGCCGGAGCGCAGTGGACTTGCTCGGGTTTCAGGCTTTTTTAATCTACCCAATGGAATCAGGTACGCTTCCGTGTTCTTCATTTTTCTCAAAGATCTGACATGAATGTTTCTGGATTATCAATGACATGTTCCTTGACATCCTCCCCAAGCTACTGCGACAACACAATGATACTGGCAATGGCAATGTGTCGTCAATACCACCACAATTGTCTATTTTTTGTTTGTGGGAGCTATGGCTTGCTCTGAACAAATGTGTGTTTAAATCCATTTGTCAGAGATTTGACCTGGTTATTATGAGAGTTTTACAGAAGGTTAATGAGTTCGAGAGATGGCATTGATGAGGATGGTGATCAATAAACTTATGAGTCTTCTCTTGGTAGTGTGATTACTGTCAAACGGGATTTCCGTTGCCACAGTGGCTCAAGTCAAAATTTAATGGTTCTATGTATTCAAGTATGATGGAGTGGCTGAAGATTTTTTATCCATAATGAACTTGGTCTGGGGTATAAGTGTTTTAGAGGCAAATCAGTTTTGGAAGTAACATTATGAGTATGTTTTGCAGAATTTAAAAAAACTAAATATTTTAATATTTTAAAATTTAAAAATTTTAAATTTGGAAGTCGTGATAGTATTCTGATAATATGTTTTATAAGATATGTAAATTCAAAATTTCAAAAATTTTGTATTTATTTTGTTGGATTTGTAAATTTTAAAATTATAAGTTTTGTATTTTATTTGATTATAAAATTCAGCATGTGATCTTACAAGTTGAATTCTAAAATTCAGAATTTTAATATCCAACTAATTTTATAGCCTATCTGTTTCATAGGATTTCAAAATTCTTGAATTTTCAAATTTTAAAAACTACAAAATTTGGTATTTACTATACAGAACTTTGAAATTGTGGAACTTTCAAATTTTAATAACTGAAGAATAGACTGGTTCTCAAAAATTAGTTGGATTTTAAATTTTTAAATTTTAGAATTTAGCATATGAAGTCACGTATTGAACTTCATAATAAAAAAAAATACAAAACTTATAACAAATTCAATAAACACAAAATTCTAAATTTCTGAATTTGCATATCTTATAAAACAAGTATATTATTAGAACTTTCAAATCCATAATTTTAAAATTTTAAAATATTAAAATTTTTAAAATTTTTAAGTTTTAAACGTATTTTTTTGGAAAACTAATAAATTCTACCATTACTAGAATTTGGAAGTTTCAGAATCTTAAACTTATATATAACAAACACAGGATTTTATAATTGTTAAGATTTTCAGATAGCAGCTAATGTTTTGTTATTGTGAGAAAATAACTTTTCTTATCGCTTTTATTTGTGAAAGATCCTCCAAGTTAAAAGGAGAAGGAATGTAAGGGGTTTTTTAAACAAAAGCAAAACCATAAATAAATTCCTAAATTTAAGTGATCTAAAAAGTTTGAATTCTATTTTATCTATAGTCTACAATGCATTTGACAATTTATTCTTCAAAAACAAACGAACAAAAAAGAATGCATTACACATGTTAGATCATCCCTATGTTCCTAATTCATATTAAGTATTTTTTTTTTGAATTCTTTTATGTTGGTTCTACTTGTTTTCTATGAATAATAAACCATTATTGTGGGTGATGCTGCCCATACTAATAACTGAGCTTGGGATTTATTGTGCACAATGATAGTAGGGATAGGCTGTTGTCAGCATGTTACTATGGGTTTCTACTTTTTCTTAGTATTTTTTAAAAATTCTTCACTTTTGAATCAACAACAAATGTTCATGTAAAGTTCTTTGACAAGACATCCATGTCTTCTAAACCCGAAAAAAATATCAACTACACCCACCAAGTGGTTCCGCTTCAATTACAGGAAGTACATCAAATAATTACAACATAGTCAATTCAATGTAGGAAATGAAAACTGATTATTGACTCAGTTCACTTTTGTAGGTAAGAGGGTAATGTGGACAATTAACAATCTTTTTCTTTTTTATCTTTCCATCTAAGTACCCTTCAAGCAGAAAATTGTGATATCTGTGATATCAATCCAACAGCACACATGAGAAGCTAGATGAAGCATATGAATACATGTCAGGAGGAAATCATCTTCTGTTTGGAAATCGTTTCTTAATGTTCTGTAAATTAATGTATTCACAACAAATGAAAAGAATAATCTTTCTTTGCAAATTCTCAACAAAAAAAAAAATCAACTTTAGCCAACATTTTCACGACATCTGCTAAAATACATGTAGAACAAGCTGCCAGAAGATTTGAAACCCTATAGTCATCATCAAGCTTTGCCCAAACCCTACTCAAATTTGGTCAACAAAGCGTCCAGCTTCACCTTTCTAAACAATCCTCCGAAGGCACCAAAAATTAGGCTGATCTGTACTAGCCTTGTTTCAGGTAGTATGAAGACCAATTGCTTCTAAATTATCCTGAAAACCATCAAAAGGAAATTCAATCACAGAATCCTTCTTCATATGCTGAGCTAGAGTTTGGAGCGCATCATGGATCATTCTGGTGTCTTTGTTGATTCTATCACCTACAACAAAACTATAAATCCCATCCCTCACCTCAATCCAGCTCCTTCCTGCCTCTTTCTTGCTCCCCACCCCTTTCATTAGCCTTCTCACCTCTGCAAACTCATCCCATTCACTGCAGGAGGCATATATATCAGAAAGTATGACATAAGTCTTAGCGCCTTCCGGTTTCAAATCCAAGATCTTCTCAGCAGCCACTCTTCCCAGTGCTGTATTCTTGTGCATCTTGCAAGCTCCAAGAAGAGCACCCCAGATCAATTCACTGGGCGCAAATGGAATTTTCTCTATCAGCTCATAAGCCTCCTGAAGTCTTCCTGCACGCCCAAGAAGGTCAATGACGCATCCATAAACCTCTTTATCAGGTAGAACATTGTAGTTGGCCCTCATCAAGTTGAAGTATTTCAGACCGTCCTCTACTAATCCAGCATGGCTACATGCACTTATAACACTCATGAAGACAACTGAATCTGGTTTGATACCAGTATCAATCATCTTGTGGAACAATTCCACCACTTCTTTGCCATAGCCATGGATACCATATCCAACCATCATAGAAGTCCATGAAATCAAGCTTCTATAAGGCATCTCACTGAAAACCTTCTGTGAGTCAGCAATGCTTCCACACTTTGCATACATATCTACAAGTGCATTTCCCATTTCAAGATTCCCCCCGAAACCTCTTTGAATTATTGCTCCATGGACTTGTTGTGCACAGTTCAGAGCAGCCAGGCTAGCACAAGCTGACGCAATGCTAGTATAAGTAAAGCAATCAGGATCGATATCTTTGTAGGCCATATCAATCAGTAGCTGCAAAGCTTCTTGAGGCAAACATTGTTCAAGCCCTGAGATCATCGAATTCCAAGTGATCAAGTTCTTTTGAGGCATTTCACTGAAGAACATCTTTGCTTCGGAAATGTTCAGGCATCTTGAATACATGTCCAGTAAAGAGTTCGCGACTACAATGTTCTTGTCATTCCCAGATTTAACTGTAGAGCCATGTACTTGCTTCCCAAGCATAAAACTCCTTATTGAAGCACACGCTCGAATAACAATGGAGAAAGTGAATGGATTCAACTCAAAACCCTCCTGGTTTGTCATAGAAGATTGAATACAATTAACACAAGCATATACAATTTAGAAGCAATCAAAGCAAGTCTTTACCAACATTTTCAAAACAAACATACTAAAAGGAACCACACTATTATACCTGAATCATTTGATGAAACAACCGAATTCCTGCATCACCATAGCCCCGGCGTGTGTATCCAGTGATCATGGTTGTCCATGAGACAACGGATTTCTCTTCAATTTCATCGAACACCAAATGTGCATCACGCATGCTGCATCCACAAGACGCATACACATCAAGCAACGAGTTCTCAACATATGATTGCCGGTCAATCCCAAGCCTGATGGCTTGGGAATGCACCATCGCTCCGCCACAATGCCAGTCCATTCCTTTGCAAGCCTTGAGGACATTGGACACAGTGAAGGCATTGGGAGCCATATTGGCTCCCAGCATGTTCTGGAAGACAGTCCACGCGCCTCCGTGGTCTCCATTGGACGTGTGGCCGGAGATCAGCGCCGTCCAGGCGACGGTATCTCTCTTGGGCATTTCGTCGAACAGTTGGCGCGCATTAGCCAACAAGCCCCGGTCGCAGTAGGATTTGATGAGCTTGGTAGCTGTGGTGGGAGAGAGGACTAATGGAGACATGGGCTTCGGCCCGGCTTGGAGAGGCAATTTGGTCATTTTGCATACCGACTGGAAGTCAAGAAGTGTTGAAATTGTTTGACATCAATCTTCTGTGATTTCTCCGTTTGCTTTGCATGAAACCACCCTCATTTTGCAAAACCCACCTCCTTTTTACTTTTTATTACAAAGCACCTCTCTTCCTTAACAAATAACATATGAGATTTTATGGTATTTTAATCACAAAATATTTTTTTAAAAAAAATTCAAATGTTCCGGTCTAGTTTAGATTAGGAATTAATGGAATTTCCCCTAAAATATAGTATTACTGATTTGATATTATAGATTTTTTTTCCAACCATATTTTAAAATTTTAATATATTTCCATGATACGTATATTTTATGTGCCTGTTTTCTGCATTGTAATTTGAGGAAAATACTTTCATAGCACTCTTCACCGGTTTAAAGTAAATAAAAATTTAGTAATTACATCGGTTAAAGACCTGTTTATCAAATTGTGGTGCCTTCAATAACATTGAAATGGAATGCGAATGGCAAATATCCAAACCGAAAGGTGTTTTATGCAAGAAGCTACCAAACATAACAGCGATGCACTACTTGGACTTTCTCTGGTTTCACTGATTCCTCGAGTTCAATGCTCAATTTACGGCCGCCAAACACCCTTCACTCGTAACCGACTTTCGCTGCCTCGCCCTCCACTACTTGCCTCCAAATGGGACAGAAGCAGCGCCACTTCCAACCACTTGCAGAAAGTATCGTTTTCATCTGTTTCCTGCACTTGCATTATATTTGCAGTGCTTTTGTATGGAAGAGCAGCAGCAAAAAAAAGAAAGGGAGTGCAGTGATGAAGAAAGATAACGAGAAGAAGGGAAGCCACAAACACATGCGTCACAATTATTTTTGGTAAGAAAATATTATATATATATATATATATATGCTTTTTTTTGGAATTTTTCAGAGCGTGAAATTCATATATAAAGATAAAAAAAGAAATAAAATGAGATTTATAAGATCCAAATGTAGACTCCAATATTATTCTTTGATACAATACTCATGAGAAAAAATAATATAAAATTGAATTAAATGAACTTATATGCTTCTAGATCCGAAAACTTGATTGACGAAATTTTAAATTTTTTCGTGTGAATCCTAACTGATTCACCTTGAATTCATGTCATTTTTTGAAGAGAAAAAATTAAAAAGAAGGAAAATTTTCAAAATCAAAATTTACGGGCTCTATTTTACACGGAAAGAGAAAGAGAAATAAAAATGAAAAAGTCCATTTTGTTCTACGTGTTAGAAACATAAGTTTTGGCTTTTTGAAAAAAACTCCTCCAAATATTATGTAATTACAAATCAAAATTTTGAAATTATAAATAAGGTCAAAATATATACAAAAAGGTCCAATAATCAAATAACTCAAATAAATCAATTCAAATCCAAATTTTCAATTAAATTTAGCCCCATAAAATTTATCATCATTTAATTAGACAATCTCAAGATAAGATCAGATATTGAGTATATTGTAAAATATTTTAATTTATTACAGAATACCCAAATAAGCATACATAAAATTTGGTTCTGTCTATATTATCATTCATTATCACATAAATATCAATTAGACAGTCAAATTCGAGTCACTCACTATATTTTTAAACTGTCTGATCTGAATTACACAATCAAGCTCATTTAAAATCAAACCATAAATAGTCTATATAGCCATAGGACTGATAATCCTCTACTTGGCCTATAATATATATTAAAAATAACTTTTAAGAAATTAATTTTTACCTGAGATCCCAATTGTACAATTCAGAGACCATGGACCTATCACTCTTCTTTAGCATTTCCTATATATGCATAATCATGAATGGATGTATATGGTATACCAACTATTTTCATGTCAAAATAAGTAAAGTACTATATCAACCATACTAAATAATATCATATATATATATATATATATATATATATATATATATATATATATATAGATATAGACAATATGCTCATGGAACAAAGTATACAATCAAACATAATATTAATGAGAATTCTCATGCCTTTTCTATTGATAATTTACTTGATTTGTGTTTCTTTTAGAAACACGTCACTTAGATGTATAAATTTTATTGAGAACATCCCGTAAGTACTAATGCACATCATCTAAGTGAGAGATATAAAATAGATATGATATCCAGTCATATATTTACCTCAAGTATTTTAGAAATCACCTATATATGATTACTAAATCCTCATGTAGGTGGTCATCAGCAACCTATTTAATGATCCATGGCATTCCTAAGGACTCCATCTTCTAAATTGAAAGACTAAAGATAAAACACATTAATGGAATCATTTCAAAGAGGAAAAGTAGCATTTTACTTATAAACAGAATATAAATAAATATAATGATGTAGCAGTTAAAATACGATTTCATCTCTACAAACTACCTCTATATGATTGACATACTCTTTAAATATTTTCACCCCAAGATTTTTATTCATTGCATCAGCTAAGTTATCTGTAGAGGAGATCCGTAAAATAATAATATCTTTTTTGAAATCTTTCAAGGATGTAATGAAATTGCAACTCAATATATTTTGTATTGGTATAACATCTAATATTTTTAGTGAGAGATATAACTATATTATTATTATATACTATTTTTCTATCAACATAATCAACTATCTTGAGATTAAAAAAAATATTTTAACCATATAATATGTTTACTAGTCTCACAATAAGTTATATACTCTGGCTCAATAGTTGATAAAGTAGTATTAGTATGTTTCATACTACGCCATAAAATATCTCCCTCTGTTAAAGTAAATATTTAATCCAATGTTGACTTCAAATTATCCTCACATCCTTTCCAATCAAAGTCTATATATCCAAGAATATTTAATATTTATAATAATCAATAGGAGCACATAATTTTGGGTTTTCTTCAAATAACAAAAAATCTTTTTAACTGCTCTCCAATAAGATATTTTTGTATTATTTTAATATGTACTACGAAATTCCATAATAAAAATAACATCTAGATAGGTACAAATCATCAAATACATCAAACTTTCAACAACTAATACATAGAAAATTTTTTGCATCTTCCATCTTTCAATCTCATTCTAAAGACATCGTTGAAAATTAAGCTTATTACCTTTAAATATAAGTGATTCTCTAGCCTTATAATTATCTATATCATATCTCTAAATAATTTTAGCAATATATGTCTACTGAGAAAACCCAATCAATCGACACTTTCAATCTCTATATATTTTAATACTTAAGATATATTGAACATTGACAAGATTCTTTATCTCAAAAATTATAGACAACATCCTTTCAGTATCTCTAAGAGAATTTAGTTTATTATCAGCCAATAAGATATCATCAATATATAACATCAATATTTGAACTTTACTCCTACTAACTTTCAAATATACATAGCTATAAACCACATTCTCTCGAAAGCCAAACTCTATAATTGTCTCATGAAATTTAAAACACCACTGTGGACACTTGTTTCAAGTCATAGACAGATTTATGCAATCACAAATTTTTATTTTATCACCTGTTTTGATAAACTCTTTTGGCTAAATCATATAAATCTCTTCTTCAAAAATTTCATTCAAAAATGATATTTTAATATCCATCTGAATGAGTTCATAATCATAATGTGTAATCAATATCATAAAGATTTTAAATGAATCTTTTCTGAACACTGGAGAAAAAGTTTCATCATAGTCAATCCCTTCTTTTTGACTGTAACCTTTAGTAACTAACCTTTCTTTATACTTGTCAACTTCACCATTGGCTTTTAATTTTGTCATATAAACCTATTTACATCCAATTGATTTATAGTTTTTAGGAGTTTGCACAAGAGATCGAACCTTATTTATTTGCATTGAGTTAATTTCTTCAATTATTACATTCATCTAAAATTTTGCATTCTCATTACTTGTGGCCTCTGAAAAATTTAATATATTATCATTCTCTATAGTTGATGACATAGGTACCTCCTCTAGATCATTTGAGCTTTGAATATACATATTTCTAATTTTCTTTAACTATGCAGTGTAGTCTTCTGATATAGCTAGCTTACAAATTCTTTTAGGTCTTTCATTCAACTGACTTGGTGCAATCATTGGTGCTTCATCTTGTTCATCTCTATTTGACTCATCCTCAAACTCAATTCTTTTCCTCTTGCTTCCTGTGATGGATATTATTTGTTCAATAAATTTGACATCTTTGCTCCTAAATATAGAATCATGAATTAAATTATATAACCTATAACCTTTAGATCTTTCAAAAAAACTAACAAATTTATAACTCAAACTATAGGTTACAGTTTCTAGCATACCAAGTTTAGCAACTTTGGCTTCTGTATAACCCTAGATTCTAAGATGATTTAGACTAGGTTTTTTGCCAAGCCATAACTCAAAAGAAATTCTAGGAACAGATTTGGATGGTACACTATTTAAAATATAAGTAATCATCTTCAGTGTCTCACCCTATAAAGTATTTAGTGATTCACTAAAAACCAACATACAACGTACTATATCTATCAAGATTATGTTTCGTCTTTTTACTACTTCATTCTTCTTTGTATTTCTTGGAATAGTTGTATTTGCAATTATCTCATGTTCTTGTGAGAAATTTTAAAAAATATTTGAAGTGTACTCACTTCCTCTATTTGGCCCGATGGCTTTAATCTTTCTGCCCAGTTGATTTTCAACCTTAGCCTTGTACACTTTAAATATTTTAAATACATTTGACTTTTTATATAGAACATACATGTATCATATCGTGAATAATCATCAATATATATCATAAAATGCCTCTGGCCATTCTGGGTAGCAATTATATTTGGATCATAAGTATCTATATGGATCGAGTTTAACAAATTATCAGATCTCAATGCCTTTGGAACTAGTGTTTTGGTCATTTTACCTTTAATACAATCCACATAGACACTAAAATTATCAAAATTTATATTTTGCAAGATCTTATCACGATAAAGTCTCTCCAATCTATCTTTACTAATGTGACCTAAATAACAATGCCACAAACGAAAAGAAATTTTATCCAATTGTATATCTAGATCACAAAAAGATATATGTCTGGAATCAATATTATAATACTAAGCTATAGAATCAAGATCCAATTTCACATATAATTTATATAGACCATCAGATATAATATTAGTAGCAACATCAACACTGTTATACATCAGAGATACATAATTTCTGCTAAAAACAAAAGAGTAACTAGCTTCTACAAGTTTGGAGACTGACAACAGATTGCGTCTAATAGTTGGTGCAAAAATTATATTTGGCAGCAAAATAGTATGACCACTATGAAGAATCAATGAGTAATATCAGAGATATAGTTTCACAAAAAGATATATATATGGAATTAATATTATAATACTAAGCTACAGAATCAAGATCCAGTTTCACATATAATTTATATAGACCATTAGATATAATATCAATAGTAACAACAACACTGTTATACATCAGAGATACATAATTTCTGCTAAAAACAAAAGAGTAACTAGCTTCTACAAGTTTGGAGATTGACAACAGATTGCGTCTAATAGTTGGTGTAAAAATTATATTTGGCAGCAAAATAGTATGACCACCATGAAAAATCAGTGAATAATATCAGAGATATAGTTTCACAAAAAGATATATGTTTGGAATCAATATTATAATACTAAGCTATAGAATCAAGATCCAGTTTCACATATAATTTATATAGACCATCAGATATAATATCAGTAGCAACAACAACATTGTTATACATCAGAGATACATAATTTCTGTTAAAAACAAAAGAGTAACTAGCTTCTACAAGTTTGGAGACTGACAACAGATTGCGTCTAATAGTTGGTGCAAAAATTATATTTGGCAGCAAAATAGTATGACCACCATGAAGAATCAGTGAGTACATCTCAACACTGATGACCTCAGCTCGCTCATTATTCCTCATGAAGACATACTTCTCACGATCATTTGGTTTCTTTGGTCCAAGAACCCCCTTGTATAATAGTTGATATATGGATCGATAATTTGGAGTCCACAATCTATGTATTAGGAGAAATATTAATATAATTTGATTCAAAACAAACCAGACATTCTAACTCATATCTCTTGGAAAACCCAATAAACCTATCATGAATAATCTGAAATACGGCAAAATAAATATTTGGCATACTGATACAAATTATTTCAAAAATTATTCTTTTGATTATTAACTTTGCAAATTTATCTGCTCTTTGACATTTTTCAAATTAGGATCTTTCAAATTAGGTAGACCCAATTGGTGGTTTGGGAGTATCAAGAGTAATATCAAAATCTTGAAATGTCATATGAGCTTTTAGTTTACTTTTTCAAATTGAATAATTTGATCCATTCAAGATCTCAACCTTGAAGAGCTGACTACTAGATTTCATATTACAAATTTTGTAATGAATAGCTCAAGTACATAACAAATGTATTTTAATGATAAATAATTCATAATTCCATTGATTATATATAGGGATTATATTGTGATATTGCTTAGCTCTTTTGGGAGACTAACACAAACACAACATCCCATAACATAATCATCAAAATCAAAATTGAGATTATATTATGATCTTATACTACATTCTTTGAGAGTATAATACAAATTATGAGATCTCACTAATAAAATCTATAACAATCATAACAAACAATAAAAGTTTTCTTTAGCTTTCTTTTATTGTTACAAATAAATTCTCATAATATTTGATATTTATTTCTTCTCTCCAACAACCCAACCTTTGGGTCAAATTGACTAGAGTTAAATAAATATAAAATAATAATATTTATAAATTAAAATAACATCAAAATTCTTTGGAAAATATTTGTCCATTTTAACTCATAAATATTCAAAATCATTTAGCAATACTAATAAAGTACTTAAAATAATTTTGAGTCAAAACCTAAGACAAAAACTTGATTTTTTCATATTGAATTTTGAGAAATTCAATAAAAAATAAATTATAACTCGATTTCTTTTGGATCAAATATCAAAGGTTGGCTCTAATACCAATTATGGCCTCCAATACTATCTTTTGATGCAAGACCCATGAGAAAAAATAAATTTACATACCTCAAGGTTTGAAAACTCGATTGATGAAATTCTGAAACTTTTCTTGCGAATCTTAACTGATCTACCTTGACTTCATACCATTCTTTAATGAGAAAGAATTGAAAAGGAGAAAAAAATTTCAAAATCAAAATTCACAAACTCTATTTCACAGTGGAAGAGAAAGAGAAATGAAAACAAAAAACTCCAAATTGTTCTCTGTTTCTCACCGCCTTAGAAACATAAGTTTTAGCCTTTTGGAAAAACCCCTCCAAGTATTATGTAATTACAAATCAAAATTTTGTAATTATAAATAAGGTCAAAACATTTACAAAAATGTCCAAGGACCAAGTAACTCAAATAAATAAATTCAAATCCAAATTTTCAATTGGATTCAGCCCTATAAAATTTATTTTCCTTTAACCAAGCAACTTCAAGGTGAGACCAGATACTGAATATACTGTAAAATATTTTAACCCATCACAAAATACCCAAATAAGCATACATATAAATTTGACTCCATCTATATTGTCATCTATTGTGATAAAAATATTAATCAGACAGTCAAATTTAAGCCACTTGTTATATTTTCAAATTGTCTGACCTGCTTCCATAGTCAAACTTATTTAAAATTAAATCAATAAATAGTTTATAAGACCATAAAATTAATACTAGGGGTCTGTTTGGATCAATTCCGAATCCAGAATCGGGTGAATTGTCAATTTAGCCAATTCCGAGGAATTGGGGGAATTGATTGAATTGATAAATTTCGGTGTTTAGATGTACTTTTATAATAAAGAAAAGGAATTATCAATTCACTCAATTCCGTGAATTCAGTTATTTGGAATGTAAATAGAAATCAACGAGTTTCATCAATTCTTGAAATTTCGATGTTTGGTTAGATTTGAAATTGGAGATATGATCACCCAATTCTAAATGGGTGAGATTACCCCATTTTTTAACCTTATCTATATTTAATTTTAAAATAAATAGAAATATTAAATTAGTAAATTAATTAAAAATATTTTTGTGGTTAAAAAAATAAATAATATTAGAATTGCATATTTATAATATCTAACTTTTTAAAAAAATAGGGTAATTTTTTTAAACAATATTCAATCAATGAAATATTTTTTAAAATAGAAGTAGTTAATTTGTAAGTATCAAAATTTACAGGCATCAACATATAACATAAAATAGACTCACATACAATATATAATATATAGATACACAATCGACTTCTAAAACACAATATACAACTCAGAAATAGACACATAGTCAGCTTTTAAAAAGAGAATACAACATATGCTTATAGAACCATAGTATGTAGAATATAAAATAGATAGTCATAATATATAAAAAGTTACAATATGCCAAAGTCAATAATTAAACTTCATCATTAGTATAAATAAAGTCAATAAGTTCAAAACATACTTATAATAAAATATTATATCACAACTGCTGGTTGAGAAATTCTTACAACCATTCAACCCTAACATCATCGTCCATGCCTTCCACGAAAGCCATGTTTTCGGCATCATCACCATGTAAGTGCCTATAGACAATCTTCAAGAACGATGCACTAAAACATCCTTTGAATCGGTTTAGTATGGAGTACAAATTTTTCTTCCATGAATCCCTCGAAGCTGACTTAATGGCGCATGCAACCTCACGCACGTCCTCCATCAACTCTGCAACTAATTCATTGTTCAACATGTTCCCCTTCCGTTTTAGTGCCTTGGAGCTATCACGAGAACTAGTTGCTTGTGCATTCCCTTTAGAATTGGTTGTGACATTGTTTCTTGCCCGAGCTATGTATGTGTTTTTCTTAGAACCACTAGAAGCATCAGAATCATCATCCCCTATTGTTTCTTACTCTTCCACCTCTACATCTCTACTTGGCTCCCCTCCAAAATCATCATAGTATGATTTTGCCATACTATCAATAGAAGAATCCATTCCATAAATAAGTAGCAACTTATCATACAGTGGATTTGACTTGTTCAGGAATTGATCAGAGTCTTTAACCTTCCGCATAATTTATTTTGATCAAATATGTAATATTTCAAAGATAAATTTGTAATTTTGTAAAATAAATGTTTATTTTGACTTACACTTTTAACGTCGAGATATACTTGCCCAGTGGCAGTAATCATTTTATCAATGTCATTCCAGCCCACCCCACTGTAGTCTCTTAATTTGATGATTATCGTTGCATGCTTTTTCAAGGTTCTATAATGACCATCAATATTGTCAGCAGTAAAATTACTATTGAATTGGGTATTAACAGTAGTAGCAGCTGCCACGAGCATGAGTTGCTTGAAACCCTTATATTGCTTTACCCCGGCATGCACGTGCTCGATAAGGAATCTAATGAGAAATTGAGATTCCCTCTTTAACCAAATCTTGTGAGATTTATGTATCCTTAATGATTTTACTTTCTAGATTCTTTCTATATTCTTTTGTGTCTCAGTAATAACAAGACTTAAATCTTGACTCATTGAGTCAGTTATCGATTGGGAGTCAACATCTTCAAGATTGAAAAACTCTATCCCTTACAAAAAAAATAAACTTTTCAGCAATTAAAGATATATAGAGTTATAACAAATAGTAATACCAATAACAGTCAACAAGTGAGTGTCAAATAAAACTCATGTTCACATAAGGAAAAAACCTATTTATTATTGTAATCCTCCCATATCTTAGTGGCTAATTGATCCCTCGACTGAATTCACTTCTGATTCTTTTCTTGTTGCTCCTTGAGGGTGGAACCTATATACAATGGCTCCTCTTCTTCATCAAAACTATCTTCATCTTCATCTAACATCAATTCTATAGGTTCCTTATTCAATAATTCATCATAAGAATCAACTGTAAGGATATAGTTGTGAAAGATACAACATGCCAAAACCAAATCAACTTGAGTGCTGAATGAAAAGAATAGAGTCTCGACCAGTATGTTGAATCGGTTCTTCAATATCCCAAAAGCACGTTAAATTTTGGACTTTAATGACGCATATTGGTAATTAAATAACTCCTTTGTATTTTGTGGTGTACATCCGACATGTTGTTTCATATGATACCTAACACCTCTATATGGTGCTATAAAACCAGTTATTGTCATATAACCGGCATTGACAAGACAGTATTTGCCTGAAACCAACATAATACGATCAAAATAAAATCTAGCCAAATGTCAAACTATTCATAACTTACAAATCTTACCTTCTATTTGTATCAGTCCACTGAGCGTAGGTCGAGTAATAACATCTTTTAAAATAGCAAAGTCAATCGCCGATCCCTCCCAACTAGCCAAGACATAAAGAAACCTAAATTCAATATCAGTTGTTGCTAGTATATTTTGTGTGATACCCTTACACCCTCGAAAATGCACAATCATGTCAAATAAAACTTTTGCAAGAATATGTGTTTCATCAATCAAACCAATGCAATCTTATATGGTATGAATAGTAAAAAATAAAACATATATTTCATTTCTAACAGAAATAAACCATTATCAATAACATAACTTGAATCACGAATAATAATTAGGATTGTCCATAATTATTGTACTGGTCGAGGAGACTGCTTGAGACATGAATTCATCTCGAATTTCACATATACCTCACAAGCATATGTTAAAATATTGATTAATTGTCTCACCCGAACACAGGAACACTATTTTCATATCCTGTTCCTTGAATGAAAACCAATATAATGTAAAAATATTGCAAGTTGTTCCTCAACAGTTATATATCGTGTGTCATACAGAAAGTTACGGTCCCTTAACATGTTGGTCAAATTTAAAAATACTATAAGATCCATCCTCAAGTACTCCCGATAATTACTTCTCCCGTCATATATCATATGCTCAAAAACACCTCCCCTAAGCATCTCTCTATTGACAATTGGTTCAATACACAAACGAGCTCTTTTTCTTCTCGTCAATAATTAAATTATGACACACATAACTATTATAACAGTAAAGCCATCAGGTTGAATGTTTAGCAATTCTAAGTCCTCGTCATCATCCATCGATCGAAATTACTGAACAATAATAAATTTAAGTTTAATATACACATGCTTATTATCAAATTTATATCAAGTAAAAAAACACTATAGATTAGGAGCTAAAGACATAATTATAGTTAAAACTAAACATACAAATTCACAATGCTAAAATTAACTGAATCTAACCATTTTCCATGCATGACTACTTTTCGAAATCATGAACTTACATGAATTGAACCTAACCAATTTTAATACATGAGTATTTTTTAAAGTCATGAACATTTTACTAAAATAAGTCGAATACTCTTCGATCGGCGCATATCGGAGATGGAGAAAACTAAGAAGAATATAGGATTAGTACTTGGAGCTCGGCACCTGCTTTGATCTCTAGCAAGGATGGCTACTGCGATCACGGGGGGAATGCTTGCTATAGAGGATCGACGCAAATCAGAGATTGAAGATTAGAGATGGGAAAAAATGAGAATAATATAGGATGCAGTACCTAGAGCTTGGCGCCTACTCCGATCTTCAGCGAGGATGGCTGCTGCGATCATGGGGGGAATGCTTGTTGTAGAGGATCGGCCCAGATCAGAGATTGAAGATCAGATATGGCAAAAAATGAGAAGAATATAGGATGCAATACTTGGAGCTTGATGACTGTTCCAATCTCTGGTCAGGATGGTGTTGGAGCTCTCCACCTGCTATGATCTCCAGCGAGGACGCTTGCTACGATCACCCGTGGAGATGCATGCTGCACAAAATCGGCGTAGATCAGATAATAGCAGAGATCAAGATCAAAGCCAGAGATGGAGAAGAAAATCTCGACGGTGACGCGCGGTGAAGAAGATTGATGCTGGGGATGGCGATGTGAACACAACATAACAGTAAAGAAGATTGATCGAAGATGGAGAAGAAGCTCAAGACGGTGACGCACGGTGAAGAAGATCAAAGCCGGAGATGGAGAAGAAAAGTTTAGGACGGGGACATGCGGTGAAGAAGATCAAAGCCGGAGATGGAGAAGAAAAGCTCGGGATGGTGAAGCGAGGTGAAGAAGATCAATGCTGGGGATGGTGATGGGAACACAACACAATAGTGAAGAAGATTGATCGGAGATGAAGAACAAGCTTGGGATAGTGACACGCGGTGAAGAAGATCAAAGCTGGGGATAGAGAAGAAAAGCTCAGGACAGTGATGGGCGGTGAAGAAGATCGATGTCTGGGACGGTGATGGGAACACAACACAGCAGTGAAGAAGATTGATCGGAGTCGGAGAAGAAAAGCTCGGGACGGTGACGTGTGGTGAAGAAGATTGATGCCAGGGACGGTGATGGGAACACAACATAGTAGTGAAGAAGATCGATCAGAGAAGGTGAAGAAGATCGATGTCGGGGACGGTGATGGGAACACAACACAACAGTGAAGAACATCGATCGGAGACTGAGAAGAAGCTTAGGACGACGATGGGAACGAAGGCTGGAATTAGGGTGAGGAATTCTCAATTCCTCACCAATTTTCAGATGAGATCACTGCTCCCACGTGTTGGTGGGACCCAGTCAATTTCGTCCCGAATTGTGAATTCTAAACTTCTCAAATCAGAATTCAAACCAGTAATTCGGAATTACTGGAATTGTGAATTCACAGAATTCTCGAATTTATATTGACATCCAAACACTGGAATTGGGAAAATTAGATCTCCAATTTCCTCAATTCGGGTTGTTTGGAATTGATCCAAACAGTCGCTAAGTGAGGAAAAGACTTCACATGATAATTAGAGCCATATGCCTTTTAAATGCTATTTCATGCTCCCCCTCACAATCTCCCATTTCTTCCTCATTATTCCTCTCTTGTGTTTTTCTTCGCCTTATTAATAATAATACTGATGATGATGATGATGATGATAGTAATAATAATAATAATAAAATTGAGATTTTTTTTTGTTGATTCTTAATAAAATATAGAAATTTTAGAAAAAATCACATATATTATCACGAATTTAAGAAAAATTACCTTTTTTATTAACAAAAGCCTAGATATATTAAATTGAAAGTTTACAAGCAACTATCTTGTAATCAACATTAATTTTAAATTTATTTTTTATTTAATTTAATATAAAAAGATCATTATACTCTTAATTATTTAAATATAGTATAAAAACTTATTATTTTTAATTATTTTATTTATGTTTTGGATGAGAATTTTGAGCATTAAAATACTGTTTCTCTCCAATTTCACTATCTAGTGACATTAAATAATATTAAAACTTTTTCTATGCTAAGAAAAGAATAAAATTAAGAAAAAAAATATTTTTACACTTAACTTTAAATGCTAGAGGGTATAACGAATTTTCATATTAATTTAAATATTATAAAATAAATAAAAGAATATTGACTAAAAAATGGTTGTTTGTAAATTTTAATAACAAAATATGTAAATTTTATTAATATTGATAAGATATATAATTTTTCATAAATTTATAATAATAGAGATAATTATTTGCTAAAATTTTCAAACTATATAAACCTAAAATTTTATGGAGATCAAAGAGGCAAATGAATCTTCTCCTGTGCATCAAAGGGCTAAAAAGTAAATTACTTGTTATAATATTGAATTATTTACAAAATGATGCGGTTTCCAACATCTAGATTTTATGGTTCGTTAGGACATGGTTTTGGCCACTGTGACGTCAACCACTGGCTTGGTGTTGTTTTTGTTTATGTGATCTAACGGCATGTCTTTCTCCTTTCTGCAAGAACGTTCGATGCTCACACGCTTGCTCTCAGACCCTATCATATTACACCTTCTATATTTTACTTTTTTTTATAATAATATCTTATTTTTATTATTTGCATTATTGCATTTTTTATGTTTGTGCACGGGAGCCACCATGCCTTCGTGTTTTGCACCTTGGAAGCCGTCGCGTGGTGAATCTTCCTACTTTTGTTTCTGTGCTTCTTTTTTCACTCCACCCATTAGGGTTTCTGAAGGGCTCGGGCCGGGCTCGGCCTTTAATGATGAAATATAGTCAAGCCCTAGTTTTACTTGATCTTGTGATAATACCTTTTAATTTATGGGTTGGCCAGATCTCAGATTTTTAATACTTTTGAAGTCTGAAATTGTCCAATTGGTGCAGCCGGACCTTTCGGACCGGCTTGCTTATGGTTCAGCAAGTCTAAAACCGATTCGAAATCGACTTCAGGACAAATCGCATCGAAATAAAATTACTCTGAATAAGAATCACCGAAATGTGAAAAGTTTGGGGGGTTTGTCTCAAATCTATGAACTATATTCAAAAGGACTGAATTTAAATCTTAGTCAACAAAATACTGATATTTAAAACGAAATTCATGACGAAAATCCTGACTAAAATTAATAACACTGTTAATTTAGAAAGGTGAACCACAAAATTACGAAGGGACTATTCTCTCAAAAAAAAAATATATTCTATTATTTTTTTCCATAAAAATCGATTTTTAATTTAAATTTTGGAAGGATAATTATGGAGAAATTTTCAATGGTTCTTTTTATAATTTTTTATTTTACAAATCGCAATGTAGATTGATCTAAGAAACTGAATCTAAAGAAATGTTTCAAATCAAAGTGGATGGTATATTTCAGTCCGTCAATGTGTCGCAAAAATTGCAATTTCTAACAGAGTTGTTTTCATCCCAAGCATAATGATAAAACAACAAAAAATTGAGGTGAAAATATCAAATCAAATATGGTAGAACTAATGAGCAAAAGAATTACTAACTTACCACTAGAGTTACTTTCATCTCAAACAAAAAAAGAAAAGCGCACGGTGGAAGGATCATAAATCAAGTTGAAAATATCAAATCGGGACTTAGATTTTAAGTTTTGGCTTCAAAATAAGTTTTGACATCCATCAAAATCAACGTGTTTTGATCAAAAAATGCAACAACCATGACTCGAATGCACGTAGTCTTGATCTAGGATTAATATCTTAACTATCTAAGCTAAATAAATTTTATGCATAAAAATAATATACAAAATTTAACAATATATTCTAAAAATTTTAAATCAAAATTTAAATCGAAAATGTTTCGGTCGAAATTTAAAATTTTATATAAAACTAATGAGGAGCGGAAGAATTAATATCCACCTCTTATTAACGAGTTATGTGTGATAACATAGATTATTTTTTATTTTTAATTGAAATATAGATTGAAGGTTCCCCCTACGGATATGTTTGTCCATACAGAAGCGTGTCAAGAGAAACAAGAAAAACCTAACTCAAATTATTAGGTAAGTTCATACCCTTGTTCTCTCTTAGCAGTCAAGTTCATATCATTGTCTCCCCAACATAAACAAGAAATTAGTAGGCTGTCGACGTAGTTTTTCCTGCGAAAAGATGTCCCCATTTGGCTTGAACTATATATGATAGAAATGCTAATAAATAATGATAAATTTGTTCTATAAAGCATTTTCATGGGAAAAAAATGTTTCATTGTAATGTTGCAAACACACTAAATGTGCATCATGTTCATGTTACTTGCAGCAAAATGTTTGGCTTTAGGAAGACTTGAAGGATTTTAGACATGAATTTGGCATATTTATCGCGGTTTGATTGATGTTTTTGGAAAAGAGCAAGAAGAATGGAACCAAATAAGACCCAAACAGTGTGGAGAACAATTTAATCTGCTTTGGTATTTTGTCATTACCTCTAATGAATTGACCTTTTAGAAATATTTTGAAGCGCAGCAATGAATATTGAAGAGATTTGCTCTCTCTTTTGTTCTTAATGCAAGGATTTAGCTTTAATGACAAGGCGATAATTATGCTTAATTATCCGAAAAGAGTTAGAGAAACTAGGGTTGCATTCCCAAGCTTTGGGTGGTTCATAATTTGCCATGTATAACAAACAAATAATCCAACAAGAATTAACTTTGCTAATAATTCTAACAAAAAATTAGTTTGTACCGCTATATATTAGGCATGCATTAGAAAAACAGATTTTATGGGACCAATGAGATACTTCTTGACAAGCTCAATCTCAAGTCTCAGAATTTTTATTTTTTTATTTTTTTGCATATTATAAAAAAACAATGTACAATTGTGCTGTGAGAACCCATACCAAATGGCCAAAATGCCACACATGCTCCGCACGTGACAACTCACGTGCAAGCACAGACCCCAACACGCCCACACGCTTGGAGGCACATTAAGCCCATCCACACGTGCGATTAGAGAACCGCATCAGCTCCCCTTGCCGCCTCAAGAGCTTCCCACGTGCTCTTCATGGAAATTAGGTCTTCTGCAGCTGTTAACATTCCCCACATCTCCAGGCCCTGTTCTTGGTCTCCCTCCAAACGCTAACCCTAACCTAACCCTAAATCCGACCCCTCCACTACTATATATATCGCTCTCTCCACCCCTTCTCCTTTGCTCAGCAGGAGCAAAAAGCATACTCAAAAGCCCCATCTTTTCTCTTCCTATTTCACTTTCATTTGAGGTGTAATATACACTTCTTGTGTTCTTCAATGTCCATCGCCTTCTCTCACTGACCACATCTTCTTCTTCTTGTCTCCTTCATCTTTGCAGGATGACTTGTTACAGATCAACCAACTTGGCACCTCTTTGCAAGCAAATGAAGGAAATTGAAGAAGAAGAAGAAGAAGAAGGGTATGGGTCTGTAATTGAAGAATCTCCGTTAGCAACTTCAAACTGTTGTTGCTGTTGTTGCTGCTAATCAGATGATGGCGCTATCCTGTATGAGCTTTTTTCCGACCTCTATTGCTATCACCCACGCTGTTCCCGTCTCCGTGTCACACTGTTCCCTACTCTGTCCCGGAGGTCTTCTTGACCTTGTAAGACCTTTTCTTGACCTTATAAGACTCTACCCCTCGGTCGTCCCCTTTGTTCGCTGCTCTTCAGCTAGCCCTCCATTCTGGCTGCCTTCTCGCCCTCCTTCCCTGTCTATCCCTCTTGAGCTTTTAGATCTAAGAAGAAAGAAGAAGAAGAAGAAGAAGAGCTTTATGATTATTATTTTTGAACCTTTTTTTCCTTTGTTAGTATTAGAGTTTGCAGGTATGTTGGCAGGGTGGGAAATATGCCCTTTGCAGGCATCTGTTTGGTTTGTTTTTTACTGTAATTATTCTCCTCGTGACCATTCGGGGCTGTACAAAGTATAAAAAAGCTTTTGAATGAATGGATGGATGGAAGTTGGTGTGTGGTGTGTGTTCATGATTAAAATTTGGAATGTGCTCTTTGGTGTTGCCTGCTTTTTCATGTGTTTTCATTCGTGGCTTTTGGAGACTATGGGGCCATTTGAATTAATTCTAATTTTAAATTAAGAAAATTATTAATTCGGTCCATTTTAAAGAGTGAGAGGAATTGATCGAATTAATAAATTAAGAAATTATTTCGTCAATTTCGTAAATTTTGGTGTTTGAATTGAAAATAAAAATCAATTATTTTCAAATAATTAAAATTACTTTTTTATTTTATTCATATTTATTTTTTTAAATATAATTTTTTAATAAATAAATTAATAAAATATATTTTGGTGGTTAAAAAAATATATATAAGTATAAAAAAATATTTACGTTAAAAAAATATTTAAATATTTATTCAATCAAAAAAATATATTTTAAATTAGATATTGATAATATATAGTTATTAATATATACAAAAATATGTAAAAAAAATTAATGAGTAGAGGAAAAAAAATTTTCATATGATTTTAAATAGAAAATTTAGTTTATTTTTTTAAAATAATGTTAAACGGTTGAAGTAAAAAAATATAAAAATTTTCTATTAATCTATCCAAATAAATGTGGGTATCATGTAATTCCAAATTGAAATTGCGAATTTTACTTTTTGATAGAAAAAATTCAAATAATACTGTTTAAAATTATTGAAAATATTAATTTCTTAATTTCAAATAATATTATTATAACTAAATAATAAAATTAAAGGAATTGAATTTTTAATTTTTTAATTCTCCCATTGTTTGGAATGGATCCAAACAGCCGTGTATGATCAAGCACATGCAGTCACTGGCCTGCGTCCTCTGGCCCTCCTGACCCCTTTGATGGGGTGAAAAGGTCTTGTACCTCTCTCTAGTCTCTACATATTTATGGCTGCCATGATGGGATTGTGTGGGCCTACTTGTGTGCAAGTGTTTTCTTCTCGCAAAATAAATAAATTCTTTTTAATAATAATAAAAATAAATGAATAAATCACTTTATTACACCCTAAACATCTTAATCTGTCTCTTGCAGGTTGGAGAAAGAAATTATTTGCATATTGGGTGTTGTTAATTTTTTTAATTATCTATTGGGTGTTGGCTTTTTCTTAATTATCTTTGTTGTTTGTGTCGATGATGTCCTGTGTTGCAGAGCTTTGGACGGAAATGAAGATAAGGTCAATTGAAAGAGAGTGAAGACGACTCAGAGGTGATAGAGAGATATTAGCTCCCTTTGCAGCAAAAAAGCAGACAAAAATTATCTAAGCCAATGGATTTTGTTTAAATTGTTTTTTACTTTTTTTTTTTTCTTCTCTGTTGAATTTTGCGATGACTATGGAAACCTCTTTGAATTTTGCACTCATTTTTCCAAAATTTTTTCTATTTTCTCTGTAGGATAATTAGCGTTATCAAAATTGATCACATGCATGGAGCTCTCATAAAAAAAATTTTGTTAGTAAGAAACCGTTTGTGCATATAGTAAATTTACGAAACACCACACGTATTATTAAAATTAGAAAAAAAAAACTTATATTAAGGTGAAAATTTATAAAAAAATGTTTTATTTTTTATCAGATTCTTACCATTTAAATTGATGTTAAATACCAATTTATTACTAAGTTCTTTATGTTTTTCAAGCTAAAAATAAAAATAGGGTGACTCTGCTGGTCACAATTGAAGAAGAATTTTTGGACAGAGAACACTCGGATGCCTACCTACCGAGAAGGAAGAGAGAGAAATCACGCACTGATTTTAAAATATTTCTACGTTTTAAGAGCTTAGAAATACTATGATCTTCTTATATTTATTTAATTAATAAAAATTAAATAAAAACACAATAATATCTAGATATTCTTTTTATGTCAATAAAAATAAGATGGGCGATTCTCTATAACTTTAGAATAAACGAAGATAGTTTTTTATTTAAAAACTCTAGAAAATTTCTCAAAATATCAATATCTAAATGTTTATGGAATCCCCGAGGACAACCTTGCTAACATTGAGGAGCAGTAGAATAAAATAGGAGACACATAGAGATGAACTCCTGACCTCAGGCGGTCTTCCACCAAAGTGAACCCCTAATGCATGTCACATGGGGCATAATGGAGATCAAAGGGCATGATTATCATTGGCATCCATGTGTTCCCCGTCGGAACCCTTGTAGGGTGTCCTTCAGCTAAGGGAACCCACTACCCCTTGTCCATCCACCTCTCCGCTTTTCCAAACAAAACCAAGCAATTCCTATCATTATGCCCTCAAAATTACAGGCAACGTAGCATGACAGTTGGTTCCACGGCACTCAAAAGTGGTTCCCCACCACCTTCTTCATGGAATTCCTAATACAATTTACCCATTATGTATTAGTCGGTATATGATCTAAAGTGAATCTCGGTCATTAATTTTCTGCAGACTGAGATTTATCAAATGCCGAAACATAACCCCCTCCTTCATTGGTTTTCAGTTGTCATGTGTGCGAATTAATGGCCTTGTCGTGGGCTACCCCGTTCCTCTAATCGTGCATTCAGGTTGGCGAAGGACACTTCGCATTTAATTAACATTCATTCTTGTACTATCACACTCGAGGTTTTTGCTCAAGTGGAGTTTGCAGGTTGCAGAGGTATCATTCGGAGAAACTGTATCTGCAGCCTGCAAAGCCTCCAGATTTGTTATGTATCATTCAGTACATTGACCAAGAAGCTATAAATATTCCTTGAGATATATAAATGTGATTACCGATGACAAGGTTTATGATAAGTGCATAAGCAAACATTGATTCTGAAAAGGTGCAAACTGAATTTTTAGGATTTTGTGAGGGGTGTATATGAAAAAAAAACACTTTGAAAAAGAAAGAGGAAAGTGTTTTGTATAGAAGATTACGGATCATATTGCAATAAAGAAACTTCTTCCGACAAACTTGATAAAGATGTTTAATTTCGTAAATGTGCTTCATCAAAGCAAACCATGCGTTAAGAGTTGAATTAACCAAAAGGAAACTTGGAAAAAATAAAAGATAAAAAGAGTTTTATGTAGAGGATTATGTATTGCAATAAAGAAACTTCTTCCAACAACCTTGACGAAGATGGCTAATTAGTAAACTTCAGCCAAAAAGACACGTACACACGTGCAATAAGTTTTGGATTAACAAAAAAAAATCTGAAAAAAAAAAAGGAGAGAAGGTTCTGCATAGAAGGCTATGCATTGTAATAAAGAAACTTCTTTCAATCAACTTGATATAGATGACTGATTAGTAAACTTCAGAAACAAAAAAGAAGGGTTGGATTAACAAAACAAAAAAAACTTAGAAGAAAGAGAAGGCTCCTGGATGGAAGATTATGCATTGTGATATTACACTAAGGTAGACATACCGAACCAAAAAAGTCTAGAAAAGAATTGATTCATGAATCGGACTAGCAGTCAATATATCCAAATTGACAATGTTGCTTTACAAGCTAGGTGTGAAAAGCTCGGTGTACTTGGCTGATACGATTCAGTAAAGAGGTTATGCCGAGCTGAATCAGCAAATTTGGATACCTCGATCTAGATCCAACGAATACCGAATAGTTAGGAGATTTGGTGCATGTTTAATTATACACCGAGCGAGGTAAATTGGCTGAGTTAAAGAGTCAATGAGAGCCAAACCTTAGATCAAGTCATGAAGTTATGCTTTTGAGGTAAAGACACACCTCGATATCGAGTTGTAAGATGTTTGGTGTACTTGATTGACGATGCATCCCTGCATAATTTGGTGGCTCTATAAATAAGTCACACTGAGCTACTGTTAGGCTCAAATACCTCAGTATGTGCATAGTAGAGATCGGGTAATTGTGGGGTCTAATCTATATTTATCTCTGGAAGTAAATCCTGAAAGATCCAAAATTCATAGTTGTCCATTTCCAGAAGTCTAGTAAGTTTACGATTTGAAATCACAAGATCCCAATATTCTGAATCATTTGACAAGCTATAAATAGTGTAACATTAGAAGATGTAAGGGCTAATGTCATTTTCTTTTCTGTATTATATTCTGAGTGATTATAATTGACTTGAGCATCAGAGTGATTGGCGTCGGAGAGTTCTCGACGCTCTTCTTCACGGTCTTTTTACTCTTGCAAATTGATGGGAGAGCGGCCTAACGGATCGAGATTTCAAAGAGTCTCTCGAACCAAGATTGGCGGCGAACTGGGCTCATAAACGAATTAGTATTTTTATTAAGATCTGCTTTACCTCTCTCATAGTTAATCTAAGAGGTCTTCGACGATATTTCGACCATGCCTCCTAGAGTAGCATAGTCCTCATCATCAAAGAACCCACCTAGGGGGTAGACGGCTTTGACACTAGCAAAATCGTATAACTCATCCAACGAACTAATAGTTTAACTCAGTAAGCCAACTCGGTGACTCAGTCATAGCAATAGTCTCGGGCAGTCCCCTATAAATGGTTGCTAAGGTGCCACCAGGTCCCTCTAACTTGGTGAGTTGACATGAGTTTCAGACTTTGGCAGCCACCATCCAATAGATGACGCAGCAACTCAAGGTTCAAGTGTAGGTTATGTAGAACCTACAAGTTCAACAGCTACAAAATTAGGCCCAAATGATATAAAGCCTCTAGACTCATTATGCTTAGCAACAAGCTCAAACCCCAACCCAAGGGGCCACTCCGAACCAATAATATGAGTCATAACATCACATCATGAGTCATGTACACCCTAGTGGGCATCATCACCCAAGCTATTATGCCCCCCAGCGGTGGTTTCACTTCAGAATCAAGCCTTAAGGGATTATGATAGATACGACCTCACATATGATCTAATTGATGGGGTCACATACCTTACACATGCCAGCCGAGCTTTAGCTAGAGCTGCATAGGGTACCAAGAGGGTGGCTTTTCATGTGCAACACAAGAAAGATCTGGGGTGCTAGCTCATCCGAACTAGATAATGTATAATACTCATTTAATCCCTGAGATAACATACTCTCTCATATAGCCAAAGTTCCACTAGCCTCCCTACAAGGTGTATGATGGTTCAAATGACCTAGTGGATTACATTAATACATTCAGGAATGCCATGATTCTATAAGAGGTATGAGATTCTACCATTTGTAAGGCGTTTCTATGACATTGCAAGGCTTGGCCCGAGTCTAGTACTTCGGACTCTTGAGGCACTCCATAACCTGCTTCAATAACTTAGCAAACATGTTTATAGAATAGTTTATCGCAATGGTACCTCAGCAAAAGGACCCTTCTATACTACTAATACTAAAGTAGAAAGAAGAGGAAAATTTAAGGGAGTGTTAAGCTTGATTTAACAAATCTTGGCGAGAGGTAACCTAGCTAGATAGTTCTATCATCTTTGTTATTGCAATCAATAGAATCAGATAAGCTCGAATTGCCTATGAGATGACTCATTGACCTCCAAAAACTTGGCAAAATTTATCCAACTAGTTTTAGAGCATATCAATGTCAAAGAGGTAATTTGGGCTAAAAGAGAATCCGAGGGTAGCAGTAAGCAGAAGAAAGAACCTTGAGAGGTCAAACTCCCCGAGCCAAAGAAGCATAGAACCGAGCAAAGGGAGCAAAGACTAGAGTTTCAAGCTTATACACCATTGAATAACTCGAGGTCTAAGATTTTGGCTCAAATTGAACACCGAGACTTTCTGTAGAGGCTCTTAGCAATTCGCACTTCCCAATAGAATATTGACAATTCATGGTACTATCATTTCTACTGAGATTATGGTCATGACAGTGGAGAATATAAGCACCTCAAGGATAAAATTGAAAGATTCATCAAAGAGGGCCACCTCAGGTAGTTTTTTCATTGAGGTGAATGAGTTGAAGAAGTTCATGCATGAGAAACTTGTCCACGGACCTCTCCTCAATGGAATCTCACCCTTGAGCTACATAACCCATAAGTTATAAGTAATCTCAATATGATTCTGATAAGTCCACCAATTCAAAGTGAAGCTTCGACATTGACTAAAAAATGTGGAACTATCACTGGAGGGTAGGAGGAGTTGAAGGAGGAGATGAACAGACAACATCGTGAGCCCAAATATAGAGATAGAGTCTTTTCCACAAAAGACTTAGAGGAAATTTCTACGTCCCACAATAATGCATTGATGATTGCAATAATTCTGAATGATTACACTATGCAATGTATCATGGTAGATAGAGAAAGCTTGACAAATATTTTATTCACATGAGTTTATAATTAAATGAAGACGGAGAAAAAACTAGAATCATATGATGAGACACTCACTGAATTTATGGGAGACTTGGTTACCCCACTCAGTGTGATTGATTTGCTCCTCATAGTATGTGAGAATCTCAAAAGCACCACAATTAGATTGAGGTTCATTGTGGTTCGGATATGCTTTGCTTATAACGTCATATTGGGTTGTCTAGCCTTAATCAACTTCAAGTAATAATCTCATTTTTTTCATTTAGTTATGAGATGTTTAACTAAACATGGCACATGTGAAACATGAGGTGACCAAAACCTTACTAAAAAGTGTAAAGCATCTTACTAGTAAAATAACTTTGACCAAAAGAGAAAGGATTTGGCAGTGGTAGAAGTCAATGAGTTTACCACTAATCCAAAGAAGGTGCACACCAAACTTATGAAGTAGCTCATCAACCTGGTAGTCGATGAAAGCTCTGGGAGGACATTGAAGTTTGGGATGAATCTCATGGAGCTTTTGTACACCAAACTAGGAGAATTCTTGTGGAGGAGCCAAGATGTTTTTGCATGGTCCTCCAAAAACCACCCTAGCAAAGACCCTTGGTTGCACAACATGGGCTTGCGGTGATAAAAAATTATAAATTGGTCAAGCAGAAAAAGTGGCACTTTACCTTCGAGCATCAAAAAGTCATCGCACCGAGGAGGTAAACAAACTTTTTAGTGCAGGATTCATCATAAAAGTTCATTAATCTAAATGGCTAACAAACTTGGTGATGGTGAAGAAGTCTAATAGTAAATGGAGAATATGCATCGACTTCATCAACTTGAATAAAGCTTTCCTAAAGGATAGTTATCCTTTACCCAAGATAGACCAAGTTGTTGATTCTACCTCGGGCCATCAACTCCTGAGTTTTTTGGATCTGTTCTTAGGCTACCATCATATTCGGATGCACCCCAAGGACAAGGAGAAAACTTCTTTTATCACTAGTCAAGGTACGTTTTTCTATGTCATAATACCTTTTAGGCTTAAGAATATAGAGGCAACATACCAAAGAATGGTGAATAAAATTTTGAGCCACAACTTGGAAGAAATGTAAAAGCATATGTTGATGATATGCTAGTGAAAAGTCTCCACGATGAAGGGCACTAGAGGATTTAGAAGAAACTTTCAATAGACTTTGAAAATTCAGAGTGAAGTTAAACCTGGAGAAGTATGCCTTTCAGTTAAGCTGAGAAAAGTTTCTTGGCTACCTCATTTTGGGACTAAAGATAGAGGCTAACCCTAAAAAGATTGAAGTAATCATTGAAATAAAGCTTCCAAGCCCCTTCAAAGAGATACAAAGACTCACGGGTCAGTTGGCAGAACTTAATCACTTCTTATCCAAGTTAGGTGAGAAGTGCTTGCCCTTTTTCAAAACACTTAAGTAGAGTTCAAGATTTGAATATACAAAGGAGTGTGACTGAGTATTAGAAGGCCTTAAAAGATATTTAGCCAAACCTCCCCTCTTAGTGAGCCTCAAGTTAAATGAGGTACTCTTTCTTTACATAACAACCTCGGACCAAGAAATTAGCTTAGTGTTAATAAGTGACTGAGATGGAAAGTAACACCCTCATATACTATGTGAGTCATGTACTCATGGAGGCTGAGGTTCGGTATCCTCCACTAGAAAAACTAGCCTACACCATAGTGCTAGCAACTTGGAAGCTTTTCTCATATTTCCAAGCGCATTCAGTTATAGTACTCACTAATCTCCCACTTCAGCAAATACTATAAAAGCCAAAAACTTCAGGAGGACTACTCAAATGGTCTATCAAGCTAAGTTAATTTGATGTTACTTTTGAGACTCAGAGAACTACCATTGCTCAGACTCTAGTAGACTTCTTGGTGGAGACTATGTCATACCTGGCTAGATTAGAATTTGAATTGTGGGAGGTTTTGGTAGATAGCTCATCTTGCAAGTTGGGTTGCAAAATTGGAGCTATTCTCTAGAGTCCGAATGGAATAGTGGTTGAGTACTTAGCTTGACTAGGGTTTGAGGCATCAAATAATTCCACAGAGTATGATGCTTTCCTCCTCGAATTAATGCATGACGTTAATAGCGGGAGCTAAAAAATTGAAGGTATTCAGTGAATCCCAACTTGTGTGTTTGTAGGTTATTAGATAATTGAGGCAAAATATGCAACTGTGGCTGAATACCTATCCAAAGTACAGAATCTCATGGTAAAGATGGACTAGTGGAAGTTTGTTTGGTACCTCAAAATAGCAACTCGAATGCATATGCTCTCATATAGCTGGCCTCAGCTTCTTCAAATTCAACACTAAGATAAAATTTTGTGGAGAATCTCTAGCATCGGAGCTATTCAAAGGCCTCCAAGGTGAATATGGTGGACGTGGAGCCTGTATAATAACTTATCTAAGGTAACAAATTGAACCGTACTTTCAAGTATAAAGAAATACTTCAAAAGGACAAAAGATGCATGGGTTGAAGAACTATCATATGTCTTGTGGTCTTATTGGCCAACACCATTGATGACAACTAGGGAGTCATCATTTATACTTGCTTATGGGGTTGAAGCATTCATTCCTATGGAGGTTAGCATCACCTCACCCTAATCAAGACTCATGATCTCGAGGTGAATGAAGCAAACATATGAGCCAAGAAAGACCTCATCCTGGAGGTTCGGGAGAAGGCTTGCACTAGGATTATCAAATACCAATGACAAGTGGCCCATACTATAATGTTTGAGTTCGTAGTTGAAAACTGCAACTAGACAATGGGGTGTTTCATCAAGCTGAACTTGTCAACCAAGTTTTAGGAAAACTTTCTCTAAACTGGGTTAGGCCATTAAGGTTTCTCAAGCTTTGGGACAAGGAACATTCAAGATCAGGCATCCAGATGGCAAAATACTTTGAAGGACATGACATATCGACAATCTTAGAAAGTTTTATCTCTAAAATAAATCATGCTTCTTTTATCTTCTAAAAGGTTATGTTTTGCAATGAGTGCCAGTTTAGAAGATAACCATAAGATCTCGGTTCCATATGAGGCATAAGTCCTCAATTCCATACGAGATATAAGACCTTGACTCCGTGCTAAGTATAAGACCTTAGCTTCATGTTAGGCCTAAGACCTCAGCTCTATATGAGACATAAGATCTTGGCTCCATGCTAGGCACAAAACCTTAGTTTTATATGATGCATAAGACCTCGATTCCATATTAGGCATAGGACCTTAGTTTAATACGAGGTATAAGATCTCGGCTTCATACGAGGCATAAGACCTCAGGTTCATACTAGGTATAAGACATCAATTTCATATAAGGCATAAGGCCTTGGCTGCATACTAGGCAGAAGACCTTGCTTTTAAATGAGGCATAAGACCTTAGTTCTAGACCAGATATAAGATCTCAGCTCCATACAAGGAATAAGACCTCGGCTCCATGTGAGGCATAAGACCTCGGCTCTATACTAGGCATAAGACCTAGACTCCATGCTGGGCATAAGACTTTAGCTCCTTACCAAGTATAAGACCTTGGTTCCATATCAAGCATAATACCTTGGCCGCATGCCGCACATAAGATCTCAACTTCATATGAGGCATTAGATCTCAGCTCCATATGAGCATAAGATCTTGACTCCATGCTAGGCATAAGACCTCAGTTCTATATAAAGAATAACACCTCGATTCCATATTAGACATAAAACCTTAGTTCCATATGAGTCATAAGACCTTGATTCCATACTAGGCATAAAATGTCAGTTTCATACTAAGCATAAGACCTTGATACTAAGCTAGGCATAAAACCTCGGTTCCATGCCATGCATAAAATCTTGACATCCAGCCAAACATCAAACCTCGAATCCATATACCCAGCTTAAACCTATGACATCCTTTATCCAACATATTGTCTTGTTTCTATTTCAAAAAATATATAAATTGCTAGAATTCATCTCTAAGTTAAAACACTCATTAATCTAACTAGGCTTATGGCTCATGACTTATTGTGAAGTCAGAGTATAAACTTGGACCTTTCCATGAAGTATCAAATAAGTATGTTAGTTGAGATCAAAAATTACTTCAAGCTGATTGCATAGGGAAGCTGATTTAATTGAGTCATTGAGACCTTAGATATAAGCTAGCTGAATTAATAATGAAGCTTTACAAGGTTTTGACATACATCATTGTGAGATAAAAATTGGTGACTTGGGATAGTAAAGACCTTAGGGAGTAATCTCAAAATGACCAATTGAGATGTGTAGTGATTTGAGTGCATAATCAAGTGTTGTAGAAATATAACTTCCAACATATACAAACCTCTATTATTAATTACCCTAACAATTATTAGAAACCTCCTAAAGTGAGAAAGCTATCTAATAAAATAGAGACACAAAAGAAAAAGAAGGCATTGTTTAATTGATTTTGAGAAAGAATTTATAGCTTAAGCAAGAGCATAGCCTCACTTTACAAATCAATGAATTTAAATTCATAATTATTTGTGGGATCAGAATCGGTGATCTGGCATAGCAGAGACCTCAGAGAGCAATCTTGATGCATAAATAAAAAGAATATATAATTTAAGTGCGCGATTAGGTATTGTAGTAATATTGACTATCAATAGGCTCAAGCCTTTGTTGTTAATTACTCAAATAATTATTGAAAATCTTCTGAAGTAAGAAACCTAACTAATAAAATAGAGACAAAAAAAGAAGATAGTGTTATTTGATTAATATGAGAAATAGTGCATGACTTAAGTAAGGACATACTCTCACTTTATAATAATTTTTAATATAAAATTATAGAAAATATGATAATAAAAAAAAGTGAGAAAGAAGCTCTGATATGTGCTGCTACCCCATTTTCATGTGCTAGACCAAGTGATGTCTAACTTGGATAGGTCTTGACTTGATCTTTGACAGATGTTGATGATATCATCCAGTGGGACATGAAAGGAGATGAGAGAAGTTTGAATTATTTCTAATAGCTTTGAGCATTGGTGATAACTTTATTGAATGAGATTGCTAATAGCTAGTCAGGATTAGCCTAAAGTGTTTTCATTAGCCTAAGCATTGGCGATAACTTTTTCTAGTCGAAATGTTTCTATTAGCTTGGTGCCATTGGTGATAACTTCCTTGGTTGAAGTACTTCTGTTAGTCTAGAAACATTGGTAATAACTTTATTTGGTTTAAAGTATTTCTATTAGCCAATGATGTGTTGGCAATAATTTCATTTAATTTGAAGTATTTTCGTTAGCCAATGAGGTAGTGGTGATAACTTCATTTGATTTGAAGTGTTTCTATTAGCCAATGAGGCATTGGTGATAACTTCATTTACTTTGAAGTATTTTCATTAGCCAATGAGGTGTTGGAAATAACTTCATTTGGTTTAAAGTATTTTTGTTAGCCAATGAGGTGTTGGCAATAAGTTCATTTGATTTGAAGTATTTCCTTTAACCAATGAGACCTTGGCGATAACTTTATTTGGTTTGAAGTATTTTCATTAGTCAATGAGGTATTAGCAATAACGTTATTTTTTTTGAAATATTTTCAATAGCCAATGAGGTGTTGCTGATAATATTATTCGGTCTATTGTCAAAAATGATCCTTTGAGATATGCTAAATTGATACAGGATGTTTTTTCTAAAAAAAATAGATGATAATATCTATTTTCACTTTTTTCAATGGGACTACTTCTTAAAATGAGAGAAATAATCAGTTGTTGCTAATATGAAGTGGTGACCTTCAGAATAAGATGGCTCAATTAGGCCAATTATATTTATACTCCATACTTTGAATGACCATGAGGATACTATTAGATATAGTAGATTTTGACGCTGATAGATGAAGTCACCATGAATTTAGCATCGGTGGTATTTTTTGCATATTCGATGCAGTCTCTCACCATCGTGGGTTAGTAGTAGTCCATACGCTTGATCTTCATCATTACTTTTAGGTCTGATTGATGAGCTCCACAAACCCTAAAATATACTTTGTTACATGACTTTTTTAGCTTCTTCTTCTGAAAGATAGTATAAAAATAGTTTTCTTCTTCTGAAAGATAGTATAAAAATAGTTAATTGAAAGACCTTCTATAAAAAGTATCATTGATGAGTAGAAAGTGTGCGACTCTCTTTGTGAGTTGCATTTGTGCTGACTTATTTTTTGGGAGATCTCCATTCTTGAGGTAGTCAATAAATGGTATTATCCAATTTGTGACTTTCTCTATCAATTTAGATTCAGTCTTCTCATATTTGATATTAAAGATTGAGTTTATTACTTGTCTACTATGGACTATGACTAGACTTTTTTCTTGGTCGAGGTTAGCTAGTGGTTTGGCTAGCTTGGCTAAGGAATTAACTTTCACATTGATGGACTAAGGGACTTTAGTTATTTGAATATGTGAGATTTATCCCATTAGTTCTTGAGCTTTTTTATGGTATTTAAGTAGTTCGAAATTACGGACTTCATATTCACCTTGGACTTGAATGATGACCAGTTGTGAATTACCAAAAATATGTAGGCGTGACACCCCTCGTTGAGGGCCATTTCTTATCTTGTGATTAGGACTTCATACTTAGCTTTATTGTTTGTGAATGATTTTGAGAGGGAGAAGAAATATTGTAAAATACTCCAATTTAGGTGATAAATGCAAGTCCAATACCTAGTTTAATTTGAGAAAGTTTTAGCTTGATCCCTAGCCTAATAGATAATTTCCTATCAAAGTATAGCTTTTAGTAGAGTTCCCCTTCGTCAATGAGGAAGATTTTTTCATCAAGGAGTTTGCAACTTAGTGGAGAGTCATCTGACACTGGGCAAGGTGTGAGAAAATCAGTGAGGTCTTGCCCTTTAACCACCTTTTGAGGGGTGAATTTAATGTCATACTCCATGAGGATCAAGGCCCATTTTGCTAGCCTCCTAGTATGGACAAACTTGGTCATCAAGTATTTTATAGGGTCAACATTTGATATTAAGATGATCTAATGAGAAAGAAAATAATGTCTGAGCTTTTTGACTGCAAATTTGAGCACCAAGCAATGTTTTTTGATGGGAGAGTAGTTGCTCTCTACTCGACTAGCATTTTACTCAAGTAGTAGAGTGTATTTTTATTTTGGGTGAGAAGTGCCTCTAGGGACTCTTCCATTATGGCTATGTAAAGGATTAAGGGTCTATCAGGCACAAGTGCTACCAATACTAGTGGCTTTAAGAAATATTGCTTAATCTCTTCAAAGACTTATTGGATTGCTTGATCCCAAATAATTGGAGCATCTTTCTTTATTAATTTAGACAAGGACTTGCATCTTTTGGAATGGTTCAAAATGAACCTCTTTATGTCACGAGTCAACCTTAGAATGACCTTAGTCATTTCAAGTTGTTGGGTAGTGGCATGTCCATTATGGCTTTGATCTTAGATGGATTGATTTTAATCTCTCAATGTCTTACAATAAAGTTGAGAAATTTCAGAGGACACCCCAAATGCACACTTCATATGGTTTATCTTTGGGTTGTATTTTCTAAGATAGGCAAAAACCACTTTTAGGTCTGGGGTGTGATTATCCTTAGACTTAGATTTGACTACCAAATCATCTATGTAACACTCGACCAACTAGTGTATGAGGTCATCGAAGATTTGAGTTATCACCCTTTGATTAATGGTGCCTGCATTTTTGAGCCTAAAGGGCATCACCTTGTAGCAGCAAATGCCAATTAATATTCAAAAGGCTGTATATTTTTCATTATTAGGATTTATTTTGATTTGATTGTACCTTTAAAAGCCATCCATAAAGGAGAACATTTCAAAATTGGCTATATTATCAATAATGATTTCTATTATTGGCAATAGAAAGTCATCTTTTGGGTATGCTTTGTTCAAATTCCTATGGTCCATACAAATGCGAATTTGGCCATTCTTCTTTTTAACTGTCACAATGCTTACTACTCAATCTAGGTACTTTCCTTCCTCGATGAACCCTACTTCGATCAATTTCTTTATTTCTTCTATCACCTTTTGGGTCAAGTTTCATCTTTCTAGGTGCTTGTTTGACATATGAAAGTTTGGGATTGATAGCTAATATGCAGATTGTAACTTGAGGATCTAGTCCAAGAATCTCTCTATATCTCCATGCATAATAGTAAATGTATTTTTAGAGCACTACTTTGGGTTGGACTTGACTTTTCTTTGAGAGTTATATGTTGATGAAGGTTGGCTTGGGATTTTACTTTGTATTGAGGTTGATTTCTATCAGCTCATTGACTACAGCTTGCTCCCCATCCTTAAGTTCTAGTGAAGCTTCTTTTGGTTTGAAGATTATTTCTTCACCAAGTGGTTCATTATGTTGAATGGGACTTGGTAAAAATTCTTCTTCTAGTCTCAAGTTTGTTTTAGTTGCATCATGCCCCCTTTCTTCAGTTTTGATGAAGATTTGTTGAGGATTTCGCTCTTCTTCACTCTTCTGTGATGTCTAGAGAGATAGTGCTAGCTTGATGCATGCAATTTGTGTGTCAGAAAGTATTGAGGATGTTTGATCAGTTTCATTATTGGAGAGAGGTCCAATGGTAACTATAAAGGCATGCATGGATGCTTGGAGCAATGTAGCCTAGTTCTTTGCTTTTCTTATTTCCTCTTCCGAGGATGTAAGCGCACCCTTGAGGTGGATCCCATAGATTTCTAAAGCAATGATTTTCTTCCTTTGTTTGTTAAAGTTTGCAGTCAAATTTCTTGATTATTTGATAAAGTTGGTCTAAAAAGTACCTAGGTATGACTATTGGCTAATAGCCACCATTATCCTTTAGATCCTCAATTTTTAGAATTTTATTATGCTTGGGACATAGGGGATCACCTTATAGAATAATATCTCCTTTTTTCCCTTCTGTTGTAGGAAAATATAGGAGGTTGTTGATTCTTCCATAACGGTGATGCTTAGCTCATCTAATGGCTTTAGTAAGCCTTCTAGGACTTTTGTAATAAGGAGAGTTTTTTTTGTTTGACCTTTATTATTATCTTCATAAGAAGAATAGCCATCCAAGTGGAATTGTTGAGTTTCTTCATCTAAAGAGTCTGTATTAGTGTCACTTCCTAGATGAGGAGGGCCAAACATTAGGCTAGCAATCTTTTTCTTCACTTGACTAATGGAAATAGACAGTTTATCAGCATGAGATCTCTAATAGTATTTCTCATCATGATAATGTACCTCGCAAATCAAAAGGATATATATCCTCATCAATTCAGTATTCTTCACCATTTTCAAAGTACTTGAGGCATTGATGTAGGGTTGATGACACCATTTTGTTTTCATGTAACCATGGCCTCCCTAATAGTGCTTTATAAGACACGTTGGTATCGATCACATTGAACTTATTATTAGTCATTAATTTGCCTACCTTCAAAGATATGGTGATAGCTCCTAAAGCTCTTTGGCTATTTGAGTTAAACCCTTGGATGGTTATAACTTTAAGTCATAGATGGCACACGTCTAGAGTTAGAGCTTTTAGAGTACGGAGAGTCATCAAATTGACTAAAAAATCTGGGTTAATGAGGACACGATTGATTTTGATCCCACCACTATCCCCTATGACATATAACAACTTATTATAGTTTGTCATTCCTGGTAGAAGGTTGTCATTTGTAAAGGTGATGGTAGGAGTCTGATCGGCGTACAAAACTCTTTCATTTTCTCTTCAGTAAAGTATATAGTTAGTCAGTTGGATTTTGCAAGATGTCAACTAATGTATCCCTAAGCTCTTGTGATATTATCTGGGCATTGAACAAACTTAGCATAGTAGAGATCTTCTTGAGATAATCCACTATGCTATATTCCAACTTCTTGAGTGTAGGTTCAACTTGCGAAAGCTCGATGCCCTCATTTATTTGAATTTCCTTCTCTTTGTCTTTAACTTTGGGGATGTTCCTATTTCTAGGTGTTGGAGCTTATCTTAGGGGTAAGACTTTACTGCCCTTGAGTTGTACTTGGTTTATATTTCTTAGTCAAATTTAGCATTATGAGACCAACAAGACTCATCTTTAGAATCACAACCGAGGCTAATTATGCAATAGGAGGCAGTGTATCCTTGCCCCCTATTGGTAGTTCTTTAGCTATCTTTCAAGGATGTGACTGGCCATTAATCATCCCACTGGACATTAGAATCAGGTAGTGGGGCTTCCTTGTAGAGAGATCTTTAGAGACTCTTTATACGATCTCTTTTATTGTGTTAGCTAGCATGACTTTCTTCAATATTTTATATTTAGAATATTTCTTTTGTTGATGTTTGGATTGGTTTGACACAAGAGCTAGATGAGCTTTAGCATTAGTTTGTTTAATCCTCTCCTAAAATGCCTATTGTGAGATTGGAATTGGTAGTTTGGGATGGCGGAGACCATGGGGAGTGATCTCGATGCACAAATCAAAGTGTGTTTAATTTGCATGAGCTATCAAGTGTTATGAAAACTTTGATTTTCAATAGGCACAATCTCCTATTGTTAATTATGCCAATGATTATCAAAAACCTCCTAGCAAGAAATCTATATAATAAAATAAAGACACATAAGAAAAAAGTATGATATTGATTAATTTAAGAAATGATACATGACATAAGTAAGGACATGCCCTCACTTTACAATTTAATAGATTTAAATATATATATGGTATAAAATGAGAAAAGGGAATGGGAAGAGCTTAATGTCTACTGTTGTCCCACTCTTGTGTGCTAGATTGTGTGGAGTCTGACTCGAATGGGTTCTAATTTGATCCTTGGTGGATGCTAATAATATGGCTTGATCTCAAGGTGTGGCAGACTATCTTGACTTATATCAGTTGACCTAGCTAAGGTTTGAGGTATTGTCCGATGGGACATGGAGAAATGAGAGAGAAAGTAGGAAGAGCTTGATATATGCAGCTGCCTTGCTCTCATGCACTAAGGGTCTTGAGGTTGATCTTCGGTGAGTATTGATAGTATGCTGATGGATGTGGCTAACTTCCTTGGCTTATAGTGTCACTAATAGCTTTGAGATTGACTAGCTTGAGGGAACATCAACAATGGCTTCTATGATCAGCTAGCTTGAAGGGCACATCATTAATTGCTCCTAGGGGTTGACTATCTTAAAGGGTGATCGATGACTTTGAGCATGTTGTCGGTTGACCTTATTTGGATAAGCCATTCTAGTTGGTTGACCGAGTGAGTTCAGATCCATCTTTTGTCCTTTTGATTTGAAAGAATGATCGACGACTTTGGCTTATGCTAATAATCTTTGATTTAGTAATCGAAGACCTATCTTGGCTTATTGTCGATTGAATTTGAGGTGTTATCGACTGACCTTGTTTAGGCGAAGTGTTCTAGTTAATTGACTAAGCAAGTTCAAACCTATCTTTTGGCCTATTTAATTTGAAATAATGATTAGCAGCTTTGGCTTGTGCTAATCATCTTTGACTTGGTGATCGATGGTTTGTCTTGGCTTGTTTTCATTGGGTCTGAAGTGTCATTGATGGCTTTGATGGCACAACCAGTAGGACTTGATTTGACTCAATTTAGTTTAGGTCAGATTGATAGTATCACCCATTTCTTATGGAGTTGGGAATAACCTTGAAGTATTGCTAAAGGCTTTCATAAGACGTCCAGTGGAACTCAGTTCGGCTTGGCATAGCTCTATTTGAGCTAGTTCTTGATTTAGGTAAGGACAATAGCATCATCCATTACTCATGGGGTTGGATGTAGCTTTGGAGTGTTGCGAGAGATTTAGCACACCCAGTAAGATTCAGCTTAACTCTATTTTAATTTTATTCAAAATTGTTTTGGCGAGACATGGCCTATGTTTTGGTTTAGGTTTGAGTTTGCTTAAGTTTGATCTGACTTGGATTTAGTTTGATCCAATTTAAAATTTAGACTTGGTTTCGATTTAAGTTTGATTTAGTTCAATATTACGAACTTGACCTATACTTAGGTCTAATTTGATTCAATTCAATATTTGAAAGTTGATTTAGATCAAGTTCAATTTGATTCAATTTGATGTTAAAAACTTAATTTGGGTCAAGTTTGATTTTGTTTAGTTCAATGCTCAAAACTCAAGTTTGATTCGAGTTTGATTTGATTCACTTTGGTGTTAAAAACTTGACTTAGATCAAATTTGATTTGATTCAGTTCAATATTCAGAACTCAGCTTTGATTTGAGTATGATTTGATTTAATTTGATGTTTAAAACTTGATTTGGATCAAATTTGATTTGATTCAGTTTAATGTTCAAAATTCAGCTTCAATTCAAGCCAAGTTTGATTCAATTTGATGTTCAAAACTTGACTTTTGATTTGATTTAGTTCAATGCTAAGAACTTGGTTTCAATTTGGGTCTGATTTGTTTCAGTTCGAGTAGAGTTCTATCTTGCTTTGGTTCAGGCTTGAAATTTAGAGTTCAATTTGGCCCAACTAAGTTTTGATTCAAACTCGATTTGACCCAATTAGGATTTTGGATTTAAGTTCAACTTGATTCAATTAGGGTTTATTTGAATTTATTGTAGCCTAGTTGAAGCTAGTCTTAACCAAACTTGACTTGAGTTTTGCTCTAATTTTGGGTTGACCTAATTTGAACTCAACTGGGGTTGAGTATGAACTAATTTGATTTGGATTAACTTAATTTGGATTTGTGTCCATTTCAATTTGAGTTTTAAATCATTTATTTGATTAGTTTGGGATCATTTGGTGATCCATTCAAATCAATTTAATTTTGTTTATTCGTTCTAGCTGAGTTCGCTTGTGGTCAATGTGACTGAGTCACCTTATTCCAATCAATTTATGTTAATTGATTTAGTTTAAGAGCTCGTGAGCAGTCATAATAACTTTGGATAAGCCTATGGACTGACCGTTGTTTGAGTAAATATTCGACAAGCACATGAGCTAGCCTTTATCTGAATAGATGTTTAGCAAGCTCACGGGCTAATCTTAATCCAAATAGATATTTAGTAAGCCCATAAGTTAGCCTTACTCTATTGGCTTCAGGACAAATTCCTTTCTTTCTTGGCCAACAACTATTTTTTTCTTTCCTCTTATTCCTCTCCATCTTTTTCCTCACTCAACCGTGTGCTTTCTTCTCTCTCAAAACCCTACCGGGCCATGGAGGCCTGGAGCTCCATTCCAGCCGAATCCAGCCAAAAGTAATAGTAGGAGGTGGCAAAGACCACCTGGAGGCGGCAATGGTGGCAGGATGACTCGGGCTCGATAGCTGGGCAGCTGGAGGCTTGCGAATTGGGAGTGACATTGGCCATTGGGAAGTATGCAGCTAGATGGAGGGCTTGGCTACTGAATGGTTGAGGCAACACAGGGTTTGTGGATGCACCAGAGTAGAGGTCAAGCTAGCACAGTGTTGCGAAAAATATCGATGTCCACCACAATTCACGATATAGAGAAAAGAATAGAAAAGAGGAAAAGATAGCACACAAGAGATATATGTGGGGAAGACGATCCAAAGGATATTGTATTGATGAGAAGAGAGAGAAGATTACAACGATGGAGATGAAACTCCAATATCACTAACTCTCACAAAAGACTAAGTAGCCTAACCGTCACAAGACGTATTGAGAGTATTAATCTATATCTCTCTCTCTCTCACTCTATATTAAAACCCTTTCATCAATGGTGTATTTATAGATGTGGCCTAATGATGTTTGAATCAAAGTAGAAAATTACTCAAATAAAACTTCTGCTAATTTAAGTCTTCTAGTAGAAGATAAATCTAGATAAAGATTAGACCCACTAAATAACTTCCTAATATAATTAAGACTATCCGGAAAATTCGGATTTGAGACACCATAAAGCCAACAATCTCCACCTTAGCTCGAATCATCTTATTCTCTAAATTTGAATCTTCAATAGATGTCTTTGTCATTTCCTCCTGGAATAGGATCAACGATCTTGAATATTGATTAAGTCCAAACTGAGCTTGAACTTGTCAATCGGAATCACCTTCGTCAACATATCTGCAGGATTTCTTGAAATATGAATCTTTTATAAAGAAATCTCGCCGTCTTCAATAATGTCTCGAATAAAAGAAAATCGGACATCTATATGTTTTGATCTAGCGTGATACATTTGGTTCTTCGCAAGGTGTATGGCACTCTGACTGTTGCAAAAAATAGGAAGAACATGTTGAGAAAAACCAATTTCACTTGCCAAACTTTTTAGCCATAGAGGTTCTTTGATGGCTTCTGTAGCTGCTATATACTCAGACTCTGTTCTAGAAAATGCTACAATTGACTGTAAGGTACACCTCCAACTAATAGGTCCTCCACAAAGAGTGAAAAGATAACCAGTGAGGGATAGGCGTCGATCAAGGTCTCCAGCATAGTCTGAATTGATGTAACCAATAATTTTGGCCTCTTGCATTGTGTTCCTTTCGAAACATAAACCAATATTAAGAGTACCTTTGATATATCTTAATAGCCATTTCACAGCCTGTCAATGCTCTTTTCCTGGATTTGTCATGTAACAACTAACAACGCTGACTGCTTGTGCAATATCAGGTCTTGTGCATACCATAACATACATTAGACTTCCAACAGCACTTGAAAATGGGATGTTCTCCATGTATGCATGCTCTTCATCTATAAAAGGACATTGTTGAGCTGAAAGCTTGAAGTGAGATGTCAAAGGAGTACTGACGGGTTTTGAATTTTGCATGTGAAAACGAGAAATAATCTTCTCGAGATACTTGCTCTGTTTGAGCCATAATTTTTCATGCTTTCGATCTCGATCAATCTCCATACCAAGAATCTTCCTTGCAACACCTAAATCTTTCATCTCAAATTCCTTTTTCATTTTAAATTTTAAATTATTCAGTAGAGATATGTCTTGAGTAGCGATAAGCATATCATCAACATAAAGAAGTAATATAATAAATGAGTTATTGGCATGCATCTTAAAATAAACACAGCAATCATGTTTGCAGTGGATGAAATCTTGACCCAGCATAAACTGTCAAACCTTTTATACCATTGCCTTGGAGACTGTTTCAAACCATAAAGTGATTTGTTCAACTTGCAAACAAAATTTTCCTTGCCTTCTTGGATGAACCCTTCAGGCTGTTGCATAAAAATTTGTTCTTCTAATTCTCCATGCAGAAAGGCAGTTTTGACATCAAGCTGTTCTAACTCAAGATTATGAAAAGCAACTAAAGCAAGTAGAAAACGAATAGATGTGTGTTTAACCACAGGAGAGAAAATTTCATTAAAGTCAACACCCTCCTTTTGTGAATATCCTTTTGCAACTAAACGGGTCTTGAATTTAACACCATCTATCTCAGAGAAATCCTCTTTCTTTCGAAATACCCACTTGCAACCAATTGCTCTTTTATCTTCTAGTAATTTCACCAAATCCCAAGTATGGTTCTTTTGAAGGGAATCCATCTCTTCATTCATAGCAGCTTGCCACTGAGAAGAATTCTTATCCTGCACTGCTTTTTTATAGGAAGAAAGAACACCATTGTCAGTAACTAAAGCAAAAGCTACCATATCTTCAAAACCATACCTTTCAGGTGGCTTTATTTTTCTTTGAGATCTTCGAAGTGGAGACTTTTCAGAAACTTGATTCTTAGAATTTTCTTGAGAGTTGGGCATATTCTGAATATCTTCTTCTGAAGGAACTACATGCTCCACCTCCACTTGCATTATATCATTAGGATCTTTCTTGAGAGATTTTAGCATAACACTTTCATCAAATACTATGTCTCTCTCAATAATTATATTTGAAATAGTAGGATCCCACAAACGATAGCCTTTGACGCCTTTGGCATAACCAAGTAAAATACACTTTTTGGAACGTGCATCTAACTTATCCTTGACAACATGCACATAAGCAGGGCAACCAAAAATCTTTAAAGAAGAATAATTTGCAGGATGACCTGTCCATACCTCTTCAGGAGTCTTGCAATTAATGGCTGTTTGAGGAGAGCGATTCACAATGAAGCATACTGTATTGATTGCTTCTGCCCAAAAATCTTTATCAAGATTAGTTGTACTGAGCATACTACGTGCTTTCTCCAACAAGGTTCTGTTCATCCTTTCAGCCACACCATTTTGTTGAGGTTTTCCTGGGATGGTAAAGTGGCGTTTAATGCCTTCATCTTCACAGAATTTGAGAAATTCTGTTGATTTGTACTCTCCGCTGTTATCACTTCTGAGGTATTTGATTTTTCTACCAGTCCTTTTTTCAACTGAAGTTTTCCACCGTTTGAAAACAGAAAACACTTCAGTTTTGTGATGCAAAAAATAAATCCACACTTTTTTGGAAAAGTCATCAATAAAATTGACAAAATAATGAGCACCAGATTTTGATGGAATAGGAGAGCACCACACATTAGAATGAATATAATCAATTAAGCCTTTAGTGCAATGAATACCGGTGTTAAACTTTACCTTGGACTGTTTACCATAGAGACAATGCTCGCAGAAATTCAATTTGCATGAGTTGAGGCCTTTCAGTAATTTTCTTTTGTTGAGCTCACCTAAACCTTGCTCACTCATATGACCGAGACGCATATGCCATAAGTGGGTCATATCAGAAGAAGAGGCTTAAGAAATTGCTGCTCCACCTACAATGATTTTTCCTACTAACTCATACAAATTTCTATGCTTTAGGCCCTTCATCACTATCAATGAGCCTTTAGCAACCTTAATAACTCCACCTTCAGCAGAATACTTATAACCAACAGAATCCAAAGCACCCAAAGAGATCAAATTCTTTTTCAAATCAGGAACATGTCTAACATCAGTAAGAGTTCTAATAGTATTATCAAACATCTTAATTTTGATTGTTCCAATTCCAACAGTTTTGCATGGATTGTTATTACCCATCAAAACCAAACCACCATCATAGGACTTGTAGTCTTCAAACCAATCCTTATTAGGACACATGTAGTAAGAACAACCAGAATCAAAAATCCAAATATCATGGTAACAATCAAAATTAGAACTAATAGAGAGAACGTTACTCAAATTATCATCAGAACTTCCTTCAACAACTGACACTTGTTCTTCGGCTTGCTCTTTAATTTGAGATTCTCTTTCTTTCTTTGCTTTGAGCTTCCAACAATCTTTAATTGCATGTCCCATCTTCTTACAATACCTGCAATTTATTTCTTTGGATTTGGATCTAGAACGACCTGTCCTTGATCTTTCTTTAGTACGACCTCTGACAATTAATGCTTCTGAGTGTGAAACATTCCCTCCAATCTTTTTCAAATATTCATTAGATAGAAGGGCAGCAGAAATATCATCAAATTTCAAATTCTTTCCATACATGAGAGTAGTTTTAAGATTCTCAAGAGAAGGAGGTAAAGATGATAATAAAATAATTGCTTTGTCTTCATCTTCAATTTTAACATAAATGCTTAACAATTGAGAGATAAGTTTATTGAAAGCATTAGGATGATCAACTATATTCGTACCTTCTGTCATTCGAAAATTGAAGAGCTTCTGCTTTAAATAAACTCGATTTGAGATAGACTTACTCATATACTGTTTCTCCAATTTTTTTCATAACTTTGAAGGTGATGTTTCATCAAGAAATGGATAGAGTACCTCATCGGTAAGACTGAGGATGATTGTACTATGTGCGCTAGCCTTATGGTTTTCCCAGACACTTTCAGTGATATTTTCATCTTGACGTCCTCCAATGTATTTCTCAATCCTTATTGAGTAAGAATTGCACGAACTCTTGCTTGCCAAATAGGGAATCCTTGCTTTCCATTGAATTTCTCTATATCGAACTTCATAGTAGACATATTGAACCAAACTCTGATGCCACTTGTTGCGAAAAATATCGATGTCCACCACAATTCACGATATAGAGGAAGAATAGAAAAGAGGAAAAGATAACACATAAGATATATATGTGGGGAAGACGATCCAGAGGATATTGTATTGATGAGAAGAGAAAGATAAGATTACAACGATGGAGACGAAACTCCAATATCACCAACTCTCACAAAAGACTAAGTAGCCTAACCGTCACAAGACGTATTGAGAGTATTAATCTATATATCTCTCTCTCACTCTATATTGAAACCCTTTCATTAATGGTGTATTTATAGATGTGGCCTAATGATGTTTGAGTCAAAGTAGAAGACTGACTCAAATAAGACTTCTACTAATTTAAGTCTTCTAGTAGAAGATAAATCTAGATAAAGATTAGGCCCACTAAATAACTTCCTAATATAATTAAGACTATCCGGAAAATCCGGATTCGAGACACCATAAAGCCAACAGCACAGAGCATAGGCTTACTGGCAGGAAGGCAAGGCAGCACACAGGCAAAACTTGAGGTGGTGAGGTGGCCCAGGGAAGGTGGAGAGGTGGCGTCGGCCGCTTGATGGTGCTCTGGCAAGGATCAAGGCCGTGCAAACACTAGAGGGACAATGGTTTGGTGAGGCTAGAGCGGAGTTAATATCACAGACACGGTTTAGGTTGGCGAAAGGCCAACCAGCAGGTGGTGGTTCACTGGAGCAAGATGTGGGCACGTGTGGTTGCAATTGGGGCAGACGAGATAATAGACAGGTGTGGGGCAGGTTCAAACTCATTCGATGGCGGGGCAGTAAGATGTCGGGACAACAGCGAGCAGCTATGGATAGAGGAGGAGAAAACCCAGGGCAAAGAAGGAGAGAGAAGAAGAAAAAAAAGACGAGCTAAGTTTGAATTCCATACCTTTCTTGTTGTCTTCTCATTGATTTCCTTTCCCCTTTGATGATTTTCCTCAATGATCTCTTCCTCTTCTCCAATGATGGTTTGCTAATCATCTCTCACTGTCTATTTTTTTTTTCTTTTTTTGTAGGTTCTCATTAATTTTATATGCCTCAAGAAAATTTGAAATCAAATCTTTGATTGGTTTGATTTTGGAATGTTGTAGGATTGTGATTGGTGACAAATTTGGGATTTAAATCTTCATATCCCTAATTTAGACTTGATTGAAATTCTATTGGGATTGAAAGCTTTGTTTGTTGTTGACGAGGAGATTCAAATATTATATTCCCTTTTTGGATATTAAATTTCAGGGGGTATTTGCAACTTTTTTTGGAAAATCTGGACTAAATAGTAATGTTATCAATTTCAGGGGTCTTTTTATAAAAAGAACTTGTTTATAAAGTTTTGAGGCTTTCAAGGTCCTTTATCAATAACATTTGAGCTTATTCATAAATGAGAACTTGTGAGGGACTTATTTATAAAAATAAAAAATTATAGGGATTTATTCATAAATACAGAATCTTCAAGGAGTTTATTCACAAATCCTAGATTTTGTAAAGACTGATCTATAATTCTGGCTCATTTAGTCTATCTTAGTTTGAGCCCAAATTGATCATATTTTGATTAAATTTAGTTTTGATAAAAATAACCTCAAACACTTGCTTTTTCTTTTGGTGCTTGCTAGTATAATGTCATCCGAAGTGGCATAGAGTTGTTCTTATTCAGACAGAATCATACTCAACATCCATTTTTTGTATGTGTTACTCCTCTAAAGTTGGTAGAGGGCATGCTTTTATAGAACCTAGAGAGTTGAGCGTTTACTATTGTATTACTTGATGGTGGCTGCTCCTTGAATGTGTGAGTCATCATGCGATAGGAAGCAATGAACTAAGATGATTGTCCCTAGGAGTACTTATGCTCCTTGATCTATTTCTGGGTGGGAGCTATGGATGATTATTCGGGTCCCGAGGAGGACTGGTAGGTGATTCCCTGCCACTCGTATATGGTCTTTTATGTAGCTTTGCCCTTTCTGCTAGCACCTTTTCCACCTTTTCAATTTCATCACAAAGCATGGTAGTTCTATTTGACATTTTTTCTATGTGAGCAGCCATAGCTTGTATGCATTCATTCAACACTTGCATTTGCCCCTAACAAACTTCATGTTAGTTATAAATAGTTCTTTTACAATATTTAGCTATAGTTTAAGCATGTCATAATTGCATTCTTTGGAAAACCACTCTCTGATATAGTTGTCTCAGATACAACCCTCGAGAAGGCCCATGGGATCTTTCATTTCATGGGAGATGTCCTTAGTGAACTTATTTACTTCTTTGTGCCTTGCATTTTGAATTTCATTGTTATTAAAACAATGGGATGACTCTGATGATTAGCTTAGTTGTAAATTTCCAACAGTAAAGATGGCAGCCCATGTTGCTACTAGAGGTTTGCCTTATCCATTCTCAATGTTAGAACTTTCAAGTAATGCCCTGAATTCATCAAGAAGGAACTCCCCAAGAGTCACATGATTTCTTTCTCCTTAGACATACTCTTCTAGGGCATCAATGTAGTCCTAAATGGCTAATTTCTTAACAGTGTATTCATCTGGTTGAACTAGTATTTTCTTCTTATTTCTGTTCTTTTTCTTTTTGATGTTTTGAGCAGGTAGAGAAGCTTATTTAGATGAAGTTTTCATTATCACTATTCTAGCCTTTTCAAGGTTTCTAGCTATCTTATTCATCAACTTCTTTAGCCTTTTAGAGATGTAGGTTTCCCACAAGTGCTTTTGTTTAGTTGTATATTGTGCTTCTTCTCTAAAGAGGAGTCTAGCAAGTGGCTCGTATGTCTCGAACATAGTGATGTGATTGATGTGTTTGGTGGATATTTCAAATAAGGCTAATTTTGAGAGTATTAGCTTACCCTCTTAATATTATTTTTTGACCCAATCTTTGAAATGAAGCAGTCTTTAATGGTATGACCCAAAACTCTATAGTAAGTGTAGAATTCAAGTGATCCTTTTTGTTAACTTCACTTGACCTTTTGGATTCTGGCAGTTGGAGACCTAATTTCAAAGTATCTCAAAAGATTTTGCCTGCCATCTCTCTCTCTTGAAAAATATTTTTTCTTGAGTTTCTGCTGAAAATTGTTAGACGATTTCACTTTCCTATCTCCTCCGAGAGTTGGTAGTTTCTAAGGGTTACCTCCATTTGTAGTAGGGTTTGTAGGTTTCTTCTATTCACTTACTATTAATATTGCTCTCACATTTTTAGAGGGCTCACCATGCCTTATCATATCCTTTCTTATTTGAAATTTTGTGGACCAGGTGAAGCTAGTGGGCTGATCCTTTCTAACTTCTTGACCTGTATGATGAGGTCTTTGAAGGTGTAGATAGAGAAAGCACTTAAATAGCATGTCATCCAATCGTTCCTTATATTGTTGAGGACTAAATCCACGGTCTCAAACTGGCTTATGGGTTGCTTACACTTGATATTGAGATTTCTCCACCGTGTGATGTAATCCAATACCAATTTATTGTCACACTTTGATGTTGAGATGAGATCTGCAATACTCACCTTATTGTTGATCCCTCCAAATCTAATCCGAAAAGCTTCCTTCATTTGCAATCATGTTTGCATAGATTTCAGTTGTAGACTAGCATACCATTCATGCCATTAAATTGTTTGAAGCTAGGCACTGTGTAGCCCCTGGGGTATGGTACTTGGTTGTGATGATTAGGATATGACTTGTCTGCATCATTTACTATGTCTGTGTCACTTCCTTGTCCTAGCTGTGTAGTTACCATTCATTGTAGTTGCTGTTATATGTGTATTGGCAACTCCATATTATCAGGAATACTTGAGATCGGAGATTGATTATTTCTTGCTATTGGAGAAGGCCCTTTTGAAGGGCCTGCATTTTCACGGATCTCATTTGTGAGAGGTATGTCTTTTGTGACTTCTACAACTTCTTGAGGTGACTATGGGGAATGCTCAATATTGTCGAGCTTTTGTCTTATTTGTATCGTCATCTCCACTAACTTTATGGTCTTCTTTTGAGCTTCATCTTTCTCTTTGCCTTATTGTCTCAACTGTTCTTACAGTGCTTCTATGATCATTTTCCCACTAGAGCTTTTAGTTATGACCAAAGTTTTTGTTAGAACATGATGGTTCATGTTTTGAGAGTTCAATTTGGGCTTGGTATGTTTTGCAGTGAGGCTAGCTCCTCCCATTTGGTGTGTTGCATCATTTAGGAGTTTACTCATGGAATGAATAGTCACGCTTTCCCTCTGGTGTGGTAACAAGGATTGATCCACAATGGCTCTCTCTTCCTGTACCTCCTTGTTTGTAAGCCTTTTTTTTGTTCATACGACTTTTTTTTCAGTGTTTGGTTAGTTGGGGTGTGGGCTTGTGGTCCCTTCTAGAGTTATGATGAGAAATAACTCTGATAGTGTAGACTATTTTCCTTTTAGGGGTTTCAAATTGGGTCGTAGCCTTATGATAGCTCTTGTTATTTTGCTTAATTATTCACCCTTTAGCTACAATCTTGAGGTAAGACTGTGCCCTCTTTGTCTTACTTTTACCCTTCTCTAAGCCACTTAGTGGAGCAAATGAATTAGAGATGGGAATGGTGATAACTAACTTTATTGGAGTGACAGCTTCACTAGTCAGTTGAAAATTTCAGCAACCTTTCCTTTGCTTGCGATAGCTAGGATGGGTTCTTCTTTGTCCATGCATGCGTTTGGACTTGCCTTAGGGTGAAGGCAATCAAAGACTAGGACTCACCTTGTGCCTAACCTCTGGAAGATAGTTGCCTTTGATGGTTGAGACTGGCTCTTCAAATTGACCCTTCTCATTAGGGATGATAGCATTGGGCCTCTTTCCCCTTGATAGAAGGCAAGAAGTGGATTCGTCTTGTACAACAATAACATTGGTTGGCTTGTGCCTAACCTCTGGAAGATGGTCGGTCATCTTTGATGGTTGAGACTGGCTTTTCATTAGATTATCCCTTCTCATTGGGGATGATCATAGTGGGCCTCTTTCCCCTTGATAGAAGGCAAGGAGTGGATTCATCTTGTACAGCAATAACATTGGTCGGCAAGCTAGTAGGTGCATGCTTGAACTGAATGACCTAAGAGATGGTTCCAAATTCAATCTGAGTTTCGGTTGCTCCTGTGATGATCATCAATTAAAGTAAACACATACCTAATCCCTCCCCTAGGATGATGCTATAGGTTAGGTTTGGGATGCTCTTCGTTGATACCACGCGATGCTTTCTTTTGCAAAGGAGAATACAATTGATTAGTCTTCAATTATAATGCTACCTTATCAATGTCTATATTGTATTAGTTAGGTTTTTACACTTGAAGGAGAAGTCAAGTCCCACCAGGTGTGCCAGTTTTTGTGAGATTGAAATCCACAGCTCGGGATAGCGGAGACTCCAGAGAGCGATCTCAATGCACAAATTATATATATATATAATTTAAGTGCACAATTAGGTATTATGGGAATATTAACTTCTAATAGTACAAGACTTTGTTATTAATTACCCTGAAAATTATTGAAAACCTCCTAAAATAAGAAACCTATCTAATAAAATAGAGACAAAAGAAAGAAGAAAGCATGATATTAATTGATTTGAGAAATAGTATATGGCTTAAGTAAGGGTATGCCCTCACTTTACGATGAATTTTAAAATCATGAGAAATATGAAAATAAGAAAAGAGGAAGTGAGAAAGAAGCTTAGATGTGTGTTGCTACCCCACTTTGGCATGTTGGATCGTGTGGAGTCTAGTTCAAATGGGTCTTGATTTGATTCTCAGTGGATGTTGATGACTTGATTTGGTGACATCATCCAGTGGGACATGAAGAGATGAAAAGAGGATAGGCTTGAACTGTGGTTGATGGCTTAGAGCATTAGCAATTAACTCTTTTTGATGACATTATTGATAGCTTGTTAGGTTTAGCCTAAGTATAGCCAATAGCTTTGGGCATTGCTATTTAACTTCTTTTGATAGAGTTACTGATGGCTTATCGAGTTTAGTTTGAAGTGTGGTTGATAGCTTTGAATATTGGTAATTAACTTTTTTTGATGGTATTACCTATGGCTTGTGAGATTTAGCTTCAAAGGGAGCATCATCAATGTCTTCTGGGAGTTAATTAGAGTTGGAGGGTGCATCATTAATCACTTCTTTGACTAGCTGGAATGTGTTATCCTTTATATTTTTGATGATGAACGACTTTGTATTTGATCATATATTGAGCATATGCAGCTTGTAGCCATGTTGAGTTCTAAATGGAGATCAAGGTCATTCAGAAGCCTCAAGTGTAGATGAACCTAAAGATAGACTTGAAGTTGAGGCATGATGGTGGATCAATGAATGAAATTTAAAGATTTAAAGATAGCTTGAAGAAAGCTCAAAAGATCAAGCTCAACTCAACTAGGTTTAGATTTTTATTTGTTAAGTCAAGTCAAGGATTTTTTTTTGAGATTTATCATTTAGATCATTTGTTATGTAGAGTTCTGCAAGAAGCTCTTAATAGAGCTTTTCGATTGAATTGGATGTCCGCTTCTAAACTGGATGACCAATTAGGTTAGAATAGAATATTAAAAACTTTTGAGCCTGAGCAGAATTGGATGACTAGTTGAAAATAAGACAATCAATTGTAAAATTAGCCAGTTTTTATTTTATAGAAGCAGACATCCAGTTGTCCAAGCGGATGTCCAATTCACGAAATCTGCATGACTAATGGCTTGTTTTTTTACCATTGGAGTGAAGCTAGTTGTGGGATTTCACTCCCAATGGCTACTTTCGACCAATAGTGTATAAATGGGCATGGTCGGGTTTCTCTTAAAAAGTTTTATAACTTCATTTATCATTTAGAGAAGAGATCAAGCCCCCCATGCTTTCTAGTAAGAAATGCTATAAACTTTCTAATCTCAAAGTAAATCCTCATAGCCCTTGTCCTCTATCTTGAGAGAATTTATAGAAAGGTTCAAATGTAATATCTTTTTTTTTACTTGTAAAAAATACTCCTAAAAAATACTCCTAGGTGTTAGGAGTATGAGAGCACGATAGCTCTGGTGTGGAGTATATTGTCTCAGTTGGAGAGATCAGTTATACGAATGTGGCTTCATCCTAAGGATGCGACGGGCTTGGCTTCACCCGAAGGAAGTGACACTCTAATTTGGAGTATGATGTAAAGGCTTAGTTTCACCTCAAGAAATGATATCATTAGTAGAGTGATCCAAGTTCTTAAGAGTAAGATAATGACTGTGGAGTAGGTGCGATTGATCACTGAATAATTTAAAAATCACAATGCACTTTTCCTTATCTTGCTTTACTTTATTGTACTTGTAGTTAATTGAAGATTAATTGAAATTTCTTAAATTCATGAGTATCTTTCTTAGTGAATTATTTTGGGACTTGATCTTCTTTATAATCAAAATTTGTATTTCAAAACCTATTTCAAAATCCCCTTCAAAGGTTGCCAATCCTGGCCATCAATAGAATGGTGCATCATTAATAGCTTCTGAGGTTAACTAGCTTGAAGGTGTATCATCAATGGCTCTTGGGGTTGACTAACTTGAAAAGTGACCGATGGCTTTGAGCGTGTCGTTAGTTGACCTTATTTGGACAAGGTGTTTTGACTGACTGAGTGAGTGAGTTCAAACCTACCTTCAAACCTACCTTTTGCCTTTTTGATTTGAAGGAATGATCAGTGACTTTGGCTTATGCTAATCATCTTCAATTGGGTGATTGTTAGCCTATCTTGACTTGTTGTCGATTGAATTTGAGGTATTATAGATGGCTTTGAGCTTGTTGCTGACCTTATTTGGACGAGGCATTCTAACTAATTGACCAAGAGAGTTCAACGCTACCTTTAGTCCTATTTGATTTGAAGGAATGATTAACGACTTTGCCTTATGCTGATCATCTTTAATTTGATGATTGAGGCTCGTTGTCGATTGAATTTGAGGTATTGTCAATAATTTTTAGCTTGTTGTCAATTGACCTTGTTTGATCTCTGAATCTTGCCGCAGACTGGGTTTCCATTGGATCCTTAATGGATTATACCCAGTAGGACTCAATTTGGCTCAATGGTTTAGGTTAGGCTGGTACCATGACCTAATACTTATAGAGCTGGGCATAGCCCTAGAGAATTACCAAAACTTTCATAGTATGTCCAATAGAACTCAGTTTGATTCAATCTAGTTCTATTCAAACTTGCTCTAAGTCAAGCTTATCCTGTGTTTTGGTTTAGGCTTTGACCTATTTTTGGGTCAGGTTTTGACCTATTCTAGATTTGAGATGCTTCTGATGGCTTTGGTAGCGCACCCAATGGGACTCTCTAACTCAGTTTAGTTCTATTTAAATTTTTTCAAGTCAAATTTGACCTAATTGAAGCTTGGTTTGACTGAATTAAGCTTGGGTTCGAATCTCATCTTGGCCTAATTGGGTTTGGTTCAAACTCAATTCAGATTCATTTTGACTTGACCCAAATATGATTCAATTCAATCAAGATTTGATTTGAATGTGTTTTGATTTAGTTCGAATATTGTTTAACTCAATTAGAGTCTAATTCAAAGTTAGTTCTGCTTTTGGGTTAACTTGGATTGATCACAAATTGACCCAAGTTGGGATTAATCAAAGCTTGACTTGATTTGAACTAGTTTATGAAACCAAGTCATCAATTTTTCGCTTGAAATGGATGACCAGTTGGGCTATTGGTCAATTGACTGCAAAAGTGTCATTTGTAGATTCAACAAAATCGGATGACCGATTCAAGTACCAGACAACCAATTAGGGGCTTTTTCATCTGTCTGGGTTGGTTTTAGTTCAGTTATTCTTGTTCATTTGGGTTCAGTTGATGATTTATTCGAGTCGATTTAATTTTGTTCATTTATCTTAACCACATTGACTTGAGTTCAACATGATTGAGTCATTAAATCAATTTTTTTATTCATCAATTTTGGTTTGAGAGTCCTCATATTGTTATGATGACATTACAATGAGTTGGAGGGTTGGCCTATAGTTCAAATGGTTGCGAGTCAAAGGGCTAGCCTATAGTCTAATTGTCATGAGCCTGAGGGTTAGCTTAAGATGTTTTATGAGCCAAAGGGTTGGCCTATAGTCCAATGGTTGTAAGCTGAGGGCTGACTTAAAATATTTGACAATCCCAAGATCTAGCCTATAGTCCAATGGTTGCAAGCCCAAGAGATGCCTTAAGAAATTCAGTGAGCTCGAGAGTTGACATATAATCTGATGGTTGTGAGCCCAAGGACTAGCCTAAGATGTTGGGTGAACTTGAGGGCTGGTTTAAGACATTCAGGGAGCTCGAGGGATGGCTTAAGACACTCGGTGAGCCCGGGGGCTAGCTTATAGTCCAATGATTGTGAGCCCAAGGGCTAGCTTAAAATATTTGGCGCACCTGAGGGCTGGCCTATATTCCAATTGTGAATTTTAATTGTTTATTTCTTTCATTTTTGTTCTTGTTCTAGTTCAAATGAGTTCTTGTCATCATCTTTTTCTTGTCTTCAAAGAATTCCATGAAGGGATTCAAAACTCAAGTTTCTTTGCAAGGGGTAGCACCATGGAACGCAAAGGGCCACAGGTGGCCATGGTATTGGTGGAGTTCCATTGATGCATGAGGTCGTAGATGGCCATGGTGGCAATAAAGGTCTATCGGTGCACAAGATAATGGGCGGCCATAGTGTTGATGGTGGGTGCAAGACCATGACTGACTGCGATATTGGTAGAGGAGCTGATGCTCAAAGCTGTGGGTGGTCATGGTGCTAGTAAAGGAAAGGAGGCACTTAGTGAGGTTCAGATGTCCAGTTCTATTGGGTTCAGTCTCCCAAACATGATCGACAATGTATTCTAAGGATCAATGAAAGGTACTCAACGAAGGTTGGGCACCCAGTTCCCTTAAGTTTGGTCATCCAAATGCAGGCAGCAGAGCATCCTTTGGAGAGCAGTAGGAGCATGGGCCAGTGAGGGCTTGGGGGCAGCAACAGTGGTAGAGTTGTCGTGGGAAATAGAAAATAAAAGTGAAGAAAGGGAAAGAAGTCTTACATCTCTTTGCTCCCTTGATAATGCCTTCTTGGTATGCTCATCAATGGTGAGATCCCCTCCTTCAATTCGCATAGAACTCCCTCAAGAATTGGCCTTTGAATTCACTTTTAATTCATGTAGAGTTTGCCCAAAAATCAATTATGAATTATTTTCCTCCTTTCCTTTTTTTTCCTTGTGCTCTGGCCCTCTTTTTATAGGGTTGAGAAGATTTTCAAATCAAAGCATTGATCAATTTGAATTTGAGATTTAATGGGATTTGCATCTGCAATTTGGTCTCAAATTTGGACCTTTGATTGATATATTTTGAGGTTGTAGTTTCCTTTACGATAAATTCTATTGATTGTTGATGAGATTGGATGAGGCTTATTTTTAGATTTCATCAAATTCTTAATAAAATTTGAGATTTGAATCTTATTCTTGATTGATATGATTTGAAATTGCAATATTGATGAGATTCTTTTAATTGTAGATGGGATTAGACAGGAATTTTTTTTCATCTTTGTCGATCTCAGCCTGAACAGAATAACTGATTGAGGAACTAGTTGAGTGGTAGAGAGCTATCAACTCTAGTTTATAAGAATTGATCAATCGGTTCATAAAGTAGTCGACTGGTAGGGTCCAATTCAGTATTGAGATTAAAATTTTAGCCCATGCTTATTTCAAATTAGACCCCACTCATCACAAATTAGGCTTAAAGTCCAACTTAATTCTTGTCAATCTCAAAGTTGGAGTTGGATTACAAAATCAACTCCAACATCATTAAAGGACATGAAGTGAAAATATAAGTCAGAAAAGGCTCGATATGCACTATTGCCCCACTCATATACACTGAACTGAGTGGATGGGTCTTGATTTGATTCTTGGATGATGTTGATTACTTGGCTTGATTTCAAGGTGTAATTGATTGCCTTAACTCATATCAGTTGACTCTACTAGGTTTTGACACATCACCTTGTAGGACATGAAAGAATGTGAAAATAAGAGGGGAAGTCGAAAAAAACTTGATGAAGTTACTATCCCACTCTGATGTGCTTCACCAAGTGGAACTTGACTCAAATGGGTCCTAATTTGATCCTTGGACTAATTTCAAGTTATGGCTGACTGTCTTGACTTGTGTCAGTTAACCCTATTGAGATTTGAGGCATTTCCAATAACTTTTAGGGCTGACTTAGTCTTGAAGTGTGACCTGTAGCTTTAAGTATATTGATAATTAATTTCTTTTTATAACATTACCAATAGCTTGTTAGCAATTAACTTCTTTTAATATCATTACCAATAGCTTGTTGGATTTAGCTTGATGTGCGGTCGACCTCTTTGAATGTGTTGGCAATTAGCTTCTTTTAATAGTATTACCAATGGCTAGTTGGGTTTAGCGAAGTGTAGCCGACAACTTTGAGCATGTTAGTGATTAACTTCTTTTGATAACATTACCAACGGCTTGTTGTGTTTAGCTTAAAGTGTAACTGATAGTTTTGAGCATTTTGGTAATTAGCCTTTTTTGGTAGAATTCCCAATCGTTTATTGGGTTTAGCTTAAAAGTGTAGTTGATAGCTTTGAGTTTTCAGTAATTAACTTCTTTTGATAGTGTTTTCAACAACTTATTAGGTTTAGCTTGAAGTGTGGCTGATAGCTGTGATCGTGTTGGTGATTAACTTCTTTTAATAGTATTACCAATGGGTTGTTGAGTTTAGTTGAAAGTTTGACAAATAACTTTGAGTGTGTTGGTGATTAACTTATTTTAATAGTATTACCAATGGATTATTGGGTTTAGCTTGAAGTGTGGCTGATAGCTTTAAGCATGTTGGTGATTAACTTTTTTGGTTTGATAGTCAATGGCTTTATTGGCATTTTGCGATTAAGTTTGAGGCATCATCGATGACTTTGAGTTTTTTAGCTAATCCTGACTTGATTTTGGATCCAATCCTTATTGATTTCTTGACGAGCATAGGTTCAACTTGTTAATGGATTTGGGTTTGGCCCACATTGAACCCATGTTGGGTTGAGATTTGAACCTAAATGGATTTGAGTTCAAGTTCTAGTTGATTTGATTCAACTAGGTTTTGGTTTAGGTTTGACCATTTTGAAAACACAAAATCCACCTAAGAGGGTTTTGGGGGGTGGGGGGGGGGGGGTGGGGGGGGGAGGGGGGGGGGGGGGGGGGTGTTGTTGAATTAGGTTTTTGAAAGCAATGACACCTTTTCAAGCAATCAAAAAACAATTCAACCCTCCAAAAGTAATTTCAAGAAAATCACAATCAGACTCAATTACAATTAAGTAAATAGACTTAAGGAAATGTGCACTGTGATGTAATATAGTTCAGAGACCAACCATTCCTACTCCACAATCCTTACCTTACTTTTGAGGACTTTAACACTTCGTTAGTATTTCACTTCATTGGTGAAGCCAACAAAGTATAATTCCTATTACTCTAACCAACGAGATACACCTCAAATATGGAGTAGGATCTCTCAACCGCTCCAAAAAATCTTAGAGTGGATTACAATTGGAAAATGAGAATGAATGTTATAACTTTAGTTCACACAAATTTATCTCAAGATTGAAGAAAAGGATAATGAAAACTTACTTAAGATTGAAAGTTTAGAGCTCTATAATAGAGAGTAGAAAAGGGCTTTGATCATTTCGCTTAAGGATTAGAAGATACAAAAGTTATTAATGGAAGCACCTTCAACTCTATTTATACCTTTGGAGTTGAATCTACCCATTAGGGGTGAGATTCTATGGCTTGGTTTGCTCCAAAGGTCAAAAAACTAGTCAGTTGGTCTCTCAGTCAGACATCTCAGATAATCGAGCATCTGGTTTTGGTTTATTTGTACTAGGCATCTGGTTCTAGTTAATAAGCTAGAACCTATTTCCGGCTGGACGTCCAGTTTCTAATCAGGCATCTCATTCTGTTTAGGATTGAAACTTATATTTCTAGTTTAACTCAACTAGGCATTTGTTTAGAAGTGGACGTGTGGTTCAATCATAAAAGCTCTATTAGGTTCCTATAGAACTCTATGTGACATTTGAAATCTAAATTATTTATCTCAAGCAAGTTTTAAACTCGACTAAAAATGAAAGAAAGCTAGACCTTGTCGAAGCCAATTTTTTGAGTTATCTTAGGCCTTATTCATATTGCCTGTGGATCTTCAAGTTATTATAGATGCCTCCAAGCCATCTTGGGATCGTCAAGCCATGCTTGCCAATCTACCATCGCACTTATTCTTTTTCTTGAAGTTTTTGAATGTTTCCTTGAAAGCTTTAAATATTTTGGCTAAACACAACTCAAGTAGATCATCATCATTTATTAATTATCAAAATTAGTAAGGACAATAATCACCCCCTTTTTGATGATGAAAAGCTCCTAAATTAAAATACTTAAAATTTAAAGCATGTATAAGCATATAAGTATGAGGCATAAAGCACTATGATTGTGAGCATGTATATCCATATGATATAATAAATCAATGTATCTAGCTCTCTCCCCCTTTTGACATCAATAAAAAGGGTATTACACAAGATTGAAATTTGACAGAGTGTCCCCTATAAATTAAGGAATCCAAGCTGTATGCAAGTTAAAGCATCATCACAACTAACAAGATACAAAAAAAAAACCCCATTACCATCACAATTTGTATATAAATGATGCAAAGCTCCTCCTAACTTGATGCATGTATAAGATTGGGATATACAAAAGACAATATCAAAACCACAAAGCACCAAACCATAAATCATAATCCATGATCCATAGTCATAAAATATCTATAAAATAGCTAGAACGTCAAGCCACAATGCACAAAGATAATCTATAATGAAAAATAATGCAATATAAGCCTAAAGACTTAGTCTAAGAGTTGTACAGTTCAACAGGGACTATATCACATTGGATAGCCCATCCAGTGAGGTGCACATCATCTTTGACAATCCATCCATCGAAGGGCAAAGCTTGGCCACTTGCTCAGTTGTGCACTGAGTGATATCTCAACATGTGCGAGTGTCATAGCAAAGTCACTCTCAAAGCCCACGACTGTCTCATGTGAAGATCCAACATGTGTAGGTCTCAATCTCTAGCCATATTGTGCATCATCAGACCCTACCTCCTCATCCTCATCAATGTCTCTTGCATGACCTCAAGTTAGAACTCCATCCCTCTCATTGAAGCCCATCCGTAACAAATGAAACAAGAGAAGGTATCGGCATAAGTGAAGGCATGATAAAGTGAGAGGTCACAAGTAGGAATAGGGGCCCCAAAATTCTTCAAGATACATGATATAATGTTGGGTTAGCCAAGATTAGCATGACCATGGCCAATTTAGTGACCCATGTGGTGAAGAATAAGGTGAGGTAAGTAAACCTATTGCTAAGTCAATAAGGAGTAACTAACATAAAGCTTACCATAGAAAACCTCATCCTTATGTTCACACTTTAGAAGGAAGGTGCAGGTGAGAATTTGATCAAGGACATAGTCATGAGGTGGGAGGAGGTTTGACTGAAACCTACACATGACATTGCCCTAGTTTCCTTCAAATACGGCCTCAACAACCAAGGCATATAAAGGAATGTGGCTTGGCTATCTACGGGTTAGGTTCAGTCAGACCCCCTCCAGTGGTACCTCAAGTATAGCACCTAGCACTATGGGTATTTAGATCATGTCTCTACCCCTATATGATGTCTCAAGTATGGTAGAGTTGTCATCAAAGGATGCATTAGTATAGAAGACTCATATAACATAATGTCATATATCTCATGGTTAGAAATCAATGAAAGTCATCCTTGATATTCAAAAAGTGATCTAAGATCTAAAGATGCAAGATCATCAAAATAAACTATCCTAGAACCACTATTCTAGAAATAGCAAATTATTTTTGAAAGATGGTAAAACAATCTAAGGAAGCAAATTCAAGGGAATACTCATCATTACTAGGTGTTGAGGAAGATCCCTCACCCTTTATCTTCTTGGAGACTAAGTGCTCGAACCTTTTGGCTATTGGAGATAAAAAAGCTCAAAATTCGGAAAGAGAAGGGGAAGGATCGAAGGAGGATGGGCCCCAATTTGAGGTGGAGACCTAGGATTGCTAGTGAGAGATGACAGAAAATTTAGGGAAGACATCAGAGAGAGGTCGCACACAAGAGATGAGGGAAATAGACCCAACAGCTAGGATTTTAAACTTTAAAATTGAGTCCTATATGCGTATATTAGACATCTAGTTTGTAAAATGGCATAGCCCTATATGCACATATTAGACATTCAGTTTGTAAAACAACATTTGATAGATAAAATAGTATTGTACCGAACATCCATTTTATAATCGAGTGTTTGGCAGAGAATTTTTGCCTACAAAGATTTACTATATCGGACATCTATTTTAGAAATGGGCATTCAATTTAGACCAGAATATAGACCTCCTGTAGGACTAGAAAACAAACTTAAAACTCAATTCTAAAAACTTAGAAAATCATGTTATCTTTACAATATCAATAGCATTTTGAATGAAAAAAAAAACATATCTCATCTAAAGGTTTTGTGAAAATATTCGCAAGTTAATGGTCAGTTTCAATAAAAATCAATGAAATGCCTTTTTCAAAACATGATCTCGATGAAAATGATGGCGAATGTCAATATGCTTTGAACAAGAATGTTGTACTAGATTTTTGGACAAACTAATTACACTAGTATTATCATAGTAAATTAGTATATTTAAAAAAATGCAATCAAAATCTTGGCATGTTTGCTTCATCCAAAGTATTTGAGAACAACACCGTTTGGCTATATATTCAGCTTTGATAGTAGAAAGAGTTACTGAATTTTGAAAAACTAGCATATACCACTAGTACTCTTTCTATCCACACGACATCTGACATAGTCCGCATCACAAAAACTAATCAATTTATAATCATCCCATGGATACCACAATCCTAAGTCTAGCGTACCCTTAATATATCTAAGTATGTGTTTCATGGCAACTAGATGTGATTTTCAAGAGGATATTTGAAATCTAACACATAAGCAAATATTAAACATAATATTAGTTCTACTTGTGGTAAAATATAATAAACTACCTATCATACCTCTATACTATTTTTCATCAACCTTTTCACCATCTTCATCTTTGTCCAACTTGGTTGAGGGACTCATTGGAGTTCCTATAGCTTTGGCTTCATCCATGTTAAACTTTTAAGAGCTCTTTAGTGTAGTTGGCTTGATTGATGAAGATCCCTTTTTCATTTGTTGCATTTGGAGTCCAAGAAAGAAATGCAATTCTCCCTCATGTTTATCTCGAATTCCTACTTCCTAGTGTTTGCAAACATATCAGAAAGATTTTAATTAGTAGTACCAAAAATGATGTAATTAACATAGATTTGTACTACTAATAAATTATTATGCACTTGTAGAAGAAATAATGTGGTGTCTATGCAACCTCTTTTAAAACCATTTTAAATAAAAAAAAAACTTAGTCTCTTATACCAAGCTCTTAGAGCTTGCTTAAGACCATATAGTGCCTTCTTTAATTTTAAGACATGGTTTGGAAAACTCAAGTCTTCAAAGCCAAGAGGTCATTCAACATAAACATTAGATAAAAAATAGTTTAGAAAGGTACTTTTGACATCCGTTTAAAATAGTTTAAAGCCTTTATAATAAGCAAACACAAAAAAAATTTGAATAGACTCCAAACGTGCAATAGGTGCAAAAGTTTCTTCAAAATCAATGCATTCAATTTGGTTGAAACCTTTGGCTATAATTTAGCCTTGTTTCTCACCACGATACCATTTTGACCTAACTTATTCCTAAAGACCTATTTGGTACCAATAATTTGTTAAGCATTTGGTCTTAGAACTAGTTCCAAAACATGATTTTGCTCAAATTGATTAAGTTCTTCTTGCATAGTAAGAATCCAACTTTCATCTTTTTAAGTTTCATTAGAATTTTTGGGTTCAACTTGAGAAAAAAAAGCAATAGTATGAAGATTTTATTTAATAGCATATCTTATTTTTATCCTTTGATCAACATTACTGATGATTTGATCCTTTGGGTGACTCATTTAAAATTTTCGTGCGTTGGGTAGCTCTTTATCTCCACCTTACTCTTCTTGTTAATCCCCTTCATCCTTATCACTCTCATCCCTTGCACCTTGGCTTGGCTCACCCTCTTTCTTTTCCTTGAGTTGCATGTTATCTAATTTCTTAGATATATCTATAACATTATCAATAAGATTTTTCTCTAATATAGGGTTAGTTTCATCAAATATGACATTAATGATTCTTCAACAATCATAGAGGACTTGTTGATGACTCTACAAGCCTTTGAGGTAATAGAGTAGCCAAGAAAATTGCGGTCAACTATTTTTGAATCTAATTTTGACAAATGATCTTTTATATTCAAGATAAAGCATTAGCAACCAAAAATATAAAAATATGCAATATTTGCCTTCTTGTCATTCCACAATTCAAATAGAGTCTTATTAAAAATTAGGCAAATAGAAACTTGATTCAAGATATAGTATGCCGTGTTAATGGTCTCTGCCCAAAAATATTTGGGTAGAGAATACTCATTAAGCATGACTCTTGCTATATCTTGAAGAGACCTATTCTTCCATTCTACTACTCTATTTTGTTGTGGACTATGTGAAGTAGAGAAATTATATTTAATACCATTTTCAATGCAATTTTTCCAAACAAATGATTTTCAAATTTTCGTCCATGGTCACTACAAATTTTTGAAATCATGAAACCCTTTTTATTTTGAATTCATTTGCTAAGATCAACAAATGCATTGAAGGAATCATGTTTATATGCAAGGAATAAAATCCATATAAATCTAGAGTAGTCATCCACTATTACAAAAGAATAATTCTTGCCTCCTAGACTTGTAGTCCCAATTGATCTAAACAAATATAGGTGAAGGAGTTGTAGTGGTCTCATTAATGCGACAAATGTTTTGGATTTGTGTGAGGTCTTCACTTGCTTCCCCATTTGGCATGCCTCTCACAAGCTCCTTTCATTAGACTGTACTATAGCATCCATGCTTACATGTCCAAGTCTTCTATGCCAAAGACATCCATTGCTATCTTGAGCTACAAAACACTTCTCATTTTTCAAGTCATTTTGGTCAATAGTATAAACATTTCTATCTCAATGGCCAACAAGGACTATACCATAATTATCATCATGTCTAACTATGCAAACTTTCAATTTACAAAGAATATGAAAACCTTTATCACATAGTTGACTAATGAAAAGTAAGCTATCCTTGAGACCATCTATCAAAAGAATATTTTTAATTAAGGAAGATCTAATTGAAATATTTCCAATACCTATGATTTTACATCTACCATTATTCCCAAAAGTGAAATGTTCTCCATCCTTTTCGTTAGCTCTATAAATATAGATGGATTCTCCGTCATATGCCTTGAACAACCACTATTTAGAAACTATTTACTCTTTGATCCTTCGAGTGGAAACATAACTAAACATAATCAAGAATATTATGATGGAACCCACTTTAAATATAGGTCCAAAGGGTTAGAAAGTAAACATAAATGACAACAATTAGTTAACAATAAATGCAATGAATTAAAAGCTAATAAACAAGGTGAATCTTACCTTTGGATTAGCTAGAATATGCCCATAAGAATAGCAAGTATAAAGCTTATGGGCCACATCTAGCTAGCTTATACTCCTCAAGTGGAGGATATTTTAGGAACCTAAACTTATTTGGATTCCTTGGCTTTAAAAATCATCCCCTTAGGCACCCAAATTTGTTTAAGCAAAGTATTTCTCTTAATTAGACAACTTGTACAGATGTGTCCATTTTTGTGACAATAATTACACTTAACTTTTGAAGACGTGGAATTAGAATCCATTACAAAAGTAGACTTGGTACCTTTAGATTTAGAAGAGGATATAAAACCAAGTCTAGATTTACTTAAAATATTCCCGAGTTTTCAAAATTATATTTAAAGTAGAATTTCCATAGAAGAAATTTTCAAGAGTCTTTTTCAAGTTAGCATTTTCCTTTTGAAGCTTTTCAAGACTTATTTTATAATCACAAGATGCTATGAAAATTTTTAGAATATGATTCTATTTTTGAATAGGCTCAATTTCCTTTTTACAATCACATGAATTTGTAGACAAGTTCAATAATTCAAAATCACTTTCAAGAAAATTGAACTTTTTTTTTAAAGAAGCATTCTTGTGAAGTAATCTTTCATGTCTAGCATATAAATTTTCAAATTTATCTTGCAATTTATCAAAACTTAAATCACATACCTCATTCTCAATAGCCATGAGACACAAGTTGGCAATCTCTTCATAGATGAGATATTTTCATTTTTTTCTTTTGAATTATCCCAAGTTGCCGCCATTGTTTTTTTTTTCTTCCCTTTAAATTTCTTTGATTGAGAGTTGAGAGGCTAATTCACTTTCATGTGGTCAGACTTTTTGTACTTAGAGCATGTGGGGATCTCCTTCTCTTCATCATCATTGTAGCTCTTTTCATTCCATGAAGATCTTCTTAGCATGTATCTCCTCTTTAGGAACTTCTTGAACTTTCTAGTGATGAGAGTTATTTCTTCCTCACTATCTTCCTCATTATCACTAGACTCTTTTGCTTTGAGAGCAATTCTTTTCTTTTTCTTGTCTTCATCCTCTTCTTGCCTCATATCCTTCATGGTTATCTTGTGCGTGATGAGTGACCCCAAGAGTTCTTCTAAGGAAAACTTGTTGAGATCCTTCGTCTCTTGAATTGTAGTCATCTTGGGATCCCATGACTTTGGAAGATACCTTAAAATATTTCTTACCATTTTATCATTAGTATAAATCTTCCCAAGAGTTCTCCGAACCACATTGCACCATGATGTAACATGGTTCAGAGGCCAACTGCTCCTACTCCATACCCCTTGGCCTTGCTCTCAAGGACTTTAACACTTCACTAGTGTGTCACTTTGTTGGTGAAGCCAATCCCGTATAATTTCTCTTGCTCTAACCAGCAACATACACCTCCAATTTGGAGTAGGGTCTCTCAACCACTCTAAACAAACTTAAAGTTGTTTACAATTGAAAAATAAGAATGAATGTTAGAATTTTAGCTTAGACAAAGTTCTCTCAAAATTGAAAGAAAGGATAATGAAAACATGCTTGAGATTGAAAATTTAGAACTCAACAATGGCTAGAGAGTAGAAAGGTGCTTTGATTACTTTTCTCAAATATAAAAAAATACAAAAGTTGTTAATAGAAGCCCCTTCAACTCTATTTATACCTTTGGGTTTGAATTTAGCTATTAGGGGTAAGATTCCATGGTTTTGTTCACTCCAATGATCAAAAAACTAGTTGTTAGTCATGCAAAAAAATTGAACTAGATGTTCATTTTAGATAATTGGGTGTCCGATTTAATTCATTTGTATTGGCTAGAAGCCCTACCAAGGATCCGATTCTAGTTAATAAGCCAGAACTTATTGCTAGCTAGACATTTGATTTTTAACAAGGCATCAAGTTCTACTTAGGACTAAAACTTGTATTTTTAGTCAAACTCAACTGAGCATCCGGTTTAGAAGTGGATGCCCAGTTTAATAAAAAAAGCTTTGTTAGAAGCTTCCTATAGAACTCTACATGATATTTGAAACCAAAATAATTTATCTCAAATAAATTTTTGACTTGACTAAGAATAAAAGAAAGTTAGACCTAGTCGAAGGTAATTTCTTGAATTGCCTTGGTATTGTTCATGTCACCCATGGATCATCAAGTATTTGTAGACACTTTCAAGCTGTCTTGAGCCATCTTGGGACTTGGGTTTGAACTTGTCTTGACCCAATTTGGGTTTGGTTTAAATTCTGCTTGACCCAATTTTGGTTTGGTTTGAGTTCAATTTGAATTTATTTTGATTTGATTTGAATGTTGCTTGACTCAATTAGAGTTCAATTTGAATTCATTTTGATTTAATTCAAATTAGGTTTGATTTGATTGGAGTTTAATTCAAACTTGTTGTTGTTTAGTTCAAATATGGTTTGGGGTTCAATTTAAACTTATTATGATTTAGTTCGGATATTGTTTGACTTAATTGGATTTTAATTTGAATATATTTTGATTTAGTTCAAGTATTATTTGACTTGATTGGAGTTTAATTTGAACTTCTTTGATTCTAGATTGACTTGATTTGAAATTGAATTGATCCAGGTTTGGACCAATCAATGCTTGACCTGATTAAAATTGAATCTGAACCCTAGGTCATCAGTTTTTTGACTGAAATGGATGACCGGTTGGGGTTCCGATCAACCAACCAAGAGAGCGTTATTCTAGATTTATCTAAATCGAATGATTGATTTAGGTATCAATCATTTGATAGAGGGCCCATATTTTTTTGAACCACCAAAATCACTTAAATGGCATAACTATGCCAATATGGGTTAATCAAGATCGGTCAACTAGTTGAGATAGTAGTCAACTGTAGAGAGCTTTTATGTCCATCAATATTAGTTTCAATCCATTTGTTTTTATCTATTTAGGTTTATTTGGTATTTTGTTCAAGTCAATTTGGTTTTATTTATATATTTTAACCAAATTGGCTTGAGTTCAATATGCTTAAATTATTTAATCGATTTTGGTTCGAGAGCCCTTAGACTGTCATAATGACTTTGGGGTGAGTCCACATGCTAACCTTGAATAGTGTTGACTTCCAAGTGAGTCCACAGACTGGCCTTTAGTATGAATTGGTGTTTGAACAAGCCTACTATGGGATTAAGATAGCGAAGATCCTAAGGAGTGACTCAAATTACAAATTAAAATTTATCTTAATTTAAAGTGTGCTATCAAGTATTGTGCGAACATGACTTTTAAAAGGCACATACCCCTATTATTAATTACCCTAATAATTATCAGAAACCTCTTAAAGCGGAAACCTAGCGAATAAAATAAAGACACAAAAAAGAAAAGAAGAAAGCATTTGATTAATTTCAAGAAATGATACGTGCCTTAAGTAAGGGTATGCTCTCACTTTACAACAAATGTCAATATAAAAATATGAAAGAAATAAAGAAAAGAGAAAAGAGAAAGAGTAGAGAAGAAGCTTAATGTGTACTGCTGCCCCGCTCCTCCTACATTGGACCATGTGACGTCCTACTTAAATCGTGGAAAGGAATGAGAGAAGTTTGAAGTGTTTTCAATGACTTTGAACGTTGGTGATAACTTTGTGATTTGAAATATTTCCATAACTGATAAGGTATAAGTGGTAATTTTATGATTTGAAGTATTTTCATTAACCAATAAGGCATTGGTAATAACTTTATTTGGGGTTGAATATTTTTATTAGCCAATAAACTGCTGGCAATAACTCTGTTAACCTTAAAGTGTTTCTGTAGCCAATAAGGTATATGCGATAACTTCATGATTTGAAGTATTTCTATTAGCCAATAAAACATTGACGATAACTTCATTTGGGGTTGGAGTGTTTCCATTAGCCAATAAAGAATTGGCAATAACCCCATTAATCTTAAAGTATTTTTGTAGTCAATAAGGTGTAGGTGATAACTTTGTGATTTGGGCAGTGTTACCAATAGCTTATAAGGTTATGTATAGCTTGAAGATATATCACCAACTATTTTTGGGATTGGCTAACTTAAAGAGCGCATTGTCAACTACTTATGGAGTTGACTAACTTGAAAGGGTGCATTGTCAATTGTTTGAAGAGTTGACTAGTTTGTAGGGTACGTCATCAACTGCTTATGGGGTTGACTAGCTTGAAGTGTGGGCAACGGCTTTGAGCACATTACTGGTTGACTTCACTAATTTGGTAGTATCATCGATGACTTAGGGAGTCAAGTATAACTTTGAAGCATGCCCAATAGCTTTGAACATATTGGTGATCAACTTCTTTAGATTGATAATATCACTAATGGCTTATAGGATTAGGTATGACTTTAAAGTGTGGCCGACAAGTTAGAGCATGCTGGCAATTAATATTCTTTGATTTGGTAATATCACCAATGACTTCTGGAGCTAACTAGCTTCGAAGTGTGGCCAACGAATTTGAGCGTATTGGCGATTAACTTCTTTAGTTTGATAGCATCATCAATGACTTATAAAGTTGGGTATAGCTTTAAAGTGTGGCAGACTGCTTGAAACATATTGGCAATTAACTTCTTTAATTTGATAGCATCACCAACTGTTTATGGAGTTGGATATAAATTTAAAATGTTATTAAATACTTTTGTAGTGCATCCAATGAGACTCAATTGACCTTATTTAGTTCTTATTCAAACTAATTTTAGTTGAGATCAAGGTAGTAATATCACCCTTTATGTATGGCCTTGGAGTATTGTGGAAGGTTCAGCACACCCAATAGGATTCGATTTCATCCTATTTAGTTTGAGTCTAAGTTAGATGTCATTTAGCTTGAGTTGAGTTCAACCCTATGTTAGACCTTTATTAAATTCAGGTCTGCTAGACTTTGACTCAAGTCCAAGTCAATTTAGTTTAACTTGGTTTCAATTCAAGCTTAGCCGGGCTTGATTCTAGTTTAACTTTGAGTTTGTCTTTTAGTTTGGACTTGATTTAACTCAATTAGGATTTGATTTGAGCATAGCTCAATCCAAAATGGATTTAATTTGAACTTAACTTGATTTTGAACTGACCCAATTTGAACCTGATTAGGGTTAAGTCTGAGTTTATTTAGATTAAGTTAACTCAATTTGATTTGGATTTTAGTCCATTTGTTTGGCTAATTTAAGTCAATTTGAGCTAACTTGGCCTTTGTGTCCATTTGTTGTGATTGAGTTAGTTCACATTAGTTAATTTAATTTGAGGGTCTTTAGCTGTTTATGATAATTTTAGATGGACCCACAGCCCAACTTTAAATGTGCAAACCCAAAGGTTGGTTTAGTTCACAAGCTTGAAAATTAGCTTAGTATAAGCCCGAAAGCTAACTGAGTATGAGTTTGAAGACTGGTTTAGACATGAGCCCGAAGGCTGGCTCAGGTGTAAGCTCGAAAGCTGGTTGAGTGTGAACTTGAAGGTTGGTTGAGCGCGAGCTGGAAGGCTAGCTAAGTGCGAGCTTGAAAACTACTGAGTGTGAGCTTGAAGGCTAGTTGAGTGCGAACTCGAAGGTTAGCTGAGTGCAAGCCTAAGGGCTAGCTGAGTGTGACCTCAAAAGCTGCTGAGTATGAGACCGAAGACTAGTTGAGTGTGAGTTCAAAAGTTAGCTTGCTACAAACCCAAAGGTTGGCTGAGTGTAAGCTCAAAAGCTAGCTGAGTGTGAATCTAAAAGCTGGCTGAGTGCAAATCCAAAGTCTGATTAAGCGTGACCCCAAAGATTGAATAAATGTGAGTCCAAGGCTAATTTTATGTGAGCCTGAAGGTTAGCTTGGATGCAAGTCTGAAAGCTGGTTGAGTGCGAGACAGAAAGCTAACTTGAGTACAAACCCGAAAGCTACCTAAGTGCGAGTCCGAACGTTGGTTGAGTGCGAGTTCGAAGACTAGTTGAGTGTGAGCCCGAAGACTAGCTGAGTGTAAGCCTGAAAGTTAGTTGGAATACTAGTCTAAAGATTAACTGAATGCGAGTTTGAAGGTTGACTGAATGCTATCCCGAAGGTTAGTTTAGATGTGAGCCCGAAAGTTAACTTGTGATGATGGGAATCCATGATTTTCGAGGGACTACGGATAGCAGTAGTAGAATTATGGGTTCACCATCTTCATCGTCATCTTCATTACCAAGGATCATGGGTGGGTACAGTATTATCGAGAGTATCGTCATGCCAATAATCACGTATAACCATGATATCGAGAGCTCCTATTTTATTATTTTTACCAAATTTTCTTTTTACATAGTAATAAAATTTTATTTTTTTTATATTTTTCTGCTTTAAATCCGAAACTCCATTCCTCTGTTTTCAATGGATTTTTCGCTCTTTTTTGCTGCACAAGATTTTATTATATATGTGTGTGTGTGTGTGTGTGTTTGTGTGTGTGTGTATATATGTATGCATTTTTGGCTTCTTCTTCGAGTTTCAAATGAAGCACGCCAATGACTACCTTTTTGCAAAGCTTCATTAGGCCAAAGTGGATCCCACAGCCCACCGGCTGGATCTAGCCAGAAGATGGCTGGATCCGGCCAGTTCTCTTCTCTGGTGAGGTAGGGGCAGCCTTGTCCCTGCCTCTCGGCCGGATCCAACCTGTAGCGGCTTTGATCAAGCGTGAGGCGGCTACAACGGAGTGGGGAGGACGCTAGGCAGCAGCGTTGGCTGCCTGATAGTGTCTTGGTGAGGAGACCAAGCGTGAGGAGGTAGGGGCAACGCGTGGAAAGGCCGAACATCGGCGGAGCTTGACGCGAAAGCAGGCAGGGTGGCCTTGCGAGCACAAGCCGGCGGAGGAGGAGGCCATGTGGGAGAGTTAGCCGGTGGGGAGGCGCAGACGAAGAGTCGCATTCCAGGTGTGGCTCCTGCAGTCGTCCTGGTCAACGGTGATGCGTTAGGAGGTCCGGGGGTCGCCGTCGATGGAGACGATGGTGTAGACCTCCATCTTGGAGAAGAGGTTGACGTCCTCGAGGTCCTTGGTGGGAGAATCATGGAGGATGTGGCGGAGATTTGGGCCCGCACAGGTTGGGGCAGCGAGGAGTCAATGACCAATTGCGATGGGCCTATAGCGTCGAAAGGGAGGAGAGCAGGGAAACACAAAAAAGAACTAAATACAAGATGAGATCTGACGACCATTTTTTTTATTAGCCCGAATTCTCCTCTGGCTTGAATGCTTCCAATATTATTCTCTTTTCTTATTTTTTCAATTTTTTTAATCTCTATTCTCTGGTTTACCAGTTCCACGAGTCTTTATGGGACTTGAAGTGGTAGAATTAGACCAAAAATAATTTTTTTGTTTAAATTTTAAATAATGGATATAGATGTAAATAAATATAGATCTAATTATTTGGAATTTGGATGAATTTGTAAAAAGATATGAATAAACCTATTTGTTGTGGACGGTAAAATTTGAAAGTTTGTATTTATCTCAAGTACTAAAATTTTAGAAAGGCTATTGATAATTTTTTTCAAAAATTTGGACTAAATTATAATTTTAAAAACTTCAGTGGTCTTTTCTGTAAAAAGACTTGTTTATAAAGTTTTGAAACTTTCAAGATCCGTCTTGTTTATAATTTTATAAATTTGGACTAATTCATAAACAAAAATTTTGAGGAACTTATTTATAAAAAATTAAAATTCTAGCGACTTATTTATAAATAAAAATTTTGAAGGGACTATTTATAAATAGAGAGTTTTGGATGGTTTATTCACAAACCTTGGATTTCATAAGGACCAAATCATAATTATCGATCATTTGAGAGATTTATTTATAAATTCTAAATTTCATGGGACTAATTGGTAATTTTAGGATTTGATTAGACTTTTCTACAAAAATTTGTATTTCAAGGACCTATTTGTAAAAAAAATCTGACTAAAAACCTATTTATGAAAAATTATTCAATATAGGAACCTATTTGCAAAATTCTTGTATTTTATTATTTTGGCCCAAGTTTTAGATGAATTTTAGATCTAATTCTGATACAAAAATCTAGCTCACTTAACTCATTTGGATTAGACCTAATTAGAGCTCAAATTTCTCAATGGTTTGAGCTCAATTTTTTTTATCAAACTCACACTCGATTTAAGTTTGATTGATACCTATATTTGAATTATAATTTAGTGGCATATAAGTTTTATTTTTAATCATATTTTAATTAATTTTAATTGTGTCAAAAATCACCTCGAATACCCACAAATTGGTCTTTAGTCAGAATAGATTTTGAGCAAGCCCACAGGCTTACCCTAGTCTGAATGGCTTTTGGGTGATTCCGCGGGCTAACCCTAGGTCAAGAGTTGAGAGCATGTTCAATAGATGAGAATCTTTTTCTATCTTTTTTCATCCTCCCTCTTTTTTTCCTCTTTATTTTTCTTTTTGATGTGGGTTGCTTCCTTTTTTTATTTCTTTCATGTTTCTTCCTTCTTACTTCTTCTTTATCTTTTCATTCTTTCTTCTTTAGAGACCTCCAGGGAAGACCTTAAGATTTGAGCTTCTCAAGTTGGTGGGTATGATGTCGTCATGGCAAAGATAGAGCTGCGGGTGGCAGCGGTGATGGTGAAGATTCTGCTGGTGCACAAAAAGAGATGGGGCTATGGGTGACCATGATGGTGATAGAGTAAGGGAGTACCAAGGACCTCATAGGAGACAAAGGAAGATGGAATAGAATTGGAAAAAAGACAGAGAAGGTAGGTGCCTTACATCTATTTTCTTGATGATGCTCTCTTAATCTCCTTCTTAATGATGAGATCTCCTTTTTTTTTTTATTTATACTAAATTTTATGGTTTTTCTTGTGCTTTTTTTCACCCTAATTTTCTATCTCTTTTGTGCTCATCTTTGCATGCTTTTATAGGGTTGAGAGGATCTTCAAATCAAATAATTAATTGATTCAAATTTGATATTTGATGAGACTAAATCTCATATTTAGATCTTTAATTAATATATTTCAAGATTGCGATCCCCTAACTAAAAATTTTGTGATTGCGGATGAGATTGGAGAGTGATCTATTTCCGAACAAAGTACTAATTTTCATGGGGAGAGGAGTGGATGCGAATAATAGTGAGTATTTGATCTTACATCATTGCATTCGCAACTGTTTGACAAGTGGGGCTCTTACTTCTTTTCTCATTGTATTGCAATGGCTTCTTTTCTCCTTTTTAGTTATTTGTTTCTCTTTTCTTTTGAAAGTATTATTGAGTCTTTTATGATTGAAAGAATGCAAAATGAGAAGGAAGACAGTTTGGCTTTACCGTGCTTGCTTCCTGTCTTGGGAATTGATGCTCAGGTGGCCATTGCGTATCAACCTCCAGGGCATAGAAATGAGTGAGATTTGATAATTATCACCTATTTTTTCCAAAGAACGGATGTCATGTATTGATGGGACCAAAAAGTCCTTTAGGCTAGAGCCAATTGCGCACTTTAGACAACAAGAGTCTTCAGAAGCCCTGGGATTTTGTATCTTGAATGACCATTCATCTATTTGGGGATCGTTACCGCTTGCTAGAGTAGTACTAATTTTGTCAAATTATTCAGAGCGGGTTGATGATATGTTATCTCAATTTTTGGCTTAACTTGTGGGTCTCAACATTTTAAGAGGAGTCATAACATCCAAGGGACAGTATGCACAAGACTTGAGAATTTTGTGCAATATGATTGAGATGTGGAATCATGATATAAACACCTTTCGCACTTTGTAAGGTAAAGTTGGTATTTTTTTTATAGGGCATAAGGTAGCTAGTTAGAATTCCTATCCTCGAGAGTTTCTATAATGGATATATCCCTTCTAACTACCATATGAGCCTTGACTTTAGTTACACTCTGCATGTTCAAAATTTTTGATTGGATGGTGACACACTTTCTAAATAATCAGAAATGGGTGTATTTTGACCATTGGATTAAACTTTTCTATGAAAGAACTCTGACAAGTGAGCCAACTAGATTCGACCGGATTATACATGACACGAGCGACATTCTCTCAGAATTCAGCCCCAAAAATTATTTTGCTACTTTCATTTATTTATGGATTTGCCACTTTATTATACCACACCGTGGGCACCATATTCATTTGAAGACATTTGCGATGGCACGTAGGATGGCACATAGATAAAAAATTTCTCTAGCTCCTGTAGTGCTGACTCAATATATGTGGGTCTCAAAGCAATGGTGGATAGTCCTACAAGGCCAGACGATTCTTTGACTTAGTTCCCCATCCATCTTCTTTATGTTTGTATTTGTCCACTTTAGAGGACATATACTAAGTTGGAATCAAGAAGCTATGTTAGTCATGTTTAATCCTTGTTCCTAAAATAATTCGGATCATGAACACAGTTGCTTCCCTATATTATTCTAGAGAGGCTAGGATGCATGTGCAAGATCCCCAGGATTTGAGTGGCGAAGTTATCCTTATATTCTTTATGATTCTAACATGCTAGTAAATGTGGCTTGGATTCCATGACCTCTAGAAGCTTATGAGTACAATATCTTTTTGAGACATGGGGTACTTTCACTTCATTCAAGGGAATGCTTGGCTACATTATCTTATAATCTACATCGATTCTACCTGTAATTCAGGTAGGACCAAGACTTTTCTGAAAATGTTCCCGCTCTTTCACCATTGTCATGTCTAAGCCAGTTAGCGGGCTATTAGTTATACCTTATTCATCTTTAAGATAATCCAAAGTACTATATTCTTGATGTTGAGTGGGAGCCTAAGGTTTTTTTACGATATGTCACAACATGGTTTAATAGTATCAGAGGACATTTCTGTATTGATCTAGAATTCTTATTTAGAAATAAACTAGACTCATGTAGTAGGGAAAAGAAAGTGATTAGTAGAAAAGGGTTGAACCAATAGAGGACCCAAGAGACGCAGAAAGCTCTGGCTCATAAATTTGCTCACCCTAAACTAGGTAGAGAGAGGATCATTCCTCTTTATAGTATTGATGATAGTCATTTTTTAAGCAATGTAGGTCTTAGATTGAGTCTAAGGTGAGAGGCTCTTTGATCTATAGGATCAGGGTCGGCACTACTACCTATACTATCTCGAGATCTGATTTCTTTAATCCCTACGTGTACCTACTACCCAATTGACATAGATATAGGCCTAGAAGAGATCCTCCCTTCACCAATACTAGTTTTCCAGTCTTTTGATATGGATTTGAGTAGAGGGGTCAGACCGGTCTCACCGTTGCCTACATCAACTAGCCATTCATCATATATGGACATTGATAATTCTTTTGCCCTATGTTTGTTTTCTTTTTCCTTCCTCTTTTTTTGCTGAATACCTTGTCTCCTTTTAGGTGAATTGGATGAGGATTTTGGGCATCCACTTGTTGATATTTTAGATTTAGATGGTGAGGGATATTTGGTCTTTGCTAGGCTTTGCATTGTATATATACTAACTTTTAAGCTTCTGTTGCAGACTTGGTTACTGGGTCACACTTCAGTCAAGAGATGCTTGCATTCATAGGTATTTGTCCACTTTTACTGTCATCAGGTGATGATTCAATACCTTCCCTTCTCATCCTGAGAATTTTATTCACAGTCTCTTTTGCTAATATAATTACTTACTTGCTTAGATGATAATTGAAAAGCATAAGCAGGTGACTACTGACTTGCCATGGCTATCGTGAGACACCACTAATCTTTATGTATCTTAGGATTATTATTATTCTCTCTATCTAGAATCTCCTTTTGCCCTTATTTGAGCCAGATTTTATTTGTAATTTTGTATCCCTTATGCCCCAATTCCAAAGTGTCCCTCGGTGTAGGGGAAATAAATTTGCCCTCCTTTTTAGATAAAAGTGAGTTAGTTTGTCACTTTGAATGATGTTAATTTGAATTGCTAGTGAAAATAAACTTAAATTTACTACATGAGAGTGAATTTAGTTTTCTATGTGGAGTGGACTTGAGTTGGCATGTAGAAGTGGACTTAATTTTTCACATGAAGGTGGACTTAATTTTGCCATGCAAAAGTGAGATTGATTTGTCATGCAGATGCAAACTCTGTCGTCACACAAAATGGATGAGATTTTATATCTATATTTTATCTCAAAAAATATAAAGTGCATATTTGACCGAACATTCTTTTGAGAAACCCAAACGTTCCATCATAGAAAAGATAGACACTTTTATTTTGTTGTTATTACCCCAAAGGCTCATGAATAATAACTCTTCAAGAATTGGGATTGATTGGTGGTATAATTCTTTCTCCTTTGTCATCAAATATCCTTTCAATTATATAAGGGTCTTCCTAATTAAGCTTCAATTTTTCTTTCTTGCTTTGATTTGGGATTATAGGACTTCTTAACACCAAGGTCATTTCTCCCTTCTAGAAAGATCTGAGTTGGTCCATCTTGTTGTAAGCTTTGAACATTTGTGCTCAATAAATCTCCAAGTTTTATTCTGTGAGTCTTGTTTCATCTAAGGAGTCTATCTCATCAAGGCAAAGACAAATATTGTCTTCTTTGGTAATTTTTTCTTACAAAAAAATCCTTAAAGAGAAAATTTATACCTTCAATGGCAAGACTACCTCAGTTCCAAACACCAATGCATATGATATTAATTGAGTAGGGGTTCGATATATGGTGCGATAAGCCTACAATGCCTCAGAAAATTTATAGTGCCAATCTCCTTTGTTTCTAGCAATGACTATCTTCAATATTTTGGAGAGATTCTTGTTGAATGCCTTAGAAAGACTATTTGTCCTTGCATTGTAGATAGATATATATTTTCATTCTATCTTGTGATGATGTGCATCAACCTACTTTGAAGCTTCTAAAAGATGGCTCCTTGTCTGAAATGATTCTTTGAGAAATGCCAAATCAGTACATGATGTTTTTTTTTTTATAGAAACAGATGATAGTGTCCTCTTTTACTTCTTTTAGTGGGATCACTTTTACCTATCAAGAAAAATAATTGATCACTAGTAATATGAAGTGATGACCTTTGAAAAAAGATGGCTCAATTAGACTGATTATATCCATGCCCCATGCCTCAAATGGCCATGAGGATACCGTTGAATGTAAAGGATTTAGATATTGATGAATGAAGTCACCGTGAATTTAGCATAGATGATATTTTCTTGCATACTTAATGCAATCTCTTACCATCATAGCCCAACAATAGCCCATACATTAATTATTATTATTATTTTTGGGCTTGATTGATGGGCTTTACAAATTCCAGAGTGTACTTCATACATGATTTCTCTTGTTTCTTTGTCAGAAAGACATCGAAGAAGTAGTTGATCAAAAAACCTCATATAAAGAGTGTCATTAATAAGTAGAAAGTGCACACCCCTCTTCTTGAGTTGCATCTTCACTGATTTATTTTTTTAGAGTTCTCTATTTTTGAGGTAGTCACTAAATGATATCCTCCAATTTGTGACTTCCTCTATCATTTTGGATTCAATTTTCTCGTGATTGATGCTAAAATTAAACTCATCATCTATCTGCTATGAACGATGATTAGGATTTTTTTTTTTTTTTTTTGGTCAAGATCAACTAATATCTTGGCTAACTTGGCTAAGAAATCAGATTTCACATTAATGGACTAAGAAACTTTAACTATTTCAACATGTAGAATTTGCTCCATGAGTTCTTAACCCTTTTCATGGTATTTTAATAGCTCAAATTTATGGATTTTATATTCACCTCTCACCTGATTGATGACTAATTGTGAGTCACCAAAAATATATAAATGTAATATCTCTATGTTGAGGGCCATTTCTTGTCCTGCAATTAAGATCTTGTATTCAGTCTCATTGTTTGTGCATAATTTTGAGAAGGAGTAAGAATATTGTAAAATACCCTCATTTGGAGTGACAAATATGAGTCCAATGCCTACTTTGGTTTACAAAAACTTTGATCTGATCCCTGCCCTAATGGATGATGCCCCATCAAAGTATAGCTTCTAGTAGGGTTCCTCTTCTTCAACTAGAAGAATTTTTCGTTAGGAAGTTTGCAACTTAATGGAAAGTCATCTGGCACTAGATGAGCTATAAAAAAAATCAGCAATGGTTTGTCCTTTAATTACCTTTTGAGAAGTGAACTTGAAGTCATACTCCATGAGGATTAAGGCCTATTTTATGAGCCTTTCAGTGAGTACAGGCTTATTCATCAAGTATTTTATGGGGTCAGGCTTTGATATGAAAATAATCTAACAAGAAAATAAGTAATGTCTAAGCTTCTTGATTATAAATATGAGCACTATATAATGCTTCTCGATGGAAGAATAGTTATTGTCTAACCCCACTAATATTCCACTTAGATAATAGAGTGTGTTCTTTTTTACCTTCTTTATTATTTTGGGTAAGAAATACCCTTAGTGATCCTTTCATTGTGGCCATATAGAGCATTAGGGGTCTACCAAACATAGATATTGCCAAGACTAGTGGCTGAAAGAGATATTATTTTATCTCTTCAAAGGCTTGTTGACATTCTTGATCCTAAATGAATAGAGTATCCTTCTTCAACAATTTAGAGAAGGGCTTATATTTTCTGAAGAGGTTCAAAATGAATTTCCTTATAAATGTGAGTTGGCCTTACAATGACCTCAACTACTTCAAGTTGTTAGGCAGTGGCATATCCAAAATGGCTTTGATCTTAGATGGATCGATTTCAATCCCTTAGTGTTTGACGATGAAGCCAAGGAATTTCCAGATGGTACCCCAAAGACACATTTCATGGGATTCATCTTTAGCTTATATGTTCTAAGTTGATCTCACTCTTATGTCTTGGATGTTCCTATCTTTGGACTTGATTTTGACTATCAAGTCATCCACATAGCATTCCATCAGCTAGTGTATCAGGTAATCGAAACTTGGGTCATGTACCTCCAATAAGTGATGTCTAAATTCTTAAACTCGAAGGCCATCATCTTGTAGTAATAAATGCCAACTAGAGTTCAGAAGGCTATAAACTTTTATCATCAAGATCCATCTTGATTTAGTTATACCCTGAGAAGCGATCCATAAAGGAGAACATTTCAAAATCAGTGGTATTATCAATCATGATTTTCATTATTGGTAAAAGAAAGTCATGTTTCAAACATGTTTTGTTCAAGTCTCTATAGTCTACACAAATATAAATTTAGTCATTCTTCTTCTTAACTGGCACAATGCTTGTAACCTAATATGGGTATTTTTCTTTTTTGATGAAGCCGACTTTAATTAGTTTCTTTATTTCTCCTATCACCTTTTATTCTAGGTCGAGTTTCATCTTCCTAGGTTATTGTTTGACAGGTGAAAGCTTGGGATCGATAGCCAACTTGTGGACTGCAACCACAAGATCTAGTCGAAGCATCTCCCTATAGCTCCATAAGAAGCAATCAATGTATTCTTTAAGCATTGCCTAGAGTTTGGCTTTTTTTTTTTTTTTGAGAGTTGTGTTCTAATAAATTTTGGCTAAGGTCCTCCTTTGAATTGAGGTTGATTTTTGTTAGTTCATTGATTGTGACTTATCCCCCATCTTCAAGTTTTAGTGGAGGTTCTTTTGGTTTGAGGATCATTTCTTCACCAAGAGGTTCATCATGTTGAACAAGACTTGGCAAAGGCCCCTCTCCTAGTTTCAAGGGCATTTTAGTTGCATCATGCCTCCTTTCTCCAAGTTTTGACAAGACTTTACTAAGGACTTCAGCTCCTTGTGGTGTTTGGAGAACCATGGCTAGTTTGATACATACAGTTTATGTGTCAAGAGGAATTAAGGATGTTTGATCAGCTTTATTATCGGACAAAAGTCTAATGGTGACCATAAAATATATATGGATACTAGGAGGGACGTAGCCCAGTCCTTTAGAATTGTTATGTTCTCTTCTAGGAATATAAGCATGCTCTTGAGATGGATCCCATAAGTTCTTTAAAAAAATAGCTTTCTTTGTTTTATTTCTTGAAGTTCATAGGCAGAAAAGCTAGTTCAAAAAATATTTAAGTATGACCACTGGCTAATAGCCACCATCATCTTTTGGCTCCTCAGTTTTTAGAATTTCGTACATGCTTGGGACATAGGGGATTGCTTTATAAAATAATATCTCCTTTTTCTCACTTATGTCATGGGGGAATGTAAAAGATTATTAACTTCTTTAAAACATTAATTCTTAGCTCATCTAATGGCTTAAGAAAGCCTTTTGGAAACTTCATAACAAGGATTACTTAACTGATGGAAGTTGACCCTTTATCAGTATGGAATCTTTGATAATATTTTGTATCATCGTAACGTACCTCATAAACATCAAAAAGATGTACATTTTCATCAATTCAATGTTCTTTACCATCCTTGAAGTATTTGAAGCATTGATGTAGGGTTGATGGCACTATTTTGTTTTCATATAACCATGGCCTCCCTAAAAGTGCATTGCATGGCGCGTTAGTGTTGATCACATAAAACTTAATGTCAATCATTAGTTTACCTACCTTTAGAGGTATGGTTAGACCCCCATAGCTCTTTGGCTATTCTGATTAAACTTTTAGATAGTTATAATTTTACATGACAGGTGGCATACATCTAAAGTTAAAGCTTTTAGAGTATGAAGAATCATCAAATTGACAAATGAGCCTGGGTCAATAAGGATATAATTGATTTTGATTCCATCACTGTGCTCTATAATATATAATAGATTGTTATGGTCAGTTGTTTTTGGTAGTAGATCGTCATTTTTGAAGGAGATGGTAGGAGTCCGACAAGCATAGAATGACTCCTTCATCTTTTCTTCAATGAAGTATACTTGATAGTTAGTTAGATTTTGTAAGATATACACTAGTATATTCCTAAGTTTTTCTGACATTATTAGGACATCAAACACACTTAGCATGGTAAGGATCTTCTTGAGATGAACTACTATATTGTATTCCACTTTCTTCATGCAGGTTTAGCTTGTGAAGGCTCAATATCCTCATTTGTCTGAATTTCCTTTTCTTTGTCCTTAGAGATATTTTTGTTTATAGGCATTGGAGCATGTCTTGGGAATAGCATTTTACCACCTTTGAGTTGTACTTGGTTTGCATTCTTCAATTGAATTCTAGCATCATGAGACCAACAAGGTTTTTATTCAAAGCCACTACTAAGACTGATCATATGGTAGGAGATAGCGGATCCTTACCCCCAGTTGGTAGTTTTCTAAATATATTTGGAGGATGTAACTGGCCAACAGTCATCCGATTCAATATCAAAATTAGGCGCATGGATTTTTCTCATGGAGAGATCTTTAGAGACTCTTTGGATGAACCCTTCTATTTCATTAGTTAGAATGTCCCTCTTTAGAACTTTATATTTAGGGCATTTCTTTCATGGATGTTTGGATTGGCTTGACACATGAGCTGAATAAATTCTAGCATTTGCTTATTTAATCCTTTTCCAAAATGTTTGTTTTTTCTTTTGGCTCTTACTGCTGTTGGGCCAGCCCTCTTCATAACTTTATATTTAGGGCATTTCTTTCATGGATATTTTGGATTGACTCGATGTAAGAGCTGAATGAATTTCAGCATTAGCTTGTTTAATCCTTTCCCAAAATGTTTACTTCTTCTTTTGGTACTTACTGGTGTAGGGCCTCCCAAAGTGATTATAAAGTTGTTCTGACTCAAATATGGAGTCATATTCATCATCCATTTTCTATATTTGTAATTCCTCTAAAGTCGATAGAGAACACCCTTCCATAAGCTCTAGGATTGGGACTTCACCAATCCTAATAGGTTGATCATTTACCACTAGGTTGCTTGATGGTGATTGGGATGACTGCTCATCAGTGTCTACCCCTAATGTGTGAGTCACCATGCAACAAGAGATAATGGGCTCAGATGATTGTCCTTGAGAATGTTTATCTTCCTTGACCCATTTTCGGGGTAGATGGTGAGGATGATCATCTTGGTCTCGAGGAGCATTGATAGGTGATTCCTTGCGACTCATGTAAAGTCTTTTGTGTGCCCTTACCTTTTTAGCTATCATATTTTTTATCTTCTCAATTTCTTTGTAAATGATAGTACTCACACTTGACATGCTCTCCATATGGGCAACCATAGTTTGTATGCTTTCATTCAATATTTGTGTTTATCCCCTGACATATTTCATGTTAGCTATAGCTAGATCTTTTACAGTGGCTAACTATCATTAATTATGCCATAATTATATTCACAGGCGAACCATTCTCTAACGTATTCATTCTTGATGACAGCCCATTGGGAGGCCCATGGGAATCTTCATTTCAGCAATGATACACTTGACAAATTTATTTGCTTCTTCCCACCTTGTGCTCTGGACTTTGTCTTCATCAAAATTATGACATGCTCCTAGTGATTGGCTCAACTGTGACCTCCAATAGTAATAAGGTTAGTACACATTGTCACTGGAAGTTCCTCTTTCCCATTCTCAGTGTCAAAACCTTCAAGCAAAGCTCTGAGTTCATCAGGAAGGAACTCCTCGAGAGTTACTTAACTTCTTTCTTCTTGGACATATTCTTCTATGACATTGATATATGTTTGGATGGTTGATTTCTTAATCGTGTACTCCTCTAGTTGAACCAATTTCTTCTTCTTATTTTTGTTCTTTTTCTTTTTGAAGTTTTGAATAGGCAGGCGAGTTTATTCTGATGAAGCTTTTCTTATCACCATCCTAAGCTTTTTAGGGTTTTTGGCTATCTTCTTTATTGGTTTCTTTAGCCTTTTAGAGATATACATATCCCATAGGTACTCTTTTTCTAGTGTGCATTATGATTCTTCTCTAAAAAGAAGTCTAGCAAGTGATTTATGTGTCTTGAATACGATAATATGATTGATGTATTCAGTGGGTGTTTCAAATAATGCTAACTTCGAGAGAGTCAGCTTGCCCTCTCGGTGTTGTCTTTCAATTCAATCTTTGAACACATAATAGTCTTTAATAGTATGTACTAAAATCTTGTGGTAAGGACAATAATTTGGATGATCTTTTTTTTTGGTCTTATTCGGCCTTTTGTATTTTGGCAATTGGATGACTAATTTCAGAGCATCCTAGAAGATTTTACCTAACTCTCTCTTTTGAACGAGTATTTTTTTTCTTAAGTTTCCATTGGAAATCACAAGATGGTTCTACTTCCCCATCTCCTCTGAGAGTTGGTAGTTTTTGGGGATTACCTTTAATCATAGTGGGGTTTGTAGGTTTCTTTTGCTCATTTGTTATAAATGCTACTCTCACACTTTTAGAAGGCTCCCAGTACTTTGTCTTATCTTTTTCTAGTTTAAAATTTTGTGAACTAGTTAAGGTTGGTGGACCAATCTTCTTTAACTTCTTGACCTATATAATGAGGTCTTGAAAAGTATGGATAGAAGAAGAGCTTAGGTAGGGTGCCACCCAATTTTACCTTATATTGCCAAAGACTAGATTTATAGCCTCAAATTATCTCATGGATTGTTCACACTTAATATTGAGATTTCTTCACCCTGTGATATAATCCAACATTGATTCATTGTCATATTTTGGTGTTGAGATGAGGTCTGTAATTGTCACCTTGTTGCTGACTCTCCCAAACTTGATTTGAATAACCTCTTTAGTTTGTGACCAAGTTTGGATGGATTCGGTTGTAGACTAGCATACCACTAAAATGCTACTCTAGTTAAGCTCACTAAAAATTGGCATAGTAACAATCCCCACATATAGCGACAAAATGAGGTATATATTACTCAGGGTTACTAAGGTCATTAAATTGCTTGAAGCTAAGCACTGTATAGTCCTTGGGATATGGCACTTGATCGTGATGACTAGGGTATAGTTTGTCTACATCATTTATCACACCCGTGTCACTTTCTTATCTTAGTTGCGTAGCTACCATTTGTTATACTTGCTATTGTATGTATGCTAATGTGATATCGAAATTGGCAGCATAGAATGGCGGAGACTCTAGAAAGCGATCTCAATACACAAATCAAAGTGTATTTAATTTGAGTATATTATCAGATATCATGAAAATATTGACTTTCAATAAGTGTAAGTCTCTATTCTTAATTACTCCGACAATTATCGGGAATCTCCTCAAGTAAGAAACCTAGCTAATAAAATAGAGATACAAAAAAGAAGAAGATGGCATTATTTGATTTATTTTGAGATAGGGTACATGGCTTAAACAAGGGTATACCCTCACTTTATAATAAATTTCAGCATAGAAAAAAAGAAAAAAAAAAAAGGAGGAGCAAGAATGAAGCTCTGATGTGTGTTATGCCCCACTCTTGTGTGTTACACCATGTGACGTCTAAATCTGATGGGTCTCGACTTGATCATCAGCAGATGTTGATGGCATTGTCCAGTGGGACATGGGGAGAGATGAGGGAGGCCACGAGTGGCTGCGGTATTGACGGGTGAAGGGGGTGTTCATAGCATGGTTTGGGAATCCAATCCTCCTTGGTTTGGTCCTCTAAACTCGGACTACTGAGTATTTACGATCAAGATGAATAATGGCTGGAGGAGAGAGAGGTTATGAGCAGCCACGAGCCAAGAAGAAGAGGAGGGGGTCGACAATAGTAGGGGGGCGAGAAGAAGGAGACCTCATAGGGGATGAAGAAAAGAAAGAGTAACAAAAGGAAGAGATAAGGAAAGGATTAGAGCCTTACATCTTTTTCAATTCCTTGATGATGTCTTTGTATTCTCCTCCTTGAGAACAAGATCCCCTTCAGAATTTATCCTTTAGTTCATGTAAAATTTTCCCAAGATTCCCCCACTAATCACCACACCCCCCCTCCTGTCCCTCCTCCCCTCTTTTTCAATTGATGTTCTATAGCCCTTCTTTTATAGGATAGAGAGAATCTCCAATTTTAGTTATTGATTGATTTGATTTCAAGATTTGAGAGATTTCTTTTGCCATAATTTTCAAATTCGGATCTTTGACTAATAGATTGTGAGATTGCAATCTATAACTAAAAATCCTTTTAATTGGTGATAAATTTGGAGAAAGATTGGTTTCCAAATTTATAGAAAATGAGCTAAATTAGTTAACCAGTTGGGAACTAGTCAACTGATTGCGAATGGTGTCATACTTGGCTAAATAGAACTGGTCAACCAATATGTCTTAGTTTAGCATTTTGGGCCCGAATATTTAGCCCTTTCTTATTTTAAATTAGGCCCCCACTCATCCCAGATTAGACTCAAAGTCCAACTCTAATTCTTGTTACACTCAAAATTAGAGTTGGATTGCATCCACTAAGGAGTTTTCTCGGTGAGAGGAGTGGATACAAATACTTGACTTCTTTTCACTGCTTCCACGAATGTTTGACAAGTGAGGTTTCTTACTTCTCTTCTTGTCATCTTGTGATTGTTTCTCTTCTCTTCTTTCACTTATTTGTCTTTCTTTTCCTTTGAAGGCATTATGGAACCTTTTGTGTTTGAGAGAATTCAAAATGAGAATGAAGATAGTTTGCCTTTACAATACTTTCTTCTTGTCTTGGGGACTGATGCCAAAGTAGTCATTGCATATGAACCTCGAGAGAATCAGAAATACATGCTATTTGACAATTATCACTCCTTTGCTCATGTTTTGAAATAAGGGGCATCATGTGTTGATGGGGCAAGAGAATCCTTCATGTTGGAACCCATTGGGAACTTTAAGGAATGAGAGTCTTCAAAGACTCTAGAGTTCCACATCTTGAATAGCTATTCACTTGCTTGGGTACTATCCTTTCTGCTTGCTAGTGTAATTTCAATTTTACTAAATTTCTCAAAGTAGATAATGTGATATCTCAATTTTTCACCCAACCGTAGGCCTTAGCATCTTAGGAGGAGTCATAATATCCAAGGGACAGTATGCAAGAAACCCAAAAATTTTGTGGAGCGTGATTGAGAAGTGGAATCATGCTATAAACACTTTTACACTCCATATGGTAAGGTCGGTATCTCTCTATGGGACATAAGATAGTCGAAATTCCAACCCTTGGGTGCTTTCATGGTGAATATATCCCTACTAACTACCACATAAGCTTAGATTTCAGTTATATTTTACATGATCTCCTTAGGATTTATGATTGAATGGTGGCATACTTTCTAAATAATGAGAAGCAGATGTACTTTAACTTTTGGGTTGAACTCTTCTATGAGAGAAGTTTGAAGAGTGAGCTAATTAGATTTGACTAGATTATGTATGATACATTTGCCTAGAGATATTAGCGATGGCCTGTAAGATGGAGTATAAACAAAAGGTAGCTCTAGCTCTTACAGTGCTAGGCTTGATATATGCAGGTCTTAGAGCGATAGTGGATAGCCCTATAGGACTAGGTAATTCTTTGACTTGGTTCCCCATACATTTTTTGTACCTGAATATATGCCCACTTTTGTAGGACATATAATGAGTTGGAGCCTAGTGGTGAAATCAAGAGACTATATCATTCATGCTCAATTCTTGTTCCCAAGATGGTCTAGATCATAAATACAGTTGCTTTCACTTACTCTCCTAGAGAAGCCAAGATGCATGTTGGGGTCCCCAAAATTTCAAGTGACGAGCTTTTCCTTACACTCTTTCAGATTCTAAGATGTTAGCCAATGTGGCTTGTCTTCTGTTATCTTTAGAAGCCTATGATTATATCATCTCTTTGCGGCACTAAGTACTTCCACTTCCCTCAGGGAGCATACAGCTCTAGAGTCCTACAATCCACACTGGTTATGCCAATAGTTCGAGTATGATCAGGGTTTTGTCAAGAATGTTCTTACTCCTTTGCCACCATCATGTCCTGGCCAATTAGCAGGCTATTAGCTACATCTTACTCACATCCGAGATGATTTAAAGTATTATATTCCTAACATAAGCAAAAAGCCAAGGTTCTTTGTTCATATGCTAAAGTATGGTTCCATAGCATGAGAAGATATTTTGCATTGATCGAAAATTTCTATTCAAAAATGAGCTTGGTTCATGCAATAAGGAAAAGCAAGCGATGAGCAGTAGAGACTCAAAATGACAAAGGACTCAAGGGATGCAGAAGCCTCTAGTTTGTAAATTTGCTCATCCTAGACCAGATAGAGAGAGGTCTATTCCTCCTTGCAAGATTAATAATGGCCATTTTCGTGGTAATGCAAGTCTCAGATTGATTTTAAGGCAAGAGGTACCATGACTTGTACGTGACCCTTATACTCCTAAGGCTCTAGAGTGTCTGGCAATATATGCAGGTCCATTTATAGGTAAGAGTGGGGGGGCAGGATCGATGTTACCACATACACCATCTTGATACTCGATCTCTTTATTTCCCACTATTGATATGATCTTCAATGACACTAATGTGTCAGTCTTCTAACATGGATTTAAGTAAGGCAGTCTGATTGGGATCATTGTCAGGTGGTCTTCCATTAAATGTAGGTGCCCAAGGGCGAGTAGAGTTCATAGGTGTTGATCTTTTCCTTCATCCCATATTTACTTTTATTTTCTCTCCTCTTTTCTGGCTAAAATCATGTTTTCTTTTGGATGAACAAGATGAGAATTTTAGAGGCCCTCCCAATGATATCTCAAACACAAATAGAAAGGGATGTCTAAATTTTGCCAAGTTTTGCATTGTATATTGATTTAAGAATTTGCTGAAAATATGGTTCTTGAATCATTCTTCAGTCAAAGAATGCTTGTGTTCCACCGTTGCTTGTGTGCATGGGTATTCATCCACCATTACTAGCATTAGGTAATGATCTGTCGTCTTCTTTTATTTGAGAATTTTCTATTTCTTAATATATCACTTGTTTCCTTAGGTGATGATGAAGAAGTGTGAGCGAGTGACCGCTAAGTTGTTATGGTTCTCTAGAGGTATTATCAAGCTTTATGTATCTTGGGATTATTCTTACCCTCTCTATCTAGTATCCCGTCTTGTTTCTATCCATTTTACTTAGAAAAATTATTATTACATTATGAATTTGCTTTGCATCAAATTGTGCTTGCAATCTTGTGTCTCTTGCATCTCAATCTTGAAAAAGTGAGCCTATCTTGTCATGCAATGATGGACTTTAATTTGCCACCCAAAAGAGTATTTGAGTTATCACATGGACTTGATTTTCCACAAAAGTAGACTTGATTGGCCACCAAGAATGGGCTTGATTTGCCACAAAGAGTGGGCTTGAGTTACCACAAGAGTTTGGATTTGATTTGCCTAGGGCTATGCATTCGGTTCAAAACCAAACCGAACCGAAATTTTCGGTTTTAAAAATTTAAAAATCGAACCGAACTAAACTGAAATACTATAAAAACGGAACTAAAATCAAACCAAAATATTTCAGTTCGGTTTAGTTTAAATCAAAAATAGAAAATTTAAACCGATTTTATTTTTTTCAGTTTAAAATTAATTATATTCAAATTAAAATTAAAAACCAAAACCAAAACCAATATTATGTATTTATATATACATGTAATTTGGTTCGATTCGATTTTTATGATTTTTCAAAATTAAAAAACTGAAACCGAAATCGAATATTAATTTTTCTATTTTTCAAAATCGAACCAAACCAAAAATCGAATAACCTAAACTGAATCGATTATTCAATTTCAGTTAGGTTAGTTTATTCGGTTTGAACTGAATACTGCATAGTTCTAGATTTGCCCCAAAAAGTGGACGTAATTTGCAACAATAAGTGGACTTAATTTTTTATAAGGAGTGGACTTAATTTGCCACAAGAAGTGGACTTAATTTGCCACAAAGAGTGGATTGATTTGTCATAAGAAGAAGACTTAATTTACCATAAGAAATGCACTTGATTTTCCACAAGAAGTATTCTAATTTGCCACAAGGAGTGGACTTAATTTTCTACACGGATTGGACATGATTTACCACAAGTAGTGGGCTTAATTTGCCATAATAAGTGGACTTTATTTGCCATGAGAAGTGGACTTAATTTGCCATGAGAAGTGGACTTAATTTGCCATCAGGAGTGGGCTTGATTTGTCATAAAAAGTGAACTTGATTTGTCACAAGGAGTAGACTTAATTTACCACAATAAGTAAACTTAATTTGTCACAAGGAGTGGACTTAATTTACTACAAGGCATGGACTTGATTTGCCACAAAAAATGGACTTAATTTGCTACAAGAAGTAGACTTAATTTTTCATAAGAAGTGGATTTAATCTGTCATAAAGAGTGGGTTTGACTATGTTGTGGACTCAATCATCACACAAAATGGATGGAGTTTTGTATTCATATTTTTCCTCTAGAAACATGAAATTCATGTTTGACTGGGCATTCCTTTTTGAGAAAGTAGAATGTTCCATCATAGATAAGACATAAACACTATTATTCTATTGTTGTTGCCTGTAGAAGCTTAGGCAAAGTATCTTTTGAGGAATCAAGCCTTAATTGGTGGCATAGGCCTTTCCCTTTGTGATCAATTAGTTGGTAGGATTTTTCTTCAAATATCCTTTCGATGATATAAAGGTTTTCCCAATTAGGCTCAAACTTGTCTTTTTTGCTTTGCTTCTAGATTATAGGTCTTTTCAAAACCAAGACCATTTCTCCTTTTTAGAAGGATATAAACCGTGTTATTTTATTGTCAGCCTTGGATATCTATGCTTGATACATTTTCAGGTTCAGTTGAGTTGCAAGTCTTATTTCATCCAAAGAGTCTTGCTCATTAAGGTAAAGACGAACACTATCTTCTTTTGTAATTTTTTCTTATAATGGACTTCTTAAGGAGGGAATTTGTACTTCTCATAGTAAGACTGCCTCAATCCTCAACACCAATGCATAGGGCATTGATTAAGTGAGGGTTCTATATGTGATGCAATATATCTACAATGTTTCAAAAAGCTTTGTGACCTTGTCCCTAGAATTATAAATAGAGGAATATTTTCAATCTATCTTGTGATGATGCATGAAATGTCCTACCTTAAAGTTTTCAAAGCATGGTCCATTATCAAAGATGATCCTTCGGGAAATACCGAATCAATATAGGATATTTTCCTGAAAGAAATGGATGAAGGTGTCCATCTTTACTTCCTTCAAAGAAATCACCTTTGCCCACTGAGAGAAGCGATTAGTCACTGCTAATATAAAGTGGTGACCTCTAGAGGAAGATGATTCAATTAGGCCAATGATGTCTATTTTTCATACCATGAATAGCCATGAAGACATTGTTGGATGTATAGAATTTAAATGTTAGTGGATGAATTCATTATGAACTTGGCATAGGTGATATTTTCTTGTGTATTTAATGCAATCTCTCATCATTGTAGGGCCAATAGTGGCTCATATACTTATTTTTCATCATCATTTTTGAGTCTAATAGATGAGCTCCACAAATATACCTCATATATGACCTCTTTAGCTTCTTTATTTTAAAGACAATGTAAAACTAATTGGTCAAATGACCTCCTATAAAGAGTGTCATTGATAAAAAAGAAGCATTTGACTCTCTTTCTATGTCTACATTGATTTATTTTTTGAGGGTTTTTCCTTTTGAGGTAGTTAGTGAATAGTATTTGTCAATCCATTATCTCCTCTATCACTTTACATTTCATCTTTTCGTGCTTGATGCTGAAGACTGAGTTTATCAATTATGTACTATGGACTATGATTAGAATTTCTCCTTGATCGGGATTAGCCAGTGTTTTGGCTAATTTGGCTAAAGAATTAGTTTTCACATTGATACATCAAGGAATCTTAGTTATTTTAATGTGTGGGATTCAGCCCATGAGTTCTTGAGCCTTTTCATGGTATTTCAATAGCTCAGATTTATGAACTTTATATTTGCCTTGGACTTGATTGATGACCAATTATGAGTCACCAAAAATATGTAGGTGTGATATTTTTATGTTGAGAGCCATTTTTAATTTTGCAATTAAGGCATCATATTTAGCTTTTTATTCGTACATGACTTTGACTTTGAGAGGGAATAGGAGTATTCTAAAATGCCCTCATTTGGAATAACAAAAATGAGTCCAATGCCTGCTTTGATTTGCGAAAGCTTTGGTCTAATCCTTGGTTTGATAGACGATGTCCCATCAAAGTATAACTTCCAATAGGATTCTCCTTCTTCGATAAAAAGGATCTCTTCATTAGCGAGTTTGTAACCTAATAGAGAGTCGTCCAGCATTGGATGACTAATGAGAAAATCAATGAGTGCTAGCCTTTTAACTACCTTTTGGGGAGTGAACTTAAAATCATATTACATGAGGATTAAAGTCCACTTTACTACCTTTCTAGTGAGTAAAGGCCTAGTCATCAAGTATTTTATAGGATCAACTTTTGATATTACAATGACTTGATGAGAAAGTAAATAATGTCTTAGCTCTCAACTACAAATATAAGCACCAAAAAATATTCTTTGATGGGAGAGTAATTGCTTTTTGCCTCCACTAGGATTCTACTCAGACAATAGAGTATATTTTCTTTATCCTCTTTATTATTTTAGGCAGGAAGTGCCCATAGGGACCCTTCCATTATGGCTACATAAATGATCAAGAGTTTATCAGGCAGGGGTGCTACTAGGATTAGTGGATTTAGGAGATATTGTTTAACCTCTTCAAAGACTTATTGGCATTCTTGATCCTAAATAAATGAAGCATCCTTCTTCATTAGTTTAGAGAAAGGTTTGTATTTTCTAGAGAGATTTGAAATGAATTTCCTTGTATATGTGAGTCGACCATAGAACAACATCAATTGCTTTAAGTTGTCGGGTGGTGGCATGTCCAAGATTGCTTGGACTTTAGATGGATTGATTTTAATCCCTCAATGTTTGACAATGAAGCCAGGGAATTTTCTAGATAATACCCCAAAAGTACACCTCATAGGATTCATCGTTAGTTAATAGTTTTTAAGGTCGTCGAAAATTACTCTTAGGCCTTGGATGTGCTTGTCTTTGGACTTGGTTTTGGCCACCAGATAATGCACATAGCATTCCTCTAGCTAGTGTATAAGGTCATCGAAAATTTGGGTTATAACCCTTTGATAGGTGGCACCCGCATTCTTGAGCCCAAAGGGCATTACTTTGTAGCAGTAAATACCAATTGATAATCAAAAGATTATATGCTTCTCATCATCAGGATTAATAGTGGTATCACAAAAAGCCATCCATAAAGTAGAATATTTTGAAATTGGTCGTGTTGTCAATCATGATCTCCATTATCGGCAATGGAAAGTCATATTTTAGGCATGCTTTATTGAAGTCTCTATAGTCTATACAAATACAGATTTGGTCATTCTTCTTCTTGACTGGCAAGATGCTTGCCATCCAATTTGGATTTTTTTTTTTTCCTGATAAAGCCTGCTTTGATTAGTTTTATTATTTCTTCTATCACCCTATGTTATAGCTCAAGTTTCATCTGCCTAGTCACTTACTTGATAGGCGGAAGTTCAAGGTAAATAGTCAGCATATGGAGTGCAACTTTAGGGTCTAATCCAGGTATCTCCTTATAGCTCCATACAAAATAGTTAATTCATTCTTGGAGCACTATTTTGAGTTGGATTTGGCTTTCCTCTAAGAGTTGTGCGTTGATAAATATTGACTTTGGGTCCTCCTCTGAGCCTAGATTGATTTCCATCAATTCATCAACTGTGCCTTACCCCCCATCCAAAAGTTCTAGTGGAGCTTCTTTAGGTTTGAGGATCATTTCTTTGCTAGGCAGTTTATCATGCAGAGTGAGATTTGATGAAAATTCATCTGAGGGCATTTTGGCTATATTATGTCCCCTTTCTTCTAGTCTTGTTCGAATTTTACAGAGAATGTCACCCTCTAGTAATGTTTGGAGAGTCATGGCTACCTCAGCATATGTATCAAAGGGTGTTGATGTTGTTTGGACATCTTGAATATCGAACAAATGTCTAATGGTAACCATGAGACATGTATGGATACTTGAAGCGATGTATCTTGGTCGTTTAGAATTCTTCATTGGTATATTAGACCAGGATGCATTGTAGTTATTATTGGAATCAACGAGTAGATGCTCAAGTCGATACTAGTTGAACTGTAGTAATTCAAGCTGACTATTCATCTTTGAGAAAGTAAGCTTATGAAGTTGTATTCTCTTTTTTTCTTTTCGATTATGATATTGGAAGAAGCAAATGATGTAGAGCATATGTGTTCGTACTTGTTTGAAAGAAATTTTTTCTTTTTAAAAGATATTTTTTAGTAGATAGGTGATATATCCTTTCATCTTAATTAAGGCTTCCCACTCGATTCGGCCTGTTGAAGTTTAAAGATGATTTTCTCTCAAGATGTGGTAAGTCACCAATAGATCTTCCCTTATGTCTTTTCTCTAGTGCAATATTTTCTTCCAAAATCCTTTTTTCTTTGCTGCTTTATCATTTTCACCATATTCCTATTGGTTAGTCACTTCTTTGACTTTGACTTTGATCTTGGATGCCTCCCAACCTCAATTTTCAAGGTCTATGCATCTATAGATACCATCTAATAATTATTCTTTAGGTGGTCTTTTTTGGGCAATAATATACTAAGATAATGTTAGATAAGTCCTCCTAATTTCAATCCAATTTTCTCCCCCTTTTTCTCTTTTTTTATTTTTTTCTTTTGACTTAGCAATCTCATTCCTCTTTGAGAATCCAAGGTTTGCAGGTTTACAAATGTCAATTAGTTCTTACTCTTTGAGTTTACATTTCATAGTTCGGCTTTCCATATAGAATTTATCTATTTAGAATTTTGTTTCCCATTGTTCATTTGGGGGTGATCTTTTAATTTTAGGAGGAGATTTGCGAGAGGTTATCTTTCAATCTTAGCATTTCTGTCTTTAAAGCAACTTTCCTAGTATAGTTTTAGATATTTGTAGATTGGTCGCTGTATTTCTAGGCATGGGTATTGGTGGTAGGGGAGGTATAGGAATTCCCACTCTACCATATTTCATCATCGACCATCTTTACTTTCAAACATTGTCTTTTCACTTTCAGCGAACTTATCTCTAAAATCAAATGTGATTCACCTGAACACTAAGAGAACTTCTCATTTCATGTCTCTTATAAATTTTATTCTTGCCTCAAGAAGTATGGAATATATACTTAACTAGTCAATTTTGATTTGGCTAGACATTCCATCATAGGTTAAATATTTTTTTTATTTTGTGCTTTCAAAGCTTATGCAATTATTTAACTCTTCCATGTCGTAGTTTTGGTACAAATAATCTTTTTCTTATTCATTAATCACTCTGGCATTAGATAATTGCATTACTCCTTTCTCAGCTAAAGAATATTAAACACACATCCTTTCTTTATTCTTCTCTAGCTCTTGTAGCATTGTCAAGGTTGGAGATAAGGATTGTAGCATATAGCTTCAAGTTTGATCTAACATCCTGGAGTCGACTGAATGCTCTACTAATCCTTCCTTTGGCAAGTTATAGTAGTCAAAATTGATTTTTTTTTCTTGTTACTTAGTCTTTAAAAGACTGATATCCTAGTTTGTGCTAATTGATCTTGCATTTCATCAATGAGATTTGGCACAATAAAATTTAGCTCTTGTCCCCTAGACGGACTCGACCTTTGCCCCTTAGGTGGACTTGATTTTTGCCCCCTTGGTGGGAGGTTTCTATCTCCTAAATGGGAGGCAAGTAATTGATCCGTACTGAGAAGGTGGAGTACTGACCGAATCAATGGTGGTGGTAGTAGCATTAGTAATGATAAGAACAGTGATACTATTGGTGAAAATAGAAGCACCATGTATAAATTAAATGGAGTTTGATGCAGCTTGATGGCTGATAGGGATTCTAGTTGTCTCCACAATGATTGTTATTTTGTCATCAAAGTTTAGCAATATGGCATTTGGTCTTAACTCTATTAAATGGGTTTGGCCCTTGCTGCTTGGGTGGACTTAGTCTTTGTCCTCCTCAATGGACTTAATCTTTTTTCCCTGTGTGGGAGGTCTTTGCCCTCTAGATGAGAAGTCCTTGCCCCCGTGAATGGGAGATAAGAAATTGATCTATAGTTATGTGGACTCCAGTTCCTCCGTGGTGATCATTGGTTGACAAAGCATACTGTAAACCCTTAATCGAGGATAATCTTGCGGTTAGGCAAGAGGACACTTAACGATGCCATTGTCCCTTTCTCTTGATAAATTGTCACCTTTGAACTTTTTTTTCTAATTTGTGCCCATATTAATTATGTTTCTCTACTTAGAGAAAAAGTCAAGTCTCATTGGGTCAGTAGCTCCGGATGCGGAGACTCCAGGAAGTGACCTCGATGCACAAATCAAATGTGTTTAATTTGAGTGTGCTATTAGGTGTTGTGGGAACATTAGCTTCCAACAAGCACAAGCTCATATTGTTAATTACCCAAATAGTTGTCAAGAATCTCCTAAAATAAGAAACCTAATTAATAAAATAGAGACACAAAAAGAAATGAAGAAAGTATAGTTTGATTAATTTTGAGATAGGGTGCATGGCTTAAGCAATGGTTCTCACTTTATAATGAATTTCAGCATAGAAAAAAAAGAAGAAAAAAAGGAGGTGTGGGAAAGAAGCTCCGATGTGTGTTGTTGCCCCACTTTCGTGCACTGGACCATGTGACATCTGACTCAAATGGATCTCAACTTAATCCTAGGCAGATATGGACGACATCATCTTGTGGGACATGGGGGGGAGATGAGGGAGGCTTGAACTATTTTCAATAACTTTATTGGATGATGTTATTGGTGGCTTGTTAGGATTAGCATAAAGTATTTCCCATAACTTTAGGCTTTGGCAATAACTTCTTGAGTTGAAGTATTTTTTTAGCTAGTAAGGCATAGATAATGACTTCATTTGGTTGAAATGTTCCCATAGCCAATAAGACGTAGACGATAACTTTGTTGGATGGAGTGTTTTTGTTAGCCAATAAGACATTGGAGATAACTCTATAAGTTTGAATTTCCATTATAAATAAGACACTGGAGATAACTTCATTAGGTTGAAGTATTTCCGTTAGCTAATAAGGTATTAGCGAGAACTCCATGAGTTTGAAGAGTTTTCATTAGCCAATAAGGTATTGGAGATAACTTTATTTGGAGTTGAAGTATTTCCATTAGCCAATAAGGCATTAGAGGTAATTCTATAATTTTGAAGTATTTATGTTAGCCAATAAGGTGTTGGAGATAATTTCATTAAGGATTGGAGTATTTTCGTTAACAAATAAGGCAATAGAGATAAACTCTGTTTAGATTGGAGTGTTTCTGTTAGCCAATAAGGCATTAGTAATAACTCTATAAATTTGAAGTGTTTATATAGCCAATGAGGTGTAGGTAATAAATTCATTGATTTTCAAGTGTTTCTATAGCCAATGAGACCTACGTGATAACTTTTTTGATTTTGAAGTATTTCCATAGCCAATAAGATGTAGGTGATAACTTCTTTTGTTTTACAGTATTTTTATAAGCAATAAGATGTAGACAATAACTTCATTGATTTTGAAGTATTTTCATATTTAATAAGGTGTAGACAATAACTTCATTAATTTTGAAGTATTTCCATATCCAACAAGGCATAGGAGATAACTTCATGAGTTTTGAAGTGTTTCTATTAGCCAATAAGATATTGGAGGTAAGTTTATTTGGTTGGAGTATTTTTATTAGCCAATAAAGTATTATCGATAACTCCATGAGTTTGAAGTATTTTCGTTAGCCAATAAGGCATTGGAGATAATTTTGTTGGGTTGGAGTGTTTCATTAGTAATAAGGTATTGACAATAACTCCATAAGTTTAAGGTGGCATTACCCACTACTTGTGGAGTTGGGTGTAGCCATGGAGTGCTACTAAAAACTTTTGTAGCATACCCAGTGGAACTTAGTTTAATTTGATTTGGTTTTATTCAAATTAATTATGGTTCAGGCTAGGATGGTAATATCACCCATTGTTCATAGTTGTGGAGTAATGCTAAGGGCTTAGCACACACAATGGGACGCAGTTTGGTTCGATTGAATTCTATTTAAACTTGTCTCAGTCAAACTTGATTCATGTTCTAGTTCAGAGTTTGGCTCTTCCCAAGTTGGGTTGATTTAGTCTAACTCATTTGTCTTAGGCTCATCTTAATTCGATTAGATTTGGTTCAAACTTGTCTCAACCTGATTGGTCTTAGTTCAAACTTGTTATTGCTTAGTTTGGATGGCTTTTGACTTAATCAACTTTCAACTCAGTTTGAATGTTACTTGGACTCAATTAGAATTTAACTTGAACCTTGTTTCCATCCCGGGTTATCTTGGATGAGTCTGAATTGACTCAAATTTGGATTTATCTAGACTCAATTCAATTTGGACTAATTCTAAACCCAACTTGTCAATTTCCTAATTGAAATGAACAACCAAGTGGGCTATTGATTGTTCAACTATGAATGGGTGTTGTTTCTACTTTAAAAGAATCGGATGATTGGTTTGGGTATCAATCATATGACTAAGGGCTTGCTCTTGTCCACTTGGGTTCGTTTGTTGTGTCAAATCTATTTGATTTTGTTTATTTGTCTTGGCCAAGTAGGCTTAAGCCCAATGTGATTAAGTCAATGAGATCAATTCTTGATTTTGATTTGAGAGCCCTTAGGCTATTGTAATATCATTATGGCAGACCCGAAGGCTAGCCTATGATCTAAGTATTTGCAAGTCTGAAGACTAGCATAAGACATTTAGCATGCCTAAAGGTTAGCTTATAGTCTAATAGTTGCAAGCCCAAACGCTGGTGTAATTTGGTAGGCCAAAGGCTAGCCTATGATCATGAGCCCAAAGACTGGCTTGGTTCAATGGGCTTGAAGGCTGGCATATGGTTGCGAGTACAAAGACTAGCTTGATTTGGCAAACTAGAAGACTAGCCTATGATCATGAGCCCAAAGCCTAGTTTTGTTCGGCGGGCCTAAAGGCTAACCTATAATTTGGCAAGCCGAAAGACTAATCTATGGTTATAAACCAGAGCCTGGCTTGATTTTACAGGCCAATAGACTAGCCTATGATCATGAGCCCCAAGGTTGGCTTGGTTTAGTGGGCCTAAAGGCTGACCTATAGTCCAAATTTATGAGTTTTAGTTATTTTAATTTCTTTATTGTTATTCAAATTCAAGTAAGTTCTAGTCATCATCTTCCCTCTATCTTCAAAGATCTTCATGGGAACTCCAAGATTTGAATTTCACCACAAGGGGTGCTACCATGGAATGCAGAAAGGCCTCGAGTGGCCACGGTGGCGATGGAGTCCGTCAATGCGCGAAGGACCATAGGTGACCACGGTGATGATGGAGTAAAAAAGGCTCCCGTAGTGTGGTTCCAGCATCCAGTCCACCTAGGTTTAGTTATTTGAACTTGGGTTGCTGTATACTTTGACTTCTAGAAGAGCGAAGCCGCGGGTGACCATGATATTGATGGGTGAAGGGGGATTTCTTAGCATGGTTCGGGCATCTGATCCTCCTTGATTTGGCCATTCGAACTCAGGTGGCCGAGTATTTGCAATTAAGATGAACAACAACTAGAGGAAAGTGAGGCCATGGGTGGCCGTGAGCTTGAAAGAAGAGGGGGGAAGCAACAAGGGTGGGAGAAGGAGACCTCATAGGGGACGAAGAAAAGAAAGAATTACAAAAGGAAGACATAGGAAAAGGATAAGAGCATTTACATCTTTTTCAATTCCTTGATGATGTCTTCACACCCTCCTCCTTGAGGATGAGATATCCTTTTGAATTTCTTCTTCAATTCATGTAGAATTTGCCCAAGAATCCCTTACTAATCCCCCCTTTTCAATTTGTGTGTTATAGCCCTTCTTTTATAGGATTGAGAGGATCTCCAATTTTGATTATTGATTGATTTGATCTTTGGATTTGATAGATTGTGAGATGTGATCTCTAACTAAAAATTCTTTTGATTGGTGATAAATTCAGAGAAAGATTGATTTTCAAATTTGTCGATCGTGAGCTGAACTAGTCAGCCAATTGGGAATTGGTTGATTAACTATGAATGGTGTCCTACTCGACTTAACAGAACCAATCAACCAATTGAGAACCAGTCTATTGATATGGCTTGGTTCAACATTTTGGCCCTGAATATTCAACACTCTCTTATTTTGAGTTGGGACCTACTCATCCCAGATTAGACTCAAAGTTCAACTCTAATGTTTGTTATACTCAAAATTGGAGTTGAATTGCAAAAACTATTAAACAGCTTACAACTCCATGTTATCAGGAATCCTTAAGATTTGAGGATCAAGTATCCCTTACTGGTGGGAGAGGCGCTTATGAAGGGCTTATAGTTTCATGAATTTCATCTACAGGAGATGCATATTTTTCCATCTTTGCAGCTTGGATGACTATTGACATTGCTCCAGCTTATTGAGCTTTTGTCATATTTGTAACATCATCTCCATCAATTCTATGACCTTCTTTTGAGCTTCATTTTCTCTTTCATTTGTTGTCTCAACTGCTCTCATAGTACTTCTATAGTTATCTCCTCACTAGAACTTTCATTTATGATCAAAGATTCTGTCAGAACATGATGGTCCACATCTTAAGGACCATGTCTAGGTTTAGTGTGTTTTGGGTCGAGGCTAACTTTTCCCATGAAATAGGTTGTCTCATTCAAAAGTCTACTCATAGAGCAAGTAGCTATACCTTCTCTTTGATGTGGTAGAAAGGATTGGCTTACAAAGGCTTTTTCTTCCTTAATCTCTTTATCTATAAGTCTTATTTATGCAGCCTTCTTTTGGCACTTGGTAGGCTGAGACACGAGTTTGCAATCCTTTCTAGAGTCATGATGAGAAATAACTTTGACAATGTAGGTGATCTCTTTTTTAGGGTCTCATGCTAGGTTGCAACCTTATGATGGCTATTATTATTTTGTTTAGTTATCTTTCCACTTACCAATAGTTTTGAGGTAAAATTGTGCCCCCTTTGACCTACTTTTACCCTTCTCTACACTATATAATGGAGTGAAAGAGTTAGCGATGGAAATGGTGATGACTATCTTCATTGGAGACTCACACTTCCCAAGTGGACTAAAAATTTTAGTAGTCATTCCATTGCTTGTCATAGTTAGGATGAGTTCTTTTTTCATGCATGTATTTGGACTCGCTTTTTGCTATTCCTCCTTACAGTGGAGCAAAGATGATCGAAGACTAAGCTTCGCTTTGTGCCTAACCTTTGAAAGACAAATACCTTTGCTGGTTGGGGCACTACTTCTGGCTCCTCATTGGATTGTCTTTTCTTGCTAGGAATGATGACATTGGATCTCCTTACCCTTGATGGATGACAAGAAGTGGTCATCTTGTAGTCATGCAATGTTAGTTAGCAAACTAATAGGTGCCCTCTTAAACTAGATGACCTTAGGGATGGTTTTGAACTCAATTTGAGCTTCAGCTACTCCTGTAACGATCATCAACTGAGATAAATGCACAGTCGATCCTTCCCCTAAGATGATGGTGTATATTGGGGTGGGGGTATTCTTTGTTAATGTCATTTGATGCTTTCTTCTATAAAAGAGAACATAATTAATTGGTTTTCAATTGTAATTCTATTTTGGTGATATCTCTATCATATTAGATAGGTTTTTACACTTGGAGGAGAAATCATATCCCTCTAGGTGTGCTAGAATTTTTACGATCAAAATCGATGGCTCGGGATGGAGAAGACCTGGGGAACAATCTCAAAATGACAAATCAAGACATGTGATAATTTGAGTGTGCAATCAGGTATTGTGAGAACATGACTTCCAACATGCACAAGTCCCTATTATTAATTATCCCAATAATTATTAGAAATTTTCTAAAGTGAGAAACCTACCTAAAAAGTAGAGACACAACGAAAAAAGAAAATATCATTTGATTGATTTTGAAAAATGATACACGGCTTAAGAAAGGACATACCCTTTATTTTATAAATTAATGAATTTAAATTCATAATTATAAAAGAACATGAAGTGAAAACGTAAGTGGGAAAAGACTTGATGTGCGCTACTGCCCCGCTCCTATATGCTGAATCGAGTGGATGGGTCTTAATTTGATTATTAGTGAATGCTGATAACTTGGCTTGATTTCAGGGTATATTCGACTACCTTGTCTTGCATCCGTTGACCCTACTGGAATCTAAGGTATCATTTGGTGGGACATAAAAGAATGTGAAAATAAGAGGGAAAGTGGAAAAAATCTTGATGGACATTGTTGTCCCGCTCTTGTGCACTAGACCAAGTGAAATTTGACTTGAATGGGTTCTAATTTGATCCTTTGCTTGATTTCAGGGTGACTATCTTGTCTCATGTTAGTTGACCCTACTAGAATTTGAGGTGTTACTAATGACTTTTGAGGCTAGCTTAGTCTTGAATTATGATTGATAGATTTGAGCATGTTGTCAATTAACTTTATTTGATAATGTTAATAATGACTTGTTGGTGATTAACTTCTTTTGATAATATTACCAATGGCTTGTTGAATTTAATTTGAAATATGACCAACAGCTTTGAGTGTGTTAGTGATTAGCTTCTTTTGATAATGTTATCAATGGTTTGTTAGGTTTAAATTAAAGTATGACCAATATATTTGAGCGTGTTGGTGCTTAACTTCTTTTGATAATATTACCAATATCTTGTTGGGTTTAGCTTGAACTGTAGCCAATAGCTTTGAGATTTTTTGCTATTAACCTTTTTTTGGTAGTATTACCAATGGCTTGTTGGGCTTAGCTTGAAGTATGACCGATACCTTTAAGTGTTTTAGTAATTAACTTTCTTTGATAGAGTCACGAATGGCTTGTTGGGTTTAACTTGAAGTGTGACTGATACCTTTAAGTATTTTAGCAATTAACTTTTTTTGATAGTGTTACCAATGGTTTGTTGGGTTTAACTTAAAGTGTAACTGATATCTTTGAGTATTTCAATGATTAACTTCTTTTGATAGCATTACTAATGGCTTATTATGTTTAACTTAAAGTGTGACCGACAGCTTTCAACATGTTGATAATTAACTTCTTTTAATAGCATTACCAATGGCTTGTTAGGTTTAGCTTAAGTATGGCCCATAGTTTTAAGCATATTGGTGATTAACTTCTTTTGATAGCATTACTAATGATTTTTTGGATAGCGTTTCAGAGATTGACTTCTTTTGGTAGTATTATTAATGGCTTGTTGGATTAGCTTGAAGTGTGGTCAATAGTTTTCAGCATTTTGACAATTAACTTCTTTTAATAGTGTTACTAATGATTCGTAGGGTGCTTAAAGTGTTGGGTGTGTTGGCGAAATTTCTATAGATAGCATTATTAACTATTTGTTAGGTTTAACTTGAAATGTGGCCGACAGCTTTAACCGTATTAACAATTAAATTCTTTTGGTTTGGTAGTCCATAGCCTTACTATCATGTTATTTATTGAGTTCTAATTTAGTTCAAGTGTTGCTTGACTTGATTGAAGTTTAATTTGAACTTTTTTTGTTCAGAATTGACTTGATTTGAATCTGAATTGATCTAGATTTGGACAAATCAAAGCTTGACCCAATTAAAGTTGAATCTGAATCCTAGGTCCTTAGTTTTCTGATTGAAATAGACGACCAGTTGGGGTACTAATCAACTAGTTGAGAGAGTGTCATTCTAGGTTTATCCTAATTGGATGACCAGTTTAGGTACCGCTCATCCGGTAGAGAGTCTGTATTTTGTTGATCCACCAAAATTGGTTGATCAATTGAGGGTACCCATTGACCGATAAAGCTATGCTAGTCTGGGTTGATCAAGACCGATCGACCAATTGAGATTGCAGTCGACAAGTAGAGAGCTTTTTTGTCTCTAGTTTTAGTCCATTTGTTTTTGTCCATTTAGGTTCGTTTGGCATTTTATTCAAGTAAATTGATTTTATTCATCTGTTTTAACCGAATTGGCTTGAATTCAATGTAATTAATTATTTAATCAATTTTTTTTTAGAACCCTCGGACTGTCATGATGACTTTGAGGTGAGCCCGCAAGCTCACCTTGAGTTGTGTTGACTTTCAGGTGAACCAGCAAGTTGGCTTTTAGTTGATTTATATTTTTTTAGGCAAGTTCACAAGCTAGCTTTTAATCAAAATTTGATTTTCGGATGAGCTCGTAAAATGTCCCTAAACCTAATTAGATTTTCAGGTGAGCCTGCAAGCTAGCCTTTAATATGAATTAGCTTTTGAGTGTGTTTGCAGGCTGATCCTTGGCTAACTTTCAGGTGAGTTTGCAAGTTGGACCTAGGCCGAATGGCTTTTAGACAAGCCCGCAAGCTGGCCCTAAGCTAAAGTTAACTTTCAGGTGAACTTGTAGGTTGACCCTAGGTCACGAGTCAGGAGTATATTCAATAGAATGAGAATCCTTTCCCCCTTTTTTTTCATCCTCCCTCTTGTTTTCTCTTTTTTTTTTTTTTAGTGGATTGCTTTCTTTTTTTTCCTTTGTCTTATTTCTTCCTTCATGTTTCTCCCTTCTTGCTTCTTCTTCATCTTCTCCTTCTTTTTTCTTTAGAGACCTCCATGGTGGGTCTCAATATTTGAGCTTCTCAAGTTGGTGGGTAGAGTATTTCTATGGTAGAGACAGGGCCACGGGTGGTTATGATGGTGGTGGAATTCTATCAATGCACAAGAAAAGATGGGGCTATGGGTAACCACAATGGCAATGGAGTGAGGGAGCATCAGGAGCACAGGGGAGTAGTAGGGACCTTGTAGGAGACAAAGAAAGAAGAAGGGATAAAATTGAAAAAGGACAAATAGAAGATAGGGGCCTTACATCTCTTTATTTTCTTGACGATGCTCTCTTAGTCTCCTTCTTGATGATGATATCTCCTTTCTTTGATTTATGCTAAATTTTTTGGCTTTTTTTTGTGCTCTTTTCCACCCTAATTTTCTCTCTCTTTCATGCTCATCTTTGTATACTTTTATAGGGTTGAGAGGATCTTCAAATGGAATCATTGATTTATTTGAATTTGAGATTTGATGGGACTAAATCTTAGATTTGGATCTTTGATTGATATATTTCAATATTGCAATTTCTTAACCAAAAATTTTGTGATTGTTGATGAGATTGGAGAGGGATCCATTTTCGGATTTGCCGATCTCAACTTGAATTAGACAACTAGATGAGGAACTAGTTGACCAGCCGAGAGGTTGCATTAGCCCTAGTTTATCAAAATTGATCGACCGACAAAGTGCTACCAAATCTAGTTCGTGGGAACCAATTGACCAATTGGTCTAGTTCAATATTTGGGCCTGAAGTTTTAGCCCATATTTATTTCAAATTGGACCCTACTCATCATGAGTTAGGCTCAAAGTATAGTTATAATTCTTGTCAAATTTGAAGTCAAAGTTGGGTTACAAAATCTATTGAAAGAACCATTAAACCGAGGAAAGACTTTGAGTCAGAAGACCAATCTTTGGCTTGGCTTATGCATTCCATTAACTCGAACCAATTGAACATGAAGGCCAAGGTATCAAACTCATTTGACTATATCAGCTTGCAACGATAAGTTATTCATCCGAGTTAACACTATGAAGAAAATAGCTTTTCATTGTTGCAAAAAATTGATTACCAATGCATCAAAGCCCCAAATTTCTAAGTACACCAAATAAGAATGCATGCTATACTCGAAGGTTGCTTTGGCTTAAAATGCTTGTAAAAATTGAGATATTCAACTTGATTAGCTAAAGCAACAAATTTGCTTCTACCTTGGAAGGTCATTCTATCAAATTAACACTTGGAAAGTAAAAGAGAAATTTCTCTCATTGACGTTAAAACAAAAAACAACAATACATTGAGATTTAGGGTCTAAATTACAAAAACAAAAGGATAAAGTCCTAACTCTACTTTTGAGGATTGGATACGTCCATCGAGCCATCTTCGCCCTCGAAAGAACTAATGGAGTAGTTGGAAGCTTTGGCGCCAACATTAGGGAGCAAATCGATGTTGATTACTTCACCGTAGTCCCTACACAACTATTCCACTCCATCCAAGTCATATAACTCGACTCGAAGAGCGTGAGAGTTGAAGCCTAGCCTTGCCGAAAGCAGGATCACAGTACCTCAACATGTCAAGTAACCATCCTTGAATCCCTCGATATTCAACCTCCAGAGCTCCATCTTTCTCGCTTTACTTGTACTCTCAGATAGCAAGTTCCCTATCATCCTTAATGAGCAACTCGTATTCCTTACTTCATCGAAAAGCGGTGATCGCAGAGCCTTAATGAGATTAGCAGCATGAAGTTTCTAGAGCTTCTCGTTCTCGCACTGAGTTGCATCCCACTCTTCTTCCACCTTCACAGTTTCCTCTTAGCAGATTCTTTTTCTTTCTCCTTAGCTTCGGTGTTAGAGCTATGGCCAAGTTTATTTGGAGCACCTCCATCTAAGCCTAAAGGACTCCAAGGCTATCCTTAGCAGTAGCAAGCTTAGACTCGCTATGTTAGACTACCTTCTGGGCCTCTTGGTAGTGCTTCTCTACATGGTGGAAGTAATCTGCCATCTGTAGACGAAGTGAAAGTTAGAAATAGAATAGCATAAGCAATAAATAGAGAATCCAAAATATTTACATTCCAAGAGATGTTGACCCCTCCAAGGAATAGCTCCTCATCTGAAATTTTTGTGATGTGAGAGTTCAGATCAAATGCATCCCTCGAGTCACTTCCTTCACTTGCCTTCTCCTTCCCCCGATGACATTGTAGCTTATGGGGGCTTAGAGTAGCACGTTTTGATGCTAGATATGGAGAAGGTGAGGCCAAAATGTCTACCACCTCCTGTTGAACCCTATGCCCCATGTTTATTTCTCCTGGCACTTTGGTGAGGTTTAGGAGGTCAACAGAGACTAGTTCCTTGGTAGGGATTGCCAATAGAGAACTCTACTACTTCTTTGCTTCTTTTTCTCGCTTCCCAATGCGATGGAGCTTTTGCCTTCACCCTCCCCCATGGCCCTTGGTTTCTTTTTCTCCTTCCTCTTAGAGGCAACTAGTTTTAAGGGCTTTGTAGCCTCTCCTTCCTTTTGCTTCAGTTTCTTCAAAGGTTGGGGTGGGGCAACTCGGGGTGCATTGGCTCATTGTTGAAGAGCCTAATTCATAAAAGCAATCCTACTAAGGCCTACCAATACCACTAAGGTAACAATTAACAAATATTCAAAATAACTAAAAAGCCTAAAGGTATGAAACATACCAGATTCCCAAGCTACCGATAACACAAGGTCATGGAGTTTTTTTCTCACTCAACCACTTTGGTGCAAACCTCATCTTTTATACCTAGCTGCCGAGGAGACAAGAAGCTGATGAACTTCTGGAGATGAATCCAGAGGCCTCCTATGGTCAAAAGGCACTCTCCACTCACTTTGGAACTGCAAATCCTTCCTTGACAACACCCTTATCGAGTGGTCCTTCCAGAAGTGGATAGAGGATGGGTTGGTTCTGAAGATGTATCATCCCTTCCTTGGTGTAAAATATCATCTCCTGTCTGAGCTCAAGTTGTGACTACCTTGAAAAACATTGTGAAACATCTCTACCATCGAGGTCACACCCTTTGTGGTCACCAAAGCTTCGAATGTGATGACAAACCTCATCATATTAGGAATGAGCTAATTTGGTGCAATGTTGAGGTCAGCCGGCATGTCTGAGATGAACTTGTCCATGGGGTATCTTAGTCAACGCCCCGCAACCCCCTCCACACTCTCCCCCACCCCCACCCCCCTCCCCACACACACAAAACCCCAACCTCTCAAATATCTCTCAAAATGTCATGAACATATGACCGAACTAGTCCTTGAGAGTAAAACTATCCTTGTCGGAACCACACATGCTGACCTCGACACCATCAGGAAAGTCAAAGACTTAAACAAATTGTTCTATCTTCTTCTCCCAAAGAGTTTGTTCAGTTATCTAGACTCAAATGGACAGGAAACCCATATTGCCTATCAAGGTAAGAATGGCTGAGTCATCCCATATTCAAATCACCTAGTTGGGTGAATTACTTAATTCAATGTATGCTTAAACCTATGAAAGTAAATAATCGAGTGAACTACAATAGTTTGAAAACCTTTATGTGTTTGAGCCTAGGATATTAGTTTCTTAATCAAGAAACTACAACCCTAAAAGTTTGGGACCAACTGAGGCCCAACTTCACACTATCTGTAAAGTTTCCAAGCCTAGCTTCCCTCAACGGCTATAGTTCAATATTAAAATAGAATTGGAAGGAAGCCAAGATTAGGGTACTCACCCAAACTGTGAGCTTCTGAAGCTTTGGGGTTAATTGAAGATGAACCGATGGCCAAGGCTAGCTTCCCTTGAGCATCCCAGAATGGGTGGTCCTTTGTGCCACAGAAACTTTAGGTTGTGGGCATGCGTGGGACGGCAAGGGGGTTGGTGAGGAGGTGGGGGAGGGACCAAGAGCAACCGGTGCGATGGTGGCCAAAGGAATAGGAGAGCTGTTGGGGGCGTTCTCATCATCTCGTGCCATTGAAATCACTTGAGGAGCTGTAGGAAGACGATGACTACTCCTTGGAGTTGAAAACAAGTGGATGAAAAAATGGATTTGCTACCCTTAAGCCCAACATTATAGCCTCATAGAACCATTTTAGTGGCCAACACAGGGCGAGACCCAAGCCATCTGATTGCCCACATTTTTTCAAACCAAGTTTTCGAATCTTAATAGGACACATGTCAAGCATCCAGCTTGGTTACCGAACAAACAACCGCCAACAAGACGCATGAAGGTGGTGCATTAGGAACCGGTGAGTGCTTGTGAGAAGACGACTCATCATATTGAAAGAGAGAGACAATCCATTTCTCGAGAGATCATCAAGTTTTTTAAGAGAGAGACTATCTTTGTTAGTAAACTCAAACATTGAGTTCCAAAAGCTTGGTGTCAAGGCTTGGGAGACACTGATAATACATTGTGGTAGGTATACTAAGTCAAAAACTCTATAAAAGAATCGATTCATGAACCAAACTAGTAGTCAATGTATTCGAGTTAACAACATTGCTTTACAACTGAGGTGTGGAAAACTCAATGTACTCAACTGATATAATTCAATAAAGAGGTTATGCCGAGCTGAATCAACAAGTTTAGGCACCTCGGTCTAGATTCAACGAAGACTGAATGGTTAGAATATTTGATGCATATTTGATGATACACCAAGATAAATTGGCCGAGTCAAAGAGTCAATGAGAGCCAAACCTTAGATCAAGTCATAAAGTTATACTCCCAAGGTAGAGACACACCTTGACATTAAGCTATAAGAGGTTCGGTGTACTCACTGACAACACATCCCTGCATAGTTCGGTGGCTTTATAAGGAAGTCACATCAAGCTACCACTAAGCTTGAATACCTTGGTGTATGCATAGCAAAGACAAGGTAATTATAGGGTCTAATCTACATTTATTTTTGGAAGTACATTCCAAAAGATTCGGGATTCATGGCTATCCGTTATGAAAAGTTCGACAAGGTTACAACCTAAAATCACATAATCCTGATATATTGGATCGTTTAACACACTATAAATAATGCATTATCAGAAGAGGTAATAACTAATGTTATTTATATTCTCCACTATATTCTAAGTGATCATAACTAACTTGAATATCGGAGCAGCCATCGTTGAAAAATTTTCGACAATTTCTTTCACAGTTTTCTTACTCTTATAAATTGATGGGAAAACAGCCTAACGGATTGAGATTTTAAGAAGTCATTCACAATAAAACCGATAACGAATTAGACTCTGTCAACAATTGCGACAAAGAAATCTGTACCATGTTCTAATGACCTCATCAGAGATGGCTGATTTGATTTCCTCAACGAAAAAGATTGCTTATTTGTAAACTTGGCGAAAAGGAAAAAATTGCATTAAGTGTTGGATTAATTAATATTGACCAGTTACAATGATTTTTTGCATGTTAGATGGCTAACCAAATTCCAAAATAGTTAAGTAGAAGGTTTCTTGCATGAAGGAAACCAGCTGATTTGCATGAGCAGCCAAAATTTCTTTCACATGAATTTACTACTAACCAGTGCACTCTACTAAAAAAGAATAAAGAATGGCTTCTCTCATGTTATTCTTGAGAGCTCTCTTGGACAAAGAAGAATATCAAGGCATTCGTAGGAAATCACAGCGGAAGGACAACATGTTGTTTGGGTCCAGAATAGTTGCCCTAGAACAAGCGAGGATAAAAGCTTCAATTTTGATACTTTTAGATGCATTTCGAAGCTAGCTGAATGCCTCATCTAGCGTTCAGTATTTTCTTTTTTTTTTTGTTTGGTTCTTTCTGTATGAGTTTATCTCTGATTCTTATGTATCCTTCTCTTACCTTTGCCAATGAAGCAAACATGAAACCACAACTATCTTGTTTTGAAAAAGCCTGAACTTTAATAATGATTGACATCAATGATTCTTTTCCTGATTAAACTGTAAGTTTTAGTTGCATGTATGACAAAATCAAAATATTTCCAAATTATTTGGGGCTTTAAAATAAATTCAAGGTGTCTACCTATGCGCATATGTGATCTCCTTCTATAATACTAATGGTTAGACATGTAATAAAACCTTATCAGAGGTGAGCATAATTCCATTATCACATTTGGTATTGTACAAACAACAATTTTGAAATTTGAAAAGCATATGAACCACAAATCACATTATCACATTTGGTATTGTACAAACAACAATTTTGAAATTTGAAAAGCATATGAACCACAAATCAATGTACAAAATATAAGACATGTTGATAGTGTTCTACATCACATCAATGCAACAAATGTATGGTGAAAAAATAACAAAACCATTTTGAAGTAATTATAAATTTAGAAAGGTTGTTCTCACTTCAGTAGCCATGTAGGAAAAGAAAAGAATCAACAATGAACTGAAACAACTACAGAAAGGACTGGCTTGAACATCAATGTTTTTTAGCAGGATTTCCTAGCTTAGAAGTTTTCTAATGTTAACATTGATCCCAAACAGAGGAGAAAATCTTATCCTTCCCTTTCATGGACTTCAGCTATGAAGTGCGTGTATCCAAACTTTCCAGAAATCCTGTGACATCAATAGCAGCATATTTCTCTATGACCAAAAAGCACCTGAAGGGGCTTTGGAATTTGTGATCAGATAAATCAGAGGGCCATATTTATATGTTTTCTTGATTATGCCTGGATATTCCAGGTCCATACAGTAAAACCACATTGCCCTAGGACCTCACTTCATATTCCCCCGCTTTAGTAACAGCTCGGAAACCTTTGTACGGAGGGCTGGGCACATTTTTAAGATCCAGTTTGTCAATTTTCAAGCCTGAGAGAGCAACCCCCGAGATCTTGAATCCCACTTTGAAAACAGGGAATACATGAAGGCAATCAAGGCCAGTCTCAAGAGTAAGAGTCCCTGACAGTGACGGCAACTTATCTTTGGGGATTCGGCCAATGCACCAAGAGCATGTCTATCGAAAATAAAGAAGCAAACATTAAATACCAGAATGGTCTAATCGAAAAATTTCTTGAGAAATGTTTATTACCCATTTAGATACCGTTTGGTTTGGGATCAAGATAAAAATCAGCTCGTTTCAAAATTTTTTTCTTACATAATTAATATTACTTATTTTACACCGTTATTAAATTAAATTATTATAAAAAATTAAATAGTTCTTCGAATTTTAAATTATTATAGGGTTAATTTTGATAAAAAAATATTAGTTTATAAAAGTGGTTCGTTAGACTTGATTTTGATCCTAATCCTAATCCCGAACCAAACAGTGTAATTCTATGGAGAACTGAAACAGTGATGTAATCAAACACAGAGAATTAAACATTAGGAGGAAACGAATACCAAACCTTGTCAGCAAGGACATTTACTGTTCCATGATTTGCAGTTAAATCTGCAGATGTGACACATGGGGGCAGCATAAACTCAACTGTTATGGAATCAATTGTTTTCCCTGGATCATTCCGTATTCCTGCTAGCACATTTACCCCACAAGTTCCAGCATTTGATGTTAACTGGGGCTTCAGATAAACTGGAATGTTTTTCAGTTTTTTGACTCTGATAGACAGATCCAACACCACAGCAACAAAAACAGAAAATGTGACATTATAGTTTTAAACAGAAAATGAAAACAGAAATTTTAGGTAATGCAAACTCGCAAGGCAAACCTGTAGCTCATGAGCTTAAATTGCCCATCTGGAGGCACAAATGACAGGATCTGACTTGATTCCCAAGGTCGAAAGCGAACACATGGATGGAACCTCACGTCATTCAGGATAGCAGGATTAGCAAATGATAGGGTCAAATCAGGTAGACCAGGAAGATGTGAATTTACTTGAATTTCCCCACATACTTCACATTTTGTGAGAGCCCCGGTCCTAACAATAATTTCAAAAGCAAATATAGAGAAAGCAAGTCAGATAAATGCTGCATTAGAAAATCAATGGTCTGAAAATGCTCAGCTCGCTAATGAAACGTCTTGCACTCAAGATGTAAAAGCCCAAGCAGCTCAGCTAGCTGATAAAACAGACCATTTTGAGCTGTAAGTGATACTTGGGTCTGTAAACAAGAATGTTCAGTTTCTCTTGAATGAAATGGATCAAACACATTAACTATGCAAAAGAAAGCTTAGCTAATAATATCAGAAATTTGATAATCCCCAGATATTTCCCTTACTATCACAAAACTATAAGCTCCAACTTTATTACAAATTCAGGTATGGTAATATAAATCAAAAGCTAGGTTAAACACAGGACAACAACAAAGAACTACACTAGGGTCAATTCAAAATTCGAAGGGAACTATAAGGAAGCAAACCATACTGACCAATTAAAAGGGCTATCAACTCAAACCCCAGTCAACAGGGATATGATATTATTCACCAACAACCATTATGGGATCTTATATTATGACATTTCCAAATTCCCAACAACCAACTTACTAATTTCATGCCTCATAATTATCTAGGATCTTATACTGTGACATTTCCAAATTCCTAAAAAGCAATTTACTAATTTCATGTCTCATAATTTTCTAAACTCCATTTTCTAACAATGCAGATGGGTGAACAATCGTCAAGGATAGAATGTCCTAATGGCATCTGATTGTGTTTGCAATATCAAAGTTGTGGCCAAGGACCAAGGTAACTGAAATGTGCAGAAAATATCTAAGAAAGATATTCACCTGCTCACAACTGCATCCATTTCCTCAACAAGGTCCACATAGACTTCGTTGCTTGCAGTCTTTGAATCAATTTTTCTCCAAGGAATAGAAGAAGCTGTTGCATCAGGAAGTGTGGTGCTGACATTGGAAGTCTTGCCTGTCACAACGCTCAACATTTTGCTAACCATGTTTGGAGGGGCTATCATCTCTCTCAAAATGTTTGGTTCTGTTGTTAAAGGAACACCATTGTCCATCATTTCATCTAGAAGCTGCATTTCATGCCAAATAAAATATTATGTTCCTAAAATAAAGGTACTTTTGCACTACACTAAGAAGATTCAAATAACCAAAATATGAGAATACCTAATAAAAAAAAGGAAATAATGGCCAAAGACTCAAGGTTATCTTCTCTTTTCTCCTCTTGCTTTTACTTACATTGTAAAATAAAGTCCCAATTGATAAATACTCCAAAAGTTATAATCAGTATTCCAAATGTTCTCAAGGAACAAATAGCATCTAATCCCTTCAGGCAAAACAACAATCACACGCAAACACACAAATATATGTTTCTGTTCATTGTAAAAGTACAAGATATATTGCAAATTGCCTACTCAGAAACAGAAGTGACATTTTAGCATTCAGAACTAATACAAGTTCAAGTCTAATTGCTTAAACATATTTATCTTTTTAGTTTTTGACATCAAATAATGCCCAGAAGTATGCATTTATGCTAATCAATTACAGTCAGAGTACTAACAAGCCCAGGTGGACACAAGTGCCATATTCAACAACACTAGTTTTCATGGATAATGTTGTGATGGAAGACAAATCTACCAATCAGATCATAATATGGTCTAACTTTAAGTACTTTAACCATACAAAGTAGTAATCCTACAAATTTTTAACGTCCATAGCTTGCCTGAGCACTTGATCAACATTGAAATTGGACATTGATCAGTATATGGATTTACTTGGCACCAAAGAATTCCCACAATTAGCACTCAACACCCAAAAAATCAAATTGAAAGAAAAATTCAAAGCAAACACAATGCCATATCATGGTTTTTTTAACCCTCTTGAAGATCAGCACATCCATTCTTTACCACTCAAGGAATCCACGTTTGAGAAACATCAACGAGAGAAAAGTATATAGGAGTTAAGAAGGTAATCATGCTGTGCTGAAAGTGACCTCAGATCATATAAAGGAGTAATTATTCAAAGGCACAAGTATTCTGTTCACAACTCTTCTTAAATCTCTTCTATCAAATCTCCCAAATCAGGAAGCAGAAACAAGCAGTGGGTTCAACAGTCAATTTAGATGGTAATTATTCAACACATATAGTCCCGCTAGCTAGTAATACACAAAGATCTTGGTTTAAAACAATATTTTGAATCTTATCAAGACAGGCTTTATTTACCATCCTAATCACACATTTGTTTCTTAGGGCACCATAATTTCAACTAAATAAGAAAAAGAAAGAGGGAAGGGAAAAGGCTGTGATCTTTGTACCTCATACACAATAACAAAATTATCCTTTATCAAATCCTCATTCAGGCCTCCCAGATACTCCGTAAAAACATCTGCCACTCTGCAAAGAAACTAATGAACCAAAAATATCAAAAGACTGCTTTTTAATGTAAAAGAAAAAAAAAAGGAAACCGACCTCAATGGCCATGAGGGGAGGCATCTCGGCCTGGGCGCAGGCGAGGAAGGTGATGCCCTCGCGGACTAAATGGAAGAGGTAGTGCGTGGGCGACGCGACCACAGGCGGCACCTGTCAACGTAGAAGATGTCAGATCTCCAGAGCATCAATCTAGGGGATCCAACAACAAATCGATAGTTTTACCTTGCAGGGGTCGGCGAGGGCATGGTCCCAGAACCAGGAGCAGATAGCGCGGTCGACGCGGTGGCCGGACATCTGCTTCTCGAGCATGACCTCCCCGGAGTCAGAGAGGAGGAAGATGCACTGTAACATCGCTGCTCTCGAGATCGTGGAGAACGCCGGACTAGTAAGAAAACCCAACCATAGCGTCGCCTGGAATTGAGCAAGTTTTTCTTTTCGCTACCTCCAATTTGGCAATTTTTTATCGAACCCTTCTTTGTGGATTTTAGTATATAAAAAATAAGAGTTAGCTTTTTATTTAAAAATTTTTTTAATTTTTTATCAGCCCAACAAAATTTTAATTTTTTTTCAGCCCTCAAAATTACTTTTTAATCCCTCTCTCTGTCAGAAACGCCTTTGCGTCCACCGCACATGCCGATTCACTAGTCTCCAGCATCACCTCCATCGCCCTCCTTCACTGGCCTCAACTTCAGCCCCATCCTCTCCACGTCTGACCCTCGTCGGTCTCTCTTATCTCCATGATCGCACGCATCAGACCCACTATTCTCGAATTTGAAGCCTTTTTTAACGCCCCTGTCTTCACCTAGGGGGCGTTTGAAACGGAATTATGATCAAGGTCAATGTTAAGATTAGTGAATCACTTTTGTAAACTAATATTTTTTTATTAAAATTAAGACTTCAATAATTTAAAATTCAAAAAACTATTTAATTTTGTATAATAATTTAATTTAAATAATAATATAAAATAATAAATATTAATTTCACAAAAAAAAAAATTTTAAAAAAAGCTGACCTTTACCCTAATCCCATTCCAAACACACCCCTAGAGTTTCCTCTTGATCTGGATTGTTTGTTGTTAGAGCCGATCTGTTCGATCCAACTGAATCGATGACAGATCAACGAGATTCCAAGCACAAGTTTGAAATGAAGATTAAAATTAATAAATTATTTTTATAAATTAATTTTTTTATTAAAATTAATATTTTAATAATTTAAAATTTGAAAAATTATTTAATTTTTTATAACAATTTAATTTATTAATAATATAAAATAAATCATATTAATTTTATAAAAAAAATTCTGAAATAAGTTGATACTAATATTGATACTAAATTAAACCGAGTCTAAGTGTCCACACGATGAATCAAATCCATTAGCTACTACTCGAGCTGGAGGCTCAACTTCAAGTAGAGGCGGTGGAATGTTGTGTTGGGCCATCACCTGCCTGCGTAGAGGAGCAAGTCCTCCATTGAGCTCATCCACTTCAAGTCGAACATTAGAGAGCATGTCTTACTTCATTAAAATATCGTTTGTTTTCGGATCAAAATCAAAATCATTCTAAATTGACCGGCCTACCATCCTAACATTTTGTTTAATAGTACTGCTTGTGGTGGCTGATGATGCAATCAACGAGTCACTAGAAGCTAAGAATCCTTGGGCTCCGCCCTTGCAGGGTCTAAACCCTACACCCGCCCAACCATCCAAATGGTCAAATGTTTGAAACCAAATGAGCAAACAATCTATTCCGCATCAGAGATTGATAAGAAATTAAGAAAATGTATTAGATTAAAAGAGAAAAAAATTTTGAGGGGCTGAAAAAAAAATTTTCTAAAAACAATGTTTCAAAAATCAACTTAGTTGGTAGTGGTGTCAGGGGCGAGTATGTAGAATTTGGGTTTGGTCAAATTAAATTGAGCATTTGTTTCGAGATAAATATCATAATTAGAATTTTTTTGATATTTTTTTATAAAATTAATATTACTTAGTTTAAATTACTATTAAATTAAATTATTATTAAAAAATTAATTAGTTTTTCGAATTTTAGATTATTGTAGGGTTAATTTTGAAAAAATATTATAAAAATTATTCACTAATCTTAATCTTGATCTTGACCTTGATCTTAATCTTAATTACGAACTAAACGCTCTGAAATTAATAATTCCTAAAAGACTTGATGCATCTTTGACCCAATTCTTCATTGGGTTGATCTTTTTGAACCCATATCCAATAATTGATTACCATATGCCCAATATGACTCATTTAATTAGAAAAATTATATTATTATTTTGTGAATTATATTCCATAATCTAATATCATGCCATCTTAAATATTCTATTAACCAAAATGAAAGAAAATTTTCATAAATGAGATAAAATTTTTTTGCTAAATTAAGCACCCAAAAAAGTAAAAGTACTATTGGAGGTCTCATATAAATTCTATGTTAGTGTTGAGTGTGATGTGTTAGTCCTCAATATTTTGCTTGGAATTCCACAATGCTAAAACATATTGTAAGATCCATGCACCTAGCCTACAACCCTACTCTCAGGAAAGCCTACAAGACTCCTTATCCATTGAGCTTGTAACATACTTGTCTCACATACTTATGGCTTATTTTCACATGCACTTGAAAAGAAACAAAAAATTAAACCTGCGGAGTTCTTATGTATAGAATTTTACTCACAATTATATAAAAATAATAATAAAATATTCAAGAGAGTTTATCCATTATCTTAGCAAGAGGGATTAATGATCCCTCCCGAACCTTCTTTAGGTTTACCTAAAAGTTGACTAAGCTATATGCTAAAGTAATGAAATATGATGTAATGAAAAGAAACAAAAGATAAAAATGAAGAGAAGGATTATGTTGACATTCCTATGACCTTTTACTTCCCCAAAAACTTCATTGAAAACTATAGTAAAACATCAGGATTGTTAACAAAATATTGTGAGAGAATTTTTAGAACTCTCACTCGAGAATGTAGGAGAATCTATTGTCAAAGATCTCTGAAAATTATAGAAAATTCCAAAGAACTCAGAGAATTTGGACAAACACTTGATAGATCTTGGATATTGAAAACCACAAAAAAAATTAGACATTTATAAATGTCAGGAGAGTTTGCAACTCCTTTTAGCAAGAGCTCATACTGGGCTCACACCAAAAGAGGTACTAGGATCTAGAAGTGGGTGTCAGATTTTTAGCGCTCACAAAAGGTGGGTACCAACTAGTTGGTGCCCATGAGACTTAGGGTGCTAGTTGCCTATCACCCACCCCAAACTCCCACAATGAGTTGATTTTCTCCCACGCACAAATTTGGAAAATATTTTAATATTTTGCAAAACCATCTTTGAAAACTTTCAATTTGTTTTTGTCCTAAAAAGCAAAGATTGACAATGGAAAATTTCTCAAGATTTGTGCATCAAATAATCTATTTAATCAATCTCTCCATGATTTTACATATACAATCTAAAATTTTTATAATCGCAAAGAGGTCCATAAAGCTTTTATAACATGATGGGAAAAGTTTTATAATTAGAATTTTACAAATGTCCCTGCAAAAAGATTATTCATGTAGAAGTCCTCAAATTTTGATTTTGTGATTAAAACTTGGAAACCTCTGCTCTAAATAATTTGAACGAATCTTGTACAAACCTCCACTTTTATTAGTAAATCTTAAAATCATATAAAAATCTAAATTGCATGAAAAAAAGTCGAACGAGTTGGCTATGAGTCAAATGAATTTAAAAGAGATAGCTAGAGATTCCAAGATTGTGAGAATTTAAAAGATCGGGATAGCTAGAGATTCCAAGAAATAATTTCAAAATAATAAATAAAATTTAGGTGAATTTGAGTGTGCAAGCAAGAATTGTGAGAATATGACTTCGAATTAGTTGAAACCTTCTATTATTAATTATCCTTATAATCATCAATAATCTCTTTAAAAAATCTAATTAATAAAATAGAGATATGAAAAAAGTATAATTTGATTAATTTAATAAAAGATACATGACTTAAGTAAGGGTATATGCTTTAAATAATGTAAATTTATAATTAGAAAGAATATGAAGTGAGAAAGGGAATGGAAAAAACTTGATGCTCACCGCTGCCCTACACTTGTGCACTTGATCGAGTGGAACTTGACACTAATAAGTACTTAGTTTAATCATTGGAGAATGCTAATAACTTTACTTGATTTCAGAATATGGTTGACTATTTTGACTTGTATTTTATTAGGGTTTGAGGTATCACCTTTGACTTTTTATTTATCATTGGTTGACTTCTTTTGATCCTTGACTTAAAAAAATAGTTAGCGATTTTATCTTATACTAATAATTCTTGATTTGATAATCGATGACTCTATGGCTTGTTTTCAGTTAGGTTTGAAATATCATTAATGACTTTATGCTTATGTCGGTAAAGTTTAAATTGTTGTCGATGCCTTTATCCTTGTATCATTAACTTTCTTCGAATATAGTGTTTAATTGATTGACTAAGTGAGTTTAAACCTCTCTTAATTCAATTTGATTTGAGAGAATAATAAGCGACTTTTACTTATACTAATCATTCTCAATTTGATAATCAACAATCTCTTTGACTTATTGTCGATTAAATTTGAAGTATTACCAATGACTTTTATATTTGTGTTAGTTGAGCTTGAAGTGCTATCAATAACTTTATACTTACTATTAGTTGACTCCCTTAGTTTATACCACCCAAATATGACATTTGACTAACTGGTTAAGTAAGTTTAAATCTATTTAGTTTAGTTTGATTTGAAATAGCTAGCGACTTTACCTTATGCTGATCATCTCTAAATTAATAATTAACAACCTTTTTAGTTTGTTGTTGATTGGGCTTGAGGTGTAATCGATAGTTTTATGCTTATTATCGACTAACTCTAATTGATTTGAGTTTGACATGATTTGGACTTGATTTTGATTCAAGTCTAATTTGATTTAATTTGATATATAGACTTAGTTTTGGTTTAAGTTTAATTTGATTTAATTCAATATTCAAACTTAGTTTTGGTTCAAGTCTGCCTCCATTTGATCATTATTAGACCTTGAATTTGATCCTTATTGGATACTTAATGGATTTTAGATCCAATCCATATTTAATTCTTATTGGATCCTTAATGAATCTTAAATCAAACCCTTATTTGGTCCTTATTGAATCCTTAATGGATATTTGGTCTAACTCTTATTAGGTATTTATTGAATTCTTTAATGGATCTTAGGTCTAATCCTTATTGTATTTTTATTTAATTCTTAATGGATCTTAGATTCATTTTTTAATGGATTCTTGTTGGATTCTCAATGAATTTAGTATCAACTCTTGTCAAGTTCTTATTGGATTCTTTAATGGATCTTAAATCCAACCTCTAATAGATTCCTATTGAATTCTTTAACATATCTTAGGTCTAAACCTCATTGGGTTCTTATTGGACCATTAGGGTGCGTTTGGTTCACCGAAAGTGGGGAAAGTGGGAGCAGTAGGGGGTTTCTAGAGTTCAGGAAAGTGGAGGATATCTAGAGTTCCACGAGTTCTGTTGTTTGATTGTATTTTTGTGGAAGTGTGTAGTTCACATAATTCCTCATTTTTAGGTATTTTGTTTAGTTGAGATTTCTGGAGTTTTGTGAGTTTCGATATTTACTTCATTTCTATTTTATAAGAAAATAGGGGTAAAGTGAATAGAGGTGATATTACCCACACCTCATAATTTGTAAGTTAAATTTTTTTTGAAACTATAAATATATGAAAAGATAATAGAATATTTGTGCATTACAATTTATAAATTATAATTTAGAAACTATAGTTAAAAATTATAATTTATAAATTAAATTAAATTTATAGTGAATATACTACGCAAATATATTATTTGATTAGTATGCCTATAAATCAATTATATTTTAAATAATTTTTAAAAAAATTGGCATGATTTTTATTAAAAATGTGAGAGACCCACCCTACATGCTTACAACATGAAATATTGTAACTGAATCAAATTTAAAAATTATAATAAATTATGTTTTATTAACTAAATGTCCACTACTTGCATAATATATTAGACAAAATTAGTAATCGAAATATTATATAATTCACACATTTTTCTATACTAATACAACAATTTAAAGAATACAATAATAATTAAAATAGAGTAAAATACAACGTAAAAAGATTGATTATTTGTATTTGGCTTTTCGGGGGTTTTTCATCACTTCTCACATGTATCGGGCCATGACTCGTATTGAAGAAGATACTCTACAGGATCATGACAGTCTTTGCAGTACCTAAGGTTCTTAATTGCCCGAATAGGCCTTTCGGGTGGAACATTCAAAATACCAAAGACAATTGCTAGCTTCTCACTATGGTATTTAAGCTTATGTTCTTTCTCTTGTTCTTCAACATCATGCAACACCATTTCAGTAGAAGATACATAGCCAGCTTTATTTAATTTCATATCTAATTCCTCCAGAAAAGCATAGATCCTCTCCTTATTAGGATGAACATTGTCACCTACTGAAAATGTATGAACCTTGTTCTGCACCTCAATCCAATTGAAGCCAGACACCTTCTTTATACCTCTCTCCCTCATCATCACTCTCAACTTGTCAAATGTTCTTCCATTTGCCAGAAACCACATATAAATTAGGAAGAAGAACATACATTCCAGAATTTTCAGGCTCCCGTCTCAAAAGTCCTTTCAGCTGCTGTCTCACCTAAAATAGTATTGCCATGGATCCTGCTTGCGCCTAATAAAGCACCCCACATAGTTACATCTGGTTCAAATGGCATGTCCCTCATAAGAACTTGAGCTTCCTGCAGTTGTCCTGCTCATCCCAAAAGGTCGATCATGCAAGTGTCGTGCTCTGTCTTCGCAGTGGCACCAAATTCTCGATGCATTGAATAGAAATAATCAATACCTTTATTTAATAACCCAGCATGACTCCGTGCTGATAGAACTCCAACCTGCAACAATTACTGAGTGTGAGAAAAAAGAAAGAAGCATGTTTCTGAAGAACTAAAAACATCAGTTCATACAGAATAGTAGAAAATGTAGCTAGAGATATTGTAGTTTATCTTCAACAACGTTAAATTTTATCTCATCATCCTTTTGCAATAAGAAGCCATGTACAGTGTTAATGTTATAAACTGTGCACACTCTTAGTGGTATAGTCTGAACTTATCTATGGCACAACGATATGCTAGTCTTAAGCATCAATAATTTCCAAGCATGTACTTCTATTACCACAAAGCATAGAATAAGCAGAATTATGTAAATTAAGGATCGCAAACAATCCCAGTGAGCATAGAATTGAAAAGACTTCGTTATGCATTCTAAGATCGATAAAATACCATGTTTTGGAAAAACAATTAATGAAACATGAGGGAAGCATTCTGGAAAATATAAGGCGCATATAAATCTATATGAAATTGTAGCAGTTCTAACCAGGGTGATATCATCCGGTTCAATGTTGGTCTCTCATCGAATAAAAAACTTCTTGTGTCACCTTGCCAAACCCATGTCTAGCATAACCAACAATCATGGTATTCCATGTAACCACATCCTTCTCCATCATCTGCTTAAATGCCTTATGGGCCTCATCTATTGTCCCACACTTGCAGTACATCGCAAGAAGCGCAGTTCCCACAAAAAATCCCATAACCTGCTTTCACCAACCTTCCATGTGCCTGCATCCCACACTCAAACACAGGAATGTCAGAACATTTACTCAAAGCACAAGTGAATGAAGACCTATTCCTCCTCTCCCCTACCCTTCTCATCTCTATAAACAGCCTAAGTGCATCCTCACTTTGCCCACTCCATGAGTACCCTGCAGTCATTGCAGCCCAAGACACCGAGTTGCACTCTGGAATCTCATCAAAGAGCTGCCTTGCTTTTTCAATCATCCCATTCTGCACATCAGCTGTGACCATTTTGTTCCATGAGCTTATGTTCCTACATGGCATCAAATAAAATAACTTCTTTGAAACCCAATCTAATCACTAATCATGTTCCAATGACATTCCAAAATATATCAATCAAAGATTTCATTGTAAATCTTCTTAGGGCCTATAAATTAAGAGAAAACCTGTAAAAAAGAGAAGACAGAAGAAGAGATTAGAGGGGATCATCAAGAGGAAGCCAAGACCAAAGCCAGATCCAAAAAAAAGGTACCTTCTCACCTTTCTCTTTCTTTCCTCCCTCTGTTCATCTCTTCTTCTCCCTGCCCCATCGTTCTTCTTTCCTGTAAGGTCTAATGCTGATGTTGCCTCATCCTACTACCTGCACCTGTGTCCTACTGTGCCCGACCTGACATTGTAGACTTGCCCGTAGGTTTGGGCTACCCACAGCCATCTGCTCCTTGTCAAGATGTCCGCATGCCCATAGCCCGCAGTCGACTTGTCTTCAACCCTGAGCTCTACCGGTCGAGCTCCACCTTATCGGACTTGCCCGCATCGGAACGCTAGCTTCGCCGGACCACCTTGCTGGAGAGGAAGTTGTGCCAGTCTTTCCGCTGACCTAAGCTCCGACTTGCTCCCCACTGCAGTAGCCAAGGCCAGCCGTGCCCTACTTCTTTCACTCGTGAGCTACACCCGAGCTCCACTGCACCTCCGACCAAGATCTCACCAGATTCTGAACTTGCCCATGCAGCATTACCAGACTTACCCGTGCCATACTGTCGAACACGCCCATGCGCCACCCAGCTGGAGATGCCCAAGTGCCTAGCTCCTGCATCTGCCAGGCCACCTCTTGTGTGTCGCCGAACCTCCCTAGCACCACCTCCCCTCAGCCCACAGGCCTAGCCTACCCTACCCTAGCCTCCTCAATGTCGCCCGTGCTCTGATGCACCTAGCCACCTCTCGCTGCTCGCCAGGGCTAGATCCGACCAAGAACGACTCCGAGCTACCAAGGCTCAATTAAAAAGGAGGGAGCTAGGGCTTGGAGAGAGAGAAGACAGGCATGGGTGGAAAAAAAATAATAATAAAAATAATAAAAAAAATAAGTTGTTGAACAAAAAAAAAAATTTATTTTAATTTTTTATTACCATCATCATTTAAGCCGGTCTTTAAGTTTTTATTTAGTTAATTTTTAGAGTTATATTCAAGTCAATTTTGGAGCTCACATTTAATTAGGCTTCGGGCTCACGCTTAAGTCAGCTTTCGAGTTCGTATTCAAGTCAATTTTTGGATTCACACTCAGTAAATCTTCTGGCTCACACTCAAGCGAGGATTCTAACTTGCACTTATCCAGCCTTTGTGTTCATACTTAAACCAACTTTTGATCTCGCATTTAACTAGTTTTCGAGCTCACATTTAGCTAGCCTTCGGGAGCACACTTAAGTTATTCTTCGGACTCACACTTAAGCTAGTTTTTGGACTCGCATCTAAGTAAACCTTCTAACTCTCACTCAACTAGCCTTTAGGTTCGCACTCAAGTCAGCCTTCATTCTCGCACTTAGCTAGTCTTCAAGCTCACATTTAAGCCAATCTTTAGCCTCATATTCAGTCAGCTTTTGAACTAGTACTCAAGGCAGCATTCGGCTTCTTACTCAACTACCCTTTAGGCTTGTACTCAAGCTAGCTTTTGAGTTCATACTCAACTATCATTTAATCTCACACTCAATTAGCTTTTGGGTTTGTACTTAAGCCAATTTTCGGGTTTGCACCTAAGCCAGCCTTTAAGTTCACACTCAATTAGCCTTTGAACTCACACTCAAGCCAACCTTCAGGTTTACACTATAGTTAGCCTTCGAGCTCGTACTCAGTCGGTCTTCAGGATCACATAAAAGTTAGCCTTCAGTCTCTCACTCAACTAACATTCATGCTTGTACTTAGTTAGCGTTCGAGTTCACACTCAAGTAACCTTTTAAGCTTAATATTATGCTAGTCTTTCAACTCATAGTCATGCCAACCTTCAGGCTCACTTTTATACCCACCTTCAGGCTTGCACCTATGCTATCTTTCGGACTCGCACCTATGCTAGCCTTTGGACTTGCCTTTATGTTAGCCTTCAAACTCACACCCAAAGCTAGCCTTCGAGCTCGCACTTAGCCAACCGTCAGGCTCACACTCAACCAGCCTTCAGATTCATACTCAAGCCAGTCTTCAAACTCACACTTAACCAGCCTTCAAACTTGCACTTAAGTTAGCCTTCGGGCTCGCACTTAGATAGCCTTTAGGCTTGCACTTAACCAACCTTTAGACTCACACTCAAGCCAACCTTCAGGCTCTCCTTTATGTATGCCTTCAGGCTTGCACCTATGCTAGTATTTAGGCTCACACTCATATTAGCCGTCGTATTTGCCTTTATGTTAGCCTTCGGGCTTGCACTCAAGCCAGCCTTTGAGCTTGTACTTAAGCTAACCTTCAGGTTACCATTCAACTAACCTTCAAGATTGCACTTAAGCCAGCCTTCAGCCTTACACTCAGTCAACCTATGAGTTTTCACTCAACCAGCTTTCAGGCTTGCACTTAAGTAGTTTTCGAACTCACACTCAAGCAAACCTTCAACCTTACACTCAACTAGTCTTTAAGATCACACTCAAGCCGGCCTTCAAGCTTGCCACTATGCTATCCTTCAAGCTCATCACTATGTCAGCCTTTGAGCTTGCCTTTTATGATAGCCTTCTAACTCACACTCAAGCAAACCTTCGGGCTCACACGCAGCTAGCCTTCAAGCTCACACTTAAACTGGCCTTCAAGCTTGTCACTATGCTAGCCTTCAAGTTCACCACTATGCTAGCCTTTGGGCTTGCCTTTATACTAGTCTTTAGGCTTACACTTATGTCAGCTCTCGGGCTTACACTTCTAAGCCAGCTTATGAGCTTGCAAACTAAACTGACCCTCAAGCTTGCACTTCTAAACTAGCTTTCGAGTTCACAAACCAAGCCAACTCTCAAGCTTGCACTTCTAAGCTAGTTTTCGAGCTCACAAACCAAGCTAGGCTTTGAGCTTACATATCTAAGGCCAACCCATGGGTTTCGCCCAAAGTTATCATGATAGTCCGAAGGCTCTCGAACCAAATAAAACAAATCGATTAAATTAAAATGACTCAATTACATCAAACACAGGTAGAACAAATGGATAGAACTAAATTGACTCAAATGGATAACCAAACAAACCTAAATTGATCAAATAGGTGGACTAAAATTTAAATTGAACTAGACTTGAAATCCAAATTGAGTCAATTCAAACCAAATCAGCTCAAACCCAATCCTAAATGGGTTCAAATGGGGCTAATTCAATATCAAATTAAGTTCAAATCAAACCTTAATTTGGTTAAATCAAACTCAAACTTAAAGCTAATCAGGTTGAATTGAACCCAAAGTCAAATTAAAACTAGGCCAAACCTGAACTAAGACCAAGCTGAACCAAATTGACTTTCACTTGAATGGATGTCCAACAGGGGTTGCACCCAAGTCTATCAACAGGTTGAAAAAAAAATTCATCAAGGGTTGGATTTAACATGTACTGAGAATCCAATAAAAACCCTTTCAAGGTCGGATCCAAGAAGGACCCATCAAGGATCGAATCCAAGATCCATTAAAGGTTTAATAAGAATCTGCCAAGGGTTTGAGTCTAAGATCTATTAAGGATCCATTAAGAGACCGATAAGGGTCCAATACAAGGCCTAACTAGACTTGAATCGAATGAAACCAAACTTAAGTAAAAATGAAGCTCTAAACATTAAATTGGATCAAATCAAACTTAGATCAAAATTAATACTACTCCAACTAGAGTCAATTATCAGTATTTGATAAATATTCTTCTAAAAATCAATGCTAAGCTTGATGGATTGAATTTGTGAACATTCACCATTGATACCCTTGGTTTCAAAAAATCCTAGTAGTTGATATTTCACATGGTTCTCTTGGTCAATTTGATGTACCCTTTCATGGCTACAATAGTTAGTTCATGGTAGTAGCCTCTGACTTTATGCTATAAAGCATTAGTGTAAACTCAATCACCAAAGGTTGAGACGACCGATTCACCATTCAAATTGAAATAAAAAAATGATATGGGCATAATAAGGGAATTGTTGATTGATCTCTACACAAGTTCTAGGAGGAAGAAATGGGAACATATCATAATCTTTTAGGAAGGAGTTAGTGGATGACAATTTAATCAAGTTTTGAATATCGAATTGAACCAAATCAGACTTGAATCCAAGCCGAGTTCCAAACACCAAATTGAATCAAATTGAACTTGATCCAAAGCTTTGAACATCAAAATAAATTAGATCAGGCTTGAATTAAAATTAAGTTTTGAATATTAAACTGAATCTAAGTCAAATCAAACTGAGCTCAAATCTAAACCATAATTAGTTCAAATAGAACTAAATAAGATCAAACTGAGCCCCAACCAAGTGTACTACAAAAGCCTCTAGCAACACTTTGAGGCTTCATCCAACTCCACAAATAGTAAATAATGCTACTTCAAACTCATGAAGTTATCACTTATACCTCATTGGCTATAAAAATTCTTCAAACTCATAAATTTATCACTTATGCCTTATTGGCTATAGAAACACTTCAAACTCATGAAGTTTTTGTTTATGTTTTATTAGTTATAGAAATACTTTAAGCTAACAAAATTATCACCTATGTCTCACTTGATATGGAAATATTTTGAACTTCTGAAGTTATTGCTTACGCCTTACTAACTATGAAAATATTTCAAGCTCATGAAATTATCACCTATGTCTTATTGGTTATGAAAATACTTCAACCTTATGAAACTATCGCCTCTGTCTTATTGATTATGGAAATACTCTAAACTCATGATGTTGTCGCTTATGCTTCATTGGCCATAAAAATACTTCAAAATTATGAAGTTATTGCTTACGCCTTATTGGCTACGAAAATATTTCATACTAATAAAATTATTACCTGCATCTCATTGGTTATGAAAATACTTTAAACTCATGAAATTATTATTTATGCCCAATTGACTATGGAAATACTTCAAACTATTGAAGTTATCACCTACGCATAATTGATTATAGAAATACTTCGAACTCATGAAGTTATTGCTTATATCTCATTGAGTATAAAAATACTTCAAACGCATAAAGTTATCGCTCACGCCTCATTGGCTATGAAAATACTTCAAACTAATGAAGTTATCACCTATACCTCATTAGCTATGGAGATACTTTAAACTCATGAAATTATTCGTTACATCTCATTGATTATGAAAACACTTCAAGTTCATGAAGTTATTGTTTGTGTCTCATTGACTATGAAAATAATTCAAATTAATAAGATTATTGTCGACACCTCATTGGTTATGAAAATACTTTAGACTCATTAAGTTATTACCAACGCCTTACTTGTTATAAAAATATTTCAAACCAAATGAAGTTATCACCTATGTCATATTGGCTATAAAAATACTTCAAACTCATGAAGTTATCATGTATGTCTCATTAGCTACGAAAATACTTCAAATTTATGAAATTATCATCAATGTCTTATTAGCTATTAAAAATACTTCAAACCAAATGAAGTTATCACTAGTGCATTATTGGCTAATAGAAATCCTTATTGGCTAATAGAAATATTTCAGAATCAGGAAGTTATTATCAACATCTTATTAGTTAGAAAAAATACTTTAAATCAAATAAAGTTATTACTAACACCTTACTGGCTAATAAAAACACTTTAAACCAAATGAAATTATTATTAATGTCTTATTGGCTAACAAAAATACTTCAAACCAAGAAGTTATCACCAATGACTTATTAGTTAATGGAAATTCTTTGACAAAAAGAAGTTATCGCCAATACTCAGGCTATTGGAGACACTTCACCCTCATTCCCTTTCCATGTCCCACCAAACAATGCCACCAAACTATATTATCAGCATTCACCAAAGATCAAGTCAAGACTCTTTCGAGTCAAACTCTACATAGTCCAACACACAGGAATAATGCAATAGCATGCATTAGAGGTTCTTTCCCACTACTTCTTTTTTTTATGTTTATCCCATGTTCTTCCATTATTTCATATTAAAATTTATTGTAAAATGAAGGTATGTCCTTATTTAAGTCATGTGCCATTTTTTAAAATTAATTTAGTATTTTTTTCTTTCTCTTTTGCATCTCTATTTTATTAGGTAGGTTCTTTTTTTAGGAGATTTCTAACAATCATTGAGGTGATTAACAATAGAGGCATGTATCTATTAGAAGTCAATATTTTCACAACACCTGATAGCTCACTTCAAATTAAATACTTTTTAATTTGTGTATCGAGACCACTCTTTGAAATCCTTACTAACTCCAGACTACTAAAATTGATCCCATAGTGATAAGGACAAAAGTATGAGAATATGGCATCTAGAGGGATAGGCTTAGAATTTGGGAGGTAAATGTGGTTGTTTCCAAAGAGGGTTGTCAAGGTTTTAGAGATGATTTTTAATAAGAGGGGGTGATATTGCCACTATTGAGGTAGTGGATCAGGAGGTTGGGAAAGAGCAAGACTTCTAGAGGGTTGGGATTGTTGTGGCTAAAGCTGGGCATACCCAAAATTAATTCTTGATGTTGTGATATGGTTAACTTGAGGTTTGTCTCCTCCATTGATGACTCCTTTGATTGAGGTTTTACCCTTTCTCCTTCAAAAATCTTTTGTTAACTTGATTCTCATATTCTTATATAAATTTCTTCTAAGCGTGAATTTTTTTAGTACAATATTTCAAAAGAATAAATGTCGAAAGACAATAAACTAGATTTAAGATTAAAAAAAAGACTATTTTTAATAATTAAGTTAATTTATCATTTCTCTTTCAATAGGATCTATAATTACATAGCCTTTTTCCCTCCAATGATTGTTGTAGTCAGTGAAAGTTTAATCCCCACTTTGCATTCTTTTAATTGTCAATTGAATAATGTCTGGTACATGGGCTACATGGTGAATGTATTGTTGCTAAAGTTAGTGAAGGTAGTCTCCAAACATTGCAACTTCTCATATGGAAGATTGAGAAACTAGCTAAACATGATTGGGCTTAATGATTTTTAAAATGGACAGATCATCATCAGCTTGTTGCCCATGTAAGCTTACACATCTATTTTTTATCTTAATGTTTTCTTTTTTGTATGCTAACAAATTTGATATCTTATCCCATATTCACAAACTATGCTACCTATATAATTAATATGCTATGTGTATCGGTTAATCTTTGGTCATCTAGTCATGTTTGATAGTGTTGATATTCCAGCCTTAAGGTCCACATACACAGTGCATTTGGTCATCAATGGGCTACCTCATGACTCATAGATGGAATTTGATTCACAATATCCCCTACATCATAGATGAAGAAATTTGATGAAGAAATTTGACTTTTTGAATCATGTTGTTTCTTTTTTTAACACTAAAAAATATTTTGTTTGCCATGAGCTTGTATATAATTTTTTAAATGTGAAATATGTCATGGTCAAATAGTTTGAATAATACTATTCTTTAATGAAAAACTCAACAAATGGCTCTTGATAATGTTTAAATTTAAACATGTTTGATATGATTTTTTGTTGCTCATATATCAAAGGCAAGTCTTGATATATGTTTTCCCAGCATTTTAGGATGATTAAATCCAAGTAAATATGTATAGGATATATGGTGAACTTAAGTGGGCAACAAATGCAAAGACCTAATATTAAAAATTGAATACCTTAAAACTAACAGTGAAGTAACTAATATTTAAACAAATTACAACTAGAAGATGAACATCCATGAATTATAAGATGACGACCATCTTCACAAAATGTGAATAGTAAATATACAAAATGTGAAGATACTTCATTTGGAATGTGAACGCACACCTTTCACCATTGTCACTATTGCATAAAAAATTTCTCCATGGATGCCATCAAATTGGTTGCTTCTAGTCAAGAAAAATGAAGAACGGGAAAGTAGAGGTAGGTAGGGAGATGAAATGGAAATGGTGTTTAAAAGAGCAGATATAGAGGCCAAACTACTTGTAGTTTCCCAAAAGTAAAGACCAAATATTCTAAATAGGTTGAGATGGAGCTTCAATGGAGTAGATGAGATCAAATCGGGTCACACAAGCAAAAAGGTTAGAAATTGAGGACAAGAGGGATCATCAAGGTGCGAGATGCTGATCAGAGTTAGAAGGATTCATTAAAGATAGAGATCATAATAAAAGGGGTGAATGAAAGGGAATGAGAGACATTGCAAAAAACAAATATGAGAAATAGAAAAATAGGATATCTTTGTATCCTTATTCTTGCATCTTGTTTGTGCATTAGAGTGGGGAAATTTTTTCAAGTAAGCCTTCAATTTGACATGTAAAGGAAACAAGAGGTGTCAAGAGGGAACATGGAATGGGGTGCAAATCCTAATCTAGAAATGTAAATACAGGAAGAGAGATTTTCGAACCCATGGATTCCATGGTTGAACCTAAAGCACAGGATCATGCTTGTATGGTTGATATGCTTGGGCAAGCAGGCCATGTTGATGATGCACTAGAGATGATCATGCAAATGTATGTTGAAGCCAATGGTGTTGTTGTTGGGACCATAGGATATATAAGCATCTAGAGATATCTGAGATTGTTGCCAAAAATCTTCTCCATTTAGAGCCTAGAAAAGCTAGACCATATACTTTTCTTGTAAATATTTATGCTTCAAGTGGGATATGAAAATATGTTGCAAAGCCCAAGGCTATGAGCAAAAAGGATGTAAACAAGTTCCCAAAATATAGCTGGATTGAAGTTTAAAAATTGGCTCATATGTTCACCTTTGGAGACCCATTGATAAATCTTGAATATGCTAATACTATTGGAATATTAGATGAAGTAGATTTGTTATAAAGGAGATCAGGTATTTTTTAGATGGGAGCTTTATGCTTCATGATGATGAGAAATAGAAGAAGTATAACTTGCAATACCATAGGGAAAGACAAGCAATGACTTTTGTTGTCTTGAGGATACCTAAGAGATTATCACTTGATGCAATTTATGAATTTTCAAAATTAAAACAAATACATTAACAACCTCTCAAAAATTTTAAAATCATACATTCCTATATTCATGTCAATTAATAACTTAAAATTGCATATGCAACATTATATAAACTACATGCACAAAATATCCAAATATTGATTTGGGTAAAACTTTAATTTTAATTTGATGAAATTTGCTAATCGAACTAAAAGAAGAATCAATAGGAAATTTGAACAAATTGGGGACACAAATAAACTTAAAATAGATATAAATATAATCTAAACTTAAAATAGTAAATATGAACTTTATAATCTAAATCTAATTCAAATTTATAAAAAATTCTAAGATTACTCATCTAATCCATAATTGAGATTAATGACCAGAGGAGATATCAAGTAATCCAAAATTTCATTAACAACTTCAAAGTAACTTCAAGATTTTTTAATTTCTTAAATTTGCCCCCTTAAGATCTCTATAGTAATTTCTCTTATCAACAATCATCAATTTAGTGGTCAAAAGATCTACAATATTGATCTAAAAATAAAATATTTGAATAACATAATATATAGTTATGGCAAATTGTATTGTATGCTTCAAAATCTAAAGGTTTGACAGGATTGATAGAATTTATAATCAAGATCTAAAAGCATTTATTGTGTCATGATTAAGTTCATCGATGGTTAATAATTTCTAATATGCAGAATTTGTGGGTGTTCTAAGTTCAAAGAACAATCGGTTGGGAGAATTAATAAAGCCTTTTGTCTCTCCATACTTCTCCATATGTACAAACTTGATGGAAGCTATAAGCTAGTTTTTCTAGTAGTATATGAGTGTAGAGACCATACTATAATAAATATCTACATATCAATCTATCAATAAGTGGGTAAAGATAATCCTAATCTAACTAAACACTTACCTAAATAGAGTATACTCTAAATCAATTTTTATTTTATTCTCTAGATGATCCCACCAGGAGCGAATGAATGAATAAAAAAATTTGAGTAGGGACAAAATTTATTTTAATATAAAACAAATAAGTAAATAATAATTTGTATAATAAAATTATTATAAAAATTAACGAAATTTCTCATAGAATTATTTTAACATAAATTCATAGAATTATACATACTTATCTATACATTCTTAAAAAACAAAGCTCTATTTTTTGGGATTTTTGTTATGGTGAAACACCAAAACATGGAACACTTTTTGAGATAAATTTTCAGAAAACACTTTGATATTCTTTGTTTTTTAATTCATCTCTTTTACTAGTTTTTTGTGGGGGCAAAGTTTTTTATGGAGTAGGGCAATAGAAGCAAAATTTTAAACTTATATAGAGTTTTCCAAAATCAGTTGGGACAAGCATCCCTCACTAAGTAATATATACATCTGACCCTAAATTAAGAGTATAAGTGATAACTATTAACTTGATTATTCTACCGAATATGAATTAAATTAATTAGATATAGATATAAAAATCTAATCCAATAACTTATCGGGTTGGATTTGGATTTCAATTTTAAACTGAATAGCTTAGTAAGTTGGATTTTAGCTATAGCTATATCTATAATTGTTAGCTTGATACTCCAACCGCTTATAAATATATGATATATTTAAATTATGTAAATAATTAATATAATTCTCAAGCCATTTGATATTAGATTATTACTTATGCTACAAGTTATGATCATACTACATTAGGGAAGGGCTATAGTTTTCATTAAAAAACTTGTATATTATTTTAATTATATAAAAGTTAGATTCTGTGTTTTGAGAATAACATATTAGGTTTATAAAATCTTATCTATTTTAGTTGTTAGAATAAAAGGTATCATCATATTTATTTTAGTTTTTAAATAGTATGTTAACTTATTAAATTTAATTCTTTAGAATGATATTTAATAAAGCAAGAAATTTTTATTCAAGTATAAATTATATATAGATATGAGTATAGAACCTTGGATTTGGATATAAATTCTTTAAAATACTGGTGTGTTATAATGACAGGTGTGATAAATTAGTTTCACATCGGATATTGGATAGATAAAGTTTAATATATATATAGTGAAAAAGACTCATATCCCATGAACTTAAGCTTTTGGGATGGTTTGGTATCCGGCTCACTATATTATTTCAATTTGACGCTCTTTCAACTCCCTCAACAAATGGTATCAAAGATTTAGGTTTGAAATTATACAAACTCTTAATACCGAAATTATTGTGATGATGCGACTGAATTGAGTCGCATGTTAGTCTCTCTTAAAAAAAATCAAAAATTGAGACAAAAATTTATTAGTATGGGTCATACGATGGAATTGATTAAGTAAAAAAGTACCCTGATGATGTGACTAAATTGAGTCACATGTTAGTCTCTCTTAAAAAAATCAAAAAATAAGACAAAAACTCATTAGTATGGATCACATAGTGAAATTGATCGAGTAAAAGAGTTGTTGATTAAGAGTGTTAAAATTATTGTGGTCAAATCACACCTGAAGGAAAAGATTGTTATAATGTCAGATATGATGAATTAATTCCACATCGGATATTGGATAGATAGAGTCTAATATATATAATGAAAAAAACTCATATCCTATGAGTTTAAACTTTTGGATGGTTTGATATCCAGCCCACTATATTATTTCGATTTGATACTTTTTCGACTCCCCTAACACTAGTGGATATAAATATAGATACAATTTAAACTCAATTCAAACTTGTTGATATAATGAATAATTAGACCAAAACCACTGAGCTTCTGTGGGATGGAGTTTGATTCCAAAACTGAACCTTGACTAGGATCTCTTGAGGTGAAAGAGACTTTGGAATCTTTATCACCGAGTTATTAGAAAAGTGCTCTTGATAGAATGACAATTGTTTGGTATGTATAATCTCACCGAATTGTGAGGAGGCTCGACCGAAAAGCTCATTTTATAGAGGCTCAAATTGGTTTAGTGGAAGTAGAACAAATCCATCCAAGTGAAAACTACCAAGGTAATCAAGGTACATGATGGTCAATGGGCATTGTTTTAGCATATCCTGTCAATATGGGAGAAATTGATTTGAGATTTAATTATCGCAATAAAAGACCTAAGGCAAAACTCATAGAAAAGATTTTTGCTCAAATCCCAATTGAATCAAAAGTCTAGGTCTAGACTAAGTATAAATAGAGAAAAAAATATACCAAGGTAAAAACTAATGCTTAATTATCTTCTACTACTATTTAAAATTGATAGCAATTGACTCGAGCGTCGAAGCGATCACCATTAGAGAATTTTTGGTAACTTTTTTCATTGTTCTCTTTTTTTACAGGTCAATGGGATGAATCACCATAGCAAATCAAGGTCTTAAAAAACCTTTAGACCAAAGTCGGTGGTGAAGTAGGCTCCATCAATAGAACTCAACATGTTTATAACCTTATTCTGAACCCAAGCAAACTAATCCCAAGTTAGTACAATTTTTTTTATCTATTTTATGGCTGATCCAAATCTAACTCTTAAGAAGATTTTGGCCTAAATCTTATCAAGTTGTTTTTAACATTGGAGACTCCAAATGAAGTTGTTCATATTGATTTAGAACATAAATATTTTATAGAAAATTAATTATATGTAATATACATGTAATTTACTTATTGATTTAAACAACTCAAAATGTATAATACACAATATAATAAAATCAAAATCTATAAGGTAAATTATCAAAATTGGAAATTCAATGTTCGAATCTTGATCTAGAACTAATAAATTATTTTTGAATTAAATTTCAGTTTAAAATGATCACTCTACACCATTATTTTTAATATTATGTCTTGAATACCATATAATTTATCAAGTACAATTCTATGTTAAGTAAAAAAAATAATAAAATTTGATTTGTAAGTATTTCCAATACAATAAATCAATCTGAATGGTTTGAATTTTTATTTTGGAGTGCCTAATGTTAGAAATAACCTAATAGGATTTAGATAAAAATCCTCTTGAGAGAATTTTAGATTATATATATATATATCTCTCTCTCTCTCAATCTCGATATAGAGGAGAAAGAGATTTGGGCTAAAATCCTCTTGAAAGGATTTTAACCTTAAACCCTACTAAATTATTTTTGACACCAGTAATTACAAGTTGAATCATGTTGATCTACACCATAAATATTATTTAGAGAATAAAATTTGCATATTTTATATATAATTAATGTATCGATCTAGACACAAAAAATGTACCGTGCATAACACAATAAATTGAAATCTATTAGGTAGAGAGAAGGAATTGAAAATCCGATCTCAGCATCTTGATCTAGGCAAAATAAAATTCCATATGGATCTAAATTTCACTAAGCGATATGTTTAGATCATTATTTTGAGTATTATGGGCTATATACCGGCTCTTTTATTAACATCTATATATTGAGAAGAAAATTTAAAATATAGCAAAACTTGATTTATAAGTATTTCCAATAGTATTGATTAATGTGAATGATTTGCATTTTCAGTTTGAAGTCCCTGAGATAAAAATTGATCCAATAGGATTTTGTTTAGGAGGATTTTAGCTCAACTAAAATCCAAAACTTTCAAACTCCCATGAGCAAACACACACAAAACACAAATTTGTTTGGTAAATTGAAAACATATAAAATACAATTTTAGGAGATTTCAATTTACAATGAAATAAACATATCCTAAAATAACTTTCTGCATATAACTAACTGAGTTTTTTAAAGTTGATAAATTCCAATCGAAATCTTCTAAAATTATATATACCTAACTTAAATCTTCATCGTTATCATAAAACACTAATTCTATGTAAGAACCACAATAGAAATTCAACTATTATTTAATTTGTTTTATCAAGACAAACTATGTAAGTCTTTTATGTAAATTTTCCAATTGTAGTAACTTAAGTTTGAAGAAGGTAAATGCCAAAGCACCTCAATATCTCATTGCATCACTAGAAATGGAGATTTAGAGAAGTTTTTTAGTTTGTTGCCTCTTAACTGAGAATGGCATCAAATATCCGGACAAAGTTGCGGTTGCAAACTCTATAAGAATATGCTCTAGGTCGTAACTCCGCGGCCCAGATGGACGGGAAATTGGTTCACCCATCCATATGGGCAATCTGGGCTGTAAATTCACAAATCTACCGATGGATGGGTTATTGGTTCACCCATCCATATGGGCACTCTGGGCTGTAAATTCACAAATCAACGGATGGATGGGTTATTGGTTCACCCATTCATAGGGGCCCATCCAGGCCGTAAATTTACAAATCTACGGCCTGGAAATTCTGCGTTTTATCAAAAGCTATTAAGAGTAGATGCACTTCTGGGACAATTTCATAATTTCTGAAGCTACTAGGTACAGATATATTTTCATATAATGCGCCACTTCAGTTGGATCTCTAGCACAAGATCCACAGTGCAAAACAAATTGAAAAAATGATCAAAATATCTTAGTAATTTATCCTCAAATAACCTTCTTGAACATACAACACAAATTACCCACTATGCATTTTAAATGTAACAAAAAATTCAAAATTGAGCCATCGGGATTAAAAAAAAAACACCAGTTAAATGAAGGGCACATCAAAACAAGAGGAATGCAGCCCAAAGCACATATCATCATCAAAACATGATTGCAACATCTTTAGAAGTTCAAATACAATGTTCTTTTCTGTGAATCAGCAAACCCAATATGCTGTGGTCAGACTACTCAAGGACAACTATCTACATTCTGTACTTTCCTTGCATTTCTCTGCATATCTCAGACCACACTAAATGCAGACTGCAGTGTTGAACCAAACCGTGATGCAATGGTCTCTGTAGCGAATTGGCGGATCTGTTTCTTGGCATCTGAAGCATGAAAAAGTAAAAGTATATTAGCAAACCATAAGTATGATGGCAGTCCATAAAATTGTATATCTGACTACTTTATCTAGATGAGAGTAAAGTAGATACTATTCAACAGGTTGATCAGAAAGAGAACAAGCTTAGGGCATATTGACTTGAATTCACTTTTGAAAGACAAGGCCCCGTTTAGTTTGAAATCAGAATCAGGATCAACCATTTTCAGAATTATTTTTTTCTTGTAAAATTAATATTACTTATTTTACACCGTTATTAAATTAAATTATTATAAAAAATCAAATAATTTTTCGAATTTTAAATTATTAAAGCATTAATTTGATAAAAAAAATCAATTTACAAAAGTGATTCACTAGTTTTGATCTTGATTTTGATCCTAATCCCGAATCAAATGGTGCCGAACTTCCTATGCTAACAACAATCAAACTAACAAGAAGATTTTCTGATCATCTAAATCAAAAGAACACAGTGATGGTGACAGGGACTGTCTTTGGAAGAGCCATGTCTCAGATGATAAACCATGGGGAGCAATACATTCAGTTCACCTGGAGAAAAATCACAATATTTGTAACCTTTGTACCAAAACCAACTACTAGGTTCCATCTTGCCCAAGAAAAAAAAATCAGCATTTTTTAGTCACTCCTATTGGATCAATTGAAATAAATGCATATATCCAAATAAGTTAGCACAGAAACAAGGAATGTCTACAGCTAAAGTTTTTAGTTTCTCTATCATTGTTTTGCATCAGAAGATGCACATTCACTGCTTATAATACGTACTGCGCACCACGGTTAAGAAAAAAGCACTCAGTGGATAAAAAATGAAAGTGGATGCCACAGAAACTTACCTTTTCGGCACTTGGTGAAGCCAACGATGTTGGCAATGCTGAGGCTTAAACAAACTCCAACAACTAGCAGGTAATCTGCTTGAAACCTTAGAAGGGAAAATATAGCCAGGAAAATCCAAGCAACAGCCTGCATCACAAAACATAAAGCCTCTTGCAACCAGTCGTGTAATTTATACATAACCAAGGTGCAAAAATTTATGCATAACACAACCTATTTCTTAGACCTCAAGATGCCAGGAGGAATATACATCGAAAATAAAATTTGACACTGACATTTAACAAATGTTTAGCCATTATTGATCCATGACACAAGTAAACCTAGAAACAGACATAAGCATAAACTTGAGGTATGATGAATAGTGATCTCATCAGCCAATTTATTTACCAGTAGTCAAACAATTTGAATACTCAAAGAAAGTAATAATGAGAATTAATAAGCTTAGTTGGAAAATTACAAGGAGAACCCATTCTTTACTGGAAACACAAATCAAAGCCTGGGAACTCTAGCACACACCGTGAGATTAAGAATGCAGAAGTGAAAGTGGAAATAGACATGAGCATACACAGATATGACCGCTAGTGTTCTCATAAGGTAACTGATTTACTTGTAGCCAAACATTTTTAATACTCAAACAAAGTAGGAGCGAGTATAAAAAATTTAGCTAGTTAGTTCCAACTTCCAAGTAGAGCTCAGTATAACTGTAAGCACCGCCTTCCTTTTGCAAATGAGAAATCAAATCAAGCTATTGACAAGCAAATCAAAACATGGAAACTGAAGCACATACCGCCAGATAAAGCGTCCACCAAAAGAGCCATGAATCCTTCTTGTTCATCCTAGAAAGGGACTGAAACACGCAAACAATTCCCATCAACAACACACCACAAAATTTACCATCACCTCATCAAAACCCTTGCAAAACCAAACCGAAAAACAAAAAAAAAAAAAGAGACCTCTTGATCAAGGCACTCAAACATCCACATACTCTCTCCTTGCTCATTGATCTCATTCCACCATCTCAGCCCAACCAAGATCCTCCCGCTGACATTCTTCACCACCCAAAAGTCCAGCGCGGCAAGCAGCACCGTCACCACGAAGATGATCACGAAGCTATTGAAGAACAGTGCCGAGAGCACGTAGAACGCCAGCGCCGCAGCCTACTTTCCCAGAAAACCAATTGAATCAAATCAAAGATAACAAAAAAAAAAAAATCCAAATTTCGCCTAAAATCATACCTTGAACAGGACGTGAAAGAAGCACGTCTTCGGATTGGCATAATTCTCCTCAAGAGGCTGTATTCGATCAAAAATTATGGCCAAAATCAAACAATTGGAACCTTGATTACGATGAAATCACGCGAACAAACCCTAGAATTGAATAAGCAGAAAATTGCGGGAAAAGGGAGATTGATGAATTACTTGGACGATCTCGGAGAGAGATTTAGTACCTGAAGCCGTTCCATTCCGGTGCTTTCGCTGTTGATTCTCTGACGAGATCGCGATCTCGTGAACGAAGACGAAAGAAAGCTAAACGGCTTCGATCTACGAGTGACGAACCCGGAATTCGCAAATGAGCCCCTAAGATTATGTACAATTATTATAAACTAATTTGTTTTGGTCGTTTTGCGTATATAGCCCCGAAGAAGTTTAATCTGTGTCCGAACACCTAGAAGCTGCCTACTGAAATTATCCCTGTATATATACGCACATACATAAGAAGTATACAAGCCAAATGTTTTTAAATTTGTACCTCTAAAAACATCATTTTTGAATCACCAAATTTTCGTGAGCTTTAAAAAGAGTCATTAATTTTTTCATGTTCGACATATACAATTATTTCAATAATAAAAATTGTAATTTAATGAACATGCATATTTGTAGGGTTTCATAATTTTGGCTCTAACACTCTCAATCACAAAGGAAGATAGACAAGTAAATTCAACTTTACATTGTCTATTGGAGAGAAAAAGATTGCTGAAAGGAATGGCACTTCTTCCTGCTTTCTCCCATCTCTTCCCCTGGTGGTAGCTTAGCAACGGACATCGTTGATGTAGTTGGGGGTGGAGCTGGTCTTCCATATAGTATTTTAGATAATCTCAATGATGAAGTCATCTTCCTAGGGAGAGAGAAGCATGGTAATATAGCATAATTCTCTATTTTTGAAGCTAAAGCAGTCGAGACATAACAAAATCATATTGATGTAGAATAACTAAATTTTTTTATAGTAAAATTAGAAATTCAATTCAAGTTGAATTCTAACTCCAATTAGGATCGGTGAAAATTAATATAGTTACACTCAAAAGTCATATCTACTAAAATATTTATTCAAATCCAGCAAATAATCATCTGTTAAAAAGGTGAGATCGATTTCTACAATTTTCTTATTTACTATTTTGGCTAATTCGATATCTGTATTGGTTAAAATTAAAGTTAATTTATGAGTTCAAATCAATAACAATCCTAGTCCAATAAGGAACAGAATTTAGATTTTTTTAAGATATATTAAGTAGAATTAAAAGTAGAGTTTAAGTCCTACTTTTAGTTATATCAAGAAAGACTCTAAGTTTATTAAATGACTATATATACTGTCCAAGATTATAACCAAAAAGAGTTTATAAATAATATTTTCTTATTTTGAGATTATTCCCTTTCTATCATTCTTATGGATTCAAGAATCTATAGTGGTGAGAAGACAATAATCTTCTACATGTTTCTCATGCCCTCCCCCCGCTGCATCAATTGGTATCAATTGATCGTCAAAAAGGCTCACAGTCTAATGTCATGGAGATCAACATACGAAACTACTCAGGAAAATCAAAACTTTCGTGAGGTGAATATTCTATACTTTCATGGTTAAGAAGATTTGTTTATTTTGATAGATAAAATTGAAAAATTCTTTAAGTCTATAGAGATTTCTGAAGAGAAAAAAAAATCGAAGTTTGTTGAATACAAGTTTAATGGCTATGCTTCATCTTGGTGGAAGTAAATTCAAATCCAAAGATAAGTGAAGGCAAGCCAAAAATCCTCTTGTGACCGAAAATGTTTAAACTATTTAACATGAAGTTTTTAAAAGGGAATCAAAATTAAGTAAAACATATCTCTTATCTAAGAATTTTTAAAATTAAAATTTATAGGTACAATCATGAAGTGTTAATTTCACATTTTAGTACCTTTTCTCTAGTATTGAATTATCAAATCGAAGAATAGATTGTAGATCGTATGAAAGATAAACATACTAGTAAAAAATTTACCGAGGGCTCTAAATATTCTTTCTTTAGTGAGTTAGAAGATCATACAAAAGTAATTTTAGTTGTTACAGAAATTTTTCAAGCGACTATCAATTAGAATTCTCCATATGAATCGGTTGATAATCTTGAAGGCTATAAGGAAAAATTTTCTACTTGTGAAAATATTAATTGTACTACTTAAGATTATTCTTTAAATTCATCAAAAATTAACTTTCTTAAACAAGTGGAGATAATTCTTGCAGGAGTTATTGCTCTATAAGATTTAAAATTTGCAATGACATATTCAAATTATTTTAGTAATTATCAATAAACTTATGAATAATAATTTCGTTTCATGGTAATAAATTATGAGTTAGTATATACAAAAATTTTGTTTCAAATAAGATCAAAGGAAATCCTACTAAAGTTTAAGTGGTTGTATCAAAGAAAAATAGGAAATTAAAGTACTGAAAACATTACTCAAAAAAATCTCATTGGTTTACATTATTATGTTTTATGTTAGAAAGTATTTGAGGAGAATATAACCACAACAATAAAAACTTTAATCTTTAAATTAAGGAAAAGTCTTTTACAAGTGGAGGGATCTGATATAGGACAACTATATTCTTTTTATAGTAAAATCAGAGATCTAATCCAAATTAAATTCCAACTCCAATTAGAATCCATCAGAATTGGTATAGTTATAGTCCGAATGTCATATCTCCTAGGATATTCATCCACATCTAACAAATAACCATCTGTTGAAAAACTGAGATCAATTTCTATAATTTTTTTATTTATTATTTTGGTTAATTTAGTATCTATATTGGTTAAAATTAGGATTTATTTATAAGTCCAAGTTAATAATAGTCCTAGCCTCATAAGGAATAGAATTTAGATCTTTTTATTTAAAATATGTTTAGTAGAATTAATAATAGAGTTTAAATCCTATTTTTAGCCTACACTAAAAAGGACTCGAAGTTTCTTAAAGGACTATATATACAGCCCAAAATTGTAACCATAAAAAAAATTTCTATAAATAATATTCTCTTTTTTTGAGATTATTCCATTTCCATTATCCTTGTAAATTCAAGGATATATGGTGGTGAGAAGATAGTGAGCTTCTCCTTGTCCCTCATGTCGTCCCCCTATTGCATCAATTGATGTCAAAGCAAGATTGTTCTCTGGCTCAGCTTCATCGATCGTAGTTGGTGGTGATAACTTCATGAACGATGATTTAGAAGATTATCAAATTTGAGATTTGATCAGATAAAATTTTCTTACTTTTATCGCTAGAAAGTATGAAGCTTTGAATCAAATTAAAACCAAGTTCATCAATTGATCATCAAAGAGGCTCGTGATCCAACGTCTTGCAAATTAACATATGAAACTACTAAGAAAACCAAAACCTTGGTGAGGTGAATATTCAGTGCTTTCATGGTTATAAGGATTTGTTTATTTGGATGGATAAAGTTGAGAATTTCTTTGAGCTTATGGAGATTTCTAAAGAAAAAAATTAAAAATTGTTGAATACAAGTTTAATGGCTATATTTTATCTTGATGGGAGCAAATTCAAATCTAAAGAACAGGTGAAGGTAAGCCAAAAATCTGCTCGTGATTGAAGATGTTAAACTATTCAATATAAAGTTCTCGCAAGGAGATTAAAATCAAGACATATCTCTTTCCAAGGATTTTCAAAATTGAAATCTATATAGACAACCATGAAATGTTAATATCATATTTTAATAACTTTTCTCTAGTATTAAATTATCAAGTCGAAGAAGAGATTGTGGATTATGTGAAAAACAAACATACTACTGAAAAACTTATCAAAGTCCCCAGAGATTCTTTCTTCGGTGAGTTAGAAGATCATACAAAAGTAGCTTTAGGTATTACAAAAGTTTTTCAAACAACTATCAATGGGAATTCTTTATATGAATCGGTTAATAATCTGGAAGGTTGCAAAGAAAATTTTTTTACTTGTGGAAATATTGATTATACTACTCAAGATTATTTTTTGAATTTTTCAAAAATCAACTCTTTTGAACAAGTGGAGATAATTCCTGCAGGAATTATTACTCTATGAGATTCAAAATTTGCAATGATATATTCAGATTATCTTAGTAATTATTAGCAAACTTATGAAGAATACTTTCGATCTATGGCAACAAATCATAAATTGGTGTATACAAAAATTTTATTTTAAATAAGGTCAAAAAAATCCTTACAAAAGTTCAAGTGGTTGTGTCATAGAAAAATAAGAAATCAAAGTACTGAAGATGTTATTCAAGAAATCTCATTGGTTTGTATAATCAAGTTCTATGGTGGAAAATATTTAAGGAGAATGACTGTAACAACAAAGACTTTAATTTTTGACTTGAGGATAAGTTTTTTATAAGCGGAGGGGTCTGATGTAGAACAACTATATTTGTTTTACAGTAAAATCAGATATTCAGTTCAAGTTAAATTTCAACTCTAATTAGGATCCATCAGAATTGATATAGTTACAGTCTGAAAGTCATATCTCTTAAGATATTTAGCCAAATCCAACAAATAACTATTTGTTGAAAAACTAAAATTATTTTCTATAATTTTTTATTTATTATTTTGGCTAATTTGGTATTTGTATTGATCAAAATTAGGATTTATTTATAAGTCTGAATCAAAAATAATCCTAGCCTAATAAAGAATAAAATTTAGATATTTTTATTTAAGATATATCAAGTAGAATTAATAGTAAAGTTTAAATCCTATTTTTAATCTACATCAAGAAAAACTCTAATTTATTAGAGGGATGTATATAGAGTCCAAGATTATAATTAAAAAAAAATTTCTATAAATAATAGTCTCTCGTTTTGGGATTATTCCCTTATTATCATTTTTGTGGATTAAAGGATCTATAGTGGTAAGAAAATAGTGATCTTCTCTCTATCCTCCATGCCTTCCCCCACTGCATCACATATTCCTGGTTATGTGAATGTGGTGAAAGGGAGAACCATTAGAGAAAATATAAAGCTATCTCTACTACACACTTGCAAAGACTTATGAATGCCACCTCCGAAAGAATTATAATTCTCAAAGAGCTCATCTAGGAGGGAAATGCATTCTAAAAAACCTTCTTGGTGGGGAAATTTTTGAGAACAAGATTCGAGTAGTGGTTCTAAAGATCTTGATAGCAAAAAATGGGAAGAAGCTCCTCTGATGATCATCTCTGACATAATAAACGATTTCTATATATTCAAATTTTTATCACATGAAGACAAGATTAAGATCCTCACGAAAGATCCATGGACATTCAATGGCTAATAGCTACTACTCAAATCTTGGGAACCTTCATTCTATCCAACTATAGATGCCATCAACTACATAATGGTGTTGGTGCAGCTTTTTGGTTTTCCCCAAATTTTTGGCATCCTTAAATCCTATATAGAGTGGCTATGTAATACAATGCCCAAATAGATGTTTATTTACAATTTGAATATATATTGAATTATATAAAATATGGAGGATTTGCATGTAAAATTGGTTTTTCTATTATTTAAAATGCATGTTTTGGTGAAGGGCTATGCTAGGGCTAGCAATGCAGTAGAGAGCAAGGGAAAGAGAGAAAAACATGAGAAAGAAAAAACAATTAAAACAAAATTTTAAAGTGAAAAAAATTAAAAGGGTTCAAAGAAAGAGAAATCAAAGTGCTTAGAGAAAGTGATTTGAGAATTAAAAAATAGTTCAAAAAAGTGAAGGTGGAGATACTGTGAAATTATTTGAATAATCACTAAAGGTTATAATTTGCATCTATTATGAATGAAATAAGCAAATGAATCACTGTATGTTATGTTAATTTATGACAACTATTTTGATAATTTATGAAATTATTGTATTATTTGATATTTGGATAAAATTTTAATTTATGATATTTGTTTGAAATATTGATATATGATCTTGAGTTTATATTTTTGGATGTGGAAAAAACACACATAGAGATCTTTGTTTCTGAAAAATATGAAAAGTAAGTTATAGTTATTTATGTTTGTTATAAATTTGTATAAGGTCCAAAGAAAAATTTTGTTAAATGTCTCCTAATATATTTATACTTTGATTACATAATATGTCTCTATTGGCATTCATAACAAATTCATTTTGTTTTTGTATTATGACCTAATTTCAAGTTTTATAACCTAATCATATGGGTTAACTGTGACATTGTATTTTGATATGATCTTAAATATTCTTTGTGTGTAACCCATGTCACTAGGTTAAGCGTATGATTATAGTTATACTATATTAAAATATATTTTGAATAGAAAAGTGAATATATTTCTGAAATTTTGAAAGTGATAAGACAACCTTGTTATTCAGTCTATATAATATATTATTATCATATTATATTTTATGATTATATAATTTTTCATATATATGTGTAATTTCATTTTAAAACTTAAATTATATGTATATATTTTAATACAAATAACTCATTTATTTACATATTGGAATTTAAAATATATTAAGAGAACTAATCAAGTGTGTTTTTGTGGTCTAGTTAGAGGTATCTTATACAGAAATTGAAATTGATTGTCTAATTTTTTAAGTTTAGATTCAAGAAATGTTCTCATGTATTTTTGAGAATTTATTAATTTTAGTTTGAGTTATTATTCTTATAAAAATGTGTCTAGAGCTCTTACATACATATAGGATCTTGGTCTCATAAGTATACAATATTCTCATATGCTAACTCTTTGATTTTGGGTTTGGGCCATGACAAACTATAAGTATAGGTCATATATTATGCTAAGATTTGTAGTTTGACAATAAGCTAAGAGCAATGTTTGCTTGTGTTTGTTGTGAAGATCTAAGGGTCATATAAATCTAGGTATGAAAATTAAAGAAGAAAATCCTTTAAATATAGGAAACTGATTTCTTTTTTCAACATTATATGTATGAAATGCTTCACTAATGTTGTTTTAATTGTGAAAGATTATGCCCTGTGTAATTCCCAGATAAACCAAAGAAAAATAAGCTGAGTGAGGGGGCTAGCGGCAAGCTTCAGGATGTGATTGATCTCCTAGACAACAAGGAGGTCCCCATGGGGCCATGGATTCATGCGCCCAAAGTTATTCACCATTGGGATCAGCTTCTAAGCGAGAGGAAAATGATGGAGCATGCAAGAATGGGAAAATTCTCCAAAGCACAACAAAATGGAGGAAATAGGACAATGAGGCAATATACCACTAGTCACTCACAATGACAATAATTACCAAGCTTCAATAGAATTCTAAACCACAACAATACACCACATAATGGTCCGATTCAAGAAGGCTCACAAGGCATTGACCATTAGACAATGGGTTCAAGATTTGGCCCACTTTTGGATTTGAAGAATGTTACAATTAAATTTAAAAGCAATTAGAAAATGTGAGATTATATTGGGCTCAAAGGATAATTCTAAATGGGAAGAGTGGCTTGTCAACCTAATGCAAATTGTACTTGCAAACCATAAAGGCCATATGGAACCACATGGCATTGGCGATCTGGCACAAGGCCTGATCTCAACAAAACTACATACGATTGATTCAATGGGTGTGTTGTATGAGAATATCTCTAATGAAAATCTTTGAAAGGTACACTAAAGGAAGGTCATGGTGGAGACTCCGACAATAGAGAAGGTGACAACTCTTTGAAGGGCTCTTCGAGTGATTGATTTGTATCATGGAAAATAGATAGCAGGTCAAGTAATTCTAAAGTTGTTAATAAATTAGCTTCTAAATCTCAACGTGGTTCTGTGAGCAAAACAATCAAGGAGGGAAACTCCTCCAATATCACTAACATGGATAGTTCTTTATGAATATGTCAACATGGTTCTTCATCAAGCCCCAAGCTTTGCAACACCTCCAATAGCTTAATCAGTTTAATCTTCAGTTTATTATTTTATAAGAATCTGATATATCTAACAATAATGGTAGTATTCTATATAAAAAAATTAGCAACTCTTGAAAATATTATATAAATCTTGTTCATGAAATATCTTGTGGGATAATTCTCATGTAATGTAGTATCTATGATCTTGTACATTGTTTTCACATTTCTCACTAAGCTATTCAAGCTATCATTACTCTAAACAATGGTGCCCATATTGCTATCTCTATGTATATAACAATAACTACCTATGTTCATAGATCTAAACTATGGCATGAAATATCTCAAGCTTGCTAACTACAAATTTTGTATATTGTTCTGAGTGATTTTAATTGTATTTTTTGTGCAAATGATAAGGGAGGTAATTACTCTTCCTTCTCTCTTCAACTAGGTTGGTAAACATGGATGGTCAAGAATGTCACATTCTCAAAAGAATTGATAGAGCTCTAGTTAATCCTCTTTGACTAAACATATTTTCTAATTCCGGTATTAGGCAATTAACCCATATTGCTTCTGATCACTCTCTAGGTTAAGTTCACATTGCTTAACCCAATAAACTCGACAACACACCTTTTCATTTAAGACCTTTTGGCTTCATAGAAAAGATGGCACCATCAAAACTTTCCAAATTTTGGAGGCATAACAGTTCCAATATTCCCTTCCATGGGAAACTTGCCAACCTACAAGAACCCCTTAAAAATTAGACCAAGAGAACCATCGAAAACCTTGATAAGGTGTTAGCCAAAATCACTGAGGATATTGAGCTTCTCCAAGAACTTAAAACTCGTGTGGCATTGTCGGATAATCAAAGGAGAACTTTAAACCGCTTGTTAAGACAACATGAGGAGATCTCCTTGCAACAAGAAATTATTTGGAAGAAAAAATCTAGAAACCAATGTGTGAATGAAGGAAATAAAGTACTAAGTGTTTTCATCTCTCTACTAAAATTAGTAGACAAAATAGTTGAATTAGAGTTATTAAGCTTGAAGGAAACAAAAATATTTATACTTGGGAAAAAATTAAGGGAGCTTTCATTGATTATTTTTCTAACACTTGGACTCTAGTACAAATACATTACCCCAAATAGACTATAGGTTTTTGCAAATGTGGTGTTGACAGTTGATAATACTGCCTTAATTGCGATTCCCACCAAAGAGGAGATCTTTTTGCAATTCATTCCTTGGGTCCTACTAAAACTCTAGGACCATATGGCTTTCATAGAACCTTATACAAAGCTACGTTGAAAGAAATCAAACACAATCTAATCTCTGAGATCCATAATTTTTTCATCACAGGTAACATGGATGAAGTTTGGAGTCAAACTTATGCTACTCTTATTCTCAAGAAAGATTGTGCTCAATATGTTGAAGACTTTTGGCCCATTGGCCTTCGTAATTTTTGCTACAAAATTATTTCTAGGATCTTAACTTTTAGAATCAAACCGATCCTTAGTAGAGTCATTTCGAAGAAACAATTTACTTTCCTTCAAGGCTATATGATTCATGACAATATTATTCTTAGTTAAAAGATTCTGCATTCTTTGTATATTGCTCCTAAAACCAAACCTCTCATGGATATTAAATTAGATATTTCTAAGGTCTGATAGCCTCCTGGGATTTGATGGTAGATTACATGAGACATTGAGGCTTTCATAAAAACTTTAGTAGATTTACATGAGCCCTCTTGTTAGTTCCATCCTATAAGAGGAATCCGCCAAGGTGACCCATTTCTTCTTATATTTTGTTACTTCAAAATAAGATCATTTCTAACATTATCCATTTAAAACTGACAAAAGGTGCTTTACATGGTTGCCATTAATGCTCATATTAAAATTAATCATGTTGCTTATGCAGATGATCTCATGTTATTTTCTTGTATGGACATTGACAATGTCTTAGCTGTTCATGATATCATTGACAGCTTCTTAGAAGTCATTGATCTTATAGCTAACAAGGACAAATAGGAAATTATGTATTCCCTTAAGGCTTCTGATGATCTTTAAGGAAATCATCACTTGGCTATTGGATTTTGAAGTTTGCTTAGGTCCTTGGAAACACCTGGGGATCCCTATGGGCGGAGGTAGGACTCTGGTCAAATATTTCCCTTTCTAGTGGATAGAGTTAATGCCAAACTTTCCGAATGGGCTTGTCTTAACCTCTCATGGGCCATTAAGGTCATTCTTGTTTTGGCATTTTCTTGGCTGCCATTCTCAATTACTCTCTTGCATGCTTTTGTATGCCCATCTTTGTTATGAATAAGCTTGAGCATCTTATTAGAAAGTTCCTCTGGGCAGAAGGCGACCATAAGGATGGTCTTTCTTTGTGCCATTGTGAACTCCAAAGAATTGTTGGGTTTTGGTTTTGCCAATTGCACTAGCTCTTGCTCTGTCAAGAGTGCTATTACCAAAGTGTTTGAACTTAGAAACTCTCATATGTACAATACCATTCCTTGGCCCATGATGAGTATTTGGAATCTCAGTCTCTCCTAATTAGGTTAAAACTTTCTTATGAAAATGGTTTCACAATTGTGTTCCAACTCTCCAATTTGTTTATAATAGGAAACTTATTGGTCATACCAAGTGCGATCATTGTGACCTTCCAAATTGAAGATCAATGGCATATAATTTCTAACTATCTCTTTGCTAGGAGAGTTTGGAGCGTTTTTTTCACATTACCGGTATAGATGGCTCCCGTGCTTCTATCATGAACCTAATTGTCCTTAGACAAATTGCTAGTTGTAAGGGCAAATAAGTTCCATGAAAAAAACAGAAGCTTGGCGGCTTATAATTTCTGGTAATTTGGAAAGCTAGATGTAATAGAACCTTTGCTAACTTTAGAGGGACTGCTGAGGTGATTATGAGAAGAGCATTAGCCTTAACTGATGAAATCATCAAAAGTTTGAAGCTTTTTGGAGGGAATGGAATTAAAACATATGAACATATCATTTTCGTGGATGACAGTTTCATACATAAGTTCATTTTAGTAGGTATCTCCTCGGTGAAAACTGATACAAATGGTAGAGTTCTTCAAGCTGATTCATGTCCTATTTGAGCATCCTAGAGTTTCCATACTGAGTTGTTGGCTGTCTTAACGGGAATCGAAGAGGCAGCGAGAGGCAAGCTTCAGTCCACTCATGTCGTTGTTGATTCGAATGAAGTAATTGAAGCAATCTTCAATCCTAATGGAGCTGAAGAGTTTTGTATCCTTACAAACCTTAAAAGATGTGCTTTGGCAACATATTTTTTTCGCTAAGTAAGTTGTCCCTCGTAGAATTTGCGAATTTTAGGACTCTCTTCCCCTGAACAGATCCAATCTCTCATGACTTGTAATCCGTCCTTCATTAATGGATTCTAAGCCTTGTTCCTTTATAGAAAAAAGTAAATTGAACTTTACGAGGGTATTTACATAATATTTTTATATTTCGGAGTATATTCATGTAAAAATTCCTTTTTTTTATTGTGTCTTAATTGTAAGAAAATTGCGTTTGGTTAGGCCCCAGCTGAAAAAGCAATTTCACATGCAAATTAGCCCAAATTATTCAGCTTCTTTCATGTTTTTTTTTCTTATGAACTTTGTAGACTGATTTGGCACATTTTGATTGGTATGCCAAAAAAAAGGGTGGCGTGCGCCATAAAAATCAAAATCTTCTTTGAAAATCTTTGCATTATGATCTACATTATTTCTCAACTCACGTCGTTCAAAAGGAGAGCAGTACATCAAGCACCAGAAGTCATAACCACAAGACTCAGAATTCGTACTTGTCGTCGATGTATGGCTTAATCTTCAAGTTAGGTATCGACAATCGTCGGCTCATAATCAACAACGAGATATTTCTCAAATGTTGGAAGGATTTCATTGGCAAACTCGACGTGAGCTGGGTGGTCGTAGTACACTGCTATGTCGTCCGTGCTGTCGAACGTTGATTCGAAGACATGAGTGAAGCCCAGGTGCTTGTTCTTCCTGCTCACATCCTTTCCCCTACATCCAGCAGACAACTAAACCTAGGAGTTCATATATGCAAGGGTTTTCATAGTTATGACTACCTAAAATCTTTCGAATATAAGATAAACCATGATGGTGGAAGGAAACGTGTTACCAGCAGAAGGACTTCATGAGTGGGATGGAGTTGACAAGATTGGCATAGGCTTTGATCAGCTGCTCAGTTCTCTCAGCAGGCACTTCATCTTTGAACTTGGCCAGCAGCACATGCCTCACCACACCCTTTTTTCCTTCCTCCATTTTTCTTCTTTTCTTCGTATCTCCTCCGTTCTTCTCATCCTCTTCTCCCTCTTTATTTTCCTTCAATTATTGTTGAGATTCTCAATGCTCATCATTGAAGTAAGGAACAGCTCATCTGTCAGGTTGTTTGTATATTTATAATTTTTATGAACAGCTCATCTGTCAGGTGATTTGTATATTTATAATTTGAAAAAATTACCTACAACTTCTTATAATTAACCCTAATTATTTATAACTCTTCCTAATTTTCGGAATTAACTACACTCCCTCTTTTTTTAAATATTTACCTACCTCTAATAGTTATTTAATCAAAATTTTTCCAAAAAATTTTGATTTTACATTCGATTATTTTTACAATTAAATCCCTAAAAACTTATTTTTTTTATTGTTTAATATTTTGAAATTCGGATTTTTGCAAATAACACCCCGAAATTATTCTGATTTACAGAAAAGTCCTCAAAATTCGAATTTTTGCAAATAACACCGTAAAATTATTTCAATTTATAGAAAAGTCTCCGAAATTTTTGCGAAGATGGAGAGGGTGGCAGCATGCGAGCGGTGACGCCAGAGGCCGGCGGCGAGAGCAGAGGCCCGAGGCCGGCGCGCGGGAGCAGACGGCGGAGACAGGCATGCCGGCGCGCCGGCACATAGGCGCAAACGGCCTTAGCGTGGATGGCCAAGGCCAACGCTGTCGGCCCCCGCGTGCCCGGGACGGAGGCCAAGGCCGACGCGCCGGCACGCCTGCACGCGGGTGCGGACGGCCAAGGCCAAGGCTGTCCGCGCCCGCGTGCCGAGGTCGAGGCCGAGGCCATCCACGTCCGTTGCCGGCGCGCCAGCTCACCGACCTCGGCCTCCGTCCCCGACATGTGGGGGCAGACGGCCTCGGCCTCGGCCTCCGTCCCGCGTGCCGAGGCTAAGGCCGAGGCCGTCAGCGCCTACGTGCCGGCGCACTAGCCTCGGCCTCCGTCCGGCATGCCAAGGTCGCCCGCGCCCTCGTGCCGGCACGCCGACACGCCGGCCTCGGTCTTAGCCATCCGTGCCCGCGTGCCTACATACAAGCGTGCCGGCCTCAGCCTCCGTCCCCGACACGCGTGCGCGAACAGCCAAGGCCGATGCCGTCCACCCCCGCGTGTTTCAAAGTGTTATTTACAAAAATCCGAATTTCAGGATATTAAATAATAAAAAATAATTTTTTTGGAATTTAATTGTAAAAATAATCGAGGATAAAATCGAAATTTTTTGAAAAAATTTTGATTAAATAATAATTAGGGGTGGAGATAAATATTTTCAAAAAAAAGAGGTGTGAGTTTTGGATTGTAAATAATTAAGACTAATTACTGAAAATTATAGGTAATTTCTCCTCATAATTTTTATGTGCATTAACTTCCGAATGGCATTTGTTCAAGTCAACTTCCTTGAGAGATACCTCCCTCAAAATTTTGTATTTTGTATCTAATTTCTGTCCCTTGCAACATGTCTACTTCCATATATAATAGGTTTATCTCTATGCCACTGTTAGCTGTAAAATTGCTTTTAATATCCAACATGGACAAATGCGCCTAGTATAATGCCACGGATTGAAGGCATACATGTAAAATCCCCTATTTTCATGGGCATTTATGTAGAAAGAAAAGGTAAGGCATCTCCAGGGAAGACCACAACCTTCAATTTCTATATGTGAATTGTGTGGCACTGCTTGAACTGGCACGAGATAATAAATTCCAGGAGCTACATGGTCAACATTTTGCTGTTTTTGGAAGAAATGCAGTCCAGTGCTGCACTGGCTTCTCATTTCTGTTTCCATCCCCAACACTTGCTTCATTCCAAGTCCTACATTTCATGTTCTTCTCCGAGGAAGAAAGATGAGAAAAGACTCAAGCAAACTTGGCCATCCATAGCTGTCTCCTTGTTTGGCTCAGGCTTCTTCTTGGGACCTCTTCTTGATGGCCTCCACTCTAGAGTTCACCTTCAGGCATATCAGAATGGAGCTCTTGACATTGGCCATCTTCACACTAACATTTGGGTAATAATATTCCTTTTTATAGCATTGTTTCATGAAAACTATTGGTGATTGATTTCTTTTTTCATTTGGGTAACAATATTCCTTTTATCGCGTTGTTTCATGACAACCGTTGGTGATTGATTTCTTTTTTCATTTTTTCTAGCTTACGCTACCATGGTCCAAAACCGAAACTGGTTACCCGCTAACCACGGGTACCAGTAAGCCTTAACCCTTGATTAAATAGATTTAGGATTAGTGTGGGTTCCCTCCCCCTCCATTGAGAGCGCTAATAACGGATTTTAGTGTCAAAATAAAATGGTTAAAATTAATTTTAGGACAGATAACAGATAATGGATAATGGATATGGGTAGCATAACTCGGTCGACGTAGAATATCCCACTTTTTATGTCATTGATTTATTCCTCTATGATTCTCAATGATCTCCACCATTGTTATGTACACCTTGCCCTTTTCATGTAAAGTTAGGGTCATCAGAATATTACAAGGAGTTATATGAATTTATCCCAATAAAACCATTTATGTTTATGTGCAATTAGGTTCCTCCAATGCTTGGAGCATTTTACTGCACTGTTGGACTACTGCAACTTGTCCTAGATGAAAGCTTCTCATCCAAATCAAAGGTCCCTGAATCAACCCTAGAGAAAGCAGTAACATCACTCATGTATGTGTGTTTCTGTTTTAAGATCTCAATCCAAACACTTCAAAACTAATCTGAATTTTATCATCTGCAATGACTAGAGCACTTGCACTGTTCATCGAGCTCAGTGCAGAGATGTACAAAGCCAGCGTGCCTGACTACGTTGAAGCCTACACATTGTTCACTCTGGCGGAGCTGGCGTGGTTGCTCTTGGATGGCACGTGGTCAGGATTTGCCTTCGCTTGCTTTGTCGGCGTCGCTTGCCCTCTTGCTGAGATTCCTTTGATCAAGTGACGCCTAACTCTGCCCAGAAAACTACCACAAGTTCTCATATTGCATGGAAATAACTAACAGCTTGTGCCTTCAGGATCTTTCACTTGTGGGAATACCCTCATGCCAATGTGCAGTTATTTGGTGAGGTACTTGATCCTAAGCAACCAAAGCGCATTATGGATTTTTCTAATTTTCGTTCCCAAAATAATGTGCATCAAGAGAGCATAACACTTGCAGGGATTGATCAGTTGGACAACCACCTGTTACTTCGTTTATACACCATTTCTGATCAACTTCGCCCGTTGGCTGAGATCTGCTGTTGCTGAGGGCGACCAATGAGACCACAGAGATCAGATATTGAATTAATCAACATCCTCATGCATACAAGCTGGAAATATTCCAAGGCGGAGACTTTCACACGAGTAAAAGGAGACACGATTCTTGATGGCACATTCCAGTTATTTGTAACAAGCTTTCAGGTTACATTGGTTCTACATCATTAACACACAGCAGTAACTAGGGGCATCTATTACATTAGATATATGGAGAGTAGTACCCTACTATTGCTCTCGGATGACTTCGAGCTCCATAGCCAATAGTGTTTGCTTAAGACTGCAAGAATATAGAAAAATGGAACAATGTAGCATCAAATATTCGGTGATGTAGTGAGATGTATGATTCCGCTTGCTTATAAAGTTTAAACCTTGTTCACAATGTTGTTTGAGAGCCAGTCCAATCCCTCATAAAGCCCGTCCCCAGAGGTGGCACAAGTGCTCTGGATATACCTGGATTCAATTTATGGAATTCATTTTTGAATTTCTTTTCTGGTAAATAATCAAGTAAGATCTAAAGTTGAATCAGAAATATTAAATTCATTTCTCACCAGCAACGTTGGAGGCGGGAGCGGAAGCCAAGCTTATCAGTACTCTCTGCAGCAGTCATTGCATTTGGGAGATCTTGTTTGTTTGCAAAAACAAGCAGAACTGCATCTCTCAGCTCATCCTACAAAGAAGTAATTTATATTTGAACATATTACAGGTTGATCAATACAGGGGCCCATTGCCTACTATAGAATGAGGCAGATAATAGAATATGTGGGCCTGTGGCAAAAGATTCAGATTGAACTAGTCCACAGGATCAGTGCAACATGAGGAAACCCAAAAGTCACGACCTTAGAGCTAAATGCATAAAGATGGACCATATTGAAATAGCTCAATAAGATATTGATTGGCAATCTGTAGTTCAATAAGATATTGATCGGCAATTTATTTACCTCGTTCAACATCCTGTGAAGTTCATCTCTAGCTTCCACAATACGGTCTCGATCATTACTGTCAACTACAAATATAAGGCCTTGAGTGTTCTGGAAGTAATGCCTCTACAAGGGTCTGATCTGTAATCACAGCAAACAGGAAATCTATTACTTTTTCCCACCAAAAATAGAAGTCCATTACTCTGAATTTCATGATTCAATTTTGAAAGATATAACATAATCTGAAGACAAAATCATGACATATACATAGTAAATTCAGTTAGGCATGACATTGTCATACTTCCTTTCAGTTGTTTTTCATAGACTTGGAACTGTGAAGTTGTTACATTTCACTGGAGTTGTACACTATTCAGTTTGAACCGAATAAACCGGCCGAACCGAAACCAAATAACTGATTCAATTCGAGTTATTCAGTTTTCAGTTTAGTTCAATTTTTAAAATTAAAAATTTCGGTGTTTGATTTTGGTTGCGGTTTTTGATTTTAAAAAATCATAAAAACTGATCTCAACCAAATTATATATAATAATATATATATATATAAATATATATATATATCTATATTATACACACACATAACATTGGTTTTTTTTTTGCTGTTGACTGCACATTCAAAAAAAATCATAATCTAGAGTCAAGAGCACACAACCTAATGTTCAATATTTAGGGTATGTTTAGATGGATTCTCAATCTGAAATTAAAAAATTAATTAATTCTGTTAATTTCGAAGAATTGAGAGAATTGTTGGAATTATCTAATTCCGGTGTTTGGATGAGTAATTTTTGGATAGAATTAGAAATTAATTAATTCTCTCAATTTTAAAAATATATTAAATTTGGTACAAAATAAAAAAAATATAAATATAATTTATAAACACAAAAATATTTTTTTTTTTTAAAAAAAAGCAAATACTTTATTTATAAGTAAAAAAATAATATATTAATATTAGAAAATACTAAGTTAATTAAAAAAGTAATATAAATTTAAAAATGGCCCAAAAATAAAGAATTATATAATTATAATACAATTAATTTAGGATTTAAATATAACATAACATATATAATATTTTTAAACATAACATATATACTATAATTTACAAACATAACATATATACTATTTTTAAAAAATAAATACTTTATTTATAAGTAAATAGAATAATATAATATATTAATATTGGAAAATGCTAAGTTAACTACAAAATTAATATAAATTTAAAAATGGCCCAAAAATAAAAAATTATATAATTATTATACAATTAATTTAGAATTTATTTAATATATTTTTTTCCTGTTAAATAATTTGATAAACGTAAAATACATATTTTCTTAGAAATATAATTTATTATTTTAAAAAATAATATAATTATTAAAATGACCCATAAATGGAGAATTATATAAATATAATAAAATTAATTCAAACTTTGTTTATTATATTTCAGCTAACAAGTTAAATAATTTGATAAACTTAAAATTATAATTTTTAAAAAATAATTTTTTTTGTTAAATAAATATTTTAAAATTAAAACAAGTAAATTAATTTGAAAATAAAAAAAAATTTAAAAATGGTCTAAATGTTATATGACTTCATTATTTAATTTGTAAGCCCTAATGTAATTTCTAAAAATTGGATGAATTCCTTTCAAAATTTTTAACATTCGAAATCAGAATTGAAAAAAAAATAGAATTATCCAATTCTTTACCTTCCGGATTTCAAAATCAAATCAAACATCAGAATTATAGAATTAAACTTTTAATTTTTCCAATTCTCACAATTTCAAAGCCTTGGAATCCATCCCAACAGCCTCTTTAACACTCACAAACCCAATATTCCGAGGGATCATCTCATTCTCTACTTATCTAGATATGATTTAAAATTCACGTCACCAAATTTAACCACATCCAAACACAATAACACCAACTTGGTAAATACATTGGTTAGAATCTTATCATCACTTGTCACTTACTTTAATCATTAATCACAATCATTGCGCAATCATCGCGGTCCGAACATCCCTAAATGAATAAACAAAGCATTCAATCATGCAACTCTTTTGAAGTTACCAAAAATATAGCTCAAGATATGCCATCAAATATGACAAATTTCTAGTTTCCCTGGGAAAAATATGATGCCGATAGAGTGCAAATCACGGTCATTTAAGAACCCAAATATCATTATTCAAAAGGATGCGTTAATTTACAACTTCTGTTTCCCTGAGGTAGTAGTAGTTGTTTCAATGGAATGCTCTCGCTCTAAAGAAGAATTCCTTCCCCTCTATCAAGCAACAAAGACAGCAATAGAAGGTGCATAATGATCAATTAGATGTTGCTGAGGACATGACATCCAAATGACCACCCTTCGTTCTCTCAGCCTTCTCTCCACATTCGCCTGGGAGTTGATGAGCATATTGTCAAATGTCCAAAAACTTTAAGAAAAGCAAAATGTTGGATAAGTGTGTATTTAAACAAATCAGCAGTACAAACTGTTGTGAATACTTCACCACCAAAAAAAAAAAAACTGTTGTAAATAGTTTGTGTTATTCAACAACCCAAACATAGATTGTTGGTAAGACAGATTAAAGTGGTGTAAATTTTTTGCATGTGTTCCGATTGAAAAAATAATGATGCCTATCAGGACAATTAGATGCCTTACCTGTGCGAACTCTTATAACATCTGAAATAGGTATTACTGCAAAAGCAACGCAACCTCATCAGACAGGCACTTGCAATAAAATGTCAAAATTTGGACTGTCAGACTGGAACTTAAATTTCATGAAGCTGCGACATGAAAAACTGGACATAAAAAAAGATACCAATAGCTCCAAAATCTACCCAGAAAATAACAGAGAATTTATGACTCACATAAAGTGCTGTGGATAGCACTAAACGGAATCCATGAAGTCGGACAAACCAAAGATCACTGTCTAACACAATAAAAAAATCTCTTCACATGCATAATCACCTAGAATGTGTTTTTACTTCACAAAAAATCCAGACCCCTTTCATAGTTGGAGGCATTAACTAGATATCAAATTCTAATGCCCCTCTGTTTCTGAAAAGCATTCAATTCTTCATTATAGGCACTAAATCTTATTTCAGGTATATGTTTAATGGAAATATTTTAATATAGCTTTGAAAATCTACATATAAATGTTGAAAAAAAAGCACCTGACTTAATTTTCATGTCTCATCAACAATGAGAGAAGTAATTGCCAAGAATCATGTCCTAGTAAATCTTACAAAATCTAGCCCTTGTGACCTTTTTTAACAATTAAGTGAAAGCCTTTTGAGATTCAAAACACATAATATGGAAGCTTAAACAGAGAACAATTTAAAACCGCATGAAACAAATGAAAAACAGAAATAATAGGAGAAAAGATTACAGAATGAAAAATGACAAAGGGGAAAGGTGCAGAAACAAGATCAATTGAATAATAACAGTTGAACTGCATACTTGAAGGAGAATGGAATGTGAGAGGAAGGAGCTTCAGAATTATGAAACTGCATACAAGAGCTACAAATCATACATTATCAATCCTTGCTTCGAACGAACAAAAGTTGCAGACTCTGGCCCAAAAAAAAGATGCAGAGCCAACATTTTCTTTTAAGTGTTGAATGATGGTAGTTACTATATCATCAATCAATGAGATGTGTAACTAATACAATGTAATAAAAAACCCAGCAGCCAGAACTAAAGAAACAAGCCGCATGGTCCCATAATCTATCTTAACAGTCTAGGAAACAAGAACTCATGTATTTAACTGATAGTTCCCTTAACACCACAGTAATTAAATAGATACTAAAAGCCAACGTAAACAAAACTCCAATATCTGAAAGATTGATTCTTACAAAATATCTTGCCATCGCCAATTTCTCCGGTCCTAGCTTCCTCATTTATTTTATCAATTACAGCTTCAACCTGCATCAACATCAGTTAAAGAACAGCATTAACTGTTAGATTAACAAGGATTTCCCTCTCAAGTCAAAGCTGAAAAGAAGGGAAAAACATTAAGAGCAGAAGATCCTGAATTCCCTGTTGAATTAAATTTTTTATTCACAGAAAAATTCATTCCAGAAAAGCTTTGCATACCTGGTTCTTGCTTACAACTATTTCCATTTTAACTTTTGCTAAGAACATGTCTCTGAAAATTCAGACCCTGCCAAAAATATAACCCACCAGGTATAAGCATTAAGCAACTGATATAAAATAAAAATAGACATTCAGATGGATGCATCAACTCAGTAAGAATATTCAATGCATCCATAAAAAAAAATGAATGTATGAGTGATGCAAAGATGTCAATTTCAACTAACAATCAGAAATTCTGGTTACTAAATAATGTACAAAAAAAACTTTGGTAATGCTCTCAAAACAAGGATAGCAATTGCATAATGAAATGATGTGGAAAAATCATTCAAGACATTCAACCTTTGCACTGAATTTGAGAAATAAACAATTAGAAATGAAACAATACATAGCCATGTCCACATAAGAAAAGTAAACCCAAAAGAAATCCACTGTTTCATTTAGTAAATTCTTATAAAATTCAAGCATATTTAATAGTATAAGTACCATTTGCAATGTGACCAGGTTAAAGAAACAAATGTCAAGTGTCCAAGTATGATGACGTATCAAACACAACAATTTATGAGAACCTAAAAGTGAGAAAATCTGGACATATAAATACGTATGTACAAATACACATGCATGTACAAATATATACGCATGCTCCAATCAAATTGAAAGAGACACAGATGTAGCAAGAACTGAACACGTATGGATTAATGCATCTTCTTGTAGTGAGCAGGTGTTGCAAAGGAAACAAGTCTTCTGAATGAATGATGGCTGGAATGTTTTAAAAAAATACATTTCAACAGTTAACAGGCTAAATTCTTGAGGATCCTAGTACTAAAACACCAAGCAAAGTATGATAGTGGGAATTTAGTCTCCCAATTAAAGCGCATTTTTAGCAGTTTATAGTCTGGAACATCACCAGCCTGCCTTTCCATTGATCTGCCCTGCGCCCCAAAGCCTCTAACATCTGACACCGTCATGCCCTGAATCCCCATATTCAGCAACCCATACACTCCCCCGAACAAAACCCAAAACACCATGCTTCAAACACCAAACCAGGATATTTCAAAATCCAAGTAAAAAAAGAATCCCTTTCCACTCACCGACACATGCGGTACACGCCACGGCCTCGACAAGCACAAATACACCGAAAAATTCACAAAATCAGCGCTAGAAAACAGCGAATTCCATCATAAACACTCAAGCAAGTCCACAACTCCACCGCGAGTATTTGTACTGCCGTTGTCTTGACCGCATCACCAGTACAAGAATTTGGGCTTCTTCGACAAGAGGGATTGTCTTTGGCTTTTGGAGATCAGCAAAGGCAGTGGTGGGAAAAAGCGAATTTTGTGTCCAGAAAATTACTCCTTCATTCTATTCTTGTTTATTCTTCTTTCACACATACAGGCTAACAATGTTAGTTTTCATTCATTTTGGACAAATCTTAGCTCATAGTTCCCCAAAATTTCATGCACTAACATTCAGTTTTGAATTTTTGTTTTCTTAATCTAGAATATTTTAGATAGTTTAAACTCAAAATTTAATTCCTCTTGCTTTTTTTTGACCTATTTCAATCGTAAAGATCAAATTCTGTTATAAAATTTGCATTTATTATCATGCCATAACAAATAATGGGTGAAAAACATGAAAGGTAATTACTTTTGAGCATAATGATTGTAATATATACATATGTTGTTGTTTCTATTTATATTAGCTGACAAATATTTATAACTTGTTGTAAATGTTTATTTTAACATGCAAAAGATTAAAGCCAGATTGAAATGCACAACTTACTAAACTACAAGACATAAAATTTTTCAATAAAATTGAGCATATACAAGCATAAAAGAAATTACATGCAACAACTTGATTTTTGTCAAAACCGTCTACAAATAATATTAGATTTTTGATATTTGAATATATTTATACTCTCATATATGAGTCATATCAAATATTTGATGAATAACAATTAAATTGATGATTATATGAGTATTATAAGTAAAATAATTGACTTCTCCATATATATATTTTTACAATCAATTGTGTTATTACGTGAAAATTTAGATTCATGAACAATGCTCTATAATATGCCATATCAACGGAGAAATTTAAGAACAAAAAATAACAAACGCAATATTTTCTAATACTGTTATAAAAAAAGTTCATACTTATGAAGGAGATTTATAAATTACAACATATATGCAACATCAACGAAGTTTATCTCAATAGTTTATCCTTTTGATAAGAGATTCATAAATTACAAAACAAATGTCATACAACCGACAAACCTGTGAAATCAAAATATATGTAGCAATGAGTCTATAAGATTAAAAATATAAAATAATGATAAAAAAATAAATAAATATGACTAGAATTTAATAGTAATGACAAAAAACATGCACATATAATTAAAACTACATAATTATAATTAAAACTAAGTATATACGAGTAAAACCTATCAATTACAATCAAACCCAAACGTATATAAATATAATTAAATAATTATAACCAAAATCAAACAAACATGCTAGAAACAAAAAATTATGTTCAAAATAAAACATATATGATTAGAAATAATAAAAAATAAAATCATCATCATCAACCACCAAAATTTTTCTAAATCCTCTTAATGTCCCGTCCATAAACCTAAAATTTATCCTCAACAATAAATAAAAGCATACAAATAATCAATAAGTATCTTCATTACTTTTAAGGTTTCATTTTTTTCTTAAAATACATAGCAATGAAATATGTTGAGCTCCTGACAAACAGTAACAATAATTCGTCAAGAAACAATACCCAAATGCAACGTACTACATCTAAATTCTCACTATTTCCACTAGGCACTTCAATTAAAAAAAAAATAACAGGTGCTCCATAAGTTATTCATTTTCTTTATTTATATGCAAACTAGCTCACTTTTAAGGAAACAAATCAGGACTTTATTTATATACAAATACATTTCAAGAAACTCCATTTTCATATATAGCATTTGACGTAAGTCATCATAGATGTAACAAATGAGAACAAGTTACTTCCGGCAAAGGAACGAACAAAATGATAAACCACATGCTTAGATTTCAATGTGATTATAACAAGGAGAAGCAACATTGTTCCAACAAAATACAATGTGTGCTCCAAAGAAACAGCTAAATTCTTGTCAAATCCTCCGTCATCGCTCAATCATCCCCTTTCCCATTACTATAACAACTAAATTCTAAAAACACCCTAATCAATCCATGAAACAAAACACTGGAAAAAGATCAAATGTAGAAACCAACCACGATAAGATATGAAATCATAATGAAGAATTCGACGAGAAGCGACGGACGAAGACGCCGCCACCGAGAGAGATCGTGATGTGAAGTCAAAGGGGAGAAGAGAGTGAGAAATCAGGAGTAGGAGTCGATGTCAATCTCGGACGGCGAGATCTCGAGGTGAGACGCATGCACAATCTGAAGTGGTTTGCTGGAGAAAGGAACAGAATAACCCATCCGTCTTAAACTGCTATTTTATTTTTTTCAAAAAATGAGAAAATTGTAATTTAACCTCTTTTCAAACAACGACATGGGCTGCTTTTTAGATGTCGTCAATTTCGAAGAAATCGGATTTTCAGAAATATAGCAAATTTTCAAGGGGGAATATGGAAATTTTCCCCAAAAAAAATTATTGAGTGAAATTTGGAGAGCTAATCAGCAAATCCATTTGCATTTTCAAAATGATGTTTGAATTCCACAATTTTAGACCGTAACAAATATAGCAAGCGTGCTGTATTGAAAAATATTTCAAAAATAAAAAGTCCTCAAATATGGCAAGCGTGTTATATTGAAAAATATTTTAAAAATAAAAGATCCTCAAAAATTGAGGACTCCATTGAAAGTTATTTACCATTATAAATAACAATTTTTACATTATTTTTTAAAAAATAAATATGGGATTAACCAATATACCATTATGATTATAATGTTTTTTTTTTTTTTTGCTAAACAACAGCATTGACTACTAGAAAATGGCAAAAATGCTGAACATTATATAAACTCTTTAATTTCGAAAAAAAACTCTCAGAATAAAATGTCAAAGTTTGGGTGGGATGATTATATCAATTAAATTATAGGTCATGAACCCACTTCAAATTATCAAACTTAAAAGGGGCCAATGGCTTCAATTAAAGTAATTAAACAATAGAAATTCACTTACACCCAATAGAGCCCATAGAAAATATAACTAAACAAAAGTTTATCAACCTAGCTCAAATTTTCAGAACTTAAAGGGGCTAATTACATTAATTGAGATTATAAAACCATACAGAGGGCCTTTAAGGTTGACAATATACAAATGTTGATTACAATTCCTAAGTCTACAAGTATCGAGTCAATTGTAGTATTTCCAATAAGAAATGACATATGCAAAGGTTCTCTAAGCTCTTCTTTTGATAGGTTCTAATTAATAAAGGTGATAACTAAGTTTTGGAAAAGGAATTTACAAATGGTGACTAATCTTTCAGAGGGAATACTACTTGTTACTTCTAAGCTTTGTTTCATTAAGTGTTTTAAATAAAATTTATCGATGCTTATATGAGTCTATGATAAGCTTTAGGAGTGTTTTTCATGGGTGTCCTAGCTAATTACTCTTGTATGCTATATTTTTTTGTGGTTTCAAATGCCCCTTCTATTCCATTTGTCTCTTGAGTAACATGAGAAATTATTTGATTTGCAATTTTATCTTAGTTTTCAATAGGTGTAATATGTTTGTTAACAATACTTTCACTTCTTATGTAGTTCTAATATAATGAAAAATTTTTGTCAATGTATTTAATGGGATACTAATACTCATCTCCATAATAATACTCATTATATGCTTCACTAGATGTGTAAAAAATTTCTATCTACGTTTCAATTTCAAGATTTTAATTAAGTATTTTATTCTCCCTTAGAGAGTCCTTAAGAGAAATCATTCCTAAAGATCCTCAAATACACAAGTTAGCTATCTAGGCACTTGTGGTTCCCTTGGCTCTCAGATGGCTCCTATAAATTGTTCGAGTGAGCTAAAAAAAATTTGCTAATCATCATCATGTTTCTCACTCCACCCCTATTCACATATGTGTGTATTGTACCCTAGTCTTATTGCAATTCAATGGTTAAGGTCATATAACATCTTTTAAGTGTGAAACACTACTCAAAAGTGTGTCTCAAGGTCTATTGAAAGGGCAATATCGAAAAAATTAGATCCTGGTTGGATCAATCATGACTCTAGCAAATTGATGAAGTTGTTGGTGATGAAAGTTGTAAAGGTGTCAAAAAAAATTTATGAGAAAGAGAGATAATGTTGTCATCACAGTCTCCTTTAGGATGGTTGAATATTTAAAGATGGACCATGTTATGCATAGTTACATCGTTGAAGAACAATTTAATAGTTTCTGAGGAGGTTTTGGTTCTAGTTGGGACAGTAAAGTTGTGGAGGTGGAGGTTGGTATGTTGTTAGGTTTCTAAGAAGTTGACTTGATGGTTGTTGAGATTGCTAATACTCGTGACTTCACTTCAACGTTGAAACCTGGTTGACTTGAGCTTTCTCTCCTCCACGGGTTACCTCTTTGATGGACGTCTATCATGCCTTTTTCAAGGGTCTTTTGTCTACTTGATTGTTTTTTTTTATGACTTCATGCACTTTCTGTGACAAATTTTCAAATGAATAAATATCAATAGACAATAAGTCAAAGCTAAGATAAAGAAGAACATTCTCATTAATTAAGTTGATTTATTATTTTTTTGGTCAATGGGATTCATGATTGCATGACTTTCTCTCTCTGCAGTGGTTATCATAGTAGATAAAAGTTTTCCCGATGTGCATTCTCTTGGTCATAATTTCAATAACATTTGGTGCATGTGCCACCTTATAGGTGTACTGTTGTTGGAAGGATGAGAAAATGGCTTCCAACGACTATAGATTCTCATATGGAAGATTGATGAGCCAATTTAGTGAGGCTAGACTTGAGGATTACTAGAAAAGGTGAATCATCATTGATTCATTCCTCTTATAAGCCTACACGTCATAGAGAAAATTAGTCATGTGATGGTTAGGAGCTCCGATCTTCTCATGATTTCAATGCCTTGAATTAAGAGGGAGCAACTGGATATTAATTACAGTCAAGAAATTGACAATTGAGAATTTTTGAGTAAGTAATTTTATAAAAAGGTATGATATCCAATCCTCTGCAAGTTCTTGGGGGTACAGAATGCTTAATAAGTTTGATATATGCATCAAATTCATAGAGCTGCCATTAGGTGAGGCGAAAAAAGACAATTAGCCAATAGTCTGCTACTTCTCTAAAATAAAATTTGTAACTTATTTACACCATACTTCTAACCAATTATATCCATACTCTCGAAAATACTTATAAGCATGCATATCAAGATTATCTTCAGCTATGGTTGTGACAAAGTCATCACTATTACAATTTTCTTTGTTTTTTTAGTAGCTTACAGAATGCATGACAATTACCTATTTTTAAAGTGGTATTCTAATATTCCTTCTAATCGGAGCTCACATGTGACTATTTCAAAAAAATTTGGTACAACCAATTTGCGGATTGTGTTCTATGTGAGACACATTGGACTCTTCCACAAAGAGTATCCCACTATGATAGTTGCATTCTAAATTCGTGTATATTTCTAAATTGTTACAAGACTTGTAAGGATGTTTGATGAACAATTAGTCCTTTTACCCCAATATGCGAATATAGTATGATGCAATCTTTTAGCCTCTTTAAAAAAATTGAGATGAAACTCACATTTTAAATGAGAGTTATAAAAATCTGACTAAGCAATTATACTATTTGAGGTAATTTTTGTCGACACTAAATACATTTTACAAATAAGTCTTTATCCAAAATTCTCTTTAAAAAAGTTTTAAAAATTTTAGAATTTCATAAATAAGTCTTTTTTATAAGAAAGACCCCTGAAACTTGTAAAATTATTTTTTGTCTAAATTTTTCAAAAAAATTTACAAATGACCCACTAAAATTTAGTATCCAAAGATAGTACAATTTTTGAATCTCTTGGTCAGGAAATAAATCCTAATCAATGAGATTATATGCCAATCATAAAATATAAAAATATAATTTCATTATCAATCACAATTCAATAACATTCCAAAATAAGAATAATTAAAGATTTGATTCTGAGTCTCTAAGGCCTATAAAATTAATGAAAACCTTGCAAAAAAGAGAGGAGAAGAAGAAAATCAGGAGGGGCCACCAAAACTACCTACAAAAATTAGAATCAAGGCGAGCTCCAACAAGAAAGAGAATTAAGGAAAAGGTAAATTCTTTATCTCTTTTTTTATCTGCTCCATTATTCTTCTTTTTCTGCGTGAGTTTTGACCTTCTACTATCACTACTGCCTCTTCCCACACCCCACGTCCCACTCCTGTTGTAGCGAACCAAACCACTAGCCTAGCCTGCCCCCTCCGGCCCTGTGCATGTGCTGCCTGAGTTCCATCTTCTTGCTTGCACCTCGCGACCCTCTAGCACTGTCCAACTGAGCCACTAGCCCAGCTTGCGCTTCTTGAGCTTTGCTCACCGCCACCCTCCCTAACTCCGACCATGCGGTGCCCCACAATGACCAATCCTGCTTCCTCCCACGAGCTCCACGACCTACTCTGCCCTCCTACTTTGCATCTTGTTGAGCCTCACCATTCTCTTTTTGGAGCTGCCAGTCATTGTTAGGGGTCGGGTCTGGCCAGAGATAACCGGCTAACTCAACCCAACCTCACTTCCCCTGCTTTCACACTGCCTCCCCACTGATCAACATTCCCCATCGCTGCCACCATGCGGATTTGGCCTGCCTGCCACCTTCCAATGGCTAAATCGGGCCAAGCTTCTACCAAGTCCAACCATGGACCAAAGAGAAGGAGCTAATGGCCCCGTCCACTACACCAATTGCCCCTGCACCACCTCCATGCGACCTCAACTGCCTCTTGTCACCGACCATGGCCGAATACGATTGGACTTGTCCGAAGTAGCTCTAGGCCACCATGGCCCGGTTGGGAGAAATGAGGAAAAAAAGCATGGGTAAAAAGAAGAAAAGGAAGAGAAATAAAAGAAGAGAAAAATAAAAAAAAAAGGAGTTGTTGGCAAAAGATAAAGATTTGATCTCGTTTTTCATGCTGCTATTTACCAACCTCATATCAATTCGCAGGTTTACTCAAAAATCAAATTTGAATTAACACTAAATTGATACACTTTGATTTGTCAATCGAGTTCATTCTCCAAAATTTTCGTCATTCTGGACCATCGAAATTGATCCCACATATACATCCAGGACCAATCGTTTCCAACATACCGTCTCCTGTGTGATTTGATACTAAAAAACAAGTTACCTACAAGATCTTTATTTAACTAAAGATGGCATGTACTTAAATTATCCCACTAACGATTATGGCTCAATAAAATAATAAATAATAAAAATTTAAACAATCACGAGATATCCAAAAAATTATGAGTTCTCTGGAATTAGGTTAAACACGAAAATTTATCAAACAAAAAAAGTCCTAATATGATCACTATTTTATAGATCTCTTTGAAAATTTCAATATTGATATTAAGTGCAATTTATCAATCTTAATCGTATTGTTCAAATCTCACATATATATGAGAAAAGGTAAAAACACCCTAACAAAATTTTTGTATATAGAATCTAATTTGTAAATATATAAATAAAAATAAAATATTAAAAGAGTCCACCGGACGCTTCAGCGAGACGGGGATCTAGGATTCCTTTCCTAATCCCTTTACATTTGTGTAAAAGATATAATGAAAAAAGAAGGATTATGTTCATACTCGTATGACTTTTCATTTTCCCAAAATTTCAGTAAAAACTGTAACAAAATTTTGAGATTTTTTATTTCAAAATAACAAAAGACTGTAAAAGAATTTCCAAAATTTTCGATTAAAATCAAGGAAGATCCATTATCAAAACTCTTTAAAAATCATAAACAATTTTAAAAAAACTCTTAAAGAACTATCCATAAGCTTTGAATGAATAATGAATGATACTTGACACTTTTTGACAAAAAAAATATGAGAGTTTTATAGACAAGGGGACACGGGAGGAATGCACTAGAAATATGTCATCTCATGCGTGGCGCGCCCCAAGAATATTAGTGTCTAGTGCACGACGCACACCAGGAACATGGAGGACTCCAAGGTCCCAACATCTACTGAGTACAAACACTGGCACTGTAAACACAATGTCCTAGGCGTTTATACTTGGTGGATGCTAAGATCCTGGCGTCCTCTCCACCCGGATTCCAACTACATAGGGTCCCCACCTGCAAACTCCAAATAAGAATATCAATTTAGTTCAAAGCTTGCTTTACTCGACCTCGGCTCATTAAGAAAACGAGTTTGATTTTGAACTCAAGCTCAGCTCGTCACTCAAGCTGAACGATACTCACTGGGTTTCAATTCAAGAGCTAAATTAATTTTATTATTATTATTTATATAATTTATATAATCTATATTTTTTAAGTTTCTTTTTGAGCACTTGACTCACCAACTCGATTAAAATTTAAATTATTTATGAAATCATCATCATTATTTATATAATATAATTTTATTATTTAAATGATATGTTTATTTATGTTATTACTTAGAGTTATTCATTTTATTTTTTAAGTTTTATATTTATTATTTTATTATCTTAGATATTAATTATTAGTTGATCATGAATATTATTATATTTAAATATTAATTTATTATTTTAATGTTGGGTTGTTTTGAGAATGTTTTGATATTAATTAGCCAAAATTAATTATTAAAATTTTAAATTTGAGTCAAACTTGAGCTCCACTTACCAAGCTCGAACTGACATTTTTAGTCATGAGTCAAGCTCAAGCCAAGATCAACTTGCTTATACTTGACTCGTTAACACCCCTAACTCCAACTACGGAAGGTCCACCCTAATGCAGTTTGTAGAAAAGAAATTTTCAAAATTATTTTATATAAAAAGTTCAAAAGAGTTTTAAAATTTAGACTAAAGATAAAATCAATAGTTGAAAATGCTCTGAGATTCGTGAATTGATCAATCAATCCATCAATCTCTCAACGATTTTACATATAAGTACCTAACTTTTTAAAATTTGCAAAGAGATCCATAAAATTTCTAGAAGGTGACGAATAATCAAATTCTTTTGCAAAAAAAATTTAAAAGCTAAAATTTTATAAACAAGTCCCTACAAAAAAGATTATTTATGCTTTTCTCTCAAAATTGAATTTTGTCATTAACGCAAAAAAACCTTTCACTCTAAATAATTCAAACATACTGAATCTCATCAAAAGCTCCAATTTTTTGCAAATTAAATGTTAAAGATTTTGAAATTACATTAAACCCAAATTACATAAAATAATCGAATAGATTGACTACATGTGGCACAAATGACCTCAAAAGTGATATGAAAAAACGAGTATTTGCAATCATCACCTCCAAAATCACTACTATCTTCTACTTCTTTTTCTTCGAGAACTAAAACCTTTACATCATTTGAGTCCAAGTTGGGCACATCATCACCTCCAAAGTCAATACTTTGTTTGTTGCCCTATTTTGCCCATCATTGACATTCATAACCTCCAAATTGGTGAAGAAATCACAGCCTTTTTTATTTCAATAAAGCCTAAACACTAATCTCAATTGTTATGTTGTGTTTGCTACCCATAAAAGCTTTAGGAGACACAATTAAGAGAATATGAGACTTTCATCTTCTGATCAACTCTCCATTTAAAAAGCTCTCTAATCCTCTAGAAATAGCTCCACAATATATGTCTTGGGTTCAACAATTAAGGTTTTTTATCTACCAGAAATAATATTTCTTCATGATGTTCTTCAAATATCCACCATACTTTACCTTCATCTTGAACAAGTCACTTAAGGGTTAGAATTTGATCTTCCTGGGATCATCTACACAAAACCTTAAATTAGCAATTGCCAAGAAATAACACCATAGAAAACAAACTTACACAACAAAAGGATTAGGAGAATTGCCCTGTCAAAGGAATTAGCCAGTCATTCAAAGTTAGCAGATCCTATGACTGATTTTATACCCTATACAATTGTAATTATGATTGTAAATTCTCTATATTTTCCTTATTTAGGATATGCCTTATTTAGGATATGCTAGCTATAGACAGATCTGTATATGGTAGTTTAGCTATGTTTTAAAACTAAACTTTAGCTTGTATTCATTATATATAATGGGCATTCTTCTCCAAGAATGGACCAGTTTTGCTCAAAACTTTCTAAGATTATCATGGTATCAGAGCTTCAGTTCTGAATTCTCCTGTGTCTCTTCTTCTCAGTCCTAGTTCAGTTCCTTATTCTTAGTTATTTTGATCAAGTTATCTCAGCCTCATGTCTTTAGACAAGCATGAATTCTTGATTCGTTTCAATGGCAAAAACTACTCAGCCTGGGCATTTCACTTCAAGATATTTGTCAAAGGTAAATATCTATGGGGTCATATTAATGGCAGCAAACCTGCACCTGACAAAGACAAAGACAAGGATGAGCACTCCAAGTGGGAAGTCAAGGATGCTCAAATCATGGCATGGATTCTAGGATTTGTAAAATCCAACATCATCTTGAATCTTCGACCCTTCAAAACTACAGCTGAAATGTGGAATTATCTGAAAAAACTCTATAGTCAACACAACACTGCTCGTCGGTTTCAACTTGAACATGAGCTAGCAAGTTTTCAACAGGGCAGTCTCTCAATTTCTGATTTTTATTCTAACTTCATGAATCTTTGGGCTGAATACACTGATATTATCTATGCTACCTTACCTCCCGAAGGTCTTATTTCTATTCAATCTGTACATGAAACTACTAAGAGGGATCAATTTCTTATGAAATTGAAATCTGAATTTGAAAGCACTAGGTCTAATCTTATGAATCGAGAAATTGTTCCATCCTTAGATGCATGTCTCAATGATTTATTTCGCAAGGAACAACGGCTCCTCACTCAAGCCACCATGGAACAAATTAAATCCACTCCTATTCTTATGGCTTATGCAGCCCAAGGCAAGTCAAAAGATAAGGACATGAGTACTATTCAGTGTTATTGCTGCAAAGAATTTGGCCATTATGCTTCAAGTTGTTCAAAAACATTCTGCAACTATTGCAAAAAGGATGGACATATCATCAAGGAATGTCCTATTCGACCTCCCAAGAGATCTGGAACAGCATATACTATCTCAGTTGGTTCTTCTAATACTGGTAGTTTTGAGGATACAACTCATCTGATACAAAGTGCTCCTGCTCCTGTTCAATCTGTGACACCTGAAATGATTCAGCAAATGATCATTTCTGCATTTTCCGCATTAGGACTCTCAGGTAAACCTTTCTCTAAACCTTCACCTTGGTACTTTGATTCTGGGGCTTCCCATTACATGACAAACAATGTTAAATTCCTCACCAATGTAAGTAAATATCCTGAAAATCTCAAGATTTATATAGCTGATGGCAACTCCTTGCCTATCACTGCTACTGGTGATGTTTCTTCATCCATAACCAATGTCTTTGTCTCTCCTAACCTTCCCACTAATCTTGTTTCTGTTGGACAATTAGTTGAAAATGATTGTAAAGTGAAATTTTCTAAATCTGATTGTGTGGTGCAGATTCAGCAATCGGAAAAGATGATCGCAAGGGGGACTAAAATAGGACGTCTTTTTCCTCTTCGGTTTCCTATGTCTTCATGTTCCTCTTCACTTGTTATCACTTATAATTTTGCTTATGTTGATTACCGAGCATGGCATAAACGCCTTAGACATCCAAACTCTAATGTACTTTATGCTTTGCTAAATTCTGGTTTACTTGGCAATAAAGGGTCATCATCTCTTATTACTGTTCAATTTGATTGCAATTCTTATAGGCTTGGAAAAAGTAAAGTTCTGCCATTTCCCACTCACACACCTAAAGTAGTCCAACCTTTTGATTTGATACATAGTGATGTGTGGGGAATGACCCCAGTTACTTCCCATGCTAATTACAAGTATTTTGTCATTTTTATTGATGACTATAGTCGCTTCACATGGATTTATTTTCTGCATTCTAAAGATGAATTGTTTTCTGTCTTTAAGCTTTTTCATGCACATATTCAGACCCAATTTTCTGCTAGTATCAAAATTCTTCGTTCTGATAATGGGGGAGAATACATGTCTCATTTATTTCAAGAATTTTTACAAACCAATGGTATAATTTCTCAAAGGTCTTGTCGTTCAACCCCTCAACAGAATGGGGTGGCTGAAAGAAAGAATCGACACCTTCTAGATGTTGTTCACACCCTCCTATTAGAGTCATTTGTACCGTGTCGTTTTTGGTGTGAAGTTCTCTCAACTGCTGTCTACCTCATCAATAGGTTACCTTCTCCTTCCTTGAACCATGTTTCCCCTTTCTTTTGGTTATTTGGTCATACCCCAAATTACTCTAATCTTCGTACCTTTGGTTGTGTGTGTTATGTTCATCTTCCTACACACGAACGGACAAAACTAACAGCTCAAGCTATTCAATGTGCTTTTCTAGGCTATTCCGTGCACCAAAAAGGTTTTCTTTGTTATGATCCCAACCTACGACGTATTCGGGTTTCTCGAAATGTGATTTTTTTTGAAAATCAGTATTTTTTTTCCACACACAAGGATGACCTTTCTCCTTCATTCTCTGTTTTGCCAATTTTTACTAACTATTCTGCAGATTTCATGCCTTCTAAGCCTCTCATAGTCTACCAATGATGCAAGATTTCAGCACCTCTCGGGCCCTCTTCAGCTCATTCCCTTAATGCTGATCCTGTTCCAGCAACTGCCCCAGCACCTCTCAGACAAAGTACTCGAGTTCGTAGACCACCAGATAGGTATGATTTCACCTCTCCTTTATCCTTGACAGCCACCTTGTCCTCTATTCCTATTCCATCATCCTATAAGCAGGCTATGGAGCATGAATGTTGACGGAGAGCTATTGAAACAGAACTTCTTGCACTTGAAGAAAACCAAACATGGGATATTGTTCCGTGTCCACCATCTGTGAAACCTCTTGGTAGTAAATTAGTGTTTTCTATCAAGCTCCGTTCTGATGGATTCATAAAATGTTACAAGGCTCGATTGGTGGTTCTTGGCAACAAGCAAGAGTATGGCCTAGACTATGATGAGACCTTCGCACCAGTAGCCAAAATGACCACTGTACGAACAATACTCGCACTTGCAACATCACAATCATGGTCTTTACATCAAATGGATGTAAATAATGCTTTCTTGCATGGTGATCTCAAGGAGGAAGTTTACATGAAACTTCCCTACGGTATACCTACCTCTTCCCCTAATGATGTTTGCAAACTAAAACGCTCTTTGTATGGATTAAAGCATGCACCACGAGTATGGTTTGAAAAGTTTCAATCGACTCTCCTTAGTTTTTCATTTACACAAAGCTAGTATGACTCCTCACTTTTTCTCCAACGGACATCCAAGGGCATAATTGTTCTTTTTGTTTATGTGGATGACATTGTCATCACCGGTTCTGATATGGAGGCTATTTCTAAACTTTAGAATTTGTTGCACTCTACTTTCCACATGAAAGATCTCGGCCCACTCACCTATTTTTTGGGGTTAAAGGTGCATCATCAGCCTCAAGGTATCTTCTTGAATCAACACTAGTATATTATGGATTTGGTTCAGCTAGCAGGACTCACAAACACTAATTCTGTTAACACCCCAATGGAAATTAATGTAAAATATCGACGGGATGAAGGAGAACTTCTTGAGGATGCCACTTTATATCGCAAGCTGGTTGGAAGTCTTATCTATCTATCACCCGCCCGGACATCTCTTATGTTGTCCATATTGTCAGCAAGTTCATGCAAGCCCCTCGGCATCTCCATCTATCTGCAGTCCGTCGCATCGTCAGATATATCCTGCGCACATCTAGTCGTGGCTTATTCTTCCCTACTGGTTCTTCCCTCAAACTACAAGCCTATAGTGATGCAGATTGGGCTGGTTGTCCGGACACAAGAAAATCAACTACAGGATGATATATGTTTCTTGGTGATGCTCTTATCTCTTGGAAATGCAAGAAGCAAGACTCGGTCTCCAAATCATCCACTGAGGCAGAGTACCGTGCCATGTCTACTGCATGCTCCGAGATCATTTGGTTATGTGGTCTTTTAACAGAGCTTGGTTTCACCCAAGATCAACCTACTCCCTTACATGCTGACAACACTAGTGTCATCCAAATTGCTGCCAATCCTGTCTACCATGAACGCACAAAGCACATAGAGGTTAACTGTCACTCTATCCGGGAGGCCTATGATTGCCAAGTTATCACTCTCCTACATATCTCCACTACTCTACAGATTGCAGATATTTTCACCAAACCAATGACACAACAGCGACATAACTTTCTTGTTAACAAATTGATGCTTGTTGACTTACCAGCATCAATTTGATGGGGGATGTCAAAGGAATTAGCCAGTCATTCAAAGTTAGCAGATCTTATGGTTGATTTTATACCCTGTACAGCTGTAATTATGATTGTAAATTCTCTATATTTTCCTTATTTAGGATATGCTAGCTGTAGACAGATCTGTATATGGTAGTTTAGCTATGTTTTAGAACTAAACTTCAGCTTGTATTCATTATATATAATGGGCATTCTTCTCTAAAAAGGACCAATTTTGCTCAAAACTTTCTAAGATTATCATGCCCTCTACTAGCAGTGATATTGGAAAGCATTTCTGCCTGTGTGTAACCTTCCATGCACAAATGTTGCTGTCTAACACTTGAATGAGAGAGACCAGACTGTGGAGTTGTTGATCCAATGTGTGGAACAGCTGAAGCAATGTGTGGACTAAGTGAACCAATGTGTGGATCAGCAGAAACAACCTGAATAAAGCAATGATGTTAAAATCAGAACCTACTCAATACCATAAAACCCAAAACTTGGTTACAAAATCAATTAATGTTGCAAGCATAATATGAAGATTCTCATAATTGAGTAGAACTTGGGGGATAGCAGAATCACTAAATGAGCATGTAACATTGCTTATTAGAACTGGTCATCTAAGATTGTAAGCTAAACATATGTTTAATAATGCTTTTGCCCAATCAACCATACCTCTACCATCCAAATTGACTAAACAAACCCTAATTTGAAGATACAAATATAAAAATATCCCATATAGAGACTTGCTTTTGCAAAATTGAATATATCTTACAAACTGCAGGACAATAAACTTCAATCAATCCATCAATTTGAGTATCAGGTTATCTAAAATTGAAAATTACGCATGCATCAGGTTTAAGATTTTCTAACAGGTCCCAATTTCCCATTCAGAAACAAATAATGGCTAAAAACCAGCAATTAGTGACACAAAGAATCCCCAATTTTATCACCAGGATGCGTTTAGGGTTTTGCTCGAGAAGCTTTAACTCTTTGTCTAAAAATCAAAGGTGCTTCACCTCAGTCTCAACAAAAAACAAAAACATAGGCTAAATATTACCTAAATTTGAGAGATTAGGAAGAGGTTGAGGCATGGACTTTAGGGCTTGCAAGCTTAGACCCAGAAATTATCGCAAGATCCTTGCGCCCTCGAAAGCATCCAAGAACGACCTCCTTCTGAACTCCATTGCTAATGCGATCTCCCTGGGGCGCGCACGAATGACGCCAGAAGAAGCAACGGCGGAAAGAAACAGAGGAGAGAGAAAGAAGACTTGTACATGGTCACGTGCCCTAAACCCTAAACACGTGAGCTATCAACGGCCAAAATGGAACACTAACTAGGGTTAAAATCCATCCATTATAAGCAGCCGAAGCCAAGCTTTTAACTATTGGTATCGGTTTCGGCATTCTGCAAAATCAATATGTTTCAGTCATTTTAGTTTCGATTATTTCGGTTTCGATCGAAATTTTTTTTTTAATTATTAATTATGTGTTGACCACAATTTAACTATATTTTAACTGTATTTTGACTTTAAATTAAAATTACAATAAAATTTTAAAATTTTTTCTATAAAAATTTGAAAATTATAAAAGAATTTATAATTAATTTTACCACAATATTAAATATTATTTTAATTAATTAAAATTAATTTTGATAGTTAACCACTGTTTTTATATATTACTATATAAAAAAATATATGAAAAATAATATCAATATGATTAAAAAATTAAAAATTAACATAAGTAAATTTAACTTATTATTAAAATATAATTGACACATATATAATTTATTAATTATAATGTAATACAACTAATCATCATCATCATCAGTTGAGTTTAAAACATTTGGATGTGGAATTATGAATTCAATACATGAACGATCCAGATGAACATTTATAAACATACGAGAATAACTAACTTTATGCAATCTCGTGACAGCGATTCACATAGGGGTAAGACCGACACAAATTTTTTTTTGCTTTACTTTCGGTGGAACGGTCATGCACGCATGCACGTGAATAAAAAAATCAACGTGTTTCAATCAAAATCATTTTCATTTCAGTTTCAACCAAAATATTTTTTTTATTAATTATATTTTGACTAAAATTTAACTTTATTTTAATTATTTTTTAACTTCAAATTAAAAAAATTATAATATTTTTAAAAAGTTTAAAAAATAATAAACAGTTATGTGAATAATATTATGTACGTGAACAATATCTGACAGAAACCGGCAAGGACGTCGAAACTAGATTGGCGACAACGCTGGTCCCGGTGCAAGGTCGGCCTCAGTTTGTAGGAGTAGGGGCCAGGTCAGTGGGGACACGAGATAGGCGAGGAAACAGCGGCAGGCTGGCGAGCACACGGGGCCCTCAGGCTCGGACACGAAGCCGACGCAATCTCCCCCCGTGCATGCTCGCTTGACGAGCTCCCGCCCCCGCGCACGAGCCCAGCGAGCTCCTCCTCGTGTGCGCAAGCCCCGCGAGCTCCCGCCCGCGCGCGCTTCCGCTCGCACGACGAGCTCCCACCCACGCTTGAGCTCTGCTCGTCAGTAAAAATGAACAGTAAATCTTAAATCAAAATCAAAATTAGAATTTCGATTTAGAGTGGGCCGAAATCGAACCGTTTCGGTCGAAACAGTTCGGTTCTGACCGAAACTTAAAACCTTGGCCGAAATCGGATTGGATCCACCAATCCGAGGGACCTATTAATCTATAAACCTTTTAACCTGACCTTCGATGAGAAAGCAGCGAGCTCTCCCGCCATTCTCAAACTCTGAAGATCTCATGCGGTTCCCGGCGGTCCGGTTCCGCGTGACATGCACGCCAGCCATTATTGCCGCGGACTGCCGGATCAACCACCATTCGCGGCTGGGCCAGACCGATGCTGCTTGCCGGGTGTTTGACGATTGCACGACCGCAGCATCGTCTCCTGGAAGTCCATGATCGCCTCCCACTTCCTCAACCACCAGCCCCATCAGGCTCACTTCCTGTTTGACAGGATGCTCCAGCGAAACATTGCGTCGTGGATTGCGATGATCTCTGGATACATCTAGTTCCGCCGGCTGGATATCGCTCGCAAGGTCTTCAACACTATGCCGGAGCGCAACGTTGTGTCCTGGACCTCCATGGTTCGTGGTTAAGTTCAAGAGGGCTTGGTCCCTGAGGCGGAAATTTTTTTCTATCAAATGCCTGAGAAGAATGTTGTCTCGTGGACTGTGATGTTGGGTGGGTTAGTCCAAGACGGTCGGATTGATGATGCAAGAAGGCTTTTTGATGAGATGCCGGAGAAGGATATTGTCACAAGAACAACTATGATCGGAGGGTATTGCAAAGCAGGTCGAACAGCAGAAGCCCGAGAAATCTTTGATGAGATGCCGCGGAGAAATGTGATAACCTGGACGCAATTTCCAGGTGGATGTTGCAAGGGAACCGTTTGAGGTGATTCTTGAGATAGATGAGGTGTCGTGGACAGCAATGCTCACTGGGTACACTGAGGTCGGGAGGATTGAAGATGCTCTTGAGCTTTTTGAGAGAATGCTCCAGAAGTCAGTGATCGCTTGCAATGATATGATTATTGATTAGGACAGCAAGGGATGGTGGACAAAGCGAGAGAGGTGTTTGATCTGATGGCAGAAAGGGATGATGGGATGTGGAATGCGACGGCGGAGGTGTTTGAAAAGAATGAACTAGGATTGGAGGCCCTTGATACATTTAGATTGAAGCAAATGGCTGATGTTCCTCCCAACTATCCTTTGTTCATAAGCATCCTTACTGTTTCTGCCAGCCTAGCGACCTTGGATCACGGAAGGCAAGTTCATGGAGTGATGGTGAGGTCACATTTTGATTCTGACGTGTTTCTTGTTTCAGCTTTGATCACCATGTACGTGAAATGCAGCGATCTTGTAAAGGCGAAGACAGTGTTCGACATGTTTAAGCCGAAGGATGTTGTTGTCAAAGGAATTAGCTAGTCATTTAAAGATAGCAGATTTTATGGCTGATTGCAAATCAAAATTAGCAGATTCTATAGCTAATTTTATACCAAAGTTAGCAGATTCTATGGGTGATTTTATAGCAAAGTTAGTAGATTCTATGGCTGATTTTATACCTGTAATAATTGTAAATATTTTCCTTGTTTAGGATATGTCTTATTTTCTTCAACTTGTATTCATTATATAAGGGGCATTCTTCTCCAAGGAGGACACCAATTTTTTTGATCAAGTTATCATGGTATCAGAGCTTGAGTTCTGAATTCTCCTGTGTCTCTTTCTCTCAGTCCTAGTTCAGTTCATTATTCTTAGTTATTTTGATCAAGTTATCTCAGCCTCATGTCTTCAGACAAGCATGAATTCTTGATTCGTTTCAATGGCAAAAACTACTCAGCCTGGGCATTTCACTTCAAGATATTTGTCAAAGGCAAAGATCTATGGGGTCATATTGATGGCAGCAAACCTGCACCTGACAAAGACAAGGATGAGCACTCCAAGTGGGAAGTCAAGGATGCTCAAATCATGACATGGATTCTAGGATCTGTAGAATCCAACATCATCTTGAATCTTCGACCCTTCAAAACTGCAGCTGAAATGTGAAATTATCTGAAAAAACTCTATAGTCAACACAACACTGCTCGTCGGTTTCAACTTGAATACGAGCTAGCAAGTCTTCAACAGGGCAGTCTCTCAATCTCAGATTTTTATTCTATCTTTATGAATCTTTGGGCTGAATATACTGATATTGTCTATGCTACCTTACCTCCCGAAGGTCTTATTTCTGTTCAATCTGTACATGAAACTACTAAGAGCGATCAATTTCTTATGAAATTGAGATCTGAATTTGAAAGCACCAGATCTAATCTTATGAATCGGGAAACTGTTTCATCCTTGGATGTATGTCTCAATGATTTATTTCGTGAGGAACAACGGCTTCTCACTCAAGCCACCATGGAACAAATTAAATCCATTCCTATTCCTATGGCTTATGTAGCCCAAGGCAAGTCAAAAGGTAAGAACATGAGTACTATTCAGTGTTATTGCTGCAAAGAATTTGGCCATTATGCTTCAAGTTGTTCAAAAAAATTCTGCAACTATTGCAAAAAGGATGGACATATTATCAAGGAATGTGCTATTCGACCTCCCAAGAGATCTGGAACGGCATACACTGTCTCAGTTGGTTCTTCTAATGCTGGTAGTTCTGAGGATAAAGCTCATCTGACACAAAGTGCTCCTGCTCCTATTCAATCTGTGCCACCTGAAATGATTCAGCAAATGATCATTTCTACATTTTCCGCATTAGGACTCTCAGGTAAACCTTTCTCTAAACCTTCACCGTGGTACTTTGATTCTGGAGCTTCCCATCACATGACAAACAATGTTAAATTCTTCACCAATGTAAATAAATATCCTGAAAATCTCAAGATTTATACAGCTGATGGAAATTCCTTACCTATCACTGTCACTGGTGATGTTTCTTCATCCATAACCAATGTCTTTGTCTCTCCTAACCTTACCACTAATCTTGTTTCTGTTGGACAATTAGTTGAAAATGATTGTAAAGTGGAATTTTCTAAATCTGGTTGTGTGGTGCAGGATCAGCAATCGGGAAAGATGATCGCAAGGGGACCTAAAATTGGACGTCTTTTTCCTTTTCAGTTTCCTATGTCTTCATGTTCCTCTTCATCTATTATCACTTGCAATTCTGCTTATGTTGATTACCGAGCATGGCATAAATGCCTTGGACATCCAAACTCTAATGTGCTTTATACTTTACTAAATTCTGGTTTACTTGGCAATAAAGGATCACCATCTCTTAGTACTGTTCAATTTGATTGCAATTCTTGTAGGCTTGGAAAAAGTAAAGTTCTGCCATTTCCCACTCACACACCTAAAGTAGTCCAGCCTTTTGATTTGATACATAGTGATGTGTGGGGAATGGCGCCAGTTACTTCCCATGCTAATTACAAGTATTTTGTCACTTTTATTGATGACTATAGTCGCTTCACATGGATTTATTTTCTGCATTCTAAAGATGAATTATTTTCTGTCTTTAAGCTTTTTCATGCACATATTCAGACCCAATTTTCTGCTAGTATCAAAATTCTTCGTTCTGATAATGGGGGAGAATACATGTCTCATTTATTTCAAGAATTTTTACAAACCAATGGTATAATTTCTCAAAGGTCTTGTCCTTCAACCCCTCAACAGAATGGGGTGGCCGAAAGAAAGAATCGACACCTTCTAGATGTTGTTCGCACCCTCCTATTAGAGTCATTTGTACCCTCTCATTTTTGGTGTGAAGCTCTCTCAACTGCTGTCTATCTCATCAATAGGTTACCTTCTCCTTCCTTGAATCATGTTTCCCCTTTCTTTCGGTTATTTGGTCATACCCCAAATTACTCTAATCTTCGTACTTTTGGTTGTGTGTGTTATGTTCATCTTCCTACACACGAACGGACAAAACTAACAGCTCAAGCTGTTCAATGTGCTTTTCTAGGCTATTCGGTGCACAAAAAAGGTTTTCTTTGTTATGATCCCAACCTACGACGTATTCGGGTTTCTCGAAATGTGATTTTTTTTGAAAATCAGTATTTTTTTCCACACACAAGGATGACCTTTCTCCTTCATTCTCTGTTTTGCCAATGTTTACTAATCATTCTGAAGATTCCATGCCTTCAAAACCTCTCATAGTCTACCAACGACGCAAGATTCTAGCACCTCTCGGGCCCCCTCCAGCTCATTCCCTTAATGTTGATCCTGTTCCAACAACTGCACCAGCACCTCTCAGACAAAGTACTCGAGTTCGTAAACCACCAGATAGGTATGGTTTCACCTCTCCTTTATCTTTGACAGCCACCTTGTCCTCTATTCCTATTCCATCATCCTATAAGCAGGCTATGGAGCATGAATGTTGGCGGAGAGCTATTGAAACAGAACTTCTTGCACTTGAAGAAAACCAAACATGGGATATTGTACCGTGTCCACCATCTGTGAAACCTCTTGGTAGTAAGTTGGTATTTTCTATCAAGCTCCGTTCTGATGGATCCATAGAACGTTACAAGGCTAGATTGGTGGTTCTTGGCAACAAGCAAGAATATGGCCTAAATTATGAAGAGACCTTCGCACCAGTAGCCAAAATGACCACTGTACGAACAATACTCGCCCTAACAGCATCACAATCATGGTCTTTACATCAAATGGATGTAAAGAATGCTTTCTTGCATGGTGATCTCAAGGAGAAAGTTTACATGAAACTTCCCTACGGTATGCCCATTTCTTCCCCTAATGAAGTTTGCAAACTAAAACGCTCTTTGTATGGATTGAAGCAGGAACCACGAGTATAGTTTGAAAAGTTTCGATCGACCCTTCTTAGTTTTCATTTACACAAAGCCAGTATGACTCCTCACTTTTTCTCCAACGGACATCCAAGGGCATAATTGTTCTTCTTGTTTATGTGGATGACATTGTCATCACTGGTTCTGATATGGAGGCTATATCTAAACTTCAGAATTTATTACACTCTACTTTCCACATGAAAGATCTCGGCCCACTCACCTATTTTTTGGGGTTAGAGGTGCATCATCAGCCTCAAGGTATCTTCTTGAATCAACACAAGTATATTATGGATTTGGTTCAGCTAGCAGGACTCACAAACACTAATTCTGTTGACACCCCAATGGAAATTAATGTAAAATATCGACGGGGTGAAGGGGAACTTCTTGAGGATCCCACTTTATATCGCAAGCTGGTTGGAAGTCTTATCTATCTAACTATCACCCGCCCGGACATCTCTTATGCTGTCCATATTGTCAGCAAGTTCATGCAAGCCCCTCGGCATCTCCACCTATCTGCAGTCCGCCGCATCATCAGATATATCCTGGGCATACAAAGTCATGGCTTATTCTTCCCTACTGGTTCTTCCCTCAAACTATAGGCCTATAGTGATGCAGATTGGGCTGGTTGTCCGGACACAAGAAAATCAACTACCGGATGGTGTATGTTTCTTGGTGATGCTCTTATCTCTTGGAAATGCAAGAAGCAAGACTCGGTCTCCAAATCATCCACTGAGGCGGAGTACCGTGCCATGTCTACTGCATGCTCAGAAATCATTTGGTTACGTGGTCTTTTAACAGAGCTTGGTTTCACCCAAGATCAACCTACTCCCTTACATGCTGACAACACTAGTGCCATCCAAATTGCAGCCAATCCTGTCTACCATGAACGCACAAAGCACATAGAGGTTGACTGTCACTCTATCCGGGAGGCCTATGATCGCCAAGTTATCACTCTCCCACATATCTCCACTACTCTACAGATTGCGGATATTTTCACCAAACCAATGACACGACAGCGACATAACTTTCTTATTAGCAAATTGATGCTTGTTGACTTACCCGCATCAATTTGAGGGGGGATGTCAAAGGAATTAGCTAGTCATTCAAAGATAGCAGATTTTATGGCTGATTGCAAACCAAAATTAGTAGATTCTATGGCTGATTTTATACCAAAGTTAGCAGATTCTATGGCTGATTTTATACCAAAGTTAGCAGATTCTATGGGTGATTTTATACCAAAGTTAGCAGATTCTATGGCTGATTTTATACCTGTAATAATTGTAAATATTTTCCTTATTTAGGATATGCCTTATTTTCTTCAACTTGTATTCATTATATAAGGGGCATTCTTCTCGAAGGAGGACACCAGTTTTTTTGATCAAGTTATCAGTTGTGATGTGGAATTCAATGATCACAGGGTATGCCCAACTTGGCCTGGGAGACGAAGCTTTAGGTGTTTTCTATTATATGCAGTCCATTGGCATGGGGCCTGATGACATTACATTTATTGGGGTTTTGTCTGCTTGTAGCTATACTGGAAAGGTCAATGAAGGAAGGGAGATTTTTGAAGCCATGAGGTTGGATTCCTTAGTTGAACCTACAGTAGAGCATTGTGCTTGTATGGTAGATATGCTTGGCTGAGCAGGCCATGTTGATGAAGCATTGGACATGATCATGAAGTTGCCTGTTGAAGCAGATGCTGCGTTGTTGGGGGCTCTTTGATGGTTGCATGTAGGATGCACAAGAATTTGGAGATAGCCAAGATTGCCACCAAAAAGCTTCTTCATTTGGAGCCCAGAATGTTTGTCCTTATATTTTTCTCGCCCATATTTATATTTCAAGCGGTAGATGGGAAGATGCCGCAAAGCTAAGGAAAGTTGTGAGCAGAAGGAATGTGAACAAGTCTCCTGGATGTAGCTGGCTGTTCATATGTTAACTTTTGGAGACTCGCTGGCACATTCTGAACATGTTAATATTATTGGTATGTCAGAGAAACTAGATGGGCTGTTAAAGTAGGCTGGATACTGTTCAGCTGGGAGCTTTGTACTCCATGGTGTTGATGAGCAGAAGATGCATAACCTGCTGTACCACAGCGAGAGACAAGCAGTGGCTTTCAGTCTTTTGAACATACCTGACCGAGGGAGTGCCAATTCGTGTTATGAAGAATCTATGAGTTTGTGGGAACTGTCATTCCGCAATCAAGTTGATTGCAAAAATCACCAGGAGAGAGATTATCCTAACGGATGCGAATAGATTTCATCATTTCAAGGATGGTTCTTGCTCTTGCAGGGATCATTGTTCAGGCCAGAGGCTTGGAGCAACTTCTTCCTCTCAAAACCATATTGTGAGTATAATAATTTAAGAACACATGCTTGATACACAGTTGTATATTTTCCACCTTTGAATGCTATGATGACTTAAATCTTTTATGTTTTGGTTTTGTGTGCATAGGATGTTACATCACTTAGTGTGTCTAATGACCACCTTAGACATTTCATAGCTGATCAAGTTGAGGATTTGGTGGTATGTATCGTAACCATTTTGAAAGTTGGTAGTGTTTTACAACTTGGGAAGGAACAATGACAAACTTTGCAGATACTTGATTTGAATCTGTACCTCATTATTTGGCTTGTTTTTCTGATGTTGTCCTTTCTGTTGTGTTGAATATTATTTCCAATAAAACTTCCTAGCCAAGCCTGTTAATACAGCATATCAGATGTCAGCATTGATGCATTGATCCACTACACTATATATTTATCATTTTAAATACACATGGAACCTATTTTTTAGCCTTCTTATCTTATGAGAATAATATCTCGGCATTCTTGGGTTTTGATGTCAGATTTGCTTGGTTGCTGAGTCAATATTGGCTTGCAGGTTGGATGATAAATTATTAAAGAAAAGGAATTGTGTCCCTTGACGATCAAGGTATTGACTTGTGCGGTTTATAATGCGGCATTAGGTAATGATGTATCATATGTTTTATTCTTACATTTGCCTAGTATTGTTGAAATGCATGCATTTGTTTCTTATGATGAAATTTCTTCTACAATGCTATATATTCAAATTTAAAGGGAATACAAGAATAAATCTTCGTGAAACAGGTTCAACATGGCCGTTAAATGTGCTATCTGCAGAAGACAGATTCAATCTTGTGTATGCTTTAGTTAAAAGCTCTTCATTAAGTGGTTTAGAACATTTAAAGTGATTATGCTACGTCTTATTACACTAGATGTGCATGTCCTAGAGTTTTCCTTAATTTATTTCGGCAAGAAAATAAATATCTGAATATGAACCTTTCTGATCTTATCCATAGATTAGTTGTTTATCATATCAATATATCAAAGATGAATTCTTGCAACAAAACTCTTCTTTCTGTTTCCCAGATATCAAGTAATGTTCAAATGCATTTCTCCTTAGCACAGGCATTGAGAGGGCCCACATCAACGTGTCGAGCACATTGAAGGTACCATGTTGCTGTCTTTTGGAATTAATACATTTTTTTGCACGAGTTGTCTGCTAGATTGAGTTTTCTGCTAGTTGTATTTTGTAAAGCTGCTAGAGTTCTGGGTGCTATACTGTACAATTAAATTAATCAAGGAACTATGAAAGATTATTTTTATAGTGTTCCTGTATGAAGCCATAGATATGATAATAAAAGAGTGATGGATATAGGTGATGTAAGCTAATGGACAAAAAAGAATAGCATAATCTTCTGAGCCTGCTCCGGTTTTTTGACAAAGGGATTAAAGGATATGAATATCTCTTTAACTTAACTATGGGTGTGTTTTCAGTAGCCTGGGTTGGCCTATCCAAGATCAAGAGTCTGGCCAAAAGGGTAATTAGTTGCCCCTTCCTTTTTCCGGGCAGCAAGTGGGAAGGTGTCACGCCATGTTTTGTTTGGGTTCCGCTTTCGATAAGCATCTATATCTTGCCTATGTCACTTCATTCTAAAGAAATATTTAGCTAAAGACAATATTTAGAGACCGAGGTTGATTATCAATTATGCCATATGGAAGAGATCCTAGGTTGGTCTCCCATTGAACCTTGCAATTCTGTGAGAAAAATCAGTTAATCACATCTTTTTTTTCTTTTTGGGTAAAAGCCTAGGCATGTAGTTAGTCAAATATTATTGTAATTAAAATGTAATAAAAGCTCAAAAGGGAACTAGCCAATCCTTTATTTAGTTTCTGATTTATGTCTAGTACTGTACTGTTTATCCAGGATCTGTAAAAAAATTAGAGATTATTCACTATAATACAATTCAAATGTGTCTCATTTGAACAAACTAGTTTTAGATTGTGTCAGTATCCATTCTTTCAAAGAGTTATCACGTTCAAGATCACAAGATCACTCACAGATTTGATGCAAGGTTGATAGCAACTAATAGAAGATATTGTTGTTGAAAATCTGTTTTCTTCCTTTCTTTGTTTAGTCCCTCCTAACTAGTCTGTCAATTAAAAGTAGCTGCACTAATGGATATGTTTTATTGAAATCATAAGATGGATCATGCATGCCAAGTAGATCTTTTGGATAATAAAGAAAAATATCATCAACAGTTTTACCAGAAACCTAATCCGTTTATCCATATAAAATATTGCAATGGATGCATTAGTCTTGAGAATTCACAAAGAGAGTATTTCACAGTCTAAATGCTCTCAGAAAGGTGAAAACCTCAAACAAAGAGAGTATTTGACAGTCTAAATGCTCTCAGAAAGGTGAAAACCTCAAAGCATTTTTTTAACCTTTGGGAATTTGACATATATGCTCCTGTAAAATCATGAAATTGCACATACAGCCAAACAACTTGCCTTATATTTTGTGAAATAGCATTGCTGTTGGGTCTCCCTTAACCCTATTGCCCTTTTCTTTTGTATATAATTATTTATTTGTGGTTTTTACCCTAGAAGTTTGCATACAATCCTTGCAAAACACAAATGGTGTCATTGTTACAAAGGATATATATATATATATATGCAAACGTGTATTAGTTTTTTCATGTGGTTCCATGAATTTTCTAACTGGGAAAGATGGAAAAGTCTAGGTATGATTATCCATTGAGGTAGATAGGCAGGTATATATACAAATACTGGTTTTCTGGGGTTTTGTTTACCATTTCATGCTTTTTAGGGGTATATATGCAAAAACCCCTTAATGAGTGAAAAAGCCCAGATAACGGCTACATAAGATCTTAACAAATTAACAGAACGAGCTTAATATTTTTTTACGAGAATGACAATAGGTGTGGAGCAACCCTGTCATGAGCATCTTAGGTTTCTGCATCCTTGGCACTTCTATATTCAAGGGACAACACAGTGCTTCTATGAATAGAAACCTATCTACAAAGCCTGAATTACCAATCACTGATTCATTTGTCTCCTTGCCTTTTATAGCTTTAGCTCTTGTTCTGTTTTAAAGTCATTGGACGTCATACTTTTAGGTCCTGACAGTGACGTTTCCCATTCTGGACACTCCTCAGCACGCACAACTTTGGCTAGACTAAGCACGATAACCTTTTCAGCCTCTCTACGTAGTAACATCTACTTTTCGCTATTATTTATTGGCATGGCCTTTGCTGGTTGCCTGGCGTTCGGGCTGGACTCGGGCAGTGACTTAGAAAACATAGTAGCCATTCTTTGTCTGATCTTTAAGCTCATTCGATCTTTCTTCTGTTGCTCAACTTCTTCTGCTCTTTTGGAATCATTCTCCTCATGATAACTCCTATAGCTTTAGCTTTCCATAGCCACAATGTACGGGAAGCAACCTATGGTTTTCCTTTCTTTCGTTAGGGAAGCTATACAGAATAGCTTCTGTTTTTCTTTTCTTTCCTACTAAACTGAAGAACCCATGGAAGAAACTTTTGTTCCTTTTCAAGGAATAAAGGATGATATTCGAGGAAGATTGATGTGTTACAAGGAAGATTGTATTGGCGGCTTCAGTGCAGGAATCAGGTCTTGTTTACTACTGTGAAGTAATCCCAGGTTCAGTTGTAACTATTTTGGTTACGTGCAAGCATAAATCATTTGATTTTCCACAATGTTGTTAAACTTGATTCTAAATTAACTCTGTGTGGTCCATGCAAATCTGTTTTAGATTTAAATTCTCATGAACCAAGATTCTGAAATGTCAGTAATTCCATTTGCAGGATTTTGGCTCCCACTACATACATATTTTTTGCATCTGCAATCCCAGTAATATCGTTCGGGGAACAATTAGAGAGAGATACTGGTAGTGTATTGATCTTTACATTCTTTCTGCCATTGCTTGTTATCTTTCCGGTTCATCAAACCTATGCTATAATGAGCCAAATATCTTCTAATAAAGGACTGAGTGCCTGTTTATATTTGTCCATCAATACTCAAAACTATTTTAATAAGAGAATTTGCTAATCTTTTTAGATTTTTCCTATTTTTGGCAGATGGGACTCTAACAGCAGTTCAAACATTAGCTTCAACTGCACTTTGTGGAATCATACATTCAATTGTAGGAGGTCAGCCACTTCTAATACTTGGTGTTGCAGAGCCCACTGTGCTTATGTACACCTTCATGTTTAACTTTGCCAAGGACAGACCGGACCTGGGTCACAAGCTTTTCTTGGCATGGACTGGATGGTAAGCAAAAATCTGTCGAAGAAATAAATAATATATGAAATGTTTACTAGAAGACAGGAAATGTCTGAAATTGAACTTATCTTGACAATGGAATTGAGTTTTTCAGGGTATGTGTGTGGACAGCATTCTTGTTGTGTTTGCTGGCTATTCTAGGTGCATGTTCCATTATCAATAGGTTTACAAGGGTAGCTGGAGAGCTATTTGGCCTACTGATTGCGATGCTCTTCATGCAACAGGCTATCAAAGTAAGATTTCAGTAATTTTATCTTCCTTCCGTTTCAAGGTTTTTAGTGGAGTACTAATGCAACGAGAATTTCATATATTCAAATGCTTTTGATTGCATATATTTATATAAACGATGAATGCAAAATATTTTAATAATGGAATGAGTAGCTAAATGCACAATTAAATGATAAATACCATGCTCCAGGGCCTTGTGGATGAGTTTCGTATACCAGAGAGAGAAGACCCGCATGCTCTGGAATTTGTTCCATCCTGGAGATTTAGCAATGGAATGTTTGCGCTTTTTCTGTCTTTTGGCCTTCTAAGCACTGCATTAAGAAGTAGGAAAGCACGGTCATGGAGATATGGACCTGGTACGCATGTCTACTGGCAACAAAATATGATATTGTTTTCAAGATTCCTAATGTGCGTGTGAACCATTCTTTTTATCTCCAATAGAATCCTCTTCTAAGATTTTTAGATGATATTTTTAGTGAGAATCCTTGTTTTTACCATACACAATAAAGACAGAATTTCTGCAGGCTGGCTTAGGGGTTTTACAGCAGATTATGGAGTACCTCTAATGATTCTTGTTTGGACTGGGATTTCTTATATTCCTGCTGGTAGTGTTCCTGAAGGAATTCCCAGACGTCTTTTCAGCCCAAATCCATGGACAACTGGGGCATATAAGAACTGGACAGTCATCAGAGTATGTTTAATTTTTCTATATGTTTAGTTCACTCACGTGAGTTCATGTTCTACAGATTGTCAATGCGTACAACCTAAGTTTGGCTGAATTCTGTGTCAGGACTTCATTTCCAGAAGAAAGTATTGATGTCTTGTAGCTCCGATATGCATGTTAACATAGTAGTCTTTGTTTTCAAAAGAAAACCTCGATTTGTCACCTATACAGATTCAGCTATTAAATAGTAAATTCATACTCTTTGATTTATCAAAACTATAACCATACTCACTGAATTGTTTATTTTCCATTTTTTTTCCTCAAATAATGCTTAGCTTGGATTTGCTGCTTGATATATTTTTTTTGTGGAAATCCAAGTCTCAATGTTCAAAGTTAGTTCTGCATGTTAATCACTTCAACAATCACGTTGATTAAAAGTTGAAATCTCTTTCAGGAAATGTTGAATGTACCCTTTCTCTACATACTTGGAGCTTTCATTCCAGCCACAATGATAACTGTGCTTTACTATTTTGACCATAGTGTAGCATCCCAGTTAGCCCAGCAGAAGGAATTCAACTTGAGGAAGCCACCATCATTTCATTATGATCTGCTTCTTCTTGGCTTCTTGGTGCTCTCCCTCTGTCTCACATGCTCACTCTCTCTGTTTGTGTGTGTGTGTAAATCAAAATTTTCGATTTAAAATTGTTGAACGATTACTTTGTGTATTGATTGTTTTTTAATTTGTGATGTGAATGCCAGACCTTACTTTGTGGCCTAATTGGAATTCCACCATCAAATGGAGTAATTCCACAATCTCCAATGCACGCTAAGAGCCTAGCCACTCTTAAACATCAGGTGATCCAATTGTTTCACATACAACTACATGAAGAAATATTAAGCTTTTTTATTTCTTCCCAAGCTTCTCATGTACATAATTTCTGCAGCTTCTTCGTAACCGATTAGTAGCGACAGCACGTCAAAGTATGAGTCAAAATTCAAGCCTCACTCAGCTATATGGAAACATGCAGAATGCTTATCAGCAAATGCAGACCCCATTAATTTATCAGCAGAAGTCTTCTCAGGTATAATTTTTACACAACTTATTCGTTGAGAAACAAAGCTCTTCTCCTCATCTTTAAGTGCACAAATTTTATCTATAGGGATTGAAGCAACTGAAAGAATCAACACTCCAACTGGCTTCAAGCATGGGGAACATTGATGCGCCTGTTGATGAATCAGTTTTTGACGTCGAAAAAGAAATAGATGATCTGCTACCCATTGAAGTTAAAGAGCAGAGGCTAAGCAACTTACTGCAAGCCATGATGGTAGGAGGCTGTGTTGCAGCCATGCCATTCTTGAAGAAGATCCCAACATCTGTACTGTGGGGCTACTTTGCCTTCATGGCCATTGAGAGCTTGCCTGGCAACCAATTCTGGGAGAGGATTCTTCTACTCTTCACTGCACCAAGCAAGAGATACAAGTAAGTCTCTGCTTCGTCTTACATCACTCCACTGAGTTACCTGACAAGCACAATGTACATCAAATGTGGCGCCTGGGTGATTACTAGAGCTCGAATGCCTTGGCACCCTGATTTGTATCCTGTTGGGCAAGTGTTTGTCATTTTGACTACCTCAATTAAGAATGGTTGCTGAATATTTTCTGAACACAGGGTTCTTGAAGAGTACCATGCAACATTTGTGGAGACTGTGCCTTTCAGGACAATCACCACTTTCACTCTCTTCCAGACAACCTACTTGCTGATGTGCTTTGGGATAACATGGATTCCTATAGCTGGAGTCTTGTTTCCTCTCATGATAATGCTTTTGGTACCTGCAAGACAATACATCATGCCCAAGCTCTTCAAAGGTGCGCACCTCACGGATCTTGATGCAGCGGAGTACGAAGAGTCGCCAGCTTTGCAATTCCACCATGCATTGGTAATTCTCAGGATTAAATACTACATTTCACTAATGCTGGTTGTGTTGTTTTAATAGTTCTGCCTTTGTTTCTCTTGCAGGATGTTGATGTAGCAGCAAGAGATTCATATGCAGAGAGTGCGGAGATTCTTGATGAGATGATCACGATAAGCCGAGGAGAAGTTAAGTGTATTCGTAGTCACCAAATCAATAGTTCAACAGTAGAATTAGCCAGCGAGTTGAAAGGACATGGTCCCTGGTTGGGAGAAACAAGTACATCCAACTTGAGAGAGAGTGCTTTGGGTTCAAGTTCCACATAAAACTAGAGAAGGTTGAGTTCAGTCTGATTCCCCTTTGTTTGCTACAATAAACAATTCAGACTTCTTCTGTGCTTGAAACTGTTCATGAACACTACGTATTGTTAAACCCATGAGAAATAAAATCAGATTGTTACAATTGAAATTTGAAATGCTTTGAACTTTCTGTTCAAATTGTCTGTTCTCTTAAAGATATGCCAAAATTTGCTACTTTATGCGCCATCCATGGGATCAGATTTTTTTTGTTTTTTGGCACATATGAAGTAGATGATACTTTTTACTTCATTATCACCCATTTGAATTGATGTAATATGTATCAGTCTTTTCTTCCTAACTTTCTCTTTAGTTTATTGCTTTGTAACATTTTTGATATTTGGTTTGGGCATGGATTCACTCACATGGTTCAAAGTTTCAGCATAATTGTCGCACAACATATATAGTGTTGATTTTGAATGTCTTAAACTTAAATTAGAGTTTGAGTTAAAATAAAAATCAAAAGTTAAATTTGAAATAGAAATCAAAAGTTAAATTTAAATTTTAGTCTGATTTTAAATACTTATTATATAATAATAGGAGTTGTAAACAGAGTAGAAATCAAATTCAATAAAAGTTTCTAAATACTCTAATAATACATAGAATTTAGATATAATGCTAAGGTTAAACTAGAGATAAATAAATATAAAAAAAATGCTTATTATATAATAATAGAAGTTGTAATTAAACTAGAACTTAAACTCAACAAAAGTTTATAAATACTCTAGTAATACATAGAGTTTAGATATAATATTGAGGTTGAACTAGAGAGCAATAGAGAGAGAAAAATATCTATTATATAATATTAGGAGTTGTAATTAGAGTGAAACTCAAACTCAACAAAAGTTTATAAATACTCTAGTAATACATAAAAATTAAATGCAATGTTGAGGTTGAACTAGAGAGAAATAGAGAGAGAAAAATAAAGAAAATAGAGAGAGAAAAAAAAAGAGAGAGTGTCGACTCTCGTGTATGACTTTTTCTAATATTTTTCGGTGGTCTCTCATTGTGATTTCTTATTGTGCTCTTTTGGAGATTCTCTCTAAAGGTGGAGGTATTGTTGAAACTTAGTGAATAGTTTAGTTGGATAAGAAAGAGCAAAATCTTTTTTGTAAACTTTTGTAAAATCTGTTGATAATGGATCTCTCACTCCATTGTGGATATAACCCGATTTTAAATGAATCACGTATATCGTTGTACCTATTTTTATTTTTCTATTTTATCTTGCATTACCTTTTGTTTCTTATATTATTTGATAACAAGATGACCAGTAAATTTTCATTGTAAAATCACAACAATTGGTATCAAAACCTAGGAGTAAACAATCAATATTACAAAGTCTTTACTCAATATGGAGAAGTTTAACAATAAGATAAATTTTATCTTATAACAAAAGAAAATAAAGGTAGTTCTTATTTACTAAGTTCTGTAGAAGAAGTTAGTGTGTAAACAATAAAATTGACCAATATAAGCAATGAAGATTAGGAGGAGACAGATCAGAAGATATTAAATTTAATTATTTTAAGCATGACTGATAAGGTATTATATAATGTTATCGATAAAGAGATAATGGTAGACATTTGGTTAAAGCTCAAGAAATTGTACATATCAAAAAGCCTCATAAATAATTTTATCTAAAATAATAGTTGTATGGATCGTGTATGAGTAAAGGTGCAACTGTGTTGCATCACTTAAATAGCTTCAATAAGATTATCAATGTTTGCTAAATATTGATGTGAAGTTTGAAAAGGATGATAAAATATTAATTCTCCTAATGTTTCTTTCTATTTCGTATGATCATAATTTTTTATGACAAAAAAATTTTCGAGATGAAAAAGATAACAACTATTCTCTTTTCTAATGAGAAAATGAGAAACTCCAATATCAATATTGAGATAGGTAAAGGATTAGTGGCTCACAGAAAAGAAAAATTGAGAAGACATGGAGAAGATAAGCAACGGTTCAAATCAAAATCAAAGGCGAAGTTATAATATTATTCATGTAAGAAGTATGGTCACATCAGATACGATTACCTAAAACTTGGGAAGATAAAATCTTCCAATATGGAGATAATAGTAGTAGATGATACTTTTGGGAATAGTATGGATGATGGCATTCTTATGATATTTGCAAAAATTGACACTTCTAGTAAGTAAATTTTAGCTTATGGTAGTTCTTATCATGTTTGTTACAAGAAGAATTGATTTACTTCTTATGAAAAAAATAAGAAGGAAGGTACTATTTAGTTTGATGATAATTCGACTTGTGAGATCGCTAGTATAAAAATAGTCAAAATCTAAATATTTAATAGAGCAATTCGCACTTTTACTAGAGTAAGGCATATCACCAAGACAAGGAAGAATTTAATTTCACTTGATGCATTAAATTCAAAAGGCTATAGTTATTCAGCGAGAAATGGAATCATGAAAATGGTATGTGACATTAGGATATTGATGAAAGGAGAGAAGTACGAGAACATTTATCAATTGGTAGGGAATATTATTGTAGATAGTTTGATATTCTGATTGATTCAGCAGGAGATAGACATTCTTCCTGAGCGATTTTTGCTATGATAGTAGAAACAAATTTTTCAAAAGATTTTTAGAAGTACAAGGCTCTATGCATGAAAAACGGATTGAAAATTGGCTCGAGCTCGCATCTTGCAACTAATTAAACAAGTTAGTAGCCCAGAAAGAGGGCTAGATAAGAGATGATAATTGAAACTTCGTAATAGTGGTACACTCGAGTTCAAGCCAAGGTAAACATTATTGAGTTTGAATGTCTCGAACTTATATTGGAGCTTGAGTTAAAGTAAAAAAAATCTAAAATTAAATTTGGATTTAAGTTTGATTTTAAATATATATTATATAATATTAGGAGTTGTAATCAAAATAAAACTCAAACTCAATAAGTGCTTATAAATACTCTAATAATACATAGGGTTTAGGTGTGGTGTTAAGGTTGAATTAGAGAGAAATAGAGAGAGGAGAATAGAGAGAATAGAGAAAAAGAAATAGAGAGAGAGTATTGGCTTTCGTATGTAAGTCTTTTTAGTACTTTTTGGTAGTCTCTTATTGTGATTCCGCGTATTGTTCTCTTTAAGTTTTTTTCTAAAGACAGAGACATTGCTGAGATTTAGAAAAGAGTTAATTGGATAAGAAATAACGAAATTTTTGTTTTTGTAAACTCTTGTAAAAACATATTGATAATAAATATTTCACTCCCTCTATAAACGTAATATGATTTTAAATGAATCACATATATTATTGTAGCTTTTTTGTATTTTATTGTGTATTATTTCTCGTTTTTTATATTGTTTGAGAACAAGTTGATCTATAAATTTTTTACCGTGAAATCACAGTATACAAGAACATGTAAAATGAGTAGAATACTTAAAAATTTGAACTTCAAACAAAAAGATGTGAGCTGAGCTTCAAAAATGGGGTTAAATTTAGCCTCATATAAAATATTGTCAATAGAAAGATGACTTTGCCAATGTAATTGAAATTGTTCAACAGAACGATCTAGCAAAGTGACTTCGCCGTTGTCTCTCGCCGAGGAAGGTCTACATTGCCGCTGATACCCACCATGTCCCGCTCCCACATTGCCCCCTCCGAGGCCTTGCCGGCTCCGCATGGGCATGCGTGCACTGTCGTCGTCACATCCACATGTCGCAAGGTCCACCCGCGCTCCAGCAGCCGCTTATTGTTAGCCATGGCGAAAGTAGTCCTCAAGCTAGTCAACCATTTCCTCCCCCGATCATCTTGTTGGCTCATTGATCCAAATGATAGTCGAGCACCTCGTCATCCACGTTAACCCGCAAATACTGTTACATAATTTCTCTTTTCATAGATTGTAAGAGCATTTTTAATATTTTTTATAGCATCTAACATCGTTAAAAATAATATTTATAAAATATTTATTTATTTAACGATAAATTCAAATTGAAATTTTTTTTACAACTTAATATATAACTAAAAGAGCTACGAGTAATGTTAAAGTTTTGAGAAATTGTATATATAACATATAACTAAAAGAGCTACGAGTAATTTTAAAATTTTAAGAAATTATATATACTTTTAAGGTTTACAAAATGTAGTGTGTAAAATAATATATAGGGACATTTCTGACCTTTCATATAGCCTTTTATGCAATTAAAAAGAATATTCATAAATTTTTTATTTAATAAGAAATTCGAAGTGGATAAATCTTTTACAACTTAACCAAGAGAGCTACATATAACTTTTTAAGTTTTAGAACTTAAATGTAATTTTGGCGGTTTACAAGGAGTAATTTGCAAAAAAAAACCTTTTTCCATTTTTGCTGGAAAAAAAAGGGAATTTTTACCGTAACTGCATTTCCTGAAGGAGAACCTTCTCGCCATCTTCTCCAATTTATTTGCAATATAGTTTTGACCTGATCTTATCTTCATCATCTTCCACCGTGTTGATAAAGATCTCATCTTTGGCCGAGATCTCTTCTTTTCTTCTTCCCGGAGACTGAAAAGTGAGGCCTTTCTGTTGCTGATCACTCTATTTTGATTGGATGATTTGTCTTTGTTGATTTCTTATGCGATTGTCTAATTTCTTTTTTTTTCCCACTTAATGGAAGATTTTAATGGAACTGATAGTTGAATTCCTCTAAAGTTGCTCTTCTTTCGGTGAACATATGCCCATTTAATAATCGTAGTTATTTTTGTTGATTTGCGGAGTTTATTTGATTGACATGAGCTCCGAACTTTTTTTTTTTCTGAAATCGAAGATTCTGATTCTACTAAAGAGAAGAAATTAAAGGTTTTGTGGAACCAATAATGGATTTCAATACACCCCGATTTTTTTTTTTTTTTGTTTTTTGTGTGTTTAGATTTAATGCTGTCCATACTTCTCAAATCCTGATGTTTGGATTCATTTAAAATTAGAAATCAAATTGAACTTGTGTGACTTACTTCACCTATCTAATTTGGATTATTGGTTTGTTTTCATTATTTTCTTTTCAGGTTAGAAAATAAACAATAACCTCTCTTTTTCAGCCGCTAAAAATTGTTGATTTCTGTTGAAGAGAAAAAAAATCTTACAATGGGTTCAGAGGGGCCTTATGCTGTGACAGTTAATGTTACTGGGTTCAAGAAGTTCCATGGAGTATTGGAGAATCCAACAGAGACAATTGTTGGTAATCTCAAAGGCTATATGCAGAAGATTGAATTACCAAAGAACTTGGTTCTTGGAAGCTGTACTGTTCTTGAAACTGCAGGGCAGGGAGCACTTGATCAACTTTACAGAGTTTTGCAGTCGGCTGTGAGTGGTCGACGTGGTTCATCTGGAAACAGTGGGCAAATTATTTGGGTCACTTTTCACTTAGTTGCTTTGTTTTTTAAGTCATTCTTCTGATTTCACCTGTTGGATCAACATTTTATATTTGCTTGGGTACTGTAGGACATCTTTTTATACCCTCTCCAATTTTAGTATAGAATAGTTCACATGGTTTTTACTGTAGCTGACTTTCCAAATTTTAAAAGCCATGTTTTTGCAAAGATATACAGAATCTTGTTTTTCAGAATCCAAGTTTAGGATATCCCATCTCATTAACTTTCATCACCTTGTCACTGTGGGCCCATAGAATTTTAGTAGTAAGAACTACACTTAAAATTGTTGATGGTTACCAAACTAGATTTAAGATATCTGGAGGTCAAAGACCATATTAGTGAGTGACATAATCATGTTTTATAGGAAATGGTAGAATAGTTGAATCAGCTTATTGTTGTTATTGGTCCTGATGTTTGCATGTTATAAATATCTACTTTTTCGCATTTTGCATTTTGTAACTTGTCAATGATTTCTATGTTTAGCAATCAGTTGAATACTTTGAAGGCATTACCTCTACACAACTAATGTGGGTCCTTTTTTGCTCCAAAATAATTTTCCTGACTCTTATGGTTTGTCCTCAGCTTCATTTTGGAGTAAATAGTGGTGCAACAAGGTTTACTATTGAGGGTCAGGCAGTGAATGAAGCTACTTTCCGCTGCGCAGATGAGCTAGGATGGAAACCGCAGGTTTTACTACTGCCTTTTTGACAAGAAGTTTTTAATTCCTACTTAAAAGTTTTGCATGCCACTCTGTTATGCCATCCATTAACTTTCCTAGTCCATCAACATTTAATTGGTTTGATTTATTGACCCTGTAGAGAGTCCCTATTGTACCATCAGATGGAAGCATTTCACGAATAAGAGAGGTATTGACTTCTGAGTACTTTTTCTTCTCTTTGAAATCGGAAATGCTTTTCTCATGTTTTATTTACCTTTTTAATCTCATGGTCATGTAGAAAACATGAATGGTCTAGTGCATCCATTGTGAACCACCAGGCATTTTAAGCTCTGAATGTAAAAGTCAGTAATGGTGCTTTTATAGGATGTTTATTTGTTGTTTACTCTATGTTACAAGTTCCCATTGATAATTGCTTTCTATGTTGCGGACATGGTAGATATGGACACACTAGATCTGAACCGTTAGAAGTTAACTAGAACAATAGTAACGGAGTAGGAAGCAAATGTGTTTAAAGGTATAAAGTACTAGCAGGTTCCATGAACTAGTGTATGTATGCCTTGTAGACCACAAGATTGTTCTACTTTTCTGTTGTTAAGTATTACTCACATTTTCTTCGGTTAGCTATGTCTTTTGCAATAGAGAAGAAAAATCTAACAATGAATTTGGCAGAATCATGGTGAATTTCTTTTGGGGACAATGCTTTCATATTGTAGTGCATAATTCATGAATTTAAAAATAGGATTGGTCATTTTTCCTAGTGTTCTGAGGTTTGTTGTGGTCTGTTAGACATTTAGACAGGCAACACCATGTTTCAGATTTTATTGCCCATTTTCCCACATCCACATTATGACTTTTCCCTTGGGTGCCTAGGCAAAGTCCCCAACCTGATACCCAAATTTTCAAACTTGCACAATTGTAGAACTTAGGCCCAAGTTCTCTTGCCCAGAAAATGGTTTTTTTGCCACTTTACAACTAGTGATTCAACACGATTAACTGAATTTGTATATTTACATTATAAATTAAGTTTCAGAATTAACTTCTAGTGTGGCTTGTTAAGAACATTTTTTATCCTGTTCTCTTTGTGACCTTACTTTGATGGCACTAAAGAATGTTGTCAAAGTTGAAATCATATTGTAAATCGTATTATGATCATATTGAATCATATTATGAGTAAATCGTATTATGATCATATTGAATCATATTATGCATCGTCCAACATAAACAATAAGATTTTTTTAAAGTTTTTTGATTTTTTGCTGTTGTGAACATCCTTGAAGGGTTTCCATAACCTATAGGACTCTTGCTTCTTCATTATGCAAGGCAAGGTATTAGTACTTGTTGGATGCTTGGAAAAGACTAAGAAAAAAAAAACTAATAATAGAAATGAGAGTTAGTGAGGGAGGACTTCTAGGTTCTCCTTTTCTGAATTTTTTTTTTTTGGTTTTTTTCCTTTTTTTAGGGTTTTTTTTCCTAAAGGGGGAATGAGACTGGGGTTTTCTCATGGAACATCATTAGGCCTCTTCTAAACCCTAGGGTTAGTAGGATGAAAAAGAGATCAATCTTGGTCCTCCAGATTAGAATTTTTAAGACCCTAAGACGTGAAACTCTCATTCCAATAAAATTCTTTGAGAGTGTGCTTTTGCTTGTGGGCCAATAAGTCGATTTCTTCAATGGGAAGAAAGTGCATCCTTCCAAATATAAAATACTTAAATTAAGTGGAATGTGTCATTTGGAGGAAGGTTAACTACTCAAAAGACTTTCTCTTCATGAAGCTTGTTTGCACAAGTATTCTCAAACACGAAGCATCAAAGTAGCAGGACAGTATTTAAGTTCAGCAGTTTATAATGTTCCAAAGACTTGCAGATACTATGCCAAAATAATCTTAGTTTTGGAATGATGTGAGCCCAGACTGCCTAGAGTCTGATGTTTTTGGAGGGCCTTTAGTTTTGGGTTAATAGGTGGATTGGCATGTGATGTTTTCCATTAGATGGTAGAATTATGGTTTAACTAGGTCTTAGGGACCTACTTACCCTAATGTATCAGGTGTAATAGAAAACTCAATATTTTATTATTGAATTTGTTGTGTAAAGAACATTGGTTTGACACATTTTTAATGTATTTGAGCTTTTTAAGTGTTGAAACATGGGTGCATGGTTGACAAAAAAAAGTGAAGTTCAATTTGAAAACTTAATTATTAGGATTTAATATGTAATTTGAAATCAATATTGAATCACAAAATTCAAATTGTGAATCATGAGATTTTGGTAACATTGGCATTGAACATGAGGATTTTATTTCAACGGCAATGCAATCAAGATTCGTGCTAGATACTTGATCGTTTCATGGTTTGGAATACTGTGAGAAAAACTGCTTTTTCTATTTTATTTTTGCTACTCGTGAATTCTAACAAAGAACCTCAAGCATAGGCTTACAGTAAGATGAAAATGACCGGTTTAGTTGTTTGGAAAGCATGTGATTTCATGCAAGGTTTTGCTAGACTCATTCTTGGTTCTACTTTCTTAACCCTGGACTATCTTAGCATTTACCATGACTTCTATTAAATGATACATGTGAAGAAATCTGTCTGTCTATTTGCTTGAAAGCAGCAGCAAACTATTTTTGCAACCCATCTAATCATTCCTCTGAATTTTAAGTAATTTTACTGTTTCTGTGGCCTAGAGTTCTTTGCCCTTTTCCTGATTTGTTTTGTGAACTCTTATGCAATCAAACATAGACTTCCTTTCCTGTTGATGAGATCGTCAAAGCCTTGGCAAAGATGGGATATGATGTTGTGTCTTCTGATGATGCTGGCCGATTTGTTTGCAATTATGTTTACTATCATTCGCTGCGGTTTGCCGACCACCATCAAATTAAGTCCCTATTCGTGCATGTTCCACTCTTCTCAACAATTGACAAAGAAACCCAAATGCAGTTTGTCGCTTCACTTTTCGAGATTCTTGCTTCCTTGGGTTAGCACTTCCATAATCCTACTCTATCAAAAATATAAATTCCGAAAATGTCTGCAAAATCAAGCTCTACAGAATGCCAGTGATTGCAATGTTGTTCATGAAATCTGTGATGATGATGTATATGAACATTGTAATGTTTATTTTTATCATTAGGTTTTGCACATAAAGCGCACATCTTACAAACGTTTTCACATTCTAATAAATCCTGGGTAAATCACTGTCTTTTCGCAAATTTGCTCGTGTGGTGAGCATAGATCTAGTTATTTACTGACTGTTTGTATCAGTATCATGTATTTCTGCACTGTTTTCAACTTTTTTGAAACTACCGTAAGTTCTATTAGTTGTTGCTTTCCTTTTTTGTATTTTCATCCCCTCTTAATTTCACCAAGAATAACTTTTTATTTTTTTTTTTAAGCAGCCAAAATAACTCGAATGAGTAACGTCTCTGGCCTTCCTGTTAATCTTCTGAATTTTGCCAATATACCCCAGATAAAAAGTATGTAGAATTGCATCTGTTCCCCTGGTAAAGCCTGGATTTGCACACATATCCCTGGTGCTAGTTATCAACTAGCTCTATTACTTATATTCAATGTTTTGAGTATTTATAAGCTGTTAAATTTGCCATTTATTCAGCAAAACTTCATTTTTCACAAATAATATTTGTTAAATATGCAATTTACATGCGAAGTTGCCAAAAAATGAATCCTGCGCTCCTGCACAAAGACAGGAAAACAATTCTACACAACCTGAGTTGAAAAGCTTTTACTTTCACAACATTATGAAGCAAACATTATTAAGGATTTTAACTCAACAAAAAACAATTATGCATCACCAAGAGGGCTTTAAAATGTGCTTCATGAATTAAAAGAAAGGTTAGCAAGTTAGAAAGGTCTTTGGAGATCAGCATACACTTCTCAAACTGCTCTACACATCCTGTGCTGCTTTCTCACCAATCAAGCTCACAAGAAAATCAACTACCTCTGCAAATACATTGTAGGATGTGGCTACCCGTAGTTTGTCACCCTATCAGACAAATTACAACCCTAGGAACGCACACTGCTTTCTTGCGTGTTCAGGGATCAGCTTTACTAGCATATCCTTCGGCGCTCCTTTCAACTCTGATCATTGGTGAATACCATGTCAAACAACCTTGCTAAATAGGAAGTGAGAAGAATTGAGTACTGTTTCTACTTTCTGGTGAAAACATACCGTGTGGCTTAAAATTGAAGAGTGGAGGCAAGAATCGCCCATTTGGTAAGCGGGTGTTTGGGTCTCGAAGCTCATCAAAAAATGGATGAATCAATGCCTCCAACTAAATAAGAGAGAAGAAAAAACAGAAACCAAACTCAGTAAAAATGGGCAACATAATACTAAAGGCTGTGAATTAAATATAGCAAGCAATTCATGTTTACTTACAGCACTGCATCGTAAGTTTGGAGAATACTGAAGGAGCCTAGAGACAAGATCCACAGCCTCGGGAGGCATTCGCTTGTGAAAGATCTAATCATAAAATTTCCAAATGATCAAGGTCTTACAATCAGAAAACTGAAATAAAATTACAAAATCAGGGAAAGAATAACAAATAGACATTGGGATATACTTTGTGCCATGGATGAGCTTTAATCTGTGGGAACTTGAACTCATTGTAGTTTGGATTCATACATTTGATCTCTTCCCTTGTCGGAGTCCCTAAGACCTGCAATCATGATCCACATGTCAACAAATAATGATCAAGAACAAATTATATCGGATATTAAATAACAAATTAATCAGGAACATTGAAGACCTTGATAATTTCAACAAGCTGGTCTACACCACTCTCACCAGGAAAAAGAGGCTGCAAGGAGGGAAATTCAAGTTAGCATAATCTGGGTCAAAAATTTGCTCCAAGAATGTGATCTTTTTTCCCTCCTCAGAAGACAATTAATAGCCATACCTGTCCAAGCATGAGCTCCGCAAGAACACAGCCAGCAGACCAGATGTCAATCGCTGTGGTATACTCAGTGGCACCAAATATGAGCTCAGGAGCCCTGTAGTATCTCGAACAAATATATGATATATTGGGTTCTCCTTTAACCTATTTAAAAAGTAGAAATGAGAACACCAATAGAATATTACAAATGGGGGAGGGGGTGGAATAAGCCATCCAAGGGAGGCATAAACATACCAAGACTTTTGCACTGCCAAAGTCACATAGTTTGAGCTGGTGAGTATGAGGATTAACCTGTTATCCAACAGATGCCAAGTGTCACCATTTAGTGAAAACTCAAATATAGTTGACAAGCAGAAAAAATTAAATCAATTTATATCCCAAGAAAAACAACAAATGAAACATCAACCATAAATCAGCCAACTACACAAGCAGGGTAAACACTATACTTTCTCAAATATTTATGCTCCAGAGATGAACATCTATAGCAAGTTACTATTGTTTCACAAAAAGGCTTTTCCTGAATCATCAAACTCCCAAACATCCCACAAGTAAAAAATGACTTAAATGAAGTTGAAGTTGTCCAAGAGTAGACATACCAGAAGATTTTGTGGCTTGATATCTCTGTGGCATACTCCAATGCCTCGATGAATATAGGCCAATGCTCGACAGATCTGCCAAACATCAAAATTGAATAAGAACAGCCAATTTTATCAAAGTTTCAACTAGTATAAAGGCGTCCTCAGCCACATCAAAGGAAACATCAGAAGATAAGTTACATAGAGGAATAGTTGCATTGGATCATATCGAAATAAGCTAATTTTAAGACATTGTATTTATTTGGTTTTCTAATTGAACCAATGACATACAGGGCTCATATACAAAGTAGTTGAACATAGTATAACCCAACAAAGATTTGCAAGTTCTAGGGATAATCCTTACCTGGTAACTATAAAGTTTCACATATATGAGTGGTATTCGTTGGTTCATCTTGTTATAATGTTTGATTACACGATGGAGAGTTTCTGGTACATATTCAAGAACCAAATTAAGGTATAATTCTTCCTTCTCAGTTGTCGAAAAGAAGCAATGCTTCAAAGCGACAACATTTGGATGGTCAAGGAGGCGCATCATCTGCAGCTCACGGTTCTTGTACCGCTTGTCTTGAAGAACTTTCTTTATTGCTACTGATTCCCCAGTCTCCAAACATTTCGCCTGTACAATAGAAACAATGTGTGGGTTGATAGTGCATTAATTTGATGGAATCCAAAAATTCCTATAAGATGTTAAACACAGTAACCACATATAGATATCAAAGCTGCAAGGTCATTCCAAAAAACATAAAAAAAATCCCTATACTCACAGAGTTATCTCATTTGGACAAGAGACATATATACTTCATAATCACACAATCTAATAATTGATATAATTGGAGAAGAAATGTTACAACAACCATCACCAAGCCAACCTGAAACACAACGCCAAAAGATCCTTGTCCTACAACACGCTCAGCCATGTAGCTAATAGTCTGCAATTAGAATTAGAGTAAGCACTCATAGTTATCAACACAATATGCTATAGAACACACACGCACACACAAAATCAAAGTAGAAGAAAAAGTGCAGAACCCAGAGAGTTGCTCATTTTGACTACGAAAAGAATGAAAAGAATCTGAATAACAGACGTCTTATGTCTTTACCTTTTTTGGCTGGCCATTTCTGCCACCAATGGTTGTTACAATTATATGACCAGTCTCTGTACCATTTCCATTAATCACCGTTGCTTCTATTTCCTACAGTAGATGGTAGATAACAAACAATTAACTAATTAACAATATTCATTGTGAGACATAGGTTAGCTAAATAATGTAATACATCTCCCATTTACCTTTTCATCTCTTATTTTCATTTCATTCATCTCATCAGGCAATCTGTCAACACCAATATTACAGCTACCAGTGTTTTTCAAACCTGATGCAGGAGCAACACCAACTGAAGCCATCCACACGAATCAGCGTTCTACACTCCAATGCGTTTATATGAGAACTCCTGTCAAAATATACCAATATTTTAGCAAAAAAAGAAACAATAAAAAATGAAAATAGGACAAGTTTAAAGGCATAAGAATTTTAAAAATCAAGTCTAGGTTGCGAATTTTTGGATAAAAATCAACAATGTTCTTCAGGTGAGATCTATAGAGACGGAAAATTGTCACTCAAGAAAAAATGAAGATACAAAGTTAGAAAGCAAAAGGGAGAGTCTTCACTGATGCACTAAAAAAGTCTAGAAAGAAATTTTATCAAACCAAAAAGCAAGCATCAAAGTTTTACCATGTAGACATCTCAAAAGACTTCAAATTTAGCAGATCTGCAAGTGTTCAAACTAAAAAAAAAAAAAAAATCCAAAAATAGCCCAATTTTAGAAAGACAATCAAAGACTGAAACTTTAGTAACCAAACCACATTAATATCCTAACCTCCATCCGAAAAAAAGGACAGCCCCGTATTTCAGGTCCAAAGATCTCCCGAAAATCTCCAAACAAACCCAAAAAACCAAAAGGGAAACAACTTTCTGTAATTAACCGAGGGCAGGATAAAAAATCCAACTAAACTGCGGTGATCTGCGGATCCAGACATCAGAACCACATCCAAGCATCCCAAATCAACCAGAAATCTTACCTGATCCAACGCTGCCGCCAAGACCGGATCAGAAATCAGGTTTGGAGGAGGAATTTGGGGATTCCGGGAATACTATTCTTCTGAGTTGAGATAGGGAAAAAAACAAGGAAAGAGAAAGGAAAGAGGATTTGGTCCCTGTCAGTCAAAGCAGTCGCGGTTTTCTGTCCATTCGGATTGGATTTTTGACAGATGAACTGTCATCTCTGACGGGTCAAACTCTGCACGAATACGCCACGTCAGCCCTAGATGCAATGCAAATACTAGTATAAGTTTGTTATAAACCGAGGTTTAAAGTTTGGACCGAAACTGTTTCATTTCGGCGGGTGCGGGATCGAAATCATAAATACTATTTCGATTTTAGGGTTTATTGTGTTCATCTCCGTTGGCGACGAGCAGAGCTTCTGCTCGTGGGCGGGGCAAGCCCCACACGCGGGCGGCAAGCTCAGCGTACGCGGGGCAAGCATAGCGTGGCATTTATGCGGCGAGCTCAGCGGCCGCGGCATATACAAGAAGTTGGGTTCAACTGACGGTGAGCGCAACTCCCCTGGTGTAGGGTTTACTATTCCCAACTGTTTATTTATTTTATTTCGTTAATCACGAACATGATGACTGTAGTTTGTTACTGTTGGTTTGTTTTATTTTGTTAATTACGAACATGATTACTATAGTTTGTTATTGTTACTTTGTTTTGTTCTGTGGATCACGGGTCGATGGTTGTAGGTCGGTGCAACTAGATATACTGATTGATTAATTAATTATTTGTTAGCGGCAAGTTGATGGACTTTATCGCTTATATATACTTAGTGCAAACGATAAAGTTTGTAAACAATATCATTTGAGAGTTTATGGATCTATTGGTATTTAGCCGTTGTAATATTATTGGTTTTTCAGTTACAGAGTTTTGTGAATCTATTTCTTTTTCAATTGCAGAAATAAGAAATTTTCATATTGATAATTGATATATCATAAATAATTAGGTTTTCATAATGAGATTTAAATTGAAATCAAGAAATTGTCTTCCTGCATATTTTTATTATTGGCTTAGAACATGGTGTTTAGTCTATCTGAATATTTCTATCTATAGTTTCTAGAAGTTAATCCGTTAAAAATCTATTAATTTTGTATTGTATATTAAATTATGTATTATGTATTAAATTATATATTAAATTATGTATTATGTAGTAAATTATTAAGTTATGTATTAAAATATGTATTATGTATTAAAATATATATTATGTATTAAATTATGTATTTTGTATTAAAATATGTATTAAATTATGTATTACGTATTAAATTATATATTAAATTATGTATTTTATATTAAATTATGTATTAAATTACGTATTATGTATTAAATTATTTATTACGTATTAAATTATGTATTATGTATTAGGTATTAAATTATGTATTATGTATTAAATTATGTATTATGTATTAAATTACGTATTATGTATTAATTTATGTATTAAATTATGTATTATGTATTAAATTATGTATTATGTATTAAATTACGTATTATGTATTAATTTATGTATTAAATTATGTATTAATATTTTATGCAAAAATTATGTATTAAATTTAGAATGTCGAAATTAATGTGAAAATTAGCTAACAAATCAAGAAATAGGTTAGTAAATTCTAAACTCTAAAGCTTATATCCTAAATATAAAATTATTTTTTCTATGAAAATTAGTTAGTATTCAATTATTTATTAATTAATTTATATGAAAATAGAGTTTTTCTCCTTAATTATAGGTAAATTTTCTTCCGCCAATATTTATTCTGTTACTGCTACTATTGTATTGCATATGACTTCAAAACAAAACACGCAACAATCGCCTCTCAACAAATTTATTGTGCCTCTCAAAAAGGTTCACTTAATGCTATCAATTAGTATCTTACCGTAATTTCCCCTGAACACTTCGCACAATGTGATATTTATTTCTTATAAATTATTGGACCACTTTTATTATGTGTTGTCAATGAATATGGTTATCATTTTCATTTTGGACCTTCGATATATGGTTATACTTCAGAACCGCTACCATGAGCTTGCGCAAAGCTAGTTGTTCTGGCTCGTATGGCTTCAAATGCTCGTCCAGATCGTCCGGGTGCTGAATTTGTAATTCCACACTCAGATGTTCTAAACTTAACTGATAATGATTATGATGATGATTAGTTGTATTATCTTATAATTTATAAATTATGCATGTGTGAAGTACATTTTAATGGAAAGTTAAATTTGCTTATGTTAATTTTTTATTTTTAATCATATTCATATTACTTCTTGTATATTTTTTAATATATATTAAAAGTAGACTATGTTAGTGACTAACTATCAAAATTAATTTTAATTAACTAAAATAATATTTAATATTATGGTAAAATTAAATATAAATTTCTGCCTGATTTTTCAAATTTTTTCAAATTTTTTAAAATATTTTATCGTATTTTAATTTGAAGTTAAAATATAGTCAAGATATACTCAAACTCTGATCAACACATAATTAATAACTTAAAAAAAATTTTCGATCGAAACGGTCTAAACTTCAGGTGAAATCGTAGTCGAAATCGATACTTTAAATCTTATTATAAACAAATAAACGAGATTATACAATGGCGGTAAGCATGGTGATGTAAGAAACCTAATAATAGTGGTCCAGAGAATCTGCCATCATTTTTCCCCCTTTCCATGCAATTTAATTTCTCATATTTACTGCTAATATTTTCATCCAATAATTAATTTTTTTTTGTCATCTGCTGATCCCTTTCATAATTACAATTAACTACAAATAATTTTTGTATGTATTTATCCACATAATTTCTTCGCATAAATATTCTACGTTGACAAATCAAAACTTAATCTTTTGATTAAACTTGCTTATGATTTTCACAAACTCCATTTGGCGGAAGGCTACAAATTCATCTCCAATTACAAGTGAAGCAATATCTAACATAACAACAAACAAACAACGAAAGCTAGAAAACCAGCTTTGAAAATAAAAAGAAAATGTTTTGAGGCACACATTTATTTAGCTCATAAATCCATCGCGATAATTAAAAATACCAAAAAATAAAAATGCAATTTTTTTTCCCTATTTTTTTAATAGAAAAGAAAATCACATTCGAGTTGGCATTTGTCGTTTTGCCCCGTCACGTGGCATTTGGTCAATTTCAAATAATTTACAATAAAATACAAAAGCTTGGTCGGCTGGTTAGCAGGCTTGCAAGTTGGCACCCCACAAATTGTCGTAAATACCCTTAACATGGGCGAAAAGGAAAGCAGAAAAACAGGGGCTGTGAGGTAAATTGACAGGGAAAGTAATGCAGGTTGGAAGGCGGACCACCCGGATCCGTTGACAGCCGGAAAAGCGGAGAGTTGGTCGGGTTGGCGGCTGAGACATGTGATGATTCAGTCGGAGACAGACCGGACCGGTTTTGGTTATCCCATCTGTAAAATGGAATGCTCAACTTTTTATTTTTATTTTTATTGTCCCATAGTGATTAGTGAGTCCGCCGCGACCATTAAGTAAATAAATGACTAAAAAATGAAACATAAAAAGGGTTAATTAATTCTATTAATCTAAGCTATGTTTGGTATATTTGACTAATTTATTTTGAGAAATAGACAATTTACGTTAGCAACTCATTTTCAGTATATATATATATATATATATATCAAGTATTAAATTGATTATTATAATTAATTTTAATATATGAGAAATTACGATTTTGAATATTTGATACTTTTATTTATTATAAATTATAAGTTTATTCTGCATGCCAGTGAGTTAGAATTTGATTAAACTTATTTCTTTATTACAGACAACGGAGTAAGAATAAGTATTAATGGTTTAAATCAAAGCAATTAACCGAATTGAACCAAAAATATTGAATTTTGTTCTATCTATCAGTTAATTTGGTTTGATTCAATTTTAAATTGAACTCAATTTTTGAGTTGACGTTTTGATTTATTAATAAGAATTGTTATTGTTTTCAAATTATTGGATTTATTTCAATTTGATTTTTTTTAATTAATTTAAAAAATGAGAAAAAGTTTTATTTTTTAAAACAAGTCGGTTTTTCATTTCAGTTCGATTCGATTTTCGTAACAAAACTCATTTAGCTCGGTTTGGAATTTAAAAAATGAAAGAAGATTTAGTTGAGTTTAGAAATAAGATTGATTCTATCGAACCAACCCTTTGCTCAGCTTCCAATAGGGTCCAATTAAATCTATTATCTAAGCTTGTAAACCTCAGTGCTTTTCAAAAAAGGAATTTTCGTAGAGCTTTAGTGAAATAAATTCCTAATGAATTATATCACCGGGCCTTTCTTGGGCCTAAGCATTATGACTTGATAAGGACCAAAATATTTTGGACCGGGCCTGCTTTGACCGTCGCAAATTTCAACCATGATTTATTTGGCTACATTTGTTAAATTAGGACATATTTGTTTTGGTGGAAACTAATGTCTTGAATAATTAAATTTTCTACGCGTATTCTTCAAAGGATCCCAAAATTCTAAATTTTCAAAACTTTTATTTCGTTCGAGAATTTTTAATTTTTAGATTTAAAAATAACCGAGTGAAATCAAAAATTAAATATTCAAAACATTTGAAGATTAATTTTAGTTCTATTGTTTAAAATACATCTTAAATATCTAGAGTACTTTAGTTATTAAAAATTTTAAATTAATTATTAGAATATATTAAATATCTATATTATCTTAATTATTATAAATTTAAGATTATTTAAAAAATACCTTCAATATTTAAGTATCTTAATTATTGAATATTTAAAATTTTAAAATATTTTAAATTATTAATTGAGGTCACATGGAAGACTCACGTGACCTGAAATTTTTTTTTTTTTTTTTTTTTTTTTTAGATTTTGAGTTTTAGCCAAATTTATTATAAATTGAAACCTGCGAAATCGAGAATTTTATTCTCTTAAAAATTTAAATTTTTTAACAAAATAAGCTCTAAAATTTATAAATTTTTAAGATTTTGATTTACCGGACTTGATTTTTTAAAAAGAAATACGTGGATTTAATAGTGGATAGAAAAGATAAAAAAGACTTTTAGGCTCATTTAATGGATAAGGAGGCTTGCTTAGGTCATGAGAAGGCAATTGAGATTGTTTGGCAACTGTTGTCCCACTTCTGTTGGCCGTAGCACTAAACAAAGCCAAGCATTTAAAATGTGGTTTGCGTGGCTATCATTCTTCATTTTGATGCCCCAATTGATGAAACACCAGAGTAATAATTCATTAGGAAAAAAGACACCACGATCACAATTAATCTTCTTAATTAATTCCATTTCTTAATCCAAATCATGAGCTAGCAAAAGTGGCACTTGTTGGTGTTTGATTGATGAAGACAGTTGTATTATTAACCAATGATTTGGGTCTTTGATTAACACTAAAGGCATGCTTCTAGGTTTGGCAAAGGAGAATACATCGACCGAGGGTGGCAGTCTGCAATTCTTAAATAATGTGCATATTTTGACTACTTGTCTAATGGTCATTTGCATCCAAATTTTTTTTTTTAAAAAAAGTTTTTTACCAATCAATTACGTGAATTTTCAAAATACCACTTATTTTATTATTATTATTATTATTATTAGTAAAAAATTATTCATCTTTTATTATAAATTTATTAAAAAAATCATCTTAATTAAAAATATTTTATTTTATTTTAATTTTATCGATTAAATTAATATAAAAGATCAAATTATTCATATTTGACTTTTATTTCGATAATTGGTATGATAAATTTTAATTTTAAAATTTCTAATTTCAATTAGATAACTGATTTTTTCATAAAAATTAAAATAAAATAAATTATTTTTTAATAAATTTAATAGTTGTTCAAATTAAAATCAAATGAGAATAATTTGATCTTTTTATATTAATTTTGATTGGTAAAATCGAATCAAAATAAAATATTTTAAAATATTTTAATCGATGTGATTTTTTTTTGTAAATTTATGATATAAGACACAAGTAATTTTTTTGTTAATATAATAAAGTAGAAGTTTTTTTTTTTTTTTTTTTTTGGTAAATTCACAATAAGACAATTAATTCTTTACCAAAAACTCAATAAAAAAAAACTAAAAAAAATTTCATGGGGCAATGAAACGATTAACTCAGGATTGTCTTTGCATGAAGCATGCAAGCCCTATAAAATGAACGCCTGCTAAAAAAAAAATGGGGTTTCTGTAGCGCTAAGGGTCCGGCGGTTCAAAGAAACAACATTTTAGAATTTCTGAAGGTGTTTTGAGTTGGTTCTTAGGAATGGAGACTTGCATGTCAGCGTCTTTGAGGAGATGAATGATCCTCAATATCGTATTCTTGAATTACTAGAGATGGTTAAGATGGAACTGGGAGCATCTTCAAGGTGTTGAATCGTTGTCTATGTCTTAATTCCAATTGTAATTTTGTCGTACAAATTTTTGGTCTTGCGAGAAATGAACGAGATGTTCCAATAAGACACAAGCGAATCATGGAAGCTCACTTTAATTCTATGTATAGACCAGAGTTTTTCAGCCCACTTTACTCATTCCAACTTAAACTATACAAAGTTTAGGTGTGCTGGTTCATTTTCCCATTGTCTTCCATGTGGGTTCAATTTCAAACCAAAACAAATAGAATTATCTCAATATCTCAATATCTCTATAGGCTTAAAAGAGGAAGTCGCAAACTACTATAACTGGCTCACCGGAGCTTTCTGTTTTTGTATTTTTGACTTATTTTGCTTTCATGAATTCTGCTAGAATAATTGGTTGAATTATGTAGTAGTTCAGTTCCCATTTTGTTTTAATGAATTCTGCTATATCATATTTTGAATTGAGGTATGGTTTTTGTCTATATTTCTTTTTTAATCTTTTTTTTACTTTTATTATAACAAAAAGAGTCATTTTCAGCACAAAATGATTAGTATTTTATTGAACATTGACATTTGCTGATACTTTCTTCGAGGCATGATAATTGTTGACAAGTTGATGCTTTATAAAAGGCGCCAACAATTACCAAATACTGTCATTGATCCTATATGGTATCATCTCCTTTTTTGCAACACAAATCTTCTCACCCACCCTCAAATCACATATTCGGCAAATTCCAATGACTTCCAACAAACCCTGAAGGACTATGTCAACCTCCAATGAATGCAAGGCATAAACCTTCTTTCTCTCCCCCTCTCTCCCTCTCTTAAGTTTTAATTTAAGTTGAAATTGGATTTGATGCCCCTTGTTGATTTTTTTTTTTTTTTTGGTGAAAATTTATTGATTTAGATCACTATAATGATGAAATATGTGAAATTTGAAGCAAAGATTGATTTTCTTGTTATTGTTTGTTGCATGTTTATTTGAAAATTTTAAATGAGCATTGTGTAAGGTTTGATTTTGTCTTGAAACTTTGTCAGATTATTTATTCACAATAGAGATTGTAGAGTTGTATATTATGATCTAGATGAAGAAGAAGAAGAAGAAATAGAAGGTAGTCTAGCAGTGAAGATGGCGAGGATTGGAATGAAGATGGGAGTGAGAGGAGAAACACAGGACAATTACTCGAGTTGACTAATTATCTATCTAATGAAACTAGAAGAGAATTTTAATTTTTATCAAAGCGGCTACCTAGTCACTTAATAATTGGTTGTCCACTTTGATTAAAATTAGAACTCACTCCCAGTTTTTTATCTGTTCAGTTGTTTGATTTATGAAGGATTGATCGTTCAATCTTATGAAACTAATAATCCAATTTTGTCAATAAAAAAAATATGGGATTTGAGTTTAAATCTATAAATAGGGCTCCACTTTTGTGAGGCACAACTTTTGCACATATTTCTCAAGGAGCCTTATTGTGATTTAAGTCTCCAATCTCTTTGAAACCCAATTCTAAAACTTTCAATCTCGACTTATCTAAATTATATGATGTTCATCTATTTTCAGAGAATAAGAAGCAAGATTATATATTTTGGTAGTCTTATAAATAAGAGTTGGATCAAAATAAAAAATCGACTAGAACAAAAATATGATGACTAATTTAATGCATTTCTTAAATTTGCCTATACAAAAAAGAGATCAAATAAAAAAATATAGGTGTTCTTGCATAAATTAGATGAATATGTATAATCAAATAAGAAAATAAGTGTAAAAACATATAATAGTAAGAGAATAGAATATATCATATACTGATCAGACATTCTATAGAGAAGAAGCATGATATCACAATAGACAAAATCATGAAGATATTGCAATGAATATTATAGTAAATGATGAGGAGAGGGATACCATTTAAAGATTGCCATATGATGTATTTGGTCTCCCAAGATTCCATGGAGACACAATTGCTATAAATGTTGAAATCTCAATTGAGGGTTTTAATAAAATTTTACAAGTTGCTCAATGGAGCTAATAGTGAATTATACCTGAATATAAGAGTTTTACTTTATTATCCTTCATTTTCTGATTGTTGTTCATGAAGTTCAAGTGTTGGTGGAGCAATAACTCATGTAATATACTATTAGAGATATCCAAAAAGACATTCCATGTGTAGGTTTCCTTTTGTATTATTATCATGAGACTTGGAATAAACGGTATCAGAGTGAAATGTTTGAACAAGAAAAATTTATAATGACACATTTGCTAAATAAATTTGAGATCATATAAGTATAAATAAGACATACTGTATAATTTTTATTTATATGACATGACATATTTCTAATAAATTAATAATTATTAGGTGGGTTGTTAATTTAGAAAGAATTGACAAGGCTAAAGATATATTAAAAGATATTTTATTACTAGCTATCGGGCCTGACAAATAAGCGAGGAGATTCTCAAGCTATCTTATAAATAATTTCAGCTTTTATATTAAGCAATATGAGATGTAACAATGAACTCAGAAAGAGTGGTATGATACTGAAGATAGTCACAAAAACTTCACAAGAAGAAAGGATATGAACCCCGCATCAAGAGATATTACATTTTACATGATTCTGATAGATATAATAATTGAGTTATGGTATAACAATTAACTTAGGTTCAAATTGTTCAAGTGTGACTATGTGGATAATAAAAATGAAATAAAGAAAGATGTCTTTAGTTATACATTGGTAAAATTCAATCATTTGATGTATAGGCATAATCGTTGTTCTAATAAGGCTTATATTCGTACTCATTAAGTTCATCACGTATTTTATAAGCAAGAATCTTTGAATAGTGATTGACATGTGATTATAAAATGACTCCTATGGAGGATATCAACTCATTTGATGTTGGATCAATTAATGATAACGACAAAGACCATATGATCGAGCCATGCAATAATCAATATCTTGATGATGGTGATAATGAATGTGCAAGAATCAATGTCGAAGGTTAAACCATTAATGTGCCTTGCACTAATCTGAAGTAGTAACCTGTTGAAAATCTTGAAGAGTATAAATTCATAAGTAAAGAATCTAAAATAGAAGAGGATTTGGTTTCTTTTGATGATGATGATGACAATAGTGATAAAGATGACTTGATGCCTAGCCAAAATGACCATATGTTTCCCCTAATTTGTCTCCATCGACCAAGTTAAAGCTATATGTATTTGGAATAGTATATTATGCTATTTTCAAAATTTCAATTGTGATGCTTATTGATATTTTTCTATATATGATGTGACTATGTGTTTGTATACCTATTATTAAATAAAATTTCATATTAGTTTACTTTCTCTTCATTTTTCATTTTCAAATTATCATGGTTCATTCGAAGAAATCTCAACCCATTGGACTTATGAGGGAGGCACTTTAGGATGCAAAAGCTAAGGAGTGGGTGTTGGAGATCCTAATGACATCTAGTGGAAAGTCTAACGATGAGTCAAGTTGAGATAGCTCAACATCTATGGATCTCGATGAAGATTAGGAAATGCATCCCATTGAAGGTTTGTAGCTAGCATAAGCAACCTTAACTAGTAATCATTTTCTAATTTTGCGATCTAATCTTCAAATTGTTTGATCCAAATTTAGCGCAGCTTCATCTAGGCATGTTTGCAGATCAAATAGGCCAATTAGAGTTTGGGATTTCAAAGGCTACAAGCTAATCCTAAGAGTCAATTAGTATAATCAAATCATTAGGGAGAATTTTGTGAGATTCTAGAGACAACTTAGGATTATCGCAAGGGATGGAAACGATAATACTGACTGGAGAGCTATGCCTCAAAATGACAAGAAAAGAACTTAGGATGATATAAAGGTAATATGAAGTTCAAACGACATTGTATTTATTTACTGTAATAGAAATTACATTGCAGCATATCATTATTCTACATATGAATGTTTGAATGTATATTAGCAAACACAAATTTGGAGGATACATGCAAGAAAAGCATGATCTAGTGTCTAGCAAATGCTAGAGAGATTGGAAACTTGATGTCAAGAGAAAGCACTTTACACCCTTTAGGAAAATACTACATAAGCTAGCTACTTGTCTAGATCCTAGAATTGAAAAATCCAATGGCATATCTTACTGAGTTACTAGCATAAGTAAAGACATCTAAGAAGATTTTTTCTTTTTGTAGTTATCTATATTAGATTTCATAGTAGACAATGTGTTGACCTTTGAATTTTGATGATGATCAAACTAGTATTTTATGATTTGCAATGATCATCCAAGCTTGTAAAGGTCCGAGTCTTAAGATTAAATCTTGAAGATGATAACTCAAAGATAAAGAGAATGATAACTTGAAGATGAATCTTAGAGATTCAGTTGGAAGGTTAAAGAATGTTTAAGATGCAAGATCGACTCCAAACTCTTAGGTTTAGATTTTTTTTTATTTTAGTCCAGTTGAAAATTTGACTTTGAGATTATTTTTTTTAGAGTATTTGTTGCATTAAAAAGCTCTTAACATAGTTTCTTTGCTACAACTGGATGATCGATAAGTAACCAATGATTGGTTGTATAGGTCTACCAATTCTGGTTTACCTAAAGCGGTCGTCTGGTTGTCATAAATGAACATCTGATTCAGAATTTCTATACAACTAATGGCTAATTTTTTTACCATTAGAATGAATCTAGTTATAGAATTTCACCCCCAATGGCTAGTTTCGACCTATAAGTTATAAATATATATATTTGAATTTTTCTTAATAAGTTTTACAACTTTATACTCTTTATAGAGAAGAGATAAAAGCCCCTCAAACCTACTAGCCCAAAAATGCTCTAAACCTTCTAACTTCAAGCAAACCTTTAGTGCCCTTGAGCTCTATCTTGAGAGACTATGTAATGAACTTAAATTATATTATCTTCTTCTATTTTCACTTGTAAATACTCCTACGTGTTAGGAGTGTGAGTGTATAAAATTTTCGGTATGAAGTGGATCTTCTTGGTGGGAGCAAGATTATTTTTACGGATGTACTTTCATCCTAAAAAAGAGATGAGCATGGCTTTACTTGAAGAAAGCGATACTTTAATTTGGAGTTCGATGTAAAGGCTTGGTTTCATTTTAAGAAATGACATCACTAGTAGAGTAATTAAAGTCCTTAAGAGCAATGCAAAGATGGTGGAGTAAGAATGGTTGGTCTCCAAACCATATAAAGATCACAGTACACTCTATTTCTTATCTTGCTTTACTTTTATTACATTTGTGATTGACTGAAGATTAATTGAAATTATTTAAATTCATGAGCATCTATCTTAGTGAATGTTATTGAGTTTTGATCTTATTTATCAAAAATATATTTGTTTACAAGACCTTATTTACATCCCCTCATAAGTTGTCAATTTGGGCTAACAATTGGTATTAGATCTTGATACTCAAAAATTTTGGATTAACATCCTTGAGTATTGATCTCCCTAACAACCTTTGTTTTTTTCTTGAAATTTTGCTCTTAAATGAATTTTTTCAAAATTTTTTATTAATCTCTCTTGAACTTTTTCTTGATTCCTTGTTTAATCTATTCTATGCATATGTTAAGGAGCTTCTTTTGGCTCAAATATTGATTACTTTGAATTCTTATAAGCTATTACTATGAGGCTATTGATAGCAAATATCTTGCTCATTTTTTAATTTTTCATATCTCTTGATGCATGATATTAGAGAAATAATTTTTAAATCTTTGCTATTATTTCTCCTTACCACTTGTTCTTTGTAATGCACTTGTTTAGGAAAAGTTATATTTTTGATGATGTCAAAGGGGGATAACCATATGCATAATTGTGAAACTTATTAAATCTATGTTTAGTTGAGCTTCATACCTAAAAGCATATCTAATTTTTTTATGTACATGTATCTTATAGCATGCTTATTTAATTATTCTATGCATAGTTTGTTATTATAAAAAAGAGGGAGATTGTTGATATTATCTCTTCTAGTTTTGATGATGAACAAATGATATATGATGTTCTAATTGAGTTGTATTTAACAAAAATACTTAAAGCTTTCAAGGAAATGTTGGAAAATTTCAAGAAAAAGAAAAAGTGTAATGGTAGATTGGCTAGCGCGGCTTGATGAAATAAATAGATGGCTCAAGACTGCTTGGAGGTGTCTATAATAATTTGAAGATTTACGGGTGACAGGAACAAGACCAAGGCAACTCAAGAAATTGACTTTGACTAGAATTAGTTTTCTTTTATCTTTTAGTTGAGTCAAAAACTTATTTGAGATTAATTATTTAGCATTTAATATTGCATAGAGTTCTATAAAAAGCTTTTAATAAAATTTTTCTGATTGAACCAGATGTTTGGTTTCATCTATGAACCAAACACTCGGTTGAATCAGACTGAATATTCAAATTTTAGTCCTACGTAGAATCGGATGCCCGATTAAAAATTGGATGTCATGATAACATTCAACAAATCCACAAATTGACCTATAGATGATCGTGAGTATGAAGGTTAGTTTATGAATATTCGATAAGCTTAAAAATTGTCCTATAATTCAAATGGTCGTGAGCCCAAGGCTGGGTTATGGATATTCGGAGAGCCCGAAGGTTAACCTATAATCCAAAAGATTTATGAGCTCGAAAGCTAGCTTATAGATATTTAGTGAACCCAAGGTTGGCCTATAATCCAAATGGTTTGTGAGTTTGAAAATTGGCTTGATTTAACAAGTCCAAGGGTGGCTTGATTTTGTGAGCCCAAAGGTTGGATTGATTTGGCAAGCTTAAAGGATACTTGATTTACTGAGTCTGAAGGCTAGCTTGATTTTGCAAGTTTGAAGGCTAGTTTGATTTGGCGAGTCCAAAAGTTAGCTTGATTTAGCAAGTCTGAAAGTTGGCTTGATTTTGCTAGCCCAAAGACTGATTTGATTCAGTGAGTCTAAAAACTGTCTTGATTTTTCAAACCCGAAGTCTACCTTGATTTTGCAAGCTCGAAAGCTTGCTTGATTTTGTGAGTCCAAAGACTAGGTTAAAGACTGATGCACATAAATTGAGATCACTTTTTTTAAATTTTTGGCTAAATTTCTTTGTTTTGGATTCTTGACCATAAGTTTCCCTCCCTCATGTGGCCTTATCAATTAAAAAAAAAAAATTTTTTGTTGGAACAACCTTTTGTTCCTCTTTATTTATTTATTTATTTTTTATATATTTCCTCATCTTCTTCCCATGCCTTCCTTCTTCACTGGACTAAGCCATGGCGGCCTAAAGCTTCTTCTAGTTGGACTCAGCTAGATCTGATTAGATTATGCAACAATTGGTGGTGGGAGGCGACAAAGATTGTCTGGAGGTGGCAATGGTGATGTGAGGAGCTCAAAGGCGTGCCGGAGCAAGGTGAGGTTTGCTAGCGCTAAGGCAAATAGCCACAAGTGGCTTGCGATTGCTGTGAGGAGAGCAGAGGCGGACAACAGTGCTCGATGAGAAAGAAGCAAAGGCCGAAGCAGCTTTTCTCAGTGCGAAAAGAGCAGAGGTCGGAGCCGCTTGGCCGAGGAAGATAAAGAGGTGATGTTGACCGCCTGATGGTGCTTTGGTGAGGATCTGGGCTACACGAAGGGGCTAGATGGTGTCTCTTAGTGGCCCTTCCTTTCTCTAGTGGGATGATAGGAAAAGGGAGTGCGCTTCAAATGGTGGAGAGTGGAGTGGTTAGGGTTTCGGCGATGAGGAGATTGGTAGCTCCAACAGCAAGCTGCAACACAGGTTCAAGTAGAGGTTTGGTTAACTAAACCCTAGAGGTTAGGTTGCTCAAACTCAGGGAGGCCAAGATGTGCTACAAGGCTTTAGTAGGATGGTACGACAGAGAGCCGAGCAGTGATGGGGTAGGCAAGACAAGAGATAGGGTGCTCACTTGGAGGAGAAAGAGAGACAAGAAGAAGATCAATAGAGAAAAATAAGGTAAAAATTACCTTATTTTCTTCTTCAAATTCCAGTTGATTGTTTGCTGATCATCTCTCCTCGATGATCTTCTCTCAATTTTTGATCTCTTCTAGATGATATTCTACCTCTGACCTCTCCTTTTTTTGGTTATTGATAAGGTTTATATAAAGCTTGGAGAGATAAGAGTTAGACTGGATCTCAATCTCTTTTGTTTAAATTTTTGAATGATGGATATGATTGTAAATATATATGGATATGATTCATTTGAGATTGAATAAGTCTACGGAGGAATATAAATGAGTTTATTTGTTGTAGATGAGAAAATTCAAAAAATATACATACTTTGGATATTGAATTTACAATAGGGTTATTTACAAATTTTTCTAAAAAAAATAGACTAAATGATAATTTTATAAATTTAGGGACCATTTTGTAAAAAAGATTTATTGGTAAATAAAAATTTTTGAGGGCATATTTGTAAAAATTAAAAATTTTAGGGGTATGTTTATAAATATAAAATTTTGAGGGATTTATTCATAAATTTTGAATTTTGTAGAGATTGATTTAAAACTTCAACATAGACATTTTTTCTAAAATTTCCATTTCAGGAACTTATTTATAAGAAAAGTTCGGTCGAAGATTTTTTTAAAGAATTTATTCAATTTAGGGATTTATTTGTAAAACCCTTATATTTTCTCTTTTAGCTCAGATTTTGAATAAATTTTGGGTCTAATTTTAGTCCAAATATTTGGCTCACTTAGCCCACTTGGGTTGAAGTTGACTTAGACTCAAATTTTTAATAATTTGAGTTTGAATCGAGCTTAATTTTTGGTCGAATTTGATCGTATTTTAAATCTAATTAAGACCCACTTTGGAACTATAGTTTAGTAGCATATACATTTTTATTCTGACTAAATTTTAATTAATTTTAATTCTATCCAAAATAAACTCAAATAGTAGTTTCATGAGCAAAGTAGAGCTGAACATTTCAAGCTTGACATGTTTTTGGCATCTCATACAAAGAATGATAGACAAGCAATTAATAAGGCATCCAAAAAAGCTATGATATGGATGGTTTATTATTATTATTGATTTCTCATAATGAAAATATGCTTATTTTTTTATGTCTTATTTTAAGAATCCATATCTACGCAGAGGCAACAATTGCCGAAAGGTTCCATGTCCAGTATGCCAACTCAAAATGGAATCCACAATCAGGTTTTTGGTTGTGAGTGATCTAGTCATCTTCAGACCTATGGCATTGGACCTACATCCACACAAGTTTGGCATAGTCAAATGCCACCTGTTCATGCTTTTGATGTACAAGCTCTTGTGAAAGCTCAGGTTGCTGAACTATTTGCAAAATTCAAAGAAGAATTCATGTCCTTTTTCCAATCTTGGTGGAGCTTCAGGAAATCAAACTTAGGAGAAGATATTGACATCTATTTGGAATGTTTAGATGTTATTCTAGATTGCAAACATGTAGTTGTTTGGTCATCATCCTCGACTTGGTTCTTGTTTTCAAAATGAATGTAAAATATTTGTTCTTTAATATATAAGTTGAATGTAGATACTACGAATCATGTACATATATGTTCTTAGCATTTTTGATAAATAAATGTCAGAATGAATGTAAAATGCTTGTTCTTTTAATATATAAATTGAATGTAGATATTACAAATGATGTACATATATGTTCCTAGCACTTTTAATAAATAAATGTCAACTTTGACCTAAGGTCATATTTGACGCTTCTTTGACGAAGTGCCAAGGTACTTCCACCTTTTTCAACTCTATCTGAGCACCTTAAAAGATGCCGAGATTATCTATTGCTTTTGGCAAATTAGTTTTTTCATTTCATTTTGTTTTATTTCACAATTGGCATGACAACTTTCTTATTGCAAGCATTGTATAACACAAATTTCTTTCTTATTGAATAAACATGGGCTTTAAATTCAAACAAGTCTTCTTGGTTTTTTCTCTATTATTGAATATTGTTTAACATAGATATCATATTTCAATGATATTTACCTATTATAATAGAATATCCTTCTCTATAAAATAATTGGCATGTTCTATGATTTTCCTATGATTCCTAATACATTTCATGGTGATGTAGTAAATGCAATATCAGTTACATTTATGTAAAATTTGCTTTGTAGTAGTCCTAGGATATTTTGTGTTAATGTAATGGTTAATTGCGTATAGCTCCTTGTGATATGGTGAAATTGAGTTTAACTCTTCATAATCTAAAAAATTATATGTAACTCCTTGGTTTTTAGTTGTTAGTATAAATAAGTTCTTACCATCCATTTATAGTTTGAAATATGGGTTAAAATTTAACCAGGAATGTGAAATTACGTAATTTCCCCTATTAAATATATGTTGGTTTGAGTTTGGATTGGGAGAAAAGATCACAAGCTAGGGTTCAATTGCTTTCCTCTCTTTGACGAACTCTCTCCACTGGCAAGGTTCTTCGATGAATCTTCTCCTTTAGCAAGCTTCTACGATGTTTTTCTTTAGCCTCCACTGAGTGCATGGTGCAATGGATGTTGCAATTCTCTCTCTTCTCGCAAGCTTCTCTCTTGTTTTTGTTTTTGTTTTTTCTATTTTCACTTGTTGAATTATTGTTTTGGAGAAAATTTTCATTCTATGGTGTTGGTTTGTTGTTTTGAAAGCAAATTTGCTAATTTATCTACTAGTTTATGTTGAATCTAGGAGAACCCTAATACTCAACTATGGCAAAGGCAAGGTATAATTGCTAGTTTTTAATAGTTGGGCTCTTTATTTTACAAGGACTTTTTTTCAGGTGCGAAGGAGGCTAGTCTTGATCCTATGGCAACAAAGGCAAAGGCACTCTTCCCTTGATTCTATTTTGATTCTGCTCGTAGTTAATTTATGATTTTTTTTTTGCATGTGGGTACTGATTGTTTCTTGCTTTGTCATGTTAAGTATCTTGCGGTCTAATTGTCAGGTGCATTAATTATTCAAGCATTGAAAAGTTCATATTGTAGTCCTCTTATGATTTGTTTAGTTTAATTAAGTAGGAATTACTATAATCATGTGCATCTTTATAAGAAGTGAAATTTAATGATTGATTTTAAGCAAAAGAAATTTATAATAGTGTGATCATTCCAAGAATGCTACAATTGTAACCATTAGATGATATTCTTGTAAGTAGTTTAGGTTATAATTAATGTCATTAGTATTTGTTCTGCTTTAATGTAACAAACATGCATACTACAACAAAACATACTATTGATAGTACGTCTTAAAGCATCAGTCTATAAGCAACAAGAAAGCCATGATTTTTTGTAGTGATGTGAATGGTTTATTAATTATTCTACTTTAAGTAAGTATTTCATTAGTGTAAGGGATTTAGGATTTGTCATTTTTGGGCTTGCCTAAATAGTAAGTTCACTTATTATTCTTTACAAAATTGAGTGGTTTGTGGATGTCATTAAAAATTACTGTTCACTTATTTTTTTTGTATGTATTTAGGAATGAGGTACTATTAAGATATAGTGGCTTTTGGAAGTGTATCCAAAGGACTTGATGAGTGAAGTTTGAATATGGACATTAGAAGTAGTTCATTATGAAATGTGAGAGAATATCTCTAGCGGAGTTTAGATTGGGTTTAGAGAACTACTGCCACAACCTATTCATGCCAAATCTGATATGGACTTATTTAGTTTGCAAATTGAAACTCAAAAGATATGTGTTTGTTAGAAATGATAACCATTTTTTAGCCATGTTTGATCACCATGGCAAAACTAGAAAGGTGGAGACATTTGCAATTTGGATGGACACTTTCAATATGGGTTCTAATATCTTTGGTAGTTGAGCATGTTGAAGAAGGCGTACGTGTTATGTGGAGAAAGTCAAGAGAGATTTGTGGATGTTGATGATGAGTGAGATACATGGATGCATGAAAAAGTGATGAAATGGTTGTGGAGGATGAGAATGTTTTAGAGGACGAGAATAAAATTGATAATTATTATCCATACAAGGAGTACTATGATAGAGTCTCCTTCGATGCAAACTCATATTATGAGATTGATAACATTAAAGATAATGAAAGGGGGCTATCAAGTAGTAGGACTGATATTGGTTTGAAGAAAGAGAAGGGATATAATAATGTCAAGACATTCAAAATTTATTTAAGTAATTATTGTATTGCCAATAATTTTGGATTCCACTTTAAGAAGAATGACCCTACTAGAGTGAATGCCAAATGTTGAAGTGAGGATTGCTCGTAGTACATACATGCTTCCAGGCTAGCTAGCAAGAGGACATTTGGGATCAAGATTCTGAAGAATACTCACACATGTCCAAATGTTAATAAAGTTGGGAACTCAATGACCTCTCAATCATGGATTGCAGATAATGGCGCTACTAAAATGAGGGAGAAGTTTAGGTTATCTCTAGCTAATGTGAGAAAGAACTTGAAAGAGAAGCATGACATTAATAGACCATATCACAAGGGGTACAAGGGTGTCAAGGTTGCAAACAAGTTAGTGCATGGCAATATTGAGGAGTGTTTTATAGTTGTGCCTACATTAAAAGTGGAGATTGAAGGCAGAGACCCAATTTTAGTATAAGCTAGGCGAGGGAAGAAGGTTCATAAGACTTTTTGTTGCATTTGGATGTTAATTGAAGGCTTTCAAAAATAATGTAGACCTTTTTTACATTTTGATGGATATCAACTAAAAGGTAGGTATTTGGAAATACTTCTATTAGTTGTTGCTTTGGATTGGAAGAATGGTTGTTTGCCATTGCATTTATTGTTGCAGAAAGTGAGAGTGGGAATGCAAGATCGAATTTTTTGGAAAATTTTGACAAGGCTTTGGATGTTAACGACACCAAGCTAACGCTTATGGGGGACATGGAAAAGGAATTGATAGAAACACTAGGTATTCACATGCCATCAGCTGAGCACAAAATTTGCATGCAACATTTATATAATAATTTCAAAAATAATTAACCAGAAGCATATGTAGATTGTGTGGAATGCAATCCATTTTATAAGTATATGAGATAGCAATGCTTGAGTTAATGACAATAGCTCCAAAAGTTGCTAGCTATTTGGAAAAGTAAAAAGAAAGTGGATTCAATTAAAGAAAGTTCATAAGTGATAATATATGACAAATAATTTATCTGAATCATTCAATGCATGGGTTATGGAGGCAAGATTGAGATCAATTGACCTAGTGGATGCAATTAGAATAAAATGGGGTGAGAATATGTGATAGAGAAGGGAACTCGCACAAACATGAAGAGGTGAACTTGTCCAATGGCTCAAAGATATGTAGCTAATGTAAGCAAGGACCTACATTATACATGGTTTTCAGGACTTTAGATGCAAGAATCGAGGTCTAGTATGTATATGATAGAGGTGAAGTTGATTTGGCTTAGAAGAAATGTCCTTGTAGAGTATGCAAATGACTAGTCTCCCATGTGGATATGTAGCTGCAGTGATATGTACCATGAGGAATCCTCTGTGGGATCTATTTGTAGACAAGTATTATAAATATCAACATAAGTCTTTTTTTTGTTACACAAAAAATCATAATATATTTTTCTATACCCTAACTTGATTTTTTAATACGTTTTGTTCAACAGATACAACAAAGCATATGCTTTGTCAATGTTTATTATGATAGGCAAAAATAATGCTTCAAACCTATACTAGGGTTTGATGTAGGACCACCTAAGACACTCAAACCTAGGGGAAAAACCAAAGAAAAAAAGGATGAAGAGGAAGGATAAAGAATCCATATATGTCAAAGGATGTGGTAAAAGTTGCCATCACAAGTGATCATGCAAAACTCCCATCAACCACAACCAAGGTGATGCAAGTACAAATATTGGTGTATAACCTACAAGTTTAGCTAGTGGTCAAGGCATTAAAGAAAGTGGCAGAGGAAATGGGCAAGCAAGTAAGGGCTACTACCATTGACAATGACACAATTAACGCATGGTATTTGTTGTTACTTTGTTTCAATAGTGTGCCTAGTTTGCTACTAGCTAATATGAACCAAATACTCTTCTACATAAAATATAGGGTCCATGAGTCACAAGAATCAACCTCACTTACTCCACCAATTCTCAGCTAGACCATAATTATAATAATGTATATGATTTATCTTAGTTCACTAATTTTTGAAATCTATTATAATTCCAAATCCTTGTTCTTTTTTTAGCATTGGAAATCAACTCTAGTTGCAAGTGAGTCGTCTGATCAATTTCCTGGATTCATGAATTTCATAGGGTAAGAAAAATTTCTTACTAACATCATTAAGTATTAAAAACTAGTTCACATGTAGTGTCTATGTCGATTTTACATATTAGTTCACAACGGTCAAAAACTAGTTTGCATCTTCTTTTAACAATCCCTCTCTTAATTCATATTTCCACTCTTATTTTAAATTAAAGGTTTCCATGTCAACAACTAAACTTGAGTAAAGTCCCAACATAGTTTTGGTAATCAGCCATCCTAAACTAGTCCATAGTGGTAAGGTTTTTATGGATATGATTTCTTGTTCGTCACCTTATATGGATTTTGCATGTTGAAACATGTATTTGAAGTTCATTGTTTAATCTTTTGTAGGTTGCCTATTCAACAACAAGATCAATATGAATTTCAACACAATTTTGCAACTTATCCATCTCAAACCAATGCTCAAAGGTTAGTTTAAAAATGATATAAATTTATCTGATTTATGTAGAAAGATTATTAATTAAATTGTTTATACTCCATTTGCTTTTTGGTTGTTAGGAGAAGAGTTTTAGGCAGAGGCATGCAACCAATTACTACTACCACACCGCTCCAAAATCACTCTACTAGAAATAAGCATTCATGTTCTCCAAATTCTATTGTACGAGCAAGATCTTACTAAGAAGATGTGGACATTCCACAAGTTTGCCAAGCCAAGTTTCTACCAATAGAGGAACTACTCAACAAGGTGGAAATAAAACCAACCATGACTACTATGAATTTTGGAAAGGATTTGATGGTGAATCATAAAATAGAACCTATAAGAAATTTATTTGGTTATTTGGACATGGAATCAAGGGTTACTTCATTTTTTTTTTCACTAGTTTTGGATGCCTCAATGTAGATATTAGCCATGTATTTATGCTATTAACTTTTGGGGTACCCAAATTGTATCTAAGAATTTTTTTATGTATATGCAACTCTAACTTGTGGGTATCAACTCAGTGTTTTTAGTGTTGATAAACACTAAGTCAATGTATTAACACTTTATTCATGCTCCTGTGGGTATCAAATTTGTATCAATTCCAAAATTGTCATAATTTAAATCAATATCATATTCATGCTCCAATGGATTGTGGAATTGCGGTTGATCACTTAGAATTATTAAAAGATCCTAAGAAGTAATCTCAAAGTAACAAATCAATATTAAGTTTTGGTGGGTTTTTAGATTATTGTAAATTCATGACTATTAACATATACAGGTTTCTATTATTAATTACTTTGATAATTATTAAAATATCTTAAATTAAGCAACTAACTAATACAAGATAGAGACAAAAGAAAGGAAATATAATTTTATTAAATTTTTAGTTATATAGCTTAAGTAAAAATATACCCTCACTTTATAATTTAAAGTAATTTCACTTATATCATAAGAAAATAAAATATAATGGAAAGAATTGAGAAGGCTTTGTACTCACTACTAACTTGCTCCCTTGTGCTGGATTGAGTATGACATGGTAGACAGATTCCCTAGAACTAGTCTTAATACTTGGTCTAATTATGAAAGGATGTTAGTAATCTTACCTAAGTTTAGAATGTTATTGAACGCTTTAGCTCATGTTAGTTAACATTATTCAGTTTATTCATTTTTTTATTTTGATTTGAGTTTGGTGTTTAGCTAATTATTTGATCACGTTTAAGTCAACCTTAACTCAATTTGGTTGAAAAGAGTGATTGGTGGCTTTGATTTATGCTAACTGTCCTTGTTTGTAATTGATTTGATTTGAACCTTATTTAAGTATTTGATTTTGATCTACCCTTGATTGTGGTTCAACTTTGATATGGTTCAAATTTGATTTAGTTCAAAATTAGTTTTGGTTCAATTCTAATTTGATAAGAACTTACTTCATTTCATACTTGATTTTAGTTCAAGTTTGGCTTAATTCAAATTTGATTTATTTTAGACTTAGTTTTGATTCAATTCGAACTTGATTTGAATTTGATTCATTTCAAAATTAGTCTTGGTTCAAGTTTGATTCTGATTCAAACATGACTTAACTAAAACTTAATTTTGGTTCAAGTCTGGCTCTAGTTCAAAATTGATTCAGTTTAGACTTGGTTTTGGTATGTCCAAGTCTAATTTTTTTTTTCAAACTCAGTTCAATTCAAACTTGGCTTTGGGTACAAATTTAATTTTGGTTCAAACTTGATCTAATTTGGACTTGGTTATAACCTGCTTTAGGAATTAGATTCAAACTTGATCCAATCAGATTAGGATTTGGATTTGAACAGGGTCTTTATTAGATTTCTAACCTTATTTAGACCTAATTAGGGTTTGAGGTTAGTCCTTATTAGATCCTAATTGGATTCACCTTTTACCCCTTATTAGACTTGGGTTGGATTCTTATTGGATCCTAATTGAGTTTGACACCCTATTGGATTTGGGTTGGAATCTCATTGGATCCTAATTGAATTCAAGCTTGATTATTATTTGGTTCATATTGGATATTTATTGGATCCAAGATTTGTCCCTTTATTTGGTTCTTAATTGGATTTGGGTTCGATCTTTAACAAATTCTTATTGGATCTGGGTTTAATCCTAATTGGATCCTTACTATGTTGGTCTGACCCTTATTGGATCCTTATTGATTGAGTTCAATCCTTATTAGATCCTTAATTGGATTTGGGTTTGACCCTTAATGGATCCTTATTGGATTCAAATTCAATCCTTAATGGATTTGGATTCGACATTAGATCCTTATTAGATTATTATGTTGGACTAATTTAGGATTTAGCTTTGATCCAATTTGGTTTAGTTTCAATTCAATTGGACCCTTATTGGATTTAAGGTTGGACCTATCTAGGTTGCAGTTGGATCCATTAGGTTTTGGGTTTAACCCAATTAGACCTACTTTGGGTCTAACTTTGACTTGATTTTGTTCAGATTTGACCTAATTGAACCCAATTAAAGTTTGAGTATGAATCAATTTGATTTGGATTCAATCTAATTGGATCTGATTAGGGATTAGGTTTAAACCAATTTGGTTCAGGTTCGACCTAATTGGACCCAATAGGGTTAGGGTTTGAATTGCCTTGGTTTGGATTCAAACTAATTGAACCCAATTAGGATTTGGATCTAAACTAGTTTGGTTCAGAATCGACCTAATTAGCCTCAATTAGGATTTGGGTTTAAGTAAATTTAGTTTGTAGTCAACCCGATTGGACATTATTAGGATTTGGGTCTAATTAGGTTGTGGTATGAACTAGTATATTTTGGTTGAGTTTAGACTTAACTTAAATCCATTTTGGTCTCATTTCAGCCCATAATTGATTAGTTTAGTTTCATTAATTGGCTTAGTCGAGTTTGTCATACTAGTGGTTCATTTAAGTTTGATCAACTTCTTTAATTTATTTGATTAACATTTTTATTTTATTGTAATTAAGTCATCTCGACTTATTTTGGTTTTCGGCATTGAGTCAATTAAACCAACTTGATTGCTCAAGTAATTGGAGCTCAAAGGCTGCCTCTAATTTATGAGTGGTAGTTGAGATCTCGAAAGATTCATTTAAGTTGAGTGACGATTGGGATCCAAAGAATTTTCTTATGTCAAATGATGATCAGAATTCCAAAAGATTTTCTTATATCAAGTAGCAGTTAGGACCCCAAAGATTCCTTTAGACTAATAATGATGATTGAATTTTTGAATAATTCTCTTATGTCGATGATGGTAGTTGAGACCCTAAAAATTTTCTTAGACCAATGAATATTAGACAACTTGTTTGTATGCAAATTGAGATGATCCAAAAAGTTTTAATATTTTTACAGCAAAAGTTCCTCTCTCTTTTTTCGCTTCCTTTTTTCTTTTTTTCTTTTTTTTTCTCTTTTTGATTTTCTCTTACTTCCTTTCTTTTCCCTAAAGTTGGTGACCAACTATTTTATATTATTATTATTATTAACTTTTCTTTTCTCTTCACTATAGAAACTTGCTCCTCATTGTCTCCTTTTTTTATCTTTCTTCCTCCTATGATTGAACTTCTCTCTTCTCCACCAAATTGTCATCCTTTCTTCTTTTTTAGCTCCAATATCGGCTAGATTTTGCCATGTTTAGTCTAATATGACTAGCGGTAGCCAGTGGTGACCTATTGATGCAGTGGAAAGGCGCAAATGATAAAAAGAAGATCACCATCTTATAGTCATAATAGGTCATAAGTTCACAAAAAAATAGTTAGAGAATAAATCTAAAATAAGATAATATTATTAATAGAGAAGTTTTCTCATTACAACCTTAAGATTGCATATATAACACTCAAACTAACCTAAAATTTTAGTTAAAATAGATGAGAAATAAGAAATAAACTCTAATATTAATCCTACATAATTTATTCAAAAAAATATCTAAATCATATTATGTTAAGACTGTTACAAACTCAAACTCATAAATGAACCCTAATTTTGACCAATGTAAGGATCAAATTCGTAAAATTAATGAATAATAAAAATTGAAGGACTCGATCTTAAATTTTCAATGAATGATTGCATGCATGATTTGGATGAATATTCTAGAAGTTATGATTTTTGGAATATAATTGTTCCAATCTTGCCAAATTCAAGTAAGAATTAGAATTCTATTTTGACTTCACTATTTATTTTGTTGTATAAAAATATAGTTATCCTATATTAGATCTCTCCACTTATAAAAGACTTGTCGTAAAATTAAAGATTGAGATTTTTAGTATTACAATTGTAATCTTCTCGAACTCTTTTCAACATAAAACTTGATGATGAAGGTCGATTAGACTTTGCCAAAATGCTTTAATTGTTTGATCCATGTTCTTTATGTGTCTCAACATGTTCGCTTAGGCTATTAGTTGATATTTTCTCTTTTGCTTAACCCCTAAGATAGCTTTATGAGTAGTAATTTTTTATATCTCAAGTATTTATAACAAACTTTTAGACATGATGGATGATAATTGAAATTGGGGGTTATGTTATCATCCTTAAGTGGTGAAAAAATTGGTGGTATTTTCACATTTTTGCTTGTAAATTCTGGTGAAGATAATTGATCCTCTCCAAAAATAATATTGTGATTTGTATTATTAAAAATCTTACAACCTTAACTAAAATCCTCGACATTTATAGATGACTTCTCTTATAAACTAAAATTTTCTAGAGAACTCTTAATAGGTATATTCAAATCCTTGTTTGGGCAACTTTTAGCCAACAAGATAGGTATTCAAAATTACCTTTTCACTGTTATTTTTTTCTTTAGCTTGTAGAGGAAAAATGTTTAATACAAGAAAAATTACAATAAAATTCATAATAGGATCACTAACTTCAGAATGATTTAACTCAGAATTTGCAAAGTCCTTTTCAAATTTTTGAGAAGCTAGATTAAAGTTTACCCTTTCTTGAAGCTCATGCGTTACTTGTTGCAAACATTCTCAAGGCAAATAATGTAATCCTTATGCAAAATGTTTTATTCTAAAATATGTTACATCTTCATCCAAGTTTGAGTTTTTTGATGGCCTTATTATGCATGATGATGTTGAAGTTCTTCCCATTAAGATTTGGCATATCCCTTAAGTTTAAATTCAACCACCTTAACTTTCATTTCCTCAGGAATTTCCATGTGATCGAAAAAGACTTCAATTTGATTTGTCCAATTGTGAAAATTCTCATAGCCCTGAAAATTAGACACATGTACTTGATTTGTAGAATATACTCCATATGTAGATCTTCAAGGTGTCTAACCATGAGTCTCTTAAATGATCTCTTAATGAACTTGGTTAAGGTTTCAAGATGCTCCAAAAATTTATATTTACTTGTGATAAAAATAAGAAAATTTTGTTTGATCAAATCACAAATTTGATAATCTATTAGATCACTGTTTATGGAGTTGTTGCCACCAACTATGGTCTATACTATTAAGTTAGCTTTGTTTGATCAAATCACAAATTTGATAATCTATTGGATCATTATTTATGAAATTATTGCCACCAACCATGATCTATAGTGTTTAAGTTAGGGAACAACTTCATTCTGATACCAACTAATGTAATGGGAAAGCACAAGGGTAGGGGATGAAGATCACTATCTTCTAGTCATGATAGGTAGTGGAATTCACAAGGAAGATAGTGAGGGAATAAATTCAAAATAAAATAATATTATTAATAGAGAAAATTTTCTCATTATAACTTTGATGTTGTATATATATAACACTCAAATTGACTCTGTATTTTAGTTGCAGTACACCAAAAATAAGACTGAAACTCTGATACTAAGCCTATATAATTTATTCTAAAGAAAATATTTAAATCCTATTTCATATTGGACTAGAATTGTTATAAACTTGAACTCATAAATAAACCCAAAGTTTGACCAATGTAAGGACCAAATTAGTAAACATAATAAATAACAAAAATCATAGGACTCATCTTAGATTTCTAACAAATAGTTAATTGTATCATTTGGATGAATATTTTGAAAATTATGACTTTTGGAGTGTAGCTGTACCAATCTTGATAAATTCAAGTAGGAATTAGAATTCTACTTTGACATTACCTTTGATTTTATTGTATAAAAACATCAAAGAAGCTACACATGGGGAAGCTACGGTGGTTGTGAGTGGCTAGGCTTGGGTCACAATGGGAGGTTGTCGGGGGTGGTGGCCTTGTGAGGCAAAACCACCTACAAGTGGTTGGGTGATGGCCAATCATGGGTCTGCATGGAAAGTCGGTGGCACAGAGGAGATTGAGTCAGTGTAGAAAAGGTCGATGTTGAGTTGCAAGTTAGGAAAGATCACAGTCATAGAGCATGGTAGCTTGAGGACGCAGTGCTCTGACGAGGACAAGGTAGTCACAATGCGGCAAAGTAGCTGCTTTTGAACTTTGAGCATCCGAACATGGAAAAATCAAAAGTTATAACTCTTGAACTTTTGGCATCTGAACATGAGGTTCAAGCATTTAAAAGATGTCGATAATCACGAGAAATTTTTTACTATATTTGCACATCCGAACTATGAAGTTTGGACATCCGAAGTTGACAAAAAAAATCAATTGATTCATTGCAACTTCAGTTTCCATTTGACTTCAACTCATAATTGATACCAGATAGAAATAATAGACTGGTGAAAATATTCCAAAATGAGTTTGAGTTTTAACTAAAATCTCAAATAAACTAACTATCAAATCCTCAATTCAGCACAAATAAATGAAAATTCTAAACTTATTAGCCTTGAAATTGATCTTGCATTTTGAGCATACTTTGAGTTTTCATCCTGATCTTCAAGCTTCATATTCAAGACATTATCATCTTTATCTTTGATTTATCATTTTCATCATCCAATAGGCTTTATCTTGAAACTCGATACCTATTGAATTTGGATGATCATTAATAATACTGAAACTTACCATCACTAAATAAACTTATGAAACTCTAGTTTGATCATCATCAAAATTTAATGGGCAATAAGTATTGGTTCAACTTATGCAAAGGGTGAAAAAGCTTGTCAGAGTGTGACTAAAGCCACAAGGTGATTATTGAAGCACAACTATGAGTTGTGGGCTATGGCTTGTCGGACAACATGCAAGTGGCAAGTGGCAACATGCACGCAGGTGATCATCATATAGGTGTGGGGAATCTCACAATAGGAAGCAGTGGTAAGTGAGCACGACCTGAAAGATGACCTCACGGGGAACAAAAATTTAAAAAAGCAGGGAGGGAACAAGAACAATAATAGAGAAAAAAAGGTAAATAATCACCTCCTTCTACTTCTCTTTCCTTGGTTTTGTCACCTATACCCTTGTGCTCCTTTTTAACTTTTAGTTCATGGATCTCTCACTTATCTTCTCCATATGTAGGACTTTGGGATTTTTATGGGTGTTGAAACGATTGATTGGATCATATCAATCTTGATTCAAGATTTTAATTATTTTAATGATTTCATGTATGTGGATTGAATTGCTATGATTCTTTTTGTTTGATTTATTGGAGATAATGTTATGATAAGATTTGTATTGCTCCGGAGATCACAAATTAGGAGAAGGATCTTTCAATTTTTTTGCAAAATCTAGGGACTAAATTATAAAAATGTGGACTCTAGGAATTTTTTTTTATGAAAATGATATTAATAACTTATTTGTAAAACTTTTACGAACATCAAGGTCTTCTTTGTGAAACCTTATTTGCTAATTTAATAGAATTAAACTTAATTGTAAATTGAAGTCTTTGAGGAACTTATTTGTAAAGTGTAGAAAATTCTAAGAAACTCCTTCAAATGGCTATTTATATGAACTTTTTGAGAGGCTTATTTATAAATCTTAAATTTTGTAAGTGTCTATTTGTAATTTTAAGGTACTTAGAAACTTGTTTGTAATAATTTTTTAGTCTAATGATTTATTTATAAATATTTTTTTGCTCAAAGATCTTTTTAAATAGTTTTATCTGATAAGGACTTATTTATAAAAATTTTATTTGATACAAAAACCTATTCATACTGATATTTCAGTTAGGGACCTACTTGTGAAAATTTTATTCATTTTAGAAACCTATTTGCAAGAATTTTCTCTCTTTTTGACCAAAGCCTATCTCAATTTTCAACTCAATTTTGATTTTGATTTAGTAGCGTCTATATCTATTTCAGCCCAACTTTTGACTATAATTTTAGTCCTAATTCTCATTAGATTCAAAGACAAATTCAGATTAATAAACCCGATATAAACATGGGTATCAACTCTAACTTCAATTTCTGTTCTAGGTTTAGTTATCCAAACAAGATTGCTCGATAGTCTGAACTTAGCAGAAACATAGCATACTTTGGTTGCTAAGTTCGATCACCTGAATGTTTTAAGTTCGGTCATTCAAATCCTTGTGTTTGATCGTCGAAATGTTTATATTTGATCATTGAATGTTTATGTTCGATTGTCTTAATAGGAAGTTCGATTGTTTGAATTTATCAAACAAAAAGTAAGTTTTTTGTCTACTTAGTTCAATCGTCCAAATAGGAAATTTGATTATTTGAACTCAAGAGACATAAAGCATATTTTTATATGCTAATTTCGGTGGTCCAAATAGGCAATTCGGTTATCTAAATTTAATAGAAATTTAGTTGTTCAAACATAAAATTTAATTATCCGAACTTAATTGATAGGCTGAGTTCCGTTGCCCTAGCTATTCCTTAAAAGTAGAATCATCCGAAACCTAAATTGCATTGCGTATAATTTGACAAATAGTTCACAATTACATTATCCCCTTCACCATAATTGCAATTAAAATAACAAATTTGATAACTCTAAACCACTACATCTAAAGCACTTTATAGCATCTCATTCATTTTACAAGGGTATGATTAACAAAATTGATTTTGCCTACAACATATCTACCTTGCCCTTCAAAATACTTATAAATCTTGCAACTGATTTTTCAGTTTCTTGTTCATCTCTTTAGAGTTTTGAAGAATCCACATCCTACTATCCTCAACTTGAGATAATCAAAATTGTAAGAATAAATCAAAATTTAGAATTAATTGTGCAGAAATAAAATCAATCAATTAGATTCATTAGACCTTATAGTATGAGCATTCATATAACCCCATGACTTTTGTTTTAGGCATGAATGAGTATCAAGCTCTGCATTTTTTCCCAGATAAATAAAAAACTTTGTTATTGCTTAAGGACATCGTGCTACCTCTCATTAAACCATTGCAAGGTAATTAACATTACTTACACAGAAACCCTTAGAATTCTAATAGAATTGCATATATCTCCTTTTTCTACATCCAAACATCTACACTAGAGTTTGCCTATAGTTTTAATTGGAGCTTCAATCCATCCATGGATTGGAACTAGATCGGCCCTCTAATTGAAAAACCTTCAGATGAAACAAAAATATGCTACAATTCCAAACAAATGAGCAACAATTATGATTTTAATTTATCTAAAACAAAAATATTATTATCATCTCACAAACCTCTTCTTTGTGTTCTTTTTACTATTTCTTTTCCTCCTCCTCCTTCTTCTCTTTGTTCTCTTCTTCTTCTTGCTATCGCTTAGTGTCTGACGCATCTTCTTATTGTTGTTGTTATTGTTATTATTTTTTTCCTTTTTGTTGTAGTTGTTTCTTTCCTTTTTTTCTTTTTGCTTCTTCTTGTTTTTTTTACTAATATTTTTTTATTTATCTTTTCTTCTGAAAATTTTGATTATATTTTATCTAAAATAGAGATAAATTGGATATTTTATCCGACCTCTAATGCCATCAAATATTCACTTTTCTAATAGAAAAAATAGTCCGAATGAGCTATTTACAACTTGATTTGTGTTGAGTTTTAGATGTCTTGAACTCTAATTAGAGTTTGAGTTAAAGTAGGAATCCAAAGTTAGATTTAGATTTATATTATTAGGAGTTGTAATTGAGTAAAACTCAGGCCCAATAAGAGTCTATAAATATACTATAATATATAGGGCTTATGTGTGGCGTAGTATAGAAGTTGAATTAGAGAGAAATTGAGACTAGAGAGAAATAGAGAGAGAGGAATAGAGAGAATAGAGAGAAGAGAAAGAGAGAGTATGTTGGCTCTCGTGTGTGGGTTTTTCTAGTGCTTCTCGGTGGTCTCTCGTGGTGGTTCCTCGTGGTACTCTCTTGGAGATTCTCTCTGAAGGTGGAGGCGTTGCCGAGGCTTGAAGAAAGAGTTTAGTTGAGTAAGAAAGAGTGAAGTCCTTCTTGTAAACTCTTGTAAAAGCCTTTATCTATTGATAGTAGATCTCCCGTTATCTTATCTTGTTATTTCCTTTTATCTTGTATTACTTCTCGTTTCTTAAGTTTGTTTGAGAATAAGGCGATCCGTGAAACTTCCGCTGCGAATCCCAACAGATTTGTAACTTAAGGAGTGCTACAATTTTTAGCTTACGTGTAATTATATACAATTTCACTAAATTATAAGGAATTATATGTAATTAAGCAATTATATGTAATTTAATACTCGTACCAGTTGTGAAGATTTGCAGCTATCCTGACTGTTTCTTGTCATTTGTTTTGTAAAGCAAGCAATAATTTCTTTACTCGTAGCTGTTGGTTGCCTGAAAATCTGAGCCAAGATTAATTAGTTTTTATCCTTTATGTGCCTCCTCTGCTTCCTGTTTTCTTTTTTTTTTTTTTGTATTTCATTTACAGGTGAAATCCATCGTCAATATGACATTTTTTTTACATAAATTTGTACGTGAACTTCCCTCTTTCTCAGTGTTGATGATAAAATTTGGTGTACAAGATACAAGATCAAGAATGGCTTCTATAGTTCCTTACGTGGCCATCTTTGTATGCCAACACGTTATTCCATATATTGAATTTAAAAAATATTTTATAGAAAGTTGCTTTAGCATAAGCAATATAAACATATCAACGTCTAGCAACTCACTTTAGATAAAAGAGGTAGCTACATCCCTTTGGTTTTTGAAATTCCATTTGCTGTATTATTCCGATACCCAAAAATATGCATTTCTATTATAGAAAACATATGCTTCTAATACATTGAGTGAAATACGCTTTTATACACTTACATAAAATAATTATCGTTAATAAATTATTGGCCGAAACTAAGAGAAAATTGTCAAATATATGACAATAATAGAAAAAATATATATATATATATATTATATAATTTGTGAATATTTATATTTCTTTCCTTGCCAACTATCACGTGCTTCTCCAAAATATACCAAATATTATTTGAATATATTACGCTGTAATATTAACGTACTAATTTAGTAAACCTAGTTGAAGAAAACCTTGGCTTTTTTTATTTGATTTGAGTTTTTGAGTTTTTTGTTTTTCATTTTCTAGATTTTTTTTTGCCGATCCATCCAGCATCACCAACCCGTTTTCTGTCATCTTCGTGTTTTTCAGGTAACAAGAACAGAACACAATCAACGACTCTTCGGCACCGCTCGCCGAAAGAGGAGAGTTCAACCGACTCATCGTCTCCTAATATAAGTGCTACCGACCGACGACTTGCTCCAACCCGAACCGAAACCGAGACCCCCTTTGACCCTGTCGGCGGCCGAAACTTGTTCTGCAATCCGACGGCCGCGAGACATTAGAATTGATGACGTCACGAGCGCGTGCGAAGTGCGAACGCGGATCTGGATCTCGACCCTTCTTCTCCCCGTCGTAGATGCTGTTTTCAGACAATTTTGCCCCTCAAAATATCCAAACTGTCCAAACCGTACCGAAGACCGACGTCGACGCATGGTGCGTCCTAGCGGTCCGTTTGAAACCCAGCAATGGATCGTGCGGCCCGTCTCCCTCGCATCGCTGGCGCATTTTATTTCCTTAATTACCCAGAAATTGGCATCTCACGCAGCATCATTTACATGATTTTCTACGTGAATATATAAAAATATTAGCAAGTGTTTGTTGTGAGACTTAGGAAGGACCAACGCTAATTAAATTAGTGAGTTAATTCAAAATTTAACGGACTAATTATGAAGTGTTTGAATAAATTTAGGGCTAGTGCAACTAACAGAGTTCATATTTTTCAAAATTGAAAGCTAGTTCGACTATAGAAAAAATATTTAGATCCTAGTTGAATTAAAAATAGGATGATTTTTCCTAATCGCAAATTTGCCAAAGCCCTTATTTTCCGAAATCACAGTCGAAGGGTAGTTTGGTCAAAGGAGAACACAGTTAGAAGCCTATCGCGGCAACCAGTGCTCCGCCACGTGACCTCTTCTCCCACCTCACCAAGCCACGCACACGTGCCGGTCACGTCCGTTGTCAACAGGTAGCCGCCGGTTACCTCCACCGCGCCTATAAATGTTCTTCGCATACTCTGCCGAATTTGATTTCTTCAGTTTGAGACGGCTTCGACTACTTCCTGGAAAACCCTCAATTCAGCGATTACAAAGCAATCCCGAGAAGGAAACCGTACAAGGAAAGGAAGCCTAATTTTTTGATAGAATTCGGAGGAAAGGAGGGATCTTTGGGGGAAAAATTCAAGGTTTGGGATAGAGATGGTGGCGGGAGCGGAGGTGATTCATCGGAGCTTGCCGGTTCTGGATGTGCCGTACCGGTGCATCGCCAAAGGAATCGAGGAGATCGTCGATATCTCGGCAGGGGTGGTGACGCCGCCGGCCTCGCCGTCGATCCGGCCGGCGTCCGAGCTGGTGAGTTTTTTGGGATTTGGTTTGGTTTGTTGACTAGATTTAGACTTGCTTGCGTTTTAAGGGTGTTTTTCTTGCAAGAGTTGGAATATGGGGTTTTTTTGGTCTTTTGGACGTATTTTTTACCGAAAAGATTCCCCTTTTTTTGGTATGTTTTGATGCGGATATGATGAACAGCTGCCTGATCTGGTTATTGTTAATATTCTCTGAGTTTCTTGTTGATGTTTATTAGGGAATTGCTTATATTTAAAGGCGCTTGAAAAAAAATTTAATGCTCAAGTAGGCTATTATGGAGTTGTATGAAATCCATGCACCATGGTCGGAATTGTTGTTTTTATCTACTGCTAACTTATTCTCTTAAGTTCAGTTTGACATCTTTATTTAGTTTGTATGCAAATTATGGAGAATTTTTTTTTTTTTTTTTTTTTTTTTTTTTTTTTTTTTTTTTTTTTTTTGTATTTTAAGGGTTTCAATCTTGTGTGTATTTGGTTCTGTGATTTGTGTTGTCTTTGCCTGGGCATGAGATTCATGTTATTGTCATTGATGTAGATAAATTGATCTCTGAAGAAGTTCTAACAGCAAACAATTATTGATTTCATCAGGAATTAAGAGCATCAGATGCCAATCCGGATATTTCTTTGGATGCAGGAGTCATTCCATTTGTTCCTAGTATCCGTTCTGGTAGCTTTGCAGACATTGGCCCTCGGACATACATGGAAGATGAGCACATTTGCATTGACGATCTCTCATCGCATCTGGGCTCATTGTTCAAGTTCCCTGCTCCTAGTGCCTTCTATGGGGTATGATTTGTCAGTCAATTTGTTTGTAATGTTTTTTGCCCTCATATTCTATGTTGCTCTGTTTATTGAGTTCTTCTTGTCTCACATTGCCTTGTAGGTATTTGACGGTCATGGTGGTCCAGATGCAGCAGCATACATGAGAAGGCATGCGATTAGGTTCTTCTTTGAAGATGCTGAGTTCCCACAGGCCTCCCACACTAATGATGTCTTCTTGGAGGAGGCCGAAAACTCCATTAGAAAGGCATACCTACTTGCTGACCTTGCTTTGGCAGATGATTGCACCATTAAAAAGTCGTCGGGAACTACAGTGCTCACTGCTTTGGTATTTGGGAGGTGTGTAAGCTAGGATAAAAAGATTTTTCATTATCATCAACCTCCTACATAATTTTGTTTTTTCTGCGGGAACTACCAACTTTGTGCTTTATTTGTTAATTTGTCCCATTTAGCTTTGGAGTAAATGGACACCTTCATTTGGATGACCATCTCTAGCGAACCTTTTCTCCTCAAGGAGATTAGGCACTACTATCCTGCTAGCTGATTGATGTCATTGATCAACTAAAATGTTCCAGCATAGTGTTATGTTTGGAAGCTGATTATCATGCTTTATTGTTTGCAGGCTTCTGTTGGTTGCTAATGCGGGGGATTGTCGAGCAGTTCTTAGTCGGAAAGGTCAAGCAGTGGAGATGTCACAAGACCATAGGCCCATCTATGAATCTGAGCGGCAAAGGGTGGAGGATTCTGGGGGTTATGTTGATGATGGGTATCTAAACGGAGTCCTTTCTGTAAGCCGAGCCCTGGGTGACTGGGACTTGAAGTTGTCCCCTGGCTCCACCTCACCGCTCATTGCAGAGCCGGAATTCCAGCAGGTTGTATTGACGGAGGAGGATGAATTCCTTATCATCGGGTGTGATGGGATATGGGATGTTATGTCAAGCCAATACGCTGTCAGCATTGTGCGTAGAAGCCTTCGGCGTCACGATAACCCAGAGCAATGTGCAAGAGAGCTTGTCATGGAAGCCCTGAGGCTCAGCACCTTTGACAACCTCACTGTGATTGTTGTTTGCTTCTCAAATGAGCACCAGGACTGTTCCCCATCACACAGTAGATGGGAGCCTCAGCAGCCACCTAGGCTGAGGTATTGCAGCCTCTCTGCTGAGGCTTTGTGCAATCTTAGGAGCTGGCTGGAGAATGATTGCAAGAACCAACCATCAAACTGATCTGATGTATATAAGCTCAGAGATGATGGCGACAATGACGATTAATTCCTATGTTTAATAATTATTCTCCTTCGTGGCTGCTTAGAAGCTGTCTGCAGTTTTGCTGTAGTGGTGTCTTCTCCTGGTGTCGCTGTTGTCAGCATTGGTTGTACATATCTGAGAGATTGGGGATAATAATACATTGCTATTATTCGTTGTTTTAATCTGATTTTTAAACAGCTATTGTCCATTGGAGATAATAAACGTTTCTTTTTGTTGGTTGAACTTATCCGAATGGTTTTTAGTTGGCAGCTTTTATTTATAGCTCTATTTGCATACATCGATCAGGTAGAAAATCTTAGAAAATTTAGAATTTCATTGGAGACATCCAGCACTAGTAAAATGTTGACCATGCTGGGCGACTTTTGACTTCTTAGTTTATTCCCTGTATTGTTGACCAGAATTAAAGATGAATACGAAGGACACTTCAATGGCTTTGCAGGTCAAAATCTAATGGTGCCAAAGTTGGTGAGTGGTTGACTTGTCATAAGGGTGCAACTTTCGACCCACTAGGGTTGACTTCAGAGTCATGTTGGATAAGTTTGGTGACTGGTCAACTGATGCTTCTAGAACTTCCACTTTGACATGCGTTGATGCATCAGATCTTTCAAGAAGCCCTAGGATTCATTCATTTCATTTTCACAAATAGATAATGGAAAACGTGCCACCTGGTAAGCAACTTGGTTGCAACTGCAGCCAATGAAGGCCAAAGCAGTGGGTGGGTGTGGATGGTTGGAATGCCACTTCTGCTTACTTTTAGAAAGACAACAAATAATTCATACTGTGGACGCCACGCTGATGATGCCGCACTAGTATGTGATCATGATTATAATTACATGAAAAGGAAAAAATTGTTACAATAGATCCAGATATAAACGAGACATTTATCTCCAATATCATGTGTTTTAATTTCTATCAACACTGTAGACAGTCTAAAACCGAGATCAAAATATATTGTAATGATACAGATGTGATAAAAAATACAATTGTGTTCTCTATGCAACCACAGGGTAAAAATAACATTGACAATGTTTTGATACATTATACAAAAAAGAAAAGATTAGCAATCACCCAAATATTACAGAGCAAATGGAAGCATTCCTTGGAACAGAAAAATAGGTTTTGTTCCCGAAACTTAAATCTCCCTCTATGACAGCTACAGCATAATTGAAACCCGGTTTCCCGGTCGCTACTGGGTTGCTGTGTATGACCTTTGTCACCTATGCTCCATTCTGAATGGAGAACTGGGGTTGTTTGCCAAGGGGAATCAAGAGATCTTTCATGGTCTCATACTCCTCATTGGTGATCTGAGCAGTAGCTAGCACCTGGATTGACCAAAAAACATAAAATTGAGAGCATTGGAAAGCTGTTAAAAAACCTTGAAATGGAATATTCATGTATTGTGTAGAAAATGGAAAAATTGGCAAAAGAATCATAAATTTTTAGTGACTGTCAAGCAACAACAAACTATACAAAATTTTCCATGAAAAGGATGCAATACATGGTGAGGCATGAAAAATTGCAAGTCTATTGGGACCAGAATTGAACCTAAATAATAAAAAAAAGATGGAATTCACTAATAAGAAATTTTATTACCAGAAATATCACTGAATGAATCAGACCTGATTAGCTGAACTAAATCTAATGCAGAACATGAAACCAAACATCATTATCAAGTTATGATAAATAAACAAAGACGCTGTTTTGACCTTATGGATAGGGAGTATTGTATTCCTGTGGATCACATGTTGAGCAAGAGCAGGAAGTCTGTGCACAGACAGGGCCTCAAGAAACAACAGAAGAATCAAATGCCATTCTTTTCTTCTGAAGGCAGGTACAGCATCAACTAGGGACATGGTATTGAGTAGTTGGCTCTGGAACCAAAGTATCTCCCAGTAAAAATTTGTATGATTTCAACAACCAATAATCATGAATTATATCCATAATGCACAAAAATTAGAAAGACTAAATGGTCAAAAGGTCAAGATTGAGACAATAACTGCAATGACAATACAGAATGCAAAATATTAATAAGGAACATCCTACGTCATCCATCGGGAACCTAAATGCATATTATATGTAACATCAGGTTGCAGACATGTGGTTTGACAAGTAGGAAATGCCTTGAGATTATCTTTTTAAACTTCTTCAATCAACATTTTCTCTTCAAAATAACAAAAACCCTAATTCACACACATAGTGAGATGAAGTTTCAACCCCAACCTATTTAGCCACCTATTTTCTTTCACACAGTCCATTTGATCCTTTTTTACCTTATACAATTAAAAAACATCCAAAAGAACAACAATTAGCAATTTGGTAATTCTCAAAAAAGAAAATTAATAATATAGCAATACTTCTTGCCAGTAGCTAATTTCATTCCAAATATGGAATTCTTACAGTCCATATGTTCCTTCAATGTAAACATTGTGTACTCAGTTCCCAATTCATTATAAAATTCTCAGATGTTCCTAAAACATTCTACAAACGGAAAAATTTCGTCAGGATAGTAGTATATAGAGGAGAATATGTTAAATAAACAGTTAAAAAATGAGTGAATATAAAAAGTTACAAATTAGAAAAGGGTAATTACGAAAGATCATATCTATCAAGTTAAAGATCTCACTGATAGGCTACAGACCAAATAAAGATTCAGAAAAGCAAGACGATCAAAATTTTGAAATCGTTGTTATTCCTGACAAGCATACTTACTCCTGACAAATATACCACCCGCAGACCCTGAGACCAAATGTTAGTCATATAGCTAAAATAGTATTCAGTTTACCACAAAAAAAAAAAAGCAAAAGAAGTATTCATGGATCCATCATATAGACAGCAACAAAATTATATTGAAATTGCCTGTTCACAGCATTTTGTACATACCACAGCTTTCTCTAGAGTTGACTCTGGTGTTGATAGTCTAAGATCCATGACTAGTTCTGGCATAACACGAGCAATACAAACTTCTATAGTTTGTCTAATCTCAGACGATTTGCCATCTTTAAGGACTATCTTGCGGGGGTATTCCCTTCCATTAACAGAAAGAAAATATTTATGGGAACTTTCATCGTGCCCATAAATGTAAGCAATAGAAGAGCATGTAATCCATCCAAACAGCACCATCCACATTGTTGCAAATGTTGACAACTGCAAAAGGAAAACAGAAGTTAAACAACAATGTACATCATAAATTCTTCCAAATAAATACACAATGGTATTCTCTAAACCAGAGAGAAAATGTACAGTCAAACTGAACCCTTCTGGCGGTGTATCATGCCATGAATCCTCCACTTCAAACATATTGGTGTCCAGAAGCACAGATTTTGTAGGCCATTTGACATATCCTCGATCAAGTTCAAATATATCCTCATCATCCTCAGTTTCCTCTTTGATGTCATTTTGTGGTTGTGGCAAGATAATAATACCAGCTTCAGAAACTGTAACAGCAAAAATAAATTGAGCATCGACTCTCAGCAATACATGCCTCCCTAAATCTGTATCTTTTGCATATTTCAACACAGAAAAGAAAAAAATCTCAATTTGAAACTCCTATAAGACCAGTGGCATGTAGGCATTCACCTGCATTAACTACATCTGATTCTCCTGAGGAAACAGCCTCTGCAGCTCTAGTTAGGGCAGCAGCACAAGCCTCGGCAGAAGCATGCCTAAACTTGCCATCATCCTTCTCCTCCTCATATGCTATTTGCATAACCTCACTGCTACAGATATCCTTCTTTTTTTCTAAAACATGATGCTTCTCATCAGCCCAAGTAACAGTCCTGTTCCTGCCCTTTGAACTTCCAGTCTTCAATGAAGGCTTTAATACATTTTCATGTGATACTGTTTTCTTCTGCAACTGCAAACTATCTTCAAATTCCTTACTAAATTGTTCCGAAAGATCCTCAATAACAACAGAAGAGTTCTTTGAAGGGACTACATTTCCCTGGTCACAAATGATTGTAGTACTCTTAGATTCGAATTTGCGTCTCCTCTTTTCATTGAACTGTTTATAAGGCTTGGTCTTTGAAGTTCTACTCAAAATTCCATTTGTTTTTGACTCTCTCTCACCAAGAGCCACATCTTCCAACTGCTTTGCAATCATTTCTGAAATATCCTGCTGTGGAACACAAGACATCTCTGAGTGAGCTCCATTAAATTCATCACTAATGATTATAGAACTTGTAAATCCCAGCTCATCCATTCCAACGTCATCCAATCCATTCATGGGTTTCTCCTTAGGCCCAAATTTAGCACCTACAATATAATAGCAAGCTGACTTCTGTATTGACAGAGCAAACCAGCAGGCCAAAAAATTGGAAACAACTAAAACCCAAAATTGTAAAAAAGATACTAATAAATTTTTCAGATAATAATGTGAGCTTAGCCACAAATTCTCATTTTTAAAATTGTTTCATCATATATCCTGCAGCTATTATAAATTTTTATACATGAATTGAAATCAAAATATGAGGAAAAACCATCAAAGTTCGAACCTTGGCATAGATCTCTCTGGGGAACATAGCCTTCAATTGAATCAGATGGTCCCAACCACTCCTCCATCGAGGCCTCTCCTTTCCCAGCCTCCTTCTCCTTGATACTCAAGTTACCAAACCCTAAATCCTCACCATTCTCCAAGCCCCTGTCTTCGCCATCCTCACCCAACCCAAACACTCTCAAAACCCTCTCCACCTTATCCAACAAGCTCACATCGCCAGGCCTTTCACTCTCCAAGCTACCAGAAAACGCCCGACTAGCCACCAAACAGGCCTCAGAGCAGTACTTATAGGTTTCCTCAATGTCATAGACTTTATGCTCCTGCAGTGCAATCCGGTACCGCCCCAGTCGGCGCGGGGCAGCTTCAGGGGAGGGGAGAGGATTGTGGCAAAGGGGGTAGCCACAGAGGCTGATTATCGTGCGCTCAAGGACAACGTGTTCATAATCAGGCCCCGAGAGGATTGCACCGGCAGCAAGGAGCTGGGCCTCCGAGGTGACGCGGCCATCCAGGAGAGCAAGCTGGATCCGTAGCACTGCATCAGCAACGGTAGCGGAGGGCTGCGCCGCTGCCATCCTCTTCTAGGAAAATTATCTTGAGATAAAAAAAAAAAATGCAGAGACCTGCATTCAAGATAATTCCTCTTCAAAACAGAAGCTATTTTCAACCGATTGATCCGAACACAATATCTAGACACCAATTTTGAAAAAAAAAAGAATTTTAATCAGACTTTTGAGATAAGTAAACACCTAGTTCTCTTTAAAAAAGAAAATTTAGCATGTTCACAGCTATTAATTATGTAAAATCTAAACTTAAACCCAATGATTTCCTAAAAAACCATCTCAAAGACCACAAAAACCTCAAGAAAAGAATTGAAAGAAAAACCTCAGCAACCGATCCCAATTCCCACTTGATTCCAAACCCTAGCAACTGAAATTCCAAACTTGGAGATTATAGAAAGAAATTGAAACAGAAAGAAGGGAGAGAGGACCAAACCGCAACACTAGTTTCCAGGAGCTGTTAGTAGGAAGCCACCAAATGGACGGCGGCGCCACAGGAGCAGGAAGCGGCGGCGGAGGCGGCGAAAGGCGGCGAGAATGACACGCAGCGCGAGAGGCTTTCGTGCTAGTTGTTGATTTAGTTGCGGTGAATTACTAGCTCGTATTACCAAAAAAAATTAGAAAATACGGTTTATTTTCCGTTTTGTATATAGACCCCTGTCAATTTAGAATTTTCGCACTTCGGATTCTAGTCTCAATGAAAACCAGCTCCGATCTTATCCTCTTCCATTCCCGCTAACACTGTTCCCTTCCGCTCGCCGTTGCTAGGGTTTCGAGCTCTCTCCGCCAGCAAGCGAGCGAGCGAGAGATATTGGCCGCGATGAGGAGGCTGAGATGGGTCACGGACGCCGGCGGATGGGAGCTGGACGCGGAGGCGCCAGTGACGATGGAGGGCACGGCTCGGCCAGTGCCCGGGGACCCACTCCCACTGGGGATCTCCCGCGGGGTGCGCATCACAAGGCCCAAGCAGCTCGACTTCATGCGCCGCTTCATGGCCACCCCCCTCGTCCCCTCCTTCACCGCCGCCTTTGCCAATGGCGGCCCCGCGCTCTTCCTGCACGGCGCCCAAACTGACTACCTCCGCGAGAACTGGTCCGAGCTTGTCTTCTATTGCTGAATTCTTCTTTTTATGCGCGTTTCCGATGTTGATCGTCGATAAATGATGGTCTTTTGCTAATGATGGGCCTTTTCCATTGAAGTGTTGATTGATTGATTTGATTTGGTTGATTGAATCATGGTAGAATTAGGACTGCATTTTGTTGATCCCAATAAGCTGTGGAATCTCTCACTCATTCCTGGGGGCTTGTTTCTATATATGCTAGGGGTTTCTACTAGGGTTTCTGAACTTTGATATCTTCTGAAAAAAATTATTGTCTTCATCCATATTTCTGACCTAGAAGTACTGAGTCCATCTTAGAGAGGATTTGGAGGGATATCTATCTACAAAATCTCAACAGTAGTCAAGGAGAACCTGAACCATGACAAAGGCAGAACCTGATCAGAAGGTTGGAGTGGTGTTCAGTGATATGCTTGGAATCTAGATGCCACCTATTAAGCTTAGGAGTGGTAGGGATTATCTTGGATGGCAATACATGGTAAAGTGTTCTTGAGGGCCCGTAGGAAGAAGCACTATACAGACGAGCAACCACCACCAATCAAAACCAAGGATTGGTTCTGGGAGAATCTTCAAGTTATGACCCTGTTATTGAATAGCATGGATGGTTCAATTAGCAATAAACTAATGTTCTGCAACACTGCCAAGGAGATCTGGGAAAAAGTTAAGAGATATGTACGCACGAGAGAAGAATGCAGATAAAGTGTATGAGGTCTTTAAGGATATTTTCAAGTTGAAGCAGGGAGGCAAGCCCTTATGTTAATATTATGCTAAACTAATTGGGTTTGGAGCGAATTGGACATTTATCAACCCCTTACTGGTGATGTAGATGAGCTAAAACAGCAAAGGGAGGAATTTTGGATATGGAAGTTCCTTCCTGGTCTCAGTGGTGATTATGATTATCCGTAAGGACCAGTTTTTGAATGGCAGCAAACTGCCTTTTTTGAGTGACGTCTATGCACATCTCTGATGTGTCTTCTTATCATCTACTGCATCACAACGGTTATCAAAAGGTGCTGCTATCATGTCTGGCAGTGCAAGTTTGCTTAGCTCAATTGATGGAGGTCATGGAAGTCACAGATGTTGTAACGGTCATAGACCTGGTATTGGACAAGGTAACAGAGGCATGAAGTGCATTAAGTGTGAGAGGACAGATCACTATATAGACAGGTGTTGGCTTATTCTAGGCAAATCTGCTTGGGCCAATTCTACAGTCCATAGTTCCTCATGTGCAGGAATATCCACTACCTCACCTAAGAGAGTTTCTATCACTCAGGAGGAGTAGAACCAGCTTCTTCAATGGTCAGCTGCCACAGCTACTTCCTCTGTAGCAGATAGCTTTGATAAAACAATATCCGGTAAACATGTTACTCTAGATGATGGAGTTTTAGCTTCTGTTTCTGGAGAAGGAGATAACCAGCTCCCTAACCTTCCCTTGTCTTTTTTTCTACATGTCCCTAAGTTCCCATGTAACTTGTTATTTATCAGTCAACTGACCAAATCACTAAATTGCAGTGTGACTTTCCTTCCCATTCATTGTATTTTCAGGATCTTCAAACAAAGAGGATGATTGGTAGATGCTGTGGAGGCGGAAGACTTTATTTGCTCAATCCTGGCGGAACTAAGTTGGTTGCTTTATTGAGTCAACAAAACTCTTTCATTAGGTGGCATTGTAGATTAGGTTATCCTTCTTTTTCAATTATGAAGTCATTGTTTCCTACAACTCCAACTATGAATGGGACAATACGTCAGTCTTGCGAGTTTGCTACACCATAGGAGTGTTTCTCCTTCTTGTCAAATAAAAGAAGTTCAACTCCCATTATTTTGGTTCATAGTGATGTTGGACTGCAAGAAGTCCATCCTTGAATGCTCCCATTTTTTTGGTTCATAGTGATGTTGGACTGTGAAAAGTCCATCCTTGAATGGTTTCAAATAATTTGTCACACTTATTGATGACCATTCAAGGATGACTTGGCTATGCCTTATGAAAAAGAAATTTGATGTGGTCAGTCTTTTTAAAACCTTAATTCGGGTGACTGAATTTGGGTGGAATTAAGACTGCATGTAATGTACTCACATAATGTACTTTTTGGGTTATGTGGTGAGCCCAATAAGCTCCAGGCTCTCTAACTCAGTGGGGCTTGTCTTTGTGCTAGAGTTTGTATTAGGGTTTCTGAACTTTGATCTGTTTTCAATAAAGTTATTTGTCTTTGTCCCTATGTTCTGACCTAGAGGTTCGGGAAGATTAACACTTTCAGTATGTATTCTCACTCAGATATTGCATTTTCAAAATTATATATTGTTTTGTGGTTCTTTTCTGCTAGGATTAATCACCTTGAGTTTTTACTCCCTTTTAGATGTACATCGACATATTATTGTTTTTTGAGGTTTTTTCATTGGTTCTAAGTGTGCTTTCAGTGTGGTTGATTAATGTTCAAAAGATGGATGCTTTTGGGAAAAGATGGGCTTCTGATCATTATGGCTTCTGTCTCCCCTGCGACTAAAGCATTCTATTGAGTTCAGCTTTTCCGCAAAAATGTATATATTCTAGCTGTGATGTTGGTTTTTTTTGGAATTATAGATCATGTGATATTGTTGGCTTTTAGAATCAATCAATTAAAGTAGTGTTGTGACTATTTAGATGTACATTGATGTATGTTGCTTTCTTTGGTTTGGGGTTTGAAGCACATTTGTTGTGTTTGTTGATCTTGGTTGTATTGTTTTGGTTAGCGAGCCTTAATATTTTGAAGCGCAAATTATCTAGTAAAAAACATGGTCTTTAGCTGATTATTGGCTTTTTCTGCATATATTCTCACTCTTATATGGAAATTTTGTAATTTTTCGTTGTTTTGTTGTAGTCTGGTAAAATAATTTTCCAAAGTTGTATTATTACTTTGTTGAAGCATATTTTTGTGTTTGTTTTTTGCAATGATTAACTCATATCTAGTTACATTATTTAGAAAATTTTGTTATTATTAACTTAATTTTCATTGAGTTGTGTAGTTTAGTTGGGACTAATGTTTTTCAAAGAGTAAATGATTTAGTAAAAGCTCAATATGGGCTCTCTATGTATGTATTCTGAGAATATTCTTGAATTTTTTGAAAATTATGCATCATTCTGATTTTGTTTCCTGCTAGAATTGATCAGTTAATGTTCATTCAGAATTATGTTAAATTAGATTCTGTATTATTCTGCATTGTACATGGGCAATTTTCTTTAAAAAAAAAAATTAAAGGCCAGGGATCAAATTTGTATGCAGGTCTGCAACAATTCTACAGCAGTTTGATATCTGGAAGTTTTTGTCATTTGTAAAAGAGAGTGCACCAGACAATCATACCAAACTCTCCTTGCCTAAGAACTTGATGAGAAACATGCTTGATATGATCAGTGTTGGGTTTGGTACAGAATTCTGGCCTACCGAAGATTCTTCTTTACTGGTTGAGATGTACAACTTAAAGAAAGGGACTCGGAGCAAAGGTATCTTCCAGCACAAGGCAAGTAGTAGAAAAATCATGGATAAATATTGGAAGATAGAGATGATTATCTGAAGGGCTGCTTTTTTTCATCACTAGCAGTTTGCAACTAAGTTTATTGAAATATAGTTTATGCTATTAGTAAAACTTGCATCAAATTGACTTCGACTTCTCGGCACTTAAATTAAACATTTTTGGTGAATAATTGATTCTTATTTGGCCCATTACTTTTATGCTTTATAAACAATTTATATGACTTCTACATTGTAAGAATTATTGCTTGCTATTCCTCTAAGGGTATGTCAATTATTACTGCTTGATTGTGGAAGATTTTTATTGAAAAACAAATGAAGGGCTTAGTGCCCATGTGAGCTGAGCAATATATGGCATGGTTACACTAGAAAGTGCATTCTTGATGCTCTAATACTCCATGTTCATCACAACTCAAAATAACTTATGTAAACAGATCATTAGTTAAATTTAAAATGGACTTAGAATTTATGTCCAAATAGGAATCAAGTAGGAGTGCAGAAAACTTATAAAAATATATAAGTTCAATTTTATTGAATAACAAAAATTAGAGACTCAAAAAGGGTGTTTAGACACTTCACATAATTGTTTCAAAATTCTAATTTTCAACAACCTCAATATCTAGCTAAAATAGAAAATTTAATATAGTATCAAAGCCATAGAATTACAAGATATCCGTGAAATGATGACCTCAAGTGAAAATAAGGAGCAAACTTGAAAAAATGCTAGACTCAAAAGGGAATAAAGAATTATCTCTCTTTAGCAGTAGTCATAGAAGTCTATCTTAAAGTCAGAAGAGGATGCAAGTATCGCATAGATGAACTACCAAAAGATCAAGTCAAACTCGAAGATTGAGAGTATGAAGACTCAAAAGTCATGGCTACCCTCATGGCCAACATAGAAATAGAAATAAGTTGTGGTTTACTCAAATGTAATGCCTTAAAAGCTATCTAGGAAAAATTACAAAGAATGTATTATAGTAGAATAACCTAGATTGAGTATTTAATATACGAAAACAAATATGCAATTTGAAGCAAGATGGACGAGAAATTAGTGTATACTATAATCTCTTAACAAGGTTGTGAGATTGAATTGAAAAATTACAAACTAACAACAACAAATGAGTAGTGGAAAGATCAAGATGAGCAAAAGGTTATGTAGTTTTTGAATGAATTAGGTGCCAAATATTTATTGATACAAGGCAAACTTTATGACAGGAAGTGAGATTCTCTCACTTGAAGAAATATTTGAGAGGTTATGCAAGTCAGATGAATAAATCTCAACTTAACTCAAAAAAATTTAATTGAGAACTCAGTCATAATTTTAGGAGGGGTAATACTCTATAGTGGAGATGAGTTTGCAAATAGAGGAAGAGGCCGGGACCCTAAGGACGTGGGAAAAGTTGAAAAAATCCATTTGAAGTGTATCAAGTGTGAAAAATAAGTTGTATAATTGACAAATGCTGGTTTGTCATAGTATAAGCAAATAACACAAGATACATAGTAAGACAAGAAGATTGTGAGGAATATAAATCAAGAATTAATCAAGTCACTATCTCCCAAGAAGAACATAATAAGCTACTGCAAGAGTCGACCAACATGTCAAACTCTTCAAAGTCATTATTTGCCAATCAATTCCCATATAAAAACTCTTGAATTATAAATTCAAGAGTCTCAGATCATATGACAAGTGATTTAAAGTTCTTTTTTATACTTGACAGCTCATCTACATCAAAAAAATTAATTTTGTAGATGAAATTTTCTCTCAAGTAGTTGGCAAAAGAAGTATACATACCACTGTCATGAATCTTTCCTTAATACTATTAATTCCCAAGTTTTCATTCGGTTTATTATATGTTAGCCAAAGAACCAAAACATTAAATTATTGTGTAATTTTTTTCCAACACATTATGTTTTTAAGATCTTTTTAATAAAAAAAACATATTAGTGGAAGTATTGAAGACAAAAGTTTTTACCTTTTTGATCTTGGAATACAAAACCCAAAAAGATTGTTGACTCAAGAAGGCACATTTAGATGGTACTGCAGATTAGGTCACTTATCTCCACATGTGCTGAAAACTATATTTCTTAGGTTAGACTTATACAAATACTCATGACAGCTAGAATCAATGTAATGAATAGGTACAAATACATTATAATATTTATTGATGATTATTCAAGAGTAACATGGATTTATTTTCTAAAAATAAATTTGATGTATGTGAAGCCTTCAAAATATTCCATAAAAAAGTTCAAAATCAATTTCAAGTAACCAATAAAACACTAAAATTTGATAATAAAGGAGAATATATTTCTACTGAATTATAAGATTATGTAAAAGTATGTAAAATTATCTCATAAATATTATATATCTATACTACTCAACAAAATATAATTGCTGAGAGAAAAATCGGTATTTGTTGGAAATAGCGAAAATATTTATGTTTGAGAGAAATGTTCTAACAACCATTGAGATGTTGTTGTCACAACATTTCTTATCGGTAGAACACTTACACCATTGTTGAACAACCAATGCCCGTTTTGTATCTTATATCATTATGAAAAACCTTTTTATTTATCCTTAAATGTATTTGGTTGCATTTGTTATGTTCATAACCATGTCCCAACTAGTGATAAGTTATAGATAAGATAAATAAAATGTATATTAGGATATTGTACAAAAAAGAAAAATTACAAATGTTATTATTCTAAAGCACAAAGAACATATATAATATAACAATAACAACAAATACCAAATAATTTTAGATGAAGTAAAAGATATCCTTTTATTTGTGCTCTTTAATCTGTCATCTCCTGAGTGAAGACTGAAAAAGGAAATACTTGCATATAACAGAAGAAAAAAAAGGATAGTTAGCAGAATTCTTACCTTTTGATATTGTTGAAAGAGATTTGACATCATAGGAAACACAAGAACCAAATCAAAAGTTACAAGAAATAGAATTAAAACAAGAATTAGAAGATGATCCATAATTAGGAACAAATTTAGTAATAAAACAGTTAAATAGAAGATGACAATGGTTGGCCGATAGTCTTGCGGAAAGGAAAAAATATATGCATCCAATATCCCATCTTAAATTGTCTCTTATAACAAATTGACTTTAACATGAGTCATTTGTTGTAAAACTATCAGCAGTAAAAATTTCAAAGAGAACTTAAGAAGTTTTAATAGATAGAAGATGGAGAAAAGTCATGAAAAATAAAATGGAAGCTCTTCAAAAGAATGGTAAATGGGAAGTGGCTTCAAGACCAAATGATAAATCTATTGTACGATGTAAATGTGTATATAAAGTAAAATGTAAGGTAGATAGATCTATTAAAAAATACAAGGTAAGGCTAATTGCAAAAGAGTATACTTGAACTTAAGATATTAATTATTTTGAAATTTTTTCACCCATAGCTAAGATGACTACAATTAGGGTAGTCATCTTACTTGCGGTTTACAAAAGTTGGGAAATATATCAACTGGATGTCAAAAAAATGTCTTCTTCCATCAAGACATTCATGAAAAGGTTTGCATGATAAAGCCTTCAGCATTTAACATGAGTACAAAATGGATATATGTAAATTAATAAAAATATTTTATGGATTAAAATAATCTTTAAGAGTTTGGTTTGAAAAGTTCAGTACAGTTATGACAGGATATGAATCTAGAAGAAAACAAGTTAACTACTTTTTATTTATAAAAAAAATAAAAAGTCATTATTATTCTGCTTATATATATAGATGATATAATTATTACTGAAGACAAAACAATTTGGATATAGAAATTCAAACAATTTATGAAGATAAAGTTTGAGATAAAAAATTTGAGAAAACTACATTATTTTTTAAAAATTGAGGCGGCATGTTCAAGACATGGACTTGTAATGATACAGAAAAAATATACATTGAATTTGTTAAAAAAAAAGCAAGAATGTTGGGGAGTAATATAGTTAAAGTATTCGTGAATAACAATATTAAGCTACTGGTAGAATAAGGAGAATTAGTAAAAGTCCTTAAAATATATAAAAAGTTGGTGGAAAAATTTATTTACCTAACCATTACCAGACCATATGTAAGTCAAGATGTGAGTCTGGTCAGTTAATTTACGTAGAATAAAAAAAAAATCCCATTTGAAAGTAATTTAACAATTTATGAAATTCTTAGATATATCAAAAGAGAATATGATCTAAGGTTATGGTATAAGAATAGTGAAATATTGGATTTTACAACATATTTAGTGTTGATTGGGTTAATTTACCAAATGATAGAAAATCAACAATAGGAATATGCATACTATTTGGAGAGAATTTAATTACATGAAAAAGTAAAAAGCAGAACGTAGTAGTCAGATCAAACGTCGAAGCTAAGTATCAAGTAATTGCAAAATCAACATGTAAAAATACTATCGATGAGAATCTTAGTAACAAAACTGGGATTTCAAGTTAAAGAACTAATAGTGTTATTCTATGACAATCAAACAACTCTTTACATTTTAAATAACCTAGTTTTTCACAAAAAGACTAAACATTTAAAAGTGGATCTACATTTTATTAGAAAAAGTTTTTGAATTAACAAATCAAACTATGCTACCTAAGAACAAAAGACCAAATAGCAGACGTTTATCAAGATATTATAGTTAAACAATTTGGACATAATCAAAAACAAATTGAATATGTATAATATCTACAGTCCAGTTTGAAGAGAAGTGCTGAATAAATTAAGGTCTCATTTTTCATATGGACCAAGCAATATATGACATTACAATAGAAAGTACCTTTCAAATGTTCTAGTATTTCGGATTTATCACAACCCTAAATATTATTGTAAATCAGTTATTAGTTAAGCTCACAACTTACTCAGAGTTTAAGTTCAAGTCGAAGTCAAAAGTCCAGAAAACTTATGAAAGCATGTAAATTCATGCTTTATTGAACAAGAAAAATTAGAGAGAGATTCAAAAAGATTGTTTAGACTCTCCACATCATTATCTCAAAATCTTAATTTTTTTTAGTCTCATTACCTAGTTGAAGTAGGAAATTTAACGGATTTGCTATATACCTCTCTCACAAAGTTGTGCTTTTGACATTGTTCTTTAAAATATGAATGCTAATGAAATTGTTGACTTGATCCCAACAATTATTTTAATGCATTTCATGATATGTAGGAGAATATTCAATTTATTGGAATTGTATCTCTATATTCTGCATTAACAGGTTTTCACCTGAAATTATGCAGTTTCCGAAACATAATCTAACAGTGGAAGCAGCTTGCCCTGGGCTTTTTGTTGATAAAGATGGGACATATTGGGATGTACCACTGTCAATGGGCATTGATCTCTCATCAGTTTCCTTACCTTGCGGTTTAAACTACCACTTGTGCATGCAGCATAACAGCGGGCAACCGAAGCACTTCAATGGTGCTTGGAATTGTCGAATGCCTATGTCTCTCTTGCCGGGGTTGTTTGCTAAGGTTGCTATGTCCCTCAGGAAGAATATAGACATCTGGAGAAAGAATGGAGACAAGATAAAGATGGTTCAACCATATGATGCATTTCTGTCTAATCCACATGTTTCAGCATCGGGCATCATTGGTAAGATTGCAAATGAGATTTACTTTGTAATGTGATTCAGAAAGCCTCATTTCTTAAAACTTCTGCCTTATGAAATTGTAAGATTTTTGTATCGTTCACCTTTGTATATGGGATATTATCAGTTATGTTCTTGATTCCTAATATTTTCCTGTAGAACTAATGGCCTTGTGCAATGAAGGTGAGGTTTTTTTTTTTTTTTTTCAGTTCGCTACCCGTATTTTGAAACCTTTTAAGGGACCAACATCCTTTTCTTCTGTGCAGGTAGTGTGGTCACTGCATCTTTGGGAGAAAATTCTGCGAGACTCTATGTGGAAGATGGGCTTCAGAATCAGAAAACATTTAGTTATTGTGCGAAGAAATACAACTTCTCTCTAGTTGGTGATATTTTTGCAACTATTTCATTTACAGCACAACACGGGAACTTCCAGAGGCTTTTTCTTGATCTTACAAGGGTGAATGCCCGCCTAGATTTCCCTTCAGCCACAAAGTTTCTGAATGGTGCAACTTGTCTAGTACAAGATGTACGCAATCGGCAGCATCCTGATTTAGAAGCAATACGTAGTGTTTGTCCAGATCTGACACTTGCTCTTCAGCAACAGGTAAGCAAACCCTTTCTTCTGGTTCCCATCTTATTTTGAAAATCTTATTTGGATGTTGTGTTTTCTATTATCTTCAGTCCTGGCTGCTTGTGTCAGTTTTATAGGCGTGTTTTTTCATATTGGATAAGTAAATATTCAGAAATATGAATTTCATGTAGAAGTTTTGCTCTATAGTGTAAAGAGGAAAATTATGGCCAAATATAATTTTGATATAAATGCTCATGCAGTAAAAATAGTTAAGAAAAAATCCTATTAAAACATAAAGACAGTTTTGCATATTCCTTCCCAATGATCCTTATCTACATATTAGAGGAGGCTTATCTACCACACATTCTTCTGCAGATGGATTTGTGACTGGCTAATGTGTAATTTCTGGCGCTGTTGTAGCAATTATACTCAATTGCATTGGCTTGAACGTTGTTTCAAGTTTTTCTCTGCTAAAGCTTATCTTGATGCATTATATTGCAGCTTGTGGGGCCATTCAGCTTCTGGGTTGATTCCAGAATTGTAGTCGACTCAAAGGATGGGCGGCTTGTACCTCGCATGGATGGTTCAATTTTTGCTATTGATTGGTCTTTGAAAGTCCTTGGATCTGCTCGAGCAAGTGCCTGGTATTCCCTTAAGACACGTGAAGCCATGGTGGAACTAAGGTTTTTTGAGAGCTAAAACAAATTGTGTAACAAAATCTTCTGTCAGAAACCAATTTCTTCTGGTGAATTCAAACAAATTCTGCTAGATGAATCAATGCCAATTTTCTCTGGTGGACTGTAACAGGAACCATCTGACTGCTGAAGTTTTGATACCTGCTTAAGCAATTGTGAATGGAAATCTACCTTGGTCTCATTTGCAAAGCTCTCCAAATGTCTGAAAGTTTGGACAATACTTGAGCCCATGGCTCAACTAATCAAAAATTCTTTTTAGCCCACTGATTATGGACGCATCAACTAGGGGTGTCAATACGAGCTGTAGGCCTAGGGGCAGCCCGGCCTATATTCCAGGCTAGGCTTCAGATTTTTCTCGCATTTCGTGGATTAGACACGGCCTGCGGAACAATTGAATTGAGCATGGAGTAATGAAATCTCGAGATTAGATACAGTAATGAAAATTTTGAGTTAGATCTAGTTATTCACAAAACACCCAAACTTTTTAAAGGTAACATGCTCTTAGAATATTTGTTATAAAGCACAATTTCTGAAATCTCAACACTAATTTGACAGCACGAGACATCATTCATGGTGCATTGACATGCTTCAGCAGCAAATGCGTATCACATACAGCAAACTCGCAATTCCAATGGGAATAGGTATAAGAATCCCATTCCAATAATTCTAACCATTACATATGTGTTTAGCCAGATTGGAAGCCTTGGCGTAAAATTAATTTCAGTCTTAGATTGCCTGAAGCACAATAGAAATTATAAAATACAAACCAATAAATAGTACCATTTCATGCAACTAAGTGTTAAAAGAGGCAATGGCCTCCATCTCTTCTTGCAGCAGTAGAGCATCAATGAAAACATCCAAGCTCTCTCCCTCCATGACATCCTCTACAGAATGGTGCGTAATGCCAATTCGATGATCAGTTACCCGTCCTTGGGCGAAGTTGTATGTGCGGATCCGCTCTGACCTGTCACCACTTCCAATCTGTACAACAAATTTTACAATCCCTGACATTTGTTTTTCAAAATTGTGATTATTAGCTAATTTTGCAAGAACTTACCTGCTCTGATCTGAGTTTTGAGCGGCTTGTCTGCAATCTTGACCTCTCTGTTTCAAACAACCTCGCACGCAAGACTTTGAGTGCTTTTGCCTTGTTCTGCCAAAGAACACAAAGCAACCAAGGGTTCTTTAATTGGATCAGTCTCTTAACTTTTTGTTTTCGCTTAAGCACAACAAAGTCTGGCATGTTATTAAGTTTTTCAGACTAAATTACTCACAAGCACAATGAAGAGATGATCAAGTACTTAGTATGTTGAAATATGCAGTGATGTAGCATCCCAACAATAAATTGAGCCTCAGATGAGAAAAAAGATCGAATCAGATGATGGGAATTTTTTACCATATGTTGTGATCTTTCATCTTGTATTGCCACTGTCATTCCTGTTGGAATATGAGTTATTCTGACAGCACTATTCGTTGTGTTTACCGATTGGCCACCACATCCACCAGCCCTGTAGGTATCAATTTTTAAGTCTTCGTTGCGCAATTGGATATCAACCTGCATTTGTCATATACTTAATTAAAGGTGATGAGTTGTAAAAGGTTAAAATATCGTCAACAGAAAAGAAAACCAGTCCATATTGTGAGTGCATTGCTCATGCATAAACACAGATCCATGGAATGGCCAAGTTTTATTTCAGAATCTCAATTCCCTACCAGGCCACAAACATTGGACCTTAGCTATCAGGTTCACAAAATGAAAGCAAGAGTGCAAAGCAGAAATAGAATATGAATTGGAATATCTTTCCAGCAAGAGCTCATGCAATGATGTATCACCTCATCAGCCTGAGGAAGTATTGCAACAGATACAGCACTGGTATGGATACGTCCAGCTTTTTCTGTCATGGGGATGCGCTGCAAATACCCAATATAGGAGCCTTGTATGATGCTTGCGGAAATCATTCCCTACAGAAAAGAAGAGTCGTATTTCCACCATACCTGAACTCGATGAATTCCACTCTCAAACTTAAGCTTACCATACACACCATGACCTGAAATAGACCCGCTGGCTTCCTTCAAAAATAAGCAAAACACAATAAAACAACATATGAAAGTGCCCAGTCAGATCAGTGAGAAACCAAATACAACAGTTCCAGTAAAATACACATCTACCATAAAATGTAGTTTTTGGAACGTACCCTATATCCTTTTAAATCAGATTCCATTACATTAACCACTTCAAATTTCCATCCATTCTTCTGAGAGTATCTCTCATACCTATTTCAATTAATACAAACAGATCCATGCTTAGTGCATGGCGCATATTGCATTGAGAAAGAAATCTATCACATTTACATACATTTTAAATACATCCATTGCAAATAAAGATGCTTCTTCACCTCCAGTCCCTGCAAGAAACTATTATCAATTTCAAGGAATACCAATACCAAAAACCTAAAGACCTATCAAGCAGAAGATCACATGTACCTGCTCTCACCTCCATAATGCAGTCCTTCTCATCAGCATCATCCTTGGGAAGCAATGACTTAAGCAGAAGATGCTGCAATCTTTTCTCCTCTTCAACAACAACAGCCAATTCCTCAGCAGCCATCTCATGCATTTCTTGTTCAGGAGAGTCAGAAATTAGTGACTTCAGGCCATCAATCTCCTGCATATTAAAATTGCATTCCTTATGCCAAGAATCCATAAACATAAAAACTGCATGGTTGCCTAAGAAAAGAAACTTGTTTATAAATCAAGGGTTGTGCAGTTAGACAGTTCAGTCAAACCAAACCAAGGAGATCATGGCTATATGATTTACAATAATTAACTAAAAGTGTGTCGACTATTGATATGCTTTTCTTCATTCAATAAGAACAAGGGTAATGTTGATAAAAAATAATGAAACTTCATCTAAAGAGGGACACTACTCATGGAAATGGCACAGTTATATACAAAGAGAGAACAGTGCATAGAAGATACCTTCCTCTTAGACCTCAACTCCTTTATTAGTTCCATGGAGCTTCCTAGCTTCCGTAGCTCCTTATTGGACCTTGAATACTCAGCTGCTGTGACAGCAGGCTGTCTTTGTAACATTGTGAAAAAAACCAGAATAAGTAATCATCTAAATAAATGAATAACACAAAAATTAATTAAGCAACAGAAATCATCAAATTGACCAGTTATATCAGATGAAAGGCACAGATCAAGCCTGGTTCAATTGAGGAAAAACCACAGAACAGGATCTTTTTGAAGACTAAAGTTTTCATAGATTGGACAATTAGAAAAAAAAAACTCAAAAAACAAAAGAGTGAACACACTATATATTTATCCAAAATGATAGCAAATAACTATTGAACAATTAATGGAGTCAACAATTAGTCTACATAAATTTGTTCCATGCAAATCACATACAAACTGTTACTCCATCTAAGCTTTAAAATAAATCATGTTATTTGCATCAATTTCAGACAGAAATGTTGAAAATTTTCGGTTACCTGGTTAATCCGCTCACGAAGGAAACTACTTCTATGTTCAATCTGTACCATTCTTTGCTCCATAAGCTTGAGTATATCACTAGACACTTGCGGATACGATTCTAAAAAAATCCACAAATATTCAGTAGGGTTCACCAAAACCAAATCAAGCAAAATAAAATGCAACACACGAAATACTTGTATGACACATCAAATTCCAACACAATTTATCAGCTCAATTTCTCTGCCATCTAATCTTTCAAGTTCAAAAAAATAAAAAATCTATCAATTTCAACTCAAATAACTCAAAACCATACCTACAAAAGATACATCAGACGCTTGCTAAAAACGATTCTATATATTCACAAATCTTCAACTAGGGTTCACATATAAAAAATAAGAAAAACAAAATGCAACAGCCAAAATAACATTTTTCGATCACATAAAACCATCATCGACGATACAACTCAACAAAAAACAGGGACGTACCTGTGGAGTAGCAGTGGATTAGGTTAGAGATCGAAACCCATTGGGATCGCCGGAGCTGGCGGAAAAGGCTTCGGCTGCATCGAAACCCTAGAGAACCCATTGCCGCGAACGAAGAATAGTTGGTTGTGGAGGCGGGGCTGTTTTATAACCCGATTATCGGCCGACCCGAAAATGTGTAACCGGATCTAGCGTTCTGGTCCAATAACACCGAGCGAGCGAGAGACAGAAGGCGCGACTTGGGTCGGGACGGGGGCCATTGTATGTTTACACAATTCAATCGGATCACAACACGTGTAATTTTTGTCCATAACTAAACCCTTTGGCCGGTTCAGAAATATCAGTTAGAAAAAATTCAAAAACAGAAAAAAAAACTGATTAAAAACTGTTTTTTGAAAAAAAAAACCGTCGGAGTCACTTCGGACAGCCATTTTAATTTTTTTCTAAATTATAAATTATAAATCTTATTTTTCGTAATTGAAATTAAAAATAGAATATAAAATTATCATCAAATTTTTTATTATTTTTTTAAAATTGTTTTTTAAACCAATAAAAGGATTAGTTGTGAGTCTAAAAATTACATATGTTGCGATATTATTGGATCACAAAAAAAAAAAAAAAGGCCAGGATTGCGACCCTAGTCACATTCGATAGAAAGAAGATTGGTACTAAAATTTGAATCGAAACTATACAGGTTCATGTTTAGTACTCGATTTCAACAATTTGGTTATAACTTTTTGTATTTTTACAATTCATGTAAATACTCAACTTCTATATAGATAAATTTATTTTAGGATTCACTTAATTTGAATCATAAATTTAAAAATCTATTCATCGCACATTCTAATTATGAGTTCTATTGAGGGAATCTGGTTTGTCATTGACTTCAACTCAAAAAGCTACATAAGATCTTAATCTTTAGACCGATATGTTCCTCTAATTTGTAAGAGAAGAAAACTATAAAAAAGACTATTAGGAACTCTTTGGTGGTACAAGTTCCAATTTTATAATCGAACCCCATCTCACAAGAACTCTATGATTGTAATTTGACCCTAACTCTATATTGAGTCACCATGGCTCAATGTTCAAAGTTACTAATATCGAGCAATTTACTATGTATTGAGTCACCATGGCTTGATGTTCTGAGTTATTAATATCGAGCAATTTACTACACCTCGATTTATCTCACCTACTCTCACACATAATTAGGGGATTGCCTATTTTTGAGGTGTCACCCCTCATTTTGCATGCCATCTAGTAGTTGTTGGGTGGCTCTACGGAATGTTTGACATGTGTCCTTAATGATCTGTTTACTCTGTTTGAATCCATGCCTGCAATCTTCCATTGTCTAAATTCTTTCACGTGTTATTTATTAGGTGACTCATACCTCGCTATAAATCACCAGGCCAGACCGTCTACCCCATTTTTTGACTCTCTACATTTTGCTCTAAACCCTAACTATCATTGTCTTTGAGCATCTAGCAATTTCTCATAGTGAGCAATGGCCAAACCTCTACAGGCAGTGTAGTTCCCCCATCATTGTCTCTCACATTGGCTCCTGGAACTATCATCATGGCAATCTTGGCAGTTCCTATTGTTGGTCTAGCTTAGGAGGTATCTACCTCCCTTGTTGTGCTTGCACAAGTCACTCCACAGGCTTCTCAGCCTCATAGCTCGGGTACACTATTTTCACTTTTTGCTTATTTGCCTCAATTTTTCTTTTGATTCTGAGCTTTAATATTTAGAGCAAATATAACAGGCCTTAGATATAAACTATGCCATACATACCTTAGATTGAAAGCATGTCATCTCTGGACCTAAATGTTACTAGCTCCTCTAGTTATAGTAACTCTATTGCTAAGAACTAGCCATGAATTGTGATTTAATGGCACATCTAGTCTTCTAATATTTAGATCCCCTTCCTAGCTAAGTGATAACTTGGTCGTTTTAATTCTAATAGGTACCTAAGACTCCCTCTATCCAAGTTTAGTTATCTTATCAAACTTTCCGAAAGAAAAAGATAGAGCAATTAGTTATGTATTGGGAGGTGTTTGAAGGGAGACTTAGGTATTTTGTGGATAGCTTCACAAGCAACGTGCTAGCCTACTTCGAACCTTGCATCAAACCAACTTGTCCTACAATGAGATTCATTGCCGCATTTCGTGCCCTAGCTACCTTGACTGACTTTGCACCAATCATCAAGATATTATGAGACACCATATGAGGTGCACCAAGGTCAAACTCGTAAAGAAGATGGTTTCTTGCTCCAAAGAAGGCTCATCGTCTCTTTGGGTTGAACCTTTCCTCCATATAATTTTGAAAGGACCATCCTCTAAGAGTATTCTCTCACAAGGATTCTAGGCTCTGATGTGACTGGAGAGCTTGGTATTTCTGTAGCAAGGCAGTTTGGTATGCCTAAGAGTCTTTATCTCCTTCATTCTCCTAATAACTCGAGTAATTTGTTAACCAAGGAAGCCCAAGAAGAAAGATAAAGAGAATGTCAAGCCCTTCGAACCCACTGTCCCAAGAAAGGATAAGAAGAGGAAAACTAAGCCCTTTAGGGGTGCGGATAGCAGTTTGACCATTGGCCAAAGCAAAAAGAGCATAAGGAAGAAAGACCGAACTTCACCCTTGCCTACTTCGATTACTTCTATTGCTCCCGAAGAGGCTCTAGGAGCTCCATGATGCAAGAGGTGGGCAAACATAATCACAAAGTGATCAACATATCAACTTTGCCTCCTTCCTATCTAAAGCCAGCTCGGGACCACACCTAGCCCATGCAAGCTTAGGTGGCTCAGCAAAGAGTATGTCACTAAGGGTGATGATAGAGTGATGATTTTGCCAATAGATTCGATCCCAACTCTTGTATTGCACAGCTCATTGATGAGGATTTATTCCTTAGTGCTATGAATACCACCTGTGAAGTGTGCTACTTTTACTCCTTTTTTTTGTAAAGGCTTCTCATATTCAACTTTTGATTTGATTTGTAGTGATGGAGTACTTCCATCATGCAAATAAATAGTTCGAGGAAGTCAAGAAGGTGGAGTTACTCAGCAAGTCTAGACTCACCTCTACCAAAGCTGATATGTAGGGTCTCTAATCTAAGATGGAGACCCTTAAAATGGATCACTTAGTGGCCAACTCTTCCAAAAAGACTGAGGTTGAAGCTAAGAAGAAGGCTAAAGAGGAGAAGAGAACCATCGAAGAAGAGAAGAAGAAGATTGGGGAGAAAAGAGATTTAACTCAGCGTAAGATTGAGCAACTCAAGGAACTCCAGGCTGTTGAGCTCCTTAAAACCTAGGAAGACACTATTTCTACCTTCCAAATTGGGGAAGACTTCCATCTTCTCCTCAAGTGCACTAGAGAGCTTGCTCTGTAAGAGTTTGGAGAAAGCAAGGATTATCTGATGAAGGTAGGAAAGCTAAGTGCCAACTCCTTTGAGGAGGGTTATATGTTGACGAGATATAGTGATTCGTACCTCATACAACCCAGATTATGATCATCATCTCTGAGTTAAATTGTATGATAAGGCTTAGGTGAAGTGACTGAAGAGGGAGTATGAGGAGGTGATCAACTCTAACCTGCTTCCAAAGTTAAAACAAACTCCAATATCAACTATTCTATGAGCTCTACCAAGAATGAGGAGGGGCCTAGGCAATGAGTTCACCGAAGGGAGCATAGACTAGGCTTCCTTGCTTGCCCATTTTGTAAGCTGAACTTCAAACTTTTGTAGTCTTACTCCTTTCCCTTTAATGACTTGATCTTTTGCTTATGCAAATTCTTACGGTTTTGGTTTGAATGTGATTGCATGGTTTGTTATCAAATGTAATAACAACCCAACCCACATATTGGAGAAGTTTTAACTTGGTGCAGGCTTCATTGCACAAATAAAAGTTGATTTTTTTATGAACAATTTCTAGATTCCACCTCATGATGAGCAACTTGTTTGATCAAACTTTAGTAGAAATGAATTCATTGTTTAAGCTTTTCAACAACTTAACCAAATTTTACCTCAACATGAGAATTTGTTTGACTGAGTTGAGGCTAATCCACCATCCAAGGATTGCTTTAATCAAGTTATACCTCCAAATGGGTAACCCACTTGATTCCTCTTTTTCTCTCTCTCTTTTTGATCAATCTCATAGCTTGACATCAAGCTATTTTTGCCTCAAACATGTCCACAACTTGGAGTTGGGTTTGCTATTCAGTTAAGCCCATAACTTATCGCCGATCTTTGTTTCCATCAGACAAGTCCATAACCTAGAGCTGACTCTTTTAGCCAAATCAATAACTTGACATTGTACTTGGTCAAGCCCATCGCTTCTGACCGAGCTTTATTTGTCTCAAACAAGTTCATAACATGGAGGCAAGTCTTTTAACCAAGTCTATAACTTGACATTGTACTCGGTCAAGCTTGTGGCTGTTTGAATAGATTTTATAACTCAACTCCATCTCCAACTTTAACAAAAATTAGAGTTGGACTTTGAGCTTAATTCGTGATGGGTGAGATCTAATTTGAAATAAACATAGGCTGAAACTTTAGGTCCAAATACTAAATTGGGCCGTATTGGTTGACTAGTTTCCACAAACTAAGATTGATAGGGATTTGTAGGTTGACCAGTTCCTCAACTGGTTGACTAGTTATGATGAGCTGAGACCTGCAGCTTCTCGGTTAGTCGATCAGTTTCTTGACTGGTCATCCAGTTTGGATTGCAATCTATAGAAATGAAAATAAATCCTCTCCAAATTCATCATCAATTAATAAGATTTTTGTTTAAGAGGATTGCAATCTCAAAATATATCAATTAGAGATCCAAATCTAAAATCTAATCTCAAATCTCAAATTCGAATCAATTAATAATTCGATTTAAAGATCTTCTATACCCTATAAAAGCATGCAAAGGGATATAAATTAAGAGGGATTATTGGCATGATTTAGCACAAAAATCAGCACAAATTAAGGAGAAAGGAGATCAAGAGGATATTATCGAGGAGAAGTAAGTGTTCCTATCTCTTCTTTATCTTTCTTTGTATTTTATCCTTATTCCTCCTTTACCTTTCTTTTCTTTCTTAGACTCCTGTGAGGTCCTTGATATCCCCCATCCTCTTGCTACTCCCTTGCCACCGTGGTCACCTAAGGCCCTCCCCATGCTCTTGCCGCTAACTCACCCCATCAACACAATGGCCATGCGTGAACCCATCCTTTGTGAGCTCCACCTCCATCACATCCATCACGGTGTCATCCTACCCTTGCTCCATCATCACCACAACCACCCACAGCTAGGGCTATGCATTCGGTTAAAACCGAACCGAACCGAACCGAATAAACTGAACTGAAATTTTTGAATTTTCAAAATCCAAAATTGAACAGAACCGAATAGTATAGAAACCGAATCCGAACCGAACCGAAATATTCGGTTCGGTTATAATTGAATTGCAAACCGAAATTTTTGCATGAGTCTGTCTGAATCTGGTCATTTGCATAAGATAAAAAAAAAAAAGAAGTACAGGGTATTCAATTGATACATACCCAGTCCAATAGATACTTAATCAGTTAATCTCACATGTCATAATGGCACAAGTAAGACACTTCAAGACTTCAAGTCTTCAATTTGCAGGAGTAGCAGGAGCTGCAGGACAATGTATAGTAATAGAAGTTAGAAGCTGGCAAGCTGCAGAATACTTCAACAGTTCAACTTTATGTAGTAAGACACTTCAAGACTTCAAGTCTTCAATAGTTCAACACTTCTTCATACTTGCAGGAGCAGCAGGATAATGTATAGTAACAGTCTAGCAGAAGCTGGTAAGCTGCAAAATACTTCAACAGTTCAACTTTATGTAGAAAGACACTTCAAGACTTTCAAGTTTCAATTCTTCAACAGTTCAACACTTCAACTTCATACTTACAGGAGTAGGTGAGCAACAGGACAATGTACAGTAGCAGAAGCTGGCAAGCTGCAGAACACTTCAACAGTTCAACTTCATGCTTGCAGAGTTGCAGAACAATGTACAGTAGTAGGACAATCCTATAATATCATTTTTACAAGTCAAATAACTCAGCATCGCAAGCTGCAAGACAACAACTGTTTAAATATGATCAATTTAGTAATCAGTTAGCCTTTGACCTTTGAAGGATTATATCAGGTCTATTAAGAAAAGCTTGAGAAATCTCCTGCAGTCCCGTGTACAGAAGTAACAGAACAGAAGTAACAAAACTCTAATATATATGCAAAATTGCATGAAAGATAAAAAATTAGAAGCCAGAAGTTCTAAGCAGCATAACATTACTAGGGTGAAGCCAAAGAAGGAGACAATGGTCCAATCAGTCACTTGCCCACATGCGAGCATAGCATATGGCAATGAGCCAATGATTCAACATCTTCATAGCCTCAAACACCAAAAAAGAAAAAAAGAAACAAAAAGCTTATGAAAAATTCAACAAAAATCATTAAAAAAAACCACAAAATAATTCCAAGAGGGTCATACCATCATATTCGTCTTTGATCCATTGTCAAAACCTAGCATCCCTCTTTGGCTCTCCCCATGCGCGAATGGTAGGTAGTGGTTGCCTTCACAGGCCATCCAAACAGCCTTGCCATTGCTACAAAGTGAAGAGGACGAAGCCAAAGTAGGGGACCATAGTCCAATCAGGAAGATTAATATGGAACACCTCGACATCAAAACACCAAAGACAAAAAATAAAACAAAGCTTACAAAAAATAAAAAAAACATATAAAAAAAACCTCAAATAAAAGCAAAAATTCAAGAGGCTTGGATTTGGCTTTGATGCATCATCAAAAACGAAGATGTCTCCTCTCAGGCATCAACCCGCTCCTACAAAATAATAGTTGGATACATACCTATTCTCGGATAGTTGGATACATGCATGATGCATCTAAATAGACTAAATTCACTTTTTTTTTTAATCATACTGTTGGATCTAAAAAAGATAGTAAAATATTATCACAGTAAAAGAAATTAAGAAAATATCAGGTAACTGGGTAAGGAACTAAGGTCTGTAAGATCATAACTTCACACATGCATTGATGTTGTGATGCACATGAATGATAAAGAGCCACATTGAAAGGCTATGAGCCTGTGAAGATACAAATCAAGTTAATATTCAGTAAAAAGGATATATAAGAATGAATTTGCAAGAGATGGCCATAGAAAGTTAAAAACATAAAAAGAAATGCATAAAAAAATAAGTAAGCATATTTGAACCTTAAATACTTTATAAAGTCTGAAAACATCAAAAGATGACTTCTCAAAATTCAATGGTTGTGACATCCAATTTCATTATTGCCAACTCTGAAATAAAAAAACCATTCAATGATTATTTGATCATAATAAAAAAATATACAATCTAATAATAAAAATATTAGTAATGAAAATCTTACCCTCTTGAATCTTTTCAAGTTCTTCTAAACTTTCCTCAACATTAATTTCTGTTTTTGATTTTTGAATCCAATCTTGAGTGCAAAGGAGAGCTTGTACTAGTGTAGAAGTCAAAGAGCTATGAAAATGATCAAGTATGCACCCTCCTGTGCTAAAAGCTGATTCAGAGGCCACTGTAGAGATAGGTATAGCTAATATATCTTGAGCCATATGTGACAGAATAGGAAATCTGCAGCTATTCACTTTCCAGAAGCCCAGAATATCAAAGTTTGGCTCATTTTTTTCAAGATCCTCTAACAAATACTTATCTAACTTAGATTTTATTTCATCACCTATGAAACTTTTTCTATGCTCAGCAAATAGATTACTTAAGATGTACTTTCCTGATTGCATTAGTATACTTGATCCTTCACCATCTTGCATTCATCCCAGTTATAGTCGCATCCTATATTCTTTGAATAAATCATATACAACTTCATGCAATTTTCTCCTCATCATGACACGTTTTCACCTTCATATATTTTTTCAACTCCAAACTCAACATATTCTAACTTGCATCTTGGATCAAAGACGATAGGAACAAAAAGAAGCATATTAATCTTCTTTGGCTCACCCCATACTTGTCATATTTTTCTTTCATCATAACAACCATATCTTGGACTTTTGTATCACCGCTGACTTTCCACATATTCAAAAGAAGGTTAACTTGACAAATTGTATCAAAAAATAAATTATTTGTAAAATACATAGAGCCAGAAACTCGAAGAGTCATCTCATAGAAATGCTCTAAGAATATAATAAGTCGCCTAACATTTTGTCAATTGAAAGACAGAGGAGTTCCATCTTCATTATTAAGCTCATTACAGAAATTGGTATCTTCCTCTTCAAATTTTTCAAAAGCCCTCTCAAAAGTTTGAGCTACTTCAAGCATTATATAGGTGGAATTCCACCTTGTGGATACATCCAAACAAAGATATTTTTTGCTTTTAATTTTTTTAATTTCCACACATTCTTTGAACCTCTGTCATCTTGCTAGAGAATATCTCACATATTTAACTGTAGATCTAACATGAGCAATGAAATCTGTTATCTCTTTCAAATCATCTTTTACCACAAGATTAATGATATGTGTTATGCATCGCATATAAATATATTTTTCTTGTACCAAACAAGTGTCCCAATTTAAAAATTTTTTCTTCAAATAAAAAATAGCAGTATCATTTGAAGAAGTATTATCAACAGTAACAATCAAAACATTATCAATTTCTCATTCAGATAGACATTTTTCAATTGCTTTTCCTATAACTTCACCCTTATGACTTATAATTTTGCAAAAGTTTAAAAGTTTTTTCTTCAATTTCCAATCAATATCAATATAATGTGCTGTGATACACATATAGTTTATGTTTTAAATTGAGGTCCAAGTATCAGTGGTCAAACAAACTCTTTGTTTGGACTCTCTGAAATATTGTTTCAACTTTACCTTTTCATCATGGTAGAGTTGATAACAATCTTTAATCATAGTTCAACATGAAGGCATTCGAAATCTAGGACAAGCTTGAGACATAAAGTATTGAAAACCTTCATGTTGCACAAAACTAAAAGGCAGTTCATCTACAACAATCATGTATGTCAGTGCTTTTCTAATTTTTTCTTGATCAAACTTCCAACTAGTTAGCACACACTCATTTTCTACTTCTTTTTGAATAGGTTACATAGCAAGTTGTGTTTGATGTGTATCAATATTATATGGATATTGCTTGCATTGATTTATGTGATGTCTAAGTAAAGAAGTACCATTTCTTTTTGAATCACAAAAGAATTCATTACCACAATAGTTGCATCTGGTTTTGGTTGACTTGTTTGACTCTGTGAACTTTGTGTAATACTCCCATACAACTGATCATGCTGCCATTCTTTTTATTGACATTGGAGGTTTTGTACACGTAGATGCATTGCCCTCGTTTGAAACTTTGATAGCCATAGGTGTAGAACTTTCCTGAGAATTTGAAATTGGCATTGAACTTGGAATAACTAGATTTGTGTTCGAAAGCTCATGACTATCATCTTCGTTTAACATCTATCAATAGAGAATACAGAATTACAGATTGAATCATATTAAATCAAAAAATCCTAATTTATTTTCACAAAAATCAACCCTAAATTTCATAATTTCATAAATCCTCTCACCTTGCAGCTTGATCCTGATGATGCCATTGTAGAAAAATGAAAGATTGAAGCTCAGAGCATCGAAGGTTGGTTATAGAGAGATTTTGAGAGGCATCGAGACTTAGAGCCTCAAAGGTGGAGGGGGGGTCCAGGGGTGGATGAAAGCGATGTCATGTTGCTGAAGACTGAAAGATGTCGGGTTGCTGGAGAACTTTCGAACTCTTCTCACTGTGACAGTGACGATTGCGTGATGAAACCTCTGATCCCGACATGGCACAGCGCCGCAGCTACAAGGATGAAGGAGAAGAATGATTGGGAGTTCAGGACTGAGGATTTACTTATCTAACAATAAAATCGTATGAAATAAAAAAACTCTAATTTAATTTCACAAAAATCAATCCTAAATTTCATAATTTCATAAATCCTCTCACCTTACAGCTTGACCCTGATGATGTTGTTGCAAAAAAAATGAGAGATTGAAGCTCAGAGCGTCGACGGCTGGTCACAAAGAGATATTGAGACGTTGGGACTCAGAGTCAATAGTCCCCTAATCGTGTTTAAATGAGAGGCGAGAGCGGCGAAACGGCGAACCAATCGCTACTGATCCCGCTATATATATAGTTGTGTTTGAACTGATTAGCCCAAAATCAAATCAGTAGTCCAGACTCCAATCTAGTACACACACATATATATATAATTTGGTTCGATTCGGTTTTTACGATTTTTCAAAATCAATAACCAAAACCGAAACCGAATAATAAATTTTTTATTTTCAAAATCGAACTAAACTGAAAATCGAATAACCTGAACCGAATCGATTATTCAGTTTCGGTTCAGTCGGTTAATTCGGTTTTAATCGAATAGTGCACACCCCTACCCACAGCCCCATCTCCACCATGACATCATCTTCATCAATTTGAGAATCTCATATCTTGAAGTCTACCATAGAAGTATGAAGAGAAGAAAAGAAGAGAAAAGAGAAAACCCACGCGAATTGACAATAGGACAACAAAAACAAAAAAAAAAACTAAGCAATAGAACAATAAAAACCAAAAAAAAAAAAAACTAACATATATTCTCATCTCATTGAATGTGTCCTTCACAATTGACCTAAGGCTAGTCTGTGAGCTCACTCAAAAGCCATGCTGATTAAGGATCAGCCTGTGAACTTGCCCAAAAGTCTATTTGGTCTAAAGACCAACCTATGGACTCATCTAATATCTATTTGGACTAAAGATTAGCCTATGGGATCGTCTAACATCTATTCAGACTAAAAACCAGCCTATGAGCTTGTCTAAACATCTATTCGGACTAAAGACTAGCGTGTGGGTTTGGTTAACATCTATTCAGACTAAAGGCTAGCCTATGGACTTGTTTAAACAACTATTCAAACTAAAGGCTAGCCTACAGGCTCTCTTAAATGCTTATTTGGACTAAATGCTAGCTTACAGGCTTGTTTAAACATCTATTTGGACTAAAGATTATCTTGTGAGCTCGCCTAAAAGTCAATATGACTCAAGGTTAGTCCGTGAGTTCACCCAATGTCATTAGCTCGAGGGCTCTCGAGCCAAAGTAAATTGATAAACATGAATCATATGAATTAAAAATGACTCAATTACATTAAACTCGAAGCTAACTGGGATAAAATAAATAAATAAAACCAAATTGACTCAAAATAAACTACCAAATGGATACAAAATAAATGATAGAAACTAGTCTAGATAGGTAGAAAATCCTCTGTTGGTCGACTGATATCCAAATTGACCGACTGGTTTAATAGAATCAGGAATAACCCTGCTTAGTAGGACGACTGGTATCGTCATCCAATTTAGTTAAAAAACTAATGATCGAGGTTCAAATTTAGTCCAAATCGAGGTAAGTCCCAATCGACCCAAACCAAGATTAATTCAAGATCAAATTAGGACAATCAGAAATCAAAACAAGTTTAGATTAAACTTTAATCGAGTCAAACACTATTTGAAAATCAAAATAAATTTTAATTAAACTCTAATTGACTCAAGCCATAATAAATTTGAATTGAAAGCCAATTGAATCAAATGACATTCAAACTAAGCCACTACAAGTTTGAATTAAACTCCAAAGCTAGTCAAATATCATTCATACTAAATCAAGATAAATTCGAGTTGAACTCTAATTGAGTCAAGCCATATTCGAATCAAATAAAAATGAATTCAAATTGAACTTAAACCAAAACTCAACCAGGTCAAGTCAAGTTCAAACCAAACCTAAATAGGGTCAAACTAAGTTCAAGCCAAAATCCAACCGGGTCAAGCCAAGTTTGAACCAAGTCCTAACTAGGTCAAGTTAAGTTTAAACCAAACCTTAATTAAATCAAATTAAACACAAGTTTAAGTTTAAACTAAGTTATCCAGAAATAGGTCAAAGCTGAATCAAAAAGTAGGTCAAAACTAAACTAGAAATGAATCGAAACCTGAACCCAAAATAAGTCAAAACCTGGAAAAAAAAAGGTCAAAATCTGAACCAAAAAATAAGTCAAAATTTGAACTAAAAAAAGGTCAAACCTGAACTAAAAATCAGGTCAAACCCAAACTAAAATCAGGTCAAACCTAAACCAGAACAAGGCCAACTTGAGCATGAACCCTAATCCATTAAGATTCAAACCCAAACTCATTCATAGGTTAAGCTTGAATCCATTAAGAACCTATTAAGAGTTAATCCCACATCCATTAAGGATCCATCAAGAGTCTATTAAGCGTTGATCCCTCATCCATTAAGGATCCATCAAAAATCCATTAAGGGCTGATCCAACATCTCTTAAGAATCCATCTAGAACCCAATTGAGGTCAGATCTAAGATTCATTTAGGATCCAATAAGAACCCAACTAGGATAGAATCCAAGATCAATTACGGTTAGTCGACGATAAGTTCAAAGCCATCGGTGATACCTCAAATTTAATCGATAATAAAAGAAAGGTGATCAATTATTAAATCATAGATAATTAGCATAAGCCAAAGCTACTAATCATTCCTTCTAAATCAAAGGTATGTTTGAACTTGCTTAATCAATTAGTTAGATACCTTATTCAAATGAAGTTAACCTTTCAAGGCTAACCAAACCCAAAGCCATTGGTGATGCTCTCTTCAAGGTTAGTGAACCCCAAAGTTGTTGGTCATGCTCCTTGCAAGGCTAGCTAACCCCAAAGCTATTAGTAATGCTCCCTTCAAGATTAGCCAACCCCAAAATCATTGGTGCTACTCCCTCCAAGGCTAGCCAACCCCAAAGCCGCGGTGACACTTCCTTTAAGGCTAACCAACCCCAAAATCATTAGTGATGCTTCCTTCAAGGCTAGCTAACTCCAAAGCCATTGGTGAAACTCCCTTCAAGGCAAGCTAACTCCAAAGCCATTGGTGATGCTCCCTTTAGGGCTAACCAACCCCAAAGCCATTGGTGACACTTCTTTCAAAGCTAGCCAATTTCAAAGCTGTTGGTGATGCTCCCTTTAAAGTTAGTCAAATCCAGAAGCTGTTGATGACGGCTCCTTCAAGGCTAGTGAACCCTAAAACTGTTGGTGATGCTCCCTTCAATACTAGTCAACCCCAAAAATTGTTGATAATACTCTTTTCAAAACTAGCCAACCTTAAAGCTATTGGTGATGCACCCTTCAAGCTAAACCCAATAAGCTATTAATAATATTATCGAAAGAAGTTAATTGCCAACATGCCCAAGGATGTTAGCCAAGCTTCAAGCCTTTTTCCACTCTTTCTCTTTTTTTCATACTCTCTTATGTCCCGCTGGATGATGCTTCAAATCACAATAGAGTCAACTAACACAAGTCAAGACAGTCAACCACACTTTGAAATCAAGTTATTAGTATCCGCCAAAGATCAATCTAAGTATCTATTCGAGTTAGACTCCATGTAGTCCAGTGCATGGAAGGGGCAGCGGGGAAATCAAGCCTTTCCCTCTTTCTTTTCTCATTTCATATTCTTTAATGATTATAAAATTAAATTCATTTCATTATAAAGTGAAGATATGCCCTTACTTAGGTCATGTACCCTTTCTCAAAATTAATTAAATAATATATTTTTTCTTTTGTGTCCCTATTTTATTAGGCAAGTTTTTTATTTTAGAAGTGTTCGAAAATTGTCAAAACAATTAATAATAGGGGCTTGTGCCTGTTGGAAGTCATATTTTCATAATACCTAATTATACATATAAACCACCACATACATTTTGATTTGTTACTCCTTGGGGTCTTTGCCACCTCAAGCTATCAATTTTGATCCCACAGTGGCTTGTTACTAAACTTTGTTTGCCTTAAATAGGTCCATAATTTGGAACTAAGTCTTTTAGCCAAGTTTGCAACTCGACATTGTATTCGGTCAAGCCCATGGCTTGTCATTGAGCTTTGTTTGTCTTGGATAGGCCCGTAACATGGAGTCGAGTCATTTAGACAAGTCCATGACTTGACATTGTACTCAGTCAAGCATGTGGCTTGTCATAAAGCTTTATTCTCAAATAGGTCCATAATTTGGAGCCTAGTCATTTAGCCAAGTCTATAGCTTGACATTGTACTCAATCAAGTTCATGGCTTGTCATGAAGCTTTGTTTGCCTCAGACAAGTTTGTAAATTAGAGTCAGGCCTTTTAGCCAAGCTCATAACTTGACATTGAGCTCAGTCAAGCTTGTGGCTTGTCATCGAGCTTTGTTTGCCTCAGATAGGTCTATAACTTGGAGCCAAGTATTTTACCAAGTCCATAACTTGACCTTGACCTTGGTCAAGCTCATTGCTTATCACTGAATTTTTCTTTAACTGTGCAAGGAACATGTTCAAGAAGCAGGGAGCATCAAAACTTTATTATAGTAAGAACCTCTTTAGGTTTTCTACATGCCAAGTGTGGGGCATCACTTTGCTATTTGGATGCTCAAATTTGTATGCTCCTTATGCCACCGCTTGAATCACTTTGTGAGATCCTTCATAATTCAAAGACAACTTCCTAGTAGTTCAGTCTATGAGTTTGGCACAATGGAGTGCCCAACCACTAGGCTGTAACTCTCGGCCTCGTACTTGGTCATTGTAGTAGCGAGCAACATGATGTTGGTATTCTACCACCCCTGTGAGAGCTCTCTCTTGAACTTCTAGAAATAAGTCTTTCTCAGCCCTTTGGTTTGCCTCATTCTCCTTGAGGTTATAAATTGTGGTTCGAGATGATAGTAAACTAACTTCTACTAGGATGACAACTTCAACCCCATATGTTAGCATTAATGGAGATTTCCCAATTACGGTTCGATTGATGGTTCTATACGACCATGGTACATGAGATAGCTCCTCTACCCATGCTCCTTTCACTCTCTCCAAAGTAAGATTTGATTTGTTACGTTTGCTAAGTTGTTCGACTGAGGATGCAACACCAAGGTGAATTTCTACTCAATGTGTAGGTTGATGCAATACTTTTGGAACTTCAAACTTTCAAACTGCTTCCCATTATTAGTAACTAGTTGCCTTGGTTTTTTTAACCAGAAAATGATGTTTTGCTAGAAGAATTCTTAGATTTTTTTCTTGGTAATGTTTGTTAGGGGTTCGGCTTTCGCCCACCTGGTGAAATAATCAATTGGCACTATCATAAACTTTCTTTGTCCTAAAGTTAGCAAAAATGGGCCCAGAATATCAATGCACTATTGGTTAAAGGGCCAAATGATCTATGCCTATTCTAAATGAACTGTTTGACTATGGTAAATCAAGGCATATCTTTGATACTATTCATACTTAGCAACAAACTCAGTTGCTTCAACTTCTATATTTATCAAATAGTACCCCTATTTGAGGAGCTTGTTAGTTAAAGCTTGTCTATCATCATGGCTCTTGCAAATTACTTCATGTAATTTTTGAAGTGCATAGTCTAATTCGAATGACGTCAAGCAACATGAGTGATCCCCTGTACAGGTGCCCTTCCACTAATATGAAGCTTGCTACTAGCCTTTTGATCCTTTAAGCCTCTCTTGGATCTTCTTGCATTTTTCTCTCATTGAGATAGCTCACTATTGGGTCCATCCAACTTGGCTCCTCGACTATAATATTCACTTTGAGGATAGTGAAGTAGCTCGGTTGTTTGAGGTTCTCACAAAGATATGTTGTGGTTGTGAGTCAAGTGACGATGAGGCTAGGCATGTCAGGGCATCTTCTTTTTATTGTTGTCTCTCGAGACCCAACACACTTCCACGCTATCCATCTTCCCCATGAGATTTTGCACCTTAGCCAAGTAGTGGGCCATCACCAAATCTTTTGTTTCATATTCTCCTATTATTTGCAGAATCACTGAATACCTTCAATTTTTTAGCCCCTCCCATTAGCCTCATTTGCATATTAAGGAGGCGTGCTTCATATTCTATCACATTATTCAATATGACAAACTCAAATTTAATTGGGAATTTTGCTACTCTTCCATCTAAGCTTAGCAACACAACATCAACTCTCCTCCCTGACTCGCAGGACAAACCATCTACTCAAACTTCCCATGGTTCAATGTCAGATTATGCAGGGTACAAGGTGACCTCCACCAAGAATTGGTCCTTGATTGCTTTCCAAACCTCAAAGATAATATCAAATTGGCTTAATTCAAAGGACCACTTAAGCAACCTCCCAGAGATTTTTAGCTTCTACAATGTTTGTTGATTTGAAAAATTCATTAGTATAGTGATGAGGTATGGTTAAAAGTATGGCAGAAGATTTTTCCTGGTTAAGATAGTCACATAAGTCAGCTTCTCCAAAAGTTGGTATCGAATATATGCTCTAGTGAGCATATAACTCGCATAGTATATCAGTTGCAGATTCCCAGCTCTGTCACTCACCATTATCAAATTGATAGCTTGATCTAAAGCTACTACATAAAGATAAACTGCTTCATTTTGTTCATATGTAACTAGTACGGAAGGTTCAAAGAGATATTGTTTTAGGGCCTCAAAGGCCTAGTGGCATTCCTTATTTTATTGGAACCCCAACTTCTGCTTTAGTTCCTTGAAAAAAGGTAAGCACTTTTCACTCAACTTAGATAGGAAGTAGTTCAGTGTAGCTAAATGGTCTATGAGTCTTTGCATCTCTTTGGTTGACCTCAGAGAGATCATCTGCATTATTGCTTTAATTTTCTCTAGGTTTGGTACAATTTCTCATTTTGAGACTAGATAACCAATTAATTTACCCAAAGTGACTCTAAATGCACACTTCTTTGAGTTCAGCTTCATTATGGACTTTCACAAGGTTTCAAATATTTCCTCTAGGTCAACGAGGTATTCTTCAGCTCGGTAGCTCTTCACCAATATGTCATCGCCGTATGTCGTTGCATTCTTGCTAAGTTGGGACTCAAAGACCTAATTTACCATCCTCCAGTATATCACTAGTATTTTCTAGTCTGAAAGGCATTGTGACATAGTAGAATATACATTGGTCAATAATGAATGATGTATTTTCTTTATTTGGTCATAGGCTTAATTGAATAGAATATTTGTGGAGCTATAGGTATCTACCATGGTATATTGTATGATATACCTATCTATGATAGCTGAAATGACCAACGCATCATTATAAGTGGTTGAAACTCCCTCTAGATCCTTGGTGGAAAAGACTATACCCCCATGATTCATTTCACAATGCTGCCTTTTTACCTTTTCTTGCCCCACAGTGATAGTTTGATGTTTTCCAGCAAACATTGAGGCTTCACTTGGATTGAGAGCTCTTTTAAGGATTATGTTCAAATGTCCCTTCACCAATGGGTTGTGGAGCTCGGGAATAGGATTTCTCCAAGGTCATTCTTGCCTATTTTGCTCCTGTCCCTCAGGATCTTCAACTCAAGCTCTATGCCTGAAAACTAGCTAAGATAACCCTATTCAATAAGTCTCTCTATCTCATCTTTGAGATGTCTTTACTCCGTAATATCATGATCATGGTCTTTATGAAATCTGCAATATTTAATCTTGTCTAGTTTTTACTTGTTGTAGCGAAGAGGTGGAGGACGCTTCAAATAATCTTGATGCCCAATTTGTGGTAGTACTTCAACACTGAAGTTATTATTCAGAGATGTGTAAGCATGGAAATAACCTTGATGTTTCCTTTGTCAGTGTGCTACTTTATAGACTCGAGATGCTTTACCTCCCTTTGTTCTTTTTTTCAGCTTGCTACTCTCTTTAGGCTCCCACTTAGTTGACATTATATTCTTGGTGTTGAGATGCTATTTTTCTTGTTAGATAACTTCAACTAAGCATTTAGGAGATTGGCGTGCCATCTTATAAACCACTTTGGCCTACCAAGTTCCATTTATGGCCACCTCAAGGATGATGAAATTGTCCAACATAGTAACTTCTAACCTAGCTTTATTAAACCAAGTAAGGTACTCTCTAAGAAATTCTCCCTCCTTCTAATTTATTATCAAAAGTGTTAAAGGGTTTTTCCACTGAGGCACTAGTGAGATGAACTGCTCAATGAACTTGTCTTCTAGGTTATTGAAACATATAATTGTACCTTGATAGTCCAACACACCAAACTCAAGCTAGACCTTGTAATGTCAACGGGAATCCCTTGCACATTATAGAGTTCTAAGCTCCTTATAGTATTATGACATTCCTTAAGATGCTGATATGATCTACCTGATCATTTGTGTCATCATACGCCTCATACAGAGGTTATTTGAACTTTGGCTACATAGAAAAATATGCTAATTTAGAAATTAAAGACATCTTATACTTGAAGTTCTTTATGTTGTTTTTATTAATTTAGATTTCATTAAAATTTGACTAGAATTCTGATGAATTATGCCTAAATTTGAGCTCAAACATGAGTTCTAGTTGGACCTAAATCATAGTATAATTTGACCTAAATTTGAGTTCAGATTGAATCTAAATTTTTAAAAATTTAGGCTTAAATTGAGTTTAGTTTGAGTTAGACTCAGTGAATCCAAAATTAGACTAAATTTGAGTCCAAAATCTATTAAAACTTGCACCGAAAAAAGGAAAAAAATTTTACAAATAGATCGCTGAACCAAATAAAATTTTACAAATAGATCCAACTAAAAAATATTATTATGAATAGGTCCATAGGTTCTTGGGTGAAATAAATATTTTATAATTAGATCTATGGCTGGATAAGATTTTTCTTAAAAGGGTCATGGGTCGAAAATTTATATAAATAAATCCATAAAAATTTTTAAATTACAAGATGGTACTTACAAAATATGAAGTTTACAAAAAAACCCCTTAAAACTTAACATTTATAAATTGGCCATTATAAATATAGGTTTACAAAAAAAATTCCTCAAGAACTTATATTTACAAATAAGTCCTTGAAAAGGTTTCTACACTTTGTAAATAAACCCCTTGAGACATGAAATTACAAATTCAAGATTTTATAAATTTATAAATAAGCCCTTCAAAGATTTTTATTTAAAAATAAGTCTAAATTTTATTGATTTATAAATAAAATTTTGTAAAAAGGACCTTAAAGTTTTACAAGTTTACAAATGAATCCTCATAGCCAATTTTACAAAATGTCTTTGAATTCTTCAAACTTACAAATTAGTCTTTGAAAATAAAAATTTTGCAAATAACCCCTATATTTTTGTGATTTTGGAAAATAGTATAATTTGTAATTACTACGATTTCATCCAACATATCTCATCTATATTTAAATTGAAACTCGATCATATTTATCCACACAAATATTCAAAATTCAAAAATATATTACAATTTGATCATCTATAATTATTCAAAATCACAAACAAAAATCGATCCAATCTAATGATCCTCTGACAGCAATAAAAGCCAGTGGAGCCCTCCAAATGCAAGACATACATAAATAGAGAAGGAGAGGTTAGAAAGAAGAGAAGAGACGACAAATAAGAAGAGCTAATTGAATATCCCAATAGAAAATTGCACGAGAAGAGTAAGAGTCAAACTTAACTTTATTTTCAGAGTAAAACTTATCTTTACTTTTTTTTTATTTCCTTTAAAGTTCTCTACTTTTCTTTTTTTCCTTCTTGTAAGTACTTTGCTGCCTATCATTGAGCTCCTGCATGTTGTTACTGCTTGATGCCAAAATCCTGCACGTGGCTTCCACTCGGAACACCTACAACTGACTACCTGAGTTCAGGTGATCGAACCAGAAGGTTTAGTTGCTCGAATCCTAAGGTTCAACTGCCCAAACTCTAGGGATTGGTCACCCAAACCTATGACTATAGCTAGCCTACTCCTTTTCACAACTGTGGCTATCTGTGGCCTTGTGGGCTTGCACCAATTCTAGCTCCTTTCGCCTCAGCCTACACCCAACCTTGCTCGTAATTACCAAACGCCTAGCCCACCACCTCTTGTGATCTCCACACTGCCACCAGCTCTACGCCACAATGCCTCGGTTGCAGCTGCCGCTAGCTCCATGCCACCACCAACACTTCACACACTCCCAGCTGCTTGCCTCCCCATTGGCACCCACCAGGTTTCAGCTAGGACATAGACAGTCCTGGCTGGATCTCCTACTACAGCCCTGTGAGCGCATAGCTACTATTACTAATAGCTTTTGCGTTGCTGCCATCAGCTCCATGCCTCACCATCTGATGATTGATGGTGACCATATCCGGCCAACGAGGGAGGAGGTTGGGCTTTGTTGACCATGGAGAAATTGAAGGAAAGGGAAGAAGAAGGAGGAAGAAGAAGAAGAGAGTAGGGAAAAGTAAAAACTATATATAGTGGTTACCAGCTTTTGAGAATAAAAAAGACAAAATAAAAATAAAACGGGGGAGAGATTTGTACTAGCAAGAAGGGAAAGATTGGGAAAAATAAAAAAAAAAGGAAGAGTAGTGCTGGAGAGAACAAAAAAGATGCGAAATTTTGATGTACAAAAAACATATATATTAAAATATTTATATTGCTTTGATATGCATGCAAATTGGGATGACCGTGTTTTTCTTGATCTAATGGAATTCTTCTGGGTCTCTGTTTGGGTGAATTTTAACTAAAATTAAATTTAATTAAAATTCAACCAAAATAGAATATTAGATACTATTGAATTATGATTAAAACATAAGTCTTGATTAGACTTAAATTATAGTCAAATTTGACCAAAAACTAAATTCCATTTGGATCTCAGTGATCGAAAAATTTAAGTTTAAACTGAATTCAACCCAAATTACGGAGTAGGCAAGATATTTGGATTAAAATTGAGTTTAAAATTTATTAAAAATTTAGGTTAAAATGAAAAATATAAAATTTTTATACATAGGTTATTGTTGGCTTTATGGTGTCTCGAATCCGGATTTTCCGGATAGTCTTAATTATATTAATGGGCCTAATCCTTATCTAGATTTATCTTCTAGAAGTCTTAAATTAGTAGAAGTCTTATTTGAGTCAGTCTTCTATTTTGACTCAAACATCATTAGGCCACATCTATAAATACACCATTGATGTAAGGGTCTCAAGATATAGAAAATAGAGAGTGAGAGTTGGTGATATTGGAGTTTCGTCTCCGTCGTTGTAATCTTCTCTTTTCTCTTCCTCATCAATACAATATTCTCTGGATCGTCTTCCCACATATATCTCTTGTGTGCTATCTTTTCCTCTTTTCTGTTCTTCCTCTATATTGTGAATTGTGGTGGACATCGATATTTTCCGCAACAAGTGGCATCAGAGCTTGGTTCAATATGTCTACTACGAAGTTCGATATAGAGAAATTCAATGGAAAGCAAGGATTTCCTATTTGGCAAGCAAGAGTTCGTGCAATTCTTACTCAACAAGGGTTGAGACACACATTGGAGGACGTCAAGCCTGAAGATGTCACCGAAAGTGTCTGGGAAAACCAAAAGGCCAGCACACATAGCACAATCATCCTCAGTCTTACCGATGAGGTACTCTATCCGTTTCTTGATGAAACATCACCTTCAGAGTTATGGAAAAAGCTGGAGAAACAGTATATGAGTAAGTCTATCTCAAATTGAGTTTATTTAAAGCAGAAGCTTTTCAATTTTTGAATGACAGAAGGTACGAATATAGTTGATCATCTTAATGCTTTCAATAAACTTGTTTCTCAATTGTTAAGCATTGATGTTAAAATTGAAGATGAAGACAAGACAATTATTTTATTATCGTCCTTACCTCCTTCTCTTGAGAATCTTAAAACTACTCTCATGTATGGAAAGGATTTGAAATTTGACGATATTTCTGCTGCCCTTCTATCTAATGAATATTTGAAAAAGATTGGAGGGGATGTGTCACACTCAGAAGCATTAATTGTCAGAGGTCGTACCAAAGAAAGATCAAGAACAGGTCGTTCTAGATCCAAATCCAAAGAAATAAACTGCAGATATTGTAAGAAGATGAGACATGCAATTAAAGATTGTTGGAAGCTCAAAGCAAAGAAAGAAAGAGAATCTCAATCTAAAGAGCAAGCCAAAGAACAAGTTTCAATTGTTGAAGAGAGTTCTGATGATAATTTGGGTAACGTTCTCTCTATTAGTTCTAATTTTGATCGTTACCATGATATTTGGATTCTTGATTCTGGTTGTTCTTATCACATGTGTCCTAATAAGGATTGGTTTGAAAACTACACGCCTTATGATGGTGGTTTAGTTTTGATGGATAATAATAATCCATGCAAAACTGTTGGAATTGGAACAATCAAAATTAAGATGTTTGATAATATTATTAGAACTCTTACTGATGTCAGACATGTTCCTGATTTGAAAAATAATTTGATCTCTTTGGGTGCTATGGATTCTTCTGGTTATAAGTATTCTGCTGAAGATGGAGTTCTTAAGGTTGTTAAAGGCTCATTGATAGTAATGGAGGGCCTAAAGCATGGAAATTTATATGAGTTAGTAGGAAAAATCGTTGCAGGTGGAGCAGCAATTTCTCAGTCTTCTTCTTCTTCTGATATGACTCAATTATGGCATATGCGTATCGGTCATATGAGTGAGCAAGGTTTAAATGAGCTCAACAAAAGAAAATTACTGAAGGTCTCAACTCATGCAAATTGGATTTCTGCGAGCATTGTCTCTATGGTAAACAGTCCAAGGAATTTGAGATGAAAGAGTTAGGTGCTGCAAGGAAGATTCTCGGTATGGAGATTGATCGAGATCGAAAGCATGGAAAATTATGGCTTAAACAGAGCAAATATCTCGAGAAGATTATTTCTCGTTTTCACATGCAGAATTCAAAATCCGTCAGTACTCTTTTGGCATCTCACTTCAAGCTTCATCTCAAACAATGTCCTTCTACAGATGAAGAGCATGCATACATGGATACATCCCATTTTCAAGTGCTGTTGGAAGTCTAATGTATGCTATGGTATGCACAAGACCTGATATTGCACAAGCAGTCAGCGTTGTTTAGTCGTTACATGGCAAATCCAGGAAAAGAGCATTGGCAGGCCATGAAATGGCTCTTAAGATATATTAAAGGTACTCTTAATATTGGTTTATGTTTCGACAGGAACACAGTGCAAGAGGCCAAAATTATTGGCTATGTCGATTCAGACTATGCTGGAGACCTTGATCGACGCCGATCCCTCACTGGTTATCTTTTCACTTTTTGTGGAGGACCTATTAGTTGGAGGTGTACCTTACAGTCAACTGTAGCATTATCTACAACAGAGTCTGAGTATATGGCAGCTACAGAAGCCGTCAAAGAAGCCCTATGACTAAAAGGTTTGGCAAGTGAAATTGGTTTTTCTCAACATGTTCTTCCTATTTTTTGCGACAGTCAGAGTGCCATACACCTTGCGAAGAACCAAATGTATCATGCCAGATCAAAGCATATTTTCATTTTATTCGGGATATTATTGAAGACGGCGAGATTTCTTTACAAAAGATTCATACTTCAAGAAATCCTGCAGATATGTTGACGAAGGTGATTCCGATTGATAAGTTCAACATCTGTTTGGACTTGATCAATATTCAAGGTCGTTGATCCTATCCCAGGAGGTAATGGTAAAGACATCTATTGAAGATTTAAATTCAGAGAATAAGATGATTCGAGCCAAGGTGGAGATTGTTGGCTTTATGGTGTCTCGAATCCGGATTTTCAGGATAGTCTTAATTATATTAATGGGCCTAATCCTTATCTAGATTTATCTTCTAGAAGTCTTAAATTAGTAGAAGTCTTATTTGAGTCAGTCTTCTATTTTGACTTAAACATTATTAGGCCACATCTATAAATACACCATTGATGTAAGGGTCTCAAGATATAGAAAATAGAGAGTGAGAGTTGGTGATATTGGAATTTCGTCTCCGTCGTTGTAATATTCTCTTTTCTCTTCCTCATCAATACAATATTCTCTGGATCGTCTTCCCACATATATCTCTTGTGTGCTATCTTTTCCTCTTTTCTGTTCTTCCTCTATATTGTGAATTGTGGTGGACATCGATATTTTCCGTAACAGGTTATTAGGTTGAGTAAATTGTTATAGATGGATTCCTCACCAAAATTTTCTACAAATAAGCCCTCGAGATGAAAATTTTTATGAAAAGAATTATAAAACTTTTCAAATTGCACATTAATCTCCACAAAATATAAAATTTACAAATAAATTTCAAACATTAATAATGGTAAATTAATCTTTATAAAATTTAGATTTTACAAGTAAATCCTTCAAAAATTTTATAATTATAATAAATTCCTAAAATTTTTATATATTACAAATAAACCCTTTATGAAATATTAAATTATAATTTAATTTTTGTAAATTTACAAATAAACTCCTCAAAATTTTAATTTATAAATTAATCTAAATTTTATTAATTTGTAAATAAAATTTTAAAAAAAACTTTGAAAGTTTTAATATTTTATAAACAAATTCTTAAAACTATTCTTGCAAATAAATCCGTAAATTCTTTATCTGAAAAAAAAATTTTACAAATAATCTATAAGTACAATCAAATCACTACAAATCTCAAATCACAGCACATTCAAAATAGAATATCAGATCATTTCATCTAAATCCGTACAAGACAGATTATCTCCACAGAATAAATCTAAACAAACTTCATTTAAAACTTTTAAAGAACAGATAAGATTTGATCCTCTCGCTAACTATAAATGGGTTAACAGAGGAGGAGAATCGGGGGGAGGAGAGAATGGCGACGAGAGCAGATGGACAACCTGAAACACAATACTCACCCAGCTGCCTCGTTCTGCCCCTCCCTGATTGCCCATGTTCTCTGATTCGCCCGCAGCCACCTGCATGCAACTTCAACACTTCCTCCTCGTGCCACCTGCTCCTCCTTCCACCATGGTCACCTGCTGTGCTCTTTGCACATGATGCTTCTTCCCATGGCAGCCACCTAACTGCTGCATCCTACCACCACCAAAGGCCCCCGACCACAGCCCCTTGCACCAACGGGCGCAACGCAGCTTCACTGTCCTGTTTGCTGAGCTCCATCGTGCCGACCTTGCCTCTCACCGCCAAGCGACAACCTCACCTATAGATCATCAATGGAGGCTACGATAACCTGCTTCAGTGGGGTTATAAGAAGCGATCCCGCGGATCACGAGTGGGCGGTCGCATCGCCACCGACGACAAGTCGACGTGGAGCTCGAGGCAGATGGCTAAAGTCCAACGATGGGTTGGGGCCTTCACCGCAGCGGTGATGCCCCGCCCTACGGTTCCTGCTTCAAAGGTGCCAGCCTACAAAACGATTGCGTCCCCGGTTACCCCTCCGCCTCCGATCTTCTCCGGCTACACAATCTCTAGCTGCCCGCACTCTCCTCTGAGTTGCTATGGTCGTATCCCGCCGATGAGCTCTCTCCCGTGCGCACGCCTCAACTTACGATAGCATCAAGTCCGGCCTCCACCAATGCCTATGCTGTCACGACCTTTGGTCGAATCCTGTCCCCGTCCACTGCCTCACCGGATGCCAAGCCCATGCTGTGACCATAAGACTGGATCCGGCCTTCTCTGCACCACACAGCTACCGCGACCTCCCCAGTCGCACCTCCTGCCGCTCCGACGGCGCCATACCACCGTCCGCCGCTGGTCAGAGCCAAATCCGGCCAAATCTAGGCCGAATCTAGCCACAAGTTGGAAGGAGATGAGGATCCAAAACAATTCGACAATCGAGTGGGTGGACAAGAAATAGAGGAAAAGAGTGATGCTCGACGGGGTGAACGAGAGAAGACAGATTCCCAGTGGGAAAGGAGAAGATGGAGAAAAAGTGGAGGAATAAAAAATAAAACATAAAAAAAAAATTATTGAGGGAGCCAGCTGCAGGAGGGTAAAGAAAAAAGGAGGGGGCTTTGAAGGTTAGTTGAAAAAAATTCCTGTCAAACGATCAGTTGGGGGAATTATCTAAAAGTTATTTTTGTTTATAATTAATATGTAGATTTATTTAAAAAACATTCAGATTTAAGATCAACTTGTAAATTCACTCGAAAGTTATTTATAATAAAAATTAATTTATAAGTTCATTCGAAAATTATTTAGATTTACAGTCAGTCTGCAAACTTATTTAAAAATTAAATTGACTCCAGTTCAATTTGTGGATTCGCTTAAAAGTCAAATCAATTTAAAATCAAATTATGTGCTTATCCAAAAATCATTCTAACCAACAAATAGCTTAAGACCTCTGTAATCAATTAATTAAATTGATTAAAATAATTGATTTAATTATATTAAAATTAAATAAATTTGGTCAAATTAAGTAAATTAGTTAAGATAAATCAGTTTAATTCGAATGGACCACCAAATAAATCTAAGTTAATCAAAGTAGGACTAAAACTCAAATTAAATTAAACCCAAATCAAAATTGGGTAAACTTAAATCTGATTAGATTCAATTGGTTGAGATCCACTCCTAATCAGGTTTAAATCAGATCAACTTGAATCAACTTGGATCAAACCCAATCCTATTCGGGTTTAAACTAGATCAACCGAAATTAAATTAATTTGATCTAAATCTAATTAAGCTCAATTAGTGTCAACCTGAATCAAATCAAATTCAAGTCAAACCCTGATTAAGTCAAGTCAAGTTTGAACCAAACTATAATTGATTTAAATTAATTTCAAACCAAACCCTGACTGGGTCGAATCAAGTTCAAACTGAACTCTAATTGGATTAAACTAAATTTAAACTAACACAAATTGAATTAAACTAAGTTCAAACTAAACCCTAATTGGGTTAAATCAAGTTTAAACAAACATTAATTAGGTTAAATTGAATTTGAATTGAATCCTAATCAAGCTAAATTAAGTTCAAACCAACACCAAATTAGGTTTAAACCTAAATGAAAATTAGAACTAGTTCAAACCTAAATCAAATTTAGGTTGAACCTAAACTAAAATTAGTTTAATCCTGAACTAGAACTAGGTCAAACCTAAGCCAGAACCAAGTTAAACCTGAACTACAACCAGGTTGAATCTGAACTAAAATTAAGTTAAATCTAAACTAGAATTTGGTTGAACCTGCACTAGAATTAGGTGTAACCTGAATTAGAACCAAGTTAAAATAGAATAAGAACCATGTCAAATCTAAAACAAAATTAGGTCAAATCTAAATCAAAACCAAGTTGAACATGAACTAGAATCTATTATCCTTTATAGTTTTGTTGATGAACAAGTCTTGTATTTGATCATATCTTTAGCATGTGTAGCTTGTAGTCAAACTAAGCTCAAAATAAAGATCAAACTCGTTCAAAAGCCTCAAGTGTAAATGAACTTAAAGATAGATTTGAAGATAAAATTTGATAATGGAGCAATGAACAAAGCTTGAAAAATTGGAAATGATTTGAAGAAAGCTCAAGGGATCAAGTTTGGCTCAATAAGTTTAGAATTTTTGTTTATTTTAGTTGAGTTGAATATTTATCTTGAGATTATTTATTTAGAGCATTTTGTCATGTTAGGTTTCACAGAGAGCTCTTAATAGAATTTTTCTGACAGACGTCTACTTGATTTAATGGATGACTAGTTATGTTACACAAAAGATTCAAATTTTTTATTCTAAGTAGAACTAGATGACCAGTTGAGGAACTAGACAACCAGCAAAGAGCTTCTGCCAGTCTTGGTTTATCAGAACTAGATGGCTGATTGGAGAATTGGACGATTGACAAAATTGATCTATCACTTCTAGTACACTAGAATTGATCAATTAGTTGGCTAAGTAATCGACCGATTTGGATTTTTTACATAACTAACGACTAATTTTTTGATTGTTGGAGAGAAGCTAGTTGTAGGATTTTGTTCCCAATAGCTAGTTTCGACGCATGAACTATGAATAGCATGGGATGAGCTTTTGTAAATAACTTTTGTCTTCTAAGTCATTTTAGAGAAGAGATCAAAGCCCTTCAAGCCTTCTAGTCCTTTAGTGCTCTAAGGCTTAAATTTCATATCCAATTTTCTAGTCGTTGTACTCATCTTGAGAGGCTTTATAGAAACATAATTATATTTTATTTTTATATTCTTTATTTGTAAACACTCCTGGTGTTAGGAGTGTATGAGGGACATAGCTCCTATATAGGAGTTGATTCTTGTTAGTTGGAGCAAGAGTTGTACAGATGTAGCTTCATCCAAAGCCAACAACATTCATGGGTTGTAAGTTAGTGTAAAGACTTGGCTTTGCTTTAATAAGCGATAGCTCAAATAAAGAGTTCAAGTCCTCAAGAGTAAGACAAGGTGTAAAAGTGGTTGTTCTCAAAACCATGTCAATTACAGTGTCTTCCTTACTCTTCTCATTTACTTTATAAACACTCATAATTTATTTTCTTGCTTGTGGACTTGAGTTATTTTGCCATTAGTTTGTGAATTGGTTTTCAATCACAAAATTGGTTAATATTCTCATTAAAGCTAATTCAACTCCCCACTTAGATTGCCATTTTAGGCTTTCAAAATCATGTTAAATCTAAATCCAACATGGTTCAAAGCCTAACCCATTAAGGAGTCGAGTCCAAACCCAATAAGGGTTGAACTCAAATTGATAAAGGTTAGATCCAAGATCTATTAAGGATCCAATAAGAACTCAATAAGAGTCAAATTCAATATCCATTAAGAATCTAATAAGAACCCAATAATGGTAGGATCCAAGATCCATTAAGGGTCTAATAAGTACCTAATAAGGATTGAATTCAAGATTCATTAAGGTTCCAATAAAAACCCAATTAAGGTTGAATCCAAGATTCATTAAAGATCCAATAAGAACCCAACAAGGGTTGACTATAAGATCCATTAAGAATCCAATAAAAATCCAAAAAGAGTTGGATCTAAGATCTAATAAGGATCAAATAAGAACCCACAAGGGTTTGAACCCAAAATCCATTAAGGGTCCAACAAGAATCTAATAAGAATAAAAACCAAGGTCTAATAAGGATCAAGCCCAAGGTTTGATAAGGATCCATTAAAAAGGTCGAACTCAACTCAAATTAAACCAAATAAAATCATATTTAAATTGAAATCAAGTTTGAACATTGAACTATAGCAAATCAAACTCAAACCAAAATCAAATCTAAACATCAAACTGAATCAAATCAGAATTGAACCAAAATCAAGTTTGAACATCGAATTGAATCAAATTAGATTAGAACCAAAATCAAGTTTGAACATAGAGTTGAATCAAATCAGATTTGAAATAAAAAACCAAGTCTGGATTCCAAACTGAATTGAACCAAACTTGATACAAAACTAAGTTTGAATTGAGTCAAGTTTAAATCAAGTAGAGTAGTTGGTTGACAAGAAGCTCAAAGCTATTGACAACGCCTCAAAATTGAATTAATGACAAGCCAAAGAGATTGTCGATTATCAAATTAGAAATGGTCAACATAAGCCAAACCCCTAACTATTTTTTATGATACTCCAAAGTGAATCAGTCGAGTCAAAGGGTCAATGAGAAACAAACCCTAGACCAGGTTGTGAACTGATATATCTGAGGTGAAAGATCACCTTGGGATTGAGCTATGGAGAGCTCTCGGCACACAAGCTACAAATAGCCTGACTCACCTCAATACTGAACTGTGAGAAACTCTGCATCCTCAGTGGACAATAAACTCTTACGTAAACTTATGATTTGATAAGGAGATTGCACTGAGTTACCATTGAGATCGGATACCTCACGGTGAATAGAGATAAAGTTTGGATCATCATGAGATCTAATCCAAAAAAATAGATCTCAAAAGATCCAAGATCCATAGCTCTGGCCATTACAAGTAATTCAATAAAATTACGACCCCAAAATCACGAAATTCGAATACTCTCCACCCCCTCTAAATAGAACAGCCTTCGAATAGGTAAAGACTAACGCATTTTTTCTTTCTCCACCATTTTTTGAGTGTTGGCTATTAACTTGAGTGTCAGAATGGCCACCATCAGAGAGCTCCTAATGGTCCTCTTCACATTTTCTTTTGTTACAAATTATCAAGAGAGCAACCTAGTGGATCGATCTAAAGGAGCCTCTCTAGCCAATATTGGTAGCAAACCGAGCTCCTTCAACAAATTAGTGCTTTTATTGAAATCCACTCCACCTCTCTTCTTTTCTAATCTAAGAGACCTTTGGCGATATTTTGACCATACCTCCTAGAGTAGCATGACCATCTTTGTCAAAGAACTGGCTCTGGGTGGTAGACGGCTCTAGTGTCGATGGAGTTGGATAATTAGTCTAGTGAACCACCTAGACCAATCCAACCAGCCATTAGCCCCAATAACAGCCTTGAGGAGCCCCATTCCAGGTGATTCCAACTAACCCTCCAGCCCCCTCCAATTCAGCGAGTCGGTTTGAATATTAGACCTTAGCCACTAGCGTCTAACAAGTTATACAATTGGTTAAGGTTTAGGCACAAGCCATATAAAACCTACAAGCCCAGCAGCAACAGAATCATGCTCAAGTGATGCAGAGCCTTCAGTGTCATTTTACTCAGCAGCAACCTTAAGCCTTTTCTCAAGCCCTAATTTGAGGTACTACACTGAACAAACCACATGAGCTGCAACATCACCTCACGAGCTAGTACCCCTTTATGCACCTCATCATCTAAGCTATCATGACCCATTAGTGGCGACTTGATTTGGCATCAATGGTAGCTTAGATGATGAGGTGCGTAAAGGGGTACTAGCTTAGATGATAACTCAAAGGACTTGGTGGATCATGTTAGCACATTTAGGAATGCCATAATTTTATAAAGAGAATGGAATTCCACTATGGGTAAAGTATTTCCTATGACACTATAAGGCCCAGCTCGAGCCTGGTATACGGGACTTTCGAGGTACTCCATTACTTGCTTTGACAACTTGGTGGATAAGTTCATAGGACAATTTATTTTGCTGGTACCTAGCGAAAGGACCCCTCTACACTACTGATATTGATGCAAAAAGAAGGGAAAAGCCTTAGAGAGTACTTAGTTTGATTTAACAAGATCCAGCTAGAGGTTACCAAACTAGATAATTTGATCATCTTTGCTACTACCATCAATGGCATTAGGCAAGTTTGAGTTACCTACAAGACGGCTCACTAACCTCCCAAAAGTCTAGCAGAGTTCATCTAATTAATCCAAAAATACATTAATATTGAGGAGGTAATCTAAGCCAAAAGGGAATCTAAAAATAGCAGCAGTCTGAGAAAAGTACCTTGGGAGATCAAACCCCCTAAACCCAAAGGTAGAGGACCAAATGCAAGGGGTGTAGGCCCAAATTTCAAACCTACATGCTCCTTAACAACTCTAGAGCTGAGATTCTTGCTCAAATTGAACACCGAAACCTCTTGCAGAGGCCTCTGCTAATTTGCATTACTTAGCATAATCTTGAAAAAATAAAGTATTGTCATTTCCATGGCCATGACAAAGAGGAACGCTGACATCTTAAGGATGAAATCGAAAGACTCATTAAAGAGGGGCACCTCAGGCAGTTCGTTCGATGGAGTGAATGAGTTGAAGAAGCCCATGTACTGGAACCATACAAGAATCTAACCCCTGAGTTGTACAATCCACCAGTGAAAGGCAACCTCTATATGATTTTGATAGGCCCACCAATTCAAGGTGAAGACTTGGCATTAGCTTGTAAATGCCAAACCATCACCGGGGGGCATGAGGAGGTAAAGAAAGAAACAAAGAGAGCACTGTGAGCCTAGGCATCAAGATATGGTCTTTTTGATGAAAGATTTAAAGGGAATTTCGATGCCACACCTGCATAATGATACATTAGTGATCTCAATAATCTAAGAAGGTTACACGGTTAGAGCAAAGTTCATGGTGGTTCGAATATGCTCCACCTACGATGTGACACTGGGCCATCTAGCGCTAAATTAACTTCAAATGGTAATCTCTATTTTTTTTCATTTAGTTATGAGATTTCTAACTAAACATGGCATAATGAAGTGTGGGGTGATCAAAACCTCACTAAGAAGTGCAAGGCAGCCTATTGGCACTGTGACTCCAACCAAAAAGGTAAAGCTCTAGTAGTAGCAAAAATCAAAGAATCTATTATTGGGCCAAAGAAGGTCTACACCAAACCTACTGAGCGGCTTATTGAAATCAATGAGTCCGTCATTGAACCAAATGAGATTCATGTCAAACCTATGAATGCCATCAACCTGGTCATCGATGAATGCTATAGGAGAATGTTGAAACTCAGGACGAACCTCGCGGAACCTTTACATACCAAAGTTAGGAGAATTCTTGCAAAAAAGTCAAGACATCTTCACATGGTCCTTTAAAGACCTACCTGAAATAGATCCCTCGGTGGCATAACACAAACTCACAGTGGCTGAAAATTACACCAATGAACTAAAAAAAGAGGCACTTTGCCCCCTAGCATCAAAAAGCCATTGTAGAAGTAGTGAACAAACCCCTCAATGTAGGATTCATTAGGGAGGTTTATTAACCCGAATAGCTGAAAAAAATGGTAATGGTGAAGAAGTCCAATGAAAAGTGAAGAATGTGCATTGACTTCACTGACTTGAATAAATCTTATTCGAAGGACAATTACCCTTTGCTTAAGATAAATCAACTTGTAGACTCTACCTCAGGCCACCAACTCCTAAGCTTTTTAGATGCATTCTCAGGCTACCATTAGATTCGGATGCATCTCAATGATGAGGAGAAAATTACCTTCATTACTGACCAAGGTACTTTTTGCTACATTGCAATGCCTTTTGGGTGAAAAATACGGGATTAACATACTAAAAGATGGCAATTAGTTTTTTGAGTCCCAGCTTGAAAGAAATGTGGAGGTATATATTGACAGCATGCTGGTCAAGAATCTTCACATCGAAGGACACTTGAAGGATCTAAAGGAAACCTTCAATACACTTCAAAAATTTAGAATGAAGTTAAATCTAGAGAAGTATGCCTTTGGAGCTAGTGCAAGAAAGTTTCTTGGCTACCTTACCTCGGAGTGGGGAATAGAGGCTGACCTCGATTAGGATTTGAGGCTCTGAATAATGCTCTGAGTATGAGGGACTTTTCTCCTTGGATTGTGCATGGTACTTGCAGTGGAAGCTAAAAAGGTTAAGGTATTCAGTGACTCCTAACTTTCGTGATTGCAGGTTACCGAGGAGTCTGAAGCCAAAAATGCAATCATAGCTTAGTACCTAATCAAAATGCAAAACTCATGGCTAAAATGGATCGAGTGAAGATTTGTCAAGTTCCTTAGAACAATAATACTGAGGCAAATGCTCTTGCATGACTAGCATTTGTTTCATTAAATTTGACACCAAGGCAAATTTTTGGGGAAAGTCTCCGACAGCCAAGCTACTTAAAGGCCACTAAGGTAAATATGGTGGACATGGAACCCAACTGGATGGACCCATAATCTAATATCTTGGGAAGGATACTCCTCTCAAGGATATGAGAGAAGATCAAAACATTAAGAGGTTAGCCCCAAACTTTTTCATGATAGATAGAGTCTTCCATGGAAGATAGCTTATACGACCACTTCTCCATTGTCTGAGGCTCAAAGAAGCTGATTATGCTCTCTATAAATTTCATGAAGGGATATATGAGAGCCATGAAGGGGGACAAGCCCTTGCTCATAAGCTCCTTAGACAAGGATATTATTAGCATAATATGGTTACTGAGACATTTTAGTTCATCTACAAATATGAATAATGTCAGAAATATATATATCATAACACTACGATTCAACTCCAACAAACTCAGACAGTTTGGTCCTTTGACTAATGGGGAATGGACATCTTAGGTCTTTTGCCAGTAGCCTTGGGATAGAAGAAATTCTTAGTAGTCACTATTGACTACTTCACCAAGTGGGTGGAACCTAAATTGTTGCTACAATTGTTTAAGTGGTTTTTGTAATCCAAACTCTAATTTTTGAGTTTGATAAGAAATAGGGTTTGACATCAAACCTAATTTGTGGTGAGTGGGGTCTAACTTAAAGTGAAAAGAAATGGGAAAATCGAGCCTAGGTCAGCATGCATTCGAGCAACTGAACCTTAGAAGTTTAGGCACCTAAACCTCACAGATTGCCGCAATTTGTAGAAATGGAAATAGAGTTTCTTTGAACCCATCAAAGATTAATGGAATTTTTAAACAAGATATAATCTCAGAACATATCAATTAGGTATTCAAATATGAGGTTTATGGAAAGAATGTATCCATCAAATTTCAAAATTAAATCAATCAAAGATCTATATTGAAGATTCTCTCAACCTTATAAAAAGAGGGTTAGAGTACATGAATTGAGAGAGGTCAATAGTCAATCTTGGGTGAAGTTCTACATAAATTAAAGGAGTTCTCATCATCAAGGAGGAGGCTAAGAGAGCATTATCAAGGAGTCAAGAAAAATGTAAGTCCTTATCTCATTTCCATCCTTTTATTTCTTTGCTTCTCTTGTTCCTCCTCTATCTCTTGCAAGGTCTTAGCATCTCCACATTTCGGCTGTTGTCTCCTTCCTCTCCTCTTCTAGGCTTGTAGCCACCTGTGACCTTGTTCTCCTCCAAAGTCACTGTTTGTTCATCTGCAAACTACACAACTCTCCACATTCGGATGCTTGCACCTAGATAAGCCGGATGCCCGAACACCTCCATGGACTACCATCAACACTGCAACCACTCACAGCCTTGCTTCATGGGTCATTTGATTCCCCATGTTCAATAGAAGGACCAAACACTTGAACCTCATAGCAAACACCTCTTTCGCCCCATCAATGTCATGGTCATCTACGGTATTGAGCATAGGTGAAATATCACTATAGCTGAGGTTACCCATGGCCTCTGCCTCTACCATAATGTCATCAATATTAAGCTTTGAAGTGGCCATGAAGATCATTGAAGATAACAAAAGCCATCGATGAAGGCTCACTTGGACTTGAACAACAACGAAGAGCACTAAAACAACTAAAACTCACAATCATTTGAACCACAAGTCAGCCTTTAGGCTCACTAAATCTAGCCAGCTTCGGGCTTGTATAACCAAGGCAATCTTTGAGCTCGCAAAATCAAGCTAGCCTTCAGACTCACAAAATTAAGCCAATCTTTAGGCTCACATAATTAATCCAATGTTTAGACTCACAAAACTAAGTCAGTCTTTAGGCTTATAGAATTAAGCTAGCGATCAGGCTCGTAGAATGAAGCTAGCCTTCGGGCTTGTAGAATCAAGTTAGCCTTCGGGTTCACAAAATCAAACCAGCCTTTGAGCTTATAGAACTAAGCTAGATTTCAGGCTCACAAATTTAACCAGCCTTCAAGCTCATAGAACCAAGTTAGCCATCAGACTCATAGAACTAAGTCGACCATCAAACTCATCGAACCAAGTTAGCCATCAGACTCATAGAACTAAGTCGACCATCAAACTCATAGAACCAAGCTAGTCTTCCAGCTCATAGAATCAAGCTAGGGTTTGAACTCATAGAACCAGACCGGCCTTCAGGATTGCAAATGTAAGCTAGGCTTTGGCTCACAGAATAAAGCCAACTTTCAAGCTCACCAAATTAAGCCAACCTTCGGGTTTGCCAAACTAAGCCAACTTTCAAGCATGCAGAATTAAGCTAGCCTTCAAGCTCACCGAATTAAGCCAGCCTTTGGGCTTGTCAAACCAAGCTAGTCTTCAAGCTCACAAAACTAAGTTAGCCTTTGGGCTTGTTGAATTAAGCTAGCCTTTGGGTTTGCGACCACTTGGACTATAGGCCAGCCTTTGAGTTTGTCAGAATATTATCATAATAACCTGAGGGCTCTTGAATAAAAATTGATAAGAATAGAATCAATTATTGATGACTCTATCGCATGGTTCAAGCCTATTTGGCTAAGACAAAAGAACAAAATCAAATTAATCCCAAATAGATGAAAGCAAGTGAACTGAAATTGGTCCAAATAGGCAAAAAAAACCCCCCAGTTGGATGACCAATAGCCTAACTATTTGTCTATTTCAATTAGAAAATTGACAACTTGGATTTGAAATCAATCTAAATTGAATCAAGTCTTGATTAATTCAAACTTAGGTTAGTTCAGGTTCAAACAAGACAACCCAGGATGGAAACAAAGTTCAAGTTGAATTCCAATCGAGTCAAACAATATTTGAACTAGATCAAAATAGACTCGAATCAAACTCTAATTATGTCAAGCTACAACAAGTTTGAATTGAAGGTTGGTTGAGTCAAAAGATATTCAAACTAAGCTTGAACCAAACCTAATCGATCAAAATGAGTTTGAACTAAACTAGCTTAAAGCTAGTACAAGCCAAACTCAACCAGATCAAGCCAAGTCGGGCTAAATCAAGTTTAAACTAAACTCAAGCTAGGTGAAGTCTAACATAGAAGAAAAGTACAAGTCAAACATAATCCAAATAGGTTCAAATAGAATTAAATTGAACTAAATTGAGTCCTACTTGGTGTGTTAAATTTCTGGTGATACTCCAAGGCTACATCCACCCCACTAATAGTAGATGATGCTACTATCCTGACCTAAACAAAAACTAGCTCAAATAAAACTAAACTAGATCAAACTAGTCCTACTGGGTGTGCTATAAAAGCCTTTGACAGCACACTATGACTATGCCCAACTCCACAAGCAGTGGGTAATGTTACCTTCAAAATCAACAAAGTTATTGTCCATATCTTATTGACTATGAAAATACTTAAAAATCAATGAAGTTATCAACTGCATCTCATTGACTACGAAAATACTTCAAAATCAACAAAGTTATTGTTTGCATCTCATTCATATGAAAATATTTCAAAATCAATGAAGTTATCGCCTATATCTCATTGGCTATGAAAATACTTCAAACTCAATGAAGTTATCGCCTTCGCCTCATTACCTATGGAAACATCTCAAAATCAATAAAGTTACTGCCTATATCTCATAGGCAATGAAAATACTTCAAATTCATGACGTTATTGCTAATGTCTTATTAGCTAATAGAAATACTCCAACCCAAATGAAGTTATCTCTAATACCTTATTGACTAATAAAAATACTTTAAATTATAAAGTTATCGCCAATGCCTTATTGGCTAATAAAAACACTCAAATCCTAACGAAATTATCTCCAATGTCTTGTTGGCTAACAAAAACACTTCAAATTCATAGAGTTATCACTAACATCTTATTGGCTAATGAACAAAACTTCAACCTAAATGAAGTTACGTCCAATTCCTTATTGGTTAACGAAAACACTTCAAATTCATGAGTTATCGCCAATGTTTTATTGACTAACAAAAACACTCCAACTTAAATAAAGTTATCTCTAATGTCTTAATTGCTAACAAAAACACTTCAAATTCATGGAGTTATCGTCAATACCTTATTAGCTAATGGAAACATGTCAATTCAAATGAAGTTATCTCCAATGTCTTATTGGCTAATGAAAATACTTCAAATTTATAGAGTTATCATCAATGCCTTCTTAGCTAACAGAAACACTCAAACCCAATGAGGTTACCTCTAACACTTTATTGGCTAACAAAAATACTTCAAATCCACAAGAGTTATCACTAATGTCTTATTCTCTAATAGAAATACTCCAACTCAAAGAAGTTATTACCAACACTCAGGCTAACAAAAATACCTTGACCTAATGGAGTTACCACTAATGCTCAAAACTATTGAAAATACTTCAAACTTTTCTCATCTCCTTTTATTTTTCACCAAATGATGTCATTAATATCTATCGAGAATTAATTCAAAACTCATCTTAGTCAAACGTCATATGGCACAATACATGAGATTGGGGCAGCAGCACACATTAGAGCTTCTTACCCACTTATTATTATTATTATTATTATCATATTTTCTATAATTTCATACTGAAATTTATTATAAAGTGAGAGTATGTCCTTACTTAACCCATGTACCATTTCTTATATCAATCAAGTCATTCTTTCTTTTTTTTCCTTTTATGTCTCTATTTTATTAGCTAAGTTTCTTACTTTAGAAGATTTCTCACAACCGTTAGGATAATTAACAATAGGAGTTTATGCCTGTTAGAAGTCAATATTTCACAATATCTAATTGCATACTCAAATAAAATAAATTTTGATTTGTGCATTGAGGTCACTCCCAGGGGTCTTTGCTATCGCTTGCCGTTGATTCCGATCTCACAAATTTTGGCATGCTTGGTGGGACCTAACTTTTTCTCCAAGTATAGAAATCTAACTAATCAATTGTGTTCTTCTTTTGTAGAAAAAAGCATCAAATGACATCAATGAAGCACATCTCCACCCCAAGGTACACCATTATTGTAAGGGGAGGATTGGTTGTGCTTCAACCTCAGTGAATGGTCATAGCTAAAGCTCAAATCGAGTTTAGAATCATCTCTAAGATCATCAAGTTCAAGAGAGCACCTGCTAGTTCGCCAACCAGTGTTGCTATTGAACAAGGCAAATTTGCTACTTGCCTTCAATCAAGAGGGAAGAGGCCCAATGTCATTATTCTCAATGAGAAAGGTCAGCCAGACGAAGAGCCAAAAGTCATGTCTCAACCAATAAGGATATCAATCTTATAGAAGATGGATCTAAAGCAAAGCTCAATCTTCAATCACCTTCACTCCACTCCTAATAAGGATCAGCCAAAATGCATGGATGAAGAAGATCTCATCCTGATAATCACAAACAAAGGAAGGGTGGCTAAGATTTTTAGTTGACTTGGAAAGCCTACCTCTCAAATGAAGATGGTCATTACCATTCCTACCTCTAACTCTATTGCTCCATTAGGTGGCTTAGAGAAAGGTAAAAGAAAGTTAAAGGGGTCACAGTCTTACCTCAAGATTGTGGTGAAGGGGCATATAACCAAATAAAACAATAAAAGCAATCATAAGACTACAACCTAGCATGAGAACCCACAGAGGGAGACTACACACAACATCAGAGTAATTTCTTATCATGATTCTAGGAGGGACTGCAAGCCTGCACTTTAATCGACCAAATGCCAAAAGAAGGTTACATGAATAAGGCTTACGAATAAAGAGATTTAGGAAGAAAGAGTCCTTGTGAATCAATCCTTGCTACCACATCAAATAGAAGGAGAAGTAACCCTCTCTATGAGCAAACTTTCGAATGAGGCAACCTGCCTAATAGGGAAAGTTAGCCTTGATGCAAGAAACACTAAGCTGAGGTCTAGGGCTCGAGATATGGACCATGATGTCCTAACAAAAGCCTTAGTCATAACTGAAAGCTCCAATTAAGAGGTAATTGTAGAAGCACTATGAGAACAGCTAAGATAACAAGGAAAGAGAAAGATAAAACTTAGTAAAAGATCATAGAGTTAACAGAGATGATGATACAAATGAGATAAAATCTTGACAAGTCGGAGTAATCTCAATAGTCATCTTAGGAAGCCATGGGGGGTAACAAAGGGCACACCTCCTATAGATGAGATTCACAAAAATGTTGGCCCTTCATAAGAATCTTCTCCATTAGTAAGGGATACTTGGTCCTCGACTTGAAGGATTCTTGATAATATGGAACTACCAACATATATACAATAGTAGGTATAATGAATGGTGGTTATACATTTGAGAGAAGGAAGTGAGATGTGTAGGATAAATGATACTAACAAACTATACCCTAGCCATCACAACCGAGTGCCATATCCTAGAGATTATACAGTGCCTAGCTTCAAATAGTTTAACATCATAGATAACCCTAACAACATATAGCTCACTTTGTAACTTTGTGTGGATATTCAAGTAGTAACTCCTTATTATTACTCTGCTAATTTTCAATAAGCTTAATAGAAGTAGCAATCAAGTGGTATGCTAGTTACAATCAAAGTCTATATAAACTTGGTCGCAAATAAAAGAAGCTTTTTGAATCAGGTTTGGAGGGTTAGCAACAAGATGACTATTGCAGACCTCATCTTAACACCAAAGCGCAATAATGAATTAGTCTTGGACTATATCACACGGTGGAGAAATTTAAGTATTAAGTGTGAATAATCTATGAGCTAGTTTGAGACTGTAAAGCTAGTCCTCAATAATATAAGGAGGAATTGGATAACACCCTATTTAAGCGCATCTTTCATTCACACTTTTCAAGACCTCATTATATAGCCAATCTTAGCTAGTTTACAAAATTTCAAACTAGAAAAGAATAAGGCAAAGCACAAGGAATCTTCTAAAAATTTGAGGACAACATTCACAGTATTTGAGCAGAAGAAGCCTACAAACCCTAATATAAATAGAGGTAATTTTTAGAATCTACTAGCTCTCGAAGAAGATGGAAAAGTAGAATCATCAAATGATCTCCAACAAAAACTTAGGAGGAAATATTCTTTCAAAAAAGAGAGAGTGAGTAAAATATTTTCAAATGTTCTATTAAAGGCCTTCAACTACTAGAATGCAAGAGGTTGAATGAGGCCAACAAAAAGGATCACTCAAACTACTATTCTTACCATAAAATCTTGGATCATACCATTGAAGACTACTTTATATTCAAAGATTGGGTCAAAAAATAATACCACAAGGGCAAGTTGACTCTCTTAGAGTCAACCTTACTTGAGAAACCTGTCGAACACATCAATCACATTACTATGTTCAAGACATATGAGCCACTTGCTGAGCTCCTTTTAGGGGAAGAAGAGTACATCTAAATGAGAGCACCTTTGAAAAATTTATGTCTCTAAAAGGCTGAAAAAATTGGTGAAGAAGATAGCTAAGAACCCTAAAAAACCTAGGATGGTGATGAGAAAAGCTTCATCAGAGTAAGCTCCCCCACCTACTTTGAACATCAAAAGGCAAAAGAGCATAAATAAGGAAAAGAAGCTAGTTCAAGCGGACAAATATAATGTCAAGAAATCAACCATCCAAGAATACATTGATTCTCTAGAAGAATATGTCCAAGGAGAAAGAAGCCAAATAACTCTCAAGAAGTTTCTTCTTGATAAATTCAGAGCATTGCTTCAAGGCTTCGACACTAGGAATGCAAAAGATAAACTTCTAGTAGCAACATGTGCCACCATATTTACTGTTATAAGTTTACAATCAAGCCAATCATCAAAATCTCCCTATCACTCTAATGATGATGAAGTTCGAAGCGCAAGAAGGGAGGAGGCAAATGAATTTGTGGGGAAATATCACTAATGAGATCAAGGTTCCTATGGGTCTCCTAGAGGGATATCATGAAGATGACTATATTAAAGAATGGTTTATCCGTGAATGTGATTATGGCATGATGAAATTACAACTAGATGCTAGCAAGGAGCTGGCCATAACTAATATGAGATATATTAGGAGGCAAATGCAAGTGTTGAATGAACACATGTAAGCTATGGTTGTCCATATAGAAAGCATGTCAAGTATGACTACTCTACTTCATGAAGAATTCAAAAGATTGGAAAGCATGATAGTAGAAAAGGCAAAGTTGCACAAAAGGCCCTACAGAAGTGGTAGAAAATCACCTATCAACCCTCCTCCATACCAGAATCATCATCCACACTCCCACCTTGGAAACAAATCAAGGAGAGTAAACACTCTCAAGGATAATCATTTGAGTCCATTGCCTCTTGTCACATGGCAACTCATGCATCCGTGGTGCACATTGATGAGCGGTCATCCCAACCAACATCAAATGTCCTAATGGCAAATGATCAACCCATAGCAAAATTTCTGTCCTAGAGCCTATAGAAGGGTGCCCTCTACCAACTCTAGAGGAATTACACATAGAAGAAACAAACAATGAATATAATTCCATGTTCAAATTAGAACAACTCTATGACCACTTCAGGAGGCCTTATACCAACAAATGTTAGAAGAAAAGCAAGCTTTTCAGGAGAAGATTAAACAAGCTAATGTTAGAACCCATTCAACTCTTGCAATAAGCCAATCTAAATACCCACAAAAGAAATGTCCTAAACACAGTCTTGAAGAAGGTCATGCCAACTGATGAAATAGAAGGGTTTATCTGAAGGGTCTCTAAAGATGCTTAATTTTGATGTTGAATAGAATGATTATCAACCAGTCACATCATCCAAAGACATTTAGAGAACTACTGACTGGGGTAGGGACCCACTGCCTCCTACAACATAATTAGTCTTGGTAGTGACCCTAAATATGAGTTTTATTAGTCCCATGATATTGGAATTTAACTAAAAAATGCAAGCCAGGTACAACTCAAAGGTGGAAAGGTGCTACCTCCGAGACAAGCTACAACACCTAGGGATAAGAACATCTCTAAGGACAAGAAAAAGAAAATTTAGATAAATAAGGACATCGAGCCTTTGCAAGTTGAACCTGCACCCAGGAAAGTGGAGTAAACATAGCAGCCCATCTCAAGAAGATCCCTACCATACTAAGTGTGTTTGATGCCCTTATGATGTCACAAAAACTTAGGGATACACTGGTGCATGTCTTGCAAAATTCAACTGACTATCATGCATATGTTGACAAGGAGAAAATGAAGGAGTCTTTGTTTACATATCAAACTCCTATCATCACCTTCACAAATGATGACCTGCTACTAAGAACAATGGATTGTAATAAGCCATTATATGTCACAAGAAATAGTGATGGCATTAAAGTCAATCACATCCTCATCAACTCAGATTCTTCAGTCAACTTAATGACTCTCCATACTCTAAGAGCTCTAGCTTTGGACATATGCCTCCTATCATCCAAAATTATAACGATCCAAAAGTTTAATCAAAATAGCCAAAGAGCTCTAGGAGCTATAACCATACCTCTAAAGGTTGGCAAATTGATTGCTAACACCTAATTTTATGTGATTGATACCGACACATCATACAAAGCATTATTAGGAAGACTATGGTTATATAAAAATAAAGTGGTGCCATCAACCCTACATCAATGTATCAAGTACTTCAAAGATGGTGAAGAATGCTAAATTGATGGAGATGTATATTCTTTTGATGTTCACAAAGTATATTATGATGATGCAAAATATTATCAAAGATCCCATGCTGATAAAGGGTCTATTCCATTAGTCAAGTAAAGAGGAAGATTGCTAGCCTAATCTTTGACCCTCCTCACCTAGGGAGTGATATGAACTCTTCAGCTGAAGAAACTCCATAGTTCCATCTGGGTGATTATTCTTCTGATGAAAATACTCACTTTATTACAAAAGTCCCAGAAGGCTTACTTAATCACCTAGATGAGCCAAGCATTAATATCGTGGAAGAATTAATGACCTTCTACATTTTCCTATAACATAAGGGAGAAAATGATATATTATTTTATAAGACAATCCTCTATATCCTAAGAATACACGAAATCCTAGAAACTGAAGATTTGTAGGATGATGGTGACTATTAGCTAGTGGTTATACCCAAATATTTTTTGACCTAGCTTTGTTAAATAATCAAAAAACTTGGCTGCAAGCTCTAACAAACAAAGGAAGAAAGTCTTTTCTTTAAGAATCTATGGGATCCACCTCAAGGACATGCCTACATTCTCAGAAGAGGAAATAAGAATACCAAAGGATTATGCTACATCGCTCTAAGTATCTATGCATATTTTATGATCACCATTGGACCTTTGTTTGATAATGAGACTGATTGAAAGTCTTCAATGCCTTTTAATACACAAACTATATGTATCAAGCCAGTCACAACTCTCCAGACATCATAGGAAGGTGAAAAAATAAAATCCTGATGAAAGGTGGTATGATCAGTCAAAATGCCCTTAAAACTAAAGGAGGAACTCTTGTCAAGTCACATTCAACATGTCGATGCACTTGGTGAAGATCCTCAAACCAGAAGAAACTTCACCAAAGCTCGAAGACAGGGGGCAAGCAATAATTGATGAACTGATGGAAATTAACCTAGGTTCAGAGGAAGACCCTAGGCCAACCTTTATCAACACATAACTCTTAGAGGAAAGCTAAGCCTAACTCAAAGCAACTCAAGGAGTATGTTAACTACTTTTCATGGAGCTACAATAAGATGCTTGGACTAGATCTGGAAGTCACAATCTAAAGGATGGCCATCAATCCTAACCTTTCACCTATCAAGCAAGCACTAGAAAGATAAAACTTGGCCTAGACCAAAAGGTGATAGAAGAAATGAAGAAACTGATCGAAGTTGGCTTCATCAAGGAAGAGAAATACCTAGATTGGGTTATAAGCATTGTGCCGGTCAAGAAGAAGAATAACCAAATATGCATTTGTATAGATTACAGAGGCTTGAATAATACATGCCCGAAAGATAACTTTTTGTTACTAATAATGGACATCATGATTGATAATATAGCCAATTTCAAACTATTCTCTTTTATGGATGATTTTTCAAGGTATAACTAAATTAAAATGCATCTTGAGGATGAAAAATATATAGCTTTTTGAACTCTAATTGGTATTTACTACTATAAGGTGATGCCCTTCGAGCTTAAGAATATGGGTGCCACCTATCAGATGTCTAAGTCCAAAGATAAGCACATCCAAGATCTAAGAGTGATTTTCAACCATCTTGGAAAATATAACTTAAAAATAAAACTATGAAATGTGATTTTAGGGTATCATTAGGAGAATTCCTCGGCTTCATTATCAAACACCGAAGGATTGAAATCAATCCTTCTAAGATCAAAGCTAACTTGGATATGCCATCACCTAGCAATTTAAAGCAATTGAGATCATTCCAAGGTTGACTTGTATATATAAGCATATTCGTTTCAAACCTCTCTAGAAAATATAAATCCTTTTCCAAATTGATGAAAAAGGATGCTCCGTTCATTTGAGATCAAGAATGCTAGTGAGTCTTTGAAGAGATTAAGCAATATCTCCTAAAGCCACCGGTCCTGGCAACACCCATGCCTGACAGAACCTTGATCCTCTACATGGCCATAATGGAAGGGTTCTTGAGAGCACTTCTCATCTAGAATAATGAAGAAGACAAAGAAAATATACTCTACTATTTGAATAGAATGATAGTGGGGGTAGAGAGCAATTATTCTCCATCAAAAAGCATTGTCTAGCACTAATATTCACAGTTAAGAAACTCAGACATTATTTTCTCTCTCATCAAGTTATTCTAGCATCAAAAGTTGACCCCATAAAACGCCTGATAACCAGATTTGTACTTATTAAAAGGCTAGCAAAATGAGCTTTAATTCTAATCGAGTACAAAATCAAATTCAAAAGGTAAATAAAGGGCAGACTCTTGCTGATTTTTTTTGCAGCTCACCCAGTACCAAACAACTCTCCACTAAATTATAAACTCCTTGATGAAGAAATTCTCCTCGTTGAAAAAGGGGAATCCTACTAGAAGCTATACTTCGATTGGGCATCATCTATAAGACTAGGGATCAAGCCAAAGCTTCTACAAATTAAGGCGGTCATCAAACTCATGTTCGTCACTCCAAATAGGGGTATTTTACGACACTCCTACTCCCTTTCAAAATCATGCATAAATAACTAGGTTGAATACAAGTCCCTAATCATAGGATTAAAAATGGCTCTCAATATGAAAATATCACACCTACATATTTTTAGTAATTCATAACTGGTCATTAGCCAAGTGGAAGGTGACTATAAGGTCCACAAATTAGAGCTACTAAAGTACCACAAAAAGGCTCAAGAACTCATAGGACAAGTCCCACATGTTCAAATAACTAAATTCCCTTGATTAGCCAATGCAGAAGCTGATTCCCTAGCCAAGCTAGCTAAGGCTCTAGATGATCTCAATCAAGGGAAAATTCTAATCACAATCCATAGCAAATAAGTGATATGCTCGGTCTTTACCATCAATCATGAGAAGACTGAATCTAAAGTTATAGAAGAAGCAACATATTGGAGAATACCATTCACTGATCACCTGAGAAATGGAGAACTTTAAAAAACTAAGTTGGCCTTGGTGCAATTCAGGAAGAGGGTCACGCACTTTCTGTTCATAAATAATTCCCTTTATAAGAAGTCTTTTAATCAACTACTTCTACACTATCTTTCAGATAAAGAAGCTAAAGAAATTATGTAGGAAGTACACTGGGGTCTATGGAGCTCATCAATCAGGCCCAAAAATGATAATGAAAATTAAGCGTATGGGCTACTACTAGCCTATAATGATAAGAGACTGTATGAAATATGTAAGAAAGTGCCATTATGCCAAATTCATGGTGACTTCATCCATCAACATCTAAAACCTCTATATCCAATAATATCCTCATGGCCATTCGAGATATGGGATACAAACATAATTGATCCACTTAAGCCATCTTCTTCCAAAGGTCACTACTTCATATTAGCAGTAACTGATTATTTCTCTCATTGGGCATAGGCAATTCCACTAAAAGAAGTAAAAGCAGATACTACTATCCATTTCTTTTGAGAACATATCTTGCACTAGTTTAGAGTTCCTTGAAGGATCATTTCTGACAATAGATCGTTCTTGAAATGCCTTAAGATAGGACGATTTGCACAGCATCACAAAATAAATTGGAGATATTCATCTATCCATAATTCAAGGGCAAATGGTCTTGTTGAGGCATTCAACAAGACTCTCTCAAAGATATTGAAGAAAGTCAGTGCTAGAAAAAAGAGAGGCACTAAAAGCTTTCTAAAATATTATGGGCTTATTACATCATATATTGAACCCCTGTCAATCAATACTATACACATTAGTGTTTGAGACTGAAGCAGTCTTACCATTGGAGGTATAAATTTCCTCTTTAAGGATTTCTTTATATGAAAAAATTACAAAAGAGGATAATGTTTATCTCACCTAGATGAGCTAGACTTCTTAGATGAGATGAGACTCGTAGCTCAACAAAACCTAAAGATGTATCAAGCATAAATGTCCAGAACTTACAATAAGATAACCCAACTCAAATCCTTCTAGAAGGGAGAAATAGTCTTAGTTCGAAGAAGTCTTATAAATCCAAATCAAAGCAAGAAAGGCAAATTTGAGCCTAATTGGGAAGGTCTTTATACCATTAAAAGGGTATTTGAAGAGGGATCCTATTAATAATTGATGACCAAGGGGAAAGGCATATGTCACCAATCAATGGCCGATTTCTCAAAAGATACTATACTTAAGCCTCCGCAGGAGCCAACAATGAGGAATGCCTATGTTTTGTCTATGATTGAATATCCAGCTTTCTCAAAGGAATGCTCTGTCAAACATGTACTCTATATTTCTCGAGACAAAATATAAACACAAAAGCTTGTCCATTTTGTGTGGTGGTCAAGTCCACGACCCCATGACAACTCAAGTCCACTCCTTGTGGCAAACCAAGTCTACTCCTGTGGCAAATGAAATCCAATTTATGTGGCAACTCAAGTCCACTCCTTGTAGCAACTCAAGTTCACTCATTGTGGCAACTCAAGTCCACTATTTGTGGCAAACCAAGTCCACTCTTGTAGCAAATTAAATCCACTCCATGTGGCAACTCAAGTCCACTCCTTATGATAACTCAAGTCTACTTCACATGGCAACTCCAAGTCCACTTCATGTGGTAAATCAAGTCCATTGTCACATGGCAAGTCAAGTCCATAAAAACCTATCCTTTGGGGTTGAAATGTAGGGAACACAAAGTTGCAAATGAAATCTGATGCAAAGGAATTCTATAAAGAAATAATGATATTCCTAAATAAGATGGACAAAAGCAAATAGGAGCCTGAGATAAAGAGGATAATGATAATCCTAATCCATAAAGCCTAGTGATATTTCTCGACGACCGTGCCAACTCAGTAGCCACTTGCTCACGCTCCTTCATTTTCATCTAAGAAAAGCAAGCATTATATCAACAAAAGGCCTCATAGATAAGAAAAGAAGATAGCAGACCATCACCTGATGATGGAGATGACAGATGAATACCCATAAAGATGACAGATGAATACCCATGAATGCAAAAATCCCTCAACTGAAGCATGACTCAAGAACCACATCTAGAGCAAAAGCAAAATTAGTATACATGCAATACAAAACTTGGCAAAGTCCAAAGGTCCCTCACCATCAGAGTCTGAAATATTATTGGGAGGGCCTCCAAACATATCACCTAATGCTCACCATCTACTTTCTCCTATTATGCAAGCTAGGCTCACTTCTAAATAGAAATCCTAGATCAATGCAGAAATATCCTCCAATGCTATTAAACCATGTTGTAGCATATAAACAAAGAACCTTGGCCTCTCACTCAATATCAGGAATGTAATACTCTGAATCATCTTAGAGAGGAGTGAGATGTAACCATTAACCCACTAGTTGGCCCAAACATGATGGCAATGAAGAGATAGGGACATTCTCAAGAAAGCCTTGGTCATAGCTGAATTACCAGCAAAATTGGTGTGGATTATAAGACTTCACAACCAAATATTTCCCTAAGCAAAGTGGAAGCACCCCATGTCGCAAGGAGATAATATACTCATAGGCTTTTGTAGATAAGGAAAGACGAGCCACATTTTCTAGCATGTTAGAATTAGAAATAATGAAAGGGTTAGCTCACCAATCAAAATTTTGTAGATCCCATACATGCATCGTAGCCTATCTAGGAGAATAAGGGAAGCAACCATGTTCATTATCCAAATCATCTCAAGAATAGGAGCTAAGCATGATTGACATAGCCTCTTAATTTTATCACTAGGCTTCAACTTAGTATATATCCTCTGAAAGTGGGCATAAATCTAAGCCTAAAGAAAATGGATGGGAAACCAAACTAAAGAACCACCTTGTCCTATAGGGTTATCCACCATTGCTCTAAGACTAGCCTATATCAAGCCTAGCGCCATAGCAATAGGAACAACTCTTTATCTATGTGCTATCTTACAAGCCATCAGAACGTCTATGGGCAAATGTACTACCCGCTGTGCAGTATAATAAAGTAGCAAACTAATGAAGGCAGCAAAATAGATTTCAAGGCTATATTCCTGAAGGATGTCTTTTTTATTATGCATAATTTGGTCAAATCTAATCAGCTCACTCATCAAATTTCTCTCATAAAAAATCTTGATCCAACAATTGACGTACACCCACTTTTGATTATTCAAAAAGTGTACCACCATCCAATCATAAACTATGAGGAAGTCGCACAAGGTATAGCTGAAATCAATGCATATGTAACAGCCAGTAGGGATTATTCATCATAAAAACTCCCAAGGATAGGAATCTTAGCTAGCTACCTTATATCCCATAAAAAGGTATTGACCTCATTATATGGAGTGTAGAAGGAGTTTGTGGCATAGTTTCATATCTCAATCACACTGCTCAAAATCTCAAAGTCTCTTGCATACTATCCCTTGTATGCTATGACTCCTCCTAAGATGTCGAGACCCACAAGTTGGGCTGAAAATTGTGATACCACGTCATCAGTCCACTTTGAGTAATTCAACAAAACTAATACCGCTCCGACAAACAGAAAGGATCATCCCTAAGCAAGTAAGCGGCTGTTCAAGATATGAAACCTAAGAATTTTTGAAGACTCATTACCTAAAGTGCCCAACTAGTTTCAGATTGAAGACTCCCCCATCCCATCAGCACATGGCACTCTTTCTTTGGAAAAGCATGAAAAGGAATGGTAACTATCAAACCACACTCATCTTTGATGCTCCTGAGGTTGGTACACAATGACTTCTTTAGCATTAGTCCCCAAGATAGGAAGAAAGTATCATAAAGCCAAACTATCTTCTTTTCTATTTTGAATTCTCTCAAATACAAATGGCTCTATAATACCTTTAAAAGAAGAGAGAGATGAGAAAACTAAGAGAAAATGAGAAAGTGAAGCTATTAAAAGGAACAAGAATAAAGGGTCTCACTTGTCAAACATTTGCAAAAGCAACAATATAACTATTGAGACATTCGAGTTCATTTCCAAATATGAAAATGTCAAAGATATGCCTCGGTATATCATAACTCCATGATTCAACTCATGAAAATGTAGAAAGTTTGGCCCTTGAACCAATGAGGAATGGACATCCTAGGTCCTTTTCCAATAGCATTGAGATAAAAAAAATTCTTAATAGTCACTATCGACTACTTCACCAAATGGGTGGAAGCTAAACCGCTTGCTATAATTATTTAAGTGGTTTTTATAACCCAAACACCAACTTCAAATTTGATAAGAAATAAGATTAGACTTTGAGTGAGTGGAGTCCAATTCTAAAGACTTATTTGTAAAATTCTTGCATGTTATCATTTTGGCCCAGATTTTAGATAAATTGTGAGCATAATTTTGGTCCAAATATCCAGTTAACTTAACCCATTTGGATTAGACCTAGCTTAAGCCCAAACATTCTGATGATTTAGATCCAAATTAAGCTTAATTTTTTATTAAACTCAGACACGATTTAAGTTTAACTAAGACCCATATTTGAGACATAATTTAGTAACATATAAGTCTCAATTTTAATCATATTTTAATTAAATTTAATTATACCAAAAATCACCTTAAATAAATTACCCCCTCCGCAGCTTCTTCTCACATTCTAATGAGAGAAGAGGGTACGGACAGTTCTCAAGTACTTGTCTCTGTATCAATATTTCAGGAGTTGACTATATGGGTTTGAATTACCACACAAGAGTGGCCTTGATTTGTTATACGATGATGGACTTATTTTACCATATGAGAATGAATTTGATCTGTTATGCGATGATGGATTTATTTTATCATATGAGAGTGGATTAGATTAGCCACATGGAGTGGGCTTAAGTTACCACAATAAGTAAACTTGAGCTACTACAATGAGTAGTTTTGATTTGTCATGATGAATGGACTTGAGTTTTCACAATGAAGTGAACTTGATTTGATAAAAAAGTGAACTTAATTTATCATATAAAGGTAGATTTGATCAATCACATAAAAGTAAAATTGATTCACCATGTAAATACGAGCTTAACCACTATATAACATGGACTTGATTTGTCACGTGAGAATGAATTTGGTTTGCCACGTAGAAGTGAACTTCGGTCCAACCAAACGTGCCAAAATTTGTGAGATCAAGATTAATCACCTGGGATAGTGGAGACCACGAGAGGCAACCTCAAATCACAAATCAAATTTTTTTTAAATTTAAAGTGCACTATCAAGTAGTGTGAAAATATTAACTTTCAACAAGTACAAATCCCTATTATTAATTATCTTGATAATTATCGGGAACCTTTTAAAGTGAGAAACCTAACTAATAAAATAAAGACACAAAAAAAATAAAAAAAATTAATTAATTTTTAAGAAATGATACATGACTTAAGTAAGGGTACATCCTTACTTTATAATAAATTTTAATATAAAATCATAGCAAATATGAAAGAAACAAAGAAAGAGAAAGGGTAAAGAAGAAACTTTAATGTGTGTCATTATCCTGCTCCCCCTTGCACTAGACGACGTGGCTTCTGACCCGAATCATAGAAGGGAATGAGAAAAGTTTGAAGTGTTTTCAATAGCTTTGAGCATTGGTAATAATTTTGTTATTCGAAGCATTTCTGTTAATCAATAAGGCATCAACGATAACTTTTTTGGTTTGGAGTGTTTCCATTAGCCAATAAGACATTGGTAATAACTCTATTGACTTTGAAGTATTTTCATAGTCAATAAAGCATAAATGATAACTTCATTTAAGTTAAGTTGGAGTGTTTCCATAGTCGATAAGGTATTGGTGATACCTTCGTTGACCTTGAAATATTTTCATACCTAATAAGGTGAAAGAAATAACTTTTTTAATTTTTGAAGTATTTTCATAGCTGATAAGGCATAGCCAATAACTTATTTGGTTTAGGTAGTGTCACCAATAGTTTATAGGGTTGGGTATAGCTTGAAGATGTATCGTCAATGGCTTCTAGGATTGACAAGCTTGAAAAACACATCGCCAACTACTTTTAAGATTGGCTAGCTTAGAGAGGCACATCATCAACTACTTGTGCAGTTGATTAGCTTGAAAAGCAAGTCGCCAACTGCTTTTAAGGTTGACTATCTTGAAAAGGGTGCATCATCAACTGCTTATAGAGTTGACTAGCTTGAAGTGTAGCCAATGGTTTTAAGCGCATTGTTGGTTGACTTCATTCATTGAGTGGCATCACCAATGGTTTAGGAGATTAGGTATAGCTTTGAAATGTTAATGATAGCTTGAAGGGTGTTAGCGATTAACTTCTTTGGATTGACAATGTCACCAATGGCTTGTGGAGTTGGATAGAGCTTTGAAGTGTGGTCAACAACTTGAGAATATTGGTAATTAAATTTTTTGATTTGATAACATCCCCAATGACTTATGGGGTTAGGTATAGATTTGAAGTATAGCCAACTTCTTTGAATGTGTTAGCGATTAACTTTATTTGAACAAGGCATTGTTGTTGACCAACTAAGGGAGTTCAAGTTTACCTTAGTTTGATTCAATTTGAAGTATTGTCAATGCTTTTAGGTTAGCTTACCTTGAGAGGTGCATCGTCAATGGCTTCTTGGGTTGACTAGTTTCAAAGCGTGACCAACCGTTTTGAGCATGTTGACAATTAACTTTTTTAACTTGATAGCATCACCAATGACTTATAGAATCAGGTATAGCTTTGAAATATTGCTAAATATTTTTGTAGCACACCCAACAAGACTTACCTTGACTTTGTTTAATTTTTATTTAAACTAATTGTGGTTCAACTCAAGGTGGTAACATCATCATTGTTCATAGCTTTGGAGTATTACCGAGGGTTAAGTACACCCAGTGGGACTTGGCTTAACCCTATTTAGTTCTATTTGAACTAATATAGTTTGGGTTTGAATTTAATTTCATTTAGCTTAAGTCAATTTCAACCTTATGTTGGACCTTGGCTCAAGTTCAAGTCAACTTAGTTCAACTTAGTTTCACTTCAAGGTCAGCCTAGCTTAGTTTAGGTTTAAATTTGAGCTTACCTCTTCTAATTTAGACTTGATTTAAGCCAATTAAGATTTGACTTGAGCTTAGTTCAACCTAGATTGGATTTGATTTTGAATTAACCTAACTCAACTTTGAGTTTATTTGGTTCAAATTAACTCAACTTAGATTTTACGGAGTTTATTTTAATTTGAATTTTAGTTTATTTGTTTGACTAATTTAAGTCCATTTGAGCCAACTTGGTATTTATCCATTTGTTGTAATTGAGTTACTTTATATTAATCAATTTAATTTGAGGGTCCGTAGTTGTTTATGATAATTTTAGATAGACTTATAGTTGGCTTAGTTTGCGAGCTCGAAAGTTGGATTAATACAAGCCCAAGGGCTAACTGGGTGCAAGTCTGAAAATTGACTTAGATGGGAGTCTGAAGGTTAGCAGGATGCGATCTCAAAAGCTGACTAGGTGTGAGCTCGAAGGCTGACTGACTGTAACCCCAAAGGCTGACTAAGTGAAAGCCCAAAAGTTGGCTGAATGTAAGCCTGAAGGCTAGATGAGTGCGAACCTAAAAGCTGACTGAGTACAAACTCAAAAGCTAACTTAGATGTGAGCCTTAAGACTGATTGAGTGCAAGCTCAAAAGTTGGATGAGTGTAAGTCTAAAAGCTAGTTGAGTGCAAGCTCGAAAGTTGACTGAGTGTGAACTTGGAGACTGACTGAGTGTAAGCCCAAAAGCTAGCTAAGTGAGGGCCTAAAGGTTGGCTGAGTGCAAGGCCGAAAGCTAGCTAAGTGTAAGCCCAAAGGCTAGCTTAGATACAAGTCTAAAGGTTGGCTAAGTATGAACTTGAAAGTTAGTTGTATAAGTCCGAAGGCTGGCTAAGTGTGAGCTCAAAAACTGATTGAGTGTGAACCCAAAGGTTGGCTTAGTGCGAGCTTAAAAGCGAATTGAGTTTAAACCTGAAAGCTGGCTGAATATAAGTTAGAAGGCTAGCTAAATGCGAGCCCAAAGACTAGCTTGGATACGAACCCAAAGACTGGTTTGGATATAAACCCAAAGGCTGACTAAGTATAAGCTGAAGGTTAGTTGAATGCTTGCCCGGAGGCTAGTTATGCAAGCTCAAAGACTTGCATGGATGCAATGCTGAATACTAGCTAAGTGTGAGCCCGAATGCTGGCTTAGATGTGAGCCCGAATGCTGGCTTAGGTGCGAGCTCGAGCGCTGGCTAAGTATGAGCTCAAAAACTAGTTGGGTGCAAGTCCAAAAGCTGGCTGAATGTGAATCCAAACTAGCTTGGATGCAAGCCCGAAGGCTGACTAAGATACGAGCTCGAAAGTTGACTAAATAAAAGCCCAAATGCTAACTTAGATGCAAATCCAAAAGCTGATTGAGTGCAAACTCAAAAGCTAGTTAAGTGCGAGCATGAAGGTTAGCTGAGTGTGAGCTTGAGTGAAAGCCCGAAGACTGACTAAGTACGAGCCCTAAGGCTGGCTTAATGCGAGCTCAAAAGTTAGCTAAATGCGAGCCCGAAGGCTGGCTGATCTGAAGGTTGGCTTGAATGTGAGGCCGAACACTAGATAAGATGTAAGCCCGAAGGCTGGTTTGGATACAAGCCCAAGGCTAGCTAAGTGCAAGCTCTAAAGCTAGCTTAGATGCAAGCCCAAAAGCTGGCTCGGATGCAAACCTGAAGGCTAGTTTGGTGCGAGACTGAAGACTAGTTAAATGATGGGTATCCGTCATTTTCGAGAGGTCACAAGTGACTGTAATGAAATCATAGGTTCGCCATCTTCATCACCCTCTTCGAGGAACCGTGAGTAGCTATAGTGAGATCATGGTCATGGATTCACCGTCTTAATTACCGAAGACTGTGAGTAACTATAGTATTGTCGAGAGTCCATCATCACGCCAAACATCGTGGGTAGTCACGATATTAAGAACTCTTTTTTTGATTTTTTTTATTTTTTTACTGAATTTTTTTTCGTTTTTTCAGACCAACTTTTTTATATATTTTTTTCTTTTCTTCTCAAACTTAAAAGTTTTTTCCTTTTTCCTTTTTGATAAAAAATTTTACTATTTTTTTTCTAGTTCTTTTTTTTGTTTTGCACTAATAAAAACTCTTTTTCTTTTTTTCTTGTTTTTTGTTATTACTCCAACAACTCTCTTCCGAGCTCGCAAACAACACCCTTCAAAGGTTTTATTGGTTTTGTTTACCCCTTTCTTAACTTCACTACTCTTCTTCCCCATCGGATTTTTCTTCTCCCACACGACTGAGCAGTCCTCCTTCCTTTCCTCTATTTTATCCCCTCTTTCTTCTCTTTTCTTCCCTGCCATGGCCAGTCTTCTTCCTCTCTTCACTCAACTGATCCATAGCTAGAGCCCTACTCCTCCTTTGTGTTTGTGGCCAGATCTGGGTAGATCTAGCCAGACCGGCATCTTCTTCTGGCAATAGGCAATGGACACGACTCAGGTGCTGGTGCGGGCTTGGCCTTTCACCATGATGGGCTTCCTCGGGGTTAGCATCCCCTTCCGGCACAGGCAGCTTCCTTGCATCGGCCTTGGCGGTGACCTTGCCGGAGACAAGGGACCACATGCAGCCGAGGTTGATTAAGGGGCAGTGGGACTTGTTGCGGAGGCGCTGGAGGTGGAAGTCGCTGTGTATGCATCGGCTACTGTGGCTGTACTTGCAGCATTTTTTTTTCTGAACATGATGTTGTGGTTCAATCTGCGCTTGAGGTAGCTGCTGTTGTAAGGATGCTAATGACATGCTTTGCGGGTTAAATAAAAAGGCTAATTACCTGCACCCCATCTAATTTTTAATAATTACGAAAAAATTTCTGTAATTTTCATAATTATTTATATCACTTCTTTTTTAAAATATTTACCTATACCTCTAATTATTATTTAATTAAAATTTTTTCTAAAAATTTTAATTTTACCCTCTGTTATTTTTACACTTAAACCCCTAAAAACTTATTATTTATTATTTAATTTTTGGATATTTACAAATAACACCCTGAAATTAGTCATATTTATAAAAAAACTTTCTCCCAAACTATTTATAAATAAACGAGCGACAGCGGCGAGGGCGGCGAGGACGGCGAGCGCGCGAGCGCAGACGCCAGAGGCCGATGCACTGGCGCAGACAACGAAGGCCGACGCGCCAGAGCGGACGCCGACAAACAAGGGTGCGGGCACGGCCAATAAGGGGTCTATTCATAAAATTTAGTTCTAAAATAAATAAAATTTAAATTTATTTATAAATAAAAATATTCAATGGGTCTATTTTTAAATGTATAAATATTAAAATTATAATTTTAAATTTTAAATTTTAAAACCTTCAATGTTTTTTTTGTAAAATTTTCTTTAAAATACGATAAAAAAATTTAGACTTATTTATAAATAAGAATATTGAAGGGGTCTATTTGTAAATATACAATATGAAACTTATAATTTTAAATTTTAAGTTTTCAAACCTTCATGACTTATTCGTAAAATTTAGTTTTAAAATAAATAAAATTTGGACTTATTTATAAATAAAAATATTCAAGGGGTCTATTTTTAAATGTACAAAAGTTAAATTTGTAATTGTAAATTTTAATTTTGAAACCTTCAATGTCTTTTTTATAAAATTTTATTTAAAACATGATAAAAAATTTAGAATTATTTATAAACAAAAATATTCAAGGGATCTATTTGAAAATGTACAAACATGAAGCTTGTAATTTTAAATTTTAAGTTTTCAAACCTTCAATGATTTATTTGTAAAATTTAGTTTTAAAATAAATAAAATTTAGATTTATTGATCAATAAAAATATTCAATGGGTCTATTTTTAAATGTACAAATATTAAAATTATAATTTTAAATTTTAAGTTTTAAAACCTTCAATGTCTTTTTTGTGAAATTTAATTAAAAAAGATAAACAATTTTATTCTTATAAAAAAATGTACAAACATGAACCTTTTTAAATAGAAGTTTCAAAAACCCTCAAGGTCTTCTTTGTAAAAATGTTCTTTTAAAAAAAATAAAATTTGGACTGAGATTATAAATAATATGAGGGTCTAATTTATAAATATAAAATATTAAACTTATAATTTAAAATTTTAAACCGAAAATCAAAAATTTAAACCTATTTTATTTTTTTCATTTAAATTAAATTATATTTAAATTGAAAAAAAAAATCAAAATTAAAACCAATATTATATATTTAAACCAAAAACCGAATAACCCGAATCGAATTACATATTATACATATTTTTATTTTGCATTTTTTTAATTTAAATATAATTAAAATTTTCAATTACAAATTTAATATTTAATTTTGATTTACATATAATTTAATTTTTTTATTTTGATTTTGATTTACATATAATTATTTTTTTTTAATTATAAATTTAACATTTGTACATTTAAAAATAGACCCTTTGAATATTTTTATTTATAAATAAGTCTAAATTTTATTTATTTTAAAACTAAATTTTATGAATAAGTCATTAAAGGTTTGAAAACTTAAAATTTAAAATTACAAGTTTTATGTTGTACATTTATAAATAGACCCCTTCAATATTTTTATTTATAAATAAGTCTAAAATTTTTATTATGTTTTAAATAAAATTTTACAAAAAAGATATTGAAGGTTTTAAAATTTAAAATTTAAAATTACAAGTTTAATATTTATACATTTAAAAACAGACTCCTTAAATATTTTTATTTATAAATAAGTCTAAATTTTATTTATTTTAAAACTAAATTTTACGAATAGACCGCTCGCTAGCCATGCCCACGCCCTCGCCGGCCGGCATTTGCGCCCGCATGCTGGCCTCGGCCATCCGCTCCCACACGCCGGCCTCAGGCATCCACGCCCACGCGCCAACCTCGGGCGTCCGCTCCTGCGCGTCGGCCTCGACCGTCCGCGCCCGGGCGTCGGTCTAGGGCGTCCACGCCAACTTGCTGGCCTCAGGCGTCCGCTCCCGCGTGCCGGCCTCCGACATTAGCGTCCACGCGCTCGCCACCGTCACTTGTTTATTTGTAAATAGTTTGGGAGAAATACTTTTTTATAAATTTGACTAATTTTAGAGTGTTATTTGTAAATATCCAAAAGTTAAATAATAAATAATAAGTTTTTAAGGGTTTAATTATAAAAAAACCAGAAGGTAAAATCAAAATTTTTGGAAAAATTTTTTATTAAATAACAATAGGGAATATAGGTAAATATTTTGAAAAGGAAGATGATGTAGGTAATTACGAAAATTATGGGGAGGGTTTTCGTAATTACCAAAAATTAGGGGGGAGTGTAGGTAAGGGCTGCAAGTTTTGTTGGTGATGGACAAGAAATGGTACAACATAAGGAGGGGGTGGTTGCCAACCGTGAGGTGGACCAGAGTGGCTGGAGGCTGGAGGCTGGAGGCTGGAGGCGCAGGCGTAGGCGGCATGGGCGTCGGCGGTGGCGAGTTAGAGAAAACTCGTTGGTGGGGCCTGAGCAGGGCCGTCGGGGAGCTGGGGCACAACTCGGCGGGTGGAGGAGATTGAAATCCCTGGTGAAGAGAGGGCCAGCCACCACTAGTTGATCTAGTGGGTGGGGTAGTCGTTTGGCAGCTAGGTCATGAGGGGTAACTCACAAGAACAAAGGAAGAGAGGAGCAAAGGGAAACGCACAAAAGAAGACAGGACGAAGGGCAAAGATACGTTTCAAAACTCTTACCCATCCTTTTCTTGAGCTTACCCATCCTTTTCTCGAGCTTCATTCTTCTTCAATTGATAAATTTCAATTTATGTCTTTTATCACTGATCTTCCTCTTCCTCCCATCTTTACAAATTTTATATGGTTCTCAAGGACACTGGATTATGACGATGTTTATTCAAAATTTGAATCGATTGATAATTTGATTTTGCAAATTATTTTTTATTACATGAAATTTTTTTTAAAATTGATATGAATAAGAGATAAGATGGACTTTGCTGTGATTTAGAAGATATGGAAGAGATTGATGTAGAAGAGATTTGTTCAAATGTAAATTCTATCTTAGTTTGGACGAGGATAAGATCCTTAGTGTAAATGTTCGAATTATGCATGGAAATTTGATTCAAATTTCATATTATGGATAAAATTATTTTTTTACAAAATGATAATATTTATAGGATTATTTGTAATTTTTTTAGAAAATTAGATCAAATTATAATTTTTTGATTTTTAGAGGTTTTTACCAAAAAGAATTTATAAAATTTTGAAATTTACATAATTATTTTTTAAAAAAATTTGAACTTATTAGTTAATAAAAAAATTTTAAGGACTTATTTATAAAAAATTAAAATTCTAGGAGTTTATCTATAAATAAAAATTTTAGAGAGATTTATTTATAAATCTTGGATTTTATGGAGACCAAATCATAATTATCGATTTTTTAATGAGTTTATTTGCAAATCCTTAATTTTGCAAAATTAATTTATAATTTTAGGATTTTATTGAACTTTTCTGAAAAATTTTTATTTCAGAGATCCATTTGTAAGAAAAATTCGGTTAAGTATTTATTTATCAAGATTTATTCAATCCATGGATTTATTTATAAAATTTTTGTATTTTATCATTTTGGCCCAAGTTTTAAATAAATTTTGAGCCTAATTCTGGTAAAAAAATTCAGCTCACGTAGTTCATTTGGATTAGGCCTAATTTGAACCCGAATTTCCTGATAATTTAGGTCTAAATTATACTCAATTTTCAATGAAACTCAGACGTGATTTAAGTCTGACTTAAACTTATATTTGAGCCCTAATTTAGTGACATACAAATCTCAATTTTAATTATATTTTAATTAAACTTTATTGTTGAAAAAATCACCTCAAACAGTGCTAATAGACTAAGTTTAGTGAGTTTGGTTATAATGGATTTCTGTGATATAGCTGTACTTTCCCGCAAGCTCATCCATATTTGAAGTTAGTGAGCTCATACTGATTAATGTATAGGCGACTCCTTAGTTCGGTCGCATCTATTCACGACCTACACTTTAAGCTCAACTTCACTGACTTTTTAACTCAGAAAATTTGGTTCGAAAGTTACCCTTCAGTTATCTCGACTGGCAATTTTGGCTTCAAATCGAACTCATTCGATATTCCCAACCATCACTTTGATGTATCATTGAGATTCTACTCCATCACCCTTCTCCGTAAGCACACCAAAAGCTCCTCTAGCATGGCTTCGATAACGAGGGCATCAACTTCTAGAAACTCCCATAATTCCTCCAACGGATCAGGTGAACTAACTCACCGAGTCAAGACGGCCGTTCCACCATCCCCACAACAAGAACCTCAAGGAGTTCTTTTGCAAACTATTCCTAAGATACCAGTAACTCCCTCCAACTAGGTGTGTCAGTAAGAGTTCCAAACACTAACTTTACAGAACAGCATATAACATAACTACTAGAAGCCCAAACTCAGCTATACAAAATCAATAAGCCCAACAATTATAAAATCAAGCCCAAATGATGCAAAATATACAAACTTACTACACCCAACATCAACCATGAGTTCTAGTTTAAGCTGAGGCTCTGAGCCACACCTGCATGTCATAAGTCACTTGCATCCAAGTGGGCATCATCATTCAGGTCATCCAAACCCTTTATCACGAACCTCACTTTATTACCAAGCTTCAAGGAGTTATAAAAGATACGACCCCACGTATGACCCAGCCAATGAGGCTACTTACTATACCCTTCTAAGTCAAGCCCTACGAAGAGCCATTCAAGGCACCCAAAGGGAGGATGCCTTACATGCAACTCGAAAAATATCTAGAGAACTAATTCACCCCAATCAGACAAGGTATAATACCCTCTCATTCTTGAGATCGAGTACTCTTAGATACAACCGAAGTTTCGCCCACCACCACATGAGGTATATGACGACTCAAAGGATCCTATCAACTATGTGAGCTCATTCTTTAGTACCATAATCCTCCAAGGTGCATGAGATTTCACCATATGTAAGGTATTTTTAATGACACTACAAGACCCAACTTGGGCTTTATTCGCCAAACTTCTGAGGTACTCTATTACTTGCTTTGATGACCTAGCTAATAGGTTTATAGAATAATTTATTTCACTAGTACCTCAATGTAAGAATCCTTCTACGCTCTTGACTTTGAAGCAAAAATAAGAAGAAAGCTTAAGGGAGTATATAGGTCATTTTAACAAGCCCCGATTGGAAGTTTCAAAGCTAGACAGCTCTATTATCCTTAGTCCGACAGTTAATGGGATTACGAAACCTCAGATAGCGTATAACATGGCGCTCAAGCCTCCCAAAACATTGACAGAATTTATCCAATTGGCTCGAAAACATTGATGTCAAAGAAATAATATTGCTAAAAAAGGAGTCTGAGGGTAGCAGTAAGCTGAGGAAGGAGACTTGGGAGATCAAGCTACTCGAGTTGAAGAAGCAAAAGGCCGAGTGACAAGAGCATCGATAGGAGTTTTAAGCCTATACTCCCCTAAACAATTCAAGGTCAGAGGTGTTGGCTCAAATCAACCATCAAGATTTCTTGAGGAAACCTCTACCCATCAATATAAACAGGTGACATTTGGATAGGTCAAGGTATTGTCTCTTCCACAAAGACTATGGTCATCATACTAAAGAATGTAGGCACCTCAAGGATAAGATTAAGAGAGTCATCAAGAAAGGCCACCTTAGACACTTCGTAAGCCCAGGTGAAAGAGATGGCAAAGTTTTGACTTGGGAAGCTCATCAGCAAGGCTCTTTTTAGAGGAACCCAATTCCAGAATTATAAAATCCGCTAGTTAAAGATCACCTAAAAGTGAAGCCTTAACAACAATTGACAAACGCCAAGCCATCACTAGGGGACAGGAGGAGAAAACCAAAAGACAACATCATAAGCCTGAATATGGAGATATTGTCTTTTAAACAAAAGACTTATAAGAAATTTTAGCACCTCATAATAATGCTCCAGTAATCTCAGCGATTCTAGATGCTTATTCTACACAACGCATTATGATAAACATAAGAAGCTCAGTCAATATCTTATTTACTTGGGTTAATGATTAAATGAATACTGAAGAGAAGTTGGAACCCTATGTTGGGTGCTGACCAAGTTTACGCGAGATTCGGTCACCCCGCTCAGCATAATTGATCTACTATTGACAGTGGGGGAAAATCCAAAGAGTACCAAGATTAAATCAAAGTTTATGGTAGTTCAAACTCCTTCGGCCTACAATGTCATACGCAGTCATCCAATATTGAACCAGCTCCAGGCGATAATTTTAACTTTTCATTTAGTTATAAGATTTTCTACTAAATATGGCACAGGTGAAGCTTAGGGAGATCAAAATCTTACAAAAAAGTGTGAAGAGCTTCAAGCATCAGATCTAAAGGATGGTGGACAAAGTCTTCAAGCATCAGATCTATAGGAACATAGAGGCATACATCGATGACATGTTTGTGAAGAGCTTCCATGTCAGAGAATATTTGAAAAATCTTGAAGAAACCTTTAACACACTTTGGCAGTTCAACATGAGACTGAACCCAGAAAAATGTACCTTTAGCATAGGTTCAGGAAAATTTCTTGGGTACCTCATTTCATAATGAGGAATAAAAGCAAACCCTGAGAAGATCAAAGTTGTTTTAGAGATGAAGCCACCTAGTTCCACCAAAGAGGTGCAAAGGATCACAGGTCGGTTGATAACACTCAACCACTTTTTATGTCGGTCTGGTAAGAGGTGCTCATCCTTCTTCAAAGCATTGAAACAAAACTCTGAATTTGAGTAGACTAAAGAATACAATTGAGCCTTTGAAGACTTGAAGAGGTACCTAGCCGAAACCTCATTTTCCAGTAAGGACTGAACTAAATAAGTTGTTTCTCTATGTAGCAGTCTTGGATCAAGCTACTAGCTTGGTGCTGATAAGCGACTGAGATGGAAAATAATACCCTATATATTATGTAAGCCACACACTTATGGGAGTAGAAGCTTAGTACCTCCCATTGGAGAAGTTGGCCTATGTTGTAGTACTGGCAATCCAAAAACTTTGCCCATACTTTCAAGCGCATCCAATCACAATACTCATCAATCTCCCACTATGGCAAACTTTGCAAAAGCCTAAGACCTCGAGGAGATTACTCAAGTGGTCCATTGAGTTGAGTGCAAGCCTTAGCAGATTTTTTGGTGGAAACCACTACTAGACTAGAAATTAAGCCTTGGGAAGCACAAGTGGATGGTTCTTCCTATGAAGCAAGCTATGGGATTGGCACTATTCTCTTAAGCCCAGATGGGAGAGTAGCCAAATTCTCAGCTCAGCTAGAGTTTGAAGCATCAAATAACTCCACAAAATATGAAGCCTTCTTACTCAGATTACGTGTAGTAGTAGCAGCCAGAGCCAAAGAACTTAAGGTACTCAATGACTCCCAATTTTTCTTCTTGCAAGTAAATGGAGAATATGAAGTAAAAGATGAAATCATGACCCAGTACCTAACTAAAGTTTAGAAGCTCATCACAAAGTTTAACTAGATAGAAGTTTGTCGAGCACCAAGAAAGAGCAACATGGAGGCAAATGCTTTGGTGTGGCTTGCCTCGACTTCCCCAAGCATGAAACCAAGGCAAATCTTTGTAGAAATCTTACAATATCCAAGCTACTCATAGCTAAGCGAGGTTAAAAGAACTAAGGTGGAATCCTACTAGATAGATCCTATCGTCTCATACCTCAGATCTAGTTGACTTCTTGATGACCTAAAAGAAGATCAGAGGGTAAGAATGCTAGCCCCAATTTTTATTTTGATAGATGAGGTAATGCACAAAAGGTCATTTTCAAAACCATTGCTCCTATGCCTAAGCCCGAGTTAGGCAAAATATGCTCATCACAAGGTGCATAAAAGGATATGTGAGAGTTACGGTGGAGATGAGCTTTGGCCCACAAATTACTCAAACAAGACTACTACTAGCTTATTATGATGGCCGAGGCCTCCGAATTTGTTTTCAAATGTGAGCAAAGTCAAAGGCACGTCTTAGTGTACCACAGTCTGATAGTTCAGCTCTAGCAAATGCAAGTCATTTGGCCTTTCGATCAATGGGAGATGGATATATTGGTTTATTTTCAGCAGCATTGAGGCAAATAATATTTTTAATAGTTACTATTGACTACTTTACCAATTAGGTAGAAACTAGATCGCTTTCCACTATCATTGAAAAAAAGGTCCAAGAGTTCCTCTGGCAAAATGTAATTTATCGGTTCGGGCTACCTCAAGCGTTATTACTAATAATGGGAGATAATTTGATAGCTCAAAGTTTAAGGAATATTGCAATAGCCTCCATATTAAATAAAAATTCACCTTGATAATATACCCACAATTTAATGATTTCGCCCGGGTAACAAACTAAACTCTCCTTGCAGAAATAAAGAAGTGTCTTGGAAGAGCTAAGGGCGCTTGGGTTGAGGAACTACCTCACACCTTGTGGTCATATTGAACCACACCTCAGACAACCATTGGCAAATCACCTTTTATGCTCACTTACAAGGTTGAAGCAGTCATTCTCATGGAAGTTGGCCTCACCTCATCATGACTCAAAAGCTACAATCCTAAGGCAAATGAAATAAATATCCAAGCCAAAAAAGATCTTGCTGAACAACACCCAAGTGCGTAGCAAGGAGCTACAAGTAGGTAATTAGGTAGTGCATTGAGCTGAACTCATCGATCGGGATTCAAGAAAGCTGTCACCAAATTGGGTCAGCTGTTTCAAAGTTGCCCGCACTGTGGGACTAGGAGCCTTTGAGCTTGAGCACCAAAATGGTGAAGCACTTCCAAGGACATAGCATATCGACAACCTCAAAAGATTTTATCTCTAGAGTAAAGTGTCTCCTATTGAAAATTAAAGTTTATGTTGCAAGTGCTAATCCAGGACATGTAAAGATCTCAGTTTATCTGAGTCACAAAGACATCAATCCACCCAAAATGTAAAGATCTCAGTACACATAAGGCATAAAGATCTCAATCCATCTGAGACATCAAGACCTCAATGCACATGAGGTGTAAAGACTCTAGTTCACCTGAGACATAAAGATCTCAGTTCACCTGAGGTGCAAGGACTTCAGTCCACCTAAGGCATAAAGACCTTAGTTTACCTGAGACACAAAGACCTTGATCCATCTAACACATAAAAACCTCAATATACATGAGGCACAAAGACCCTAATCCACCCGAGGTGTAAAGACCTCAGTTCACCTGAGGCATAAAGATCTCGGTCCATCTGAGGCATAAAGATCTCAATTCACCTGAGACATAAAGACCTCGATCCATCCAATGCGTAAAGACCTCAGTATACATGAGGCACAAAGACCTTAGTCAGTCAAAACATAAAGACCTCAGTTCATATAAAGCACAAAGACCTCAGTCTATCTGAGGCCTAAAGACCTCAATTCACATGAGGTGCAAAGAACTCAGTCCACTCAAGGCATCCATACCTTAATTCACCTGAGACGCAAAGACCTCAATTCACATGAGGTGCAAAGAACTCAGTCTAGATGAAGAAAAATAGTTCAACCTTATATCAGGCAAAATGCTCAAATCTAAACAAGGTCTAAGGCAAGCTTCATGGTGGACAAAAGAAACCTCGATGCAAAGTATTGACAAAACAGCCATAGGGAGGGATCAGGTTTATAGTTCCTTAAGATGCTCTTATTTAGAGATATCCCTTATAAGAATCATGATTGATCTATGAAAGCCTCCCGCCACGAGAGAGGAGCGTTAAGTACTTCAAAAACTCATAGAAGAAATTCTTATAAGAACACAAGACCCTTAGCCAAACCAATGCCTTAAGGAATTCATCCTGAAGAAAATCATTATGCATGACCATCTTGATCATCAAGAACATTTGGGAGAGATTGGATAAAGTCAAGAAAGCTAAAAGCATGGCTCAAAACACACAAAGACACAAGAGAGAAGGGAAATTTTATTAAAATAGGAAGAAAAAGATTGGTATAAAAAATCTTCTATTATGAAAGAAGAGGTAAAGTTAATCAGAAATATTTAGAGCCACGGCTTTTCGGGCCCAGGAACAACCTCAACCTTGGCCTCCGCTGTCTCCTCCCCCTCTTGGCCCTCTCTCACCATCTCTGTGGCAACCTACGTTCTCCCTCTGAAGAAGCACCTCATACTCCCACTTGAGACGATGAACCCTCAAGTCATTATAGAGCTTAACGTGAAGTCAAAGTCGCAATGGGTTTGTTTCATGGCATCCCTACAAATGAGGTAACTCTTAGTGAAGCCCTAGTAGAGAGCTTGGCCCAATCCTTGAGATATTCATTATTGACCTTGAATTCTATGATGGCATGTAGTTTCATCATCTTCAGGGCATTGGTGTGCTCTTTGCTCTGGAGGTAGGTGGCGACAATGGTGTTCTTGGCCTCCTCCAAGTTGATCTGGTGTTGGGACTTCAGCACCTCCATATTGATCTTCATCACCTCCATATATGATAAGGTTGAGTCACATTTAGCAATGAGAAGGTTCTTTTCTTCCTCTGCCTTTCTCTTCAACTCCTCCACACTGCTCTGGAGGGACTCCAGTTGAGAGCAAAGTAGGTCCACCCCCTCTTCGGCCTTGCCCTTCTTGAAGGCTATTTTCCTCTAGACGTCATAAAAGAGACACCCTACAAAGTGAAAAAAATGCAAGACCTGTAGTTGAACTAAAAGTTAGAATATTAAAAGAAGGAAAGAATGGAAGAAGTTAAATTCGAATAAACTTACATCATGATAAGCTCTGGCTCCTTTCAAGAAAAGTTTATTGATAGAGAGTTTGGCGATGGAAGAGTTTTCATTGTCCTCGAAGTCCCCAAAAAAATATTTCTCAACATCGATCTCCCTCGAAGCACCTCGAGACCCAGGAGGAAAGCGCCCTCACACCTCGGAGCAAGTTGGAGATGGGATAGGGGCAAAGATGGCTCTCTTGCTATGATCAACCTTTTTTATCACATGAGAAGGTGATTGAATGCGGTCGCTCGATGTGGTAGCTTGGGAAAGAGGAGAAGAGGAACGAGGTGGCACTTATCTTTTGTTTGCCCACTCCTTTTCAATTCTTCGATCCTTCTCCTCCTCTCCTTTTTTCCTTTTCCCTTGGCTTGATGTTATTGCAGGAGGAGTAGGAATTTTTGGTACAGCAAGCTTCTTCCAAGCTGATGATACTCGAGGAGCCCCTCCTTACTCCTTTAGGAGTTTGTTTATAAAGTTGAGCTCAGTAATCGCTATAAGCAAAAGTTACTATAAACTCAAAACCAAACTTCTCCCTAAGGGTTTTATTATCTTTCTCTGACCCACACAGGTCTAACTTAATTCTATCTAAAAGGTCAAATATACTAACCAACTACTCAAAGATTTTCTCTCAAAAGGTAGACCTAGAAATCCAAGCCCTTACATAGGGATTACCTAGCAAAATATTTATCTAGGACCATCAAGAGTAGAATGAAAAGCTATTTAAATAAGGGAACTCATTTGAAAGTGATGGTAGGATAGTCGCATTTTCCTACGATGGACGGTGCAGTGGAAGGCTAGGCAAAAGATGTGGCAATCTTCACGGTGGACAGCATAATGGAGGGGGAGGCAACCTTCGAGATGGGCGAAGCGGCAAACAAACAGATGGTGGTCCCACACATCTCATTTGGTGTAGACATAGATCCCCAGCCCTTAGAGGATGGTGTTGAGATGCTATAGGGGACCAAGGACTTCTTCAAGGCATGAGCCGCCAGTTCTAAGATGCATTCCTTCTTAGCAGCTGAGGACCTCTTTTCAGAACCAGATGAAGTAGAAAAAGACACCATTAACTAATGAGATTACTACTGAAGGAACGAAGAAACTAAGAAAAGAAGGCAAAGGCTCGAAAATTTACTAAAATAGAAGGAAAAGATCGCACCGCCCTTTATATATTCCCGTCTCACTATTAAATTATTTCCATGTGGATTGATCAAAGCCGATAAAGTCCAAAAGATCAAACCTTTAAAATCCTTATTTGGATCCATTAACACATGTCCTCTATTTGATTTAAAAAATCTAAGAGAGGAAAAATCACGAGGCACACCAAAGATCAAGCCGATAAGTAAAAGGATAGTTATAGACCGGTGTCTTGAAAAAAAACAAAATCCTAAATAATTGTATAAGACATGACGAGGCAATGGCTAATTTCTCCGGGCGTCATGGTGGCCGACTCCTCCCATCCGAAGGGCATCAGACAGGAACTCTCCGATTATGATCTGATTGCCTGTCTGATTTTGACCAAACGAATGACATTCTGGATTTCCCCAGCATTTTGAAATATTATTGTTCAAACGTCGAAGCTTCTTTTGTGTATATTTTTTAAGGTTGCTTCTCGACCGATTTCCTCTTTAACAAAAGCAATTTATATGCATCTTAACTACATTAATCCTATCATTAATTGTCTTTTTGGATACTTTCAATTTAGCTTTAAAAACATATAAACAGCAAATTTGACAAATTTGCGGCGACGTAATTGATAAAAAAAATCCAAAATATTACTGCATTCTGTTCCAAATCAGAGAAGTGCGCCTTCAATCTGAAACTTGTGCTTTGCTAACACGGGAACTAAACCCATAAAATTATTGTTTTTTAACAACCCAGAATACTTGAAACTATGAAATTTGTAATAATCGAAGCAGCTATTTTCGGAAAGAAAAAAATTAAATGGCTAATTTATCATCTAAGTAAAACCTAAATTTGGTATAATTATTTTGCTAAGTGCTGATATTCAACAAAGCATATAAATGCTCAAAAGCGTGTTGATCTCGAGAATTAATTTATCTTGAGCTCAGCATAAAGCCTGTAAAAAAAAATTAAATTATCAGCAACACATTGATCAACCAATAAAAAAGGAAAAAAAATGAATATGAATCGAAAACTTGTATTTCTTTTTTTATGATGATTTAAATAAATATTGTCACGTATGGTTCGAGTTAACTGCCATAAATAAAAGGATATGCTGCAAAATATTTTTTTTTAAAATCCAAAACATGAATTTTTTTTTTAAGGAAAACTCCAAATTATGGATATATGGTTCTAAAAATCTTTGTCGCAGTGTGTATTCCTCATAAATCATCCTAAAAATATCATAAAATTTGAAAAATAATCTTCAAATTTCGTGTCCATTCAAGTATCAACTTCTACTCATTTCTTAGTGTTTCGATGATCTAGAATCAAGATTTATGACTAGAGAAACATCAAAAATAAAAAAAGAAAAAAAAGTCTATCCAAAATGACCAAATAATTATTGGAAAAATTACCAATAACCCCCTAAAATATATAAAGTTTACTTAATGACCCCAACTAATTTTCAAAATTACTAATGACTCTGCTCTTTTATTCTTTTGCAAAATATTTCTTTATATATCAATGAAATTAATTTTTATTTTCATTATGAGCAATATATGTTCATATTGTTGTAATTCCGTTTATATCGTCTTTTTTATGTTTAATATATATTGTAATTGTTTATATTGTTATTTTTTTTATTATAGAAGATGCAATTATTGCTAAATTTGAAAGTTAGGAGGGTTATTAAGTAAGCTTAAAAATTCTTAGGAATTTATTGGTAATTTTCACATAATTATTTGAGTTGACAAATTTCTTTAGAATTATCTGATTCAAACAACAAACGAATTGCAGTATTTGCAGAACGGAAAAAGAAACAAAGACTTTCATAATATAAAACAAAAACAGAAGCAACAAAAATCAACAAACATGCAGAAAATCAAGATGGAAAATCACCATAAATTAGCATTATCTCACCAGATTGAAGCAAAGAAGAAAGTAAGAGTAACAAATCAAAAACAGTGGAAAAAAGAGGTACGTAGAAAACCTACTTGTAATCTGAATCTGAAAGACAAACATCTTGAGAAGCGTCTGTTGAAACAATGATTTCATGGTCTAGCTCGCCGGATTCGATGGAGTCCAAGTCCTTGAGAAGGGACTCATAGTGCTTCTGGACCTCTTCAGCGGTCTTGCAACCACCGAGCATGGCGGAGATCTCCGAAAACCGCTCCGGGTTGTCCTCGTCGGTCGCCGCCAGTGCGAGCTCGAATAGCTTGTTGTCCTCCCAACTCCAAGCACAAATTGAAGAAGAAGCAGAAGACGATGATGAAGAAGAAGAAGGGTCCTCAGGCTGAGCCATGAGTTCCATGTAATGAATTCAAAATTCAAAAATGAGAGAAAATAGACCAAGAGGTCGTTAGGCCTTCAACTTGTTTGTTCCGGGGATTTTTGCATTTCTACCCCTGAAAGACCATGAAATTGCTTCGGAAGGCGTGATGGTTGCCTTAATTCTCGATAATAGTCTTTTACCAAAAAGGAAACAAATATTGGGATAATAATGGATGAGCGGCATCTATTATGATCTACTAGCAACATATGTTGGCTAATTTTTATGTTAATCCACTATTTCCAATTTGTATTTGCATGATTATGGATATAACATCTGCTCAAACCATATTTGGGTTTCATTTAAACTGATTTCCTATTTTAATCCATATCTTTATTCATGTCCAATTTCTGATTTTACTGGAGCTTCTAAGACCAGCTACAATTTGCAAAATATAAGGGTGTATGTGCAACAAGATGGTTTGGTGGGAGGATGCAAGTGAATATTGATCTTGTGAGGGTCCTACAAGAAAAAATAAAAAATTTTGAAAAACTTTTGTGGGAGAAGCTGCACCAGCGATCAGCATCAAAGCCCAAAAGTCACACATCAAAGGACAATAAGGTAGCCAGATTTAGAAAGGTGCCCTTAGCACATAGAAAAATCCACATCAACAACTTCCTCTTTATTTTTCTTTTAAATAACAAAATACAAAATGGCAAATCCCATGGACACCCCAACATTTTATTTACTAAATATATTTCTTATTTATTATATATATATATACATATATCTTGTCAAAACAATTTATCATATTTAAACCAACCGTGACAGCCCAAGTTAACAAGCTTTTAAATTGATAAGATCCAAAGATACAAATTACATCACCTACCAAATATTGCGGGCCTCGTGATTCAATCTGAATATAAGGTTATAAATATTTGAAAAATATAATAAATTGCTAATAATGGAAGGATCCAGCATCTCATGAAAAATATGTACAACTTGCAGAGATTCTAAAGTTTGATAAGTCCTAAAGAATATCTTACCTTATCTTACCGAAGAGTCCCTTTCTTCCGAAGCTTCCCAAAAATAAAGGTATCGAAATTAACTGAAACGCCTCCAAAAACTCTAAACATCATAACGAGACTCGCGGAGGTGTTTTCTGTAAAAATGAAAAAATTATGGAACAAAATGTAAAGGAAATAAGAAAAACTTGGTTATTTGTGTGGACTTGAGTTTCGTGGCGGTTGGCAGATCGTTGTCTCGACGTACGATCGAGTCCCTCGCATTTATTTCCAGCATGTTTGGATCGCTCTTTTCAAATTAGCCCCTTAACTCGTGCTAAAGGAGTCTTTTGGTTCAGGGTTAGTCCACGATTATTTTCATCCTATTGATTTATTATTTAAATATTAAAAATTTGATCAAATTAATATTATCTAATTTAATTAAATTATAAATGAGAAATAATTAAAATGCCCTCGGTGCATCCTGCTCGTGCGAGCTCCTCCGGTGAGCTCTCTACGCGAGCTCGCCGCCTGAGCTGCCCGTACATGCTAGCCCGACGAACTCCCAGCGCGAGCTCGACCGGCCAGCTCCCTACGCGAGATCACCGCTCGACCTGCCCACACGAGCTCGCCCGACGAGCTCCCCACGCGAGCTCCTCCGACGAGCTCCCCACGCAAGATCGCTGCCCGAGTTGCCGGCGAGCTCACAGACGCGCCGTACCTCACCGGAGACGACGGAGTCGATGGCGAGGACGAAAACATATTTAAAAGAAGAGCTGAGGGTAAAATGGTTCAAAAAAAATTTGAACTATTCGCTAGTCAGATCAGTAACCAAACAAGATTTATTTGACCGCATTATTTTTTTACACTTTACCCCTTCTTTTAACATTAACATTGAGTTTGACTCCCAACCAAATAGTCCCAAATTGATCTTATTGTTCTCAGAATCATTAGCATTGACGTTTTTTAGGGTCCGTTTGGTTTGAGATCAGGATCATGATCAATTCATTTTAGAACTATTTTTTTCTTATAAAATTAATATTACTTATTTTATACTATTATTAAATTAAATTATTATAAAAAATTAAATAATTTTTCGAACTTTAAATTATTAAAGTCTTAATTTTGATAAAAAAAAATATTAATTTATAAAAGTGATTCACTAATCTTAATCCTGGTCTCGAACCAAACGGTGACCTAAATATTTAACTGATTTGCAACTCATACAAGCACCAAGTCAAGTAGACCTCGGTTGTAGAGTGAATAACTAATTGACAATATTAGCCTGGCTTATTTCTGTAGGAATAATCAACAATGGCTCGTTTGATTAAAGAGTAAAACTAAAATTAAGCCCTTAGTTTTGATTTATTTTTATAATAATATTTGGTTGATAAAAAAGTGAACAAAAAGGTGGAGAAACCATTTTCTTCCACTTTTAACTTATTTTTGAAAATACTGCAAGTGATTTATTTTGGATGTTTAATTAGACAGAAATGTGATATGAAAATATAATTATTAATACGTAAAATATTATTAATGAAAATTTTAAAAAATAAAATTATTATTTTAGAGAAAAAGAGGAAATTTTTCTCTCTTAATTTTCATTCTCTCAAAAAAAAAAACAATCTACAACTTATCTATAGATTTTAAGGAAAAAAATAGAATCATATAAAAAAAGGATTCCTAAAATAAAAGAGGGTTCTTAAAAGTAACAGGAGAGAATTCTTAGAATAATGGGATAGGATATTAATTTAAAATAAAAAATATCTTAAATTTAACACTAAATATATTAACACCCACTCAAGCTGGAGAACAGATATTTTGCATCTTAGTTTGCTAGTGATCTTTTGGAACAACTGAGTCGGTAGACCCTTTATTAGGATTTTTATTGCCTAATCTCCAATTTGAGAGATAAGACATACCAATCGAACCACTTCCTAGCTTCTTTTTGATGAAATGATGATTTACCTCCTCATACTTTGTTCAATCATATTGAGCAAGATTATGAGAAATATTAATTATTGATCAATTGTCACAATATAATCTGATAGTTTCATCTCAGTTAATTTCAAAATAATCAAGGATAATCTTTAACCACAATAACTCACATATTTTTTGTGTCATTGCTCTAAATTTAACTTTAGCGCGAGACCTAATAACAGTATTATACTTCTTACTTCTCCATTTTACCAAGTTTCCTTCTAAAAAAGGTTCAATACTCTTGAGGTCGATCTTCTATCTACGACTAGTGTATTCCTCTAAGCATAAACTTTCACCTTTTTTAAATAGAATTTTTTTTTTCTTGGGGTGCTCTTCAAATAACACAAGATCCTATAAATTACTTCTAAGTATACCTTTTTAGGAGAATACATGAACTTACAACACTTACAACATAAACTATATCTGGTCTTGAATGTAATAAATAAATTAACTTTCCCACAAGAGGTTGATATCTTCCACGATTAGGGGTGTGTACTATTCGGTTTTAACCGAACCGAACCGACCGACCGAAACCGAATAATCAATTCGGTTCGGGTTATTCGGTTCTCGGTTCGGTTTCGATTTTGAAAAAAAAAAATAATAAATTTCGGTTCGGCTTCGGTTTCTGATTTTCGAAAACCGTAAAAACCGAACCGAACCGAATTATATATATACCTATATACTGCGGTTTTGGTTTTGGTTTTGGTTTTGGTCTAATCGGTTTTGAGCTATTCGGTTTGCTGCTCTCTTTCTCTCCAAATCAAACCGATTTTCGTTTTCCCTTCTCTTAATCTCATTTCCCTCTGCTTCACCGACGACGACGACGACCGTTTTACCGACGGAGTTTTCTGGGTTTCCACCGCCTTCCTCGACGATGACGACGACGACGACTTTTTCCGAGAGAGCGAACCGGAGATAAAAGAAACCAGGCAGGGATGTGCTAGGGTTCCTTTCGCTGGTGAGATCCGGAACGGTTTGGGTTCAGATCTGAACTTGCCGATGGACATCTGGACGAAGATGGAGCGCGGAAAGGGAAGAAGATGCCGTTGCAGCGTTGCTTTCCCTGGATCAGATCTGAACTCGGACAGATGAAGCCAAGAGAAAAGGAGCAGCGGCACCAGGTGCAATAGCGTCCAAATCACCCACTTCCGCCACCGGGTCGTCTTCTTCAGCTCTTCCAGCAGTACCTCCGCATCCCCACTGCCCACTTGAACCTCGACTACACAGCCGCCGCCTCCTTCCTCTCCTTCCTCTCCTCCCTCGGCCGCTCCATCGGCCTCCAGGTGGGCTTGGGCTTGGGCTTGGGCTTGAGCGTGGGCTTGGGCGTGGGCTTGGTCTTGGGCTTGGGCCTTGCAAAATATTCGATTCTAATTCGGTTATAACCGAACCGAACCGAAATATTTCGGTTCGGTTTTATTATTGTTCGGTTCGGTTCGGTTTTGGTTTTTGAAAATTTCGAAAATTTCGGTTCGGCCGGTTCGATTCTGTTCGGTTCGATTTTAACCGAATGCACACTCCTATCCACGATCAACCTCCACATAATCTATTTGGATATCCTAATTTGTGATTTTATTCAATTGGTGTGTCAATTGGTTTATAGTCTAACACTTCTATTTCTTTTAGAAGATTAAGAATATATTTGTATTGTGACATCAAAATTCCTTCTTTTGAGTAAGCTATCTCAATGCGTAAAAAAAACCTTAATATTCTCAAATTCTGGATCTCAAATTTAACCAATTATTTCTTCAAATACTCCACTTCTTTTAAGTCATCTTCCGTAATAATTATATCATCAATATAGATAACTAAAATTATTACATTTCTGGATAAGGGCAATTCTAACATGACAGTCTTTCTTTCTTCTTCTACTTCTATAATTGAAAAAACCTTATTCAAAGATCATAAAGACTCCTCATGGAGAACTTAGAAATGGACTTAATCATATTTTTTGTTGAGGTCGACTTGAAACTGAAAATTCCTTCCTCTTTCATCAAGTTTTTGTAATTGAACAATATTTTCATATCTTTCACCTTAAAACTTTGATAGTAATCAAGTTCAAGTCACAAACTCTTCATAATACTATAACATTTAGTTACAAAAGAGTACGTCGCTTGGTTGCAGCAATTTTTGTTTCTATCTTATATATTTGGCCAGCATCTTGCTTTTTGGAGTATGTTTATTGAATAGCATCCCATATTTCTTTAGCTGTTGTGAGGAACATACACGTCCCACTTTATCTCCGATTGCATAGAATTTTAAAGTCATAACATGATCATTGTATCTCCTTCATCTCATACAGCGAACTTTTGATCTTTCTCATCCAGTACAGGTCCCAGATGACTAATTTTACTTTTCTTTTTTAGAAAAGTTCTTTCCCGTATTGTTACCAAATTAAATAGTTTTAACTAAGATTTTAAGTTTCAATTTAGACACTTAAAAAATTAATATATTTCAAATTGTTTTGGCTAAAACTATTTCTATTTCAATTTTGATCAAAATAAATTTGATTATAATTTGACTATATTTTTATTATACTTTGACTTCAAATTAAAAATATTATAAATTTTTTAAAAATTGTTGAAAAAAATTAGAAAATTTAAAAAAAATTTATAACTCATTTTAGTATAATATTAAATATATTTTAATTAATTTAAATTAGAGACACACCTTGCTCGTCTTATCCTGTTGAGTTTATTGGTTTATTCTGGAAAATCTTCACATAAAAAATAATTTTTTCTCTGAAATAAAAAAAAGGAGCAAAACAAAAACATGACTATCATGCATGAGAAAAAAGATCAACCCGCTAATCGAGAACACCACGTCGGGCACCTACCTCGCACTTGCTCATGTTCCCGCTCTTCGACCGCAGAGCCAGCTCGTCGATAATGCTCGTGATTTGCTTTCTCCAACTTTCTAGTGTAGGGCCGGATTGTCTTGGGCATGGTGTTGGTCAGTCTGGCGCCGGAGGTGCGGATGGAAGAGGCAGCGGCGGTCCGGATGTCACCTTGCATTTAGCAAATATCGGTGCGGTGGTGTTTTAATATTGAGTTTTTGTTGTTTCGAATTTAAATTAGAGTTTTAATTTTAAAATTAGATTTAGACTTATGATTGATTTGTAATATTATGAAGTATAATTAGAGTAAAACTCAGACTCAATAAAGACATATAAATATTCTAGTAATACATAGGATTTAGAGGGACAGTGCTGAAATTGAATTAGAGAGAAATAGAAAGAGAGGAATAAAGAAAATATAGAGAAAAAAAAGAGAAAGTATCGGTTCTCGTGTATGGGTCTTACTAGTGCTTCTCAGTAGTTTCTCGTAATAGTTTCTGGTGATATTCTTTCATAGATTCTCTTTGAAGATGTAGGTATTATCAAGCTTTATTGAAAGAGTTTAGTTGAATAAAAAAGAATACAGTCTTTCTTGTAGACTTTTATAAAATTTTTTTATAGTGAATTTCTCGCTTTCTCAATGGATATAATCCGATTTTAAGTGAATTATATTTATCACTATGTTTTTTCTTATTATTTTATTTTCTCTTACATTTTTTTTTCTTTTTTATATTATTTAAAAATAAGGTAATTCGAAATCTACTTTTGCCAATCCCAATACTCCAATTGCAGCACAGCACATCGCTGCTGATTTTCATCCTGCCATCTATGAGAGATAAACATGAGAACCTGGGTTTGAAAACTTGGCCGAAACATTTCGGCAAGTTTTTGTTTTGTTTTTCAGGATTTGTGAGGAGTTCGTCTTCTAGAGTTTCCGGCTTGCTTTGCTCCTTGAGCTTCTTCAGCAAGGATTTCGAGTCGCTGAGGACTCATATTTCGTTGAACGAGAACCAGAACCACCTCCGATCTCGTGAAGAAAAGGAGAAACAAGTTTCGTCGTTCTCACCATGGTTCGGATGTCATGTCCAGAGAAACAGATATTTTTCTCCCTTAATTTTTATTTTCTCGAAAAAATTAGTTTACAACTTATTTATAAAATTCAAATAACGAAAAATATAGAATCCTATTAGAAAGGATTTCTAAAGCAAAGGAGGATATCTAAAAATAATGGGAGAGATATAATAATTCCTAGAATAATAAGATAGGATATTCATTTGAAATAAAAAATCTTAAATTTGAAATTAAATATGCTAACAATTATAATATATAAGATTTTTAATATTATTAGAGTTTAAAAATAAATAATAGATGATGCTATCCGAAAGGAAGTACATGCGACAAAGGTGGCGAGGGTTGGAGGAGTGACAGAATTTTTAGACAGAAATGCAACCATTCTGTTCAATTGCTGCGCAGAATCAAGACAATTGTGTATCCTTTTGGATTGTCATGGGTTGTTGAATGGATGCTGTGTTGGATTGTCGGGCATTTTGCTGTGTGAGAGTACCTTGTGATTGTTGGTGGTGGCACCTGCTTGGGTAGATGTATTAGATTGGGCTGCGTTTTTCTTTCTTTGCTTCTTTTGTATTTTGCTTCCTATTACCAGATCGCTCTCCTGACGATTCTTGTGCAGGGAGTTAACTACTGTCCATTGATAGTTTACTATGAATACAGTAAATAATTGATAAAAAAAAAACTCAAAATAAATAACACATATTATTATATATACTTTCAAAAGCAACTTGAGATTATAAAATACAGACGTAAAATTTAAACTTTCAAAGATAAAAATAATCAAAAGTGAGTAAACATTTATGAATTTCTTCCTTGTAATCAAATAACAAAATAAATAAAAGTAGCTTTTTACCCCTCATTGTTTTTGGCTCTTATTTCAAGCTTATTACATATTATTTTTCTCACTTTGATTTATATTTTAGCAAAACCTATATTATTCGTGTAATTCTATTCTCCAACCCATCAGGTCCCAATTGTGGTGCTAACCCTAGTTAATAATTTCCCAGAACCGTCACCAAAAGCACACTTCGGGAAAGTATTACCACCATACATTGATCCACCCATCAACAACACAAATTTACATGGTCTACACATTTATTCTACTTTTGAAGAAACGAAAAAGTACATGGTCCACGAGTGCCCACAACTATAGAATACAAACAGGTAGAACCATTCTTCTATACAATAGATCAAAGGTCTAAAACATATCATAATTCTTCATGCTAACCATCATTATAGTTGCACTACACACTGATGACACCCAGATATCCTGCATTACATCAGTACTGAAGTAAGAGCTCTGCAATATTGTTTCACATGAACAGGAAGAGCAGCCAAACTGCAATCAAGACAGCTCTGATAACAGTGTCTACAAGTAGATCCAGATAGGCATAACTAAAGAAGGAAGAGACCAAAGTACAGAGGTTGTTTGTCTCCTCAGGAACCAAACTACCGAATTCCATAAAGGGACAATTAGTTCAGAGCATAGCTTTCCATCATATTAAGACTGTCTGGTTTCAGTATTTCCATGTTTATCTAGTCAAGCTGCAAAAGATAATCCAGAAACAAATGCCCGCTGAAACAATAAATGTCGAACAAAATATAGATAGACACCAGTTGACTCCAGTTTTGGCTTTCTATTCATGAACACTTGCTACATGTCACCCACAAGGAAGACGAGAGCAACAGAAGTAGTTTGCATTGTACCTCCCATAAGAATGATCAGATTTACTTGACATATTATACCTGCTCGAATAATGAGGCTTAACAGGAAAAGCCAGTTCCCAAAAGGAAAGCCGATCACTTTTCCTGAGGTTTAAGAGAGTAAAACTTGGCAGTAAACTTGCTCCACAGTGTCTCAAAACTGATTCATTAAGAAACAGTCATCCTCAAAGATGACATTACAAGTCTCTTTCGGTTACTGCTATTGCTGATGTAATTGATGTTTTAAGCGTAACATAAGTGCTTTTAACTTTCTGAATTGATGTCCTAGTATCCACCATTTTCCTTTGTTGAAGGCTAGCTTTGTATCCCTCTAGTAAGCGTTAAGCATATGATTATCAAGGATTAGTAATCTGACCACCATTGGTGCCTGAAGCTGAGCTAGTGGGTGCAGGAACATTGATTGATAATGGCTGCCAACCTGAAGAATGAGGGATAATCCACCTCTTGCCATAAACCACCACGTGCAAAATCTGAAGTACATCTCCCAAGACAAGATGTTTCAAACATGATTTCTTCAATGTAACTGCAGCTTGGTACCTGTAGCACAATAAGCAATGGAATACCTAATATAGCCAATTAACAATGCAGACTAGAAAAAACAAGTAGCAGTAAAATTCACCTGCATCTGGAAGCCATTAGAGCAGAACCACCATCAGAAGATGACAGGAACTCCAGTATAGCATCCCAAGTGGCTTTTGGATGTTTGGCATTGGCATCCATAATGTTTACACATTTCCATATCCTATCCTTTTTCCTAGTAAAGATTGGCAGGTTCTCTCCAAGCTTGTGTATTACAACCATCTGATGCTCAATAGCATAGTCGAGAGCCATCCTAACATCAAAAGTTGGCAAATTTATATCCCCATAATGAATGCAATCAGCTATATTTGCTTCTGTAGGGGTTATTTTGTCCATTTTTAACATATGCATGGCACGCAATATAACTCCTATGAGACCTTGAACCACATTAGATGGTAAAGCATGATCTGGGGTACCCCAGTGACCATTGTTGGTCATCTTAATATCCATAGGGTCAGTCAGGGGTCTCTGCATATGGTTGTGATAAAAAGCTGGCATATTTTGCACAGAAGGATTTCCCATAAATGAGGTCACACTTCTTTCAGGGTTTGTCTGAGTAAACATGGGGATAAGAGAAAGACCAACTGGACTTTCTGAGATACTGAGATGACTAATATTATGTAAATTTGGTGGTGGGGAAGAAGTGGAGAGTGGTGGGGCTTTAGGCCTGGTTGTAGATTGATAAGGAATGTGTTGGTGAGAATTTGGCCATGACAAATTCCCAGGTGCAACATTTGCTTGAGGAAGTAGGTCACTTGGCCTTAACATGTGAGGAGAATTAGTTGTTTGGGAATTGCTGGGTAAGTTATTCCCTTTTGTAACAGGGAAATCTGACCTCAGAGTACCATATATAGGTGCTGATCCAATTGATGATGACATGGGTTTAGTTGATCCAAAGAACTGATGAGGAGCTTCCTTCACTTTATTTTCTTCAAATTGTTGAGTGTAACTGCTTTGAGACAGTGGTTTTTGTGGTGATGACTGGCAGATCAAGGACTTTGCCACAGCAACATTTGACTGTTCACTGCCATAGGTTTTGGAATCTAATATTCCTGGCACAGAAACTTGATCCACTTGCTGCATAACTTTCTCATTCTTTGGATCAGAATTACTCAAAGTTGCATTGCTAGTTTCTTGATTTCCAGAGATAGGTATGAATTCACTGCTTGCAGCTCTTGGTAAGTTTTGGTTTGGTCGATTAAGATTTCTCCAAAATTGTTTGCCTTTATAGCGATTATCAAACCTCCCAGTGCTGCTGTGCCCCTTTTGTCCTCCCAAGGAAGAGCTGTCCGAAAAATCTACTGGCTGAGTTGTTTGCACAGAATCTGAGACAGTGCTTTTGCTGGTCTCTACACGTGACAGATTGGACAAAGCAGGGTTAGCTAACTGAGAGGACTCTGGTAATGGAGACCCGCCAGCCAAAAGACTTCTCCAGAGCCACACACTCTTGGCAGCTGCAACAAGTGCTTGGGACACATTTGGTGGTTGGGCTAGTAAAATGTTATATCTTCTCATACGAAGTTGATGAAGAGCATTAGAGAAGTCCCGGTCACCAGAAATAAGCAAATAATTTGCAGGAGGAGGGTTATCAACTGCCCAGAATAACATGTCAACCAGAATTTTTTTATCACTTGCATCCTTCACGCCTGCATTGTTGTTAATGAACCTTTTAGAATGCCAACAGTCAGGATGCAACAGAGATGGGAATTAATGGACGCTTAAGGACACAATCATACTAACAGTAAGAACACCATTTTCTACAAAATTCAACCAGGAATCGAATGCATAAGCAAGAAAAAAGAGTGATCCAACAAAGGAGGGTGCCTAAATGAACAAAACACAAACCCATAAAGCTGAGAACCTAAACCATTCTATTCAACGGAGACTCCAGAACATCATGAAATGAGAACAGTTCATACAGATCATCATATGAAAAACAGAAGCCAGGAATTGGGATACAAAAAGGAGAAGTACTGAACGAATTGAGAACAGGACACGCCCATATGTCCAATTTAGAAAAGTTTGAGTTTCAGGTTTTCACATTTGAAGCCTAACAAAATAAAGTCCAAAACCCACTTCTTTTTATGTTAAAAGTTGTTAGGAATGGAGAGTCTTAGCTCCATAAGCTGTTGCCTCCGTCTCAAATCTTGTCCAAACAATACAATTCAATGGAGAAAAAAAATACATAATACAGAATCAAACATGTACCCAAGATCATCCCTTCCCACCATCAGCTTGCAAGACCTTCCCCATGACTATTTGCACCAGTCCACCTCTCACATGTAAACTCTTTAAATTGTTTGAAGTCTCAAAGTTTGCAGGAAAAAGACAAAAAGCACATGGAAGATGTACCCAACATGACTAATATCTATCTATGTATTCAAATGAGGTGAAATGAGACAATTGAGCCTAAATGCTAGTGGCCCTGGCCCTGCAACATTGGATAGATCAGCTGCCTTCAACAAAATTGAATAGCAAATAAGTTCTAATTTTGAAAGGAGGATACCTACAAGAATTAGAGACAATAGTTTGGAACCAAAGATCATATATTATGAAACAATTCAGAGACTTGCCATGAATTTGTGCAACAAACCAAGTATCATAATTGCAAGCTAACTTACAGGCCTAACAACACCAAGAAGGCAAGAAGTTTTTTTTTTAAGAGGCTTTTTCGAAGGCCACTTGACTGAGGACAAAGGGTAGAAATCACATAGATGTTTTAAACTGAGTATACTCAAAGCACACTTTTGATGCCAAAAGCAGAAGTAATTGAAAATAATAAAATCGTCATGAATATGACTTTGAAAAATCCTCATATATCTCTTCATTTTGTATGAGAAAATCAAATTCGCCAATCACATATCCTCAGGTGATAATAAGAATATACTCCTTTAAATACAAAAAATAAATAAATAAATAACAAAAATTCTCACAAAAGGCAAAGACTAGAAAACCAAAAGAAAATGATACATTTGTTCCAGGCAACTACCATTCAACTGCCTAACACAAACAATTTCTCAAACAATGTAAATTATCAAGTATGCCACACTAGACATGCATGAAAGGCATAACCCGCTGAAAAAACCATTCACGAATAGTTACTCTTTGCATAAAAAACGTTAAACCCACAGCTCATAAATCTTAACGCGCTCACAAACAGATCACAAATTCTCAGGGCTACTAAAGCATAAAAATGGCACATTGATCATCAGACGAACACAACCATTCAAAAATAGCTTTTCTTTCACATAGAGAACCCGAAAACCACAGATTATAAACCGTAAAACAATCGCAAACAAACAAATCATAAATTCAGGACCACGTACAAGTAAAATTGCATTTTGAGTATCGGACGAACAAAATCCTTCACCAACAGTTTTTTTTCGCATAAAGAACCATAAGAACACATATGATAAGCCCTAACACACTGAACCTGAGAGATAGGTTTAGGGTTTGGTACCAGCGGGGACGTGATTGAGGGCGATGCCGGTGCTGGAGAGGGCCTGCTGGACGAAATTGGGGATCTTAGTGGTGTCGCCGTAGGCAGAGATGTTGACGGCGCCATTGTAGCCCATGTTGGCCAGCGCGGAGCTGATGTTCTGGGCGATGAGGTGGGAATCACAGCCCTTAGGGACATGGCAGTTCTCGATGTCCCACCATACCGAAGTCTTCGCCGCCATATACGGCCCCTCCGCCATCGCCGCCGAGCTCGCTCACCGGGCGGTCGTCGTCTCCGACGAGATCGAGCACAGCATTGACTGCGGGTCTGCGCTGGTCTGCTCTGTACTACGTAGTCAATTGAGTGGGTTTGGTTTCATATGGATCGTTCGTTGCGTTATAACTTGATATCGGTTTCGGTTTCCATATCGAGCAAAATCGATACGTTTCTATTGTTTCAGTCATTTCGATTTTAATTTCGATCATTTCGATTTCGGTTGAAAAATTTTTTTAAATTATTAATTAAGTATTGATCAAAATTTAACTATATTTTAACTGTATTTTGATTTCAAATTAAAAATACGATAAAATATTTAAAAAATTTGAAAAATTTGAAAAATTAGGAATGAATTTATACTTAATTTTATCATAATATTAAATATTATTTTATTTAATTAATATTAATTTTGATAGTTAGTCACTGATATAGTCTACTTTTAATATATATTAATGTATTAAAAAAATATACAAGAAATAATATGAATATGATTAAAAGTTAAAAATTAATATAAGCACATTTAACTTTTCATTAAAATGTACTTCACACATACATAATTTATAAATTCTAAGATAATACAACTAATCATCATAATCATCATCAGTTGAGTTTAGAACATCTGGGGGTAGAATTACAAATTCAGTACCTGAATGATCCGGACGAGCATTTATAGGCATATGAGCTAGAACAACTAGCTCTGCGCGATCTCGTGGCAGCGGTTCTGAAGTATAACTATATATCGAAGGTCCAAAATAAAAATTATATTTTGACTAAAATTTAACTTTATTTCAATTATTTTTTAACTTCAAATTAAAAAATTATAATATGTTTAAAAATTTTAAAAAATAATGAATAATTACGTGAATAACATTATGTACGTGAACAATATCTGACAGAAATCGATAAAGACATCGAAATCAAATTGGTGATAGCGCT